>CM068825.1:168418038-170818038 GCA_028554795.2 Sinohyriopsis cumingii | reverse complement strand
TGCGTAAAGCAATTTAGGACTTCTATGCATGTGAATGTGTATCTGCAATCAATTTATATTTCCCTTGATGTCCTAAGGTCAATGTTGTGTTCCTGCAACATCAGACTTCATCGCACCAATCTCTGATTTGTTTCTTCTTTCATTTTGGTAATAAGGGGCTTGTGATCACTGAATTTAATAACTGGAGAAGGAGCTGGACTAGTGTTGCAAAACCAATATTGAAAAACGTATTCCTTCTTGATTGTGGAATAATTTCTCTGGTGCATTTTTATGTTTTTATATATAAAAAATATCACGCTGGATAATCCATGCCATTTTTGTCTTCTTGAATCAAGACTTTACCAAGCGCTTCATCACTTAAATCAAAGGACATTTTTAATAATTGACTGAAATTTGGGCTGAAAAAACTAGTGCACTTTTAAGTATGGGGTTTAATTTATCAAAAGTCTCCTGACATTTTTTCAGACCGATGGAACTTGCTTTTCCTACTCAACAAATTTTGTCAAGGGTTCAGCAGTTATGGAAAAATTGGAGCAGAATTTCCAATAATATCCACCTATACCCAAAAATTGCATCAGTTTCTTTTTACTAACAGGCACTGAGAATTCAGAGATAGCATTGACCTTAAATTCTACAGGTTTAACCTGACCGTGTCCTACAATATGTCCTAATAATGTAACATAAACACAGCAAAATTCACTTTTACCATAATTTAATGTTGTAAAATTTGTACTACAAGGTTGATCAATTCATTTCCAAATGATTTGTATGTGATCTTTGCAGTTATCATTGCTCAAGATGATGTCATCTATTTATGCATTGCAACTATCTAGACAAGGTCCCATCATGTTCATTAAACGCTGAAATATTGACGGATACTTTTCATACCAAATTACATCACTTTGCATTGATAATATTCATCTGGAGTTGCAAAAATAATTTTTGTTCCTTCTGTGAGTGGAATTTAGCAGAATCATTTCAAAAGGTCAAACTTGGTAACATATTTTGCATTTCTAATTTTGTCAATGCCGTCATCGTTTCTTGGCATTGGAAATGAATATATTTTGATAACACTGTTGATTCTTCTAAAGTCAGTACACATACGGAAAGTGTTATCTGGTTTAAGCACAAGAATGCATGGTGAACTCAAGTTACTTTTACTTGGTTCTTTAGGCACAAGAATGCATGGTGAACTCCAGTTACTTTTACTTGGTTCTATGAAATCATTCTGCAGGAAGTAGAGTTTCTTTTTTCAAACAACTTCAGCATAATTGTAGATTTTATTTGTTTGTGTTGGAACATCTACTTTTAATCTACTTTTAAATGTTGCTGGTTATACAACTGTCATTACTAATTTAATCAGCATCAAGGACTTTTTTTTACGTACAACAATTGATAGGTCTGAGCCAGAATAAATAAGATTATTTCTTCTTCTTTCTCGAAACTATTTCTATTAACAGAAAACAATGTGATAAACACAATCTCAAATTTGTAGTGATTTAATATTAATTTTACGAAATTCATTGATTAATTTCCACTTTTTGCTCGCAAAGCCTAGCAAATGTTCAAAATTATTCAACCCCTTTCATAAATTCAATATTAAATCATGATCTACTTGTGATAATATATAATATAAAACCAAATAACATAGCCTTCAAAGTGCTGGTATAAAGCAATTTGATATATCAATACCGTTATTCTATTTGTGATTTGCCCAGTCACTAGCTTATGAGGTCAGAGTCTTCATCTTGGAGGTTTCATGGTTACATTTGCAGTGACTTTGGCTATGGTATGCTAACATTTGCAATAAAAAAAGCTTGCACAGCGACGCTAGCTAAGAAACTATGCGTTATACGAAACTTATCTGAAATGTCCAAACCATGTATGAATCTTACTCTAAGAAAGAATTAAAAAATTTTAAAACATTGTTTATTACAACTCTTACTGTTTCTGGATCAAGGTCGGGAGCTAGGTCAGCACTAGATACAAAGTTTCTATTATTAGTTGTTTACTTCGAAAAATATTTTTTAAAATCAGTCAGAACTTGAACTCTAGTCCAATAAATAAAGTTACACTACAATAGCATGCAGTGGAATTAAAAAAAATTTAAAACTAACAAACAAACAATCAAATTAAATCAAATATGAATTAAATTAAATATACATAAAATAATTCATATCATATACTTAGTCCCACAAATATAATGTATTCTCCATTAAAAAATAAACAATGACCTTAATAAAGAATCATAACAACCCAATTTTTTTTATTTTAAATTTTCATAGTTTAGTCCAAAATTATAATATTCTTTAATGTCTTTAACATTAAGGTATTTCCTCACTTTAAATCATACATACTTTGGAAAAAAAAGCAACTAATGACTCCATACATGCATACTTACATGAGTGCATACATACATACATACATACATACATACATACATACATACAGACATTCTTGTGTGGCTGAGGGGTCTTAAACGTCCACCTTACCTATCACTCACATACCACCCAGGGCCTACAAGAAGGGAGGGGCAACCAGGGATATATCAACACTTTTAATTTTATAAAAGAATCATTTTGCTTGAACAAGAACTAGGAGAGACCTGGGTGTTTCTTACCCCAGGGCCAGTGATTGTTCTCTACGGCCCTGATCTCACTCACCTCTGTTCTCTTGGATTTGAGCTTCAACTCAGACAATGTGGTCATGTGAGATGCCTTGCTAGTACCTTCCCATGGCTAATTGGTTCTCCACAGTGTTTTCCCCGGGTTCTTCCTCCCGCAAAATATACTGGCCACCATGTATAGCCTATAATGTGCTGAAAAATGGTGTTAAACCCATACAATGACAGTCACCTTACTGTATATTCAAGTAGTGTTCCATTAATGTATCACAACAGTGCCATCGTGTATCATATAACGTGGATGACCAAGAAAACTACACTAAACATTACAACACTATACATTAAAAGGTTTATATTATTATTATTCAACAAAATCCATAATCTACACTGTATTTGTGAAATTATTAACTTCCTGTTCAATTAACTTAATATCTTTTGCTTTACTGTATTTTCATCTCCGTTACTGTACATTAAAATCCATTACTGTTGTTAGGGAACCTTGTAAATCCTTATATTGTTGTTCAAAGTTGACGAAACTGTATCGGGCGCATAGTCGGATAATAATATTATCGTAAAACGCAATGCGCATGCTTTGTAGATATAAACAACTCTTGCTTCCGCTTTAAACTCTCCTAGAGTAGGGTTCTGTAGCTCACATCCACGATAGGAACCAAATTATCTCTGCTCAGAACCACTTAACATCTGCGCTGGGAACCAATAGCCATACTTAAAACGCGCTTCGAAGCAATATTGAGTCCGGTACTTATGACAGTTTTCCTTATTATTATTATTATTGCTCATTACCACACTGCTGATTGATATAGCAGAAATATTGGTAGCTTGTTATTGATGTAGGCCCATATTTAAATCATATTGAAAGATATCATATTTAACGTTTAAGAAAATACCCTTTACTTCTTTACTGATTTGCCTTAATGAAATTGAAAATTTTCTGATAAACTTACATCAGCTCAACTGCAATTAGTTCAAAATCTGGGTAAAACTGACAGAAAATGTACTAATTACCTGAATGAGAAGTGAATATATAATTTAATTCATACTGACGACAACCTTGTAGAATTATAATGTTTTCATTTCGCATTACTTTTAAATTTACAATGTATTTCATCTTCTCGCTTTTCATAATATAGCAGAATATCATCATCATCATCATCATCATTAACAACAACAACAATAACAATAACAGCAGCAGCAACAACAACAATAGCAACAACAAAACCCAATATGGCAGTAATTTATTACTTCATTTGATCCAGTATTTTAATGCTTTAGTTTCCTAATTCTGATCTCTATATGCGTACTGCAGTTGTTATAAGTAAAGTGCTTATACTTCTAACTCTGAGTAAAGTGATATTTGTCAAAATTTACAAATTACTTCAAGGTTTTAATTGGATTCATTTTTTGGATAAGAGTACTGAACGTCTTAAAATTTGAAGAAATAAAAGCTGTAGATTGGAAGAAAACTAAAGCAAATAATATCATCAGTATAAACAGCAGTATTAGTAATGTTTGTATTTCTCATGGACTGACTCGGAATTCTCTCTGTGGGATTCAGTTTCGCGAAATGTTCTTTTCTTATGATTTTCGTAGTTAAGTTTTACATTACAAAGTGTGCTAGTTCAAGCTGCAACTGGCCCTCTCCCCCACCGTCCTGTTGTTGAACCCACTACTTTAATTTTTATTAGTATTTAGTGCTTCGGTTTAACTTTTCAATCGAAAAGTTCGCAAGTCAAAAAAAAAAATGTTTATTTTCAGTGGCGTACTAAAGGTTGATGCGGGGGGGGGGGGGGGGCCGCCGGGTCACAGCCAGAAAGTGGAGTTGGCTATCGGGAGAGTTCAAATCAGTACAAGTTTTCAAACGAAATGAAAACTTCGCCAAAGTAAACGTTATTTCCAATTTGCTTATGACAGCACTGTTTTGTTTAAAAATCTACTTACAAACATAATATTTTGTTGTGTGTTTACATTTTAAAATGGGGTGGGGGGTGGCAAAGGATTATCTGCTCCGTGTGCCAAATACTTTAGGTACGCCCATGTTATTTTTACATTATATAGCTAGTAAATGTAAGATCTTATTATTTTGTCCTGAACATAATTTATAAAATATTATATAATACAAGAAATTTTAAAATAAAATGACGCTGAACACAGTGCCTATAATTTTTGTTTTCTAATGAAAGTATTAACAATAAATACTTTTAGCACTGTTCTTTCTTACGGATTAGTCGATGCATGTGTCCGATTGGAACTATCATTTGCAAAACTTTACATTCAAGAATACACTCACAAAGCTATGGGTAACTATGATACAGAAAATCAGAGTCATCCATGTTATCAGGGTAATTCATGATCATGTGATAAGATAAGAAGTTCTACATTACATAATGGTGATAAAGCAAAAATTAGATGTGATATTTTACAACTCAGTTATAAAAGAATTGTTTTCCTCCTAATTACTTACAATTTTACTATTATTTCTTCATTTGGAGTCTCAAATGTTACCTTCCTATTATTGTTTCGTTCATAATCTTATTACCATAATCTCATTCCAATGACGCTTTGCCTTTTTCTTAATAATGACTAGCGAAAGCAAACTTGAACAACAAGTCTTCACTTAATCATCTGTCAACGTTTAGAATCACAAAGTGTTCGACTGAAGTAGTACCCTGAGATATTGCTACTACGTTATTCAAATAATATAATCTTATCCAATATCATAATATTCCTGCAAGAAATTATTTTGAATTAAACGCTTAACGATTCAAGTGTGTAATGCAATTAAACGCTTCAAGCAAAACTTTCACTGAGTTCTCAAGGCTTTTTAAGTTTAAGCTTCTTGTTGTTTCATAACAAATCCTTCTTCCAGTTATTTAACATTTAGCTTTGTATCACGAGTTGATTGCCAAAATAAAAATAAGTATATTATGTTTTTTTACACTAACCATTTGACACTAACCACCAGTAAATTTAAGTAAGTACTATTCCTTATTTGTGACGAAACGGTTATCACGAGAGTGTATTCAGTGTATACAGTGTGACTTGCGACCAAAGCCGATTCATTACTCCAAGTTTCCATATAGCATCCGTGCCTGTAACCAACAGTGCTTGTTGAAAGAATACTAGAAATATTGCAGATCAGACTCCCATACAGCTATCAGAACAAATGACAAAGGAAAAACTACATCTCTATTGTTACATTGAAATTCATGTCCTACTCCCAATGACGTGCCGCAACGTGTAGAATACGGGCATTAATGTCATGAATGATAACAACTTTATAGATGTTTAATCATACTATAGTTAACATCTGAACTAGGATATTTTAAATTCAGTATAAATCAACATATTTCATACTATTCGTTCTTTCCGTGTTTAACTTGCATGATAGATTCCTGGACCTCTGATATAGTGTCGTATCAATTTTAGCATCCGTGCTCAGAACCAGCTTAAACATCCTTCATTATAAATGCCTCGGTAATATATATCTTGATCCTTAGCAATTGCAATTTAGCCGCTTTATTCTTACGTCATTGCTCACAAGAGTTGGCTCCCAGGTAAGGTTCCTATACTCGTTCCCTTCAAGCGATGCATCTTCGCTCAGACCCACGACCTTATTACCACTGCCTGTTAAAGCACAAGTTGATGCACACAACAAATAAGAATTTTATTATTTTGGCATTAATCCTCTCAAAGTAACCACCAGTAAATTAAAGCAAGTACTTTTTTTTTTTACTTTAGAAGAAAAGATTATCATTAGAGTATATAGTGTAACAATCGACCAAAGCCTATTCATTACTGCAAGTTTCCTTACAGTATCCGTGCCCGGAACCAACATTCCTTTCTGAAAGCAAATTGCAAATACATGTAGTAGAGGTCCGACCCCTATACGGCTATTAGAACAAATGACAAAGGAAAAACAAATATCTTCATTGCCACAGAGAATTTCACAATCATGTACCGATAACACGTACAATACGGTCATTAAGATACCGATGAAAACATACCCAACACAATTTCATGTATGAATTACCATGCCAAAGTTAACATCTTTCCTAGGAGACGTGAAATTGATTGTGCATTATAAATCGAGAAGTTTCACACTGTTCGTTCTTTTCGTTCTTTTCATGTTGTTTCAATTATTACATCAAAGATTCCTGGACCTGCGCTATAAAATACCGTATCACTTTTAGCATCCTTGCTCAGAACCAACTTATACATTTGCTTGTAAATGTCTGATTAAAATATCTTGTCCTTCCTGCACATTGGTACAAGTTAAATTATCTGCATGTAAATCGTTTAGCATCCCATGTTCCGTACGTAATATAATCTAACATCTTTATTATTTAGTCATTGCGCACAAACACGGGGTTTCTATGCAAGGTACCTATACACGTATATTTGAAGATGTCCATCATCACTCAGAACTACGACATCCGTACTCAAAGATATCCTAACACAATTCCTAATTAGAGACCATTTTATTTTCTAAAAACAAGCAACTGTAACGAAATTTTGTAAACTTTGACTTAAGGTAAAGCAAAGTCTGCGTCCTCCATGCTACATGTCTCGCGCTTGACCATTTCATTCATACTGACAATAACATTTGCGTCCTCCCTGCCCCCTCTCTCTCTCTCTCTCATTTAAGTACATACGCACTAGAAATGAAATATACACACAAGTTACCTCTTTATATTCAGTACATTAGCTTCCGCAAAATTATGTTAGATTCATTGGCTATGAACTCGTACATATAATCTGTATACATACACGTACATAAAATGTAAATCGTATTCACAACCGCACGTGACAGTCTACCTAAGTATATTTATTACTTCAAGTTTCCTCATATCATTTGCGCCTGGAACCAGTATTACAAATCATTTGCAATTATGTGTGCTGTATACATCAACAAATTTCATACTCTTTGTGCTTTTCATGTTGTTAAACTTACATCAAAGTGACATGCCCTGGAGCTATAAAGTACCGTATCAAATTTTGCATCCGTGCTCAGAACCAATTTATATATTTTTCTTATAAAAGCCTGAGTCATATATATTTCGTTTCGTTCACATTTGTACACGTCACATTATCTCCATGTATATTATGTCACATTTCTTCAGCTTTAGGTATTGCAATTCAGCAGCTTTATTCCTCAATCGTTGCTCACAAGACCAGTTTCCTATCTAAGGTATCTTTCAAGCGATGCATCTGAGCTCAGAACCACGACTTTCTCACCACTACCTGCCACAGCACAAGCTGATGCCAAAATAAACATGAGCATAAATATTTCTTACAATAAATATGTTACTAATCACCAGTAAATGAAAGGACTATTCCTTATTTTAGAAAAAAATTTATCACCAGGATATATAGTGTAACAATCGACAAAGGTTTGTTCATTACTACAAGTTCTCTTGTAGCATCCGTGCCTAGAACCAAGATTTCCTGTAGAAAGAAAATTACAAAAAGGTAGAGTTCCATACTCATACATCATTCAGAGCAAATGACAAAATGAATAAGATCTTTATTACCGCATATAAATTCACGTCCTTTTCCCAGTCATGTGCCGATAACATGTAGAATACGGCCATTTACTTAATCGACAATAACATCCCCGCTGGGAACCAAAACAAATTCATATATGAAATACCATGCTCTAGGTAATAGCATATTTGAAATCCTGTGTCCTGTATAAATCAACCAATTTCACACTCTTCATGCTTTTCATGTTCTTTCATTTACATCAAAGATTCATGCATCTGACCTATAAAGTACCGTATCAAATTTTGCATCCGTGCTCAGAACCAATTTATATATTTTTCTTATAAAAGCCTGAGTCATATATATTTCATTTCGTTCCCATTTGTACACGTCACATTATGTCCATGTATATTATGTCACATTTCTTCAGCTTTAGGTATTGCAATTCAGCAGCTTTATTTCCTCAATCGTTGCTCACAAGACCATTTTCCTATCTGAAGTATCTAAACTCGCTTCTTTCAAGCAATGCATCTGCGCTCAGAACCACGACTTTCTTACCACTACCTGCCACAGCACAAGTTGATGCCAAAATAAATATGAGCATACATATTTCTTACAATAAATATCTGTTACTAATCACCAGTAAATGAAAGGACTATTCCTTATTTTAGAAATTTTTTTATCACCAGGATATATAGTGTAACAATCGACAAAAGTTTGTTCATTACTACAAGTTCCCTTGTAGCATCCGTGCCTAGAACCAAGATTTCCTGTAGAAAGAAAATTACAAAAAGGTAGAGTTCCATACTCATACATCTTTCAGAGCAAATGACAAAATGAATAAGATCTTTATTACCGCATATAAATTCACGTCATTTTCCCAATCATGTGCCGATAACATGTAGAATACGGCCATTTACTTAATCGATAATAACATCTCCGCTGGGAACCAAAACAAATTCATAGATTTAATACCATGCTCTGGGTAGCATCTTTAATAGCATATTTGAAATCCTGTGTCCTGTATAAATCAACCAACTTCACACTCTTCATGCTTTTCATGTTCTTTCATTTACAACAAAGATTCATGCATCTGACCTATAAAGTACCGTATCAATTTTTGCATCCGTGCTCAGACCCAATGTAAATTTTTCACTTTGCAAAAGCCCGAGTCATATGTATTTCGTTTCTTACACATCTGTACACGTCACATTATCTCCATGTATATCATCTAACATCTGTTCATCTTTAGTTAATATAATTTAGCAGCTTCATTCTTTGACCACACGAAGTGATTCCTATGCGAGGTACCTTCACTCGTTTCTTTGAAGCGATGCATCTGTGCTCAGAACCACGATCTTCTTACCACTGCCTGTCACAGCACAAGTTGATGTCTAAATAAACATCAGCATAACTATTTTTTACAATAACCATCTAATACTAACCACCAGTAAATGAAAGGATTATTATTTATTTTGGACAAAAATCGTATCACGAGGATATATAGTGTAACAATCGACCAAAGTCTGTTCATTACTGCAAGTTCACTTATAACATCCGTGCCTAGAACCAAGATTTCCTAGTGAAATAAAACTACACAAAAGTAAATATTCATACGTCTTTCAGAACAAATGACAAAATGAATAAGATATTTACAGTCGCATATACATTCACGTCCTTTTCCCAATCATGTGCCGATAACATATTGAATACGGGCATTTACTTCGTCGATGATAACATCCCCGCTGGGAACCAAAACAACTTCATATATGAAATACCATGCTCTAAGTAACATCTTTAATAGCATATTGAAAAATATGTCCTGTATAAATCAAATAACTTCACACTCTTCGTGCTTTTCATATTATTTCAATTACATCAATGATTCATGCATCTGACCTATAAAGTACCGTATCAATTTTGGCATCCGTGCTCAGAACCAATTTTGTATATTTCTCATTGTAAAAGCCCGAGTCATATACATTTCGTTTCTGACACAACTGCAAACGTCACATTATCTTCATGTATATCATCTAACATCTGTTCATCTTTAGGTATTATAATTTAGCAGCTTCATTCTTTGACCACAAGAAGTGATACCTATGCAAGGTACCTTCACTCGTTTCTTTGAAGCGATACATCTGCGCTCAGAACCACGATCTTCTTACCACTGCCTGTCACATCACAATTTGATGCCTAAATAAACATCAGTAATACTATTGTTTCCAATAACCATCTGATACTAATCGCCAGTAAATGAAAGGAATATTCCTTATTTTAGACGAAAATCGTATCACGAGGATCTATAGTGTAACAATCGACCAAAGTCTGTTCAATACTGCAAGTTCACATATAACATCCGTGCCTAGAACCAAGATTTCCTTTGGTCGATTGTTACACTACATACCCTCGTGGTAGTATGTTTTGTTTCTAAAATAAGGAATAGTCCTTTCATTTACTGGTGATTAGTATCAGATGGTTATTGGAGACAATAGTATTACTGATGTTTATTTAAGCATCAACTTGCAGTAGTAAGAAGAACGTGGTTCTGAGCGCAGATGCATCGCTTCAAAGAAACGAGTGTAGGAACCTTGCATAGGAATCACTTCTTGTGGTCAATTATTTAAAAATGAAGCTGCTAAATTATAATACCTAACGATGAAGAGATGTTAGATGATAAACATGGAGATAATGTGACGTGTGCAGATGTGTAAGAAACGAAATATACATGACTCATGCTTTTACAAAGAGAAATATGTAAATTGGTTCTGAGCACGGATGCAAAAATTGATACGGTACTTTATAGGTCAGATGCATGAATCATTGATGTAATTGAAATAATATGAAAAGCACGAAGAGTGTGAAGTTATTTGATTTATACAGGACACATATTTTTAAATATGCTGTTAAAGATGTTACTTAGAGCATGGTATTTCATATATGAAGTTGTTTTGGTTCCCAGCGGGGATGTTATCATCGACGAAGTAAATGCCCGTATTCAACATGTTATCGGCACAATGATTGGGACAAGGACTTGAATTAATATGCGACTGTAAATATCTTATTCATTTTGTCATTTGTTCTGAAAGACGTATGAATATCGGAATTGTACTTTTGTGTAATTTGCTTTTTACGATGGATTGTTGGTTCTAGGCACGGATGTTATAATGGAACATGCAGTCAAGAGTCGACTTTAGTCGATTGTTACACTATATACCCTCGTGGTACGATGTTTTGTTTCTAAAATAAGGAATAGTCCTTTCATTTACTGGTGATTAGTTTCCATAAGGCATCAAATTGTGAAATAATGTGACGTGTGCAGATGTGTAAGAAACGAAATATACACGACTCAGGCTTTTACAAAGAGAAATATTTAAATTGGTCCTGAGCACGTATGCAAAATTTGATACGTCACATCTTAGATCTGGTGCTTTGATGTAAGTGAAATAACATGAAAATCACCATCATTATGAAATTTGTTGATTTATTCAGCACGCAGAATTTCAGATATGCTAACTACAATATGATAAAACATACGCGAAGCTGTTTTGGTTTCCAGTGGGGATTTTATCATTCATGATGTGAATGTCCTTATTCTACGTGGAGATAAATTTACGTCTACAAATGAGAAAGAAACCCAATATATATTGGTCATTTTCGTAGAGAAATACACAAGTTGGTTCTGACCAGGTATGCTAAAATTGAAATGTTAGGTTGATGTGAAGGAAGCCCAGTACATTTTACTTATACACATACAAACACAGATGAATAAGTTAGTTGTTTATACTGGTGCTATAATTCAAATGGTACTTCATAGCACATGTCCATATATCTTCTCAGGAACACGAAACAATAGAATTCCATGATATTCGTTGATTTCTGTACATTTGCAGAATAGACTATATTTATTATTGTGTTGTAGAGAAACACGAATCTAGTGGCTGGTTTAAAGTACGGATGCAAATATTTGAGTGGTATTACATACCCCATTTTAGTAGGCGCTACATGACAGAGTAAAAGCGCTTCGTTAAGTTCCTAGATTGACTAGATTGATCATGGACACAGAATTTGAATAAACTTAGGAATGATTTTGAGTATTGCTAGAAAATGCCTTTAATTGTTTTGGTTACTGGTGAAAATGTTATGATCGCTGATGTAAATGCTCGTATTCCACACATTATGGGTACAGGATTTAAAAAATACAACCACCCCCCCCCCCCAAAAAATGTCCTGAATTTGTACAGTGATATAGAGATCTGAAACTTTGACATTTCTTCTGAGATCTGTATGCGAGACTTATCAAGAAATTTAAACATTCTGAAAGAAGTGGGGTTAGTTCGAGGTGAGGATGGTGTAAGGGAGACTGCAATACGATTTATAATTACGTCCATTGTACTACAGATCGTTTGTTCGTTGTCAGGATTTACCCATATTAATCGAGGATTCCAAAAAGGTCCCTTAATTTCACCTGAATTTTGTTAAGGTGCGGTAGCTCGTGCGCTTATTTAATTCATATCGCGAGTGTATCTAAATGAGAGAGAGAGAGAGAGAGAGAGAGAGAGAAATTTGTGAGATTCACTGTTGCTCTGTGTGACGTGTGTGTGTGTGAGAGAGAGAGGGAGAGAGAGAGAGAGTTACTGATGATGTCATATTTAGTAGCAGAAATAAGTTTTGAGGTTAATATTTTGTAAAGAAATGTTCTTTGTAAACGTAAGAAACATATGTGGTGACTTTGTCATGTTGAATTGAAATATCAAATATGAGAGAGAGAGAGAGAGAGAGAGAGATGTGTGTTTTCATATACCTTCGCTTTATTACAGTACTCCGTACACGAAGAAATATTGTTATTTCACTTTACTTGAAGAGACAGAGGTAACACATTTATTATCTCTTTTGTTGATAAAAATCCTATTTGCACACACTCACATGATCTTTTTTGTTCTAGTTCTTCTTCTTCGTACAATTGCTAATAAAGGGAAAATACTCTTGAATTGGTTCTCAGCGTGGATGTTTGGCAGTGGTTCTAGCTGTGGACTTCCGGTTCTTCTCGCGGATGTGCACTGCAAGACACTGTTGCTCTCCTAGCATTTACTGTTCTTATTTCAGTTAATTATGTGTTTGACATGAGCGAATAACCATCCATTTTCTGGGCATTGTTAAATATTTATTATAGAGTAGCAGCTTGTGCTACAAGGGGTTTATGCAGTGCTAAATGATTTAACCCCGAGAAAATACCGCATCTTGCAACCGCCAGATTCTACCGATGTGAACATGTCTGTACCTGACGTTGATCAAATGCCGAACATGATACTTCATTCACTGATAGATAACATGTAACATCCTCTAACAGGATGATATAGACCATCTGTTTGTTTTTAATTTTTTTAGTCCGTTATAATACTGCATTGTGTTTGCAAAATACACCTCACTACGGGAGCAACTTCACTGTATCACCTAGAAAAATGGACTCTCAAGAAGCAACTTATCTCAGACTGGATCAAGAGTTTGACAGATATTTGGCTGAGATGAAGCCACACGTGTTAAAACTTCCGCACAAGACAGGTAAACCTGTCAATAATGGACAAAAGAAAACACAGTAACCTATCATTAGTCCGAGTTTCCTCTAACCCTTGCCACCCGTTTTTTGTAATTTGGAGATTTCTGCTGGGGTATAGGGTCAGAGTCAATACCCTATCGAAAAGTTGGAATTCGCCGACACCATTTGGTGTTGGCATGGGGTAGCCGCTTACTAGCCAGCCTAGCAAACTTTAACGAACTTTCACAGAGATATACCCGAATGAAATCGATAGGAATATGATTTATTTTCTTAGATATTGTGAGTAGAGCATTTGTTATATCTTTAAGCCACTGACAGACTAGCCTGAACAATAGTGTTGATGAAATTTGACGTGGAACTTGCCATGTGCATTCTGAGTCACATAATAATAATAATGAGGACTTTGTATAGCACCTAATCTTTAGAAGCTCTAAGCACTTTACAACATTGGACAACACCTATAACATAAGAAACATATATAGTGATATGATTACAACAAAAAAAACAACAGCATGAAATTAGAAAACATAAAAAACATGCTGAAAATATTTAAGGTAAAAAACCTTATTAGGTCTTTAAGTTTGTTCTTGCAGTCAAAATAAGTGAGTTTTAAGAGCACTCTTGAATGGGATCACTGTGTCTTTGTGTCTAAGTTCAGTGGGCAGTTCATTCCACATTGCTGGGCCCTGGTATGCAAAAGAACGTTGTCCATATGACTACACAAATCTTGCGACCTACATGTCAATGACATCAGACTTAAGATAGTCACGTGATCACCAGTAAATCATTTCTAATGTTGCTAGGGACAAAAATCGAACATATACATGAAAGTCACGTACTATTTGCACAAAAATGAAAGATAATAAACTTCTAAAAATATTTATTCTGAAAACAACGACTAGAAATCAGTAAATGTTGCAGCAACTTGGAAAAAAACATATTCAACAAGCGGAAAACACAGGTCAATGCGGTAGTCACGTGATACCAACAAAATACATTACCGACACGTGCTTAAACTTGATGAATCTGGTTTTCTCCACCTTGCTGCGATACAAACAGGTTTCTAATCGTTGTTCTTGGAATAAATATGTTGGGAGTTAAGTGTACATTATATTTATGTACAAGTATAACATGACTTTTAATTAATATTTTTGAATTCTATGTTCAACAGCTTTCAAAATGATATATTGTTGATATGACATGATTATTGGACCTCTGATGTCATTGACATGTAGGTTGTGAGATTTGTGTAGTCATGTGACTCAGAATGCAAATGGTGAGTTCCAGGGAAAATTTCATCAACGCTGTAGTTACATCTCGTCTGTCAGCAGATTAAATATATAATGAATGGTATATTCGCTATTTTTGAGAAAATAAATCATATTCCTGTAGATTTCATGCAGGTATATCTTGATGAACGGTTGTTTTAATTTGCTAGGCTGGCTAGTAAGCGGCTACCTTATGCCAACACCAAATGGTGTCAGCGAATTCCATCTTTTCAATAGGGAATTGACTCTAACCTTACACACCAATATAAATGTCCAAATATCAAAAAAGGGGCGGCAAGGGTTAGAGGAAACTTGGACTACATATGATAAGATCTTGTTCTGATTGTATGTTAGGCCCACAACTTCTGAGTGGCAAGTGAAACAGCCTTTTACAAACATAACTGTTTTCATTAGTGGAAATATGGTGACCTTAATTTTATTTAGAAAGAGACACATCATTATATTAATAAATGTTCATGTTGGTCACAAAAACACAAATTTGTAATTGCATGTATTTTAGAGTTCATTTGGGGGCCCCGAGTGGCTGAGTGGTCTAAAGCGCTGTCCGTTAAGGATCACAGCCATCTCACCTCTGTCTGCATGGGTTCAAGTCTCGGATTCAGCCAATGTGGGTATGTGAGAAAGCTTGCCAGTAGCTTCTCGTGGGTCAGTGGTTCTCTCCGGGGTTTTCCCGGGTTCTTCCTCCACCATTAATACTGGCCGCCATGTATGGCCTATCGTGTGCTGAAAAATGGCGTTAAACCCTACAACAACAACAGAGTTCATTTGTGATCATGAAAGGATCATAAAATGGATCTGCATGCATAACACACATAAACTAAGTTTTTATGAAACCTTAAAATATTGTTGGTTTCAAGTTATTCTTGCATCTGGAATGTTTATGTGAGCACCTCTAAATGTAGCCGATATTACCATATTTGTTTCATGAATGATTTCAATACCATTTATGTCTGTCTATTCTGTCTATATCTGTGTTGATGTACTCACTCTTGACTATTAAACAACAGGTGGTACTTGGTCATAAAATAAGTTACTTGTAGAACAGGTACAAGAGTAACAATAGGAAAGGTATAAATAAGTGATTTGTGCCAATCTATGTTTTTGTCCTGTTATTGACGTACACAGCTACACTACTCATATGATACATGCTGAGAAAAAGTGGTGTTCATGTAATCCAGTCTGTTCATCCTGGAGTTAGTGGATGAGTCCTTTTTTTTAATTTAAGATTAAACAGTGATAGGAGCTGCCATGTGCAGCAGTTGAACAAACTTTTTAGACAAATCATAACATAAACAGAAATTAGGTTGAAATTTAAAATCGTTTCAATAAAACTATATGACATAGATGATATTGATATTTGTTTACAAGTAATAAAAAATAGACTTTTCCATAACTCCAGGACCAATGTAATGGATTACATGTTGACAAACCACTGTTTTTAAACATGTATCAGATGAATAGTATTGCTGTGTATATTGATTAAGATGATTTTGAAATCTTTGTGTGTGAATTAATTTTAGCTACATTTAAGGTCTCCAATGTGGAAATTCACTCATTTACGTATGCTGAACTGATGAATGATAGATGAAAAAATGCATATTGTTACTTCTATGTGGGTTAGATTTCTCTGGACAAAATACCAACACCCTATTTCTGCCAGAAAAGACTGCAGCATTATAAGGCATTTTTGTTTTGAAATGCATAGTCTATCTTGGAAATTATTCAGAGTTTTTCTTATTTTAGATTTTTACTTTAAATTAAAGCTGACTCACTAAGGCTGAGTTCGAGGATTTTGTGAAATTTTAACTAATGCAGACACAATTGATCTGGTGACAGATCTTGTATGTTTCAGACTTGTTTTAGTGATATATTAATTTACAGTACTTATGAATAATTCAACAACAGTTTTTCTTTTTAAACATTTAAATATTTCTAGTTCTTATAGAACTGACTTGCTTGTTACGTTAAACTTATATTTGGTTTGTATTGTTTTTTACAGTACTTAGATGACTTTATTTAGTGTTTAAAAACCAGTGTTTTGTCAGTTTCATCTGATATAATAAGTTTTGGGTTTGGTGATGATTATAATAAATGTTTTATTAATAAATGTTCTTATAATTTAGATCGACAGAAATGTGCAGTTTGGATAAAAAAACTGTGTGAACCAACATCTGGGCTTATGGGAAGGTTTGTATAGTGTTAGAATATGATATTCTCTGAAACTGTTAATAGAAAATGTTATGTTTGACACTGAAATTTATTATCTCCCATATTGATTTGATACAGAAATAGGTATCATTGACGTTAGTTATCTTGAACAGGGCAATGTTTCTCTGAATGCAAAAATTTCTGGGGTGTGAAATTCTGTACATATCAAGGACAACTTTTCCAGTTGTACATGTTTTTTTTAGATGCTGAAAATTTAATAATAATGATAGAAATAACTGTGAACACAAAAATGTGTTAAATATTGAAAAATGTCAACATTTTAAAATGATATTAGCTGATTAATGACTATACTAATTTTCAAGTTGTCAGCTTTGATAAATAGTACAGTGGTATCCCTTTTATATGGCTACCCTTCTGCACTGGGAATGTGGCCATGTAAGATGAGTGGCCTTTCTAAAAGGAGACTATATTTATGCAAAGGTTCTTCCTGCTTTAAGAATATATTATTTCAAATGAAATTACATTAATAGTTCTGGATTCTTAAGAGTGAAATGTGAGTGGGACATTGTTTGCATGCACATTGTAAAACCATTCTAAAATATTGTCATTTAAATCTAGGTATAAACAATATTTGGCATTCAGAATTAGTCTCTTTTACCATTTACTCTTATTTTCCACTGCTGCTTGTTTATTTGAGTCTTTCCAGCATAAATATTTCAGGAGGAACTCTTAAACTCTCACCATTGTCACTTAGTGGAATAACTTTCACTTTTTCTTCTCAAGTTAAAGTTTTCCATTTTTGTGATGACATTTAAAATTTTATGATGATTTATTCATATATTGCTAATTGTATTGAATTTTAAACATGCAGATAGAACTTTTGAAGAGTAGATGAAATGCCTTGCATATCAATGAAGTGATACATGTACTGTCACATGATTTTTGATCTTTGTCTCATGCCCTGTATTGTGCAAGGCTAATTTCTCTTTTTGTTTGATACTATATTTACCCTATGTTGACCATGTTATGATCTTGATGGTAACCCCAGTCTCAGTCATCAAAGAGAAATTAGCAGCTAGGGTAAATCACGGAATTCTGCAACAACATTGTTGACCCTTTTTCCAGTAAATGTCTGCATTTGAAGATAATGATATAACATTAATCATGCTGGTACACATTATTATGTACTTCAGCCAACACTTCTTTCAGTATTGAGAACCTGACATCAGGAAACAGACTCTGGGTGTCAGAGAAAATTGGATTACTTTCCTTACCATATGAATTAAATCTTGGTTTTGGCAACATATAGGATGGGTTGTGGATGCTTGTGAGGAGTAAATTTGATGTTTTTGACCTAAAATGCTGGCTACATCAGAAGGGTGGCTGCCTACAAGGGGTATTTTTGTACACAAACTGACTTTGCAGAGGAGGTGGCCACTGGTTAGGGAGACATATAAGAAGGGTCCTCTGTACTAAGTGAACTAATTCCTTTACACTTACATACATGCAAGCTGAGCAGAGCATTTCCAGTGTAGGCAAAAATGGATATATCCAGTTTGGAATAGACTTAATAGACAAAATGTTATTTGTTTGGGTTACACTAGATATTTCAGTTATTTAATGACCACATCAAAGATGGTTATAGCTACTTGCTGACTATAATAAGTTGATATATCACACAAAAATAGTACATTTTAATGTTGAATCTACATCAAGAAATCCAGAGCTGAATGTAAAATTTGTTGCTAGTAAGTACAGAGCTTTCTTAAGGTCTTTTGCAATAAGTTCCAAAAGTCAGTTGAAGGTTTATGTTATTCTTTCAGGAAAACCAGAAATATGTATGGCCAGCTGATGTTACATATGCTGAAAAGAGGTGTTTTAGAAGGGCCATTTACTAGTAAGCCCCAGGAAGGACCTCTGTCCACACTGCCCTCCTATATGGTTAGTAATACACCAGTATATGTCAACACAGCATGTGGCAGGAGGTTTGTAATCAGTTAGCTTGGAATCAATGAAGCTCGTGATGTCATATGTACTAAAAAGAAGGCAAAAGTAATATTTTAGTAGTTTATAAATGTCCGTTAACTTGATAGCATTAGTAGAATGTTTGAAAACAATTTCAAGTGTCACTATACATTTGAAACCATAAACAAATTGATCATTATAATTTATTAACTTTTTTATTTCTAGTAATCATTCATGCAAAGATTGTAGCAAATTAATGGTAATGTAACAGGTTTTTCCACCTTCACGATGTCACTGATGAGATATCTATACACAGGTGGTAACTCCCCAAAGATCCAGTTCCAGAGGTTTCCATTTTGATATGTTTCTAAACAGATATATAATATTTCACATATTCCATGGAAAAACTGTTCTTTCTTTAAGACTAAATGTTATTGATTTCTTCGCAACAAAGTAGCATAATATATAGTGTACTTTTGTTTATGTATGCAGAATCTTGTTTGTTCAAACTGCCTTTTTATGGATTATTATTTTATTTAAAGAAAATAAATTAATTAATACTCCTCTTGATCTGGAAAATTTCTGTGAATGCAGTCGAGGCCTCTTATTCTTGAAACCTATTGATTTATTTGTTTTTATGGGTTTTAACTGCAGTTTTAACATAATTTTGGCTATAGCATGGAGAGGAAATGGGAACTAAGTGCATTTCCTGAGGACATAACTCAGGCTGACTTGGACATGTACCATACCAGTTACCCTTGAATTCTATATGATGCAACTGAGGTATCAAGTTTGAAGCTCAGTCTTAGCATCCTCAAACTATGGCAGACTATAACAGTATTTAAAATGAAGTCAGAAATTTGACAAATTGTATTAGTAATTACAATTAAGTCAGAACTTTGACAGCCTGTATTAGTATTTAAAATGAAGTCAGAACTTTGACAGCCTGTGTTAGTAATTACAATTAAGTCATAACTTTGACAGACTGTATGAGTAATTACAATTAAATCAGAACTTTGACAGACTATTAGTAATTACAATTAAGTCAGAACTTTGACAAATTGTATTAGTAATTACAATTAAGTCAGAAATTTGACAGATTGTATTAGTAATTACAATTAAGTCAGAAATTTGACAGACTGTATGAGTAATTACAATTAAGTCAGAACTTTGACAGACTGTATTAGTAATTAAAATTAAGTCAGAAATTTGATAGGCTGTATAAGTAATTAAAATTAACTCAGAACTTTGACAGACTGTATTAGTAATTAAAATTAAGCCAGAACTTTGACAGACTGTATTAGTAATTAAAATTAAGTCATAAATTTGATAGGCTGTATTAGTAATTAAAATTAAGTCAGAAATTTGATAGGCTGTATCAGTAATTAAAATTAAGTCAGAATCATGGAACCTTAAGGACTTTTTAAATATTGATGTACTCCAAATATCTGATTTTGTGGCTTTGTGCTTGGACTTGAGTTTTGTGCTAAAAAAGTTTTGAGAACACCGGGGCATGGCTGATTCCTTTAAAAACAGATCTCATTCTATAGAAAATTGTAGATTAAATTATAAAAACTGAGTGTTCAGGACAAGAATTTGTAGGTCTTTGAAGCAGGGGCTGTCATTACATAGAGTTTTGCATAATGTAACTGTTTTTTGCTTTCCCTGTAAATTCCAATGAAGTGGAGAAGTTATTTTGATATGAGCTTGTATTCCATATTCAGCAACCTATTCTTTTATCTTCATTCATCATAGTTGTCCTGTTTTCCTTTTGCAGTCAGTTTATTTAGATGAACCTGGTTCAAGTGCGAGAAATGTAGACTCTGAGGTAATTCTTGTTCCTTCGTGAAAAGTGTATTAAATATACTCTGATGTTTGCATTCCAACATTTCTTACCACAATTTTTTATCTTCACAAAAGAACCCAAACGAAACATGCCATTATGTTTTGCATAATATATGCTTGCTGTGTTTGTAAGTAGGTTTATCCAGGAGCATAGTTGGTCAGTTGGTACACTTAGAAGGACAAAGCCATTCTTACGTCATTTGTTTATACCATCAGATAGAAGCAGAACATTCATTATGACCTGTTGTATGAGTAACACATCATTACTTTACTAGTGTAAGCTACTGCTAGAAGGATTAGGGTTTTGGAGGTGGGGGTGGGGATGACATTCCAAGTAATTAAATTAATTCAATAAATATGACGTTGGTGTTTATAGTATTCATATATCAAGATACACTTTTTAAAGAATAATTGTTCAGAATGTAATGATATAATTTCATTTTTATAAGCTTCAGTTGGCAGATCATCTATACATTAGCTTCAATTGGCAGATCATCTATCCATTAGCTTCAGTTGGCAGATCATCTATCCATTAGCTTCAGTTGGCAGATCATCTATCCATTAGCTTCAATTGGCATATCATCTATCAATTATCTTCATTTTACAAATCATCTATCCATTAGCTTCAGTTGGCAGATCATCTATCCATTAGCTTCAGTTGGCAGATCAGCTATCCATTAGCTTCAGTTGGCAGATCATCTGTCCATTAGCTTCAGTTGGCAGATCATCTGTCCATTAGCTTCAGTTGGCAGATCATCTATCCATTAGCTTCAATTGGCAGATCATCTATCCATTAGCACCAGTTGGCAGATCATCTATCTACTTCTCTTAAACTATTTGGAAGATTGCCATGAAACTTTATACATACACATTGATTCCAATGCCTGGTTGGTTCTAAATGAAAATGGTGCTGCTGAGACATCTAATATGGCCATCAGAATGAAAATAGCGCCAATTTTACACCCAATACATTTGCCACAGTGGCTAATTGTAAAATCTTGTCACCCAAGAATATCAGAGATGGTTTCAATGCTTAGCAGTTTAACAAAAGAATGGTATTATCTTAAAAATCTTGGGAATTATTTTAAGCGAGTAGAGTGCAAGTACCACTGAGGGACTCTTGTTTTATGAGCAAGACCTATGCTGTTTATGAGGTAATCTTGCATGTAGTATGGGTACTTTATACCAATACTGTGATTATATTTTTGGTAGGATTTCGATCAGACTTAGGGCTGTGTCATCAAGATCATTGTTGAATATCATTTTTTTGAGTTAAATCTATGAATATTAATGATATAACCTTGCATCCGATTGGTTGAGTTTGTCAATACTTAACTAAATGTATTTTTGATTAGATTTTGATCCACTTGTTAAATTAGTCTTATAATGAGGTACTCTTGTATCAGATTGGCTGAGCTTGTTGCCCCTCTGGAAATTGAATACCAGGTAGATTTTGCTCCATTTTAAGCTTATAATATCATTGTTAGAGATGGATTCTATAATTACTTTACGTTCATTTGAACTGTAACTGTATTCAGTATACTACAGTCTGGATTTCTGTTTGAACTGTGAATGAATTCTGTATACATCAATCTGGATATCCATTTGAACTGTAAATATATTCTGTATACTACAATCTGGATTTCCATTTGAACTGTTAATTTATTCTATATATTCCAATCTGGATTTTGATTTGAACTGTAACTGTATTCTTTAAACTACACTCTGGATTTCCATTTGAACTGTAACTGTATTCAGTATACTACAGTCTGGATTTCCATTTGAACTGTAACTGTATTCAGTATACTACAGTCTGGATTTCCATCTGAACTGTAACTGTATTCTTTAAACTACAGTCTGGATTTCCATTTGAACTGTAAATGTATTATGTATTCTACAATCTGAATTTCTGTTTGAACTGCAAATGAATTCTGAAAACTACAATCTGGATTTCCATTTGAACTGTTAATTTATTATGTTTACTATAGTCTGGATTTCCATTTGAACTGTTAATTTATTCAGTGTACTACCATCTGAATCCCCACTTAAACTAATAATGTATCCTTTAATTAGTACATTCTGAATCACCATTTAACTGTAAATGTATCCTCTAAGTACTACAGTCTGGATATCTGCTATTTGCTAATGAGAACTATTTGCAGTATTATCAGGTTGATATGAATTGACAATGCGGGATAAGCTTGTACCTATTATCTTATTTTTTGTTGTTGATGAAATTAGCATGTAAAAAAAGTAGTAGAAAAATATTATCATAGCAATTATTTAAATTACTTAATAGCCCATGATTTTTTTGGTTTCAGACAAATAAAGTACCAGATTGGGTGGCAGGGGAGTTAACTGCATCTGTGGGATCCTCACTGTTCAAGTCCTCCATTGGTAACCCTGCTGCCCACTCCACCTGGAGATCAGGCCTGTCTCCTGAACACTTTTCTCCAAGAAGGTGATTTCTCCTTTTGCTACTCATTATCATGTTCTTTTGCTGACTTGGTTCAGAGTATGTTACTGTACTGATGAGATTGAAAAGTTTTGAGATTTTTTCCACAGACCCTCATGTTGCAGAGTATGTTACTGTACTGATGAGATTGAAAAGTTTTGAGATTTTTTCCACAGACCCTCATGTTGCAGAGTATGTTACTGTACTGATGAGATTGAACAGTTTTGAGATTTTTTCCACAGACCCTCATGTTGCAGAGTATGTTACTGTACTGATGAGATTGAAAAGTTTTGAGATTTTTTCCACAGACCCTCATGTTGCAGAGTATGTTACTGTACTGATGAGATTGAAAAGTTTTGAGATTTTTTCCACAGACCCTCATGTTGCAGAGTATGTTACTGTACTGATGAGATTGAAAAGTTTTGAGATTTTTTCCACAGACTCTCATGTTGCATCGGATATTTTTGTTTTTCATAGGCTTAGTGCAAGATACCAGAGACCATACTAGAGGGCAATTAGGGCAAAAATGTCACGTTTTGGTTTGTCAAATGTTGTGCTTAATGAGAAGGTGGCTCAGAAATATTGACAGATCATGAATACATATGCTTTGCTGTTCCATTTGAGAATGTACATGATTTGTTTTATCAGTTAACATACCTACTCTGGATAAGTAAGTGAGAAATTTTACTTTGGGGAAATCCTATGTCACCAGTACAAAGAAAGGACTATTTCAACAAAATTTTTCTTTTTATTGAATGTGACAAGTCATTAATGCTTGTAAGTCTGTGAGTCAAAAGTTTTACTTTGGGGAAGTCCTATGACACCAGTACAAACAAAGGACTATTTCAACATAATTTTTCTTTTTACTGAATGTGACAGGTCATTAATGCTTGTAAGTCTGTGAGTCAGAAGTTTTACTTTGAGGAAGTCCTATGACACCAGTACAAACAAAGGACTATTTCAACATAATTTTTTTTGTTACTGAATGTGACAAATCATTAATGCTTGTAAGTCTGTAATAACTGTCTAATAGAAAAGTATAAATTAAAATTAGGAGACAATGTCAGGAGGTGAGGTGTTTTAATTAAGCAGCTTTTTCTTTAAATTTGAGTGGAGTTAGGTAATCATCTTACTAAAATCAGATTTAAAGTTGCCACAGGGAGACCATTCTGACAAATTTTATGGGAAGTTACCAAGCACATAGCTGATTTCCAAATCAGTTTGTATAGCTAATATTACTACAATCTGGATTTCTATTTGAACCATTATTTTATTTGGTGTAATACCATCTGGATCCCAACTTAAACTATAAATGTATCCTTTAATTAGTACAGTCTGGATCCCAGTTTAAAAATGAATGTATCCTGTAAGTACTACAGTCTGGATCTCTGTTATTTGCTAATGAGAACTATATGCAGTATTGTTAAGTTTATATGAATGGGGAACAAGCTCTTATTCCATAAACACATTTCTAATGTTTGGATCATGAGCTCAGATAGATTATAAAGAGATGTTCATTTCAAGCAGCAACACCATCTTCTAATACAGATGATGATGATGATAATGATAGTCATAAGGGCAATATTAATATATAATAATAAACAGTTTTCATAAAATGGTGATTCATTTATCAAATTGCTCTGAAGGTTGCTCACTTTTCCTTTTTTTTCAAGGAGGTAGAAATTACTACTTGCTGTTTTAGGAATCCAGGATGAATGAGGATGTTGGCACTTTTTCTTTTTGTGACATGAACATATGTACATATGAGTGGCTATAATTGAATTATCAAGAGTTACTATTTAATTGAATGTAAACGTTATTGGGTTTTCTATATTCTAAAATCATGATTTCCATTTGAACTGTAAATCTATTCTCTATACTACAAGCTGCTATTTAATTTAAATGTTATCATGTTTAGTGCCTTGATTTTGCTAGATTTTGTCTGATAATTTTCCAAAACAGTGATCTTGATGTGTGTCTATGTGTGATTTGTATTGTTAATATAGTTTTAATAATTTTTCAGTCATACTGCTATGCTGTCTGCAGTGTGGCAGTTTATAGTAATGTCTAGCATTGGTGCATCATGCCACAGACATGTAGCATCATGTCCGACCCAGTCACATTATCCTGACACCAGGCTGATCAGTCCTAACTCTAATTTCTTATTACTGAATGCCAAGCGAGGCAGCTGCTAGTATCATTTTTACAAGTCTTTGGTATGACTCTGCCAGGGTTCAAACCTGCAACCTCCTGCATCCAAAGCAGATGCACTAACCAGTTAGGCACATGAGCAGTCAGTATTTTGTTTTGGAGAAAATGGCAATATATAAGCTTAGCTTCACTTTCCGTCAAATCTAACACCCATCTTGGCAGAATTTATCCAACTTAATACAAGTAAAGAAATAAGATATTTTACTCAATAATTCATATTCCATCAAATCTAACACCCATCTTGGCACTGGCAGAATTTATCCAACTTAATACAAGCAAAGAAATCAGTTATTTTAATCAATATTTCACAGGTTTATAAGGTATAGATATTTTAGGCTTAACACCTGTTGCACTTCGATGTTATATGAATGGTCTTGAGTACTGTATAGCGCTTATGTGTTATTATGAATGGTCTTGACTACTGTATAGAACCTGTATGTTACATGAATGGTCTTGCCTACTGTATAGCACTTGTATTTTGAATGAATGGTGTTGACTACTGTATATCACTTGTATTTTGAATGAATGGTCTTGACAACTGTATAGCACTTGTGTTATATAAATTGTCTTGACTACTGTATAGCATTTAGATGTTATATGATCGGTCTTGCCTACTATATATCACTTGTATTTTGAATGAATGGTCTTGACTACTGAATAGCACTTATATTTTAAACGAATGGTCTTGACTACTGTATAGCACTTCTGTTTTGAATGAATGGTCTTGACTACTGTAGATCACTTGTATTTTGAATGAATAGTCTTGACTACTGTAGATCACTTGTATTTTGAGTGAATGGTCTTGACTACTGTATAGCAGCTGTATGTTATATGAACGGTCTTGACTACTATGTAGCACTTACATTTTGAATGAATGGTCTTGACTACTGTATAGCATTTCTATTTTGAGTGAATGGTCTTGACTACTGTATAGCACTTCTATTTTCAATGAATGGTTTCGACTACTCTATAGCATTGTTATGTTATATGAATGGTCTCGATTACTGTATAGCACTTGCAATAACTACAGCTTGAAAACTTTTGCAGTTTCCTCAAATGGAAAATTTGTAGGGTTTAATTTTGGCAGTATTTTCAATTTCTGCCAAAATAGGCAAAGTAGAACTTCCCCTTAACAAAAACTATTAGTGTAGTATAAAATTAAAAGTTTGAATTTACATAAAGTACACAACAGTTGGAGGCATTAAATATGAATTGATCATTTAATGCATCTGAGGCACATTGTGTAAAGTGATGAAACCCAGTAACATCCCATCAGTACAGATGAGACATGCTGTGTGAGTTGTTGATTTAAAGCTGAGTAACATCCAATCAGTGCATGTGAGTTGTTGATTTAAAGCTCAGTAACATCCAATCAGTGCATGTCAGTTGTTGATTTAAAGCTGAGTAACATCCAATCAGTGCATGTGAGTTGTTGATTTAAAGCTCAATAACATCCAGTCAGTGCATGTGAGTTGTTGATTTAAAGCTCAGTAACATCCAATCAGTGCATGTGAGTTGTTGATTTAAAGCTCAGTAACATCCAATCAGTGCATGTGAGTTGTTGATTTAAAGCTCAGTAACATCCAATCAGTGCATGTGAGTTGTTGATTTAAAGCTCAGTAACATCCAATCAGTGCATGTGAGTTGTTGATTTAAAGCTCAGTAACATCCAATCAGTGCATGTGAGTTGTTGATTTAAAGCTCATTGATTTGGAGCAAGTATTAGCTGTTCAAGTCAGGGCCGCTGTTCACATGTTTGTTTACTGGATTCTTTTCTATTAGTGGGAAACTAACAGATATTTTTTTTCAGGGCAAAGGTGACACAAAACCTTGGATACTGTGACTTGCACATCTTATACCATGTTAGGAAAAAATGAATGAAATGGACCACAGAATATAATTTTTCACTGACATATTTAAATATAAAGGAAGCAATTGTTATTTAATAACACTGAAAATAAAATCGAATGAAAATTGAACATATGTGTAAATATGGTAACTTTTGCATTAATTTTACTTGAAACAGTTCAAAGAAAACAGACTGGATTATTTAATGTGAAACCACTTGTCATTCTATTTTGATACTACATTTCAACAGACCAGTCTAAATTGAAAATAAATGATGCCAGATATATATTAAAAAATGGACCGTATCGATGTGACTGTTGGATGTTACATGACAAAAAAATGGTATTTGAGAGGGATTTTGTTAAACTTAAAAACATGTTGCACTGGACCGTTGTTAAGGAATGAACCATGTCAGGTCAAGGATGCTACAACAGTCATCATTTTCTGAACCTTACAACTATTCGTGAAAGTTACTGTAGTCATATAGACTAGTTAATGTGTTACGCACCTATGTCTTTTGTGTCTATACTCTTGTATTTAACTACGAATTGACATGGATTTGTGTCTATACTCTTGTATTTAACTGCTAATCCACATGGATTTGTGTCTATACTCTTGTATTTAACTACTAATCCACATGGATTTGTGTCTATACCCTTGTACTTAAATACAAATCCACATGGATTTGTGACAGCAATTTTAACTGCAGATCCAGGTAATTAGCAAAAAGTACGTTAAATAAAATATGTATGTTTTTTAAACAGTTTTCTGTAATTATCACATGTAAGATATATAGATTTCTCTTTTTATGCTCAGATTACACTTTTTGCCACTATATTAGTAATACTTTACACTTATAACTCTCCTGGGGGCTGGCGTGTGTGAACCTACAACAAAGCAGTTCAGGTTCACATTTAATACAATTTCCTGTTGATTGGGTACCCAGGTTACTGATCTTTTGGATTGATGGGTACCCAGTGGAAAATTTCCAAACATTTTGACATCTCTACTTACCATACAGTAACAGTAAGAACATTTTCCCTTATCATACCAATAAGGTACTGATGACAACCTCTATAACAGTAACATTTCCCCTTACCATACCAAAAGGATACTGATGACAACCTCTATAACAGTAACATTTCCCCTTACCCTACCAAAAGGATACTGATGACAACCTCTATCATGATAACAACATTTCCCCAAACCATACCAATAGGATACTGATGTCAACCTCTATAACAGTAGCAACATTTCACTTTCCATACCAATAGGATTCTGATGTCAGCCTCTATTAAATATACTTTGAATATTGCCAGTGAATAATTATTTTCATAGTTTATGTGTACCTTAAGGTAGCTTAGTTTCTTTTGTTAATTATTGAGTCACTATCATGAAATATTGACTTAATTATCATTAATTATTATGATTATTATTTTTATTATTAGAATCTTGATTTCAGATTCATGAATTGTTAAATCTATGGTGTTGCTAGATCTAACATTGCATTTTTATATATTGTTTTGCAGTCTATGATCATTGAGTATTTTTCCATTTCTAGGCGGCCCCTCACTAGTTTAGGAATAGACCTTGCCAGGGATCCAATTGTTGGTTCATCCAGCCGAGATTACCTGCAGGACAGGGGGCCAGATGTTGCACAGTATTCCTTTGTAAGTATACACTCCCACACAATGTCTTTGCCTTGAAATTAACCAGGGAAGTAGTTTTTCTTTCTCTGATGGAAGGTGTCTGATTGAACCACACATTAACCATTTAAGCATTTAAGTGTTTTCTTGGTGTTCTAACCAATGGTGTCTGTTCCAACCACACATTAGCCAGATTAATGTTTATTCTTGGTACTCTGACAAATGGGATTTGTTCCATTAACCTGGAAAAGTGTTTTTTCTTGGTGTTCTCACCAAAGGTGTCTGTTCCAACCATGCATTAACCAGGGAAGTGGTTTTTCTTGGTACTCAGAGGTGTCTGTTCCAACCACACACAGAGAAAAGTTGGTAAGTTTGTGAAAAGGTGAAGGGTGAAATATCTTTGAAAATATAAATCTACAAAGGTTATTGTTATATGCTCAGTTCTAGATGCTTCTTCATTCTCTTGAACTGAGACAAAGTTCTTTTATGGATTAGGAGATGATGCTTTAAACCCTGTTCTCTCAACACAATGTGGAGATTTTCTTCTTAAAAGATGTTACCCAATAATAAAATCTTAGGAGAACTACTGCAACCTCATAAAGCGAGCCCTCCCAGGTTAAAAAAGTTAGCCAAAAAGCTAAAAGTTATCTGCCCACCTAGGTGGCAGTCAAGCAGAGTAATCTCCCTTGATAATGGGATTGGCACATAATTCCATGAATATCCCAGTTAATACTTCTGCTCATTCCAAATAGCATGCTTTTGCCAAGAGGGATCTCACAAAAATCCTAATTTCTGGAAGTTCTTCACTTTTAAGTTGGAGGCGTCTTCACTTCAAAGGGAAGTATACTCATTCTAACTGTTCTTTCTTCCTATGATGACAAAGTTCTACCTTTACAATCAAATTACTTTCCCATCACTTGATAGTATTTACCTACTTGCACAGGTAGCCTATGCAATTTCACAATAGTTCTGGCTATAGATTTATTTGTTTGTGCGTGCGTGCAAGTCTGTAGAGGGCTATAGAAAATGCTTAACATGTGTTTAATTTCTGCTAAGACCGGATACTTACAGATAAGTTTCCTATACCAATGCATTTAGCATCTGGGCACCAAGTTTCACTGAATTTTCTTGCACAGGACCTCATTAAGAGCCTTCCTACAGGTCATAATTTGAATTGATATATATTGATGCTTCGTTGCCTTTATCAGGCCATCTGCTAGTACATTAGAGTCATAAACATGACACTTTATGATACTTTATTAAATTTACCTGTATAGAACATCATTGGATCTATTCCTAGATGGTAAATTGTCTCATAATGGATATTGTAGCACTACATTGTATGGTTCTTCAGTTTCTTTATTATGTGCAGGCTTTTGTATGTAATATAGGAAACGTTTTTATATCACAGTATAGCTTCCTCTCTGGTCAGATAAGTGCGGGTCAGTTTTTCTTTACATGGTTTGCTTATTAGCATCCTGCTCATGCAGTGTTAATATGAGTGACACTTGAGTGATCTTTATCTGCATAGGCATCTAAACAATTGGCTTTCTATGGGTAAGCTGTTACTAGAATTGATTTATTGTTTTTCAGTTGGTACATGTAAGTACAATACTCGATGTTTCAGTGGTCCTACCTGGACAGGCAGTCAAATTCACTTGCCTACAGGTCATTTGTGACTTGAATTGTTTATTTAGCATCCACTTCTACTTATTAATACTGATGATAATTTTCTACCTGCACAGGTTACATGCACACCACTACAGATGTTTGTCATAGGGTTTCTTACAAGTTCAAAGCAATACACTCACTACAGTAAATGTATAAACGGTCTGCCCTATTTTGTCTTGCAGATTTAGGTCATGGGTGAAACCTGCCTGACAACCACTGGTTGTCATTTCATTCCTGCAGTACATGTCAGACTTGCCTGTTATGGACAGAAGTCAGTCATAGCTTGAGGATGAAAACATTGCTTGCACATAAGGGCCCAGACCATATCATTTCTAGGCAGTGTGATGGAGAACAGCAACAAGCATCAGTTACTGTCTCATATATCAGAATTATGGACCAGACACACAGACTAATATCCTGTACCCCAGCCAATACTCAAGAACTGGACAATGTCATGCCAGCCAAGAAGGCCATCTTTATTCACAACCGGACATGGCCATATAACTGATCACAATGGGCCATGACCACAATCGATTTACAGTATCAACCACCAGAAAATGAACTTGTCCAGTTCCATGACTTGCATAGTGCTGCCAAGCTCTTCCCAAGTATGATGCCCAGTTTAGTGCTGTTATACCAACAAACTGACTTCATGAAACCAGTTATACATGGATTAGTCAGCCTCAGATAGTACTGCTACCCAGTCTATACAGGTACTCTCTTGGATCAATCTAACCACATAGTCCTACTAGGCACTTCCTGTGGAAGCCATACAGTTTATATAGACACCCTCATGGATCATTGGATCAGTCTTACCCACAATAGTACCTCAAAACACTTCCAGCATATGATGTCCATCTTGGGACCTCAATTTTCATTGGAATGGCCAAATGTATACACATCTAGACATCTTGGAATCTGAACTTGATACAGGAATCAAAGGTATCCAAGTGTCTCTTCATCTTGATTACTCAGCTAAAATAGGTAATACATGACCAACCAGGTCAGTATACTAAAATAGGGAATACATGACCAACCAGGTTAATATAGGAAGGCAGTGGAATATAATCTCATTGGTTCATGCCAGAATTCTTTCTTCCAGTCAAGACAGCCATACCGGAATAGCTAACTTTCTTGGCTCTTTGATGAGAAACAGTTAGAAACCATCACAGTTAAACTTGCCATTCCATGAACACTAGCACACTGAACTAACAAAGAAGAGAGGACGTCATGCAAATCAAGGACCTGTCTGATCTATTCATTTGGCTTTCGCCTGGCCAATGGCACTGGACCTTTGCCCAGGTGGACTTTTCATGGGGATTAACCTGGCTGAATGAGACACCAATTGAACAGCTGTCAAGAGCTTAATTAGTTCACTTATCATACCAGTCCTGCCTCCTTGCTACTTTGACAGTCAGCAGGCAAAATCAGTGATATATTTCTTGGTGAACCCATCTCTTACAGTTCCATCCAACGTGATGAATCAATATTATTTATGAAGCACCCCCACTTGCAAGAGCATCACTGACTCACCTTTCATACAAGACCTGCTTCCTCATTTGCATTAGTGATGCAGAATCAGTGAAATACATGCAGTATCAGTGGATGCAGTTCTGACAAGAAGACTGATCAGTTCCACTCATTGCCAAAAACAGGCTCCCATTGATGGGCAAGCAGATATTTGTAATGAAATCACTGTCTACTCTGGACACTTCAGCTCAATACCACATACAAGATCCAGTACAAGCTTTGAAGTGGTATCTTAAAATGACATGGCCATTGTGTCAAGGGAAATCATGCTTTTTTTGCCTCTCAAATGGGAGCAGGAAGATATATCAGTATAGACTCTTTCATTAAGTAGGTTGTTTGCTCTGCATATGAAGAAATAACCCTAGCTTAATGAATTTGTTGTCATTTCAGCTCGCAAGGTTAGAGCATTTGCCACAAGCATAACATTTGAATGGAGCTATTCTCTGACTGATATGATTGAGGTCAGTGGATCGAGATCAGAGTCAACATTCTCCAGTTTTAATCGAAGACATCTTTCATCCCAAAGGGTTTAACATGATCTGGTATGACCTATAGTCATGGCACAACAGGTCCCCTTTCCAGGTCGTTTGACAGCTTCATATGACATGGCTTCACTTTTGCTAGATCTGTGTGTGAGGGAAAATTTTCTGTTTTTGAAGCTGCTTCCCAACAGATGTAGTCTTTCCCAGTCAGGTTATCTAGAAGCTGTCTCACAAATCTGGCATCTCTGGGTAAGGAGATGTTATCTCCCTCCACCTCTTTATCTATTTTCCTAAGGTATTATGAAATGGGTAATGTATTCAAAGAAGGAACTAAGTTTTTGTAGTAGAATACTTACCCAATCACAATACACATATAACCCTACCAGCCTCCCTGCAGTTACTTCCATATAGAAAGCATGCCTTCCACACTAGTAGTAACTGAGACTGGGAGGATTGGATTTGTAAGGTAGTCATAGTACTCCTAAGGTATTATTATGGGGTAAGTATTTGTGAATAAACATTCTTTACTTAAAAAAATTAGTTTCTTTCCTAAATTTTATATGTTGCATCAGCTAGATTACTTAACTTTTCTACCAACAACATTGAAAGCACTTCATGGTTTGACATACAATTTGTCTGACTATACCTTTTGATTCAGCTGTTAAGAAAGTTTTGTGCTTGTTACAAAGGTTTTTAGCTTGGATTCTGTAAATATCTAAAAACACTGTCAAATACTACATTTTTGTTCTACTGTATACCTTGTATTTATGTTTGGACTTATTGATTTTTGTTCCCTTCATTTTGAATTAAGATACAAGTCCCAGGTATCTTAACTTTTGTTTTGATAAATAATCTTGTAATCCAAAACAAAATTCAGCATGATGTTTAAGAATTCACAATAATTTCATTATTATCACCCAATACAGCAAACAGATGAAAAATTGGCAAAAGTTTATATATATATAAAGAGATAACTGAAAATACACATCAATGGAATATTGAAGTGTTGCAGCACTAGGCTTTAATCATATTCATTAATTTAAACATCCCTGTCTGGATGTACACAAAGATGGACATGTTTCATTTGGCTGGAATCATAGGATTAGGTGAAGATTAAGGCTCTGTCACAACTCTGTGGTCTCAAATATAGTAACATAAAGAAGTACAAACTAACAAGTTTTGCAATATTGAACAAATAATTTATTTCCCTTTAATACAAAGTGAAAAATGTAAAAACAACTTACAGTATTGCAAATTAAATCCCAAATAATCCTAGAATTTGTAACACAAATCCTAATGATTAAAGGTCTGAATAAATTTTATTGGTATTCCAAAATCAACCCAATGCTGGAAGTGTTGATGTGCTTCTGATTTCCTGTGTTTTAGTGATGTGCCAACAGTCTTTTGTTGAATCATAATAATACAATCTAAGAATATAACCCTATTTGTAGTTCACTATAAATCCAAGTCTCTATTTCCAAGAATGTTATTTTTGAGCACCAGTCCAGATGAAATTCCTGGACACAACAATAATACAACTAATTCTACTCAGATCTTAAAGCACAAATGAATAAATTCTATATAAGCAAGATTACATAATCCTCTACTTGACCTTTGGTCACAATTAGCATTTCTAAATTTTTTTTATTACCTAATGGAAAATTTCATTCTGGAAGGTTCCATATGTTTACAAGATAAAATCTTAATTATAATTAGAAGGTCCATTACTAAAATGTGGCAAACAACAGGGCATTTCAAAGGGGATTTCCAATGTTCTGGAATCAGATTGAGATACCTTTGTTGCTGATGAAACCGAAATCAATGATTCAGGTTAGGTAGAAAATGAAATTTATTTTGGACAAGGTCAAGTCCAAAATACAGTTATCTGTAGCATATAATGAATGGAAAAAAAAACAGAAACAGCGCACCTTTAGTATTCATAACGGCTCATATTACATGTCCTCTCATCACATAGAAAGCTTCTACTTCATGGGTGATAGATCATCAATTTACACTCTGTCTCTCCTCATCAACTTGGTTCTTGCATCTTGTTGCTTCATCCCACTTGAAATAACATGGAATAAGAAAGAAAAATAAATAATGCAGATTAACATCATTTCTTTTGTTGTAATGTTGACATACATTTTCTACAAATGACCTAAATATAATTATACTGAACATTTTTTTAGATCATGTGGCTGTATTTCCTACATCTTAAATTCATTTTCATGCAGTAACACATTGATTTAAAAGTGGTGAAGCTATTTATTTCTTTGAGTTCATTAGTAAACAGGAAGTTGAGAAGCACTAACAGCTTTATAAACAGTAGTTTTATGCTCCGTGAATAGAGATAAAATATCTGCTATTATTAGCGTTCCATGTAGCCCAGCAGTAATGACAGCAATCTTCCCATCTGTTCAGTTTGGTTTCCTTATAATAATTTTTCCACTGTTCAGGTTGTTCAATTTTCAGCCCTTTATCATTATTTAGTGGAGTAATGGCTCCTGATTACCCTGGCAAAAGTTGTATGATATTTCCAATACGAGACAACTTGTAAGTAGTGAAAGTAATGAGGATTGTATACTTTTTATGTAAAATACCAATAATAATAATACCAATAATAATAATAACAATAATAATAATATTATTATTAATATTAATAATAATAATATTAAAGACTTTATTTTCAGAGGGTGACTCAGTGAGGTACAAATGAAAAACTATCATACCTTGAGGCCCTCTATTATGTACATGTAAGATACAGGCTAATGATAATAGATTGACACACACACACACAAATGTGCATTAAAAGGGCAAAATTTCAAAGTACCCAAACCAAAAAAGGAGCTATTCAAATACAGCTTTCAATTTTCAGGTGTGCTTGTTTGGAATAACATTCCACTTGATATTAAATCAGCTCCAAGTATCTCTTCCTTTCTCAATAGGTGTATTAGATGGATGAAACAATTTAAAATATAATGTACTTATTAACGTACATGTTACAACACTAACCTCCTGTGCTTCATTTTCATTTCTGCAGCAATGTAGCATTTATGTAAATATTTGTTTATATACTGTGTATTTGCTTTTTTTGTGGGGGCTGTGTGTGTTAGAGAGATTTATTTATTGCAGTGGATTTGTTGCTGAATTCGTGGTGAGCTCAGTTATTGACCATCATAAATTGTGTTTATGTGTCTGTGTGTGTGTGAGAGAGAGAGAGAGAGATAGATATTGCTGTGGATTTTCTTGTAAATTAGTGTTGAGCTCAGTTATTGACCTACACATGTTACCTAAAGTTTTACCTCAGTCAATTGCTTAATTGCTGTATCCAGCCTAAATTCATAATCATTGGGTAAGACATGTTAACAGATGATTGGATAATTATGTGATGTGATAGTTTTGATTAACTGTTGGTGTGGGCATTATACCAAACACTATTTAATTGTGGCATCATAACATGATGTGCTTTCAAGCATGATGCTGTTGTACACACAGTTGCAACAAACACCTGTAGGAGTTAATCCTTTTGCAATCTCTTCTTAAAATAAATACTAGTTTTAACAGTGTTATTTAGTCTATAATATGTTAATTGGATTGGATTTCAGTACCATTTAACAGAGGAACCAGTGTATAAATATGGTAACTATTCTACTTCTAAATGCATGTGTAAATTCAGGACCAAAATTACCCAGTGACTAAACACATTGAAAGACCAAAATGACTTAGTATTGAAGCAGTCAAGCAGTGTATTACTGGTCTGAACAAGTTTTATTCTAATTCATGCTTGAGTTATCATAATTTTACTATAATGCATAATGAATATTATAGATCATTGTTCTTGTTTAATCTTTAAAAAAGGTAAGAACCTACATAAACTACAAAGAAAAGTTATGATGAAGGTTTGCCATAATGATGATTTATTTCTTTTTTAGCTTAGTTATATTTACACATTTAAGTTTTAAAAAAAGATTATTTTTTTAACATGTGAGCCATATGACCAGCAAATGTATCCTTGGACAATATGACCTCATCATTGAGGATTGTCATAACACTGATGTATTCAAACCATTACATTACAAATAATATTGTTATTGTCATAACACTGATGTATTCAAACCATTGCATTACAAATAATATTGTTATTGCCATAACACTGATGTATTCAAACCATTGCATTACAAATAATATTGTTATTGTCATAACACTGATGTATTCAGACCACTGCATTACAAATAATATTGTTATTGTCATAACACTGATGTATTCAGACCATTGCATTACAAATAATATTGTTATTGTCATAACACTGATGTATTCAGACCATTGCATTACAAATAATATTGTTATTGTCATAACACTGATGTATTCAGACCATTGCATTACAAATAATATTGTTATTGTCATAACACTGATGTATTCAAACCATTACATTACAAATAATATTGTTATTGTCATAACACTGATGTATTCAGACCACTGCATTACAAATAATATTGATGATCTTTGTGAGGAATAGAGTGTCTTTTTAAAAACACACAAAATCTAAAGATGTGAATTTTATGACTGAAAAGACATTTTCAAAAACTACTTGCTCTGCTTGGTCATTTTCACTTCCTGGATTTCAGAGTTAAATTGTAAATAAAGAGCTGATAACTTGTTTTGATTTTACATATTTGGTAATTCATTCATTGCACTTTTAGAAACGTACTGTCTAGTCAGGCAAAATTAATTTTCCCTATTTTAATAACTGCTGAAGATTGTGTATTTTATTCAAGCTGATTGTTTTAGCACATGGTATCAGTCATTCTGGTCAACTGTGTGCTTAGATCATGTACAGTTTCCATAAGTACAGTTACAGTACATGAAAGTAACAACAGTATGTCAACATTCTCTTCACTGTGCATGTTGCAATGCAAACAAATTCACCTTACACCTTTCATCCTCTCAGAAGTTCATAATATCTGAAGAGTTCACCCTAATTATGTTTGACTAATTTAATGAGATAGCAATTTTAATTGTTATCAAAAAGTTTATTAAACAGCTCACAGAAATGTACACAACTTCATGTCATTTGTAGTAATAAACACTGTCATCACCTGCACTGTCCCAGACACTATAACTAGATTGAGTGAAAAAATAAACCAAACCAAAAGAATGGAAAAAAGGTGTACTGTCTTTTGAACTTGCACGTTAGATTTTTGAAACAAAATTAAGATTAGTCGAAGGCCACAACTTTAAAGTTCTTAGCTAATATAGACCCAGATGATATTTGGATTTCAGCACCTTTCATGTATTGTAAGTGTGTCATCATGTCCAATGACTGTTAAGCCTATGTCTTGTGTCACCATGTCCAAGGACTGTTAAGCCTTCAACAGTTGTCATGTGTCATCATGTCCAAGGACTGTTAAGCTTGCAACAGTTGTCATGTGTCATCATGTCCAAGGACTGTTAAGCCTTCAACAGTTGTCATGTGTCATCATGTCCAAGGACTGTTAAGCTTGCAACAGTTGTCTTGTGTCATCATGTCCAAGGACATGTGCAACAGTTGTCAAAAAAACTCCACTTAGCTGAAACTATTTAGGTTCCGATAGAGATGATTATGGGCATTGCTGTGATGGCTGATTGGCACTTTTTCATTTGAATAGATAGGACATGTCACACTTATGATGATTACCATGAAATCGAATTAAAAGATAATATAAGAATTTCACTTGATGAGACTTTTTTATTGTTATTTATTTCTTACAGTATTGCCACATGCAACATTTTCATTGATTTATATTTTCCCATATATTGCATTATTTACTGAGAAATTTGTTTTTGTCTTATGATTCCTCATTAAACTTTGTAAATTTCCTGATTATTCCAAATTCCCATGCACTGCCTAGCTAAAACGATAGATTACATATTAAACACAGACATTTGAGTATGAGAAAGGTGAAACATTAAATGTGTTGAATCAGTTTTGGACTTTTTGTAAATGACAAGGACAACTACACACTGTAATTATTTTGCATATTGGAAAGTTTTTTTTACCATGATGTAAATAACAGGACAGTCAAGTTACCATTAATTTACAGAGTATTATTCTCCTTTTTTCTTAGAAGTAATTTTTGAGTAAGTATGTAACTTACTCATTATTTCGGTGAATTATTTAACAAGACATAAATGTAAACTTGGTTCCAGCAGATTGATTTCTTTCGCAATTAAATAAAGACTAAAGTTTTACATTTGTAAAAAAAACATAAACATGGAAGTGTTTTGCTCATTTCTGTATCAAGCTGAAAAGTGGTTGCTTCAGAGTGTGATTGTACAATTAATCCAGATTATATGTTTGCAGTTTTGTAGTTTTGAGCTTGTCAGTGAATTGCATGTATATTTTGTTGCATGCACTATCAGGACGATTTGAATGTAGGCAGGAAGACAACACAGAAATCTTCACTCCATTTCCTGGACGACAGTGTCACCAACTATGACAAACTCAGGAAACCAGGTCAGTGTTTCAGAGGTTAGGGTCCACTTAAAGGTTTTAAAGTTAAATTTAATTTCCAGTTTCTTCATTTTCTTAAATGCCAAACAATTACAGATTGTACAAATAGGAAATTTCCTTACAAGTTTTACATGGTACATTTTTGACAGCTATCAGTTATTTTAGCTGCCTTATAGTACTTGTAAGGTATAGTATAGGAAAGTGCTATCAATAGTTAAAGGAGGAAGGTTATTTAAGAAATAAAACATCTACATAGTGAAAGTCCAGCTTCCAATTGTCACATTTTTTAGAACTATAATTACCAAACAAAATTAATGATGTCTAATAATATTTTATTTTGGGGTTTAATTGTTTTTAAATGATAGTATATTATGCCATTCAATTTGTTGTACAGTAAATGATGGGTAATAGCTATGCTTAGTTTTGTAGAAGGTTTGTCTTGTTAACTTAATATTTTGTCAGTTCTTCTATTGTAATCTAATTGTTGGTTCATTGGTTTTTAATGGTGCATTTAACACGTTATTGGCTACCAAGGAAATCATAGCTAAGTGTCCTTCCCAAAGACGCACTGAGGCAGCCAGCCGAGTATGGTTTGGTAAGATATTGAACCTTCAGCTCTTGGATTAAGGGTTCATCACTCTACCTACTGAGCTATGATGGATCCCTTACAATCTGACCAGCTGGGAGAAACAAGGATATGTTAACATCTGCAGCTGACCTCAAGTTTGAATATTTACTGACTAATAAAATGTTTAATGAATTTGTTTTTTGTTAGGTTTCACAGAACATTAATTGAAAATCAATTAACATTACATTTTTATAACAAACTGCAGGTCTCTGCATAAAGAGAAAAGAAAAGGAAAAGTTCCCAGTCTTTTACTGATCAGTATTATATTGTACAGATTTTAGATCTCCCAAGAAGACAACCTTTGGAGAGACAACTGTTGGAACAGAGGTAAGGTCTTTCATTGACCCAGAAACAAATGAGGAAAGCAATATAGTATATTTACACATTTGAATTATAAATTACAGAGTGAAAGGAAATTGAGGAAATTGAGAGCAGTCAACTTAAGTGTCAAAATTGTGTCCAACACACCAGAAGCTTCCATTTATTAGAAAATATTAGAAAATATAAAATGTAATTAACACAAAATGTTCCTGTCTGATTAGTGGATGACTACAGAACCTCTGCCGTACAATTCTTTGAACTCACCTGGCAATAAGACCAAGTTAGTTTATGGTATAGTTCTTTGTCCATTGTTCTTCATCTGTCATGTGTAGTGCACTGTAACATTTATGTTAGTCCTTTGTCCATTGTGTTTTATCTGTCATGTGTAGTGCACTGTGTCATTTATATTAGTCCTTTGTCCTTTGTGTGTCATTTATGTTAGTCCTTTGTCCTTTGTGTATCACTGTGTCATTTGTGTTAGTCCTTTGTCCTTTGTGTGTCATCTGTTGTGTGGTGCACTCTGTCATTTATGTTAGTCCTTTGTCCATTGTGTGTCATCTGTCATGTGTAGTGCACTGTGTTATTTGTGTTAGTCCATTGTCATTTGTGTGTCATCTGTCCTGTGTAGTGCATTGTGCCATTTATGTTAGTCTTTTGTCCATCATGTGTCACTGTGTCATTTGTGTTAGATCTTTGTTCTTTGTGTGTCATCTGTCATGTAGTGCATTTTGTCATTTATGTTTGTCCTTTGTGTGTCATCTGTCATGTGTAGTGCACTGTGTCATTTATGTTAGTCCTTTGTCCCTTGTGTGTATCTGTTTTGTGTAGTGCATTGTGTCATCTATTCACAAGTTTTCATTTGAGTTCTTCTCAAAAACTGCTCAGCAAACCATGACCAAATTGGACAGAAAACAACTTGGCATGTAGGCCTTTCATTCTGTGACAGATGGTATTGATGTGCCATTAGAAGATCATTGAAAAACTGGATAAACCTGGAAACAGTTGTTTTCATAACATATGCAATGACCAGCATTGGAAGAAATTTCTTACAAAATGCATCCCACTGATCCAGATTTTTTGGGCTAACTGCTCATGCATTTGTCTATTGACCATCTGTCAGACAGGAATGATTGCAGTCCTCATGAGCCTCTTGTTGTCTTTTAGGCATTCATCTGTGACATAGGCTAGGTCCAGGTTCTTGACAAAAATTAAAATAAGAATGATGATAATGGTGATGATTTAATAAGGATAAAATAAGTAGCATATAAACAGATCTCGCAAGTTGACCTCAAAAATTTAATATATGTACAAACAAATAAAAATCAAATACATGAAGGAAGTAAACAGAAAGAATTATGTTAAAAAGGTAGTAAGGATTGATAAATATAAAACCTGTACATATAGAATATATAGATATAAACTACATACATGTACACAAATTCACATACATTCACATTGTTTATTCACACATACACATGTATGAAGAATGACATCATAGTTTGGTTGGCATTTGCCATGAATACAAATCTTTGTATACTGTTTTTGGTGACTCGATAAATTTTAAAAAAAGTAGAAGCAGGAGGCTTTTTTTGATCCAGATTATTGGTGTCTGGAAGTAATATGGATTAATCATTCTGTTTTAATTTTGAGGGTCCCGTAGATTTTTTTGAGTCAGGTTGGTAGGTGCTATTGAGTTTGAGTGTTGGACAGTTTCTCCAAGAAGCCATGTACTTCATTTTTACATAGCCTTCAGATCTGGCATGGATTTCACCAATTTAACTTCAATCTGGACTCAAATATAGTCTAAAATCCATTTATTTGATTGAATTATTGACTTAATTACAACCAGTAAAATGTTTTAAGACTGAAAGTTTATGACACTCGGGTGACAATAAGGTCTGATGACCTACATTCACAGACGGCCTTCTCTTATGCTTATCACCTTGCATGCATGATATTATCTCATGCCTGTATTAAATATCGTTGTTATGCATGCACGATATTATCTCCTGCCTGTATTTAATATCGTTGTTATGCATGCATGATATTATCTCCTGCCTGTATTTAATATCTTTGTTAGGCATGCATGATATTAAACTCCAGTCTCAGTTTGATATAGTGGCTATGTTCTTTCCATTTATATCTTGCCTCTATTTAATATTGTGGGTATAAATTAATGATATTATCTCCTGCTTCAGTGTGATCTGGTGGTTATGCATGTATGAATAAAAAATCTTGCAATCTGTGTGAGTCTTTACTTTTTTGAGTCAAATATTTGTTACTGATAGACTGTTACACTATCCTGAAAAACTCTGTTATGACCCTCAGTGCTCCTAGGTTTTTTTTTTTGTAACTTTGATGACTCTTTTCTTTACATTGTAGTACATGTATATATAGACAAACATGGTCAGCAGTACTGATGTATTTTTCAATAACCCCAGTCCCCTTCATAACAATCAGAGTTTAAAATTGGATTCAAGACAATACAAAGTACAAACAAGATGAAACAATAACAAAGCAAAAATGTCAAAATAAAAATATGTACATTGAAAAACTACATTAACATAAATTAGTATTCCTGATTGCCTTTTTTCTGGAGAAGTTATAATTTCTCATGTTATAAAAATGACAGTTACATTTTTTACCTGTACACCAGCTTTTGGCTTTTCACTACACATACCCAGAATGATAATCTATGTCATTGATAATGAGGTATTATGAACTTGTGAGCTATGATAGTATTTACTTGAAACTCAAAGTGTGAAACTGAAAAATCATGTTCCTTATGATTTGACAATCCATTTTGTAATATACCATATCTTCCTTGCTTTATTAAATAAATACACATAGAGCAATTGGTTTTGTCAAGTACGCTATTGTTGGGCTCTGCTTGATATGGTACTCAATGTTTTTTAATATTGTATGACCAATTAGCACTATTAAATCAGTTTAAGGTATTATGCATTTAAAAAAAGAAAATAAGACCATAAAATGTATTCATAAAATGTGTATTTCTGTAATATTTAAATTATTTTTCCCATTTACTGACTTTGAGGTTGTTGTTGGTGAACAACCTGGATAGGTCAGCTATATATATGTGAGACAGTGCTTTTTTTCTTGGTTTTTTTTTGTTGGCTTTAATGTGCCTTCATTAACATGCTGAAGAAATTGGAGCTAAGTGCTGTACCCAAGGGCACACAAGGCAGCTGACCTGTGCTATCCTGGGTGGGCATGGAACCCATGACCCTTGGATTACAGGTCCAACACTGTTACACCTGAGCTACCATGGCCTACAGTGCTATATTGTACATGTTCATTTGTTATATGTCACAGGATTATTGAAGACAATGCTATGTTGTACAGGTCAATTTGTTATATGTCACAGGCTTATTGAAGACAATGCTATGTTGTACAGGTCAATTTGTTATATGTCACAGGCTTATTGAAGACAATGCTATGTTGTACAGGTCAATTTGTTATATGTCACAGGCTTATTGAAGACAATGCTATGTTGTACAGGTCAATTTGTTATATGTCACAGGCTTATTGAAGACAATGCTATGTTGTACAGGTCAATTTGTTATATGTCAGGCTTAATAAAGACAGCACTTTGTGTGTTGTAAATGTTAATTTGTTATTTTTCGCAGGCTTAATGAAGACAGTGCTATGTTGTACATGTTAATTTGTTATTTTTCACAGGCTTATTGAAGACAGCACTATGTTGTAAAGGTTAATTTGTTGTATGTCACAGGCTTCATGAAGTTGGGTAAATGTAGATAACTGTATGGCAACTATTATTGTTGTAAAATTGTTGGTTGAGTTTTAAAATAGTCAATCATCCAAGCCTTTGTTAATCTGGATGAAATTCAGTTAGGTTAATCTAATGCAAACCGTGTGCTTTCATATGTGTATCTTTAACATTTAATGTCTTTATATACATTATTTTCATTTCAGTCATAATCTTAGTCACTTACACTGAATAACTAGTAGTATACAACAGTATTAATACACAGCATGCATGCAGTCATAATTTTAGTCACTTACACTGAATAACTAGTAGTATACAACAGTATTAATATAGTATGCATCATAATCTTAGTCACTTACACTGAATAACTAGTAGTATACAACAGTATTAATATAGTATGCAGTCATAATCTTAGTCACTTACACTGGATAACTAGTAGTATACAACAGTATTAATATAGTATGCAGTCATAATCTTAGTCACTTACACTGGATAACTAGTAGTATACAACAGTATTAATATAGTATGCAGTCATAATCTTAGTCGCCTACACTGAATAACTAGTAATATACAACAGTATTAATACAGTATGCATCATAATCTTAGTCACTTACACTGAATAACTAGTAGTATACAACAGTATTAATGTAGTATGCAGTCATAATCTTAGTCACTTACTGGATAACTAGTAGTATACAACAGTATTAATATAGTATGCAGTCATAATCTTAGTCACTTACACTGGATAACTAGTAGTATACAACAGTATTAATATAGTATGCAGTCATTATATTAGTCACTTACACTGGATAACTAGTAGTATACAACAGTATTAATATAGTATGCAGTCATAATCTTAGTCACTTACACTGGATAACTAGTAGTATACAACAGTATTAATATAGTATGCAGTCATAATCTTAGTCGCCTACACTGAATAACTAGTAATATACAACAGTATTAATACAGTATGTATTTTCAGTCCATTATAAGTTTTAGTTTTTTCAGTCTTTTAGTGCAAGAGACAGTTGCCAGAATGATCTGTACAAAAACAGGTTCATAACATCTTTTATAAAAAAAAATAATAAAAGTTGCTTTGAGGTAAATATTCATGTTAGCCTTGGTTGAAATCCACCTGCTCTAGATCTGCCTATATGTCCTTCATCAGGTCAGCATCACTGCCTATATGTCTTTCATCAGGCCAGCATCACTGCCTATATGTCCTTCATCAGGCCAGCATCACAGCCTTTATGTCCTTCTTCAGGCCAGCATCACAGTCTTTATGTCTTTCATCAGGCCAGCATCACTGCCTTTATGTCTTTCATCAGGCCAGCATCACTGCCTATATGTCTTTCATAGGTCAGCAGCACAGCCTTTATGTCTTTCATCAGGACAGCATCACTGCCTATATGTCCTTCATCAGGCCAGCATCACTGCATATATGTCCTTCATCAGGCCAGCATCACTGCTTATATGTCCTTCATCAGGTCAGCATCACAGCCTATATGTCCTTCATCAGGACAGCATCATTGTCTATATGTCCTTCATCAGGCCAGCATCACTGCCTATATATCCTTCATCAGGCCAGCGTCACTTCCTATATGTCCTTCATCAGGCCAGCATCACTGCTTATATGTCCTTCATCAGGTCAGCATCACAGCCTATGTGTCCTTCATCAGGCCAGCATCACAGCCTTTATGTCTTTCATCAGGCCAGTATCCCTGCCTTTATGTCTTTCATCAGGCCAGCATCACTGCCTATATGTCTTTCATAGGCCAGCATCACAGCCTTTATGTCTTTCATCAGGACAGCATCACAGCCTATATGTCCTTCATCAGGCCAGCGTCACTGCATATATGTCCTTCATCAGGCCAGCATCACTGCTTATATGTCCTTCATCAGGTCAGCATCACAGCCTATATGTCCTTCATCAGGCCAGCATCACAGCCTATATGTCCTTCATCAGGCCAGCATCACTGCCTGTATGTCTTCATCAGGCCAGCATCACTGCCTATATGCCTTTCATCAGGCCAGCATCACTGCCTTTATGTCTTTCGTCAGGCCAGCATCACTGCTTATATGTCTTTCATCAGGCCAGCACCACTGCCTATATGTCCTTCATCAGGCCAGCATCACTGCCTTTATGTCTTTCATCAGGCCAGCATCACTGCCTATATGTCTTTCATAGGTCAGCATCACAGCCTTTATGTCTTTCATCAGGACAGCATCACTGCCTTTATGTCCTTCATCAGGCCAGCATCACTGCATATATGTCCTTCATCAGGCCATCATCACTGCTTATATGTCCTTCATCAGGTCAGCATCACAGCCTATATGTCCTTCATCAGGACAGCATCATTGCCTATATGTCCTTCATCAGGCCAGCATCACTGCCTATATGTCCTTCATCAGGCCAGCGTCACTTCCTATATGTCCTTCATCAGGCCAGCATCACTGCTTATATGTCCTTCATCAGGTCAGCATCACAGCCTATATGTCCTTCATCAGGCCAGCATCACAGCCTTTATGTCTTTCATCAGGCCAGCATCCCTGCCTTTATGTCTTTCATCAGGCCAGCATCACTGCCTATATGTTTTTCATCAGGCCAGCATCACAGCCTTTATGTCTTTCATCAGGACAGCATCACTGCCTATATGTCCTTCATCAGGCCAGCGTCACTGCATATATGTCCTTCATCAGGCCATCATCACTGCTTATATGTCCTTCATCAGGTCAGCATCACAGCCTATATGTCCTTCATCAGGCCAGCATCATTGCCTATATGTCCTTCATCAGGCCAGCATCACTGCATAATGTCCTTCATCAGGCCAGCATCACTGCTTATATGTCCTTCATCAGGTCAGCATCACAGCCTATATGTCCTTCATCAGGCCAGCATCACAGCCTATGTCTTTCATGAGGCCAGCATCACTGCCTATATGTCTTTCATCAGGCCAGCATCACTGCCTTTATGTCTTTCATCAGGCCAGCATCACTGCATATATGTCCTTCATCAGGCCAGCATCACTGCTTATATGTCCTTCATCAGGTCAGCATCACAGCCTATATGTCCTTCATCAGGCCAGCATCACTGCCTGTATGTCTTCATCAGGCCAGCATCACTGCCTATATGCCTTTCATCAGGCCAGCATCACTGCCTTTATGTCTTTCATCAGGCCAGCATCACTGCTTATATGTCTTTCATTAGGCCAGCATCACTGCCTATATGTCCTTCATCAGGCCAGCATCACTGCCTTTATGTCTTTCATCAGGCCAGCATCACTGCTTATATGTCTTTCATCAGGCCAGCATCACTGCCTATATGTCCTTCATCAGGCCAGCATCACAGCCTTTTTGTCTTTCATCAGGCCAGCATCACTGCCTTTATGTCTTTCATCAGGTCAGCATCACTGCTTATATGTCTTTCATAGGCCAGCATCACAGTCTTTATGTCTTTCATCAGGCCAGCATCACTGCTTATATGTCCTTCATCAGGACAGCATCACAGCCTTTATGTCTTTCATCAGGCCAGCATCACTGCTTATATGTCTTTCATCAGGCCAGCATCACTGCCTACATGTCCTTCATCAGGCCAGCATCACTGCCTGTATGTCTTTCATTAGGCCAGCATCACAGCCTATATGTCTTCATCAGGCCAGCATCACTGCCTATATGTCCTTCATCAGACCAGCATCACTGCTTATATGTCTTTCATCAGACCAGCATCCAAGTCAGTGATAGATGAATAAAAATGACTTAAACCTTGGATAGTTTACTTGTGTCCAGTTTCTGAATTGGAAAAAGACATTAGTGATCAAATTCTTTTGAAGATTAGTTTGATAATTACATTTTATAAACCATCCCGATTGTTATTTTTTTAAAGTTATTTCCTTAATATACAGGGATTGATACTCATTCAAAAATACCCTTTTATATCCATTAACCGTCAATTTTTAAGTCATGCAGAGTTTATATTCTTGTCATTTTACTCATAAATGTGGAACATAAGAATATAATAATTATCCCAGCTTCATTTGAATATTGGCTTTTTTGGATCTCAGTAAATATTTTAACTTATACCAATCAAATTCATTGAGAATAAGATATCTAAATCCAGATAAATACATGATCGGTGACTTTACTTTATTAATTCAAAGATTTTTTTCCACTAAAAAAATTATTCTGCAAAATAGTTGGAATATTCTATACATGTATATTGGAATGTTGTTTCATTAGTTCCAGGAAATGCATAAAACAATATAGATAAATATAATTGCCATTGTATGAAATAGTTGATTCCATCAAAGTCAAGTAAAAGTTTTTAATTGAATTTTTTTGTTTGTTGGCTTATGATACCTAATGTACACTATATTCACATTTGTAATAAAATACAGGTCATTTTTAGAAACTGACAACTTTTATTTCAGACTACAGATTGGAGTCAAGCCACAGCTCCTCTCACTTCATCCCTGTCTAATCCATATCTTAAAGGTGAGTTCATATGATAGCTAATACACAATGATAAAACAGATTACTCAAAATGACCAAGTTTTAATATTTTGAAAAATGAATGCTTTTAAGTATGATATGTGTCAGTTTCTTGTGGAATATAAAACAATAATTAACACACCAAGAGACGTTAACTACATTCAAATGTTCATAGAAATTGTCTAAGTTTACAGTGACATCATTTTATCATACCAGTACACATGCTCAAAAGTCTATGTGAATTCCATTATTGATTACTTTTGTTGAACTACATTGTCTTGGGTGTATCTGTATGATATGAGAGACTGTTGTTGTTGTTATGGGGTTTGACACCATTTATCAGCACATGATAGGCTATTCATGGCAGCCAGTATTAATGATGGAAGAAGAACCTGGAAAAACCCTGGAAAGAACCACCAACCCATGAGAAGCTACTGGCAAGCTTTCTCACATACCCACATTGGCTGAAGATATGAGAGATAGTGGGGTGGGTGGGGGTAATGTATTGTTATGAATCTGTGCTCTTAAAATAAGCTGCAGAAAAGAGCGAAAAGCAACACGCTTTGTAAAATTCAACAAATAATTTTTTCCCTAAAGTACAAAGTGAAAATGAAAAAAAGAACTTATGGTATTGCAAATCCCAAAATAATCCTTGAATTACAGACACAAGTCCTAATAAGTTAAAGTTCTTAATAAACTTTAGTAAAAATCAAAATTAAGTCCAATGCTGAAGTGTTGATGTGTCTTTGATGACCTGTATAATGCTGATGTGCCAACAGTCTTTTGTTGTAACACAGTAATATAATTCCAGGTTTGAATTCATTACAAGTCCCAGGGAATGTCTCTATCCAAGAATGTTATTTTTATGAGCACTCTTTATTTCCAGAGAAAATAATCACTAAATTAAATAATTTTAAGAAATAAATTCCAGACATAATGAACACTGTAAACAACAACAGTACAAATTGATTCTGCTAGATGTTAAGCACGAATGAATAATCTTTCCAGTGACAAGATTATATAGTCCTCTACTTGTCCTCAGGTTGCAATTAACATTTTGTTTAAAAAAACATTACCTAATGGACAATAACCTAGAAAGTTCTTAATGTTTACAAAATAAAATGTGACTTATTAGAAAGTCTAGTTTTAAATTATTATATATAACCTGGACAATGTCAGGTACACCAAGTAAATTGTAGGGGAATCCCTATAACCTAGACCCAGACCCAAATAAACATTTACTTCTGTTAATAATGATCTAGATAATAAACCCAAACACATAGAGAATATTTTAGCTGTGTATTAGTTGTTTACAGATAAAATTTAAAAAAATAAAAGAATTACTCAGGTCAAGTAGAACATAAATTTTATTTCAGACGAGGTTAAGTCCAACATACAAAGTTACATTACAATAGCATATAATGAAATAAATATAATTATTTATAAAAAAAACCTAACCAACAATCCAACTGAAATATTAATAACAGTACATACTTATTGTTGCTTATTATTTGTCATCACAGTACTGTGTAATATAGCGATAAAACAGTCTAAATAGGACCAGTCATTTATATCCTGTGAATGATCTTCCTGTACCTTTGTTTCAGGTTCCAACTACACTGATGATTCCTCCACTAAAGGTCAAAGTAGAGAGGTCAGTTAGTGTACTTATTCACTCTCTCTCTCACACACACACACATATGAACACATGCTCACGTGCACACACACACACACAGAGCCTATATACATCATCCATTAAAAGATTGAAGTCTTGACATTCGTGAGAGAGGGTCAGAGATCAAATATACAAAAATTGCAATTACAAAAATGTTGTTGTTACTTTCTTACCAGTCTTTAGACATGCATTTATTGTAGAAGGACATATACTAGGTTTGGGTTGTGTTGGGGATGAGGGGAGATGGAAAGATCAGAGAGGGGGAATCTGTAATGGATTTGAGTTATCTTCACTATGGCATTGTGGGTAAAAGGGAAGAGGGACAGATCAGGGGAAAGGAATATGCAATAGATTTGGGTTATATTCCAGTGGGGAAGATAGAAAGGGTGAAGATCAAGGAGAGGAAATATGCAGTAGATTTGGGTTATGTTCCTTTTGTCATAGTGGGAAGATGGGAAGGGAAAATATGTAATAAAAAGTATTTTGATTTGCCACGGAATGTAGCCATGTTTTTTGTATTTTCTAAAAGCATTTGACAATACAGCTTTGAAAGGTTTATATTGGTTTTTAAATAATTGAGTTTCCATCTATAAATAGAGCATATGGATTATTATTATCTGCTATATAGTAGAATGGTGCCATGTGTTTTGTATTACTTGGGTTTATTATTATTATTATTATTAATATTATTATCTGTTATATAGTAGAATGGTGCTTTGTGTTTTGTATTACTCTGGTTTATTATTATTATTATTATTATCTGCTATATAGTAGACCACTCCACTGGCCTAGTGGTTAGAGCGTCCATCTCTAATGGGGGAGGTTGTGGGTTCGATCCCCGGCAGAGTCATACCAAAGACTTTTAAAAAATGGTACTAACAGCTGCCTCACTTGGCGCTTAGCATTAAGAGGTTAGTGTTAGGACTGGTTGGCTTGGTGTTAGGATAATGTGACTGGGTGGGACATCATGTTACATGTCTGCGGCATGATGCCCCAGTGCTAGACATCACTATAAACGGTCACACTACAGACATCGTAGCAATATGACTGAATTTTTTTTAAAGCTACGTTAAAAATCCAAATCACACATACACACACACATGCTATATAGTAGAATGGTGCTTTGTGTTTTGTATTACTCAGGTTGTTTATTATTATTATTATTAATATTATTATCTGCTATATAAAATAGAATGTTACTTTGTGTTTTGTATTACTCAGGTTTATTATTATTAATATTATTATTATTATTATTATTATTATTATTATTATTATTATTATTATTATTATTATCATTATTATATGTTATATATAGTAAAATGGTGCATTTTGTTTTGTTTTACTCAGGTTTCTTTTTATTATTATTATTATTATTTAGAATGATAATTTGTGTTTTGTATTACTCTGTATTAGGTTTCTTCTTATAATTATCATCTGCTATATATAGTTGAATGTTACTTTGTGGTTCATAATACTCTAGTTTCTTTTTATTAGTATTATCTGCTATATTCTGGAATGGTATTTTGCAATGGTATTTTGCATTGGTATTTTGCAATGGTATTTTGCATTGGTATTTTGCATTGGCATTTTGCATTGGTATTGCTAAGGTTTCTTCTTCTTCATCTTATTCATTTTCTTCTCATTATTATCTGCCATCCACGGTAGAATTTGTCTTTGTAATCCTCAGATTTCTTTAAATACCTTAACATAAGCATCTTTTAAAGGCGATATACAATGGTGTAATTGGCTTAAATTTAGGTAGGGATGTGAATAACTCTTGTAGGATCTTAGGATAGCTATTAGACAGTGGGAATACATGTCATTCTCATCTTACTGACAAACTCCATTAGTCTGTAAAGTGATCAGTTATTTCGTTTCTGTTGATCTAGCACATGAAATACTTCTGCATTAGATATATGATGAAGAAATTGTTTGGGTCTCTTTTGTGCAAAGAGATGTAAGGTATTCAGGCATAATTAACAATAATAGATCATATTTTGTTTTCACATACTTAATAAGCATAGTAAATCAGGGTCCACACTCGACTAAAATTTGAGGCTGAAGTGACTTCTCTTTCCTTGCCAGTATAAGGCCAAGTCATGGGAAAATGTGTACAGAATGATCAAACATTCAGGCTAGTTAAAACAGTTGTTTGCTAAACCTTTGGCCCAGATAATTTACAAAAATACTAATTAAAGTTTATGATGACAAAAAACATTTGTAGATTGAACAAAATTGTTCGACTGTTTAGGTAAAAGATGGTATTTTTATAAATGAGTTACTATTGAAAATAAGTTACTATTGATAATAAATTGCTATTGAAATTGGGTTACTATTGATAATAGATTACTATTGAAAATAGGTTACTATTGATAATAGATTACTATTGAAAATAAGTTTCTACTGATAATAGATTACTATTGAAAATAGGTTACTATTGATAATAGATTACTATTGAAATTGGGTTACTATTGATAATAGGTTACTATTGAAATTGGGTTACTATTGATAATAGGTTAATATTGATAATAGATTACTATTGAAAATAGGTTACTATTGATAATAGATTACTATTGAAAATAGTTTGCTATTGATAATAGATTACTATTGAAAATAGGTTACTATTGATAATAGATTACTATTGAAAATAGGTTACTATTGATAATAGATTACTATTGAAAATAGGTTACTATTGATGATAGATTGCTATTAAAATTGGGTGACTAATTTCGATGTCTGAGCCTTTCTTGTACTTCTGCAGAGTAATTTCTTGTGATTGGAACTTGACATGCATCTGATAATATGACTCTAACAGTACCTTTAGTCACCAATACACATCTGATAATATGACTCTGACAGTACCATAAGTCACCAATACACATCTGATAATATGACTCTAACAGTACCTTTAGTCACCAATACACATCTGATAATATGACTTTGACAGTACCTTTAGTCACCAATACACATCTGATAATATGACTCTAACAGTACCTTTAGTCACCAATACACATCTGATAATATGACTCTAACAGTACCTTTAGTCACCAATACACATCTGATAATATGACTCTGACAGTACCTTTAGTCACCAATATGCATCTGATAATATGACTTTGACAGTACCTTTAGTCACCAATACACATCTGATAATATGACTCTAACAGTACCTTTAGTCACCAATACACATCTGATAATATGACTTTGACAGTACCTTTAGTCACCAATACACATCTGATAATATGACTCTAACAGTACCTTTAGTCACCAATACACATCTGATAATATGACTTTGACAGTACCTTTAGTCACCAATACACATCTGATAATATGACTCTGACAGTACCTTTAGTCACCAATACACATCTGATAATATGACTCTAACAGTACCTTTAGTCACCAATACACATCTGATAATATGACTCTAACAGTACCTTTAGTCACCAATACACATCTGATAATATGACTCTAACAGTACCTTTAGTCACCAATACACATCTGTTAATATGACTCTAACAGTACCTTTAGTCACCAATACACATCTGATAATATGACTCTGACAGTACCTTTAGTCACCAATACACATCTGATAATATGACTCTGACAGTACCTTTAGTCACCAATACACATCTGATAATATGACTCTGACAGTACCTTTAGTCACCAATACACATCTGATAATATGACTGACAGTACCTTTAGTCACCAATACACATCTGATAATATGACTCTAACAGTACCTTTAGTCACCAATACACATCTGTTAATATGACTCTAACAGTACCTTTAGTTACCAGTACACATCTGATAATATGACTCTGACAGTACCTTTAGTCACCAATACACATCTGATAATATGACTTTGACAGTACCTTTAGTCACCAATATGCATCTAATGATATGACTCATATTACTAGTTAGGATGTTATTATTAGTTTGTATCAGTGGGTAGTTATGTAAGATGAGAAACTTGATGTGCTCTGTTACAGTTGTTGAGTTGTGTAAGATAAGAAACACTTGATGACATTTATAGATTTGTGTAAGATGAGAAACACTTGATGTGCTCTGTGACAGTTGTAGAGTTGTGTAAGATGAGAAACACTTGATGTGATCTGTGACAGTTGTAGAGTTGTGTAAGATGAGAAATACTTGATGTGATCTGTGACAGTTGTAGAGTTGTGTAAGTTGAGAAACACTTGATGTGCTCTCTGACAGTTGTACATTTGCATAAGATGAGAAACACTTAATGACATGGTAGAGTTGTGTAAGATGAGAAATACTTGGTGTGCCCTACAATTGTGCTAAATAACAATTGTACATTTGTCTTGTACACATGTTATATGCATCTTGTTAACTTATAAGCAGCTGCAACCAATTCCCTTATTGCCTTTCTATTTCTGACCAGGTGGAGATGAGGACAAAAATGTTGGAAGCCAAGTTTCATGAGGAGAAGTTACGTCTTCAGCAGAAGCACGATGCAGCTGTGCAAAAGGTAAACAACTTCTTCACTTGGAAGATTCTTAAGTTGTAATGGCGGCATGTATATTCCACCTTAGGAATAGCATATCAGTATTGCATAATCCACATTAGGAATAGTAGATATTAGTGATGCATAGTCCACCATGGGAATAGTAGATATCAATCATGCATAGTCCACCATGGGAATAGTAGATATTAGTGATGCATAGTGCACCATGGGAATAGTAGATATCAATCATGCATAGTCCACAATGGGAATAGTAGATATTAATCATGCATAGTCCACAATGGGAATAGTAGATATCAATCATGCATAGTCCACAATGGGAGTAGTATATATCAATCATGCATAGTCTGCAATGGGAATAGTAGATATCAATCATGCATAGTCCACCATGGGAATAGTAGATATCAATCATGCATAGTCCACCATGGGAATAGTAGATATCAATCATGCATAGTCCACCATGGGAATAGTAGTTATCAATCATGCATAGTCCACCATAGGAATAGTAAATATCAATCATGCATAGTCCACCATGGGAATAGTAGATATCAATCATGCATAGTCCACAATGGGAATAGTAGAAATCAATCATGCATAGTCCACCATAGGAATAGTAAATATCAGTAATGCATTTTCAACCATATGAATAGTATATAACTGAGTCAGCCATAGGAATAGTAGATATCAGTGATGTAGTGTGCACCATAGAAATAGTATGTATCAGTAATGCACTGTCCACCATAGGAATAGTATGTATCAGTGATGTAGTGTCCACCATAGGAATAGTAGATATCAATCATGCATAGTCCACCATAGTTGGCATAGAATATTTCAGTTAGGTCTATTAACAAGGACAGCAAATTTTAATTTCATTTGAATCCAAATATGCAGATCTGAGCAATGTAATAAAGGGAAGGTGTTTTAAGAAGCACAGATAATTTACTTCAAGAAGAAACACTTCATAAAGATGTTATTATGAAGATTTTATGTAATTGTTCCATTAGACACTTAGATATAGGTTGTACCTTTGATTATGTTATTACAATGAGTATTCCATCAGACATCAAGACATAGGGTTTACCTTTGATCTCTAAAGAAAGAATGAAACAAAGAATTTAAGAGAGACAAATAATTTTATTATAATACATATCTACATCCATTAGATTCATTATATTATGAAAATCCAAATGGAAAATTTTGCCAAAACTGGGTAGCAATTTTTACATTTTTTATTTGTTTTGTTTTTATCACAAAACTAGTGAGATAGTTTCAGTATAAACTTAGATATACGTCAGAACTGTTGATTATTAAACTTGAAAGCTTGAGATTATTTGTCAAAATCATATATCAGATGCATGTTGGTGACTAAAGGCACTGTCAGAGTCATATTATCAGATGCATATTAGTGACTAAAGATACTGTCAGAGTCATATTATCAGATGCGTATTGGTGACTAAAGGTACTGTCAAAGTAATATCATCAGATGCATGTTGGTGACTAAATGTACTATCAGGGTCATATCATCAGATGCATGCTGATGACTAAAGGTACTGTCAAAGTCATATTATCAGATGCATATTAGTGACTAAAGATACTGTCAGAGTCATATTATCAGATGCGTATTGGTGACTAAAGGTACTGTCAAAGTAATATCATCAGATGCATGTTGGTGACTAAAAGTACTGTCAAAGTCATATTATCAGATGCGTATTGGTGACTAAAGGTACTGTCAAAATCATTATCGGATGCATGCTGGTGACTAAAGGTACTGATAAATGCACTGATAAATACACAAGTAAATTTTTTTTAGTGGAATCAATTTATTATTTTTAATCATGTCAACTTCTCTTGCAGATTTTGGACAGAAAAAATGCAGAAATAGAAGATGTGAAAGCCCAGTATAGATCCAAAGCAAAGGAACTGGAAGACACCATAGTCAAACTGGAGAAAAAAAGTAAAAAGACAGCTTTGCTTTATGTCATTTCCTTGGGATTTTACATTTCATATTCAAACTGAAATCATTTTTTTAAAACTGTAAACTTTCTTATTGTTCAGACATTTTCATGATTCTTGATATGTAAGATTTATAGGTCAGTGTACTGAAAGTATTAATTTAAATTAAAAATTCAAAACTAAAAAAGAATTATGCAGTGAGGATCTAAATCCAAGACAGTGGATTCCCCCCCACCCCATGTGATAATTATTGTTGGTTAGGATTATTATAATAACAGTCATGAGTTGTTAAATTTCTGATTTGAAACCTTTGGAAAGTTTGTAGACTTGGGAAGAGTAATTGGCAATACATATATACTTCTGCCTCATCTATTTTCCTTTATTAGATATTTAAATGAAGTTGGTATACATGGAGCATCTTAAATACGTTTATCAGTATGTAATTTGCATTTTCTAATAAGCAATTTGACTGCCAAAAATAATACATAGATAATTCACTTTTATATTACATTTTACTGTGAAATGCTTATAAAAAAAATATCTTGACAGTTTTCATTTATTAGATTATTTATTCATCCAATTATTTTCGCATCTAAAATTTTTTTTTAATAAGTATGCTCCCTGTAGATAATCCTTGAGGTTTTTTATTTGTTCCATTTGTCTATCATTTCCTTCTTTTATTCATTTACCTTATGTGCATCTTTTAGATCATATTCTAAACTGTCCTTTTTCTCTGCCTTTTTAATATGGTGCTTGATTTCTTGCTTTCATTGTTGAGTTATCTTCTTTTTTACAATGTTTTCCAAATCACTCTTCCTTACCATACTCCTCATTGCTTCATTCATTTCTTTCAGCTGATGAAGTATTTCATACACCTAAGTTAGTCTCTTTGGATTAAGTTTCAGCTGATGAAGTATTTCATACACCTAAGTTAGTCTCTTTGGATTAAGTTTCAGCTGATGAAGTATTTCATACACCTAAGTTAGTCTCTTTGGATTAAGACATTTTGTTTCTTGATTATGACCTTGGCATTATTGAAAACACAGATTTCATGCCAAGGTGTAGTAAGTCTTCACTATGCATGACATCAGGTATTGAATTGATTGCTGTGCAGTAAGCCTTCATGTTCATATTATATGTGACATTATGACATGACAGAATACATACATTTAATATTAATGTGTGTGTGTGTGATTGGGATTTTTAACGTAGCTTTAAATTTTTTTTAGTCATATCACTACGATGTCTGCAGACTGGCTGTTTATTGTGATGTCTAGCACTGGGGCATAATGCCGCAGACATGTAGCATGATGTCCCACCCAGTCACATTATCCTGACACCAGGCCAACCAGTCCTAACACTAACCTCTTAATGCTAAGCGCCAAGTGAGGCAGCTGCTAGTACCATTTTTGTAGGTCTTTGGTATGACTTGGCCAGGTTTCAAACCCACAACCTTCCACTTCCGAGGCAGATGCTCTAACCACTTGGCCACTGAAGCGATCACTTAATATTAATGAACCATAACAAAGGTATAACTCTAATTCTCTGTATTAATTTTTGTTGCAGTGCAGGCAGTGATGAAGGAATCAAGCCATTTGAAAGATACAAAAGACAAGCAGATCCAGGAATTGAAAAGGATGCTTGAGGAGACTACAGATGACAAGAAAAATGAGTTTGAGAAGAAGGTATGATCAGGCATATTTCAAACAGTAAATTTTATCTTCAGTATCAAAGATTTAACAGTTTTGGTCTTGTATACATAAACATAGCAAGATATAGTTATCATTTTCCAGTGGTAACTTTGTCATTGTTGTAGTGACTAACATAAAGATTTCTACTTCGTATTAAAGTTTTTGGGATTCATGTAACATATATCACAGTGTAATTCTCAGGCATGTACATCAGACACTATTTCCATTATATTTATGAAGCTTTGGACATATTGGGTAATGACTTTGAATCCTTCTTAGGGAATACAGTCACTTTGAAATACACTCTGAAATCTCACATAAAAAAATCAATAGGAGGGAGTGAAATAAACTAAAATCGCACATAAAAACTCATTTTGAGGGAATGCCTTTGGAGCCTCCATTCCCTTGTAGATCACAGCTTAGAATGGACTCGGCATTATGCAAGGTGAGTTTTTCTTCATAACAGGGTTCCCACACACATTTGATTTATAGGATGTCCTGGAATTGAACTGGAATTGAATTCAATGAAAATATCCTGGAAACCTCATTGGGAATTACTTTTTTCATAAAATGTCCCTGAATTTGATATTAAAAAACTAAACTGCAAATTTTGTGGCAACTTCGCAGTGAATGATGATCACCATATTACATCATATTATATTGGTAGCCATGGTTGAGTCTGGTAACAGAGATTTTTGGACACATGCCTTCAACTGTAGTATTGTGTCATTAATTAAAGTATCAGACTTTAAAATTACTCCCGTAATTTGTCATTTTCTCCTAAATGTCCTGGAAAATAAAAATAATTTTAGTGCAGGATTATACTATTTACCATCACCTGACAAGGCTTCAATTTTCTGAAGATCACTACTGTACAGTATAAAAAGTAAATAAATTGATAAAATGTGTGAATTTGCATGCTCATTTTTGATTGTTTACACAGCTGACAACTTGTTTCATCTGTTCATTTCATATTTTTGTTGTTATACACATCTCAGTATGTACACAATGAAATCGTGAAAAGCTGAGAATGGTAATTGTTCTGTGTGAAAAAAGTGATACTTTCATGTCATGTGAATGTCTAAGTTTGGTGCAATCATTTTATCTGTTTTGTTTAAGTAGTTATTTGTCTATGTCGAAACTCAAATCCTTATTTAAATATATAATTGAATGAAGTTATGAATTGTTTTAAAAATATATGAAATGAATAAAGCTTGATTTTGAGATACACATACAATGAGAAAGAGAAAGATTGTATAAAAAATTCATGGTATTGCAGAAAAGACATAAAAGAAATTGTTAGGAATATGTAATAAGGTATGAAGTGGTATGGCAGTTTTATTTTTAAGGCTATAAGTTATGATTGTGAGTGTTACTTGTCAGTTTAATGACACTGTGAAGTGGCTTGGTTATATATGGCTTTTGACAGATATGAGATAGAGCTGTGTGTTATAGCAGTTTAATGACACCATGAAGTGGCTTGGTTATATATGGCTTTTGACAGATATGAGATAGAGCTGTGTCTTACAGCAATTTAATGACACTGTGAAATGGTATGGTGATATATGGCTTTTGACAGATATGAGATAGAGCTGTGTGTTACAGCAGTTTAACACATTAACCCCTGGAGGTTTTTGTCATTTTTGTCTGAAATTCAAGTAGGAAGCACATTTTGAAAGCTATTTCTGAATACATCCTGAAACACCAACTTCCAGGTGATCTTCCAATAACATACTGCCTAGTTGTGTTAGAAACATCGATTTTCATTGGCTATTTGGCTCGTGCATGAGCAGAAGAGTAAAAAAAATTTTTTATCGAGACCACCCTTTATTCCATATGCCTTTCTTATCCTACTTTTTGCAAAGGTTCCTCTGTCTGTTTGCAGTTCAGAGTGATCTGTCTTACATCTAAGACCAAAAAGTCTAAAATCCGGACACAAAATCGGATTCCGACCATGGGTAAATTTTGGGTAGATAAAAATCGGGTCCAAAAATTGAGGTTTTTTCCTCTGTATTTTGTAGTGCAACTTGAAATTCCAGATTATTTTATTATTTGGTATCATTGTAGAGCTACATCTGTCTACCTTTCTATAATACCACCCACTTTAGTATATCATACATGACCTTGACGCTACAGAGCTCGTCACCAGGGGTTAATGTGTTAATGACACTGTGAAGTGGCATTGTTACATATGGTTTTTGACAGATATGAGATAGAGCTGTGTGTTACAGCAATTTAATGACACTGTGAAATGGTATGGTGATATGTTATGGATATGAGATACGACTTTTTATGGATATGAGATATGACTGTGTGTTACCATTGCAGATTAATGACATTGTGGCTGAGTTTGAACAGGAGAAGTTTGAGATGCAGAAGCAACACACGCGTAATATTCAAGAAATACTAGATGACACTAATGCTCGCCTGCAGAAAATGGAGAAAGAATACAACCAGCAAGCCATATCCACTGTTAGTACAACACATACTTTTACATCAAAGTAATGTCTTAGCTAATAGTGTTTGTTAATGTGGTTAAATAGTTTTCACTGATTAACTCAACATTTTAGCACACTTTATTTATAAACAAATAAGCAAATAGAGATTTTAATACTTTTTAATATTAAACTATCAGTTGAGGGTATTAATATGAGGCATTATTGAGGGTATTAATATGAGGCATTATTGAGGGTATTAATATGAGGCATTATTGAGGGTATTAATATGAGGCATTATTGAGGGTATTAATATGAGGCATTATTGGAGGTATTAATATGAGGCATTATTGAGGGTATTAATATGAGGCATTATTGGGGGTATTAATATGAGGCATTATTGAGGGTATTAATATGAGGCATTATTGAGGGTATTAATATGAGGCATTATTGAGGGTATTAATATGAGGCATTATTGAGGGTATTAATATGAGGCATTATTGAGGGTATTAATATGAGGCATTATTGGAGGTATTAATATGAGGCATTATTGAGGGTATTAATATGAGGCATTATTGAGGGTATTAATATGAGGCATTATTCTGAACTTTTTATTTTTATATTAGAGTTTAACACAAACTGAAAATAAGTTGCAAATTTGTAATTTTAATCAACTCTTGAAATCTCCTAGTTAACAAGCTTTAATATTTGTCAACATTGACCTTGGTAAAATTATTGTCCTCAGTGTTGGAACTTGTGGTTATATATGATTTGTAAAAGTAATATATTGTATATCTTAGACACTGATTGGTGACAGTACATAGGTTATGTTGTACATTACCCTTTTGTATAAGAAGTAATTTTGAGTATTACCACGAATTCTTCCATAAGGGATGAATCATAAGAACTCTTGCCATGCCTGATCTATGACATTGTTAATTAAACTTTTCTCACACAATGCTGATCTAGCTTTTGCCTACTTAAGATCTTTACTTGTGCATAACATTTTCTATCATCCAGTCAAACAAACAGATTGTCAAATTAGTGAAGGTATAAGTTTTACTCACTAACATTGACTTTTATATATTTCTATGCCATGAATTCTGGAATAATCCATGACTTTTCATAGATTTGCGATTTAAATAAATTCTTTATAAATAGAATCATATTATGATAAGACATCTCTTTACTTTAACAAAAAACCAGTACTGGTCTCATATTCAGATTAAATATATCTTTGCTATAACCAAAACCAGTATATGTATGTTCAAACAAGATGTCTTTTTACTTTAACAAAAACCAATGTTAATATCTTGTTCAAATTCTTTGTATATAGACCTTTTTTCTCATCAGCATTGTCAGATAAAAAAACTTCTAGCATTGCAGACTAATCTGTGAACCAAGAGAGATGCTACTTGAATTCCTTTTAAATACATAAATATCAGGCCTATTAATATCAAAACTTCTTTTTTAGTACTAAACACTAGTTCACACCAAAATTTCACACATTTTGACAGCATTTATGCTGTTTTCAGGTACAATTTTGCCTTAGTTTCTATGAAATATTTTGCAAAACTATGGATTACCGTTCATGGTATTACTTTTACAGGCAGTATCTGACATGTAAGGCTGATTAACAGGAGTATACAGTCATTCTTGAATATGCACTGACATGTACTGATGTGTTGGAGGGTACATTCATTGATGAGTATGCACTGACATGTACTGATATGCTGGAGGGTACATTCATTGATGAGTATGCACTGACATGTACAGATGTGTTGGAGGGTACATTCATTGATGAGTATGCACTGACATACTGTTGTGCAGGAGGGTACATTCATTGATGAGTATGCACTGACAGGTACTGATGTGTTGGAGTGTACATTCATTGATGAGTATGCACTGACATGTACTGATGTGCTGGAGGGTACATTCATTGATGAGTATGCACTGACATGTACTGATGTGTTGGAGGGTACATTCATTGATGAGTATGCACTGACATACTATTGTGCAGGAGGGTACATTCATTAATGAATAAGCACTGACATGTACTGATGTGCTGGATGGTACATTCATTGATGAGTATGCACTGACATGTACTGATGTGTTGGATGGTACATTCATTGATGAGTATGCACTGACTTGTACTGATGTGTTGGAGGGTACATTCATTGATGAGTATGCACTGACATGTACTGTTGTGCAGGAGGGTACATTCATTGATGAGTATGCACAGACATGTACTCTTGTGCAGGAGGGTACATTCGTTGATGAGTATGTATCTGACATATACTGTTGTGCTGGAAGGTACATTCATTGATGAGTATGCACAGACATGTACTCTTGTGCAGGAGGGTACATTCATTGATGAGTATGCACAGACATGTACTCTTGTGCATGAGGGTACATTCATTGATGAGTATGTATCTGACATGTACTGTTGTGATGGAGGATACATTCATTGATGAGTATGCACAGACATGTACTCTTGTGCAGGAGGGTACATTCATTGATGAGTATGTATCAGACATGTACTGTTGTGCTGGAGGGTACATTCATTGATGATTATGCACTGACATGTCCTGATGTACTGGCATATTACATTCATTGATGAATATGTATCTGACATGTTCATTGTGCAGGAGGGTACATTCATTAGTGAGTATGTATCTGACATGTACTGTTGTGATGGAGGATACATTCATTGATGAGTATGCACAGACATGTACTCTTGTGCAGGAGGGTACATTCATTGATGAGTATGTATCAGACATGTACTGTTGTGCTGGAGGGTACATTCATTGATGATTATGCACTGACATGTCCTGATGTGCAGGATCATACACCCACTTTCGAGTATGTTTCTGACATGTGCTATGTTCAGGTGCATACAGTTTATTCATGAGTATGCATCTTGCATACACTGGTGTGCAGATGGGTACAATCATTCATTTGTATGTATCAGACATGTTCTGTGTGCAGGAGAGTACATTCATCTATGTATTTTAGAGTAATGTAATCAAGGAGCTTGAGACACGAGTACAGCAGCTGATGGCAGAGGCCACACAAATGAAGAAATCCAAATCTGGCCTCGAGAAGGAGAAGATGAACTTTGAGTTACGTATAGAGGAACTTCAGTCAGAACTTCGTACTCATCAAGACAGGTAGAGAAACTTTTATTGCATCAATATATTCGTGCATTAATTATCACAAGTGTTATGAATTTCTGTCATGATAGTTTAAAATTTTAACTGCCTTTTATAATCCTTACAAGTATATCATTAGGTAATTTTAATTTCCTTTTGCGGCATAATTTCCTCAGTTGTATCATCACTGCATAATTAACACAAAATCTCAGGAGTTATGCGATCAGTAAGATCACAGTCTCATTTTCATTGAATATGAAATAATAAAACTTATTGAATATTATAGTATACCACTAGTTGGGGTGGCATATGATATCATTTTATATTGGATAACACTTATGTCAGATACTCCCTAAAATAATAAGGATTATTTTTGATTTTGCAAGATTGCTGAATGTGCTCCTTTATCAAGAATACCTTGTCTTGAAACTATTCATTATTCATCACAATTTTTACTTTCTTATGCTTTGCCGAACATGATCATTGGTGGAAAAGTCCTAGTGTTTAGACCTTATGGACAGTATTTCAGAGACTTGATCACTTTCTTTACGGGATACAACTTCAGCAATCTTTTTACACTTGTGACCACTAGACATGCATTAATAGTGCATATTCAGTTACCAATTATTTTTACAAATGCCAGAATCTTAAAATTTTGTACACATATAACAAAATTCATTAAAATCTTGTCAAAACTCGAAAATCTCATCATGGTTAATCTGCATAGCATTATATTGATTAAGGCATCTAAAAGAGTTATCTGACCTGTTAAAATGGTGTCTGTGACTTTTTTCTTAGGATTTTGGTATACTATAGATAATTATAATCCAGCAACGCTAATTCACCTACAGACGTCATATTAATGATTGGATAAAAATGTCTCACCTTTTAGGACTGAGTTGGTCTTTTATCTACCTAATTTATTCTTGAAATTCTTATACTTGACTCACAATCACCGTCAAGCACCAAACTTTTGGAATTTCTTTGGGTGAACTGTTGGATTCAGGATTTTTCTATAATTGCTTAAATGTTAAAATAAATGTCGCTAATTGGAAAGGAAGAGCCTAAGCTGTTACTTGGGCGACGTCAGGTAATGGAGGAACTTGGTCAACTAATATCTCTGTGTGATGAAATGACAGGTACCTTTCTGCTGTTTAAAAGAAAAGTTAAGTTATTTTTCTTTATTTGGCTGATGTTCATATAAGGATATATTGTGGTAAAGAGAGATAACTTTAATATGACAAGTTTGTTTCCATGGATATTGTATGTGAAGACCAGACTTACTTCTTTGCTTGAAGAGTAATCTAGCTGGAGTTGACACAGCAGTCTTGATTGTATACCTGACATGTTTCAGAGCAGTGCAGATGGAACAAGAACACCAAAGGGCACTAGAGGCCCATGATCAGGACCTGCGTACACTGCATCGTAAAACAGAGTCCAGTCTGGAAATAATGAAGCAGGAGCATAATATTGCAGCAGCCAAGGTAACCAGTCTGCTCAGAACATCAGACTGATTCACCAGTATTAGGCAGAATCTTTTCATTTCATCAAATTGTATGTAAATGAGTGTCGTCCTTCATGGGATCACAGCTAATGCTATTGAATCACAATCATTTGAATGATTCATTGGCATTAATGTCCATTGAATTGACCAGTTTTTCCTTCATTTTATTAATATTCCAGACTTACGCAAAACTACATACATATTTTGTTCTAAGTAATTTCAAAGGAACCCAAATCACCATTTAATTATATCCTAATTTGAACTGAGAATGCAAAATATATACATCTGATTTCATTTTAAACAGAGCTAACTTTAGTTTGATATAATGTAAGATTTTGTCTCAGACTGACATTCAGATGACAAATTTAAATGTTGAAACTATATTCACATAGTTCTTCTTCACACTTGGGTAACCACTCCAATGGCCTAGTGGTAAGAGCGTCTGCCTCGGATGCAGGAGGTTGTGGGTTCGATCCCTGGTTGAGTCATACCAAAGACTTTTAAAAATGGTACTAACAACTGCCTCACTTGGCGCTCAGCATTAAGAGGTTAATGTTAGGACTGGTCGGCCTGATGTCAGGATAATGTGACTGGGTGGGACATCATGCTATATGTCTAGGCATGATGCCCTAGTGCTAGACATAACTATAAACTGCCACACTGCATGCATCATAGTGATATGACTGAAAAATTGTTAAAGCTAAGTTAAAAATCCAAATCACTCACACATACACTCTTCACACTTGGAAGAAAACAACCATGTGGTTTTATATTTATTAGAGACTCTTTTTAAATACTTTTCTGTATGGTGGAACCTGTCTTGGAAGACATCCTCTGTTGTTAAAAAATCATGGTCTCTCAAGACCAGTCATAACATTATATGATGAATAAACTGGTGCTTTGGAGAATATGGTCTCTCAAGACAGGTAGTCTGATAGCAGTGGTCTTTCAAGACAGGTTGTCTAATAGCAGTGGTCTTTCAAGACAGGTTGTACTGTATTCATAAATCTGCAATATAATAAAAATATTAACCATATATATTTAAATTAATAGAAGTTCAGTTGACAGATGGAAAGTACCACAGCTTTATCAAGTCATTGAGATCGCTAGAAGTTCAGTTGGTGGATTTAAGTACAAACAGTACAGCATTGTCTACTTATTGAGACTGATAGACGTTCAGTTGGCAGATGGAAAGCACCACAGCTTTGTCTAGTCATTGAGTAGAAGTTCATTTGGTAGATGGAAAGCACCACAACTTTGTCTAGCCTTTGAAATTGATAGAAGTTTAGTTGGTGGATGTAAATGGTAACACTGCATGTTCCTATTGTTGATGCACACACTTAAATTATTTTGCAGATGGCTCTTAATACAAATGTCTGAAATTACCTTCAATATTTTAAAATACTTAATGTAATTTATGTACTTAATATTGATTTACATACAATCAAATGTATGAATTTGAGAAATAAATAGTTCCAATCTTGAGGTGTGAAAGAAATGTGTGCAGTCTAACACTGAAATAAAGAGTGAGCATTCAAATCAAACACTGTATCAAAGATGTAAAATTAAATGGGTATTTAATAATAAATATGACCAGCATTTTGCAAATGGCAGTGTGATGACTAAGTTTTCTGCATGTGCAAGTAAGACAGCATACTTTAGGATATCAGGTCGGAAACTTGAAAGATTTTTTATTTTCCAAATTCTGGTTGAAATGCAGCTACTAATATAGAAGAAAAGAATGATTTAAAAAAACTTGAACACAATCAGAACATTGTTTATGTCAGTGTCACTGACGCTATCACTGCCAGAAAAATGATACCTATGTTTCACCATTCAATTCTTAGAAAGTAGATTTAAAACTGTAAAAGAGCTTGGGAAGGGATTATGCCAATTGAGTGGTTGTTTTACATGTTTTCTTATATTAGGCTAGGTGTGTAGATGGCTTTGTTCTTACCTCTGTCATCTCATTTCCAATCAGTTCTGTGGAGGAAGCTTCAAAAATGTTTAAATCAGCATTAATTAGGCCTTGTTATCAGTATGCCAGAGAGAATTGAATCAGAACACCTTTGAAATAAAACAACACTACCTATCAAATGTCTCCCATCCAGGAGAGCAGATTTGGGACCTATTGCCATGGTGACCATGTCTGAGAAACTGTTGTTTTTCTGAACATTCCACTTTGGATCTCTCTAGGAATTTTTATTGCTTATCAATACTTATAATTGACAGTTTTAATTGACAGATCACTTAGTATTTAATACCTCTACTCAAAGTCATTGATTTTGGTATTAATTTTGCCCAAGGGTTTAATCTCTTCAGAAAAGAACCTAGATAGAATTTTTTCTAGTATCCTTATTGCTAATAACATTCTTTGTTTTAACAGTAAACTTCATGTTTAAAGTTTGTGTAATAAGAGTTGAGGAGAAGAATTGCACTTTGTGTATAGAAGATTTTTCATGCATATTGAATTTTGTATGCTGTATTTCTTGACAAATGGCACCCAAGCATTCTCATTATTATGTTCTCCCTATACACCTGCATTGCCAAGTTTTTGGATTTGACTAGATGTTCCAGTAAATACATCTCATTCCAAGGTCTTGTCAGACCTGCATAGGTAAACAGTATGGTAGAATTTATATACATGCTGATTCAGTGAAAACTTCATGTAAGAAAATTGGGTTGCAATGACAGTTGGATAATGTCTATTTCTCTTTGATTTATATGTTATTTTTACAGACCCTAACAGTCTGGGTCTTTTACTTTTTCTCTTTGATCTTCATGTACTTGACCAGTTTTTAGAGACCCTGCTTGACATACCTGATTCTAAGCGGTCAGTGGGACCAATCACAGGTTGAGGATGATGCACACAAGGGTATTGGGTACAGCACCAGTCAAGGGACAAGTATCTGGATTTATCAGTTCTCACCTTTCAAATAAGATGGAGTTTAATATTTACTTGCATACTTAAATAGAATTAAAAAAGCAGAGCATAATTTCAATTAAAATATTTGACTAAAATCTGGATTACAATAAAAGTTCAACACTACATGCATCACTAGTTTTGGCAAGTGAGCTTATTTTAGGATTCTATACCCCAGCAACATGCATGGTGCATTGTAAATTGTATGTCAGTATTTCTATCTTTAACTTTTTTCAGAATCCACTGTAGCATTTTCATCCAAATTTTGTGGAGTGTTTGCTGTCGTAAGCCCTCTATGTTTCCTTGAGACATGCAAATCCACCATACAATGTGGCCAGCATTACTAAAAATAGAGAGAATAAACTTAATGAGACCTTACTTATAACCACTCAACAGAATGGCATGAAGCTATTTAAATTTTGTGCAAAAATTTGCCAACTTGTCATTAAATATGACCTTCTGTTACCAAAAGATACAAAAATCTTTTCAAAGACTTCTTATAAAAAAAAAAATCATTTGAACAATTTCACCAGATTTAACAAAGAACATCCTGGCATGAAGGTCTTTAAATTATCTCGTACAAATTATGCAAAGTGACCATCAGATATGGTGACCATTACTAAATATTCCAAAACCTGCAAATGGCCTTCTTGAAATTTTCATTCTTCTCCTGAATGGTCGGTCATATCAACATCAAGTTTTCACAAAAAGACTTCTTATAATGCTTAGTTTGTCCTGAATCAAAATGGGGACCAGTCTGATGTCCAAAATGGTGGCCACAGTAGCCTTATTGAAAAGCTAATTATTGTTACTTCTCCTGAATAGATGGTCATATCAAAATCAGGTTTTCACTAAAAGACTTCTTATAATGTCGAGTTAGTCTAAAATTAATTGGAGCCAGTCTGATATCCTGTTTAGCCACTTGTGGCTTTTCTAGAAAATCTTGTTATTGCTACTTATTCAGAATGGACAGTCATTATCAATATGGGGTTTATACTATGATGTCTACTTGGTCCTAAATGAAAATAGGCTGATTTGATGACCAATATGGCCAGCACAGTGGCCATCCAGAATGGACAGTCATTATCAATATGGGGTTTATACTATGATGTCTACTTGGTCCTAAATGAAAAATAGGCTGATTTGATGACCAATATGGCCAGCACAGTGGCCATCCAGAATGGACAGTCATTATCAATATGGGGTTTATACTATGATGTCTACTTGGTCCTAAATGAAAATAGGCTGATTTGATGACCAATATGGCCAGCACAGTGGCCATCCAGAATGGACAGTCATTATCAATATGGGGTTTACACTAAAAGCTTACATTCAATATTTCTGCCACAGTAGCTAATTTGAAAATCTTGTTATTGCTAAAGATTATCAAAAATGGTTTCAAAACTTATGAGCTAAAAACAAAGAAATGGTCTCATCTTGATTTCCTGGACATTTCTTGACAGTAGTTTAGCATCAGTCCCTTCAAGGGACTTTTCTTGATAATGTTAACTTTTTTATGTTTCCATTTTCAAACTTGAAATGATTTGATAATTGGTGTAATTGTAGGAATAACGGTATCAAAAATGTATACTTAATCAAGTGCACTTTGCCAGATACTTGACCCTGCTAGTGGCACAAACACCAACTAATCTGTCTAGCTACACATGGTCCAGGTTTGGGAAAGGCCTTTACAATAAGTTATAAAAGCTGTATGCTGTGTTAATTTATAATCATGTAGAGTGCTACTTGTTCCCTTGTCAGCTGGCATGCATATAACTTTTCAAATTGAGAATTTCCATTATAAGTTTCTTAAAAGAGAACAAAATTGTGAGATTAAGCTTTTACTTTCTGTTTTACTATTAATTTGCCATGACAGTTATAGATCTGTTATATTTGAGACTATCACATTAATATGTTTCCTTTTGCATGATGTTGAACCAACTTACCCATAATTCAAAAGTAAAATCAAGGGCCAAACCTCCCATCATACACTAAAACTGGAATGATAATGCTGTGATGGTTGATTGGCATTTCATATCTGTAGCCACATGGTGGCATTACTGTGATGGTTGATTGGCATTTCATACCTGTAGCCACATGGTGGCATTACTGTCATAGCTGATTGGCATTTAACACATATAGCCATAAGGTGGCAACTGTGATGGCTGACTGCACTTAACACCTAGGGCCACATTGTGGCATATCATTCATTATTCTCTGTGCATGCCAGCTGGCTAAGGGACATTTATAAATAAGTAAAACTTGCTGCTTTGATTAGTGTTCGTTATCACTTGTTTACCAGTTCTCAAGATTTGTTTGTTTTCTTTGGGACAAGCTGTATGTCTTCGTACAGGCAGTTTATCTGGAAAAAGCCAGAACTTGAGAACTAACCTAGTTAAGTGTGATGGCATTGTAAGGGTGATCTCAGTCGTGTGGAATACCTCAGGTCTTTCTAAATGAACAAAAACATATCCATTATAATTTTTTAAGCTACTTATGCACAGAGTTAGACATAGATTACCACCATTTTCCTGTGCAGTAGAATCCTCGCTAGACAGGATGCCTGGCACACTACCCTGTCATCTCCAACTGCTATCCTATTAAAGAGACCAGTATGCTTCAAGTCTGTACCAGTATGCTCCTGCAATAGTTCACTGAGATGTAATTGACTAGATTATAAAATATGTGGAACATTGTCACCTTTTTTGTTTTGGTAATTAACATGAAGACATCATAATTCACTGTATTTCATAAATTGTGGTGGATGGTCACATAATATCATAAATTATGTGAATGTGAATTCAGTGATGTTTCAACTAATTTCACTACAGACTCAAAAAGGAAACAATACTGATCTTTTCTGAGACATTATTAATAATTTAGGGTATATTTATAGTGAAGCTCTTCTCCTTCCTCTCCACAGTGGCTCTGTGTTTTGCATGCTGGACTTGTATCAGGAAGGGCATGGGTTTGTTACCTGACCAGATTAGCTCAGTGTTTTGCATGCTGGACTTGTATCAAGAAGGGCATGGGTTTGTTACCTGACCAGACTGGCTCAGTATTTTGCATGCTGGACTTGTATCAAGAAGGGCATGGGTTTGTTGCCTGACCAGATTGGCTCAGTGTTTTGCATGCTGGACTTGTATCAAGAAGGGCATGGGCTTTTTACCTGACCAGATTGGCTCAGTGTTTTGCATGCTGGACTTGTATCAAGAAGGGCATGGGTTTGTTACCCGACCAGATTGGCTAAGTGTTTTGCATGCTGGACTTGTATCAAGAAGGGCATGGGTTTGTTACCTGACCAGATTGGCTCTTTGTTTTGCATGCTGGACTTGTATCAAGAAGGGCGTGGGTTTGTTACCCGACCAGATTGGCTCTGTGTTTTGCATGCTGGACTTGTATCAAGAAGGGCATGGGTTTGTTACCTGACCAGATTGGCTCTTTGTTTTGCATGCTGGACTTGTATCAAGAAGGGCGTGGGTTTGTTACCCGACCAGATTGGCTAAGTGTTTTGCATGCTGGACTTGAATCAAGAAGGGCATGGGTTTGTTACCCGACCAGATTGGCTCAGTGTTTTGCATGCTGGACTTGTATCAAGAAGGCATGGGTTTGTTACCTGATCAGATTGGCTCAGGGTAGCCTCTGCGTATTCCTGGGCAAGGCATTTTATGAAAATTGCTCCATACAGCATAACCTATATGTGTTGATGTGTCAGTAAACACCCACACAACAAAACTACCCCTGTGATTCACAGACAAATTTAAATCTTGGAATGTTACCAATATTTGCAACGGGATAAAATCTGTGTAATAAATGCTGTACTTTAAACTTTGTAGGTTCATTAAAACAAAACAAACAAAACAACCAATGTTTCATTTACATTACAATTATTCTTAAAGACTTTTGGAGCATAGTTCTTTTTTTGGAAATAGGATTTGATAAGAAGAAAATTCAGTATATGATTCCTGGAATTAAGATTTCTTAACTGGATATCAGTAAGAAATGTCAACCATAAAAAGAACAGTAAAGTGTTTTTGTTCATTGGTAACTTGTATCTTCTATATTTGGATAAATACAAATCAGCTTTTAATATTTTCCAAATTATAAGTACAGACAAATGTTACATTTAACTTAATAATGTGCATGATCAGTGAATGTATGTTTTTAAACAGATGAAATAAGGTCCTGTTAGGACACCCATTATCTTGTACATGAAATTGGGTCCGTTTAGGACACCCAATATACTATACAAATTTTCAGAAAAAAATCCCAGCTTTAATTGAATGCAAGAAAGATGATGTCTGTACTATTTCTTAGACAGTCATGTACTTTTCATGTATTTGGCAGACCATTATATTCTGATGAGGCATATTTACAATTGAAGCTATCGTAAATCAGGTTTTATATAACTAACTCAGACTCAGTTTCCTGATCTAGTTTGAGACTTAAAATGTCTTAGCATCGTATCAGGATAATTGTTTTCATCATTTATGATGGTCAGATCTGCGTGTTGTGTTTATCTGGTGTACAACACTGTAGATACACATTCCATACAGTCACATTGGAGGTGTTTTTCTTCAAAAATAGGAAAGCCTGAGGTGTAATGGATGGGTGTCTGTATAATTGTTAGATAGTATAGCACTTTTGTATATAATGATGCATGTCACAGCACCTTGTCCTTTGTTCCTGACAGGTCTTTGCTTGGAAGGTATGGTATACAGAACAGCTTAACACCCCAACATGAGGGGATCTATGGGAATATTAACTTCTCTGTATCAATACTCATGGGGTCGGTGGTAGCAACAGCAGCAGCCTTTCTTTGAGGGGCACACTTACTTAGATTGACTTTCTATCTGGAGGGGAGACTGATAACATTGCATTGTAGATATTTCTGTGTTTATTCCAGCCTCACTCTTCCTGCACTGATTTTATTGAAACATATAGCATTATATGACTTACAGTACTTGCAGTGTAGGATGATTGCCATTTCTCAGAGTAGTATCCAGCTTACAGTATTCACAGTGTGGGATGACTGTATGCCATGTGATGACTATGCCATTTCTATGAGTAGTTTGTGATTATACAGAAGTCACAGTATCTGATGACTGTATGGCATCTCCAGACCTGCCAACTGTCCTGATTTATTCAGGAATCACATTGCAAAAATAAACTAGACCAAAAAAGTGTTTTTGCACATTCCACATTCATTGTGTAATTTTCTATTATTTTCGAACAAATTCTGTTTTTTGGTCAGTCTTGTACTTAGGTATTCCTCATTTCAACAGCCTCCATTGTGAAGTTGATTTGGAATGTTTGTTTTGCTTTGTGTTCAGTTTATTATAATGGATAAATTTTTGAATACAAAATGTAATTTGGACAGTGAACATTGATCTAAGTGAAAGTTTAAATGTAAAGTCCACAACAGAATACACTGAGGAATTTCCATTAATTTGGTCCAGTTTGAAAGATGATACTTACGATGTCATTCTCCACCTCAAACCTGCCCCATGAAACCCTGTCCCACATTCAGTTTTCATTCAGTTGCAGGTCTGCATCTCATTGAGTAGTTTGTGTTTTACAGTTGTCACACTGCATGTCGTCATCAGAAGTAATATATGGTTTATAGCAATCATAGTGTGGGAGGACTGTATGCTGGAGTATCCACAGTTTAGTCCATGACCTTCTACCCAGCATGCCTGACACTTGCTTCACTGTAGTCAATTGTAATACATTTTTTGTTTCAGCCAGGTCAGAAAGTCCTCAGTGCATGCAGCATTATTTGCCTTTTTGTACTGAAAATTAAACATCACTCTATATTGAGCATATGCTAGATTTTTACCAGTATGAATCAAACTTGTTTATTGACCTCAAACAAAACCACTTTGAATAAAATTCAATGTCAGTCATATTTCTGTATATAATGAGCTCTCATACACTTGAGCTATGCCTTCAGGCATGCATGCCAGGACAAAATCAAAATCATGTGTATTCTAATACATAATGAGCTCTCACACACTTGAGCTATGCCTTCAGGCATGCATGCCAGGACAAAATCAGAATCATGTGTATTCTAATACATAATGAGCTCTCACACACTTGAGCTATGCCTTCAGGCATGCATGCCAGGACAAAATCAAAATTATGTGTATTCTAATGCATAATGAGCTCTCACACACTTGAGCTATGCTTTCAGGCATGCATGCCAGGACAAAATCAAAATCGTGTATTCTAATATATAATGAGCTCTCATACACTTGAGCTATGCCTTCATGCATGCATGCCAGGACAAAATCAAAATCATGTGTATTCTAATGCATAATGAGCTCTCACACACCTGAGCTATGCCTTCAGGCATGCATGCCAGGACAAAATCAAAATCATGTGTATTCTAATGCATAATGAGCTCTCACACACTTGAGCTATGCCTTCAGGCCTGCATGCCAGGACAAAATCAAAATCATGTGTATTCTAATGCAGAATGATCTGTCACACACTTGAGCTATGCCTTCAGGCATGCATGCCAGGACAAAATCAAAATCATGTGTATTCTAATGTAGAATGAGCTCTCACACACTTGAGCTATGCTTTCAGGCATGCATGCCAGGACAAAATCAAAATCATGTGTATTCTAATGCAGAATAAGCTCTCACACACTTGAGCTATGCCTTCAGGCATGCATGCCAGGACAAAATCAAAATCATGTGCATTCTAATGCATAATGAGCTCTCACACACTTGAGCTATGCCTTCATGCATGCATGCCAGGACAAAATCAGAATCATGTGTATTCTAATACATAATGAACTCTCACACACTTGAGCTATGCCTTTAGGCATGCATGCCAGGACAAAATCAAAATCATGTGTATTCTAATACATAATGAGTTCTCACACACTTGAGCTATGCCTTCAGGCATGCATGCCAGGACAAAATCAAAATCATGTGCATTCTAATGCATAATGAGCTCTCACACACTTGAGCTATGCCTTCAGGCATGCATGCCAGGACAAAATCAAAATCATGTGTATTCTGATACATAATGAGCTCTCACACAATTGAGCTATGCCTTCAGGCATGCATGCCAGGACAAAATCAGAATCAGGTGTATTCTAATACATAATGAACTCTCACACACTTGAGCTATGCCTTTAGGCATGCATGCCAGGACAAAATCAAAATCATGTGTATTCTGATACATAATGAGCTCTCACACACTTGAGCTATGCCTTCAGGCATGCATGCCAGGACAAAATCAAAATCATGTGTATTCTGATACATAATGAGCTCTCACACACTTGAGCTATGCCTTCAGGAATGCATGCCAGGACAAAATCAAAATCATGTGTATTCTAATGCAGAATGAGCTCTCACACACTTGAGCTATGCCTTCAGGCATGCATGCCAGGACAAAATCAAAATCGTGTGCATTCTAATGCAGAATGAGCTCTCACACACTTGAGCTATGCCTTCAGGCATGCATGCCAGGACAAAATCAAAATCGTGTGCATTCTAATGCAGAATAAGCTCTCATACACTTGAGCTATGCCTTCAGGCATGCATGCCAGGACAAAATCAAAATCATGTGCATTCTAATGCAGAATAAGCTCTCATACACTTGAGCTATGCCTTCAGGCATGCATGCCAGGACAAAATCAAAATCATGTGTATTCTGATACATAATGAGCTCTCACACACTTGAGCTATGCCTTCAGGCATGCATGCCAGGACAAAATCAAAATCATGTGTATTCTGATACATAATGAGCTCTCACACACTTGAGCTACGCCTTCAGGCATGCATGCCAGGACAAAATCAAAATCATGTGCATTCTAATGCAGAATAAGCTTTCATACACTTGAGCTATGCCTTCAGGCATGCATGCCAGGACAAAATCAAAATCATGTGCATTCTAATGCAGAATAAGCTCTCATACACTTGAGCTATGCCTTCAGGCATGCATGCCAGGACAAAATCAAAATCATGTGTATTCTGATACATAATGAGCTCTCACACACTTGAGCTATGCCTTCAGGCATGCATGCCAGGACAAAATCAAAATCATGTGTATTCTGATACATAATGAGCTCTCACACACTTGAGCTACGCCTTCAGGCATGCATGCCAGGACAAATTCAAAATCATGTGTATTCTAATACATAATGAGCTCTCACACACTTGAGCTATGCCTTCAGGCATGCATGCCAGGACAAAATCAAAATTATGTGTATTCTAATACATAATGAGCTCTCACACACTCAGGCTCAATTTTGTACACTGAGAGACAACAGGAATTCCAGTTGTATGGTATTAGTGAGCAGTTAATATTATATGCTAGGTAATTGTCAAAACAACTTGGACCTCAACAAACTGAACATCAAAATTGTCAAAACAACTTGGACCTCAACAAACTGAACATGAAAATTGTCAAAACAACTTGGACCTCAACAAACTTAACATGAAAACTGTCAAAACAAGCTGGACCTCAATGGACTTAATATTGAAGTGTCAGTGGCCAGCTTAATGTAAATTAATTTGCGAATTCTAACTGTTCATTATACAGAATAATTTGGGCCATAATATAGTGACCATTATCAACTTTTATTTAGATAACTGTTATATGAAGAATAAAACTAGATAGGGTTTTCATTGGGGATCTCCAAAAGTGATTATTATATGCCGATATCTGCAATATACATGTGTGTACTAAGGCAGATTTCACTATATTTAGTGTTTGAAAAGTTGCTTCCTGTAATCTTGCTGAGAAAGTATATTTTGGTATCAAGCATTTAGTTTTTCAGTGTTTTTCCAACAACACAACCACAATGTCCAGGGTAGTGCTGTAGCTCACAGTGAGACTGGGTGACTTGCATACCATAATATCCAGGGTAGTGCTGTAGTTCACAGTGGGACTGGGTGACTTGCATACCATAATGTCCAGGGTAGTGCTGTAGTTCAAGTGGGACTGGTTGACTTGCATGCCATAATATCCAGGGTAGTGCTGTAGTTCACAGTGGGACTGGGTGACTTGCATACCATAATATCCAGGGTAGTGCTGTAGTTCACAGTGGGACTGGGTGACTTGCATGCCATAATATCCAGGGTAGTGCTGTAGTTCACAGTGAGACTGAGTGACTTGCATACCATAATATCCAGGGTAGTGCTGTAGTTCACAGTGGGACTGGGTGACTTGTATACCATAATGTCCAGGGTAGTGCTAAAGTTCACAGTGGGACTGGGTGACTTGCATACCATAATATCCAGGGTAGTGCTGTAGTTCACAGTGGGACTGGGTGACTTGCATACCTTAATATCCAGGGTAGTGCTGTAGTTGACAGTAGGACTGGGTGACTTGCATAATGACTGAACCATAATATCCAGAGTAGTGCTGTAGTTCACAGTGGGACTGGGTGACTTGCATACCATAATATCCAGGGTAGTGCTGTAGTTCACAGTGGGACTAGGTGACTTGCATAATGACTGAACCATAATATCCAGGGTAGTGCTGTAGTTCACAGTGGGACTGGGTGACTTGCATACCATAATATCCAGGGTAGTGCTGTAGCCCACAATCTTCAGATCCAGAGTCACCAGTGGCAACCATTAGATCTAGCATGGACATCTTCCTCCAGAGCATGGACTGGATAAGTGATTTTTTAAGCCACATCTTATGATGTCAATTAATGGATTAAACAAGGTCACAGGCCAGATGGCCCACATGCCGTATTTTGCCCACCCTTGCACTAGCTCATGCTGCTAGTTAGGATTGTTGATGTGTTGATGCAGCATTCTCTTGTACCCCAACCCCTATCTACCACCAAGCTGTGTAGACAAGTCCTCAAGCTTGCTAGGGTATGCTGGTCATGCATGATTTGCCTTTAAAACCACTAGATGCCTTGTCAACTAATGATCTTTTCTGTCTTTCAGCACAGCATTGATACCATAGAACTGATTCATTACTAGCCAATCCTATTCTTTGTAGGCTTCAGATGTAGTTCATTGCTGTTTTGCACTCAGTTTATATTTACTTTTTTATCCCATACAGGTTTACAATTTTTGCTGTCATACCAAGGCCTGAATTGCAGCTTGCTACAGCATTTTAATGTTTTACTTGATGTTATTGTACTCTGTTACATTTTCTACAGAATAAATATTTGTGTGCCCATGATTTGAAAAGTAAATGTGGGAATGGTGTTATCCAGACTTACACTGAACCATGCAGTGTATGTACATGTATAAAGTTTCATAATTCCTCTTAGTCATTCAAAAGAAGACTTTTAACTTTGGATGTGACTGAATTGTAAAATCGTAAGTCTTGATCAGTATACATTTAATCCACTGCAAGATTATGTGGGTGGTACAGGCAGTCCTTGGACAGATGTAAGGACATGCTGTCATGATCACATTTTAAAATACTGCAGTTTTTCTTTTTTTAAATATCTTATTCTCACATTTTTATTTTCTTTCTTAGTTGAGTGCTGTTTTGCTGTGTTATCATGATTGTTTCATGTAGCAGATAATGTGCATATCTTTTGAAATATTTCTAAGTTTTGTATATGTTGCTGAGATATTTTAGTTGTGGCTTTTTTTAAATCTCCCAATTTTACCCTTCATATAATCTGGCCTGAAGTTATTGAAACATTGTTTTACTCAAATTCATACTCAAAGTAAAGTTCAGGCTTTATAGCTAAGAAACTATCTGAGCACAGAAATTCAGTTTAAACTCAAAACTAATGTTGTTAAAGACGGAGTTGAAAATTTTAGAGATGGTTTATTTTTGCTTGCTCACTTTGTTTCTACAGACAGTTTAACATATGTAAAAAAAAACTAACTAGTGTTTCATATTTTTGAGGATTTCAGCACAAGTTAAGATTTTTGTACCAAAACAGTTTCTTGACTTTGGAGCCTAGAATCTGATTATTTAGTGCTCAGATATAATCATAAAATTGTAACTGAGTCTGAGTTTGAGCATGAGAATATTTTTGTACTGTTCAGACCATGTGATTTGTCTGAGTTTGAGCATGCATGAGAATATTTTTGTTCTATCCAGACATGTGATTTGTCTGAGTTTGAACATGAAAATATTTTTGTGCTATTCAGACCATGTGATTTGTCTGAGTTTGAACATGAGAATATTTTTGTACTATTCAGACCATGTGATTTGTCTGAGTTTGAACATGAAAATATTTTGGTGCTATTCAGACCATGTGATTTGTCTGAGTTTGAGCATAGAATATTTTTGTACTATTCAGACCATGTGATTTGTCTGAGTTTGAACACGAGAATATTTTTGTACTATTCAGACTATGTGATTTGTCTGAGTTTGAGCATGAGAATATTTTTGTACTATTCAGACCATGTGATTTGTCTGAGTTTGAGCATGAAAATATTTTTGTACTATTCAGACTATGTGATTTGTCTAAATTTGAACATGAAACTATTTTTGTGCTATTCAGACCATGTGATTTGTCTGAGTTTGAACATGAGAATATTTCTGTGCTATTCAGACCATGTGATTTGTCTGAGTTTGAGCATGAGAATATTTTTGTACCATTCAGACCATGTGATTTGACTGAGGTTGAACGTGAAAATATTTTTGTGCTATTCAGACCATGTGATTTGTCTGAGTTTGAAGATGAGAATATTTTTGTACTATTCAGACCATGTGATTTGTCTGAGTTTGAGCATGAGAATATTTTTGTACTATTCAGACCATGTGATTTGTCTGAGTTTGAGCATGAGAATATTTTTGTACTATTCAGACCATGTGATTTGTCTGAGTTTGAGCATGAGAATATTTTTGTACTATTCAGACCATGTGATTTGTCTGAGTTTGAGCATGAGAATATTTTTGTACTATTCAAACCATGTGATTTGTCTGAGTTTGAGCATGAGAATATTTTTGTACTATTCAGACCATGTGATTTGTCTGAGTTTGAACATGAAAATATTTTTGTGCTATTCAGACCATGTGATTTGTCTGAGTTTGAGCATGAGAATATTTTTGTGCCATTCAGACCATGTGATTTGTCTGAGTTTGAACATGAAAATATTTTTGTGCTATTCAGACCATGTGATTTGTCTGAGTTTGAAGATGAGAATATTTTTGTACTATTCAGACCATGTGATTTGTCTGAGTTTGAGCATGAGAATATTTTTGTACTATTCAGACCACGTGATTTGTCTGAGTTTGAGCATGAGAATATTTTTGTACTATTCAGACCATGTGATTTGTCTGAGTTTGAGTATGAGAATATTTTTGTGCTATTCAGACCATGTGATTTGTCTGAGTTTGAACATGAAAATATTTTTGTGCTATTCAGGCTATGTGATTTGTCTGAGTTTGAACATGAAAATATTTTTGTGCTATTCAGACCATGTGATTTGTCTGAGTTTGAGCATGAGAATATTTTTGTACTATTCAGACCATGTGATTTGTCTGAGTTAGAATATGAGAATATTTTTGTACTATTCAGACCATGTGATTTGTCTGAGTTTGAGCATGAGAATATTTTGTACTATTCAGACCATGTGATTTGTCTGAGTTTGAGTATGAGAATATTTTTGTACTATTCAGACCATGTGATTTGTCTGAGTTTGAACATGAAAGTATTTTTATGCTATTCAGACCATGTGATTTGTCTGAGTTTGAGCATGAGAATATTTTTGTACTATTCAGACCATGTGATTTGTCTGAGTTAGAATATGAGAATATTTTTGTACTATTCAGACCATGTGATTTGTCTGAGTTTGAGTATGAGAATATTTTTGTACTATTCAGACCATGTGATTTGTCTGAGTTTGAACATGAAAGTATTTTTATGCTATTCAGACCATGTGATTTGTCTGAGTTTGAGCATGAGAATATTTTTGTACTATTCAGACCATGTGATTTGTCTGAGTTTGAGCATGAGAATATTTTTGTACTATTCAGACCATGTGATTTGTCTGAGTTTGAATATGAGAATATTTTTGTACTATTCAGACTATGTGATTTGTCTGAGTTTGAACATGAGAATATTTTTGTACTATTCAGACCATGTGATTTGTCTGAGTTTGAACATGAGAATATTTTTGTTCTATTCAGACCATGTGATTTGTCTGAGTTTGAACATGAGAATATTTTTGTACTATTCAGACCATGTGATTTGATGCTGAATCCTTTATTGTACAGAATAATTCTTCGAATGTTACAAAATTACAGCCTATTTTATGAAAACTTACTCACTGATATTCCTATATTTTATAATTGTTTCTTTTACGATTTACAGCAGGATTTTGACATATCCACTCTTCATGTTACAGATGTCCCCACTATGGCACATAAACCTCAACCCATATCCTAAACCCAGTCATTATCCCATGACAATCCCAGCTGTGGCATATTAACCCCAGCCTATATTCCAGATCCAGTAATTATCCTACAATTATTCCCACTTTGGCACTTAAACCCCAATCTATATCCCAGATCCATTAATTATCCCACTGATATCCCCACTGCGGCACATAAATCCCATCCCATATCCCAGATCCAGTAGTTATCCCACAATTATCTCCACTGTGGCACATAAACCCCAACCCATATCCCAGATCCAGTAATTGTCACACAAATATCCCAAATGTGCATAAACCCCAACCCATATACAACACCCATTAGTTATCCCACAAAACAAGTTCATCCCCCAGTTTTATAAAATTTCGTTTATGAAAGCTATATCTGATTATAAGCCTATATTTATGAGGGTGGTACCCAAGAATTACCATGAGAAAAAATAGCTTAACTTCAGTTTTAATAATTGAATTGAACCATGGTATTTTTCCCACTTTCCTGTTATGACTTCACACAAGGTCCTTGAGTAATAAAACTGCTGGTACACAAATATTGAACTCAGACTTTGGCTGTACTGGTTATAAATGAGAAGAGCTTACTTTGTGAATGGCCAGTCATCTTTTGTCCATCCATTAACACAAATTTGTGAATGGCCTGTCATCTTTTGTCCATCCATTAACACAAATTTGTGAACGGCCTTTCATCTTTTGTCCATCCATTAAAACAAATTTGTTATCAATAGTCCTAAAGTACTGAGAGGATTGAAGTGAAACTTTGCACACACACGTTGTCCTAAGGTATATTTAGTCCGAAGTGAAACTTTGCACACACACGTTGTCCTAAGGTATATTTAGTCTGAAGTGAATATGGTGTTCTTGGACATTTAATATGGATGCTATAGTGACCATTTTCACAAATTTAATCTCTACTCTTCCTGACCAGAGGGCTGTATCAATATGGGGTTGTCACTTAAAGACTTATTATGTCTACTTGGTCCTAAATGAAAATGGTGTCAGTCTGACAACCATAATTATTGGCCCTATATGAAAATAGTGCCAGTCTGATAACAAGAATGTCCTAAATGTAAATGGTGCCAGTCTGACAACAAGAATGTCCTAAATGAAAATAGTGCCAGTCTGACAACCAGGATGACCACTGTGGTAGCTATTGTGAAAATAATTTCATTGCTCCTCCTCCAGAAATATTTTCAGTGTTGACTAGTTGGTCCAGAATGAAAATTTGTCAGTCAGATTGCCAACATGGCCACAATGACAATCTTGAAATTTTTTTGTTGTTATAGCTTAACATATTCTTATATATGGATAGCCATATAAAAATGAAGTTTTCAGTTAAAAACCTAAAATCTCATGATATGTTGATCCTAAAAGAATATGCTGATTGGACTCCCAACATGGTTGCTATGGTGGCCAGTTTGAACATCTTGTTATTACTACTTTCCCTGATCAGATGGTCTTATTGCTATATATGATGACTCTATGGTCTTAAACTAAGTAACAGAAAAGAGCAGAAAGCCAACAAGTTTTGTAAAATTAATCTAATTTATTTCCGTAGAATACAAAGTGAAAATGTAAAAAGAACTTATGTTATTGTGAATTAAATTCCAAATAGTCCAAAAAGTGGTATCACTGGTCCTAATGAATAAAGTTCAAATTAATTTCCACAGGTGTTTAAAATAAAATCCAGTGCTGAAGGCATTGATGTGCTTGTAGTCTTCAGTGTATAATGTACCTGTGCCCTGTAGTCTGATGATGTGCTAACAGTCTTCCAATTAAATACAATAATATAATCCAAGATATCCTTGTCTGAATTCACTGGAATTCCAAAATAATGTTTCTGTCCAAAAATATTAAGAGCACTTTGTATTTCTCGGGAATAAACATTTGAATAAATAAATTCCCCCCAAAAGAAATACTGAACACAACTATATAATGAATCTGCATCAAGATCTTTCAGCTAGAATGAATAACATATATATGTGTATATATATATATATATATATATATATATATATATATATATATATATATATATATATATATATGAATTTTGATTAGACATTGGGTTTTATTTGCATTTCATTGAGTAAGTTGATGGTCAGCACATTGACAAAGATTTTAAGGTCAAGGTCTTGGCCTTTTTTTATGTCCTGACTTCTGAAACTTATAACATCATCAAGTAGGAATCGAATTTTATTAAATCCAGTTTGTGATTATGCTTGTAAGACACCTTGAATGATACCAGTTCAAAAACTTGGATACTTATAGTAATTAAAAAGATGAGTTGTAGATTTAACCAAATTTAGTGTGTGGGTGTACCTTGACAGTGTCTGACAGGGATTCACTGCCTATGATACTTCTTTATATCACACAAAAACATTAGTTCTACATTGCAGATCTCTGCCAAAGTTTGTGTATGACTTGTACCTGGGTAAGGAAAATGCCGATCATTTTGGGGGTGTTAGGTCAAATTCATTATGTCTGAAATAACTCCTTAATCGCATGTTATGATTTTTGTACTCTAAAAGACATATCAAGTCTGATAAGAATAAAATGGTTTTGTTAAAAACTGCATGCATGGCAGTTCAAGTTCAGTCAGATCCATTAATCAATAAAATTCAGAGTTGACTATGACCCATCTAGTGTCAACCAAAAGGACTATTAAACATGGGCAGGCATATTAAGTACCATTCATTGTACTGTTGTTAATTTTGGAGTTTTTAATCTGAGTTTTAGCACTGTGACGAGTTTCCTGACTGCAAGGCCAGTACCTAGCCTCTTGAAACTATTTAGACCAAGAAAGCCAACTTCATGCTCAGTACTTGGGGTGTGCCTATGCCACAGCATTCTAATAAAAAACAGTCAGATATCATATATAGGTTTTACCAATGCCATAGCATTCTAGTAGAGGGACCCAGGTTAAAAAAAATCAAATTTAATACTTAGGGCGTACCTACATCATAGTAGTCTGGCAGAGGGACCCAAGATTATACAAATCTGATAGTTCTGTGATTCTTGTTTTATTCTAATTAATATTACACTCCAAGTTTGGAATTTAGAGCTTGAGTTACTTGATCAAAAAGGCTAGAGATTAATGGGATCAGGTCTTCAAGTGATACACTTTGACCAATGAAAAGCCATGAACTTTGTCAGGTCATCAGGTGATACACTTTGACCAATGAAAAGCCATAAATTTTGTCAGGTCATCAGGTGATACACTTTGACCAATGAAAAGCCATGAACTTTGTCAGGTCATCAGGTGATACACTTTGACCAACGAAACGTTAAGAACTTTGTCTGGACTTTAGAATATACACTTTGACCGGTGAAAAGGCATGAACTTTGTCAGAGAGGTGTGGTAAACGAATGTAATTTTCAGAATTGACCAATCATGCAGTGAGTGTATGATGATGTCAAATCTGTATTTTTTATGTGCAACCAATATCCAACTGTAAAACATCGAAGAGCCAGATATGCCTGTACATAGTGTTTGTTCTTCATATCATAATAAAGTAACAATTATGTGATATCACATCAGACACTATTTATTCTACCTAACATGGTAAGGGAACATCATTATGTGATATCAGCCAGGTACTATTTGTATATTTCTACACACTGTTTTATTATGCAGCATAAGATCTAGCTGTATTTTGTGTGTAGCTGATTTTGCAATACACACACATAGGCATGGACTTAAATTTAAATCTAAATTGTACTGCCATATTCATGGAGGTATGTTGTTCAGGTGAATGGATTAACAACACTTGTAACATTTTAGCTACATCAATCAGAGGTAATAGGAGCTGTGTCTTTACCAAGAACACACTAATGCACCCAATCCAAACTTGCCAGGGCCTTATCAATCCAACAACCCTTGGACACTAAACTACCATGACTTCCTAGACATGTACGTCAATTTACTAATTTTGCCACACAGGTTTTTATAACCATCACAACTACTATGTACTAGTCACACCCTCCTGAATTAACACACTCCTGTTAGCCTGAAGAGTGATTTTCCTCGACCTGTACATCAGGGACTAATTTGTCGCCCAGGTTCTTATAATCTTCACAACTTCTATTAACTAATCACATCTGATTAGACATACTCCTGTCAGCCTTAAGAGGGACAAGAGACATTTCTATAATTTAGATGACTTGGAGCGATAAACAGTCAAAGCAAGTTTAATCAGTTGAATCTTACTTAGGATGAAACTATGAGATGTAACAAATGCTTGTCTAAAGGCTGTGGGATTTATTAACACCACTCTAACATGGGGTTATGATAACATTTGTTCCAGATATTTTACTGACATTATTCTGAACATGAGAGAGATAAATATACTCAGGATTTCCTTGTAACCACTATGTATACTGCAGGTCAATTCCTAAAGCACATTCATTGCTTCAAGCTTATCTAACAACAGTTTGTTCATTTTCATTTTGTTGATCTAACATTGGTAATAAATTGGAAGTACAACTTGAAAGTATATGGTGTTCAACTGTAAGGTGTATGTATTTATATATGTATGAATGAAATGATGCAGATTATAGAACAGTGAAGGAAGCATCTTACATTTATGAATGATGTACTTAAGTTACAACCTGACTGGTTTCCATGTATTTTTCAGGCTTCTGAGTCTATCAGTGAGCTAGAACAGCATGTGGATCAGTTGAAGAAGGCACTAAAAGATGCTGAGGAGCAGAGACAGAGACAGTTGAGGGTAAAACAAGGCTTTCTTACGTTGCCAGTGCTATCAAAGACAGTAATTTCAGTGCTTTTTATATGATATACAATATGGTCATTTACATTATCATTTATTGAAGGCAAAACATATCAACAACAGAGTGGCTTCTTTTATTGTAACAAGCCAAAGTTCTTATAAAAATTCCAGCCAATGAAATGGGCAATCGCTGTACATGATGGCATTGAGGACTGTCTAAACATGGTGACACTGTTCAGACCTATTAAAGGTAAATGTCATAAGTAAATACATTGCAATGGAAGAACCATTTGATTGCAAGTAAAATATATACTTGATTCGCTAACAAAATCTAAATTTTATTGTAAAGCACAACTTTTATTTTTATTTCTTTTTCATCATGAATGACCCAAATGAAGAAATGATCTTTTGCATGTAGAAGGTCCTGAAATATTAGGACATTCAGTTTGATACACTCCAAGTAAAAAGACGATTTTGTTGCAGCTATTTCTCATTATTATTTCACTTTGGAAACAAAATTAAAGTTTTTGAACTATGTATGTTTTTAAAGGTTTGCATGTTAACAATTGCTGATCAAAACTCAATTTTACAAAAGACAAACTTGTAATTTTGGCATAACATTCAATAAAGAATAGAAAGAATGACTGAGATATGCAAAATGCAGAATGTGTATATTATGGTTGAGTTTCATACCTAATCCTGAGATTTGTATGAGATTTATTAACATAATGTTTGTATGTCTGTCTTTCAGGAGCTTGAGCAGCTTCATAGTCAGGACAAGTTCCATACACATGCCTTACATGAAAAACAGGTAGTGTCACATTTCTATTCATGTGTTCCACACACATGCCTTACATGAAAAACAGGTAGTGTCACATTTCTATTCATGTGTTCCACACACATGCCTTACATGAAAAACAGGTAGTGTCACATTTCTATTCACATGTTCCATGCACATGCCTTACATGAAAAACAAGTAATGTCACATTTCTATTCACATGTTCCATGCACATGCCTTACATGAAAAACAAGTAATGCCACATTTCTATTCACATGTTCCACACACATGCCTTACATGAAAAACAAGTAATGTCACATTTCTATTCACATGTTCCACACACATGCCTTACATGAAAAACAGGTAATGTCACATTTCTATTCACATGTTCCACACACATGCCTTACATGAAAAACAGGTAATGTCACATTTCTATTCACATGTTCCACACACATGCCTTACATGAAAAACGGGTAATGTCACATTTCTATTCACATGTTCCACACACATGCCTTACATGAAAAACAGGTAATGTCACATTTCTATTCACATGTTCCACACACATGCCTTACATGAAAAACGGGTAATGTCACATTTCTATTCACATGTTCCACACACATGCCTTACATGAAAAATGGGTAATGTCACATTTCTATTCACATGTTCCTCACACATGCCTTACATGAAAAACAGGTAAAGTCACATGATAGGATTTCTATTCACATGTTATGATTTATGTGGTTCATTCAGCTCAGCTATACAGATAATATCAACAGCTGTAGCTTGATGATATTTCATGTAAGCATCTCAAATGTTCATAAAATTTCACATTGCCTAACTCATTTTGCACACAAATTTCAACACCGTTTGCATCAGTTTACAAAGCAATCCCACTCATTCAGTGGACATTGAAAAGAGTAGTCTAAATACATGTAATCTACCTTATCGGTCCTGGTGTTATGGAAGAGTTCCTTTCTTTTTATGACTGAGCAGAGCATAGCAACTATCACATGACACAGGTAAACAAAAAGCTTCTGCATCATCTATTTTTCATTAACTGTTTTAAATGGCTGCTTAATACTTATGTATGGTATGGTTTGTCTAATGAGCAGATGATGTCTGTTTACCAGTGGCACTTGACAGCTTACGTAACCACTCAGTCATGTGTCAAAAATAAACTCTTCCGTAACTCCTGGACCAACATGACATATAACATGTACGCTTGTCATATATACAAATAAGTGGTGTTGATCTGTATGTTCATACAAATTATTTTTTAAATCATTCATGTGCAAAAGCAATCTCGTAATTTTAACTACATTTTGAGATGCTTATGTGAACAATAACTGATATACAGCTGATGGCTTCATTTGTCCTGCTGGGCATACCATCTTGAGATTATATTATATATGCAGTTAGAATGGAACAATGTTTACACTTGAGGCTCCATCGCTTCTCTAATGGAACAATGTTTACACTTGAGGCTCCATTGCTTCTCTAATGGAACAATGTTTACACTTGAGGCTCCATTGCTTCTCTACTTTTCATGATACAGTGGCTATTTTCAGCTGTATTGATTCTTACACATTCTAGGAGTGGAGTGGTTAAACCTCTCAGCTAGGCTTTTTTTAGATTCTGGAGTGTCTGTTTTCAGTTATATTAATTCATGGACATTGTGAAATGGAGTAATTAAGCCTTGTGCTTGCTTTACTATTCATTATGCAAAGAGTGTTTCCTGTAAATTCATAGATATTGTTAGGTAATTTTGTGTAATCCATGGAGGTGGAGAGGTGGGGGAATTTGCAAAAACATTTTCTGATAAGATGTAAAGGATCCTACATTAGTGCTCATTCTTGATGGAATTTATTAGATGAGTTGAAAAATGTATCTCTTTGTGAGTCTTGGCAGTTTTAAATACTATATCTTTTATAATAGCTTAAAATTTAGTGTCTTTTCCTAGGTAATGTAAACACCATCCGTTTTATTCTATTTGTGATTGCAGATCAGTTCAGTGAAGAAGGAAATGGATCAGATAGAACAGGAAATGCAGAAGAAGATGAAGAGTTTAGAACACATTCTTAGGTATTTAGAAACTGATGTATCAGATCCATCTGTCTAATTATGTTATACAGCTGACACTCTTCATATGTGATCTGTCTGATTATGTTATACAGCTGACACTCTTCATATGTGATCTGTCTAATTATGTTATACAGCTGACACACTTAATATGTGATCTAATTATGTTATACAGCTGACACGCTTCATATGTCTTTAGAGATCCTGTAGTTTTCTGAGTGTGATTTCAAAACAAAATTTTGAATGTGTTTTTTGGAGTGAATGCAAAACAAAATGATCAATGGAGTTTGAAAGAAATGGTTTGAATGCAAAACAAAATGATCAGTAGAGTTTGAAAGAAATAGTGTGAATGCAGAACAAAATAATGAATGCATTTTGGAAATAACAGTGGGAATACAAAACAAAATGATAAATGCCTTTTGAAAGAAACAGTGTGAATGCAGAAAAAGAAAACAATCAATGCATTTTGAAAGAAATGAGTGAATCTTAAACCAAAATGATGAATGCATATTGAAAGACATAGTATGATTGTAAAAACAAAAATGATGAATGCATATTGAAAGACATAGTATCAGTGTAAAACAAAATGATAAATGCATATCAAAAGACATAGTATGAATGTAAACCAAAATCAAGAATTCATTTTGGAAAGAATTGTAAATTTAAAACAAAATGATAAAAGCGTATTGAAAGACATAGTATGAATGTAAATCAAAATGATGAATGCATATTGAAAGACATAGTATGAATCTAAATCAAAATGATGAATGCATATTGAAAGACAGTATGAATGTAAATCAGAATGATGAATGCATTTTGGAAAGAATTGTAAATTTAAAACAAAATGATAAAAGTGTATTGAAAGACATAGTATGAATGTAAATCAGAATGATGAATGCATATTGAAAGACAGTATGAATGTAAATCAGAATGATGAATGCATTTTGGAAAGAATTGTAAATTTAAAACAAAATGATAAAAGTGTATTGAAAGACATAGTATGAATGTAAATCAGAATGATGAATGCATTTTGGAAAGAATTGTAAATTTAAAACAAAATGATAAAAGTGTATTGAAAGACAGTATGAATGTAAATCAGAATGATGAATGCATATTGAAAGACAGTATGAATGTAAATCAGAATGATGAATGCATATTGAAAGACATAGTATGAATCTAAACCAAAATGATGAATGCATATTGAAAGACAGTATGAATGTAAATCAGAATGATGAATGCATATTGAAAGACAGTATGAATGTAAACCAAAATGATGAATGCATATTGAAAGACATAGTATGAATGTAAACCAAAATGATGAATGCATATTGAAAGACATAGTATGATTGTAAATCAGAATGATGAATGCATATTGAAAGACAGTATGAATGTAAATCAGAATGATGAATGCATATTGAAAGACATAGTATGAATCTAAACCAAAATGATGAATGCATATTGAAAGACAGTATGAATGTAAATCAGAATGATGAATGCATATTGAAAGACAGTATGAATGTAAACCAAAATGATGAATGCATATTGAAAGACAGTATGAATGTAAACCAAAATGATGAATGCATATTGAAAGACATAGTATGAATGTAAACCAAAATGATGAATGCATATTGAAAGACATAGTATGATTGTAAATCAGAATGATGAATGCATATTGAAAGACAGTATGAATGTAAATCAGAATGATGAATGCATATTGAAAGACATAGTATGAATCTAAACCAAAATGATGAATGCATATTGAAAGACAGTATGAATGTAAATCAGAATGATGAATGCATATTGAAAGACAGTATGAATGTAAACCAAAATGATGAATGCATATTGAAAGACAGTATGAATGTAAATCAGAATGATGAATGCATATTGAAAGACATAGTATGAATGTAAACCAAAATGATGAATGCATATTGAAAGACATAGTATGAATGTAAACCAAAATGATGAATGCATATTGAAAGACATAATATGAATGTAAATCAGAATGATGAATGCATATTGAAAGACACAGTATGATTGTAAATCAGAATGATGAATGCATATTGAAAGACACAGTATGAATGTAAATCAGAATGATGAATGCATATTGAAAGACAGTATGAATGTAAATCAGAATGATGAATGCATATTGAAAGACATAGTATGAATCTAAACCAAAATGATGAATGCATATTGAAAGACAGTATGAATGTAAATCAGAATGATGAATGCATATTGAAAGACATAGTATGATTGTAAATCAGAATGATGAATGCATATTGAAAGACAGTATGAATGTAAATCAGAATGATGAATGCATATTGAAAGATATAGTATGAATCTAAACCAAAATGATGAATGCATATTGAAAGACAGTATGAATGTAAATCAGAATGATGAATGCATATTGAAAGACAGTATGAATGTAAACCAAAATGATGAATGCATATTGAAAGACATAGTATGAATGTAAATCAGAATGATGAATGCATATTGAAAGACACAGTATGATTGTAAATCAGAATGATGAATGTATTGAAAGACATAGTATGATTGTAAATCAAAATGATGAATGCATATTGAAAGACATAGTATGAATGTAAATCAGAATGATGAATGCATATTGAAAGACATAGTATGAATGTAAACCAAAATGATGACTGCGTATTGAAAGACATAGTATGAACATAAATCAAAATGATGAATGCATATTGAAAGACGTAGTATGAATGTAAACCAAAATGATGAATGGATATTGAAAGACATAGTATGAATGTAAATCAGAATGATGAATGCATATTGAAAGACATAGTATGAACATAAATCAAAATGATGAATGCATATTGAAAGACATAGTATGATTGTAAATCAAAATGATGAATGCATATTGAAAGACATAGTATGAATGTAAATCAAAATGATGAATGCATATTGAAAGACATAGTATGAATGTAAACCAAAATGATGAATGCATATTGAAAGACATAGTATGAACATAAACCAAAATGATGAATGCTTATTGAAAGACGTAGTATGAATGTAAATCAGAATGATGAATGCATATTGAAAGACACAGTATGAATGTAAACCAAAATGATGAATGGATATTGAAAGACATAGTATGAATGTAAATCAAAATGATGAGTGCATATTGAAAGACATAGTATGAATGTAAATCAGAATGATGAATGCATATTGAAAGACATAGTATGAATGTAAACCAAAATGATGAATGCATATTGAAAGACGTAGTATGAATGTAAATCAGAATGAAGAATGCATAATGAAAGACAGTATGAATGTAAATCAGAATGATGAATGCATATTGAAAGACATAGTATGAATGTAAATCAGAATGATGAATGCATATTGAAAGACATAGTATGAATGTAAACCAAAATGATGAATGCATATTGAAAGACGTAGTATGAATGTAAATCAGAATGAAGAATGCATAATGAAAGACAGTATGAATGTAAATCAGAATGATGAATGCATATTGAAAGACATAGTATGAATGTAAATCAGAATGATGAATGCATATTGAAAGACATAGTATGAATGTAAATCAAAATGATGAATGCATATTGAAAGACACAGTATGAATGTAAACCAAAATGATGAATGCATATTGAAAGACAGTATGAATGTAAATCAGAATGATGAACGCATATTGAAAGACATAGTATGAATGTAAACCAAAATGATGAATGCATATTGAAAGACATAGTATGAATGTAAATCAGAATGATGAATGCATATTGAAAGACACAGTATGAATGTAAATCAGAATGAAGAATGCATATTGAAAGACAGTATGAATGTAAATCAGAATGATGAATGCATATTGAAAGACATAGTATGAATGTAAATCAGAATGAAGAATGCATATTGAAAGACAGTATGAATGTAAATCAGAATGATGAATGCATATTGAAAGACACAGTATGAATGTAAATCAGAATGAAGAATGCATATTGAAAGACACAGTATGAATGTAAACCAAAATGATGAATGCATATTGAAAGACAGTATGAATGTAAATCAGAATGATGAATGCATATTGAAAGACACAGTATGAATGTAAACCAAAATGATGAATGCATATTGAAAGACAGTATGAATGTAAATCAAAATGATGAATGCATATTGAAAGACATAGTATGAATGTAAATCAGAATGATGAATGCATATTGAAAGACATAGTATGAATGTAAATCAGAATGATGAATGCATATTGAAAGACACAGTATGAATGTAAATCAGAATGAAGAATGCATATTGAAAGACAGTATGAATGTAAATCAGAATGATGAATGCATATTTAAAGACATAGTATGAATGTAAATCAGAATGAAGAGTGCATATTGAAAGACATAGTATGAATGTAAATCAGAATGATGAATGCATATTGAAAGACATAGTATGAATGTAAATCAGAATGATGAATGCATATTGAAAGACACAGTATGAATGTAAATCAGAATGAAGAATGCATATTGAAAGACAGTATGAATGTAAATCAGAATGATGAATGCATATTTAAAGACATAGTATGAATGTAAATCAGAATGAAGAATGCATATTGAAAGACAGTATGAATGTAAATCAGAATGAAGAATGCATATTGAAAGACAGTATGAATGTAAATCAGAATGATGAATGCATATTGAAAGACATAGTATGAATGTAAATCAGAATGATGAATGCATATTGAAAGACACAGTATGAATGTAAACCAAAATGATGAATGCATATTGAAAGACATAGTATGAATGTAAATCAGAATGATGAATGCATATTGAAAGACATAGTATGAATGTAAACCAAAATGATGAATACATATTGAAAGACAGTATGAATGTAAATCAGAATGATGAATGCATATTGAAAGACACAGTATGAATCTAAACCAAAATGATGAATGCATATTGAAAGACATAGTATGAATGTAAATCAGAATGAAGAATGCATATTGAAAGACAGTATGAATGTAAATCAGAATGAAGAATGCATATTGAAAGACACAGTATGAATGTAAACCAAAATGATGAATGCATATTGAAAGACAGTATGAATGTAAATCAGAATGATGAATGCATATTGAAAGACACAGTATGAATGTAAACCAAAATGATGAATGCATATTGAAAGACAGTATGAATGTAAATCAAAATGATGAATGCATATTGAAAGACATAGTATGAATGTAAATCAGAATGATGAATGCATATTGAAAGACACAGTATGAATGTAAATCAGAATGAAGAATGCATATTGAAAGACAGTATGAATGTAAATCAGAATGATGAATGCATATTGAAAGACACAGTATGAATGTAAATCAGAATGAAGAATGCATATTGAAAGACAGTATGAATGTAAATCAGAATGATGAATGCATATTGAAAGACATAGTATGAATGTAAATCAGAATGAAGAATGCATATTGAAAGACAGTATGAATGTAAATCAGAATGAAGAATGCATATTGAAAGACAGTATGAATGTAAATCAGAATGATGAATGCATATTGAAAGACACAGTATGAATGTAAACCAAAATGATGAATGCATATTGAAAGACAGTATGAATGTAAATCAGAATGATGAATGCATATTGAAAGACATAGTATGAATGTAAACCAAAATGATGAATGCATATTGAAAGACATAGTATGAATGTAAATCAGAATGATGAATGCATATTGAAAGACACAGTATGAATGTAAATCAGAATGAAGAATGCATATTGAAAGACAGTATGAATGTAAATCAGAATGATGAATGCATATTGAAAGACATAGTATGAATGTAAATCAGAATGAAGAATGCATATTGAAAGACAGTATGAATGTAAATCAGAATGATGAATGCATATTGAAAGACACAGTATGAATGTAAATCAGAATGAAGAATGCATATTGAAAGACACAGTATGAATGTAAACCAAAATGATGAATGCATATTGAAAGACAGTATGAATGTAAATCAGAATGATGAATGCATATTGAAAGACAGTATGAATGTAAACCAAAATGATGAATGCATATTGAAAGACAGTATGAATGTAAATCAAAATGATGAATGCATATTGAAAGACATAGTATGAATGTAAATCAGAATGATGAATGCATATTGAAAGACATAGTATGAATGTAAATCAGAATGATGAATGCATATTGAAAGACACAGTATGAATGTAAATCAGAATGAAGAATGCATATTGAAAGACAGTATGAATGTAAATCAGAATGATGAATGCATATTGAAAGACATAGTATGAATGTAAATCAGAATGATGAATGCATATTGAAAGACACAGTATGAATGTAAATCAGAATGAAGAATGCATATTGAAAGACAGTATGAATGTAGATCAGAATGATGAATGCATATTGAAAGACAGTATGAATGTAAACCAAAATGATGAATGCATATTGAAAGACAGTATGAATGTAAATCAGAATGATGAATGCATATTGAAAGACATTATGAATGTAAATCAGAATGATGAATGCATATTGAAAGACATAGTATGAATGTAAACCAAAATGATGAATGCATATTGAAAGACATAGTATGAATGTAAACCAAAATGATGAATGCATATTGAAAGACATAGTATGAATGTAAATCAGAATGATGAATGCATATTGAAAGACATAGTATGAATGTAAACCAAAATGATGAATGCATATCGAAAGACATAGTATGAATGTAAACCAAAATGATGAATGCATATCAAAAGACATAGTACAAATGTAAACCAAAATGATGAATGCATTTTGGAAAGAATTGTAAATGTGAAACAAAATGATAAATGTGTTTGGAAAGAAACAATGAGAATGCAAAAAACAAATTAATGAATGCATTTTGGAAAAGTAGTTTTAATGCAAAGTACCAAATGGAGAATGATTAATAAAAATGTGGAAAATGTTTGATAATCCAGGATCAGATTCTTTACAATGGCTGACAATGCAGACAACCACTGTTCAAGTGATGAAATCATCTCTTTTCTTTGTATGCGTACAATTTGTGGTTTTACAATAAACAATGAGTGAAATTTACTTTGCTGACAAATACCCTATAACAATATTTTTGCATCTTTTCCGGTTGTGGTTGAATTGTTACTTTTTCAAATTAATTGCTGTCTTCTGCATTTTATGTATGAGGTGGTTTGTATGTGTGACCATGGCAGGGAAAAGGAGGACTGAGTCCTTGTTACTTTCTGATCATTGCCTTTTTTGATGATTGATGGGCTTGTATGTGTGGCCATGGCAGGGAAAAGGAGGATTGAGTCTTTGTTACATTCTGATCATTGCTTATTTTGATGATTGATGGGTTTGTATATGTGTCCATGGCAGGGAAAAGGTGGATTGAGTCCTTGTTACATTCTGATCATTTCTTTTTTTGATGATTGATGGGTTTGTATATGTGTCCATGGCAGGGAAAAGGAGGATGAGATAAAGCGTTTGGTAGAGAAGAACAAACAGCAGGCAGACCATGCAGAGAAAGCATTAGAGGACTTCAAGCTGCAGGTCGAGAAAAACCAGAACAGGATGTATGATGAGATGAAACAACAGGTAAGTCCTTGAGGACTTGAGGTTGCAAGTGGAGAAAAATCAGGAAAAGCCAGGCATTTTAACTTTTAAAAAACAGCAAAAGCCAGGCATTTAAATTTTTACAAAGCAGGAAAAGCCAGCATTTAAATTGTTAAAAAGCAGGAAAAGCCAGGCATTTAAGTTTCTAAAAAGCAGTAAAAGCCAGGTATTTAAATTGTTAAAAAGCAGGAAAAGCCAGCCATTTAAATTTTTAAAAAACAGTAAAAGCCAGGCATTTTAATTTTTACAAAGCAGGAAAAGCCAGGCATTTAAATTTTTACAAAGCAGGAAAAGCCAGCATTTAAATTGTTCAAAAGCAGGAAAAGCCAGCATTTAAATTTTTAAAAAACAGTAGAAGCCAGGCATTTTAATTCTTAAAAATTGGAAAAGCCAGGCATTTAAATTTTGAAAAAGCAGGAAAAGCCAGGCATTTAAATTTTTACAAAGCAGGAAAAGCCAGCATTTAAATTCTTTTAAAGCAGGAAAAGCCAGGCATTTAAATTTTTAAAAAGCAGGAAAAGCCAGGCATTTCAATTTTTAAAAAGCAGGAAAAGCCAGGCATTTAAATTTTTAAAAAACAGTAAAAGCCAGGCATTTAAATTTTTACAAAGCAGGAAAAGCCAGGCATTTTAAATTTTACAAAGCAGGAAAAGCCAGCATTTAAGTTGTTAAAAAGCAGGAAAAGCCAGCATTTAAATTGTTAAAAAGCAGGAAAAGCCAACATTTAAATTTCTAAAAAACAGTAAAAGCCAGGCATTTTAATTTTTAGAAAACAGTAAAAGCCAGCATTTAAATTGTGCAAAAGCAGGAAAAGCCAGCATTTAAATTTTTAAAAAACAGTAAAAGCCAGGCATTTTAATTTTTAAAAAACAGTAAAAGCCAGGCATTTAAATTTTTAAAAAGCAGGAAAAGCCAGGCATTTAAATTTTTACAAAGCAGGAAAAGCCAGCATTTAAATTTTTAAAAAGCAGGAAAAGCCAGCATTTAAATTGTTAAAAAGCAGGAAAAGCCAGCATTTAAATTTTTAAAGCAGGAAAAGCCAGGCATTTAAATTTTTAAAAAAGCAGGAAAAGCCAGCATTTAAATTGTTAAAAAGCAGGAAAAGCCAGCATTTAAATTTTTTTAAAGCAGTAAAAGTCGGGCTTTTAAATTTTTAAAAGCAGGAAAAGCCAGCATTTAAATTTTTAAAAGGCATTAAAAGCCAGGCATTTAAATTTTTTTAAAGCAGGAAATCGCAAGCGTTTAAATTTTTAAAAAGCAGGAAAAGCCAGCATTTAAATTTTTAAAAATCAGGAAAAGCCAGCATTTAAATTTTTACAAAGCGGGAAAAGCCAGGCATTTCAATTTTTACAAAGCAGGAAAACCCAGGCATTTAAATTTTTAAAAATCAGGAAAAGCCAGCATTTAAATTTTTACAAAGCAGGAAAAGCCAGGAATTTCAATTTTTACAAAGCAGGAAAAACCCAGGCATTTAAATTTTTAAAAATCAGGAAAAGCCAGCATTTAAATTTTTACAAAGCAGTAAAAGCCAGGCATTTAAATTTTTAATAAACAGTAAAAGCCAGGCATTTAAATTTTTAAAAAACAGTAAAAGCCAGGCATTTTAATTTTTACAAAGCAGGAAAAGCCAGCATTTAAATTGTTAAAAAGCAGGAAAAGCCAGCATTTAAATTTTTAAAAAACAGGAAAAGCCAGGCATTTAAATTTTTGAAACACAGTGAAAGCCAGGCATTTAAATTTTTAAAAAACAGTAAAAGCCAGGCATTTTAATTTTTACAAAGCAGGAAAAGCCAGCATTTAAATTGTTAAAAAGCAGGAAAAGCCAGGCATTTAAATTTTTAAAAAACAGTAAAAGCCAGGCATTTTAATTTTTAAAAATCAGGAAAAGCCAGCATTTAAATTGTTAAAAATCAAGAAAAGCCAGCATTTAAATTTTTAAAAAACAGTAAAAGCCAGGCATTTTGATATTTAAAAAACAGTAAAAGCCAGGCATTTAAATTTTTAAAAAACAGTAAAAGCCAGGCATTTTAATTTTTAAAAAGCAGGAAAAGCCAAGCATTTAAATTTTTACAAAGCAGGAAAAGCCAGGCATTTAAATTGTTCAAAAGCAGGAAAAGCCAGCATTTAAATTGTTAAAAGCAGGAAAAGCCAGCATTTAAATTTTTTTAAAGCAGGAAAAGCCAGGCATTTTAATTTTTAAAAAGCAGGAAAAGCCAGCATTTAAATTGTTAAAAAGCAGGAAAAGCCAGCATTTAATTTTTTTTAAAGCAGTAAAAGTCAGGCATTTAAATTGTTAAAAAGCAGGAAAAGCCAGCATTTAAATTTTTAAAAAGCAGGAAAAGCCAGCATTTAAATTGTTAAAAAGCAGGGAAAGCCAGCATTTAAATTTTTAAAAATCAGGAAAAGCAAGCATTTAAATTTTCACAAAGCAGGAAAAGCCAGGCATTTCAATTTTTACAAAGCAGGAAAACCCAGGCATTTAAATTTTTAAAAAGCAGGAAAAGCCAGCATTTAAATTTTTACAAAGCAGGAAAAGCCAGGCATTTCAATTTTTACAAAGCAGGAAAACCCAGGCATTTAATTTTTTAAAAATCAGGAAAAACCAGCATTTAAATTTTTACAAAGCAGGAAAAGCCAAGCATTTCAATTTTTACAAAGCAGGAAAACCCAGGCATTTAAATTTTTAAAAAGTAGGAAAAGCCAGCCATTTCAATTTTTAAAAAGCAGTAAAAGCCAGAATCTTAATTTTTAAAAAGCAGGAAAAGCCAGGCATTTAAATTTTTAAAAGGCAGGAAAAGCCAGGCATTTAAATTTTTAAAAAGCAGTAAAAGCCAGGCACTGGCAGCACTGATCTTGATTAGTAGATTTTATCATTGATTTTTAATTCATTAAATTTAATATAGGCACCATGAACTTGCCATTAGGAAACCAAGTCTTTGAATAAATTCATTAAAAATATAAGAATTATACATGCAATGACTAAAGTATTAAATTAAACTTATGATTTCAGAGATAATCCAAAGTAGAAACATTTAGTAAACACTTTAATCTGAAATAACTTAAGGCATATAATGTGAAAATAAATGTTATGATAGCATTTGTTTTGAGATAGTGAATGTTGCAAAAGTGTATAAAGTAATATAGTTATGCTTATTCCATATAGATGAAATGTGTCATTGTGGTTTTTTTTTACAACAGCAAATCTTTAAATGAGAATTAGATGATGATTATCCACATGTATTTTTATAAAATCTGTTTATTGCAGTGGAAACAGATTCAGGTGGCAGAGACAATCACATTTCAAATTTGTTTTTAGGTTTCTGTTAGATTAAATTTAATTGGCTTGTCTTCCTTTTCCAAAAATATTTTTACTTTTATATAAATCAGTGTTGCAAAGGTAAATTTGGAAGATACAGTTCAAAATGCACAAAATGGTAATGTTAGGTTTTAATTATGTGCCTTCTCATAATACAGTATGTTTGACTTCTAGATGATGAAGGTGGAGGCAGACCTGAACAAATCCAAGCAGGCAAGGGAAAAACAGGCCAAAGAGTATAGCAAACAGCTTGATGAAGAAAAGGCCAGGCATGAGAGAGAGGTAATCTGCTCTAATATTTTATTCACCCGATCACACACTATTATAGACATTAGTGGTAATCTGCTGTAATGATCAAGACCCCATCACACGCTGCTACAGGCATGTGAGATAGGTAATGTGCTGTAATGCACTATTTACTCCCATCACACACTACTACAGGCATGTGAGATAGGTAATCTGTTGTAATGCACTATTCACCCCCATCACACACTGCTACAGGCATGTGAGATAGGTAATCTGCTGTAATGCACTATTTACTCCCATCACACACTACTACAGGCATGTGAGATAGGTAATCTGTTGTAATGCACTATTCACCCCCTCACACACAACTACAGGCATGCAAATTAGGTGATCTACTGTAATGCCTTGTTCACCACCTCTCACACTGCTACCAGGCATGTGACATAGTCTACCCTACTACCCTAGTCATCCCCTCACACACTGCTACAGGCATTCAAGGTAATCTGCTGTAATGCCCTATTTCCCTATCACACTACTGCCAGGCATGAGAGAGAGGTTCATTCTGCTTTAATATCATTTATGCCCATCACACAACCACCAGGCATGAGAGAGAGGCAATCTGCAGTAATGCCATTTGTGCCTGTCAAACATCAACCAGGCATGAGAGGGAGGCAATCTGCTGTAATGCCCTGCTCTCCTCACTACCACTAATGCCCTGTTGCATCCATTCCATCACACTATTACTAGCCAAGAGAGGTACATAGTCTGAGATAATGCCCTCTCCTCCCCATTGCATAATACCACCAGGCCTGAGACAGATATTTTCCACTGTAATGCTCTCTTCCCCACCCCATCCCATCCCCACCCCATTGTGCACTACTATCATACATAAGGGAGAGGTAATCTGCTGTAATTCCCCATTCCTTGTGTCACACACTACTACGAGGCATGAGGGAGAATTTGAAATAATGCTCTCTCCTCCTCCTCAAACACTGCTATCTGGTATGAGAGAGGTATATCCTCTTGTAATGCCCTATTCTGCTCCCCATCCAACCCCCACTGCATCGTACACTACCATCACACATTATAGAGGTAATCTGCTGTAATTCCTTATTCCTTGTAGTGCACACTAACCACCAGGCATGGGAGAAAATACTTTAGTCCACCTGTTAAAGATCCACCCTTCAGTGATGAAAAGGTGGCCTTATAAGATTGTTCACTTTAAGCAAAGGAAATGATAGCAAAATACACTTATTTGGTGGAGGAGAGAGACACTAAGTTGGTGATGGGGGGAGAGAGAGAAAGAGAAGTATAGGCAGATATGAGTCATAATGAGATAGCAGTTAAGAGATGGTCAGTGTTTTATTGACATCTGATTGGTACTCTGGCATCTTATTGCAGGCACTGGAATTGAAGATGACATTTGAGCAAGAAAAGGCACAGATGTTGAAAGACTTTCATCAACAGAAGGAGTATATCCATGCAGAACATGAACGTGAAATGGAGAGTCTGAAGGAATCACATCGACTTGATGCTGCTGATCTTGAACGCAGGAGTCAGGTCAGGCAGGACAAAGATGCCAAGGTTAGAAAATTACTTTATGGAGTTAGATCAGGCAGGACAAAGATGCCAAGGTTAGACAATTACTTTATAGAGTCAGGTCAGGCAGAACAAAGATGCCAAGGTTAGATAATTACTTTATAGAGTTAGGTCAGGCAGGACAAAGATGCCAAGGTTAGACAATTACTTTATAGAGTCAGGTCAGGCAGAACAAAGATGCCAAGGTTAGATAATTACTTTATAGAGTTAGGTCAGGCAGGACAAAAATGCTAAGGTTAGACAACTGCTTTATAGAGTTAGGTCAGGCAGGACAAAGATGCCAAGGTTAGACGACTGCTTTATAGAGTTAGGTCAGGCAGGACAAAGATGCCAAGGTTAGACGACTGCTTTATAGAGTTCGGTCAGGCAGGACAAAGATGCCAAGGTTAGACGACTGCTTTATAGAGTTAGGTCAGGTAGGACAAAGGTGCCAAGGTTAGACAACTGCTTTATAGAGTCAGGACAGACAGGACAAAGATGCCATGGTTAGACAATTACTTTATAGAGTTAGGTCAGGCAGGACAAAGATGTCAAAGTTAAACAATTGCTTGTTCGAGTCAGGTCAAGAAGGAGAAAGATGCCAATGTTAGATAGATGTTTTATAGAGTTTGGTCAGGAGGAAAATGATGCCAAGGTTAGACAATTGCTTTATGGAGTTGGATCAGGAGGACAGAGATGCCAAGGTTAGACAATAGCTTTACAGAGTTTGGTCAGCAGGACAAAGATGCCAAGGTTAGACAATAGCTTTACAGAGTTTGGTCAGCAGGACAAAGATGCCAAGGTTAGACAATTGCTTTATGGAGTTAGATCAGGAGGACAGAGATGCCAAGGTTAGACAATAGCTTTATAGAGTTAGGTCAGGCAGGACAAAGATGCCAAGGTTAAACAATTGCTTCAGAGATAAGGATCATAAGTTTTCCTATTCAGGATTAATGTTACTTCTAAAATAAAATATGAAAAATTGTATTTACATATTAGTATTTTAAGTTAATTAACATTCTGTTGTTGACTAAAATACTAGGCTCTTGTCATAAAATTCTGTTTGCAGTACCACATAAATTTACTATGTTTGTCTTTTGTGTCTAAGTTCTTTTTTGCTGACATTTTGAATGTAAGATTATAATTTGTATGATTTTATCTTGAAAGTTGGCTCAGTAGCAAATTGTATGTTTATTGTATATTTAGCTTTTTTCTTAACTATGAGCATAATTTGTTAGGTCTCAGCCAATGACCAGTTTGATTACTTGGGTCTCAGCCAGTGACCTGCATGATTATTAAGGTTCTAATCAGTGACCAGCATGATTACTTAGGTCTCAGTCAATGACAGCATGATTATTTAGGTCTCAGCCAGTGACCAGCCTAATTCCGTAGGTCTCAACCAGTGACCAGCATAGTTCCTTAGGTCTCAACCAGTGACCAGCATAATTCCTTAGGTCTCAACCAGTGACCAGCATAGTTCCTTAGGTCTCAGCCAGTGACCAGCATAGTTCCTTAGGTCTCAACCAGTGACCAGCATAGTTCCTTAGGTCTCAGCCAGTGACCAGCATAGTTCCTTAGGTCTCAACCAGTGACCAGCATAGTTCCTTAGGTCTCAACCAGTGACCAGCATAATTATTTATGGCTCAACCAGTGACCATGATAATTAGTTAGGCTTCAAACACTTGGGTCTTAAGCAGTGACCAGCATTTTTTCTTAAGTCTCAACCAGTGACCAGCATAATTACTTATGTTTCAACCATTGACCATGTCCAGTTTGCATATACCTTTTGACTGCTCAGACAAATTCACAGTGCTGGAGTAATCACTTCTGTGCCATGCATTTAGTTTTAATTAGCCTTGCATTTCTGTACAGAGAGTAATGAGACAAAAGCTTCCTGATAACTGTGGATACAATGTCTATAATAGTTGTATAATTCATCAAAACCTGCTGTGTATATGTCTGTTATAGTTGTATAATTCATTGATATTAACTGTGCTTAGTCATTAATAGTTTTATAATCCATTGTTATCAGCTGCACATATGTCTACAATAGTTGTAAAATTTATTTCAGAAAATGTTTGTTTTGGAGTAGCATTGTCATACTCTTTAAAGTTCTTACTTCTGAAGTATCCATGTTGTCCGTATAATTCCATATTATACGTATATATTTATGTAGAAAATCTCTGGGTTGGAACAGCAGGTTTCACAGCTTAAGGATGAAGTGGTGCAGGCAAATCAGCTAAGGAAACAGCAGCTGGTGGAGCTGGGGTTATTGAGGGAGGAAGAAAAACAGAAGATGCAGAGAGACCACGAGACAGAGGTCAGATTATATGTGCACAGAGATGTACATGCGCATGTAGAAACAGACCATGACACTAAAATCTTAATACATTGGCAAGATCTGTCACTTACATATACACAAAGATTAAGATCCTGAGGCCAAGGTCTGAATACATTAGCAGGATCTCTCACTTGCACACATGTACACTCATATTAACACCATGAGACTAAGGTCTGAACACATTGGCAGGATCTCTCATTTACACACATATAAACTCACACCGACATCATGAGACTAAGGTCTAAACACATTGGCAGGATCTCTCATTTACACACATAGACCCTCATATTAATATCAGAAGGCTGAGATCCAATATAAGAGGCAGACAAACACTCAGATCATGTGGCAGACATCAGATAATGGGGGTCAGAAATGCATGCACACACAAACACAGATTATGAGGTAGAGGTCAGATAATTGGGGGCAGGCATTCACACATATACAGAGATCACTAAAGACTATTGGCACAAAACTCTCACACACATTTACACGCAGATCACGATCGAGTGTTGAGTTATAAGGACAAATATTAAAACACACAAAGACACACACACTATGAGGCAAGGTCAGATACCAGAGACATTTTTCCTCATTCTTGCACACACACACACACTCATGCACTTGACAATTAATGGGTGGGCAAGGATTTGCCTAACTTTATGATGGCAAGTTTTAAATGACTTTCAAGGATTAGTCTAAATTTACAATGGAATATTTTAAATGACTTCCAAGGATTAGTATAATTTTACAATGGAATATTTTAAATGATTTTGAAGGATAATTTTATGAAGGAATATTTTAAATGGCTCTCAAGGATTGGCCTAACTTGACAAAGGAATATTTTAAACAACTTTCAAGGATTGGCTTACCCTTACAAATGGAATATTTAAAATGACTTTCAGGGATTAGCCTAACTAGACAATGGAATATTTTTAATGGCTCTAAAGGATTGGCATACCTTTACAATGGAATATTTAAAATGACTTTCAAGGATTGGCCTACCTTTACAATGGAATATTTAAAATGACTTTCAAGGATTAGCCTAACTAGACAATGGAATATTGTAAATGGCTCTAAAGGATTGGCCTACCTTTACAATGGAATATTTAAAATGACTTTCAAGGATTGGCCTACCTTTACAATGGAATATTTAAAATGACTTTCAAGGATTGGCCTACCTTTACAATGGAATATTTAAAATGACTTTCAAGGATTAGCCTAACTAGACAATGGAATATTGTAAATGGCTCTAAAGGATTGGCCTACCTTTACAATGGAATATTTAAAATGACTTTCAAGGATTGGCCTACCTTTACAATGGAATATTTAAAATGACTTTCAAGGATTGGCCTACCTTTACAATGGAATATTTAAAATGACTTTCAAGGATTGGCCTACCTTTACAATGGAATATTTAAAATGACTTTCAAGGATTGGCCTACCTTTACAATGGAATATTTAAAATGACTTTCAAGGATTGGCCTACCTTTACAATGGAATATTTAAAATGACTTTCAAGGATTGGCCTACCTTTACAATGGAATATTTAAAATGACTTTCAAGGATTGGCCTACCTTTACAATGGAATATTTAAAATGACTTTCAAGGATTGGCCTACCTTTACAATGGAATATTTAAAATGACTTTCAAGGATTGGCCTACCTTTACAATGGAATATTTAAAATGACTTTCAAGGATTGGCCTACCTTTACAATGGAATATTTAAAATGACTTTCAAGGATTGGCCTACCTTTACAATGGAATATTTAAAATGACTTTCAAGGATTGGCCTACCTTTACAATGGAATTTTTAAAATGACTTTCAAGGATTAGCCAAATGACAGAGATAATGGATTATACAGATTATATGCTGGGTTAAGAAGATAACTGTTACATAAACTTAAAAGTCTTGAGGAGATAACTGTTACATAAACTTAATTTCATGAGGAGATAACTGTTGCATAAACTGAATGCCTTGACAAGATAACTTAATGAACTTAATGACATGAGAAGATAGCTGTTACATGAACTTAATGTCGCAAGAAGACAAATGCTGCATAAACTTAATATTATGAGAAGATAACCTCCATAAATTTAACATCAACTGTACTGATCTCTTTAGAATGATGAATATTCATGATTTATATGTATTTGCAGATTTGCAGAATGCTTTCTTGAATATTGAATTTTTTCAAAGTTGTTTTACCATATTATTTACTAGAAGTCAATCTAGAGCAATGTTTCACTCATTTCAATGCATTTTACTAATTTTAGGGCTCAGTTTTAACTAGCATAACCCAGTTTTCTAAACTTTACAGGAGAAGCCAAGGGTTGTTGGATTTTGCTCACACATAGAATCAAATCATCAGATGAGAATGTTAAAAAATGTTTATTGAGTTAGTGAACATTTCAGTTTTTTAAAGCTTAAGTATTGTCACATGCCCATTTAAAATTATTTGACTGCCTTTGAAAATTTTACATTGCAAAACATTTTTGGAAATGATCATTTAAGTCTTGAATTGGTTTTAATTTTAATATCTGAAATAGACAGATTTACTTCTGTTTCTCAATACAGTTTTCTAAATGTATAACTTCCTTCCTACTACACAAATTTCCTTCATTCTTACATGCAATAACTTTCCATCCTTCCTACATGTGCATTGTCTTTCATTCTTCCTACATGCATCAGCTTCCATCCTTTCTATACGCATGACTTCCTTTCTGCATGCAAAACTTCCCTTGGTCTTAAAATTATATTTATGGTCAGTTTCTAATCTGTTAGTGTTATTTGCAATTGGTTACCTCAAGTATTTCATGTCTCCTTAATGTCAGTAACACAAATTAGTCAAGAAAATATGACAGAACCATTTATATATGCTCACCATTCTTGCCATATTACATTTCTCTTTTTTAATCATTGATTAGATTCTCTGCTTCTGGTCCAAGAGTGGCTGTCCACGTCATGCACGCTGTATTGATTCTTCATTGATACATGTGTTGTTTATTCTTTTTTCTTTTTATTTCTGATAGTTATCTCGTTACCGGTCAGAACTTGAGCAGCAGCGGTTGGAACTGCAAAAGACACACAGCACCGAGATGGAGCAGATGCTGGAAAAGGTCAGCAGCAAAATTAAGGGCTTCCTTTTGATGATTACATACTCTGCAATATAATGTCAATCCATCTTCAGATTGTGGCTTCTACTAAACAAAGATAGACCATGATCTTCCAGAGCATGAAATAACAGAAGGTCAAGGTTCATGTTGTTTATGGTTGTATAGGCATTATTCACAAAGAGCATGTACCGTTATTTTCTTGGACATAATAGGACCCTGTTTTTTGCAGTTGGATGGGTATTTTACACAAAAGGTGTATGGTCTGATTCTTCCTCCACATTATGTGACTGCATATTTGGGTCTCACTTGTTTGCAGTAGGGTGGACATTAGACACAAAAGGCATACACCCTAATATTCCAGGACAAAATGTGACTGTAGTAATACCTGTAGTTCAATGGACACAAAGACCATATTTGTTGATCTGCCAGGACAAAATGTGATTGCGGTATTGCCTGTTGTTCAGTGTTGCCTGTAGTTCAGTATTGCCTGTAGTTCAATGTTGCATGTAGTTCAATGTTGCCTGTAGTTCAGTGTTGCCTGTAGTTCAGTATTGCCTGTAGTTCAGTGTTGCCTGTAGTTCAATGTTGCCTGTAGTTCAATGTTGCCTGTAGTTCAGTATTGCCTGTAGTTCAGTGTTGCCTGTAGTTCAATGTTGCCTGTAGTTCAATGTTGCCTGTAGTTCAGTATTGCCTGTAGTTCAATGTTGCATGTAGTTCAATGTTGCCTGTAGTTCAGTGTTGCATGTAGTTCACTATTGCCTGTAGTTCAATGTTGCCTGTAGTTCAGTGGACATAATGTATATACACATTGATCTGCCAGGGTATAATGGGACTTGATATCTAGGCCTGTGTTGTTTGAATTGAGTAGATGTTACATAGACCCAAATCTGTCAGGACATAATGTGATTGCAGATCTGGGTCTGTGTTGTTTCTAGTATGGTTGGCATTATGCACAATAAGAAACAGTATTTTTGTGCTTGTACTGCAGATCTGCCAGGACATAATGTGACTGCAGATCTAGATCTGTGTCATTTTTAGTAGGGTGGGCATTACAAACAAGAACTATAGGCCCTGATATGAAAGTAATGTGGGCATTACAAACAAGAACTATAGACCCTGATATGACAGAGGGTGGGCATTACAAACAGGAACTATAGACCCTGACAATGCCCAACAGGAGAAAAGCATAAATGTTAGTATTCAGTAAGTCCCTGACAATGCCCAACAAGAGGAAATCATAAATGTTAGTATTCAGTAAGTCCCTGACAATGCCCAACAAGAGGAAATCATAAATGTTAGTATTCATTAAGTCCCTGACAATGCCCAACAAGAGAAAAGCATACAGAATCATCTCTAACAATGTATTTGCATAGGATATCACTTAATGGGGTTTATAATAAACCATGGTATCTCATTGGTCTTATTTACAAATCGCTTGAGAGAGATATAATAAAAAAATATATCTAGTCAGTCCTTTTTTCATTCCCTTAAGGGGTTTATTAATAAACATTGATATCTGATTGGTCCTATTCATAAATTGCTGAAAGAGATATAATAAAATTATTTCTGGTCAGTTGTGTGTAAATAACTTAAGGGGTTTATTAATAAATATGATTTCTGAATGGTCTTTTGTACAGAATTTCTAACAACCAGATAAATACTGTTTACATCTTTGACCTGTTGTATTACCATGGTAACTAGCCACTGAAATCAATTCTATTTTATTGTAAATAAAGTGTGACCTCACTGTAACATGGTAGTTGAGGTCCATAGAACATGACTGTGTTATAGACCAAATCATGTTATATCCAGTCAAGTCAGTTAGCTGAAGAAAAAGATGCAATTACCTAAAATATGGCTGGCAGGGGTGGGGGGTGGGGTAAAAAAAAGTGGGTGCAAAAATACATGCTTTCGATTAAATGAAAATAAACTAGTCTAAAAAACAATTGTATATTGACAAATTACATTTGTGTAGTACAATCCATAATACTTTAAATAATACTGTACTTGTATATAATAAATCCATGAATTCAAGTATAGATCACATATTATAAACTTCATGTATGACTCTCATCCTGTTAGAAAACAAATAACACATTTATTAAATAAATGGTAGTCCTTGTTTTAATCTATATCCAGTTGTCACTTAACAATTCACTACAATTGTAGCAAGTAGCACAAGACTCTAGCAGTTTACGTGTACATGAACTTAAATTGGCCTAGATTTTGGTCAGCTGGAAACAGCAGCATCTTGCCGATGCTACCCAGGGCATGAGGATATTCATAGGGAAATGAAAACATGTGAACAAATTAAATTTTTTTACAAACATCTTTGCAAGATACCCCTTCTTTAGTTATCTTGAAGGCCATATATATGTGGTTTCAAAAGAATTGAAATTTAGTTTACATTTTATGCCACTAAGTATAATTTTTTTCCTGCAAAAATGAAACTTTCATGGCACAGTAAACGTGTTCCAGTCACTTTGGAAAATGAAACAATTTATCAGATCCCATTGCTTTTATTTAAGTTGGGTGCTGACTTCCTTTGATGAAAGGTTATTTGTTTTTATTAAAGATCGTAGTTGGCTTTCTTTGATGAAGGGTGTGTTATTTAAGTTGCCATGAGGACCAGACATTAAATGACCATTGATTGAAACTGATTTTTTTTCATTTGCTTAGTATTTATCGAGAATGATTGGTGCTTCAGAGGTGATCAGTTTTCTGGGTACATTTTAAAAAAAAAGGTAAATGGCCATTGTTTGGTCGATTGTAGCAGTTACTTTTCTTGCTTTCATAAGTTGATTGCTTGTATCTAGTCCCGGCAGTAGATACACCAAAAAGTAGATCTCCAGGTGTTGGTTTGTTTGTTTTTTTTTATGGTGACATTTCTGGTGGTGAAGTGATGCTGCCTTCCACACCTGCTTCAGAAATATCTTTTAAAAGGGCCAACAGATGATGAATACACAGGTGTTCTGTTCTGACAGGGATTACTAAAGAACATATGAGTGTTCTGAAGGATTTAATTCTATGAGTGAAAAGAAGAGGAATTTTACTTACCATCCAAGTACAAAGGTCAATCAAAATAAATTTTTTAATTACTAGCAAGTTGCAGATAGTCCAACACTTTTTAGTCAAAAAGATTCATTATGTGCCTCATAGTGGTTGATCTCCACTACCAGAATTGTTAAAAAAATTAAAAAAATAAAAATACCAAGATCTCACAGCATACAGTACTCAGGCCAGATGTCAGAATAAGCGGATTATGATATAGCAATGCACTATTAAGGTGGTTAGTCAGTATGAACAATAAATTTGTTATATATGACAATATATAAATTCCAGTGCATCTTATATCAAGTTTGTGGCTTTTTTTATGGTGCCTCTGAATTTCTTCACTCCAAACCCATGGTTTATGTACAAGTTTAAACAGCCAACAGTGTGTGTGTGTGTGTGTGTATGTGAAATCACCAGATGGTATATTTTGCTGCCAGTAAAGAAAATAAATTGCAATTTGTGACGCTGATGAAATCCAGTGGGATCACTGAATAAACTGTTTGCACATTATTTTTTGTACTTTTAAGAAGAAAAAACTTTATTTGTATACAAGATAAATGCTTGTACATGAAAATGCAGGAGCCACACCATGATTGTCTTAATTAGAATTCACACACAATCTCTTTCCCAAAAATGATAAACTTTTTACACATTACTTTTCATAATTTTAAGAAAGAAAAAATAATTTGTTTGTGTAGGAGAAAAGTTAATGTGTATGAAATTTTGGAAGCCTCGCCATAATCATGTTATGTCTGAATTCGTGTTATAATGGAGCATGCTATAGGTAGGTCACACTGTAATTGTGCAAACTTGGTATTTGTGTTTATTCCCATTCATGTACAATAGAGATTTCATAGTTGTCCAGACCTTTACAATGACAGATTCATCAAAATTATCTTAGATAGCCATGGTAGATGAGTTGGTAAGGCATCAGACTCATAAAACAAAAGTCTCAGGTTCACTATCTACCCAGGCCAGCCTGGGCTAGATACCTTGATATGTTGTTTGGAAAGGCACTTAGCTCCCTTTTCCATAGGTCAGACAATAAATGTGTCCAAAGTGCTGTTAGCCAACCAAGCAAGCTTGAATCTATTCAACAGTTTTATGTTGTTGTGGGGTTTAATGCCATTTTTCAGCACACGATAGGCTATACATGGCAGCCAGTATTAATGGTTGAGGAAGAACCCAGGAAAACCCCAGAAAGAACCACCGACCCACGAGAAGCTACTGGCAAGCTTTCTCACATACCAACATTGGCCGAATCTGAGACTCGAACCCACACAGACAGAGGTGAGATGGCAGTGATCCGTAACGGAGAGTGATTTAGACCACTTGGCCACTCGGGGCCCCTTCAACAGTTTTAACATTACGCAGTGAAAAACTATACCAAAATATACGTATCATGTATTTGTATTAATTAATGGAGCCACTTTCCTTCATCAGCAATTAAACATTAAAGCTTTCCTCCTTATTGAGTCTTTCTTTCTTTCTTTATATATTTATTCAATTATTTTGACAGAGTTATGATTGGACTGCAGGTTAGACCTATAAATACCCTCCGTCCAAGTACTAATATTATGATTGTATCATAATTTTATAGTTTTATTCTGGACTCCATAAAATATCTTTTTGCATTTTTGTATTAGATTTATACTTATTCAGTATTTGCACATTTTGGTAGACAGAGTAAGTCAAATTAAAAATACAACTCTATTATTGTCATTATGGAGAGAGCTTATGCTGATGACTGTATTGAATAAGAATGCAATATGCTGATGACTATCTTGAATATGAATGCAATATGCTGATGACTATCTTGAATATGAATGCAGTATGCTGATGACTATTGCATATGAATGCAATATGGTGATGACTGTATTGCATATGAATGCAATATATTGATGACTACATTGAATAAGAATGCAATATGCTGATGACTATTGCATATGAATGCAATATATTGATGACTATATTGAACATGAATGCAATATGCTGATGACTGTATTGCATATGAATGCAATATATTGATGACTATATTGAATATTAATGCAATATGCTGATGACTGTATTGCATATGAATGCAACCTATTGATGACTATATTGAATATGAATGCAATATGCTGATGACTGTATTGCATATGAATGCAGTATATTGATAACTTTATTGAATATGAATGCAGTATGCTGATGACTTGAATATGAATGCAATATGCTGATGACTATTGAATATGAATGCAATATACTGATGACTATTGAATATGAATGCAATATGCTGATGGCTGTATTAATTATGAATATACCATGTCTTTATAATAAGCGAACAGTATGTTGAAACCAAGTCACGTTTTAGAGAACATGTTAAATAGCACCATTTATGGCAGAAATTCCATATATTTGTGGACAATGTCTTTAATATTTCTTTGATTTTCAATTCTAGACAAATGAAAGGTTGAAAGGGATAGAGAAAGAGTACACAGAGAGGGCAAACAAGGCTACTGAGGTAAGTAGAACCTTGCATATTCATAAAAAATCACCTGTTGGCATCTTTATACTTTGTCATTCTCATTGATTATGTTTTGTTTCTTTGATTTATTGTTCCAGTCAATAATGTTAAAGTATTTTAAATACAGAATAAATTCTACGTTTCTATTGCAGAAAATTCCTACATCTCATAGTATACAGTGGTTACCATAGAAACACTCATAATAGTTCCAGAATTTTTTAAATCATTGCTGTCCAAATTTTGTCTATCAGAAATTAACAGAATTTATTTGTAGTTATATTTTTTAAAATTGTTTGTTTCCAGTTATTACTGTACATACTTTATTGACATGATACCATTTGCATTGAATTTATCCACTAGAAAATTTCGTGATATTTGTGAATATTTGTCATTGTATATTACTTCAGTGAACTGTATATTATTTCAGACAATAACAGAGCTTCAAGCCACGGTAACATACCTGCGGGAAGATATCAAGAGGTATGTACATGTTACGAATAAGTAGCATTGCATGTGAAAGTTCACATCTTGGTAATGCAGCAGTATTTAACAGTATGGGCAGACCGTTTTATTTTCTATTCAGTAATTGAGAATAGAAAGTATCCTTCACTCCACAGGAACTTCCCACACTTAACTCTATGTTCATACATTTATAGAAATCAAACATCAATGAAAAAGATTAGTGTGATCTACCTGTGACACTGTTGAGGCTTTGTAAATATATGGAAATGCTTCCATCAGCTCATATGCGACCTTTGTTCCATAAATTAAATTTTATTGAAGGTACAGGTATAAAACTTTGTTAAAGGATAAATCTTTACAAGTAAAGATGTACAAGGGTAGATCTTTACAAGTAAATTTGTACAAGGATACATCTTTACAAGTAAATTTGTACAAGGATACATCTTTACAAGTACATTTGTACAAGGATACATCTTTACAAGTACATTTGTACAAGGATACATCTTTATAAGTACATTTGTACAAGGATACATCTTTACAAGTACATTTGTACAAGGATACATCTTTACAAGTACATTTGTCCCCTCTTACAAGGCCCTATTAATAGAGAGGCCCCTCTCAAGAGAGGTTCATCTCTGAGGAGAGACTACCATATCCTTCACCAGTACAGATATCTCTGCTTACAAGGCCACTCAAGAGAACACAATCCAATGATGCAGGCTGCCATATCCTTCACTAGGACAGGTGTCCTTTAGGACCATCTCTAGAGAGCCCCACCTCATGATAAGATCTTGTCATATCCTTCACCAGCACAGTGGTTCTCTCTTATCAGGCCCATCTCAAGAGAGGTTCATCACTAAAAAGAATCCACCAATATAGTTGTCCCTTCTTTCAAGGCCCTTCAAGAGAGACCCACCCCATGATGAGAGGCGAACGTATCCTTCACCAGTACAGTTGTTCCCTCTGACAAGGCACCTTAAGAAACCCCAACTCTTTGATGAAAGGTTTCATGTCCTTTACATGCACAGTGGTCTCCTTTGATAAGGCCTTTCTCAAAAGAGGCCTACCCCATGATGACAGGCACTGTAATGATCCATACTGTCCTTCTCACCAGAGGTTTTTTCATCATAGGGTTGGCCTGATAAGGAAAGGGGAGAGAACAATGTACACAAACACACCTAAATCATGTTTCTTTTTTAAATATGTTGCCTAATCATACTACTTAGGAAACCTACTACTACCTCGCAAATCCAGCACTCCCAGATACTACTTTTAACTAAAGGGAGCTAAAAGTTGTCTGCCAATCTATGTGGTGGTTGGACAGAGTGACCTCCCTTATGCATAAGAATTGGCAGCAAAGTCTAAGAACCTTCCTGTTAATACATCTGCTCATCCCAAGTAGCACACTCTTGTCACGAGAGGCCTTGCAAAAGCCAGATTCTACATGGAAGATATATCATTACAAGTATAATCCACATATATTTCAAACTTTTTCTCTTCCTATACCAACAAAGTTCTACCTTTACAATTTGCTAACACTTTGTCATCATCACATTGCATGGGAGCCTAAGTGGCTGTACATTAAATCTGGGCTATAGTTATTTAATGAACGTGCCAGCCGCAATGCTCAAAACAACAAACCTGCTAATACACGTGTAGTTCCATTACACATTTCCAAGGCGTTTTAGTAGCATTGGGGCACCAACTTCAGTGATTTTTACTTGTACAGGCAGTATGTGGGCCTGTCTCGTAATGGATATTGGCACACCTACTTTGAATATATCTGTAATGGTACCTCAGTTCCCTTTTATGTGAAGGTTTATTTGTAATGTAGACACTGGTGTATATTTCTGTTTTGACAAGTACAGGTAAGCTTTCTATCCAAATGCATGTTTCTGTGGGCAACACTTGAGTCAGTTTTATCAGCATGAACATTCCATCATATTTAAAGAGCACTTAGTCACTTGCACAGGTAGCCTACATGACTTCACAAGATAGGTTTGGGCTACAATATTTTTATATGTGCTTGTCTTTATGCTCTTAAGAAACTCCTTATATACATATGATTCCATCAGTACTGGTACATACAGGTGAGTTTCTCATACAATGGCATCCTTAGCATCAGAACATCATGCTTTAACGATTCTACCTGTTTTTGCCATCCTTGACCTTCCCTACAGGTAAATGAAATCGACTGCTATCACAATTTTTTCCAGGTAACCATCATTTGGTATAGCTCTGTGTCCACTCTGTATTCAAACAACATGTGCATGCCCACAGGCTTATACTTCTCCCTGCAGGTAGTATGGTCATTATATTTTACATGTATGCTTCATTGCTTTATTAGACTGTTATCAATTTCTGGTTCAACTCTTTAGCTCTGCACTAACATTGGATTCTAAAGACAGGTTGAGGGCTGCAGTTTTATGTTTTGATCTATTTGTCTTAAGATTAGAACTATGAGTAAAGCGCTGAAATGCTCAGCTAAGGATGAAGATGTCACCAGTCTACATGCTGACCTTTCATCAGTGTGAGAATTTCTGGCAGATAAGGGAGGTCAATCAACTCTTACCCTTCAGCCACGAAGAGCTGGACATTGACACACTCAGAAACAGTTCTGGCACCCATTAATGGCAACTCCCTCTTCCTTGCCTCCTCAGGGTTTGACTTGATTCCTGTCTTGATTCCTGTGTTGAAACAGCAAGGGACAGAGCTAAACAAACAACCAAGTTCTGTCTCACTCAGCAGCATACAGTTTACGGGGATCAAGCATTCCACAACCCATCCCATGCTGATAATCATGATGATATCCTCTCCACATGGATGGCCTTTTTCTCTTGTGACTGGCCTAGGCCATATACTATGGATCACGAAGGTCCAAAGCATCCATATTATGGGCTCAATCACAGCCGTGCTTCCAGTGCATTGAACCTGATTTGTGCAGACATTGCAGGGACCTGTCTAAAGCACATACCACCTCAAGACACTCATTCAGCATGAGGCTGTGAATAGTTCCTCTCACTTCAACAGATGTCACTTTGCAATCTCTCTACCCTCTGCCACAAGAAGATACTTTTTACTCAGGGACTGTCTCAAAGTCACAGTTTCTAATTCAGGGCTTTCTATGAGTTTAGTGAGCAGCAGACCTCATCATGCTTTGCTAGTTAAGTCTCATGCATTATAGGAGACCTTAGCCTCACCTCATGCAACCAAGCAGATGTTGTTTGTTCTCAAGTGATCTCATCATGATTCCTAATTATCTGATTTCACAGGAAGAATTAGACTTCCAAACCTCCATTTAAAACATTTTCCACCTTTGATCCCTCCTCCCACTCCATCAGCAACCTGGACCAGAACTGCAGCATCTCTTGATCTTATGATGAAATGGAAGTCTGCAGTCTGAGAGGGTTACGACATTCTGACCTGCCTGCATCATCAGTTTGTCGGCAGTTCTTCCTTGGCCATGCACCAGTATTTCATTTGGAAACCGGGGATGACAAAGCCACACTCTAAATGTATGGATCAGATGGCTTTTGATGACACTTGGCAGTTAGTGTGCAATATCATTACCATGGCATTAATGTTGGACTTTGTCTCTATGGCTATCTTCCAACATGCGGAACATACCTTCTCTTCTTCCACAACAAATATCATGCATGGGAATTGGTTTCAGGAATGGTCCAATTACTGAACAGAGCCACTAAACACACTTTGGCCAATGACGTATCCACAGCTACAAATTTACAATTGGTGGAATGCAACTAGATGCTCTCTGCCTGAGCTTTCCAGAAGGATCAACAAAAAGCCAAGCTAAGAGCACAGCCTTTATCCTCTAACTATCCTTTTCATGGTCAGATTGAAGAAGTCTGAAAACAAGCCACCAGGGAGACCAGTTCCCCTCCCCCACAACTGCAGCATTGATACAGGGAAAGTAAGGACCCAAAGGCCACACATAGGACATAATCCTCAGAAAACCATCCTATCTCAGCTCCACCAAGCGATGCCCACAGTTTTCCAAAGTAGATATAGCACCAAGAGGGTCCTATCATTCATTTCATCATTTCTCTGGGGTTTTATCCTAGACTTGTTTTGGTCCCACAGGCAATGGCACTCTGCCTCTAGTCATTAACATAAGCATACTTAATCAATTCATTCATGTCCCATGGTTCTCATTGGAAACACCACAGTGTATTTTGGAAAGCCATCAAGAGGGAGACTTTGCCATCATTATGGACTTAAAAGATGCATATTTTTATGTCCCAATTCACTAGGCTTCCAGGACATTCCTGTGATTTGCCTACATCATCGTATACCAATTCAGGGCACTTTCATTGGTACTCAGCGTCATCCCCTGGGTCTTCACTCAAATGATGAATCAAGTAATAATGCATGTCTGGACCATTTCTACAGTGGCAACAACAAGTTTCTTGAACGGCATCCTGCAGAAATTTCAGGTGTGTTATATCTAAAACACAACATGATAACCCTTGTTGCATTGCTTACCAGCCTAGGCTTCTCATCAACAAGGAAAAATTTCAACAATTTGTTCACCTAGGTATGGAGCTCAGTACACAGGCAACCTTGATCCTCTCATTCAGGACCAGGTCATTTAAAAATCCAAACCATGTTGGCTTCTTTACTTTCGAGGAAAATTCTATCTGCATGGGAATTCCTTCACATTGGGCTTACTAAATGCAAACCTCATTGTCCTATTTCGCTATTCTCTGTTACCATTACAGATGATTCTTATGTCCCAATGGAGGCCAAAAGTTTGCCCACTGGGCCAACCGCTCACCATCTGCACACATTTGAGGCATCATCTTTGGAATTGGGGCATCCAAACTTTGCTCTGGGTGGATATAACTTGGTAAGTACAACTGCCTGAGATTACAGTCTATACTGAGGCATGTACAGAAGGCATTACATCATGGTGTGGGACTTTCTAAAGAGGTCTTGTCACATGTTCACCACATCCTGAGACACATAAACATACTGGCTGATTTTTTGTCTTGGAACAGGCAACTAATACAGATGGAATGGCCTCTTCATCACTCAGTTTTCACCCAGATATGTACCCAATGGGACTGACCATTGGTGGACCTATTTGGGACAAGGTGAAGTGCCAAACTCCTACCTTTGTCTCTCCAGTCCCAGACTCCAAAGCTTGGGCAGTGGATGCACTATTGCTATAATGGAATGACCTGGATGCCTACTCTCCAGCACTTCTGGTGCCAAAAGCGATACAAAAAGCAAGAGAGTCAGCTTGTCATCTCATCCTCATTGCACCACTCAGATGGTTGAAGTCATGGGTCAGTGGCCTCATCAATCTTACACTGGAAACTCCTTGGAAAATTCATATTTTCCCTCATCACTCAAACAATCACGATGGCAGTTGTTTCATCCCTGCCAAGAGCTACTGAACCTGCATGTCTGGATCATATTAAACAGGCCCTCAGAATTAAACAATTCTCGCAACCAGTTGTGGAGAGAATTGTTCAGGCATGAAGTCATTCCACTCTGAAAGCATATGAAGACAAATGGCACATTTTCTGTCTGTGGTGCACAAATGAACATATCCTGCCTCTCCAGGCATCTATACTGCAAATAGCTAATTTCCTCCTCTGGCTCTATGAAGAGAAAAAATTAACACCAGGTACAATAAAAGTTTACTGCTCAATGATCACCTTTTGTTATCATGGAAGAGAGAATTTCAGACAAAACAAGGACTTATAAGACCTACTAAATAATTTTGAATATACACTGCTGAAACATTAACCCTATGTCCAAAATGAAACCTATCTTGGGTATTAACCTGGCTGAACAAGACACCTTTTGTTTTAATTTCAAGGGCATCTTTGGCACACATTTCATACTAGAGTTGCTTCCTCATGGCACTAGTGACTGCAGGCAGAATTAGCCATATACATGCCCTATCAGCAGACCCGAAGTACATGAAGTTCCAACTAGTCAAGTCAGCTTTACTCATGATGGCATCCTCTTTCATTGCTTCCTTCCACATTTAACCAGACATTCATCATTAAACCTCTGTTTCATCTGGACACATCAGCTGAAGGCCACCTAAAAGACCTAGTTTGGGCTTTGAAGTGGTACCATAATAATACAGCCCTTGCATCAAGGGAGATCACGCCTCTTTCTACCTCTCAAGATAGGACAGGAGTATATATCAACACAGACTTTCTTGTCCTGGTTTAAATGGATTATTTGCTTGGTGTAACATAATTGAGCTAATACCCTTTGAGACTGAATTGGTATTAAAGAAATAACAAACACGTATGTGAGTGACAATAAAAAGATGTAATATTCTCTCACACTAATGATGAAGTAACATGGCATCAAAATAAATACAAAGGTACATAATATGGATCCAATGGAAAACTATGATGAAGAACAGATATATTTATTTGAAACATTCAATAATTATAAAGTTGTCTCAGATAATTAAACACTACCATGCTTTTTGTCTCTATGGTCAACCAATATGCTGACCTTTCCCTATATAGTCAAAGACTATAATGAAATTCTCTTAGTCAAACACTATGACCTTCTTACAGTCAAACACTATAATGAAATTCTTATATGTATGTCCAACGTTTACTTGACATTTCATATGCCCTTTGACCCGCTTCCTGGCTTGGTCACTTCAACCATCCAGACTTTTCGTGCACATGTACATTGGCACTTTCCTGGCAGTCTTTCATCACTATTGCTGTGGCCTCTGGCTACACCTAGTCAGTCTGCACACAGTTATCCAGACCTAGATACTCATACCTAGTTATCCACAACTAGTAATCCACGCCTAGTTATCCACACCTAGTTGGCTGAATATGAAAAGATACAACTTTCCAAATAGTCTGCTTTCTGTGTATCTAGATTAAAATATCTGAGCATTTCAAATGGATTAATACTAACACACTTGATGTGATGTGATGTGATTTTTATTTTTAACGTAGCTTTAACAATTTTTCAGTCATATCGCTACGATGTCTGCACTGTGGCAGTTTATAGTGATGTCTAGCACTGGGGCATCATGCCGCAGACATGTAGCATGATGTCCCACCCAGTCACATTATCCTGACACCAGGCCAACCAGTCCTAACACTAACCTCTTAATGCTGAACGCCAAGCGAGGCAGCTGTTAGTACCATTTTTTAAGTCTCTGGTATGACTCAGCCGGGGATCAAACCCACGACCTCCTGCATCCGAGGCGGACGCTCTAACCACTAGGCCACCGGAGCGGTCTAACACACTTGAAATATTCCTTATGTACGACTATGATGTACGAATGGCATACAAAAAAATAGACATATGATATACTAAAACTCTAATACATACATAATACGTCTTCAATATTAGTAATAATAATAGCGACAAGATGACCTACCAACAGGAGTATTGCATGTATGTTCAAATCCCTGTTAATAATCCGAATCATACCATCTCTCACTACCAAATTACATGAGCCATACACTCTTGATGAATTAAACTACAAGTACGATAAAACAATGCAAACGTATAATACAACATTGAACCTGTTTTGCAAAACTGAACATTAATTAAAAAGAGTTGATTAAAAATAATATAACTCGCCCAACTCGTTGGCTCAAACTAGAACATAATGGCGATCCTGCCCTGACGGCTAAATACATAAAAAGCTTCCCTCTAATGGCTGTGTTAGTCAAGATCCCTAAGTAATATATATTACGCACGTGCGCGCAAGCAATAAAGGCGTCATGCGATGCAAAGAAAAAGTATATTTACCAGATACTATGGCATGCAAAACACATCAGATGCTGGAATTTATGGTGGTCTAAGCAAGCCATATCAGGTATTTCGTAACACACCTCCCCCCTTCAAAAAAAAAAGTATACCTACATTTTAAGACTACGAAATCACACGATATGGTTAACAAAATGGTTCAACTTCTGCTGAGATAATCTGCACCTACATTTTTCGTGACTTTTATAGCTTCAATCCGGAATCTGTCGGGTTGTAAAGACAAGGCCCATTGCATCAACCGTGAATTATTAATTTTGGCCTTATTGAGGTAAAGCAGAGGTTGATGGTCGGTTTCCAAATTGAATTCTCGGTCATAGAGGTAGGTTTGGAATTTATCTATTCCCCAGACTACTGCCAAGCACTCTTTTTCTATCACCAAGAAATTCTTTTCCCTCGGAAGCAATTTCCTGCTGGTGTAGGTGACTGGGAGTTTGACTCCACCCTGCTCCTGTAATAGTACCACCCCTAGTCCTATCTCTGAAGCATCGGTTCTCAGAATGAACATTTTGTTTAGTTCTGGCAATTTCAGTATGGGTGCTTCTGTTAGCAGCTTCTTAAAAGTGTTAAAAGCTCTATCCTGATTTTCCCCCACTGAATCTTGTTTGGTTGTTCCTTTTTGGTCAGGTCCATTAAAGGACTTGCAATGGCCGTGAAATTAGGGATGAATTTGCGATAATACCCCGCTAGTCCAATGAATGACTTGACTTGTTTCTTTGACTCAGGTGGCAATGAATCCCTGATTGCTGCAAGTTTCTTGGGGTTGGGTTTCAACTCGTTTACCCTCCCGACTACGTGTCCCACACATTCTAAACTTCCATACGCCATGTTGCATTTGACAGGTTTTACAGTTAATTTAGCTTTATGTAATCTATCTAGAACCCTGGCAACATCACGCAGATGCTCTTCCCATGTATCGCTGTATATAAAGATATCGTCGATATAAGTCTCTACATGCTGAAACCCTTGCATCACTTTTCGCATTAACCTTACACAGCTAGCCCCAGCATTTACCAAACCAAATGGTAAAACTCGAAACTGGTATAATCCACTCTCAGTGGCGAACGCCGTCATTTCTTTCGTTTCCAATGACAGTGGTATCTGCCAATATCCAATTGTCAGATCCAGCTTCGTCATATATTTGTGCCCTGCCATATGTACGAAGATGCTTTCTACGTCTGGTATGGGTTCGGCGTCAAATACAGTTCGCGTATTCAATTGGCAAAAATCGATGCAGAACCTGTTCGTGCCATCTTTCTTTTTAACTAGGACGACAGGTGACGCATAAGGACCTCTCTATGACCCCCAACTTTAGCATTTCTTCCACTTCCTTTTCGATGATATCTCTGGATGCATGAGGCATAGGGTAACCCTTGACCCGAAATGGCTCATGTGACATAAGTTTAATACTCTGTTCTAGAACACCTGTTTGACCGGGTTTGTCCAAAAATACATCTGGGTATTTCTCAATGAGATCCCGGGCCTCCTTTCTTTGACATTCTGTCAAGTCGGGACCCACATTGACTCCAGTCTTCCCCCTCTCATATTCCACAATCCATTTAGATTAAGCCCTGGAATGGACTCTTGTCCCTCATCATCATCCTCGATGATGGCTACACTGACCACATTTAAAGCTGCTTGTTCTGTCTTCGCATTTGCTCGATCGTAATAGCGTTTTAACAAGTTAGCATGGAACATGCGGGAATTTCGCCTTACATCAGTAGTGTAATCCATACCTCCCTTTTCATCTACGATGATATACGGACCTTTCCACTGCAACACTAATTTGTTTTTATCAGTCGGAAGTAAAACCAAAACTCTGTCACCCTTTCTGAATTTTCTATCGCGCGCTTTTGAATTATAATACCATGCTGCACGACTGCTAGCTTGCCTCAACGTTTCATGGGCTATTGCACAAGTCTCTCTCAACTTGTCCTTCAAATCACATATGTACTGGTATCTGGTTCAAATTTCATTATCTGCTTCATCATCCGACTATAGCTGTCTTAGAATTTTCATCGGCCCTCGCACCATTCTCCCATATAAGAGTTCAAACGGCGAGAATCCTAGGCTCTCTTGGGGAACCTCTCGGTATGCGAACAATCCTGCATGGAGATATCTGTCCCAATTGTTCAGGTGTTATGCGCACATCCATCGCAACATTTGTTTGAGTGTTCCATTGAACTTCTCAACTAGCCCGTTGCACATTGGGTGATACGGAGCGGTCCATAATTGCCTGATCGATAGAAGTCTACTAACTTCTGCCATGAGTCCTGAGGTGAACTGCGACCCACAGTCTGTCAGAATCTCCTTCGGCATCCCTAGCCTACTAAACATTTCCACTAAGGCTTCGGCCACTCGCTCAGTTTTGATGGATGGTAGAGCGACAGCTTCCGGGTACCTGGCTGCATAATCGACCATGGTCAAGATGTATCTATTATTTCGATCAGTAAGGGTTGATAACGGACCCACAATATCTATAGCCACACGTTTGAATGGAGTTTCAATCAAGGGCATTTTACCGATAGGTATGCACTTAACTCTCCCTTTATATTGCGTTTTTTGACAAATGTCGCAGGATCTGCAATACCTTGTTACATCCCTGTGGGCCCCTGGCGAGTAAAACTTCATAAATACCCGGTCTTTGGTTTTCGTGGACCCCAGATGAAACCCCCATCATTGACTCGTGTGCTAACTTCAACACATGCGGTTTATAGTCCTGCGGCACCATTACCTGTGTAAATTGTCTGCCTTCATGAGTAGTATGCTCCCTATGTAAAATATTGTTATTATATTTGAATCTATGGCTACTCCTGCCTTTGCATTTCATGACTTCCCATGACGCGGCTTTCTTTCTGATTACTGACAACGACTCGTCTTTAGTTTGTTCCTTAATTAATGCCTCTTTATTTATCGTTGGTATGGCATCAGGTACTTTTAGTTTTCTTAAACTCTGCAGCTTGCAACCTGGTTTCAGTCGCCATGGAGGTTGGAATATCAACCACTGCTATCCCTGGCGCTATTTGATTCACTACCCCTTCTATGTTACCTATGATTAAATCATACAACAGGCGTTTTACGCAACACGCTGTCACTGCGCCTGTCCAGTAGGGTGTTTCGATATGGACGCATGCAGTCGGTACCTGCACTGCAGTGTTGTCCATCATTCTGACTGACACTGTTTTTCCGAGGTATTGATCTGGCCTCACTAGACTCTGCTTAACTACAACAGTATTTCGCCAGTATCTCTAAGTACTGAGGCTCTAACCCTGTTCATTAACCCCTCGCTCTGTATCGCTACATTTGACATATTTGGATTGGCGCTACCTCCATTGCTCTCAAACACTATAATGAAATTCTTATAGTCAAACACGATAATGACATTTCTCTTAGTCAAACACTATGACCTTCTTAATAGTCAAACACTATAATGACATTTCTGTTAGTCAAACACTGTGACCTTCTTATAGTCAAACACTATAATGAAATTCTTATAGTCAAACACTATAATGACATTTCTCTTAGTCAAACACTGTGACCTTCTTAATAGTCAAACACTATAATGAAATTCTTATATGTATGTCCAATGTTTACTTGACCTTTCATATGCCCTTTGACCCGCTTCCTGGCTCGGTCACTTCAACCATCCAGACTTCTCGTGCACATATATGTTGGCACTTTCCTGGTGGTCTTTCATCACTATTGCTGCGGCCTCTGGCTACACCTAGTCAGTCTGCACACAGTTATCCACACCTAGATACTCATACATAGTTATCCACAACTAGTAATCCATGCCTAGTTATCTACACCTAGTTGGCTGAATATGAAAAGAAACAACTTTCCAAATAGTCTGCTTTCTGTGTATCTAGATTAAAATATCTGAGCATTTCAAATGGATTAATACTAACACACTTGAAATATTCCTTATGTACGACTATGACGTACGAATGGCATACAAAAGAATAGAAATATGATATACTAAAACTCTAATACATACATAATACGTCTTCAGTATTAGTTATAATAATAGTGACAAGATGACCTACCAACAGGAGTATTGCATATATGTTCAAATCCCTGTTAATAATCCGAATCGTACCATCTCTCACTACCAAATTACATGAGCCATACACACTTGATGAATTAAACTACAAGTATGATAAAACAACGCAAACATATAATACAACATTGAACGTGTTTTGCGAAACTGAACATTAATTAAAAAGAGTTGATTAAAAATAATATAACTCACCCAACTCATTGGCTCAGATTAAGACATAATGGTGATCCTGCCCCAACAGCTAAATACATAAAGATCTTCCTTCTAATGGCTGTGTTAGTCAAGATCCCTAAGTAATATATATAGTTGCGCGCGTTAACATATATTATGCATGTGCTGCACAAGCAATGAAGGCGTCACGTGATGCAAAGAAAAAGTATATTTACCAGATACTATGGCATGCGAAACACATCAGATACTGGAATTTATGGTGGTCTAAGCAAGCCATATCAGGTATATCGTAACACTTGGCCTATAGAGAAATAGCCCCAGCTCAAATGAACTTATTATTCATTTTGGCTTACAAGTTTAGAGCAGTTGCCACCAGCCTAACATTGGTCCAGAACTATTTGCTAACCGACATGATTCAGGCTGTGGTATCGAGTTCTGAATCCACATGCACTTGCTGTTATCTCTGAGATCTGTTATCCCAAAGGGCCCAATTCAATATGGTAGGACCTATATCCACAGCTCAGTAGGTTTCCATTCCAGGTTGATTGACAGTTTCTTAAGACATAGCTTCACGACCTCTGCTGGATTTTCAGGGGCAACATTTTTCCCTATTTGAAGCGGCACCCTGACAGATAGAGTTCCCCTCCAGTCAGGTTACTTAGAAACTGTTTCACATGCCTTAGGGGATCGGCGATGGTATCTCTGGGGTAAGGGAATGTACTTCCCTCCACCCCTTACCTATTCTCCTAAGGTATTACAATTGGGTAAGGTATTTAGAGAAAAAACAAATTTTCCCATGTAAAATAGATTTCTTTGAGAATACTTACCCAATCATTATACACAAACACCCCCCACACACAGTTACATCCATAGGGAGAATGCCTTCTGCTCCAGTAGTAACTGAGAGGTTCTTAGACTTTGCCACCAATTCTCATACCTAAGGAGAGATCACTCTGCCTGACCGCCACAGGTTGGCAGACAACTTTTAGTTCCCTTTAGCTAAATTGATGACAGACTTTTTAATTATAAATCCAGTTGACATACAGTACTCACAAATGTATGCATCAGTAAAGTTTGGCTTGCCTTCCTGTCACAATTAACCCATGTGTATCTGTCAAAAGCAAACATTTGAACTAAATCATCTTAACTAGAATTACTTTCATAAACCATCAGTGACATCACTTGCACTAGTTAATCAAGAGACCAGTTCTGTGTGTCTGTACTTTTTCATTGATTGTTCATGGCAATGATTGTGTACAACTCCATAAGACACATGGCAATAGTGAAGTACAATTCCATATTGTGTGGACTAATGAGCACAGAAGACACATGGCAATAGTTGAGTACAGCTCCATCTTGTTTGGACTAATAAGCACAGAAGACATATCACAATATTTGAGTACAAATCCATATTGTTTGGACTAATAAGCACAGAAGACATATGGCAATAGTTGAGTACAACTCCATATTGCTTGAACTAATAAGCACAGAAGACACATGGCAGTTGAGCTGTCCTGGTACAGCACATCAAGATTTTTTTAAAAAGTCCTGACAAAAAAGAAACAGAAAAATCAGGAATATATACATTTTTCTAGACCTAGGAAGTTAGTTTTTAACATATCGCTGCAAAATTTTAAGAACTACAAAAATAAGAGTTTTCCCTGGTGTGTGATTGTAACAAGAAATAATGCTGATCTACAGCTAGATGTTGATGTGAGGCTGGCGCATTAGATATACAGTAATTGATTGTTTCCATCCACACCTTACATATACAGTAATTGATTGTCTCCAGCCACACCATACATATACAGTAATTGATTGTCTCCAGCCACACCTTACATATACAGTAATTGATTGTCTCCAGCCACACCTTACATATACAGTTATTGATTGTCTCCAACCACACCTTACATATACAGTAATTGATTGTCTCCAGCCACACCTTACATATACAGTAATTGTCTCCACCCACACCTTACATATACAGTAATTGATTGTCTCCAGCCACACCTTACATATACAGTAATTGATTGTCTCCAGCCACACCTTACATATACAGTAATTGATTGTCTCCAGGCCGGCACCTTACATATACAGTAATTGATTGTCTCTAGCCAGCACCTTACATATACAGTAATTGATTGTCTCCAGCCACACCATGCATATACAGTAATTGATTGTCTCCAACCAGGCACCTTACATATACAGTAATTGATTGTCTCCAGGCCAGCACCTTACATATACAGTAATTGATTGTCTCCAGCCAGGCACCATACATATACTGTAATTGATTGTCTCTAGCCAGGCACCATACATATACAGTAATTGATTGTCTCCAGGACAGCACCTTACATATACAGTAATTGATTGTCTCCAGGCCAGCACCTTACATATACAGTAAATGATTGTCTCCAGGCCGGCACCTTACATAAAACAGTAACTGATTGTCTCTAGCCAGGCACCTTACATATACAGTAATTGATTGTCTCCAGGCTGGCACCTTGCATATACAATAATTGATTGTCACCAGGCCAGCACCATACATATACAGTAATTGATTGTCTCCAGCCAGGCACCATACATATACTGTAATTGATTGTCTCTAGCCAGGCACCTTACATATACTGTAATTGATTGTCTCCAGCCAGGCACTTTACATATACAGTAATTGATTGTCTCCAGCCAGGCACTTTACATATACAGTAATTGATTGTCTCCAGCCAGGCACTTTACATATACAGTAATTGATTGTCTCCAGTCAGGCACTTTACATATACAGTAATTGATTGTCTCCAGCCAGGCACCTTACATATACAGTAATTGATTGTCTCCAGCCAGGCACTTTACATATACAGCAATTGATTGTCTCCAGGCTGGCATCATACATATACAGTAATTGATTGTCTCCAGCCAATCTGTTAATTAGCTTGAAATATACCATCCTGTGAAAGGACTATTAGGTTCTCAACTGTCAAAATAAAGCCAGCTTAGCCACTGAGGAAGAATTAACTAGATTGTCTTGGAAATGACTCAGGTTTTTTGATGTCATTTGATACTTTTAACATTTGAATAGATGATAGCATGTCACATTTATAATGATTAAAAGATAAAATTCAACACAATATTTCAAATTCCTTATTTCCTTGGTATTGATTGAATAGTGTTGCCACCTGTAGGCACTTAACATTTTCCTTGATCTGTTGTTATTTATTGAGAAAATAGTTAAATAGTTTTGCTCATGAAATTCTTACAAAAGATGTGATTTGTTACTTTGCAGATTTTATGGTGATTCCAAGTGTCTGAGCACTGACTGCCATTTGTGTTGATAAAATGAGTTTTGATCATGAGGTTTTCATGCTGAGCAGATAGGACTAATTTTGGCTTTTTCTCCATGAAAAAACTGGACCTAGATTTGCCTCTGAATTATAAGTGGGTTTGCCTGTTATTCAAGCACAGTAAAATGAGGGATAGGAGTATACTGTATCATACTCTTAGTCCTAAGTTTTTTTGATGGATGGGCATATACTGTATCTTCCATACTCTTAGTCCTAAGTTTATGAGGGACATGTGTATACTGTATCTTCCATGCTCTTAGTCCTAAGTTTATGAGGTATAGGTGTATTCTGTATCTTTCATACTTTTAGTCCTAAGTTTATGAGGGATAGGTGTATACTGTATCTTTTATACTCTTAGTCCTAAGTTTATGAGGAATAGGTGTAGACTATATATTCCATACTCTTAGTCCTAAGTTTATGAGGGATAGGTGTATTCTGTATCTTCCATACTCTTAGTCCTAAGTTTATGAGGAATAGGTGTAGACTATATCTTCCATGCTCTTAGTCCTAAGTTTATGAGGTATAGGTGTATTCTGTATCTTTCATACTTTTAGTCCTAAGTTAATGAGGAATAGGTGTATACTGTATCTTTCATAATCTTAGTCCTAAGTTTATGAGGAATAGGTGTATACTGTATCTTTCATACTTTTAGTCCTAAGTTAATGAGGTATAGGTGTATACTGTATCTTTCATAATCTTAGTCCTAAGTTTATGAGGAATAGGTGTAGACTATATCTTCCATACTCTTAGTCCTAAGTTTATGAGGGATAGCTGTATACTGTATCTTCCATACTCTTAGTCCTAAGTTTATGAGGAATAGGTGTAGAGTATATCTTCCATACTCTTAGTCCTAAGTTAATGAGGTATAGGTGTATACTGTATCTTTCATAATCTTAGTCCTAAGTTTATGAGGAATAGGTGTATTCTGTATCTTTCATACTTTTAGTCCTAAGTTAATGAGGAATAGGTGTATACTGTATCTTTCATAATCTTAGTCCTAAGTTTATGAGGAATAGGTGTATACTGTATCTTTCATACTTTTAGTCCTAAGTTAATGAGGTATAGGTGTATACTGTATCTTTCATAATCTTAGTCCTAAGTTTATGAGGAATAGGTGTAGACTATATCTTCCATACTCTTAGTCCTAAGTTTATGAGGGATAGCTGTATACTGTATCTTCCATACTCTTAGTCCTAAGTTTATGAGGAATAGGTGTAGAGTATATCTTCCATACTCTTAGTCCTAAGTTAATGAGGTATAGGTGTATACTGTATCTTTCATAATCTTAGTCCTAAGTTTATGAGGAATAGGTGTATACTGTATCTTTCATACTTTTAGTCCTAAGTTAATGAGGTATAGGTGTATACTGTATCTTTCATAATCTTAGTCCTAAGTTTATGAGGAATAGGTGTAGACTATATCTTCCATACTCTTAGTCCTAAGTTTATGAGGGATAGCTGTATACTGTATCTTCCATACTCTTAGTCCTAAGTTTATGAGGAATAGGTGTAGAGTATATCTTCCATACTCTTAGTCCTAAGTTTATGAGGGATAGGTGCATACTGTATCTTTCATACTCTTAGTCCTAAGTTTATGAGGGATAGGTGTAGACTATATCTTCCATACTCTTAGTCCTAAGTTTATGAGGGATAGGTGTATACTGTATCTTTCATATTCTTAGTCCTAGGTTTTATCTTACAGTTTGATGCTGAATGGAGATAACCAGCACACTGTTGTATTTGAAGATGCTGATGAAGCACTTTTTTACACTTCATTGCACTGTTATGTTTTAAGGGAGACATGATGCTAATTAGGATTTATCATCACTCTTCAGGTTAAAAGATACCAGTGATAAGAAAATTGCAGATCTGACATCCCGCTATGAGGAAGATAAGAAGACCATGAAGAGACAATACAGCTCCAACCTGTCGGTCAGTGTCATGTAGTAATATAAAGAGTTGGAAGAGTTCATTGTTAGGACTTGATGTAAAATGTGTTGTATTCCTCGATGTGTCAGTCATTGTCCTGGCCCTAGAATCCCAAATATCATTAATTTTGCCCAAATAATATATTTTGCTGAATTAAAAAGACATGTTAAATATGAAATTTACTGAATCATTAAAATCTTACTTAATTTATAAAAAGAATGCCCCACTTGATGGATAACCACGTTGTTCATCCATCAACAATTTAGTTTACACTAGATCAAAGTATTAGGAATAATTGGAATTTAATCTGGCAGGAAGTCTTATATGGATCAGGCCTGGAAAGAGTTCAGTTACTATGTCATCATTTAGAACAGTTATAGTCCTTGATGGCCTGCTTTTCTTTCCTATCCATAGAGAAGTTATAGTCCCTTTGGTTGGTATTTAGCATTTCATGACATCATTTACGAGAGTTATTCACTTTATTGCATATTTTCTTGACTCTTATTTCTCTGGCTTGACTTTTCCAAAGGTTGTTGGATTTCAACCAGATCTATCATGCAGTCATATTTTAGTGAAACCTTTTTACATTGGTGTCCTCAGCATAACTTTCCTAAGGACTTTGGATCTCAGTTTAATTTGCCATGCACATTTATGTGGAATAAGACCTTGAATTTGGATGATGTCTAGCTATATTTGATGTACTTTGTAGGAGGTATGACCCCAGACTTTCTATTCTCCTGTCTGATTTCTACAACACTACATTACCATGGAGTGCTTGATGTCAACTAAATTTGGCTTATAAATTTACACTTATGAGACTCTGAACAAGTTAACTTTCACAATATCATTTAGAAGAGTTATGGCCCATGATTACATATCCTTGTGACTGTGGTTGATAGAGCATTACTTTATCAGGTATTATTGGATTTCAGACAGAATATAGCATGCAGATTTATATTTTCAAGATCTTGACTCAGTTAAATATCCAATATTTCACATGATTATTTAGAAATGTAGCCGCAATTGCCTCTTCTCCTTTCTTAGGTTTTTTCACTGTAGCATTACTTACACAAGAATTGATTGACTTCTACAAAATTTCACATGCAGTGTTATATTCATGAGAACTTGAATGTATTTCATTGTTGTCATTCATATAATTATTTAGAAGAGTTATGGCCCTTGGCTTCCCCATGTTACTAACATTTAATTCCATGGCACAACTTTACTAAGGAACATTTGATTTCATCCAGGTGTATCATGCATGTTTATACTAATGAGATCTTAAATTAGTTTAATTTCTAGCATTCTATATCATCATTTAGAGAAGTTATGGCTTCAAGATGCCAGTTCTTCAAAATTTAGTTTCCAAACACAAGCTTCTCTGTTTAAGGCCCTACCAAGCAGGCTGGTGAGCAAGACCCTGTATGATGGACCCATTGCCAATAACTCTAGTTGTAAGTGCAGTTAGGGCTGCAGTAGATATTTCTACAGGTACCAGTCAATGATTCTCTGTAAATTTGCCAGTAAACTTGAAAGGTAGCAAATCTTTGAAAATTAAATAATGTTTAACTGTTGCAGTATGGCATGCATATAAGACATGACTTCTGTCTTTCAGACAGTACAGAAAGAGCTTGACTCACAGTATACCAAGGTTCGATCCCAGGAGAGACAACTTGAAAAGCAGGAAGCAGAGAGTGAGGAAAAGGTATAGCCAAACAGAACATTCAATTTTGTTTCTTTTAATGGCTCATATTTAGATTTAGATAAAAGGGAGTGGCTTTTAATCATAACATAACTTTGTGGATCAATCATGGTCAGCTGCAAGATACATTCAGTTGTTATTTTTTTAAGAGTTCTATAGATCACTTGGCACTTTGGATGACAGGTTCAGTGCTAAACGTTCTGTAGATCACATGGCACTTTGGATCACAGATTCCATGCTAAGAGTTCTATAGATCACTTGGCACTTTGGATAACAGATATCATACTAAGAGTTCTATAGATCACTTGGCACTTTGGATCACAGATTCCATGCTAAGAGTTCTATAGATTACTTGGCACTTTGGATAACAGATTCCATGCTAAGAGTTCTTTAGATCACTTGGCACTTTGGATCACAGATTCCATGCTAAGAGTTCTATAGATCACTTGGCACTTTGGATCACAGATTCAATGCTAAAACTTCTATAGATCACTTGGTACTTTTGATAACTCAGTCAGATTTCTATTATAATATGTTGAAACAATGTATATAGAATACAATCTTAAACACTGATATTATGTTACCATTTTATTCATTTCCTAGATTACTCATCTCAAGCTGTCTTATGAGGAGAGAATGAGGGGTCTGATTCCAGCTTCAGTTAGACAGGTAGGACCCTGTTTTGGCAGATGAATGAACAAGTGTTGTAGTTAGATACAGATGGATTTGTCGTGCAATGAAACCTTTCATTTTTTAATAGTGTCAGAGGTCTGACTTCCTTCACCCAGGACATGCATACATATATTTTTGTCTCCTTTTATTTTTTAATACAGTGTCAGAGGTCTGACTTCCTTCACCCAGGACATGCATATGTATATTTTTGTCTCCTTTTATTTTTTAATGCAGTGTCAGAGGTCTGACTTCCTTCACCCAGGACATGCATACATATATTTTTGTCTCCTTTTATTTTTTAATACAGTGTCAGAGGTCTGACTTCCTTCACCCAGGACATGCATACATATATTTTTGTCTCCTTTTATTTTTTAATACAGTGTCAGAGGTCTGACTTCCTTCACCCAGGACATGCATATGTATATTTTTGTCTCCTTTTATTTTTTAATGCAGTGTCAGAGGTCTGACTTCCTTCACCCAGGACATGCATACATATATTTTTGTCTCCTTTTATTTTTTAATACAGTGTCAGAGGTCTGACTTCCTTCACCCAGGACATGCATACATACATTTTTGTCTAAACACCTGCTAGATTTCTGATGTGTTGAGGATTTATGAATTTTTGCTATATTACATATACAAACTTGGACTCTCAGTACAAAATAAATTGTGTAATTAATGACCTGTTTAAGAACACCTGCTTTTTGGCATTTGTTATCTTTAACACCATTTTCCTTTTTTTTGCTTGCTTACACTTTTATTTACTTTTCCCTTTATCAAGGTTGATATATTTTAATACATTCCTTGAAGTCTTTTTCTCTTAGGAATATTGCTCTAATGACCATTTTAATACAAAGATCTTTTTTATTAATAACCTTGCAACAAGTATCAGTTAAGAGATTCTGTTTCTTTCATAAACATAATTTACCCACATGAGACTGTTGTCATACAGGTAATATAATTCATCATCATCATCATCATCATCATCATCGTCATCACTGCAGGTTTGCAAAGTCCATGACAATATTTTGAGTTTTAAGGCATGGAAAAGCTTGTGAAAGCAAGAATAATGTGAACAGTCCTGGAAACATGTTGGCAGTTTATTCCAGTATCAATCTTTTAGTATTGTTTTCCATGATTTCCTGCCTCCCCCCACCCCATTTTCTCATCAATTTTTAGTGGGGTCAAAACTGCTCTGTTAGGTTGCAGTCACTGAAAGGTTTAATTTTCTGGTTCTCTTTTCAGGAGCTAGAGGATACAATATCATCACTAAAATCACAGGTTAACTCACTGCAACAGAAGTCATTGATACTACAAGAAGAATTGGAGATGAACAGCAAGTATCCATTGGGGACAATAGCTGCTGGCATGACCAGTGCACCAATCAAATCTGCCTAATAACTACCACCCATGCACATCAAACAGGTTTTGACATGTACATGGCAGGTGCTTTACAGTGGATAGACAGTACATCCAAGTCAGGCATAATCAACTATAGCTACCAATCCTTCAGCAGGTCTATGTAAATTGAAAAATGTTGATGTCTTTGCAACAAGGCATGATTTACACAATGTTATTTGAGCCAGTGATTTGCCATGATTTACTTCTATAAGACTTTTATGGTTTCCACGTTTTTCACTTATTATTCCAGTTTACATAGCTGGTAAAGTGAGCTCATTTGGCTTGATGTATTTGGTCATACAGCAATTACCATTCTGGAAAATGTTATGAGAAGTTATCCCCAGTCTTGCATCCTCTGGTTGTATTTCATATCCATTTGTTATAGCAGGATGGTGAAGGTAATGGATGGTGGTCAAGTCCACACATATCTAAAGAAGCTCACAGCATGCCCCTAGTTCTGCCACATGAAATATAATATTTGTCAGAGTTGGACAATACAGTTTGTTGTAGTAGCATCATTGAGTTCTGAAATTCCTGCATGTTGCAGACATTTTTGTTGCTTACTTTATTTGCATTCTTCCATTTTCAGTGCAGAGATTCCTCATGGAGCTAAAGACTTAAAAAATCAAGTTTTCTTTCACACCATTGACATGTCAGATTTTTCAGTCATTGGGATTTTACATGATACACTTGTATGTTAAGTGTTGTAGTTTTTTACCTTCAGTGTTGTTGGACTGAAAATGCACTTGTTACAATCTTCACGTTTTACTTGTAGTTCCCATTTCCCATAATAGCACTCAAAGCCTGTGTGTTAATCATTTGTCATTGAATAGCCAAGTTTAAGTTATTTCATTTAATGCATTGTATAACTTTTAAAGCCTGAAACCAAACTAATCTGTCATCTTACCATGGTTTTTCTAAATATCTAATTAAAGTTTGAAATTTACTGAAAGGAGTCATACCTTATATCTGAGAAATTGTGAGAAATTGCTGAACTTTTTTAATGAGTAAGGTAGTTTCCATGAGTTAAATTTTGAAATTAAAAAGTGAACTTACAGCGTTTCAGCCATTGCTATGGATGACAGAAATATTGATGTCAGAATTATCATAAGCAACAGTGTAAAGCATCAGCTACAAAACTTTTATCCTTGTGAGTGATAAATTGTGGAGCTTATCTAGTTCACATGCTTATACCTGTCTAGATTATTATCAACATGAACTCGTCAGTTTTTTCTGTTTCATATGTAATGAGAAAATGGTTTCCCTATTCCATTCCACATTACAATCATGAACTTTGTTTCATCTTCTTATTGGCTTCTAGCATAAATAATGAGATACTTAGAAGCAATTGTTCAGTCATCAAGTATTTGGTCTTATTAAAATTTCTTTGCATTTGAAGATGTTGTCTCATAAACATTTTTTGTCATAACATAGATTGAAACCTTTTGGTGCAAAAGTCTGATGTAGTAATATGATTCTCATTCAAAATTAAATATTACATTTGGTGAACCAAGATCTAATAATCTTACAAAAATACAGTACCAGTCTGATGTACTAATTTGACTCTCATTCAAAATTAAATGTTACATTTGATGAACCAAGATCTAATAATCTTACAAAAATACCTGTACCAGTATAACATTTGTCCTTTCAAAGTGCTCTTGTTATGTCTTGCACTGAGTACCTTGTAAGGGAGATTGTAATAGCTATGTCTTGCATTGATTACCTTGTAAGGAGATTGTAATAGCAAGGTCTTGCATTAAGTACCATGTAAGGGAGACTTATAGCTATGTCTTGTATTGATTACCTTGTAAGGAGATTGTAATAGCAAGGTCTTGCATTAAGTACCATCTAAGGGAGACTTATAGCTATGTCTTGCATTGATTACCTTGTAAGGAGATTGTAATAGCAAGGTCTTGCATTGAGTACCTTGTAAGGGAGATTGTAATAGCGAGGTCTTGCATTGAGTACCATGTAAGGGAGACTTATAGCTATGTCTTGCATTGATTACCTTGTAAGGAGATTGTAATAGCAAGGTCTTGCATTGAGTACCATGTAAGGGAGACTTATAGCTATGTCTTGCATTGATTAGCTTGTAAAGGAGATTGTAATAGCAAGGTCTTGCATTGAGTACCTTGTAAGGAGATTGTAATAGCAAGGTCTTGCATTGAGTACCTTGTAAGGGAGATTGTAATAGCGAGGTCTTGCACTGAGTACCTTGTAAGGGAGACTTATAGCTATGTCTTGCATTGATTACCTTTTAAGGGAGATTGTAATAGCGAGGTCTTGCACTGAGTACCTTGTAAGGGAGACTTATAGCTATGTCTTGCATTGAGTACCTTGTAAAGGAGATTGTAATAGCAAGGTCTTGCATTGAGTACCATGTAAGGGAGACTTATAGCTATGTCTTGTATTGATTACCTTGTAAGGAGATTGTAATAGCAAGGTCTTGCATTGAGTACCATGTAAGGGAGACTTATAGCTATGTCTTGCATTGATTACCTTGTAAGGAGATTGTAATAGCAAGGTCTTGCATTGAGTACCTTGTAAAGGAGATTGTAATAGCAAGGTCTTGCATTGAGTACCATGTAAGGGAGACTTATAGCTATGTCTTGCATTGATTAGCTTGTAAAGGAGATTGTAATAGCAAGGTCTTGCATTGAGTACCTTGTAAGGGAGACTCTTATAGTTGTAGCCACTTTAATTCATAGTTATAAAAATAAATGGACATCAAGATGACCGTTAGAAACAATTTACCAATAATTATGAGAAAAATGAAATTTGGAACAAGTATACACATAAAGTTATAGAGTTATAACACTTCTGTGTATTTTTATTTTTAAATTTCACTTTACTAGGTTACCAAACTAATATAGCTGACAGGTCAAGGTGCACAGTATAATTTCTTGGGCCTGTGTCCAGACGTTCGCAGACAGCATCTCTCCCCAAGCCATAGATACAGTCGTAACCATACTAAGGTTATGCTAGCAGTAGATCTCGTATTTTGATATTGAATTTCACTCACATCTGCAAAAAGTTAAAAAGTTCATTTTACTATTGTTTCTAAGCATTTTTTCTTGGGATCAGATTTATTTCTTCTTTATGGATATACTTTGGTTGAGTTACTGTTTCCATCCTTATTTTATGGATTTTAATTTAAGTCAGATGCCAGATTTTACAAATTAAAAGTTTTTGTGATAATCATCATGTAATTTGATAGGTCTTCTCTATCCTAGAAACAAGAGCTTTCCAAATGTACAGTCTACGTAAGCACACGGGCAAGATTTAATCACGATGTAAATTTTGTCTCATTCTTCTACACCATTGGTTGGTGATTCTGTGACATTCATTTTAACTAATACTGTGATATTTATATGCAATATTTTTTTTTAAAACTAATCTTGTATAAAACATTATTTTAGTGATGCTGTACACAAAGTGACATTCCTTAAATTTCTAATATAAATGTATTTTTATACTTCAGGTGTATAAACTTCCTGAATTAATTTATCTGAAGAAACAAAAACCTCTCCTTGAAAAGCATTGGGATCAGTTTTCTTTCTTAAAACATTCATTTATTTTTAAGGTGGATATTACAATAATTTTGTAACCCTTGAAAACCCTGAAAATCCTGCCAAATATATTCTTACTGCTCAAAACTTTTAATTGTTATGGAATATGATTAGGGACAAAATGAGTGCTGTTTCTAAGATCAGCAAGGTTTAAAATATGGTTTTGAAACTCACCTGGCAGATTTCTGTTTTGGAGCCATTTAAATTTAACCCATATGTAATGCAATCATATTTTTAAAATGTTATGGGTGCCTGGATTTTTTCTTTTCAAATTTTGTCTTATTATTGATAAATGTATAAAGTTTCCAAGTTTGTAAAGCCAAAGTAATTTGTGAAAAAGTCAACATGACAAGTTTTTTTTCTCAATATGTAATATGAAAAGAAAGAGATGTTACTATTTCTTTCTGTCCATTTATAAGCATTTTTGTTTCTAGAACTTAACTCTCAAAATGTTGAAGATATTTCAACCAAAACTGTACAAATGTCAAACAAGTTGTATGGATAATCTGAACTTTACAGTCTTTTTTTGTTACCATGTAAACCATAGAAGGAAGATGTAACATAGCATAGGATAGTAGTATAAGCATTATAAACATGGAGATTTCTGGCCCATAGGATACTAGTATAAGCAATATAAACATGGAGATTTCTGTCCCATAGGATACTAGTATAAGCAGTATAAACATGGAGATTTCTGACCCATTGGATACTAGTATAAGCAGTATAAATATGGAGATTTCTGACCCATAGGATACTAGTATAAGCAGTATAAACATGGAGATTTCTGGCCCATAGGATACTAGTATAAGCAGTATAAACATGGAGATTTCTGGCCCATAGGATACTAGTATAAGCAGTATAAACATATAGATTTCTGGCCCATTGGATACTAGTATAAGCAGTATAAACAAGGAGATTTCTGGCCCATAGGATACTATTATAAGCAGTATAAACATGGAGATTTCTGGCCCATAGGATACTAGTATAAACAGTATAAACATGGAGAGTTCTGGCCCATAGGATACTAGTATAAGCAGTATAAACATGGAGAGTTCTGGCCCATAGGATACTAGTATAAGCAGTATAAACATAACAAGTTCTGGCCCATAGGATGCTAGTATAAGCAGTATAAACATAACAAGTTCTGGCCCATAGGATACTAGTATAAGCAGTATAAACATGGAGATTTCTGACCCATAGGATACTAGTATAAGCAATATAAACATGGAGATTTCTGGCCCATAGGATACTAGTATAAACATGGAGAGTTCTGGCCCATAGGATACTAGTATAAGCAGTATAAACATGGAGAGTTCTGGCCCATAGGATACTAGTATAAGCAGTATAAACATAACAAGTTCTGGCCCATAGGATGCTAGTATAAGCAGTATAAACATAACAAGTTCTGGCCCATTGGATACTAGTATAAGCAATATAAACATGGAGATTTCTGATTCATAGGATACTAGTATAAGCAGTATAAACATGGAGAGTTCTGGCCCATAGGATACTAGTATAAGCAGTATAAACATGGAGAGTTCTGGCCCCTAGGATACTTTAATTAGGAGTCTTTACATAAGCAGGGTTACTAGGGGGATGTGTCATATCTAGTTGACGTTGTTTCCAGGCAGTGCTAACAGTTCATTTGGAAAATTGTTTGGCAGGTGTAGGGACCATGAATTTTAGGTTGCACCATCTTCAGTTTTTTTTTATGGTCTTCACGGTTGACATTGGACCTGATGATAAACATCAAGAAGGTGTATTATGCTATTCAAACATCTTTAGAATAGGTATGTCACATTTACTGGTGTAACACTAATCCATGACTATTAAAGAAAGTTTAATTTATTCTGGTATATTAATCTTAACTGCATTATGCACTGATAAATGTACTGATTAAACAATATTTTGATATGTTCCTATTTCTATGAATGAATTAAAATATTTTTATTACCAGTTGTCAGTATTTCTTGTTTTATTCCTATGATTTCTGGACAATGGATAAGAAACAAAAGGAACTTAAAGTCTGCTTTTCAGCTATCACTATCACCACCCAGCAGATAATATATGCTCATATATCCCCACCCACCCCAGGCTCCACCCCCCAGTGCTGGATTACAATACAAAATCATTGTGCACATTGACATAAATCTTAGCCATATTTAGAAATTTTAAGATCACATTATGACCACTTTTTATTCAGAAATGTATGTGGGGAGATAAAGTTCCATAGTGTGCATTTACAGAAACAATATCAAAGCACAGTAAAGTAATTTCTCTGAATATTTTGTTCAGAATCTTGATGTATTTCTTTTACTAGCAAACGAAGTTATGGTGGCCAACTTTTCATGCTCTAGTGATTTGTTATCCCCTTGACTATTAAGTTTACAGTGAATATAGTGTTCTTGTTCATTTTTGTGCTCGTTCATGTGTACATTCTTCATGTGCTCATTCATATGTATGTTTATTCATTTTTGTCATTTGTACTTACAATCATCATTTTTGTGCTTACTATTCTCTCGATATCTATGATTCTAATTCACATTCAGTCATGAATATTGGTATGTAGATGCATTTTGAGGAAAAGAACTCAGCTGTACTAAAGTAGGTCATGTTCACATTACTTAAATTTGTGGGGTCTACATTCATTACAACCGCAACATCATGGACTATATTTCACCTTTATTAATGAACATTGATATGTGGACTTGTATTCTGAGTAAAGCAAACCAAACCAAATGTGGTTGCTGTGATAGTGACTATTGCAGTTTTAACTTTTTTTCATTTTTTTATTACACCGTAAAAGTCAAACTTTTTTCCCAGAACATGAAAATTGCTTTGTTGATGCATCTTGAGAAGACTAATGCAACAATATCAAAACTAGGTCATAGTGACTAATTTGCATGCTTGAGTGACTTCTGTGTTTTTCAATTCACTTGATTCACCAGTTTTGGACACTATTTCATCTACACATTCAAAATGATTTGTGGATGTATCTCAAGAATCACAACTCAACCATCCCTAAGCTTGTGTGACCTAATTTTCACAGTTGAATGAGGCATAGATTTTCAACTACTTGTTCATGATACTGCAATATCTTGTACTCTACTTCACCTCCACCATGGAAAAAACCATATTGTTACATCTTGAGGTAACTCACCTGTACTAAAACTAGGTCAATGTTACCTAATTTTTACGCTTGAGCGACAGTAGTAATTTTAAGTATTGTCTTAATAATATTCAGTATACATTTAATCCTATTACATTTAATCATGTTCTGTTTTGATACAACACTGATAAACTTTGCTGATGCAATACCTTAATTGGCATTTTTATGCAAGACACTTAGCTTCTGTTATCTCAATCATTCCTCCATAATAGTAATTATATATATATATATAAATAAATATATATATATATATATATATATATATATATATATATATATATATATATATATATTGTTGGTTATTCCAAATGTGTGCTTAGTAGCCAAAAGATCCACATTTACAACTGAATATCCTATAAAAGGTTTGCATTTAGGTCAATTTCACTGATGCTTTTATTGTTATGAAGTTAATAGATGCATAGATTTGTCTGAGCAAAACAATTAAATTGCGCTTAAAGTTTAAAAGTCTATGATCTTCTGTAGCTTTACTTTGAGGCCAATTAAAATCAAAGTTCTGGATTATCTTATATATCAAGTTTTAACAAGTATACCTCTCCCTTGATAACTTACGCACAACGGGATCCATAAACATAGACTGCGCTATAAGTGAGGGCGTGAGTTACTAAGGGACCTCAAAATATTGAAAAAATCCTCTTGTACATCGAGAAATCTGCGGGGGAGGGGGGCATGGAACTGGGTTGTTTAATAACTGAGTCCTCATTTTGCAATCACATCGATAATAATTGTTAATAATGCGCTTTTTCTAACAAAGTTGTTCGTTATTTTGTATAAATAACATTTATTTTCAAAATGTCCAACATGTGAAAGATTGTTCCAACTGGTTTCAACAACCTTCACATGTACACAAAAACATCTGTGCATTACATCACTACCTTTTGTTTTGTCGATTGGCCTGGTTCCTGGAATGGTATAAAATAGTATACTACAAGTCAGGAGTCACAGCAGCCGGGAACTAGACTAACTGTTGATACACCACCAAACAAGATTCGTTTTTTTTCAAAAATCAATGACATTTGTTTCATGAGACAAATGCCTACGTCGGGACTCAACTAGTGAACTGCTGGGATGGCCACCTGTCTGATTGCAGGGCTCCAGATTCCTGTTAAATTGGTAAGCAGTTAAGAGGTATGGACTAACTTTCACTGTGGAGATGGCCTCAGTAGTTAACTTGAAAAGGTCATGGGAGAGTTCACCTCTGAGCTGTTTAATGTACAAGTCGTTTGAAAGGATACAGGTTCCAATCTTAGAATTGCTAAAATTGATGCCAAAAGTTAAAATAATAATTTTGTCACATAAAAAAAGTTAGCCATGAATATAAATTGAAATATATCTAGTTAAATACTTAAAAATGAACACTTTGATACTTGATAAACCAGTACCCAAAGAAATGAGAAAAATTACAACCCCCTTTAATATGCCTACTAATGAAATACATCGATTTGTCTTGGATGGAAAAAGAACAAGAAAGCTTGTATTAAATGTAACAAATTAAGATAGTAGATGTTCCTTTGATGTAGATGGACCATGATGTTATGTATATTTAAAATAGAATCCTAATGCCCCCAAAGTTCTCCCCAAGAAAAACGCCACTCTCAAAAGCCAAACGAAGCCCCAAAGAAGAAAAACAGCAGTGGTGTCAAGGCCAAATCACAACCCCAGAAAAAGAAAAGTCCACAGAATAAGAAAAAGTCCCCCAAAAATGAAAAGCCACTTCTACCCGCATGAAAGACACTTCGGCCAGCAACAGTGACCAGTAGCCTCAGGTTCTTCCACTTCTCCGTTGATGGTGATGCCAGCCAAACCCAATTTGACAGCTGTTCTTCCTCATTTGATGAAACAATGGAAACCCGCTCTCCAAAAACTTCTCCTCCAGCGGTGACACCCTCCTCCACTTTAACTGCAGTAGCTGCTGCTCACAAAGTACCTGCTCCCAAAATCAAAGTCCAAGAGTGATCGGGCATGTTACAGAGTTTACTGGATTTGTCCAAGCAAGAACTGTCCTGATTTAGTCCTTTGAGAACACCTCCACGACATGTGATGCCTGTCATCAAGTTGATATGATGTAAAGACAATCAGTGGTAATGCATTCCAGTATAAAAAAATGGGCATCAGTGTTTTTGTGCTCCCGAACTCTCAAAGATATCACCCTCCAGAAGCCATTCCTCTTCTAAACACAAAGGAATGAAAAGGAAAGGACTGCCTCCTCGTTTAGTCAAACATGGCGACATTGTCCGTCCTGTCCAAAGCTTTTCCACCCATGTGAGAAAAAAACCTCATTCAAACTGCTCCAAAGATGTCATCAATACTGTGTGTGAATGTTGTTTGAACGTCTTGAAAGGTACGATATCTTTGTCTAAACACCAGAAAAAATGCTTAGGAAAACATCGTCACGTTCTTCACCAAATGTTTCAAAGGAAGATACCCATTGGTCAAAAGAAGATGTTGGTACAAAGCAGAGGAATTTTGCCTCTGTTGTTAGGACCCTTGCTGAAAGGTGTATTGTGAACAATGCTGGGAGGACTCATGAGAGCAAGATAAAAGGGACCTCTGGAGTCCAAAATTCTCAGATGTGACCCATGAAATCAAATGGAAGGACGACAAGTGGCATTAGTGCCTTACAAGTGATGGATGGAATACCATCGATGGCAAGAACAACGGACCCCACATTTGCCTCCCAATCCGAATTTGACGGAGATGTCCCAGTTACAACACAAATTGCAGTCGCTGATGGATCGCAACGATTTGTCCGAAACAGAAGAACAGCAAAAGTACGGTCAACTCTTGCAACGACTGTAACTCTTTTACCAGAAAGCTTTAGACGAAACAGCTCTACCCACTCTGAAAGATTTTAAGGCCTTAATGAAAGTCCACCACCATCCACAGCGGCCAAGACAAACACAACCCAACGAATGCATGAGGGAGAAGAGGTATGAGAAGTCTTTCAAACACCGTCAGCAGCTCCCATTCCTGGTAAGACTGTAGCGTACTTGTTGACACCTTCCCCCACAGCCCAACAAAAAGAGCTGAAAGCTTGGGTTAAAAAGATGATATCAACTTCTCCTTCGACAGAAGTGAAAAAGAAAGAAGAGAAACCAGAAATGAAAAAAGAAAAGAAGACCAAAGCCATTCCACTACCATCTCCACCACTACCTTCGACTTCTACTCCCGTGGCCCATCTGACACGTAAATCTGTTTCCAAACCACCTTCTCGAACCATCCAAAGTAGCATCAGCGAAGAGTGGGTGACTGAATAAAAAATGTAGAAGGTGTTAGCCAGCATTTACTACGATCCATCCCATCCTGCAGGTTACTACGGAGTTCAGAAATTGTATTGTGCTGCCAAAATTCGACTGAAAAGTGTCCGTTTACCTCAAGTGCAACGATGGTTACAAGAACAAAGCACGTACACTTTACATAAACCCCTTCGACGAAAATTTTACAGAAGTTTCATTCGAATGGAGGGCATTGATCATCAATGGCAAGCCAATTTAGCCGATGTCTCTCATTTGGCCACCTACAGTCATGGCTACAAATATTTGTCTTGTGTCATTCATATCTTTTCCAAATTCGCCTGGGTCGTGCCATTGACTTCCAAATCGAGCAGTGAGTTAGTGCGAGCCCTCCAACTGGTGTGTGGAAATATTTTAAACAACACCACATTCTCAAGTACATCGACGTCTTACCGCACCTGGTGCAAGCGTACAACCAATCTTACCATCGAAGCATCGGACGTGCCCCACAAGAAGTGACTCCCGACAACGAAGTGACCGTTTTCGAGCGCGTGATTGATATGTCCCCGACAGGGGTTGTCCCCAAGAAAAGTGGAGTGTTGGCAGTAGAAGATAGGGTACGCATTGGCAAAACCAAATGCACTTTCGACAAAGGTTACTTATCTAACTGGACCACCGAATTGTTTCGTGTCACTGGACGAGTGCGTGGAAGACATGAACGGAGAAGTGTTAAAAGGAACGTTTTTTGGTTACAACATGTCACCAAAAATGAAGACATTTACGACATTGAAAGCATTCTCGCACGAAGAACCCGTAAAGTGGGAAAACGACGTGTCAAAGAAGTCAAAGTGCGTTGGAAAGGATATCCTCCCAGTTTTGATTCTTGGATTCTCAAGTCATCGACTATAAAAGGAAGTGATCATCATTCCCTTTCACACAGCTTCAGCTACCGCTACCACCGCAGTGACCACTTCTTCACCGAGTTCTTCTCTGGAAGATCTACAAAAACAACCCTTGTGGGTGTGGTGTGGAGAACATGTGCCTAAAACGCAAATCATTTTTTTCTGCCAAATCTTTGTGGTGTATTGTGTCATCGGTTCAGCCATTGCCAATTTGAGCTTGCAACAAGGAGACAAACAATTGTGGACTATTTTACTGAGCAGTTGCATCGGTTACCTTCTTCCCAATCCATCCCTGAAATTCTCCTCGAACGGGAACAACGGCAGCCTTGTGTCCAGTGTCAGTCACCACCCCAACAACAACATAATTTTGGACGGAGACACTCCTCTGACTTCGAGTGACCCCTCTGACATCCGCAGGACTCTGGAATTATGAACCACAACAATCAGTTTTACTTAACGTTATCCAGTGACAGTTCCATGGAGGTGTTTCCCAATGTTAGGCCATCCACTTAGATCACGAAGCCCATTGGGAAATGGCTTTAGTGTAAATCATTCACCCTACACAAGTCCTAAATGTCTTCCAAATCAAAACATTTTTCAAGTTGAAGTTCATGACTAGCAAATGCAAAAGTACTTGGATACTCAGGTTAAATATGAGAATGAAAGATATAACTTACAAACTCAAAAGTGGACCTATAACTTGATAATTCCCCCATGATATTATTTTAGCGGACAACATTTGGTGAGCACGATTGCTACTAGGTTTAATGCCGTGTTTCTTAAAGCTTTGGAGAGTGCAAGAAAAAGTGTCACTATCGAGTACCATAAAGTATCTCGTCGCCTACTGATAAAATTTCCGGAGAGCAAAGTGTTGTCAATTTTATTTTGTCCTGAATTGTTTGACATTTTTGGTGGTGACGTTGAGATGAGGATGGCAATAATCAACAAAAAGGAATTACCAGTCATTTCCGACAACGATTCTTTTGCCAAGTTATTTCGTTCCCCGGTAGAAATGAACTAAGGACTGAATTTGATCTTTATGTATTCCGATGTGGTGGAGTACAACGTGGTGGGACACACCTCAGTGCCGTTACTGCGTGTCGTTCCTTTCAAAGTGGATTCTACCACAAACGCTGACGAGGAAGGTGGAAACACTTATCACGTGTACATCCTCATTATTTACCCGTCAGTAAGTCGTATTTTGACACTGTAAACATTGCTATGAAAGGAGACCTGGGACAGAATATTCCATTTACCAAAGGAAAAGTCACGGTGAAACTCCATTTTCGAAAACGATTCTCTTACGATTCATAAGTCATGTATCCAGTGTACTAAGGCGTTGCTCGACAGCGAGGACATGGTTTAGGAGATATGCTGAAATCAGCCTTTCGTTCAGTGGCATCCGTGTTGAAACCGATGGTGACACGCGGACTTCACGCTTTGAAAGATAACGCAAGGCAAGGAATTTCTCCAAAATGTCATCATCGACAAACAAAACCCTTAAGAAGCTTTCTTGAGAGCAGGCAAAAATGTCTTCTTCAAAAGAGCAAATACATTTTGGGTCGACGAGAAATGCCTATAAATGCTCTATACGCTGCCGAGTCAGTTATTCCTGCTTCCCTGACACCACAGCAAGGACAATGCAGAAAAAGACGATGAAGAAAACACCCCTTCAGAAGCCTTCATACTCATAAAGCTAGAAAGACTAAGAAAAGAAGAAACGTCTAACTTAGACGTTTTTGATTATTAAATGATAGAGACAAAAAATTATGCACCGAGAGTCTTACGCCTGTTCCAAGTCGGAACTGGATATGTTTGCCATGCCACCCGCAATGATGACCATGCAAAAATCCTAAACAATGGGTTGAATTTCATCCCGTCTCCTCTTCACTGATTCAGCTTCCATTGAGTTTACATCAAAGGACAGCCCGAAGATTATATCGATCAGAATAGCAGTTACATTTACTTGAAAGTCCAAGTGAAAAAGTGACAGACAGCGCCCCTCTAGGAGCCGAAGCTAGAGTAGCTCCCGTCAAGAATTTCATGCATTCCTTGTTCAGTGGAGTGGATTTGTACTTGAATAACAAATTGATCAGTAGCAGCATCGACACTTATCCTTACCGTGCGTACCTGGTAAATATCTTGACGTATGGAAAAGAAGCAAAAAACACTCATCTGGATGCTTGCGTGGTATGGAAACCTGACACAGCAGGTGTAGACAAGTTTGACGACACAGCCCTGAAGAAAAGGACAATCCTCACAATGTGGGCTTTAACGAACGTCGACAGCAAATCCTGCAAGGACGTAGTTTAGAATGGATCGTTTGCATTTGGACATGTAGTTCCATGAGAAGTATTTGCTGAACGGCGTGGATATCCGCCTGAGACTTAATCTTAGCAGCGTCGCTTTCAGTTTGATTGCTGAAACTGCCGATTACAAAATCATCATCCAAGAAGCCCGATTCTACCTAAGACGCGTGGAAGTGTTACCTACAGTGCGAAACGACTTCTGTCACTTTGAGCAGAACGACCGCCAGGTATCCGATACGACGCGTGGAAGTTAAAACTTTCATCATTCCCGCTTACCATTAATCCATGATCGAAGATCATCTGTTCCAAGACCAGTTACCCAAACGTTTAATCATTGGTATAGTGAGCAATGTAGCCTTCAACGGAGCCGTCACTGCCAATCCTTTTGAGTTTAAGTATAACAAGGTGTCCAAGATCGAAGTCAGTCGCGATGGCAAAACCTTGTGTACCTGACCCTTCGAACCTAACTTTACCCAGAAGAATTATTTGAGATCGTACTTGTCCCTGTAAGAAGGCACCGGACAGTTAGGAACCAACAACATTCACGGAATTACGTACGAAGATTACGCAGGAGGCTATGCTTTGTGGGCTTTTGATTTCACTCCAGACCAAGGCAGCGACGATTGACATTTCTACCCTATAAAATCCGGCCAGATTCGTGTGGAAATTCAGTTTGCACACCCACCTCCAACCGAGACGGTGAACGTCATCTTGTATGACGAATTTGATAATACCATAGAAATAAACAGTTTGAGAGAAGTCATTTTAGACTATTAGGAGCGATGGAAGACTCTAATCCCTCTTTGAATGGTGGAGAATCTATAGAAATGGCATGGGAAGAGACTGTGGAAGTAGAACCCCAAGACCTAAACGAAAAGGACAGAGTGATGAAGTCCAGATGGCCAGAACAAGAACAGCATCTAATCTCCTGTTTTGTCAAACACCTGGCAGAAAAAAATACGGAATTGATCAAAAGAAAGATTGCTATGGATGTCAAAACGATCATCCCAGTCAAATTCAACACGATAAATATCTGATGCTGAGCCAAGAAGAAACATTGTACGAGTATCTGGACGAAGCTTGAAGTCTCATCTCGGAAGAAGCCGTGTTGCATCAGTGGTATAAAGACTTGCGTGAATATTCCTCTCTTCCACTGATGACTCTTGAGATCCATCACATCGAAGCACTCTTAGCTCAGAGTGCATAGACGAAACGAAGAAACGGTTACTTGTCAGGCATTTTCAAATAGAAAGTCGGGATCGACTTGATCACTTATCATTACATGTGAAGAAAAACAACAAGAAAAAACTTCAAAACAAATGGATACCTGGGAACTTTATTACCTTTTGAACCAAAGTTCATACCATGCTTCTTGGAATCTCGTCGTGTGTGGAAAAGATGAACTGCCTCATCGCAAACCTCAAGACCATCAAGCGTATGTCATCAACACGGAATACAGTCATCTCCCAGGAACCCACTGGGTAGCCGGCTCGCCCCCTTTGGAAAAAGACATATCGACTTTATGAGAAGAAATGCTCAGACAACACGATTAAATAATGTGAAATTACAAGGCACAGATTCCATGGCGTGTGGACAATATTGTGCGTATTTTCTTCATCAACACAGTGTTGGATATTCTTTAGAATATTTAGTAACTTATTTTGATCGTCACTCATCTAGAAACGATGAGAAACTAGATCGATGGTTTTGTGACCATTATGGTTATATTTTGTCTTTAGTTAGAAAACGTAGTGTACATCAATGGCCCAATGACTTCCAACAGTGGAAGTCTAACTTCAGTTCACAATGTTGTCAACCTTGTCCAAAATAGTTTATTATTAGAAAAAATATTTGTTAGTTTATTGGATTGTTTATTTAAAAATAAGTTAATTGTTAATTGTTGGTTGTTAGTTATTTGAATAAAAATGTTGTGTTTTGAAAAAATGCGTCTTTCATTTGTTTTCCATTTTTATCATGAACCATGCTTGTGGCGTTCTATGACGTTCTGCTTTGAGTTGGGGTGGGGTGCTCCCAATATTTTATTTAAATTACTATGGAACTCCCACCCTGGCTCGTTTTTGTAGGAAGTTAAATTAGTGATAGAGAGAGGTAAAGCTCCGAGCCCTCAGTCAGCAATGCCGACAATTAAATTATTGAGAACACAAAGGTGAAATTCAAAATAATAACAATTTAATACAAGTTAAACGATATTAATTTCTCACCCAATCTTCTTCCTCTCGACCATGTAACAACCTATTTCATCACGTGATTATAGTGTGAGATGGCTTTCCCCTGTACTTGGTTTCTACTCATCTGTGTTCTACTCTGTACGCAGTCTTAGACAATAAAAGATTGTCATAACTCAGGGCTACCCAATGCTCTAGAAAAGAGATAATAATTCAATTGCCAATGATATGTTTGGAAGTTAAAAAAATAGATGTGTATCTATAAGCACTTCATTTCTTTATCTTTGTTAGAAGTGTGTCTATAGCTTGTCAAAATAGTCGGTGGGGCTTTTGATTGTAATAAGTGTTTGTAAGTAAAAAGTGAGTGAGTGTTTCTTTTAGGTCCTCGCGTTCCATGTTTGTTGAGGCAATAATATGGGTCATGTAAGTTTTGGTGACGGGGACGTTTTCCTTCACGTTCGTCCTTGACCCATATAAAGGGAACGCTCGTCAGTTTGACTGCTCATTGTCAACGAGACAACCAAGCGTATTGAACTCCAGATGTATCTGGAGCATGCCAGGCGCCTCAAGGATGAGCTTACCACGGAGGCATTCCAGGAAAAGGATAGGATAGAAGAGGAGGAGTAATAATAAAAAGAAGAAGAGGAGAAGGAAAGGAAAAGAACTATCATACCACACCTCATGCTGAGACCTCTGTGTTGTCAAACATGAGGTGCAGAGACCTCCACAGGCACCACCAGTACCACAGCCACTGCCACAAACACATCCTTTACAACCAGTAGCAAGAGTCGTAATCCCACAAATGGAAAACTGGAAGGAGGAGTTGCAAGAGCAACCACATCAACAAAAACAACATCATCCCCGTGTATGGTATAGAAGATGACAAAGGAAACAAATCTTCAGAATCCCAGAAACTGAAGATTGGGGTAGTGAAGCCACTCGAGAGGCCTCAGTACTCCCAACCACAATAATAAATTGGGACAATGACTGGAGTAGGTGATGTGTGTGGGGGGCTCGGCCTGGGACATGTCACCATTTAGCCAGGTGCATCTGGAGTTCACAAAACAGCCCTTCTCAGGGCTACCCCAATACTTTAGAAAAGAGACTATTCAAATTGCCAATTTGAGAGGATGAGGAGTAGTGTGATTATAAAAACTCACTCATTTACTGATGTGATTGTGTGTGTGTGTTTGTATGAGCTCACGAACGTTTGTGTGTGTAGTAGAGTGCTTGTTTGCATAAGTGAACATAAGCTTGTGTGGATAGTAGATCTTTGGGGTTTGTAAGCGTTTGCGTACGTTTGTGTGGATAGTAGAGTGTGTTTTTTTCCTTCCCTCCTGTGTGGATGGTATAATTGTTTTTGTTTTTGTGTTCATCCCGTGTGTGGATAGTAGATTTTTTGGGGCGGTTTTTTCCTCCTTCCCGTGTGTGGATAGTATATTTGTGGTTTGTTTTTCCATCTTCCCGTGTATGAATAGTAAATTTGGAGTTTGCTTTCCCTCCCTTCTGTGTGGATAGTAGATTTTGGGTTTGTTTATTCTTCCTGTGTGTGGATAGTAAATTTGGGGTTTGTTTTTTCTTCTTCTCGTGTGTGAATAGTAAATTTTGGGTTTGTGGATAGTATACAAGTTTTTATCTTTCCTTCTTTATGAATATTAGATAATAAGAGAAGTGAGTGTAAGATGTTTTCCTTCACGTCCGTGCTTGAAGAATATAAAGGGAAGCACTCACCATACGCGCCAGGATAATATATCATACCAAAAGGCCAAATCCTCAGTGAGGAAACTTAACCTAGGAAAATTAACCCAGACAATGGTAATTCAACCAACTCATTGATGTCATAAAAAGATCATCAACGATCCAACAAGCAATGCAATGGCAATGCAATTAAAAGAAAAGGAGATGATATGAAAATATACAATGACACTGGAAAACATGAACAATTACCATCTCCTAAGGAAACATTAATAAGCTATAGCAACTCAAACGAAAACCAAAAACAGGAACCTATACCCACGTTACCTTTGATAACGGTTGCAACATGTAGCACTACGGATGGTAACGAGGTCAACAATAAAGATGATATTAGTTTAATAGACCACTTTCCGCTAAGCGTTATGCTATATCAGATAATTCATAGTGGGTAAAATAAATATAACTCAGAAAAATTTAACCCCATCCCAACCCACGCTTAGACTATTATCTGAATTACTTGAAAAATATCTAAGTAAATTTAACTAAACAAACTTTATCTTCACGATGATCTTTATATAATATATCTTAATATTATTGATAAACAATCAAAATTAAAAGGTGATAAGGACAAGAAGCAATTATTAGTCATATGGCAATGGAATTGCCGCGGATTAATTAAGAACAATCCTGAATTAATAGTCAAATTAAATAAAAACATTAAACCAGACATCATATGTCTGCAAGAGACACGCCTGTCTAGTACTACTAGATTCATACCAAAAAATCCCAGGTTATACAACAGTTATTTATATAATAATAAGCGAAATCCAGTCGAACTTAAATCAAATTGGAAAGTGGGCTGATAAATGGGGTTTCAAAATCTCAAAAGAAAAATCGGTAGGAATTCTATTTACACATAGACCCAAGATCAAAATAAAGTACCCAATCCTATACATTCAAGATACACAAATTAAATTCGAAAAAGTCACCAAATTCCTAGGTATGTACTTTGATGAGCATCTCGCCTGGAACTATCATATCCAGGAGCTTATTAGAAGATGTTGATTGATTGATTAGTTGAATTATAGTGGTATGCGCACGTTGTGCATGTACCACTGTTAATGGTCGCACAGCGACCTGGTACTTGATCCTGGGGGAAGGAAAAAGAGCCTCATCCCCCGGGCGTTTGTTTGTACAAGGTACACTGGTAATTATAGCCTTCAGCCGCGGGTCCTTTTGGTTCCCATTGCGGTCTGATTGGAGGGCTGTTTCATGAGTGGGAATGGACCCACGCATTCATGATACTAAAATTAATTTTCTGTAAACCAATCACTGTGGTGTCGACCAGTGCAGTTGTAACGTCATTCGCGATTGGTTGTTGACAATGACGTCACACTGGGACACCAATTTTAGGCGGGTGGAAATCGTTCCACATCTCCGCCCTTTGTACGAATGTCCGAACGTGGGAAGTGTTGGGGACTTCCGGCATCAGACAACCCGCCCGTACTTTGCCAAATTATATCCAGTTGTTTTGTAAATGGACCCTAATAACCAATATTGTGTGAGCCACCTGTGCAATTGAGTCAAATTCAAATGAGTCTGATATTGTTCCTAACTCTTAACAATTGAAATAGTACTAGTACATAGTGTACATAGTGAGATGCCCTAACAATTTTGCTTTTCTAATTGTCTAAGCGACAAATAAAAGTTTAGTCACTGTTAGGTAATTGGGTTTAAATTTTGATGCAGGCAACCGAAACGGTCAAGTCAGTTTTGTGTGGTTTTATCGAATTGGGAAACCAAGCCAAACTTGTCCCCTTAGATAAATGGCAATTTGTAGCCCTAAGAAGGGCTGTTATTTCTCCCCAGCGGGAAGGTGCCTTGGCTAACGTCCTCCTCGCATATTGCTTCCGCTATCCGTGTTTCCCTTCGCATCTATGGAACCCGCTTAAACCTTCGACTGCTTCTATCAGTGTATTCACGGGATGTTGAGTGTAGGCAACGTTGCACCTTTTCTTGAGGATGTGACGTCCTGTGTGCCATTGCTGCGATGTGGGTTTTCTGTCCTTAATTGACCTCCAGCCTATAAATATAGTTGCTTTCATAAAATCGTGCGCTAACCTGATGTCAGCTGAAGCCATTTTAAGTCCCAGTGCATTTAGTCGCTTTATGTTTGGGTCGCTTTAATCCTGTGTTGCTGCTACTTCTGCTTTCTGTACGGTGACTTTGAAGATTATGTCCGGTGGTGGGTCTAATGTGACCTGTGATGATAGCAGGATTTCTCTGATATCAGCCAGAATTTGTTCTTGTAGCACCTGTTGCATTCTAGAAACTGCAATTGGAGTGCTTGTTCTAGGAATGGTCCTGCTCTTTATTGGCCGAGGTGATTGTGGTTGTGGTGGTGGAGGTTTAGAGACAATGTTGGCAAATGTCTCTTTTCATTTTATTTTATTTATTTATTTTCTTTTTTTTGCGGGGCTGGAGCGTGGTCCTTCTTCGCCTGGGCAGTCTTAGATTTAGTCCTATCCTTTGTTGCTGGTAGTTGTGGTCTATCCGGCTGCCGTAGTTTATTCACTCTAGTGAGTTTAGTGGGATGTGTGCTAGCTGGCTGGGTCTGCATATGTGTATTACGCTCCCTCTGCTGCTGCGTTCTTCCACGGCGACCTGATAATTGTTCCTGGAAGAAGGAATGAGAGCGTCATCCCCCAGGCGTTTATGTGCACACGGTGCACTGATAATTTTAGCCTTTAGCCGCGGAAACTTTTTTTGTAACCATTGCGGTCTGACGTGAGGGCTGATTCATGACAGGGAATGGACCCACGCATTCATGATAGTACTAACGTATTTCTTTTTACCTGTTTGGTTGAGTGGGAATTACCTGCACTCACTCAGTTTTATGTTAATATATCGGAAATTAATTTTTGGTGTCCGGACGTAGCAAGGGATGAAAAGCGCAGGGAGGCTATCATCTGCTGTCCTTGGCAGTGTCCACTGGATCCAGGTTGATGATTGCGTCGAATTTTGAATTTAGATAATTATTGTTTCCAGAGATGGAAAGGATAATATCCTGTGCTTTTTTATTATTAATAATTAGGAGACATATAATCAGGTTAAGAGAGTGTGAATTAGATAATTTTTTTATTATTATTTTTTCCTAATTTATTATTATTATTTATTATTATTTATTTTTATTTATTTATTTATTTATTTATTTATTTATTTATTTATTTATTTATTTTCTTCTTACATTTGAATTTTATTTTTGGTTTTTTTTATTTTTTTATTTTTTATTAGATTGTTTTGAGTGGGCTATTTTAATGAACCCATGTGAACTTGAACCTCCTCAAAAACATTAAAGGATTAAATTGGGGAGCAGACCAGGATACCCTCTTAATCCTATACAGATCATTAATGAGATCTAAGTTGGATTATTGGTGCCAGGTGTCACAGAATTGTAACCGAGTGGGTTTTTGGACGAAATGAACAAGCCAAACACAATGTAAGAAAGATGGAAATTTATGAATGAGTTAATAATGATAAATATATGATGTAAAAGTACAATTGAAAATAAACAAAACAAATATTGAATAAAATGAAGTGCAGATCCAAGAACCCTCATGGGCTGCACTTACCCCTTAAACAGTATGAGTAGTGAAGGGGGATACTATACGTACAATGGGAATTAGCATTACAGACCCCCCCCCCCCGGTCAATATACGTACAATGGGAATTTAACATGGCGAAAAATCGTGGGTCAATATACGTACAAGGGGAATTGAACATGGGATTTTTTTTTTTTAAATTTTAAAAAAAGGGGAAGGCAATTGAAAAGTCATTCTCTTTTCGAGAAATATGGGTGGCCCTGAAAAGGGCCTTTGGCTTTCTTCTGCTTCTTCTTCTATTTCCTCCATTTCCTCATCCATCCCCTAATCTTTCCCCAAATTCCTTTGTTCTTCCTTTTTTCTTTTTCAGGTAACCAGTCTGGGTGACCCATAGCCCTGAACTTCTCTTGTATCTTGATCCAATTGTTGTTGAGTTTGTCAAAGTCCTCTTTTTTCTTTCTCCTTTTGTTCTTTATTCCACTTGTCTTTGATCTTTTTCACTTCTTCCTCCATTACTTTTCTCATAAGTTGTTCCGATTTTTTAAGCTGGTCTAGGCCTTTTTTGACAAACGACCACTCTGTCCATTCCATTACGTCTTCCAAAAAGCACCTGACTTCTATCACATTATCCATGGCTTCCTTTAAGTGACCAATCTTTACATACTCTGGATCTGTAAAGCCTCTTAGTCTTTTTACTTCTTCTTCTATCATCTCTTTCACCTGATCCATAGCTAATTTCAGGTTGGTCACTTGTCTTCTGACAAAATCTCGGGTAAGTTCATGCTTCCATTCTCGTTCAATCCTTTCCACTGCATAAGCTCCATCCACCATCCAATACCAAATGTCTTTCAACTGGTTAAACAATTCTGTTACAGCTACCATCTTCCTGGTCTTTATTCCGTAGAATGGTTCCAACGACGAACGTGGTGGCTTCTTATAGTGAAAGCGCGGACGTGATGGAAAACATCCCCCATTTTCTCATTTCATATAATAAAACCCAAACTATACTCTCCACATACGCTAAGAAACAATAAAGAAACCCATAATCTACTATTCACACAAACGTACGCGAGCCGTTACAAACACTAACACATACACTCACACTATGAATAAAGAGTTAGCGTTTATATTCACACTACTCTACCTACACACATTGGCAAATGGATCGTTATTTCTTTTCTAGAGTATTGGGTAGCCCTGAAAAGGGCTGTGTTTTTTTTTTTTTTTGGAACTTCATGGACACCTGGTTAATGGTGGCACCTTCCAGGCCTGGCGCCACAAACACATCTTGTTCCCCAGTTACTTTTTACTTTTTTGGGGGAGAGAGCAGAGGCAGGATATGTGGCTTCAGAATCCCAATTTTCGGTTTCTGGGATTCTGAAATTTCTTCTTCTCTCCTTTTCCTCCTCCTCCTCTTCTTTGTATCTTCTCTCCTCCTCTTTGTATCTTCTTTCCTCCTCTTCTTTATATCTTCTCTCCTCTTCTTCTTTGTTTCTTCTTTGCTCCTCCTCTCTCATCCTTCCTTCTTCCACAATGGCCTCCGCGGCCAGTTCGTTCAACAGGCGCCTGGCATATTCCAGATGCACATGAAGTTCCAACAGTTTCGCCAATCTCGTGTTCATTTTTGGTGTTGATCAATCAACAAGGGTAGCTAGATTGCCGAACGAGTTTCAATTTATAGTGAAAGCGCGGACGTGAAGGAAAACATCCCTCTAAAAACATAAAATTGATCTTACCTAGATCATGACCAAAAAAAAGCAACGCGCGGACCTAAAAGAAACACTCACTCACTTTTTTATGCTACCCATCACTATTTTAAATTCTTTTATAAATCACTTCAATAGACTATCCACATACGCAAAGCAATCCAATCTAACCCCAAATATACACCTCAAACACCAAAAAAACATTATTTTAATCTACTATCCACACCAACTTACGTGAGCACTTACAAACACAAACACACAAACACATACCCTCACATTTTTTAAAAAAGACTTAGTGTTTATATTCACACTACTCTACCTACACACATTGTCAAATGGATCGTTATTTCTTTTCTAGAGTATTGGGTAGCCCTGAAAAGGGCTGTTTTTTTTGTTTGCTATGGCATTCTTTTTAGTTTCTAAGAATGCGATGTCCTCTGAGGATAGACTTTCTGGCGATAGGTCTGCTTCTTCGGAAAGAGAAGAAGAACTCTTTGGTGTCGATACGACAATCGACAAAGCCTCTGTCAGCTTCAGGTTGCTGCTGCTGTTGTTGTTGTTGCTGCTGTTGCTGCTGTCTCTGAAGTCTGTACTTCTCTGTCCATTCTTCTTTTTCCCTGTTCATTTCTTCTCTGAAGAGCTCTTCTATCAGGTCTTCAGTGACTTTTAACATTCTCACATTCTCTATTTCTTCTGGCTTCGGTATCAGACTGTGTCTGACCCTATGCAAATTCACGTAGGCTTCGTTGAGCTTAGCTAGTTTGGAGCACATCTTCGTAGGAGGATGAGTCGACAATGGATAGTTAGACTGGAAACAACCCGGTTCTTAAAGTCAAAGCGCGGACGTGAAGGAAAACATCCCCCACACGGTTTTCGAGTCGCAACGTTCAGTGAGTGTCATGAGAGGGATAGTAAGAAGTCAAAGAGCATCAATCCAACATTCTTATAGCTAAACAAAAGACAAAGGCATTTTTTTCAAAACACAACATTTTTTATTCAAAAATCACTTAACACTAAACAACAACAACTCTAACATTTTTTAACAATAATCCAACATGATAACATCAAACATTTTTTTTAAAAATCACAAACATTTTTCCTCAATTGACAGTCTACTTTAAACAGGGCTGACAACGTTGTGATTTCCACTGTTGGAAATCATTAGGCCATTGATGGACACTACGTTTCCTAGCTTGAGACAAAAGATAAGCATAATGGTCACAAAACCATCGATCTACTTTCACATCGTTTCTTGAAGAAGAACGAGGATCAAAATGAGTCACTAAATGTTCTAAGGAATAGCCAAGGCTGCGATGATGCAGAAAATACACACAGTACTGTCCACACACCAAGGAATCTGTGCCTTGTAATTTCACATTATTGAATCGGGTGGTTTGAGCATTTCTTCTCATAAAGTCGATGATATCGTCTTCCAAAGGGGGCAATCCGTACGAATCAAAATATTCCACACATCCTTCTTGAGGAAAGTAGACGGCTACCCAGTGGGTTCCTGGGAGACGACTCTCGTCCGTGTTGATCACGTAAGCTTGATGGTCTTTAGGTTTGCGATGAGGGAGTTCATCTTTAGCACAGACGACAGGATTCCAAGAAGCCGTATACGAACTGTGGTTCAAAAGGTAATAAAGTTCCCAGGTATCCATGTTTTGTGTGTGCTTTTTTTCTTCTTCACAGGTAATAATAAGTCGTCAATTCGATCCTGACTTTTTGCTTGAAAATGTCTGACGAATAAACGGTTATTCGTTCTGTTTCCTCACTCTGATTCAGGAGAGCTTCGATACGATGGATCTCTTGAGTGGTTAATGGTGGACAAGAATGTTCACGCAAGACTTTATACCACTGGTGCAACACGTCTTTGTCCGAGATGAGAGTCCAAGCTTCGTCCAGATACTCGTCCAATTTTTCTTCTTGACTCAACATCAGGCATTTATCGTGTTGAATTTGACTGGGATGATCGTTTTGACATCCATAGCAATTTTTCTTGATTAATTCCGTCATTTTTTCGACCAAGTGTTTGGCAAAACAGGAGACTAAATGGGCTTCTTGTTCTGGCCATCTCGACTTCATCATGATCACTTCTTCTTCCACAGTCTCCTTACATTTCATGTCCAAAGTTTCTCCACTAGGTAAAGAGGGATAACAGTCTTCCATGGCTTCTAATAATCTAGAATGACTTCTCTCAAACTGTTGATTTCTATGGTATTATCGAATTCGGCATACAGGATGACGTTCACTGTTGCTGGTAGTTCTTTTGCAAACAAGTTCCACACGAATCTGGCCGGATTTTATAGGGTGGAAATGTCCCTCGTCGCTGCCTTGGTCTGGAGTGAAATCGAAAGCCCACAAAGTGTAGCCTCCTGCGTAATCCTCGTACTCAATGCCGTGACTGGTGTTGGTTCCTAACTGGCCGGTGGCTTCGTACAGGGACAAGTGCGATCTCAAGTAATTCATCTTCTTAACACTAAAGTCAGGTTCGAAAGGTCGGGTACACAAGGTCTTGCCATCGCGACTGACTTCGATTTTCTTCACGTTGAAGTGTTGAAAGTTGAAAGGATTTTCAGCGAAGGCTCCGTTGAAGGCTGAATTCGAGACCATACCAAGGATTAAACGCTTGGGTAACTGTCCTTGAAACAGATGATCTTCGATCATAGAATGATGTCCCTTGGGAATGGTGAACGTTTTCACTTCCACACGTCGTATGGGATACTTGGCGGTCGATCTGCTCAACGTTTGTCTGATGTTACCCACTTTGGGTAACACTTCTACGCGTCGTACGTAGAGTTTGGCCTCTTCGATTTTGCTTTTAGGAGCCTTAGCAGGATCAGCCTGCAAATGGAAAGCGGTACTGCTGCGATTCAGTCTCAAGCGGACATTCACCCCGTTCAGCAAATATTTCTCTTGTAACCACATGTCCAAATGCAAACGATCCATCAGTTCTAAACTCCTCTTGTCTAAGATTTTGCTTTCTCTTGCCTCAAAGCCGGAATTGGATGAATCTATTGCCTCGAACTTGCCCGCTTCGTCAGGTACCCACAGCACACAGGCATTGAGATGAGTATCCTTGGCATCTATTCCGTACGTCAAGAGATTTTCCAGGCAGGCACGGTAAGGGTAAGTATCCATGCTGCTGCTGACTAGTTTGTTATTCAAGTACAAATCCACTGAGCTGAACAAGGAATGCATGAAATTGTTGACGGGAGCTATTTCCTCAGTGTCTTCTACTCCATTACCATCCTTATCTAGAACTTGGACTTTCAAGTACAAGTAACTGCTATTCAGATCGATGTAATCTTCGGGCTGTCCTTTGATTTGAAACTCGATGGGAGCGGAATCGGTCAATGAGGAGACGGGATGAAATTCCACCCACTGGGATTCTTGCATGGTCATCATGGTGGGGGGCATGGCAAACAGATCCAGTTCCGTCTTGGAACAAGCGCAAGACTCTCGGTGCATCATTTTTTTTTCTGTGTTTCAATAATCGAAAACGTCTAAGTCTCGAACGGTTCTTCTTTTCTTGGCCTTTCTCGCTTGAAGTCTGGTGAAAGGGTGTTTTCTTCGTCGTCGTCTCTTTCTACCTTGTCCTTGCTGAATGCCTGACTCGGTAGCGTGCAGGGCATTTATAGGTGTGTCTCGTCGGCCTAAAATGTCTTTGCCCGTTTGCAGCAAGACATTTTTGCCAGCCCTCATGAAGGCTTCTTTAGGGTTTTGTTTGTCGATGATGACATTTTGGAGAAATTCTTTGCCTTGTGTCAGTGCCGCATCTTTCAAGGCGTGCAATCCGCGTGTCACCATCGGTTTCAACACCGGGGCCACCGAACGAAAGGCCGATTTTAACATGTCTCCTAAACCGTGTCCTCGCTGTCGAGCAACCCCTCGGTACACTGGATACATGACTTACTTACGAGTCGTGAGAAAACCGTTTTCGAAAATGGAGTTTCACCGTGACTTTTCCTTTGGTGAATGGAATATTTTGTCCCAAATCTCCTTTTATAGTAATGTTGACCGTGTCCAAATACGACTTGCTGACAGGCAAATAGTGAGGATGGACAAATTCGCGGTGGACGTGGTAAGTGTTTCCACCTTCTTCGTCAGCGTTCGTGGCAGAATCCACTTTGAAAGGAATGACACGCAGTAACGGTACGGAGGTGTGTCCCACCACCTTGTACTCCACCACATCGGAGTACACAAACATCAAATTCAGTCCTCGGTTCAGTTCTACCGGGGAACGAAAATACTGGGGAAAAGAATCGTTGTCAAAAATGACTGTTAATTCGGGTTTTTGTTTTTGTTCTAATTTCTTCCCCAGCTCCATGTCACCACCCAACATGTCATACAATTCAGGACAAGATAAAATGGACACGATTTTACTCGGCTCAATTTTCATCAAGAAGCGACGAGCTGCTTTGTGGTACTCCATGGTGACCTTTTTTTGTTGGGCAAGCTCCAACGCTTTCCCAAACACGGCATTAAACTTGGAGCTTATGGTGCTGACCAAATGTTGACCACTAAAATAATAGCCTGGGGGAATCAAAATCTTGTAGGTCCACGTTCGAGTTGTTTCATCATATTTTTTGAGATCATATCTGACATTACTCAAGTTCTTTTGCAATTGATCGTCATGAACTTCCACCGTAAAAAAGTTTTGATTGGGAAGGACATTGAGGACTTGGGTCGGGTGAATCATTTCTACTAAAGCCACTTCCCAATGGGCTTCGTGATCTAAGGGGATGGCCTGAGGTAATTTGGCCGTGTAACAGCACAACGTGTTGTTGGGAAACACCTCCATGGAACTGTCGCTGGGTAAGGTTAAGTAAAATTGGTTTTCCTGACTCATAATTCCAGAGTTCTGTGGCTGTCCGAGGGGATATTATTGGACGTCAGAGGCGTGTCTCCGCCCAAAATGGGGTTCTGGTTGTGGTTGTTGTTGTTCGAGTGGTGACTGACACTGGCACTGGACACAAAGTTCCCGTTGGAAGAGAATTTCAGGGAGAGATTGGGAAGCAGGTAACCGATGCAACTGCTCAATAAAATGGTCCACAATTGTTTGTCTCCTTGTTGCAAACTCAAATTGGCGATGGCTGCCCCGATGACACAATACACCACGAAGATTTGGCAGAAAAAGACGATTTGCGTTTTAGGCACACGTTCTCCACACCACACCCACAAAGGTTGTTTTTGTAAATCTTGCACAGAAGAACTGGGTGAAGGAGGAGTGGTCGACGTAGCTGCGTCTGCTGTGTGAAAGGGCATGATGGTCACTTCTTTTTATAGTCGATGACTTGCGAAGCGTCGATCCAAGAATCAAAACTGGGTGGATATCCTTTCCAACGTACTTTGACTTCTTTGACACGTCGTTTGCCCACTTTACGGGTTCTGCGTTCGAGAATGCTTTCGATGTCGTACACGTCGTCTTCTTTTTTGGTGACACGTTGTAACTCGGGCAAATAAAACGTTCCTTTGAGTACTTCTCCGTTCATGTCTTCCAATTTATAGACGGCAGGATGACGGCCATGCACTCGTCCAATGACGCGAAACAATTCGGTCGTCCAGTTAGGTAAGTAACCTTTGTCGAAAGTGCGTTTGGTTTTGCCAATGCGCACCCAATCTCCTACGGTCAACTCTCCACTTTTCTTGGGGACAGCCCTCGTCGGGGACGTACCGAACAGGCGCTCAAACACCAGCACTTCGTTGTCGGGAGTCACGTCTTGCGGGGCACGTCCGATGCTTCGATGGTAAGATTGGTTGTACGCTTGCACCAGGTGCGGTAAGATGTCTATGTACTTCAGAGTGTGGTGATGCGTAAAATATTTCCACATGCGTTCTTTCAAAGTACGTTGAAAACGTTCCACGATGCTGGCTTTAGTTTCGGGATTCTCGGTGGTAAAAAAATGAATGTCACGTTTCTTTAATTCTTTTTGGAAAGCTTGGTTCAGAAATTCGGTGCCTTTGTCCGTTTGCCATCGAAGAGGGTGACGACCGCTTTGTTTCAACAGCCGTTGCAGGGCTCGCACTAACTCGCTGCTGGATTTGGAAGTCAAGGGGACGACCCAGGCAAATTTGGAAAAGACGTCGATGACACAAAACAAATATTTGTAGCCACGATTGTAGCTGGCCAAATGAGAGACATCGGCTAAATCGGCTTGCCATTGATGATCGATGCCTTCCATTCGGGTGCGACTTCTGGCAAACTTGCGTCGAATGGGTTTGTGTAAAGTGTAGGTAGCTTGTTCTTGTAACCATCGTTGCACTTGAGGTAAACGGAGACTTTTCAGTTGACTTTTGGCAGCACGATACAATTTTTGAACTCCTGCGTAACCTGCAGGATGGGAGGGATCGTAGTAAATGCTGGCTAAGACTTTTTCCACTTTTTTGGTGTGTTAATATGTCACCCACTCTTCGGTGATGCTACTTTGGGTGGGACGAAAGGGTGGTTTGGAAAGGGATTTACGTGTCCGATGGGCTACGGGAGTAGAAGTCGAAGGTAGTGGTGGTGGTGGAGGTGGCAATGGAATGGCTTTGGTTTCTTTTCTTTTTTCACTTCTGGTTTCCCTTTTTTCTTTTTCACTTCTGTCGAAGGAGGAGTGGACATCATCTTTTTAACCCAAGCTTTCATTTCTTCTCGTTGGGGTGTGGGGGACGGGGTCAACAAGGATGCTGAAATCTTACTCGAAATGGGAGCTGCTGACGGTGTTTGAAACACTTCTCGCATCTCTTCTTCCTCAGGCCTTCGTGGGGTAGCATCTCTGGTGACCCCTGGGGATGGTAGTAGTGGTGGTGGTAGTGATGATGGAGCTGGACTTTTCATCAAGGTCTTAAAATCTTTCAGAGTGGGTAAAGCTGTTTCGTCTAAAGCTTTCTGGTGAAAGAGTTGCAGTCGTTGCAAGAGTTGACCGTACTTTTGCGATTTTTCTGTTTCGGACAAATCTTGGCGATCCATCAAGGACTGCAATTTGTGTTGTAACTGGGACATCTCGCTCAAATTGGGACTGGGAGGTAAATGCGAGGTGCGTTGTTCTTGCCACTGATGGTATTCCATCCATCGTTTGTAAGGCACTAAAGCTAATTTTCGTCCTTCCATGGGGTTGTCAGGGGTCAATTCTGAGATCTTGCGACTTCCGAGGGCCTTTTTATCTTGCTCCCACCAGTCCTCCCAACATGGTTCCCAAGACTCCTTTCAGTATGGGGCCTAACAAGAGAGGTAAAATGCCTCCACGTTGGACTAACATCTTCTTTTTTTGACGAATGGGAATTTTCTTTTGAACCATTTTCCGAAGAACGTGACGATGTTTGCCTAAGCATTGTTTCTGGTGTTTGGACAAAGGGATCGTGCCTTTCAAAACGTTCAAACAACATTCGCACACGGTATCGATGACCTCTTTGGAGGCCGTTTGAATGAGTTTTTTTCGTAGGGGTGGAGAAGCTTTGGACAGCACAGATAACATGTCCCCATGTTTAGCTAAACGTGGTGGCAGTCCTTTCCTTTTCTTTCCTTGGGGTTTTCTGGAGGGTGACATCTTTGAGTCTTCAGGAGCACCAAAAAAACACTGATACCCTACTTGGTCACAGGTCTTTTTTATACTGGAACGCGTCGCCACTGATTGTCTTTACGTCGTATCAGTTTGAGGACAGGCATGACACGTCGTGCAGGGGTACGTAACGGACTGAATCGAGCCAGTTCTTGCTTGGACAAATCCAGTAAACTTTGTAACATGCCCGATCTTTCATGGACTTTGATTTTGGGAGAAGGTACTTTGTGAGCAGCAGCCACTGCCGCTAAATTGGAGGGTCCTGCCACTGGGGAAGTTCTTTTGGGGGTCATCAACGGAGAAGTTCTTGGTGTGATCAACGTCTACAAGTATTCTTCAGTTCTGGGTGTCATTAACGGAGAAGTGGATAATCGTGAGGCTGCCGGAGACGCAGTCACCGCTGTGACAGGTCGTGGTTTGCGAGTGTAAGGTTGCGTCCTGGCCGAAGTGCCTCTCTTGCGACTAGTTTTCTTCTGTGGACTTTTCTTTTTCTGGGGACTTTTTTCTGTTTCTTTTTCTGGGGGCTTCTTTTCTTTTTCCGGGGTGGTGTCTGGTAAGAGGAGGGTCCTGCCACTGGAGAAGTTCTCCTTGGGGACCTGGTCTTTTTCTTTTTCTTCTTGGGGCTTCGTTGGACTTTTGTCTTGGGTATAACTTTGGGGGCATTAGGATCCCATCTTAAGAGTGAGCGAATGATGACCCCTCCTAGAGTACCGCTCCCTCCAGGTTTCAAAATGATTTGTTTTTTGGTTTGAGTGTCGATGCGGGGATCGGCCAGTTGGACCAAAGCGACTTTGTTTCGATCGAAAAAGCGTTTGGTTTGATGAGGAATCTGAATGATTCCTTGGAGTATTTGACGTTCCGTCACTGTGAACCATCGTAAGACTTCTTTGAGGCTAGCTTCTAAGACACGAGCTCGTGTTTGTGGATTTTTCTCTCGACTGATGCCATAGAAGGCACGAATCAATTTGACGGGAAGATGCGACTGAAGGGACGTCATGTTCACACTGTGTGTGACAGACGAAAAAGGGTCTGAGGTTTTTATAGATTTTTTTTTATGGGGAGTGAAATGAAGTCGAGGACGGAGACGTGTACAGGACAGGCCCTCCGTCTTGGCACCAGTGGTGAAACAAGTGGGTACGAAAATCGCAAATCCTCGGGGGTCGTAGGTTTCAAATCGACGAGTAAATAAGCGTGTGGTGTTTGAGTGGCATCGTCGTACGCCTGAGTCAGCCAAGGCGTTCCTAACTGTTTGGCTAAGACTTGCACTTGCGATTTATCTCGAGGGCTTTTAAACAAAACCACGTAATGCGCATTGAGACTGATGGTGCGATGGGCTTTACTTTGCTGAAACAAATTTTGGGTGATGTAAACGACACTGGCATTACGGTGATGCCCTTTGCGCGTGAACCACAGTTTAATTTCTTCTTCGTCTTCTCCTAACATGTCGTCGAAAATGACCAAATGGGATTGACGGGAGTCAGAGACGATGCCGTCGTCTTCTTTAGGAATGCCTTCCACAAACACGATGGAATCGCCTTGACTTTCTCGCAAGAGGCTGTACGCCGATTGCCACTCTTTGTAACACCACACGATCCGTTGAGGTGGCCGATCGATCAAATGATGCTTATGTTCGATCAAACGTTTGACGAATTCGGTTTTGCCTGAACCTCTAGGACCAGCAATGAGCATGTTAAAGGGATGGCGAAGATACAAAGCCTCCCAACTGGCACGATCTAAGTGTTCGTCGATGACTTTGACAATAAAGGAAGAGGGAGCAGAGACAGTAGAGGTAGCCATGGTGTGAGAAATGTCACTTGTGACACGAAAACAAACAAGACAAGAGTTTATATACTTTTTCAGAACACGTTTATTGAATGTTTTTTTTTTCAAACATGAATACGAAAGACAAAAATACATAGAAGCCAAAGGCTTAAGTACAAGAATAAAAGGCACATGATAACCATTAACGTGAAATAAAAACAAGTGTTTGTACAACAAGATGTTTTGGGTAATGTTCTAACCAGTTCTGTAGTAGGGGGTAAGGTCACACAAGTGTCCTCCCGAAAGGGTCTTTGAGGCCTGTCCACGACAGTCCTGTCCTGGGTGACGGGTTCTTCTGGCACCGTCACTAACACGGGTTGAAAAGTAACTTTTTTCCTTGAACAACTCTCGTGCATACTGGGCCACTTCTTGGGTCCAAGCCTCAAAACCCCATTCTTTCCAGGCACGGACATCTGTCCAATGGGGGTGTAAGTCACAAGCTACACACACATCGTCATACACGTCTTGGGTAACTAAAAGTTGACGAATCTTTTTTTCCTGTTGAGGTCGAGAAGTATCCAGATGAAAACGCAAGGCTTTGAGCAAAAGGAGTTTTTCGTGACCATTTAAGGCCATTGAGGTGGTAAGTACTGATCGTAAAGAGTCCACAAAGAATCGGCTGGTAAACGAAATCCCAGAAAACAAGTCACTAAGACACACACCACTTGGCGTCCCAAATTGAATGGATACAGTAGTTGTAATAATCAATGGTAATGATCCACGGTTTGAATATGGTCATTGAGTTCCTTCCACGGAATCTGTTCAATGATATGTGACATAATCCGTGGCATGGCAACTTGATTTTATAGTGTCTTTGTTTCGGAAGCAATAAAGGTAATTTCTAACCAAACATGTTCGTTCTCCAGTAGGGAATTTAAATGTTACATACTGTAACTGAAACGTCAGAGTTTGTCTAGATGTTTCGTCTTTTTCTAAGCAGATTCCATCTAACAAATGTTGGTAATCCTTTAACTCGTCTTCCTCAATACGTTGCAGTAAGTGAATCACGAAGTAACCAAAATTACGAACGTCTGGTCCATCATCATCCCCAAACTGAAAGTGTTCAACAAGGTCTGACCACTGAAAAAATTTCTGACGAATCAGTCCTCTTATACCATTCAGGTACCAGTGGTTAAAGATCTGGTGACGTAACGGATGCAATTGTTCTTTACGTTTCACTTGTATTTTCACCAGCTCTCGGTAAATCCTTTCTCTCAACTCCACAGGCAAGCCCAAAATGTTCTCTTGTAAAGTATTCATAAGTATATACACTGTTTTTGGAATCGTTGGGTGGTGTCCAATAGCCTCGTTTAACTTTGTGCCTAATGTAATATCCACTCATAATCAGTCTTCTTGTACTTTGGAACATAGCATAATTTAAAAACGGACGAATCACTTTGAGTTTGCGTTTCACTTATATTTTGATCAGTTCTCGGTAAATGCGTTCTCTCAACTCCACAGGCAAAGCACGAATGTTCTCTAGCAAAGTATCCATGAATAGGTCATACTAAATCCTCTTTGGTCTGACACAAGACATGTACTGTTTGCACAAACATGGTTTTACTTCAGTGTCGAATTTAAATCCTTTAGTCACTAATTTGCACATTACAATTCGTTCAGAAGTTTCCTCTTTCACTAAGTTGACATTGTGTTCAAGATGTTGGTAATTCGTTAACTCTTCCTCTGGAATTCGATGCAGTAAGTTTACAATGATGTAGGTAGAATCGTCCATAACAAACCAATCCTTTTTAAAACTAGAGGACCGTTGATCAATGTCTGTCCGATGGAACACTTTCAATTGAATCAGTCCTTGTATAGCCTTCAGGTACCAGTGGTTCAAACACCGGTGACGTAAGGGATGCAATTGTTCTTTACGTTTCACTTGTATTTTGACCAGCTCTCGGTAAATGCGTTCTCTCAACTCCACAGGCAAAGCACAAATGTTCTCTTGTAAAGTATCCATGAACAGATTATGGTAAGAAGTTACTTCAATGTCTCGGTCCCACTAAGGGTAAGTAATGACAATTCGGTGACCATCGAGCATGTTCTACGTAGGCCGAATCTTGCGGTTCCCAGTGGTGAAGTGACACACCGCAACTGAAGCACTTGACTTTATCTCCTTCGCCCAAGTAGAAAAATCCGGCTCTGGCTAATTCTTCGGGGGTCGGTCCTCCCAGATACTTAGGCCATTTTCCTTTGAACGATTGAAGACGATTTTCAAAGTCGCAGTATTCCGACAAACGCACAGGAAACGAATATTCGTCTTTCACAGGTTCGTTTCGATGAGGGTTGAGTGACATGGGCAGGAGTTTGCTCACTGCTGGATGACATCCGTAGGGGGGTAGACGTGAAGGTGAACATTCCCCTTTTAAACGAAACTCAGTAAAATGTCCAAGAGGACGAGCGGCATCACTTTCGCATCCCACAGGTTTGACACGCACAGCATCCCTTTCCATGATAGGGGTAGGGACACTAAAGTTTCCATGATGCTTTACGGGATCGCTAAGGTCACAGCGTACAGCATCGTACCCATCGCAAGGCTCACAATCGCATTCCACTTCCGAAGCCTCACACTTGAATTGTGCCTTTCTAAACAACTTGTTCTGTGTTTCTCTGAAAGTATTCATCTTGTTCGCTCGGTCTTGGTAGTCCCAATGAACTATCGATCTTGCCTAGGGTTCCTTTTTATATACAGTCCAATACCGACGTGTCCATACGGTAAGGTGAAATGATTGGGAAGTCGCACTCGCTTCTGGTACACGATTTGATAGACTTTTTCCAAGGGTCGACTGACGATGTGGTGAGTGGGTAAACGTACAATCTTGTTCGGTTGGTGATTGGTCACTTTAAAGTGTCCATCCTCTCCCGATTGTAAGGCTTCTTTCAATACCCCAAAGTTGACCACTCGACTGGTACGATAATTCAGAGTCAGTCCTTTCACTCTGCACGTCGTGTGCACTTCTCCTTGTTTGTCCCGGTATTCGTAGCCGTAATTTTTGGGACCACCACTGACGAAACTTAGAATCTTGTCGTCGGGATGCTCGTCTGTCCAGGCTCCTAAACGGTCTCCTTCGATGTCAGGGTGATGTTGAATCGGGTGATGGATGTAAATGCAACTGTCCGTGTCAAAGTACAGGACGCGTTCTTCTAACAGTTCTAAAGCTTCGTACAATTTTAAGCGAGCATGAGCTGTCACGTAAGCCGCAATGATGACGTTTCCAAAAGGGTCGTCTTGTACAAAGTCCAGATCTTCTTCGTAATTGACCAAGATCAAATCCTCGCGAACGACGTCCACGGGTTTCATGTACTTGGTTTTGTCGTGAATCATTTGGAAGTGGCAGGAAGGTTCTGTCAAATATTCCGTCTTGGGTAAACACGGTCGTTGTGCCATTCTACCCCACAAGCAATTTAACATCACTTTGGCAAACGATCGCCTGCCTTCGTTTTTTTCGATGTGGTCTAAAGAGATGCCTTCTTGTTCGTAGTATTTCTCTTTGAATTGTATTTGGTCTTCGGGAGTGTGACACCAGGAAGGATAGCCGCTGGCTTCTTGTTTCAGTTTCAAAAAGGCATCCACGTAGTCGGCGAAAATGCCTTTCTGAGTAGGGTCACCCTTGTGGTATTGTTTTGTCTTGGGAAAGTGGCAAATTTCGTACACTTCTAACAGTTGGTATCCCATGTCCAGAGCTTTGAACAATTCTACGCTGACCCAGGTTCCCGTCAAGGCACGTTCTTCCTGGGTATGCTGACAAGGTTGGTCTTGGTTGCACGTTTCGGCACAAGTACGACACAAGGGAAACATCAGTTTGCCTTGACAATGGTGAGGTAAGACGGGATGGTATAGGTTCGTGGGAGGCAAAACTTTACACTTGATCAAGCCTTCGTATTGTCGAATGTTTTTCAGGTCGATGTGTTCCGTCAGCAATTGCGGGTGCCCTACAGGAAAGCGACAATATTTGCACACGTAGGGATACAGCGAACACACGTCCAAGTATTTGATTTCTTCTCCTTTCTCTTCGTCGGCTTGGTACAGCAAACAGGTGGCATTGGTCCTTCCTCCGTACAAACTATCCCTCGGGTTCAACGGGTCCATGAACTGGTAACTTTCCACGAGGCGTTTAAACTCGGGATCGGTTTTCATACGGTGATCGTACTCGTGTTCCCACATTTCCACCACTTGGTATCCTTGCTGTTCTAACTGTAGGCGCCGCTGACAAGTGTCCTGGTACAAGTCTTCCATGGTTCGTTGCAAAAACTGATTTTTAGTGCCACGGTCAGGGTAACAGACGGGACATCCGTGAAATAAGCAACCGTTAAACTCGTACACGATCTTGGGGTTTTCTAAGTCCCAGCCATCGACCGAATACGTTCCGATGGTCTTTTCGCCTCCTCCGTTGCGGGCATGCTGAATCCACTTGTCTTCCTTGTCGCACAAGTAATGTAACCAACGTAGGGCTTTGACCGAGTATTGACGTTTGACATAGTGGGTCGTTTGAGGACTGATGACAGCCACGGTGTTTTCAGGCATGAATCGTTGTCGATACACTAAGGAACACGCTTTGACAATGGTGCAAGCTTCTTTCAAAGGATCGACCCCTCCGTGTTCCATGAACAGTTCTCGAAATTTTCCACAGCAACGCCGTAAAATGTCCACGTCGGAACGACAATACTTTAGCATTTCTTCCTGAAAGTCGAAAGGGTCTGAGGCGTGAACCTGGTACCAAGCGTAGAAAGCTTCTCGTTGTTCGGTACGCATGTTGTCGGGGTCGTAATAGTGAGCCTCAGGTAAATGGGGTAGAACGACGTGTTGATTGGCTTCCGTATTGAAAAAGTGTGGAAAGTACCCTTTAGCCATTTTTGTCATTCCAAACGTTTTAGGCATTCGACTCAAAGGCATGGCCAAATAGCTCATCGAATCTTTAAACTGTACTTGTCCCACTTGCATGAAAATGATTTTGGCTCCGTTCAAAGTCACTTTAGGACGTTCGGTGCCTTGTTCCGTATAGTACCTCAAAAGAAACTGTCCATCGTATCCGGAGAAATTGTGAGCCATCACCGTGACATGACGATGACAATCTCGGTAACGTTCGATGTCCTCTTGGCTCCACGTCTTGTCGACGGGGTCTAAGACCCATTGGGCAAAATCGGCTAACGTGTTCGGTCCCCGAAAGATTTTTTCACGCCCTCCAGGAATCTTGCTGCAGTGAGGGCAATAACTGAAGACAGATTCTTGAATGCACTTCTCGCACGCTCGATGAGCCACGCAGAAATTAGGAATGTGAATGCCGGTCTCTTGCATGCATTCGAAATCGAAAAAGATGAAATTGCCTTTCTTCTTGTGACCATCCTCTTTCTCTGGTGGGGGTTGGTATTTTTGCACGTAACATTCGTGTTCCAAGTCCACGATGTGGTGACAAATGTGACATTTTTTTCTTTCCTGAACATACGTGTGCCTTGCTATTATTGGTACGTATGACTTATCCACACGTAGGGCACAATCTCAGGAGTTGACAAGCACATTTCTTCTGTAAACCTTGCGTCTTCAGATGTTGTTGGTAACAGGTAGGGCTGACAAACGTGCGTAGACAAGTTGAACAAGGCACTGGTTCTTCGCTCAGACAGGGTGAAGAGGCCAAACATCCTGAGCATTTCAATCCACAATGCTTGTGTTGCTCTCGATTATTATAACCATGGTCACATTTCTCAAAGTAATAACCGTATCCCAGGAATCCGGTGATACTGGTAATGGTATCGAAATGGTCATCGTGATAATAAACATGAATGTATTTTCCGTCCTTAAAATCTTGCCCTCGAAACAACAGAGGCCCGCGCATTTCTTGAGGGTGCACTTTCAAGGTGTAGCGTGGAGCTAGGGCATCTTGCAATTTTTGCATCTCAGGAATGCCACAGGGTGTGTCTTTGGACAGGCCAGCTTGTTGCAACAGGAGTTCTGCTTCGTTTCGTTGTCTGGCTCGATAGGAACGTTGAATAGTGTTCCAGGTTCTTTTCCATTCTATCGTGTCGTTCTTGTTGGCATAGGTTCGTCCCACCACGATGGCACGGGCTAAACACATCTGGTCATGAGGATTGTGAATTTGGACAAGGCTACGCTTAATGCTGCGAAGCTCGTTCAACAATAACATCTTTTTGCGTCCGGTCCCTTGAGGAGGAGAGACGTGGGTCATGTCCAATGTGGCTTTTCCATCGGTAATGTCAAACTGGTCATTAGATTGTTGCACGTGTTCAATCTTGTCCATGACTTTGGAAGCGGTCAATTCTGCAGGGGTGCTAAACTCGATCCAAACAGGGGATTTCAAACCGTCGTTTTGTATGGAAAGTCTCAAGCGATCGTCTTCTTTGGGTTGACATTGTCGCTTGAGTGCGGTGAGCAAAGAATCCCACACCCCAGCGATAAACACTTCTGCTTTCTCTAACGGCACTTCAGCCTTGAAATCTTTAAACTTCACTGTGTATTTGTAAGCCGTGGTTCTAAATTTTCTAGAGGAGCGCTTTTCCGTCTCTCGAATGGAATAGTATTTTTCAGGGTTGACTAAGGGTGGTGAACTTGGTTTAGAGGGTTTGGATTCTGGTTCACTCATGTCCTCTTAAAAATCACTGGCATGAATTTGTGCCAAGATTTCAGCCCTGGTACGAGGCGATAGATCACGTTTCTGCCTCTTACTTTTTTCTTCTTCTTCTTTCTTCTCGAATGAATGGGATCGTTTCATCTTGAGTGCAAAACGTCAAATGACTCAAGTTTAAACACCATAGACTAATTTATAGTCATAGCAGACCAGCGTATATAAAAGGGTGTGTGTCTTGTCGTTTCACTATTCATTTCACTCTCAAGCCGAGCACAACGATGGAAGAGACTAACCAAATCGAACGTTTCGTCAGAGCTTTGCGAGGGGTCATTAGAAAATTCTCTTCAGACCAGCCCACGGACTACTCTCCTTCCTTTCGAGATAAAAGTCAAGATACTTGCTATATCTGTCAGAAGAAAGGGCATTGGTCTTCAGAGTGTCCAGACCGTCAAAAAAGAAAAAAAACAGGGGCTAAAAAAGACAAAAGTCAAGATACCTGTCATTATTGTAAAGAAAAAGGACATTGGTCTCCAGATTGCCCAAAAAAGAAACAAGAGGAGTCAGAAGAAGAGAGGAATTCTTCAGAAGAAGAGAGGAATTCTTCAGAAGAAGAGAGGGATTCTTCGGAAGAAGAGAGGGATTCTTCAGAGGAAGAAAGAAGACAATTCTATTTACAAGAGGCAAAGAAACAGGAGAAGAAAAGAAGAAGGGAAGAAAATGAAGAAAAAACGGTGAAGAAATTCAAAAAACAGAGAGACTAAACAAGGAGAAAGAAGAAGTGTATGAACTTTATATTAAAGTGTTCTGTTGTGAATTGTGAATTGGTTTGTAACAATGGATAAAAGAATAAATTAATGATATAAGGTAAGTGTCTTTGAGTTTTGATTTTAAAATAAGAAGCTACACTCACGCACTCATACACAGACACGTACTATAAGGGTAAAATGGGTTGGTTTATTATTTTTTTGAGTTATTGGCAAATTGAAATTGTATTTCTTTTCGAGAAATGTGAGTGGCCCTGAAAAGGGCCTTTTTTATTTCGGTGTAGGGGTTGAGTTTAAGCAATCAACTTTAACTGCCTTAAGCCTTTGCCACGGCCAAGGCCTACTTCTGGACTACGTAATGTTGATGATGATTGGGTTGACATCACTAAGGGTGGTACGGTAGGCTTAGTCACAGGGTTGGCGTGTTTAGCTCGGGAAGGTCGTATTCTCTTCGGTCGTAATAAAGAAGTCTGATACATTTGTTTCAGACTTCTTAACTCCGCTAAAATGTTCAACAGTACCGTGACCGTTTGATTTTCACCCTCTTGTTTCTTTGCTGCTACTTCTTCTTGCTGTTGTTGCTGTTGTTTTTTTCTTACCTCTTCTTCTTGCTGCTGTTGCTGTAGGAGAAAACCTTGTTCCGCTTCCTTTTGTCGTTGTATAAATTTCTCCAATTCTTCTTTCTGTCTCTGTCTAAAATTTTCCACTTGAGGTAATGAAGAAGGTAACGAAGGTTCCGGAACAAATTCTTGCGAGGAGAGAAAATCCACAAAATCCCAATTCACCTCTTCTGAAAGTAAGTCCGGGTTCCCTTGGGCAGTCTCCCCTGTTGGTGCACCCCAATGGATCGTTTTCTGAATTTCCGTCATGTTGAATCACTGTTGTATAGATTGACTGCACACAAGCGCTAGCGAATCTATATAGACCAACTGACGTCACAGACTGCTCTCTTCGGATTGGATGCGAGCTGACTGAATTTTGTAACGCGTGTTTGGATTGGTGAATGAACTCAATCCGTTTCAATCCTGCCTCTACCTATAAATAAGCGCAGTTCACTGCATTGATTGACCTGTTCTCGGCGCTTCAACATGTGGACCGATGTGCACTCTTCAACGCTTGTGTCAACGATGATGTTCAGGACGGACATGCTCATGTATGTCCGATCCAAGTGGATCGTTGTCCACAGGACAAACACCAGTCTGTGGATACGTAGGATCTACGTTGAAAGACAAGGATGCCTGAAAAGAGTGCTGATTTACGGGCCAACAGTGAGACGCAGCCTAAGAACAAGAAGAAGACCAGTGCGGTGCCATTTATGTTAATGAATACATTAACATAAACCCAAAGGCCCTTTTCAGGGCCAGCCATATTTCTCGAAAAGAGATAGCCTTTCCATTGCCTACCCCCTTTTTTTAAATTTTTTTTAAAAAAAAAATCCCATGTTCAATTCCCCTTGTACGTATATTGACCCACGATTTTTCGCCATGTTCAATTCCCCTTGTACGTATATTGACCCACGATTTTTCGCCATGTTAAATTCCCATTGTACGTATATTGACCCGGAAGGGGGGGGGTCTGTAATGCTAATTCCCATTGTACGTATAGTATCCCCCTTCACTACTAGTATGTTGTTCAACAAGAACAAAATTATAAAGATTCAAAAATAGTCTTTGAAACAATTTAAGATTCAAAATAATCTTTGACACACCTAAAGATTCACAATAATCTTTGACACACCTACAGATTCACAATAATCTTTGACACGACTAAAGATTCAAAACAATCTTATCATGACTAAGATTCACAATAATCTTATCACGGCTAAGATTCACGATAATGCTATCACAACAGACAGCGTTGTTCTGGAAGCTCCAGATGACTCCCATGAAACTTTAGACTGCTTCGTACAGCTTCGGACTGCTCTAGTTATATTCACAATAACATTTCATATACATTCACGGCTATAGACACGGTCATCCACCATAATAGTCAGCTACCATAATAGTCAGCTACAAACAGTCAGCTACGAACACAGTCAGAATCATCTTCAAACACAGTCAGAAACAGCTTCCAACACAGTCAGAAACAGCTTGAAACACAGTCACAGCTGCCAACACAGACACACAGACGTACAGACGCAGCTATAGATTCACATACGCAGACGCACAGACGCAGCTATAATAAAACCAAATGGGACATAATAGTTGATGCACAATTTCTATATATATGATATTACTTTTAAAAATCTGCGTTGTAATAAACATTATTACGCGATAACAGAGTACAAACCGAATAAGCTTCGCCTAACAAATAAATAGAATGTAAATTTAACACTTACCCCTATGGCTGGAGAATAAAGGGGAGTGTATACTCCTTGACGTGATCCAAAAAATTACCACTGTGGTTTTTCGTGATTCGTCCTACTTAAATCCATAGGAGTACAAGTCGGGGTAGAATACCCGTGCACGTGCACCTCATGTTAGTCATGATACCTGACACAAGTAATCTGTGGCTAGGTACATGTAATACAGTCGCTTACCTGGAAAAACACATTCACCCTATATAACGTACGTATGTACAACGAGAAATAGTCTAATTGTTTTTAAGAAAAAACCAAGTTATTTCTTTGCCTTATTCTGTGACACCAGGTGGATGCCTCGTCGAAGTCGTACCTATTAAAAAAGCTAGACAACATTCATTCAAAAGCCCTCCGCATATGCGCAGGTATGCATAAAAATACCACAAGAGAGGAAATACAAATCTTGACAGGAGACCCCCCCCCCCATATTCTACAAAGAGAAGAACTATTACTAAGATATGCATCGAGATTATCTATCCATGAAGACTCACACCCAACCAATATCTGTGTAGCAAAATGTAACATCCCCTTCAGACGTAAGTTAGTCCCAGAGACATCAGGAGAAAAGAAGATTCACGAATTAACCAAGAATCTTAAAATTCCAAACATACAAGCTGAACAAATCGCATAACCTGATCCCATACCATGGACATGCAAAACAGTGCATATCAATTTCAGCGCAACCAGGATTGGACCTAAAAATGACATACCTCTAGAGATAAGATTTACAATACTCTCTAACACAGAAAGCTCATATCAAGATTATATTAAGATTTACATCGATGGATCAAAAACAAACAATCCTATCAGAATATCAGCCGTTATATCAGTACCGGAAAAAAAAAAACATAGAGCTTGGGGCTAGACTCACAGATAACTATTCTATTTACACAGCAGAAATCTGGGCCATATTTGAAGCCATTAAATGGGTGAAATCGACAAAAATTCGCAAAGCACTAATTATCAATGACTCGCTAAGTGTCTTAAAATCACTGAAATCCGGCATCTCCCCCTGCCGCGACAATTTAGTCAAAGAGATCAACCTGTTAATGAGACAAATGGAAAACAAGGACAGGATAGTCGAATTTATGTGGGTACTATCCCATATCAACATCCCAGGGAAGGTAAAAGCTGACCAAGTAGCTAAAACAAACGTCAAGAAAGCAACCCTATCATACTCCAGTACAGCTGCAAAGAATACTATAGCATAATCAGGAATAAGATTCTAGGGAAATGGCACCAGGAATGGGACAATAGTACAAAAGGTCGTACGCTTTACCTCATACAAAAGGAAGTATCCAGGAATATAAAAGCGCCGACTCTGTCCAACAAACAAAACCAGAAAGCTATCAACAGAATAAAAACTAAAAATACATTATTGGCCAGCGATTTCGGAAAATACATCCATATTAACAATGTCAGAGGCGTGAATTGCCCGCATTGTTCCACCCCAGAAGATTTGCACCATGTATTTAATGAGTGCAACAAATATCAAGCACAATGGAACATCTTTAAGACAAATAAAAAACGCATAGGATCCCCAACAACCTTCCCGAAATTCCTATCGTCCAGTAACCCTAACATCAATTCTACATATAATAATATCCTATTTTTTTCTGAAAGAAATTGGCAAACAAGGATAAATTTAATCCTTTATGATCATCCCCTCACTCCACTCCACTTAGAGTCATAAACTATCAAATGATACAAATAAAACCCCTATGAAAAAAAGTAGAACTTAATCACAAACAAAACAATATATATTCAACAAAAAATTAAAATAATAGAAATATATCAATTTTGTTTAATTATTATTAATCCTTTAGTAGTGAAGGGGGATACTATAGCGTCAATGGGACTTACCATTAAAAACACCCTTGGGAACATATAGCGTCAAGGGAAATTTAACATGGAGAAAAATCGTGGGAACATATAGCGTCAAGGGAAATTAACATGGAGAAAAATCGTGGGAACATATAGCGTCAAGGGAAATTAACATGGAGAAAAATCGTGGGACTGTTGAGCGTCAAGGGGATTTGAACATGGGAATAGGGGACTGTATAGCGTCAAAGGAATTTAAACAGGGTGGGACTGTATAGCGTCAAGGGAAATGGAACATGGGATTCTTTTTAAAAAAATTTTAAAAAAAAATAAGAAAGGGGTAGGCAATTCAAAGGCTATCTCTTTTCGAGAAATATGGCTGGCCCTGAAAAGGGCCTTTGGGTTTATGTTAATGTATTCATTAACATAAAGGGCACCGTATTGGTCTTCTTCTTGTCCTTAGGCTGCGTCTCACTGTTGGCCCGTAAACCAGCACTCTTTTCAGGCATCCTTGTCTTTCAACGTAGATCCTACGTATCCATAGGCTGGTGTTTGTCCTGTGGACAAGGGTCCACTTGGATCGGACATACATGAGCAAGTCTGTCCGAAACATCATGGAAGACACAAGGGTGGATGACTCAACTGTGGTCCACATCTTGAAGCGACGAGAACAGGTGAATCAATGCAGTGAACTGCGCTTATTTATAGGTACAGGTAGGATTGAAACGGATTGAGTTCATTCACCAATCCGAACACGCGTTACAAAATTCAGTCAGCCCGCATCCAATCCGAAGAGAGCAGTCTGTGACGTCACGTAGTCTATATAGATTCGCTAGCGCTTGTGTGCAGTCAATCTATACGACAGTGATTCAACATGACGGAAACTCAGAAAACGATCCAATGGGGTGCACCAGCAGGGGAGACCGCCCAAGGGAACCCGGACTTACTTTCAGAAGAGGTGAATTGGGATTTTGTGGATTTTCTCTCCTCGCAAGAATTTGTTCCGGAACCTTCGTTACCTTCTTCATTACCGCAAGTGGAGAATTTTAGACAGAGACAGAAAGAAGAATTGGAGAAATTTATACAACGACAAAAGGAAGCGGAACAAGCTTTTCTCCTACAGCAGCAAGAAGAAGAGGTAAGAAAAAAAACAACAGCAACAACAGCAAGAAGAAGTAGCAGCAAAGAAACAAGAGGGTGAAAATCAAACGGTCACGGTACTGTTGGACATTTTAGCGGAGTTAAGAAGTCTGAAACAAATGTATCAGACTTCTTTATCACGACCGAAGAGAATACAACCTTCCCGAGCTAAACACGTCAACTCTGTGACTAAGCCTACCGTACCACCCTTAGTGATTTCAACCCAATCATCATCAACATTACGCAGTTCAGAAGTAGGCCTTGGCCGTGGCAAAGGCATAAGGCAGTTAAAGTTGATTGCTTAAACTCACCCCTACACCATAAAGAGAAAAAAGCCCTTTTCAGGGCCACCCACATTTCTCGAAAAGAAATACAATTTCAATTTACCAATAACTCAAAAAAAAAAAACCCACCCATTTTACCTTTATAGTACGTGTCTGTGTATGAGTGCGTGAGTGTACGTTCTTATTTTAAAATCAAAACTAAAAGACTCTTACCTTATATCATTCATTTATTCTTTTATCCATTTTTTACAATCCAATTCACAATTCACAACTCAACACTTTAATAAAAAGTTCATTGACTTCTTCTTTCTCCTTGTTTAGTCTCTCTGTTTTTTGAATTTCTTCACCGTTTTTTCCTCATTTTCTTCCCTTCTTCTTTTCTTCTTCTCCTGTTTCTTTGCCTCTTGTAAATAGAATTGTCTTTTTTCTTCCTCTTCTTCTGAAGAATCCCTCTCTTCATCCGAAGAATCCCTCTCTTCTTCTGAAGAATCCCTCTTTTCTTCTGACTCCTCTTGTTTCTTTTTTGGGCAATCTGGAGACCAATGTCCTTTTTCTTTACAATAATAACAGGTATCTTGACTTTTGTCTTTTTTAGTCCCTGTTTTTGTTCTTTTTTGACGGTCTGGACACTCTGAAGACCAATGCCCTTTCTTCTGACAGATATAGCAAGTATCTTGACTTTTATCTCGAAAGGAAGGAGAGTAGTCCGTGGGCTGGTCTGAAGAGAATTTTCTAATGACCCCTCGCAAAGCTCTGACGAAACGTTCGATTTGGTTAGTCTCTTCCATCGTTGTGCTCGGCTTGAGAGTGAAATGAATAGTGAAAGGACAAGACACACACCCTTTTATATACGCTGGTCTGCTATGACTATAAAGTAGCTCATGGTGTTTGAACTTGAGTCATTTGACTTTTTGCTTTCAAGATGAAACGATCTAATTCATTCGAGAAGAAAGAAGAAGAAGAAAGAAGTAAGAGGCAGAAACGTGATCTATCGCCTCGTACCAGGGCTGAAATCTTGGCACAAATTCATGCCAGTGATTTTGAAGAGGACATGAGTGAACCAGAATCAGAACCCTCTAAACCAATTTCACCACCCTTAGTTAACCCTGAAAAGTACTATTCCATTCGAGAGACGGAAAAGCGCTCCTCTAGAAAATTTAGAACTACGGCTTACAAATACACAGTGAAGTTTAAAGATTTCAAGGCTGAAGTGCCGTTAGAGAAAGCAGAAGTGTTTATCACTGGGGTGTGGGATTCTTTGCTCACTGCACTCAAGCAACAATGTCAACCCAAAGAAGACGATCGCTTGAGACTTTCCATACAACACGACGGTTTGAAATCCCCTGTTTGGATCGAGTTTAGCACCCCTGCAGAATTGACCGCTTCCAAAGTCATGGACAAGATTCAACACGTGCAACAATCTAATGACCAGTTTGACATCACCGATGGAAAAGCCACATTGGACATGACCCACGTCTCTCCACCTCAAGGGACCGGACGCAAAAAGATGTTATTGGTGAACGACCTTCGCAGCATTAAGCGTAGCCTTGTCCAAATTCACAATCCTCATGACCAGATGTGTTTAGCCCGTGCCATCGTGGTGGGACGAACCTATGCCAACAAGAACGACACGGTAGAATGGAAAAGAACCTGGAAAACTATTCAACAATCCGACCGAGCCAAAGAACGAAACGAAGCAGAACTCCTGTTGCAACAAGCTGGCCTGTCCAAAGACACACCCTGTGGCATTCCTGAGATGCAAAAATTGCAAGATGCCCTAGCTCCACGATACACCTTGAAAGATTTTAAGTTTCGTCAGTGGCGGTCCCAAAAATTACGGCTACGAATACCGTGACAAACAAGGAGAAGTGCACACGACGTGCAAAGTGAAAGGACTGACTCTGAATTATCGTACCAGTCGAGTGGTCAACTTTGGGGTATTGAAAGAAGCCTTGCAATCGGGAGAGGATGGAAACTTTAAAGTGACCACCTACCAACCGAACAAAATTGTACGTTTACCCACTCACCACATCGTCAGTCGACCCTTGGAAAAAATCTATCAAATTGTATACCAGAAGCGAGTTCGACTTCCCAATCATTTCACCTTACCGTACGGTCACGTCGGTATTGGTCTGTATATAAAAAAGGAACCCTAGGCAAGATCGATAGTTCATTGTGACCACCAAGACCGAGCGAACAAGATGAATACTTTGAAAGAGGCATCGTTCCAATTTGGGGATTGTAAAAAAGTTGTATCTTCCTCTAGGGTGACTAATATTGGATGGATAAGACCCATGCATTGCGACGGAAAATGTCCGGAAGGAAACTGCGATTGTCCATGTGGTTACCATTGTAATTGCGTAACGGAGTTTGCAGATGAGTGCGATTGTGAGCCTTGCGATGGATACGATGCTGTACCTTGTGACCTGAGCGATGCCGTAAAGCATCATGGGAACTTTAGTGTCCCTACCCCTATCATGGAAAGTGATGCTGTGCGTGTCAAACCTGTGGGATGCGAAAGCGATGCCGCTCGTCCTCTTGGACATTTTACTGGGTTTCGTTTTAAAGGGGAATGTTCACCTTCACGTCTACCCCCCTACGGATGTCATCCAGCCCTGAGCAAACTCCTGCCCATGTCACTCAACCCTCATCGAAACGAACCTGTGAGAGACGAATATTCGTTTCCTGTGCGTTTGTCGGAATACTGCGACTTTGAAAATCGTCTTCAATCGTTCAAAGGAAAATGGCCAAAGTATCTGGGAGGACCGACCCCTGAAGAATTAGCCAGAGCCGGATTTTTCTACTTGGGCGAAGGAGATAAAGTCAAGTGCTTCAGTTGCGGTGTGTCACTTCACCACTGGGAACCGCAAGATTCGGCCTACGTAGAACATGCTCGATGGTCACAGAATTGTCATTACTTACCCTTAGTGGGACCGAGACATTGAAGTAACTTCTTACCATAATAATCTGTTCATGGATACTTTACAAGAGAACATTCGTGCTTTGCCTGTGGAGTTGAGAGAACGCATTTATCGAGAACTGGTCAAAATACAAGTGAAACGTAAAGAACAATTGCATCCCTTACGTCACCGGTGTTTGAACCACTGGTACCTGAAGGCTATACAAGGATTGATTCAATTGAAAGTGTTCCATCGGACAGACATTGATCAACGATCCTCTAGTTTTAAAAAGGATTGGTTTGGTATGGACCATTGTAGTTACATCATTGTAAACGTACTGCATCGAATTCCAGAGGAAGAGTTAACGAATTACCAACATCTTGAACACAATGTCAACTTGGTGAAAGAGGAAACTTCTGAACGAATTGTAATGTGTAGATTAGTGACTCAACGATTTAAATTCGACACTGAAGTGAAACCATGTTTGTGCAAAGAGTACATTTCTTGTGTCAGACCAAAGAGGATATAGTATGACCTATTCATGGATACTTTGCTAGAGAACATTCGTGCTTTGCCTGTGGAGTTGAGAGAACGCATTTAACGAGAGCTGGTGAAAATACAAGTGAAACGTAAAGAACAACTGCATCCGTTACGTCACCAGATCTTTAACCACTGGTACCTGAATGGTATAAGAGAACTGATTCGTCAGAAATTGTTTCAGTGGTCAGACCTTGTTCAATACTTCCAGGCCCCCGATGATTCACGTGTTGATCATTTTGGTTACTTCGAGATTCACCTAGAGCAACCCATTGAGGAAGACGAGGTAAAGGATTACCAACATTTGTTACGTGGAATCTACTTAGCGGAAGAGGAAACTTCTAATCGAACTCTGACGTTTCGGTTACAGTATGCAAGATTTACATTCCCAACTGGAGAACGAAGATCACTGGCTAGAAAGTACGTGTATTCTTTTCGAAACAAAGAGACTATAAAAACAGGCTGCTATGCCACGACTTATGTCGTATGTCATCCAACAGATTCCGTGGAAGGAACTCAATGACCATATTCAAACCGTGGATCATTACCATCGATTATTACAAGAATTGTATCCATTCAATTTGGGACGACAAGTGGTGTGTGTCTTAGTGACTTGTTTTCTGGGATTTCGTTTACCAGCCGATTCTTTGTGGACTCTTTACGATCAGCACTTACCACCTCAATGGCCTTAAATGGTCACGAAAAACTCCTTTTGCTCAAAGCCTTGCGTTTTCATCTGGATACTTCTCGACCTCAACAGGAAAAAAAGATTCGTCAACTTTTAGCTACCCAAGACGTGTATGACGATGTGTGTGTAGCTTGTGACTTACATCCCCATTGGACAGATGTCCGTGCCTGGAAAGAATGGGGTTTTGAGGCTTGGACCCAAGAAGTGGCCCAGTATGCACGAGAGTTGTTCAAGGAAAAAAGTTACTTTTCAACCCGTGTTAGTGACGGTGCCAGAAGAACCCGTCACCCAGGACAGGACTGTCGTGGACAGGCCTGAAAGACCCTTTCGGGAGGACACTTGTGTGACCTTACCCCCTACTATAGAACTGGTTAGAACATTACCCAAAACATGTTGTACAGACACTTGTGTTTATTCCACATTCATAGTTATCATGTGCCTTTTATCCTTGTACTTAAGCCTTTGGCTTTTATGTATTTTTGTCTTTCGTATTCATGTTTGAAAAAAAACATTCAATAAACGTGTTCTGAAAAAGTATATAAACTCTTGTCTTGTTTGTTTTTCGTGTCACAAGTGACATTTCTCACACCATGGCTACCTCTACTGTCTCTGCTCCCTCTTCCTCTACTGTCAAAGTCATCGACGAACACTTAGATCGTGCCAGTTGGGAGGCTTTGTATCTTCGCCATCCCTTTAACATGCTCATTGCTGGACCTAGCGGTTCAGGCAAAACCGAATTCGTCAAACGTTTGATCGAACATAAACATCATTTGATCGATCGGCCACCTCAACGGATCGTGTGGTGTTACAAAGAGTGGCAATCGGCGTACAGCCTCTTGCGAGAAAGTCAAGGCGATTCCATCGTGTTTGTGGAAGGCATTCCTAAAGAAGACGACGGCATCGTCTCTGACTCCCGTCAAACCCATTTGGTCATTTTCGACGACATGTTAGGAGAAGACGAAGAAGAAATTAAATTGTGGTTCACGCGCAAAGGGCATCACCGTAATGCCAGTGTCGTTTACATCACCCAAAATTTGTTTCAACAAAGTAAAGCCCATCGCACCATCAGTCTCAATGCGCATTACGTGGTCTTGTTTAAAAGCCCTCGAGATAAATCGCAAGTGCAAGTCTTAGCCAAACAGTTAGGAACGCCTTGGCTGACTCAGCCGTACGACGATGCCACTCAAACTCCACACGCTTATTTACTCGTCGATTTGAAACCTACGACCCCCGAGGATTTGCGATTTCGTACCCACTTGTTTCACCACTGGTGCCAAGACGGAGGGCCTGTCCTGTACACGTCTCCGTCCTCGACTTCATTTCACTCCCCATAAAAAAAATCTATAAAAACCTCAGACCCTTTTTCGTCTGTCTCACTCTCAGTGCGAACATGACGTCCCTTCAGTCGCATCTTCCTGTCAAATTGATTCGTGCCTTGTATGGCATCAGTCGAGAAAAAGATCCACAAACACGAGCTCGTGTCTTAGAAGCTAGTCTCAAAGAAGTCTTACGATGGTTCACGGTGACGGCACGTCAATTACTCCAAGGAATCATTCAGATTCCTCATCAAACCAAACGCTTTTTCGATCGAAACAAAGTTGCTTTGGTCCAACTGGCTGATCCCCGCATCGACACTCAAACCAAAAAACAAATCATTTTGAAACCTGGAGGGAGCGGTACTCTAGGAGGGGTCATCATTCGCTCACTCTTAAGATGGGATCCTAATGCCCCCAAAGTTATCCCCAAGACAAAAGTCCAACGAAGCCCCAAGAAGAAAAAGAAAAAGACCAGGTCCCCAAGAAGAATAACTTCTCCAGTGGCAGGACCCTCCTCTTACCAGACACCACCACCCCGGAAAAAGAAAAGAAGCCCCCAGAAAAAGAAACAGAGAAAAAGTCCTCAGAAAAAGAAAAGTCCACAGAAGAAGAAAACTAGTCGCAAGAGAGGCACTTCGGCCAGGACGCAACCTTACACTCGCAAACCACGACCTGCCACAGCGGTGACTGCGTCTCCGGCAGCCTCACGTTTGTCCACTTCTCCGTTGATGTCACCAGGAACTGAAGAGTACTTGGAGACGTTGATCACACCAAGAACTTCTCCGTTGATGACCCCCAAAAGAACTTCCCCAGTGGCAGGACCTTCCAATTTAGCGGCAGTGGCTGCTGCTCACAAAATACCTTCTCCCAAAATCAAAGTCCATGAAAGATCGGGCATGTTACAAAGTTTACTGGATTTGTCCAAGCAAGAACTGGCTCGATTTAGTCCGTTGCGTACCCCTGCACGACGTGTCATGCCTGTCCTCAAACTGATTAAACGTAAAGACAATCAGTGGCGACGCGTTCCAGTATAAAAAAGGCCTGTGACCGAGTAGGATATCAGTGTTTTTTGGTGCTCCTGAAGACTCAAAGATGTCACCCTCCAGAAAACCCCAAGGAAAGAAAAGGAAAGGACTGCCACCACGTTTAGCCAAACATGGGGACATGTTATCTGTCCTGTCCAAAGCTTCTCCACCCCTACGAAAAAAACTCATTCAAACGGTCTCCAAAGAGGTTATCGATACCGTGTGCGAATGCTGTTTGAACGTTTTGAAAGGCACGATCCCTTTGTCCAAACACCAGAAACAATGCTTAGGCAAACATCGTCACGTTCTTCGGAAAATGGTTCAAAAGAAAATTTCCATTCGTCAAAAAAAGAAGATGTTGGTCCAACGTGGAGGCATTTTACCTCTCTTGTTAGGCCCCATACTGAAAGGAGTCTTGGGAACCATGTTGGGAGGACTGGTGGGAGCAAGATAAAAAGGCCCTCGGAAGTCCCAAGATCTCAGAATTCACCCCTGACAACCCCATGGAAGGACGAAAACTAGCTTTAGTGCCTTACAAACGATGGATGGAATACCATCGGTGGCAAGAACAACGCACCGCGCATTTACCTCCCAATCCCAATTTGAGCGAGATGTCCCAGTTACAACACGAATTGCAATCCTTGATGGATCGCCAAGATTTGTCCGAAACAGAAAAATCGCAAAAGTACGGTCAACTCTTGCAACGACTGCAACTCTTTCACCAGAAAGCTTTAGACGAAACAGCTCTACCCACTCTGAAAGATTTTAAGACCTTGATGAAAAGTCCAGCACCATCATCATCATTACCACCACCACTACCATCCCCAAGTGTCACCAGAGATGCTACCCCACAAAGGCCTGAGGAAGAAGAGATGCGCGAAGTGTTTCAAACACCGTCAGCAGCTCCCATTTCGAGTAAGATTGCAGCATCCTTGTTGACCCCGTCCCCCACACCCCAACGAGAAGAAATGAAAGCTTGGGTTAAAAAGATGATGTCCACGCCTCCTTCGACAGAAGTGAAAAAGAATGAAGGGAAACCAGAAGTGAAAAAAGAAAAGAAAACCAAAGCCATTCCATTGCCACCTCCACCACTACCTTCGACTTCTACTCCCGTAGCCCATCGGACACGTAAATCCGTTTCCAAACCACCCTTTCGACCCACCCAAAGTAGCATCACCGAAGAGTGGGTGACTTATTAACACACAAAAAAATGGAAAAAGTCTTAGCCAGCATTTACTACGATCCCTCCCATCCTGCAGGTTACGCAGGAGTTCAAAAATTGTATCGTGCTGCCAAAACGCGACTGAAAAGTCTCCGTTTACCTCAAGTGCAACGATGGTTACAAGAACAAGCTACCTACACTTTACACAAACCCATTCGACGCAAGTTTGCCAGAAGTCGCACCCGAGTGGAAGGCATCGATCATCAATGGCAAGCCGATTTAGCCGATGTCTCTCATTTGGCCAGCTACAATCGTGGCTACAAATATTTGTTTTGTGTCATCGACGTCTTTTCCAAATTTGTCTGGGTCGTGCCCTTGACTTCCAAATCGAGCAGCGAGTTAGTGCGAGCCCTGCAACGGGTGTTGAAACAAAGCGGTCGTCACCCTCTTCGATGGCAAACGGACAAAGGCACCGAATTTCTGAACCAAGCTTTCCAAAAAGAATTAAAGAAACGTGACATTCATTTTTTTACCACCGAGAATCCCGAAACCAAAGCCAGCATCGTGGAACGTTTTCAACGCACTTTGAAAGAACGCATGTGGAAATATTTTACGCATCACCACACTCTGAAGTACATAGACATCTTACCGCACCTGGTGCAAGCGTACAACCAATCTTACCATCGAAGCATCGGACGTGCCCCGCAAGACGTGACTCCCGACAACGAAGTGCTGGTGTTTGAGCGCCTGTTCGGTACGTCCCCGACGAGGGCTGTCCCCAAGAAAAGTGGAGAGTTGGCCGTAGGAGATTGGGTGCGCATTGGCAAAACCAAACGCACTTTCGACAAAGGTTACTTACCTAACTGGACGACCGAATTGTTTCGCGTCACTGGACGAGTGCATGGTCGTCATCCTACCGTCTATAAATTGGAAGACATGAACGGAGAAGTACTCAAAGGAACGTTTTATTTGCCCGAGTTACAACGTGTCACCAAAAAAGAAGACGACGTGTACGACATCGAAAGCATTCTCGAACGCAGAACCCGTAAAGTGGGCAAACGACGTGTCAAAGAAGTCAAAGTACGTTGGAAAGGATATCCACCCAGTTTCGATTCTTGGATCGACGCTTCGCAAGTCATCGACTATAAAAAGAAGTGACCATCATGCCCTTTCACACAACAGACGCAGCTACGTCGACCACTCCTTCTTCCCCTAGTTCTTCTGTGCAAGATTTACAAAAACAACCCTTGTGGGTATGGTATGGAGAACGTGTGCCTAAAACGCAAATCGTCTTTTTCTGCCAAATCTTCGTGGTGTATTGTGTCATCGGGGCAGCCATTGCCAATTTGAGTTTGCAACAAGGAGACAAACAATTGTGGACCATTTTATTGAGCAGTTGCATCGGTTACCTGCTTCCCAATCCCTCCTTGAAATTCTCCTCGAACGGGAACGTTGTGTCCAGTGCCAGTGCCAGTCACCACTCCAACCACAACCAGAACCCCATTCTAGACGGAGACACGCCTCTGACGTCCAGTAATATCCCCTCGGACAGCCACAGAACTCTGGAATTATGAGTCACGAAAACCAATTTTACTTAACCTTACCCAGTGACAGTTCCATGGAGGTGTTTCCCCACAACACGTTGTGCTGTTACACGGCCAAATTACCTCAAGCCATCCCCTTAGATCACGAAGCCCATTGGGAAGTGGCTTTAGTGGAAATGATTCACCCGACCCAAGTCCTCAATGTCCTTCCCAATCAAAATAAATTTGATGTGGAAGTTCATGACGAGCAATTGCAACAGTGGATGGATACCCATAGCAAATATGACAAGAAAACCCGTACACCAAATCTAAAGTGGACCACCTATCACTTGTTCATTCCCCCAGGCTATTATTTTAGTGGTCAACATTTGGTCAACACCATAGCCACCAGGTTTAATGGTGTGTTTCTGAAAGCTTTGGAAAGTGTCAAAAAAAGTGTCACCCTGGAGTACCACAAAACAGCTCGTCGCTTCCTGATAAAATTTCCTGAGGGACCCAAAATCATGTCTTTCTTATTTTGTCCTGAATTGTTTGACATGTTGGGCGGTGACATGGAGCTGAGGAAGAAAGTAGAACAAAAAACACAACCCGAATTACCAGTCATTTACGACAACGATTCTTTTGCCAAGTATTTTCGTACCCCGGTAGAACTGAACCAAGGACTGAATTTGATGTTCGTGTACTCTGATGTGGTGGAATACAACGTGGTGGGACACACCTCCGTGCCGTTACTGCGTGTCATTCCTTTCAAAGTGGATTCTGCCGCAAACGCTGACGAGGAAGGTGGAAACACTTACCACGTCCACCGCGAATTTGTCCATCCTCACTATTTGCCTGTCAGCAAGTCGTATTTGGACACGGTCAACATTACTATAAAAGGAGATTTGGGACAAAATATTCCATTCACCAAAGGAAAAGTCACGGTGAAACTCCATTTTCGAAAACGGTTTTCTCACGACTCGTAAGTAAGTCATGTATCCAGTGTACCGAGGGGTTGCTCGACAGCGAGGACACGGTTTAGGAGACATGTTAAAATCGGCCTTTCGTTCGGTGGCTCCGGTGTTGAAACCGATGGTGACACGCGGATTGCACGCCTTGAAAGATGCGGCACTGACACAAGGCAAAGAATTTCTCCAAAATGTTATCATCGACAAACAAAACCCTAAAGAAGCCTTCATGAGGGCAGGCAAAAATGTCTTGCTGCAAACGGGCAAAGACATTTTGGGCCGACGAGACACACCTATAAATGCCCTGCACGCTACCGAGTCAGGCATTCAGCAAGGACAAGGCAGAAAGAGACGACGCAGAAAACACCCTTTCACCAGACTTCAAGCGAGAAAGGCCAAGAAAAGAAGAACCGTTCGAGACTTAGACGTTTTCGATTATTGAGAAAGAACAGAACAAAAAAATGATGCACCGAGAGTCATGCGCTTGTTCCAAGACGGAACTGGATCTGTTTGCCATGCCCCCCACCATGATGACGATGCAAGAATCCCAGTGGGTGGAATTTCACCCCGTCTCCTCATTGACAGCCTCAGCTCCCATCGAGTTTGAAATCAAAGGACAGCCCGAAGATTACATCGATCTGAATAGCAGTTACTTGTACTTGAAAGTCAAAGTTGTCGATGAGGACAATTCGACCCTAGATGGCGATGAGGTAATAGCTCCCGTCAACAATTTCATGCATTCCTTGTTTAGCGGAGTGGACTTGTACTTGAACAACAAACTGGTTAGCAGCAGCATGGATACTTACCCTTATCGAGCGTACCTGGAAAATCTCTTGACGTACGGAATAGATGCCAAGAACACTCATCTCAATGCCTGTGTGCTATGGGAAGCTGACGAAGCAGGCCAGTTTGAAAGATTCGAAACTGATGCAAGCAAAACACCAAACAATGACGGATTTGTAGAACGAAGAGACAAAATCAAAAACGGACAAAGTTTAGAACTGATGGATCGTTTACATCTGGACATGTGGTTGCAAGAGAAATATTTGCTAAACGGGGTGAATGTTCGCCTGAGACTGAACCGTAGCAGTGCCGCTTTCCATTTGATAGGTACTACTGTTTGCAAAACTGTAATCGAGGAAGCCAGGCTCTACGTACGCCGTGTGGAAGTGTTACCTAAAGTGGGAAACGACATCAGTCAGACGTTGAGCAGAACGACCGCCAAGTATCCCATACGACGCGTGGAAGTGAAAACGTTCACCATTCCCAAGGGACAGCGATCCATGATCGAAGATCATCTGTTCCAAGGACAGCTACCCAAACGTTTAATCGTTGGTATCGTCGAGAATACAGCCTTCAACGGAGCTGTCGAAAAAAATCCTTTCTACTTTCAACACTTTGGCGTGTCCAAGATCGAAGTCAGTCGCGATGGCAAGACCTTGTGTACCCGACCTTTCGAACCTGACTTTGAGAAGAAGAATTACTTGAGATCGTACTTGTCCCTGTACGAAGCCACCGGCCAGTTAGGAACCAACACCAGTCACGGCATTACGTACGAGGATTACGCAGGAGGTTATGCTTTGTGGGCTTTCGATTTCACTCCAGACCAAGGCAGCGACGAGGGACATTTCCACCCTATAAAATCCGGCCAGATTCGTGTGGAAATTCAGTTTGCAAACCGAGACCCTGATGTAACGGTGAACGTCATCCTGTATGCCGAATTTGATAATACCATAGAAATCAATAGTTTGAGAGAAGTCATTCTAGATTACTAGAAGTCATGGAAGACTGTTATCCCTCTTTACCTAGTGGAGAAACTTTGGACATGGAATGTAAGGAGACCGTGGAAAAAGAAGAAGAAGTGATCATGATGAAGTCCCGATGGCCAGAACAAGAAGCGCATTTAGTCTCCTGTCTTGCCAAACATGTTGGTCGATAAAATGACGGAATTGATCAAGAAAAATTGTTATGGATGTCAAAACGATCATCCCAGTCAAATTCAACACGATAAATGCCTGATGTTGAGTCAAGAAGAAAAATTGGACGAGTATCTGGACGAAGCTTGGAGTCTCATCTCGAACAAAGACGTGTTGCACCAGTGGTATAAAGACTTGCGTGAACATTCTTGTCCACCATTAACCACTCAAGAGATCCATCGTATCGAAGCTCTCCTGAATCAGAGTGAGGAAACAGAACGAATAACCGTTTATTCGTCAGACATTTTCAAGCAAAAAGTCAGGATCGAATTGACGACTTATTATTATCTGTGAAGAAGAAAACAACACAAATGGATACCTGGGAACTTTATTACCTTTTGAACCACAGTTCGTATACGGCTTCTTGGAATCCTGTCGTCTGTGCTAAAGATGAACTCCCTCATCGCAAACCTAAAGACCATCAAGCTTACGTGATCAACACGGACGACAGTCATCTCCCAGGAACCCACTGGGTAGCCGTCTACTTTCCTCAAGAAGGATGTGTGGAATATTTCGATTCGTACGGATTGCCCCCTTTGGAAGACGATATCATTGACTTTATGAGAAGAAATGCTCAAACCACCCGATTCAATAATGTGAAATTACAAGGCACAGATTCCTTGGTGTGTGGACAATATTGTGTGTATTTTCTGCATCATCGCAGCCTTGGCTATTCCTTAGAACATTTAGTGACTCATTTCGATCCTCGTTCTTCTGCTAGAAATGATGTGAAAGTAGATCGATGGTTTTGTGACCATTATGCTTATCTTTTGTCTCAAGCTAGGAAACGTAGTGTCCATCAATGGCCTAATGATTTCCAACAGTGGAAATCACAATTTCATTCACAACGTTGTCAGCCCTGTTTAAATTAGATGGTCCATTGAGAAAAAAATGTTTGATGTTATCATGTTAGATTATTGTTAAAAATGTTAGAAATGTTGTTGTTTAGTGTTAAGTGATTTTTGAATAAAAAATGTTGTGTTTTGAAAAAAATGCCTTTGTCTTTTGTTTAGCTATAAGAATGTTGGATTGATGCTCTTTCATTTCTTACTATCCCTCTCATGAACGTTGCGGCTCGAAAACCGTGTGGGATGTTTTCCTTCACGTCCGCGCTTTGACTTTAAGAACCGGGGTTGTTTCCAGTCTAACCATCCATTGTTGACTCATCCTCCTACGAAGATGTGCTCCAAACTAGCTAAGCTCAACGAAGCCTACGTGAATTTGCATAGGGTCAGACACAGTCTGATACCGAAGCCAGAAGAAATAGAGAATGTGAGAATGTTAAAAATCACTGAAGACCTGATAGAAGAGCTCTTCAGAGAAGAAATGAACAGGGAGAAAGAAGAATGGACAGAGAAGTACAGACTTCAGAGACAGCAGCAACAGCAGCAACAACAGCAACAGCAGCAGCAACAACCTGAAGCTGACAGAGGCTTTGTCGATTGTCGTATCGACACCAAAGAGTTCTTCTTCTCTTTCCGAAGAAGCAGACCTATCGCCAGAAAGTCAATCCTCAGAGGACATCGCATTCTTAGAAACTAAAAAAAGAATGCCATAGCAAAACAAAAAAACAGCCCTTTTCAGGGCTACCCAATACTCTAGAAAAGAAATAACGATCGATTTGCCAATGTGTGTAGGTAGAGTAGTGTGAAAATAAACACTAACTCTTTTTTAAAAAATTGTGAGGGTATGTGTTAGTGTGTTTGTGTTTGTAAGTGATAAAGTAGGTTGGTATGGATAGTAGATTAAAATGATGTTTGTTTTTTTTGGGCTGTTTGAGGTGTATATTTGGGGTTAGATTGGATTGCTTTGCGTATGTGGATAGTCTATTGAAGTGATTTATAAAAAATTTTAAAATAGTGATGGGTAGCATAAAAAGTGAGTGAGTGTTTCTTTTAGGTCCGCGCGTTGTTGTTGTTGTTTTTTGGTCACGATCTAGGTAAGATCAATTTTATGTTATTAGGGGGATGTTTTCCATCACGTCCGCGCTTTCACTATAATAACCCACCACGTTCGTCGTTCGAACCATTCTACGGAATAATAAAAACGAAGATGGTGGTTGCAAGTGACTTGTTCAACAATTTGGTACATATATACAACTGGATAATAGATGGTATCTATGTAGTGGAGAGACTGGAAAAAGAATGGAAGATAGCAGAGTACCTGGACTACGCTAAATGTCTAAACATAGCAAAAGAAGTGATAGCAGGAATGATTGAAGAGGAGGAAAAAAGATTGAGAGGTATGATAAATCCCACCTATGTCAGAGTGGGAAGCCTAAAGGAAGCACTTGACAATGCAAGCAAAGTCAGGTGCTTTCTTGAAAAAATGTCACATGGGACAGAGTGCTCTTATGTGGAGAGAGGCCAGGAAAGACTGAGGAAAGGAGAGGAGTTGATGAGAAAAGTGATGGAGGTAGAAGTCAAGAAGATTAAAGAGAGATGGTATAAAGAAAGAAAAGAAGAAGAAAATAGAAAAAAGGGATGAATTTGAAAAACTGAACACAAACTGGATGAAAATCCAAGAGAAGTTCCGGGCCATGGGCCACCCGGACTGGCTGCCGGAAACAGAAAAGAAAAAGAAGAAAGGAATGATGGACAAAATAAGAGGATGGTGGAAGAAGTTAAGAAGTTAAAAGAAGAAGAAAAACCCAAAGGCCCTTTTCAGGGCCCCCATATTTCTCGAAAAGAGATAGCCTTTGAATTGCCTACCCCTTTCTTATTTTTTTTTAAAATTTTTTAAAAAAAAATCCCATGTTCCATTTCCCTTGACGCTATACAGTCCCACCCTGTTTAAATTCCTTTGACGCTATACAGTCCCCTATTCCCATGTTCAAATCCCCTTGACGCTCAACAGTCCCACGATTTTTCTCCATGTTAATTTCCCTTGACGCTATATGTTCCCACGATTTTTCTCCATGTTAATTTCCCTTGACGCTATATGTTCCCACGATTTTTCTCCATGTTAAATTTCCCTTGACGCTATATGTTCCCAAGGGTGTTTTTAATGGTAAGTCCCATTGACGCTATAGTATCCCCCTTCACTACTTACGTGTTTAGGCTCGAATAAACAACAACACAAGAAAGAGTGAAAACAACAACCTTTAAAAAATTTAACAAATCACTTTTTTCCCTAGTAAAATACTGAAAATGGAAAAATAAGAACTTATGGATTTAAGAATCAAATCCAAAAACATCCATGAATAATCCACGAATAAAATTTTAGATGTCCTAATATTGAAATGTTTTCAAGTTCGAGTCCCGACGAAGAATCCAAGATGGTATGCGATGACGTATACTGTAGCCTTTGAGGTGTTGGAATGTCTACAGTTCTGCGCTATTCACAAACAATAATCAGATATTGGAAGTCCGAATTTATTTTTTAAGAAATGTCTTTGTTCAAGAATTATGTATGAGCACAAAAATATTTCCAGAGAAATGAATTGATGTTTTAGAATCCAAATAATCTGAAGAAAATTAACGTACAACTCGAAAACTGGGTACAACAGAAGGAAACGACTTGACATCAAACGTGTTTAAGCCCAGACTCTGAGATCTCTCTCTAAGCATCACTGTTAAATCTAAGTAATGCGCTTTTTCTTAAATTCCTAATTGCGAAATAGAGAATCACGTGATCATCTTTACATATAAAAAATAACGTAGCCCCAGTATCACCTTGATAAAATCCAATCATTTTACTCCGAGAAAAAAAGTTGTTTACTTCACTAAAGCTATTTACAAGCCGAGGGTCACGTATTGAATACAGCCTCAATATATATATATAAAACTTGCTGACGTGACTGTCGGCTGCTAGATTCGCTAGCATGTCACTCAAATTAGGGTTCAAGCTTACCCACCTTGTCATTTTATCAGCGTAAATGCAAGAATTTTGATGTCATTAAAAATATATAGAATTAAGTTCCGCTGCACATTACCAGATATGTACTCTTATTTACGCGCATGATAAGAGAACGAGCCACAATGACGAACTGCCCCTAGTTTAAAACTAATACGCCCCGTTTTGCAAGAGCGACCAGTAGCGAATACATTTATAGTAATTCTCGACCTGTGAATGGTAAGTTTAAAACTGTAAGTGATAAAAGGAAATGTCCCCTCACAACTGAATACATGAATGATGCATTTTAATACTCGATATTGTTCTGAATTGTCAATGGGGGTATTTTCATTGTGTAATGTAACTTTTAACACCAACATAACATTTAACTATATAAGTATAGCAATTCTTACTAGCACAATAAAAGGTCCAACCACCGCTTTGCAATTCAACAGATACAAATCTAAAAACTCGACATATGAAATGAAACTTTCACCACAAACAGTTTAATCAAAAACGTGAATTAAAATTCTCGACATATGACAGAAATTTCAACTACGGTCCTGTATTTCAAACGACACAATCTAAACACTCGACATAGATAATATAACTTTCAATCACTACTGTTTAATTCAACAGATACAGGCTAAAATGTGGACCTAGAAAATGCAACTTTAAGGACATGTATTTTTATACAACCCTTGAAACTGGAATTTTGGACATTTGACATTAAAATTTCAACCCCAACGGTCTGATTGGATCAGCTTTTGTCCGCTATGGCGCATCATCCACTTGCGTTACCTTCAAACCCACTTGAACCCTATTGAATTTATATTTGAATTGTAGCTATTGCAACATTGTGTACCAATATTTAAAAAGATCAAAATTTGGGCATGAAGAAATTGTAGTCAGGGCTTGTGAAATTTTGGTCAAAGCTTATGAGTTTAATTAAGTCACCAGCCCTGAGCTAATGTCTAAAAAAAATTTCATTGATCACTGCAACATGCCATACAAATTAAATATACACAACAGGAGACTATGTCTGAGTACGAGCCTGTGGTCAGTCCAGCATGCTTCGCTTCTCATGGCCTTAGTCACTCAAACATTCCGCATGTCTCTTATCCTGATGATGATGTAAGCAATGAGATGTTAGTGCTTGGAGCATAGGTGCGTCCAAGATTTTTTGGTTTGACAGGCGGAAAACTGTGTTTAGTCACAGTTTCCTCTAAAAAAACTGCTAGCGCCATTTGGTCATTTTAATTTCCTAGACTGAAGAGGTAAATTTTAAAACAAAGCTGATAACTTTTTAACATTTTGTATATTTGGTAATTATTTGCTACACTCGCAGAAGCTAATATTGTCTAGTCTGGAAAAATTTATTTTCGCTATTTTAATAACTGCTAATTATTAGTCTGATATTTTAGCACAACGGAAGAGTCATTTTAGTTATGTGTCCATAGATCATGTACAATTTCCACAAGTACAATATCCAAAGAAATTTCAGCCATAGTTCATGAAAGTAGCATAGAGGTACACCAACATTCTCTCCTGTGTGAATATTGCAAAGGTAAACAACTTTACCTTACACCCACCACTCTCTCCGCTGTTCATGATATTGTACATCGACCCCTGTTGTTAAATTTACCAAAGTCATTTTTTTCCAATAACACCTTGTGATGTTTGGAGATCTACACTAACACCAGCGTTGAAGTCACCACTTCTGGTATAAGAAACTCCATTATTTCTTTATAGAAAGTGTCACTGATCTCATTTGGGTTGGTCATGGTGAGTGCATAGGTGCTTATGATATTGCTAGTTTCGTACTGACATAGCGAATCACATTTGCACAAGTCTGTCATTCATGAACGTATGGAGATTTGAAAGCTTCCTGGCTAGATGTGATATGATGGTAAACTCAACCACCAGCCTCACATCAATCTTCTTTACTTTGGCCTTTCCAGAATGAGATGTAAGCATATCCTTCTTCTGAACAAAACGTAATATTGTCTAGGTATTTTCGTTATAAAACTTCTTGTAATCTCTATTTGATTGTAATGATAATGGTGATATTTGCATATCAAATATGACCACTACAGCAGTCATCTTGAAAATATTATCACGAATCCTGATGAATGGAAGGTCTAAAGAACTTTTTCCATCTAATTGGTCCTTATTGAAATTTATGCCACTCAGACATCCAGTATGGCTGCTTTTGTAATCATCTTGAAAATCTTGTTATTGCTGCTTCTAAATGTATGATCATGTCCGCATGGGGTTTTCACTGAAAGAGTTGTTACAGTGTCCAGTTGGTCAAAAAAACGGGTGCCAATCCGAATTCCAATAAAACAAATAAGCTGGCCAACATGAAAATGTTATCAAAATTTCTCTCAGATGAATGGACGTTCCAACCATTGTGCTTTCATCAACATAGTTCTTGTGATGTCAAGTTGGTCCTATATAGAAATGGTACCGATCCGATGTCCAATATGGCCATCAATGTTCCCATCTAGATACTCTTATTATTGTTATTATTGAATGGATGATCATATCAGAATCAGTTTTCGGTGAAAGACTTCTTATATTGTGTTGTTTGTCCAAAATGAAAATGGCGTAAATCTGTCATCAGATATGACCGCCACAGCAGCAAGCTTGAGTATCTTGTTACCACTAATTCTGACAGTATGAGTTTTTCATGGAAAGACTTCTTATGATCCCTAGTTGCATATAAATAACATGATGTAAATCTGACTGGTTATATTGACATTTGTGTTTACAAGAAGACTTCTTGTGATGTCTAATGATCCTAATGAAAATCGTGCCAATCTGATATCCAATGCGTCTACTAGGATCTCAGTCTTGAAAAATATTGTTCTCTTACTCCACCAAAATGTAAAGTCATATCAACAGGGATTTTCCACTAGAAGATTTCATGTTCTGTCTTGTCGTTCTTATATGAAAATGATACCAATCTCACTCCCACCACAACAGCTAATTTGAAAATCTTGTTAGCATTGAATAATGTCAGAGACAGTTTCAATACTCTGAAAACATATACCTGGAAAACAAAAAGAAATAGTCCTAGCTTGATTTCTTAGAAGTACGTTTTGCCCAGTAGAGAATCAATCGCTTTGATGGGCTCTTTCTTAATGCCTTGCAACCAAATGGAATAACTAATCATTACATTTTTTGGATTGACTTTATATGTAACTTGTGTTGTTATAACTAAAACAAGAACTGGAAGAAAATGTCAGATTTGTTTCTGGACATCCTGTATAAAATGAAAACTGTAAAGAGTGTTTCACTAAAGTCCTATTTAAAGATGATCAATCATATTTCCTTGTATGAGACTTTTTCAGCATTGTCACAGACACTAAATATTTTAGCAGCAAGAAAAAGCCCCAGATTTGTTAAGATATAGTACATAAATAAATATGTGGGTAAGCCACTAACTACATCTTGGATAAAAAGTAAACATATTGGTAAAAGTGTTCTTCAACGACCAAATACTTTCCACTTGAAATAAACATTTCATAAATTAAACAATATAACAAGAACTGAACACTTTCTAGCATTTAGTGATTTTTTTAAACCACAAACAGCTACATAAACCCTAATCGTGCTTCTCCTGGTGACTGTACAATTATACAAGGGTCAAAATGCAAATATGACGATTCCTAAGAAACAAGATGAAAATGATAAATACGTTTAGACAATAAATTTACATGCAGAGAAACTTGGGAAGCAGTAAACCCATAAAATTTTAAGCAGCATAAGAGATTTGACACAAAATTAAATTATTAATGTTTTTATTTTTTACCACTTATCTGCTTAAAGTTATTGCATACTATGAGACAATATATCATGATCAGAATGCTAGAAAAAGAACTAAGATCAGAGGTCATGAATTAATCAAATGTAATAAATACATAAAATGAATTATTTAAAATTAGACAAGTCATCTTCAGGTAAGAATAGCGGATAAAAAAGAACAGATCATTGCTGCAACATTTAGAATTAATTGTACGTTGTCTTTTATTTTTATTCCTAACATGACTCATATATATGCTAAATATTTTTATTTCTTTCATTGATTTTTAATAGATAATTTTCCAAAAGTATTTTGAAAATTCACTTTTTGGCATTTATTATAGAAAAAGTTACAATGTCCTGAAGATTTAATATGAAGACAACTGTAATGGCATATGTATGTATTACTATTGAGTATGATATGAATAACTGTATCTTAACCAAAATAGGTTTGGTATTTTTCCCCACCCATGTTTTCGTTGCTCGCTGGGACGATAGTTAGAATTTCAGTATTACACTTCTTAAAATTTAAATGCAATTATCTTTTGTAAAATAAACAAATACACAATAAAGAATATTTCTCCTGATATTAGTAATGGGCACATTCATGTTTAAGTTCCTAGTATATTCTTTTTTGGAGCAGCTTCTTAAACAATGGTTTTACACCATCCAAACTTTAAAATAGGCAAATGTTACTTTCAGATGTGGACATCCTGGCTTTACTACAAACGTCAGAAAATATGCATATTAATTCTTAAATTACACTATACTCGGCTATAATGGAAACTTTTGTGAATGCTGCAATAGTTTTAGAATATAACACGGATAAGAACATTAAGAACCTTACACATTATTGTAATCATAAATGCCCTGTTTCTTACAAAAATCACAATCAATGGTAGGAGCCAATTAAGTACAACAGAAGGAAATAAAATAGTTGAAATTGATACTAAATTGGTTGACTAAACAATCTGTATAATCACTGCTCAAGCAAGCGACAAAACAATCTCAGTAGAAAAAGTATGTTAGTCACGTGGGTGATCAGTGGTAGGCAGACGTTATTGACATGCAAGCGTAAGAAAAAGACGACAGTTGTTACGAGTACATTTTGACAGAGATAGGTCACCTGCTATGTATAAATTGAAAGACTTAAAAGGAGAAAATACTGTGATTTTATTTTTCAATATATATAAGTAATTCTATACAATAAACAAGATTAAGAAAAAACATTTGAAGATGAAATTATAAACAATAAAATGTATATGTTCGTCAACTGCAATGCATATGATCCTTCAATACTTAGGATCCCGTTGAATTTTGGCTCTAAAGTAAGTGAAATATATAAAATTAGTTACTCCAAAATTCAAACACAAACCACCTCAAAAGTGTCGGTCTTGGAAGTCTTCCGTTTTTAATACTGGTTGTAATGGGGTCTCAGTCTTGCAAATATTTTCCTTTTCAGTGTTAGTTTTGGAAGTCTTCCTTACTCTTCCTGGACGACAAGGTCGTTGTGCCATATTTCCCCACATGCAATTAAGCATCACTTTGGCAAACGAGCGCCTTCCTTTTATGATGTCGTCTAAAATGATGCCTTCGTTGGAAATGCATTCCTCTTGAAATTTGTCATGGTCTTTGTGAGTCTGGCACCAGGAAGGATAGCCGATGGCTTCATGTTTGAGTTTCAATGTAGCCCGAGAAAGAATAGCGGAGAACTCGCCCCTTGGAGAACTCGCCCTGGGAGAACTCGCCCCATGGAGAACTCGCCCTGGGAGAACTCATCCCAGGTGTCAGGAGAAGTCGCCCCATGGTGGTCAGAGAAGTCGCCCCACTTCGCCTGGAGAAGTCGCCCCAAGGATCATATATAGTCATTCTGAGATGTCGCCACATAGTTGTTAAGGTTTTATTTATTGTTGTTTTTCTTCAACTTAATAACTTATTAAATCTATAAAATTTGCAATTTTTTAATTTTTCCATTTGATCAACTCCGCTTCTATACTTTACGAAAAATAAGTGTTATCTGTCCCTTTTGCTCTGCTCTTCAAATCATTAGATGCATTTTAGTTGGAAAAATAGAGAAGGTGTAAGCATTGTGTGACGTCTGCAGTTTTATATATGAAAGGGTTCCAACCTAATAACCTAAGTCATCCTGAGGTGGCTTTATGACATAGACCTCTATACCCCGAAATCGACCGAATTCTTGCTGACCGTCAATAAGCCAAAGAGTTATATTATCATCTCTCTAATTGAACAATTCAATCTGATTGTTCATTGAGATTTGCTAACCACTGACGAATGATACTTAAACTCGATATAAAGCATCATTGACGCCTACTCAGGAAATGCGGTCGCTACCGAGTTCATAATCATGGCTAATGCGCAGAATTCGGACGGTTTCTAAACGATCACTTGTAATATGCCCATCATTTAGTTTATTTCTTCTTTTTTTGTCAGTGTTCGTTATTTTATTATTTCTCAATAATAAACTATTTCAAGCTGAACGAGACGTTTAACAAATATTTCACTACTAAATTACCGATGCAAAATAAACAAGATTACGTTATTTTTATTATATACAAAAACACCATGATCACGCGTACATATTGGTGGAATTTAGTCTCCTTGATATGAATATTTGCAGAGATAGTGTTATCAATATTTTTTTAATTACATTTACATCTAAAAATGAAACATGCGTACTAGATGCAGTACAAGCAAATTTAATCGTCAGGTGAAAATGATTTAGACGAGCAATACATTTTTTCAGTTCTTCATTTGAATGCTTCCAGATCATAAATATGTAATCTAAAAATCTGAACCAAAGAGATGGATTAAACTTTTCGTTTCGAAGAAAATCCTTTTCTAATTTACCCATGCAATGGAAGAGTATGAAGGAGCCATATTAATACCCATTGACGTACCCATTATTTGTATGTAATTCTCATTTTTAAATTGAAAATAATTATTTTCCAAGATAAGTTTTATTATTTTACAAATATCTTCACTAGATAGTGTACTATTATTAGGATTGTTATTAAGAAAATATTTATATGCTTCAATACCATCTGCATGCGGAATGTTGGTATATAGTAATGTTACATCTAATAATACCAGGACTGAAATTATTAGATAGCTGTGGAATAGACTTCAACTTTTTAATGAAAGTAGTTCTATCTTTAATGTACGAAAGAAGTGATTTCATTAAAGGTTGTAAAACACTATCACTAAATTTTGATAGGTTTTTAAGTGTATGAATTACAACCTGATATAATGGGTTATCCTGGATAATTTAAAGGTAAATTATGGTCAAGATGTTTGGATAACATGTAGAACTGAGGTGGACGTATGTTAAGAGGGTAAGTATCAAATTCTTCATATATGGAATATATTTTAGCGATCTCATTAATGCATGTTGACATTTTAAATTTTATTTCTAATTGACGTTTAACTTCTTTAACATAATCATCTTGATTCATAAAAATAATAGTGTTTGACTTATCATCCTTTTTAATCACTATGCTGTTGTCATTCATTAGATTATATAAAGACTTAATTTCGTCCTTAGAAATATTAGGAGAGACAGGGGCTAGTTGATACCAATTTCACTTATATAAAAAATAATGTGAAACAAAGAATATTACAAGTCAAATTGACAACTGCATTTTTCAGTCATGTATATGGGTATTATAATCTATAATAATATTTTCTCCAGTAAACAAATAAAGAAGAAATTTGGTGAAAAGTAACCCCCTCCGGTTCGTATCAACATGCCCCATGCTGTGGTAAGTTGATACAGTACATGGGGCAAGTTGAGACATCATTAGTCGTATTAACTACTGCAATTGAGCACCCTGTTACATAACTGAGATAGCTGAAAATCAAACACATTCATGATTGATAGTCACCATGCCTTACAAGTAATGTTCAGCACTGGGCCTTACCAGTGCAAGAAACTGAAAAGTTATGAAAATCAGAAAAATGTGAATGAAATTTAAAAAACATGTTTGTCACTGTCAGATCAGTTAGGCCTGCACAGTCACATGTCATCACTAGAGTCACAGTTCTGGCAGACAAAGCTCAAACTTCCATCAGTGCATGCTTCATGTGCCCACATCTTACAAACAATGCACTGAACCCAACGCTCTCGTGACTTGATGTTGCCATATGGCTCAGTGCAAATGAGGCAGAAATTTTCTGATTCAGAATCAGAACTAGCACTCTCACTCTGAAACAAAGGTCTACGACATCTCTTGCGAGATTGCTGTTTCATAACAGTCTGTTTTTCCTGTTTCTACTGCTGTATTTTTACGCCTGTTTGCTGTCTTTTGGTCCTGGTTGCTATCTCGCTTCTGTCTGCCACCATCTTTCTTTGCTTGACTGTCGTTATTTCTCAGACCTGTGCTTTGCTTGGACCTTTTAGTCAAACTTCTCGCTGCAGTGTCCTGCTCGATCAATTGTTTTTCTGGAGTGTCAGTAAGAATTCGTGTTCTGCCTCTTTTCCTAATTGTCCGTTTCTCACTCCGTGGCCCGGCTTTAGGCAGTAGACGAATCATATGCAAAGAACCTGGACTCGTAGACGCTGATGGTTCTGGATCATTAAACCTGCTATTAGTCGCAGTAGGTGTTGCTGCAGCTGGTTCAGCAAATGATTCTATGTGGTCATTTGATACATGCAGCGTTGATGGTATTGATGTTCCCTCAACCGAACAGACCATTTCTGACGTTGACGAATGTGGTTCTTCATCAGATTGTGCAGGTTGACCTAGGTCTACCACTTCTTGGCCTTCATCGGTGGAAGATTCAGCAGCTGACCGTCGAGCGGTAGAAATTGGTGCCGACGCAGGTGATGATGATTCTTCAATCGGCAACATCAATCCTTCTGATACTTTGCTAGGATCTGGTCTATCCGTAACTGACGATGGCAAAAAAGCGTCGTCTGAAATTCTGTTTCGATTAAAGGGATAAATTCCTGTAACTTCAAATCCTGCCTGAATAGTTGTTGGTGTCATGGCTGGCTTGAATGCATGAGCACATACAGCTGGAATGTTCAGTGCTTGCATGGGCCGTCCTGGATGGGCATTGCACCAGGTGTCACACTGTGCATTATAATAGCGTTTCAGTGGAAAATAAACTGTGCAGTCAAGAGGCTGAAGCCGGTGAGAACATTGAGGTGGGAAAGATAATAAGTGCACTCCATTGTCCTTTGCAAACTGGATGTTCTCAACGGAGATGTGAGATTCATGATTGTCTAATAATAGAAGAACTGGCAGGGTAATGGATGCTTTGGTATGTTTAATGAAATGCTGAAGAAAGAGAATGGCATGGCCCAATGCATTTATTGCACAACAAAGAGTTACAAGAGTGCCCCTTTCAGCACTTGTTACAGTCCCACCTGTTTAACACCTTCTGGTGCTAAAATTTTGCCAGGATTTTGTGCTGTTGTGAGGCCTGTCTCATCAGCATTCCATATGGCCTGTGGTTGAAAATGGAAACGCCTGTATAAGCTCTCCAGATTGTCATAAAACAAATTTACATTTGTACGGTTAAAACTGGTGATACGACCGATGGAGGTGGCTTCCGGTTTACGCACTGACAGAACACTGCTGTGGCGGTTCATAAACCCTGAAAACCAATCATCACCTGCTGACAGATTAGCTTTCCAGTTGTTTGGAATCTCTTTGCTGAGGTGTACTGCTAATTCATAAGCCAGTTTTTTTGTTTCTTTTGGTGACAAGCCAAAAAACATCTTAGATGCATCAAGCAGATATGTTACAAACTCTTTTTCCTCAGCGTCGGACAACAGTTGTCTTGGCCGAGCATAGCCGCACTTTATTTCACCCTCTCCAGAAGCTGCCAGTTCTTTTTTTTTTTTCTTGCAGAATCTATAAAGCGTCATCTTATCTATTCCAAATGCATCAGCGACTGGCCGCAGAGGTCGGTTCTGGTTCAAAACTTCATCGGAAGCACGTTCCAAAACATCTAGCCCATCTCCTCGAGTGGTTTTCCGCTTATACGTTCGTACCATCCAAAACAGTAAAGTGTAAATAACTGTCAAGTACCATGCATATTCATGTTCACATTAGGCATACATTTATGCAACACTCAAGATAAAATAAATTAACACAAATAAATGGATATGAATATGAATGATTATGAATACGAATATGAACACGGTGGATTTCGAGTATGAATCTGAATCTGAATATGAAAGTTAAATCACATCAAATTCATCAAACACGTTGAAGTACATCAAACATAGGCCTATTTCTATAAATTAATAAAATGCTTTAATGTACACATGTAGGCCCTGCAATAATGTACACATTTAAGACTATGGGGCTACTTGATACAGCATCAGCTAGCCCCGGCACAAGTGTAATAATTAGGCCCGATAGGTAGGACATGCTTAATTTCTTTGTTACTTTACATGGAAGAGCAGGAACTGAACGACACTTTTCTGTTTAAAAGCGGAAACATCTATGCATAAAATAGTATTACAATTATATTTGTCGTGCTTACCGTGTTTTCGCAAAATGATTGCAAGAAATCTTCAAAAGGTTTTCAACGCAACTCGCAAATTAAAAACATCCGATAACTCGAAGACCAACGAGGTTTACGGCTTGCCGGACATGCAGCGTAGATATCTCGCGTGCATCTAAAAATAGATACAAGATAGAGCTTTCCTGAAAATAACTAAGTAAGTAATACCGCTTGTATCAACTTTCCCCAGTATCAACTAGCCCCGGCTTCCCCTACTATGATATTGCTTTTTATGATTACCAGTTAATATCTCTTTTGTGATCGCGTATATATAAAAATCTAAATATGAATCACGTAAAAGATAACTTAATTCTGTTATAAAAAGGTTATTTGGGCGACAAATTTTGGGATGACTTCTCCAACCAATTGGGGCGACTTCTCCAAAACTCTGGGGCGACTTCTCCAGATACGTTGGGGCGAGTTCTCGCAGGCGAGTTCTCTTTGGGGCGAATTCTCCCCATGCCCCAGAGAAAATGCCTTTCTGGGTGTAGTCGTCCTTATGGTACTTTTTTTTCTTGCAGAAGAGGTAACTTTCGTACACTTCTAATATCTGGTATCCCAGTTCCAGAGCCCGAAGCCATTCCACGCATGAGGAGTAGGCCTATAGAAATGTTATATATGATTTGTAAAAGGACACTAAGTCTGGATGGATAATGGTTTAAGTAGAATTTGAAAGTTTATAAAAGTGGATGTCTTGAGTAATGAGAAATGTGTAAAGTGTTTCGTATTGGAATATAGAGATGAATACTTTTAATGCATTAAAAGGATTGTGCTTAGAGGAAAGCACAGGTCATTTAACCCATGTATATACTTGAATAAATGTTTTGCGTCCATACAATGGAGTTTTCTTTTTGGAGTCTCTACTCTTTCTGATTCTTTCTTTGGATTAACTTTACTTTCCTTTCTTTGGATTAACTTTACTTTCCTGTAATTCTATCTTTTGTGACTTCGAAGTTGACAATCCTTCGATTCAAAACCTACAACAAAACAAAAAGTCGCAAAGAAGAAAGACGGCAGCTGTCATCGATCGATCGATTGACAGAACAAGAGAGAGAGAGAGAGAGAGAGAGAGAGAGAGAGAGAGAGAGTTACTGTGCTGTTAGGACGTGTATGTAATCCTGAACCAGACTTTTCTATAATCGGAAACGATGTCTCCTTTTCTCTGTTACGTCTACTTTGTCGTTGAACAGGACTTAAACATTCGTGTTTCCTAATTTGAATTTCTTAATACATTGTAAACGCATTTCTAAAAGAGCTGCTCCTTTTCGAAAGCAGCGACGACGTCTATTGCTATTACCACTGTTGCTATAGCTACAAAAGTGATATGTTAGAGCGTCGCCTCGGATGCAGGAGGTCGCGGATTTGAACCCAAGCCGAGTCATACCAAAGACTTATAAAAATGGTACTAACAGCCGCTCCACTGTGCTCTCAGCACTGAGAGGGTAGTGTTAGCTCTGGTCGGCCTGGTGCCAGGATAACGTGGGTGGGTGGGACATGATGCCCCAGTGCTATATCACAATAAACTGCAAACATCGTAGTGATATGACTGAAGAATTGTTAAACGCTACGTTAAAAATCCAAATCACACACACACACACACACACACACACATACACGTGATCTCTAGTAAGACCAAAATACAGGACAGAACAAGTGGATTATGATGTTAACTGGATTTATCTATACAACAACCGTCACGCCGCCATGTTTTGCGTCTCTTGTTTGATAAGGCAACATTTTACAAAGTCGAAATGTCGACAAGCCATAGAAAGTTATGCGACTTGAGTTTTCCTATCCAAGTTTTCAAAAGTACGCACGCACTTGCAACTTCACTATATATTTTCATTTCATGCAAAACCCAAATTTTGATAAATCGGGAGCTCAATGTAACGTATGGTAAACAAAGCCCACATGGATCGATGACTTCTTCAGTCCATATGTGACCCTTACAGTTCACCCTTGAAATGATTTGACATAACAATGTTCTTTGATATACGTAGGGATATATTTGACTTCCAAAATAAGGATTGACGGTGTTACTATTTTATAGTCCAAACTAAGCAAGAGAAAGGTGTTCCACCACATGTCCTAAAATGTATCACATGCACAGCAAAACTTACTTCTGCCTAAATTAAATGTCAGATTTGCATTACCGGGTCCCTCAAAGAATTTCTAAATGCTTTTCAAATGATCTTCCCAGGTATCTCTGTAGATAATGATGTCATAGATGTATGGATCATAATTATTCAGACAAGATATTATCATGTTCATTAAACACTATAATGTTAAGGGAAAAATTTCCATACCAAACGGCATAAATTTATATTGATAAAACTCATCTGGAATTACAAATGCCGAAAGTGTTTGCTCTGTCTGTGAATAGAATTTGTCGGAATCCTCTTAAAAGATCAAACTCCATGACATATTTTTCATTTCCAAAGAATCGGTCACTGCAGTCATCAATTCTTGTTATTAGAAATGAATCTGTTTTGGTGACATTGTTCAATTTTCTATAGTCAGCACATGTATGAAAAGTATTATCTGGTTTCGGCACAAGATTACACGCTGAACTCTAGTTACATTTACGTGGTTCTATTTAACCAATCACTAGTAAATAATGAATTTTGTTTCAAACATTCCTGCATGCGAGAATTCATTGTGCAAGGATGCTGTTTCAGCGATGCAGAATCTACAATTTTAAAGTCATGGTAGACTTTTTTTTGTTCGTGTTGAAACATCAGAAACAAGCGCTCATTGTTAACTATATTTAATTTACATTGTTTGTTAAGTGGTTCTTATTTATTTATTTTTTATTTTTTATTCCATTGTATGCTGTTGTAATGTTATATTGTATGTTAGATTCAACCTTGTCCAAAATCAAGTTTATTTTCTACTTGACCTAAATTATTGCTTTTTTTATTTGCTTTAAGAATTTTTTCTGTAAACAACAAATGTATAGACAAAATATTCTCTATGTATATGGGTCTATTATTAGTATCATACTTAATACAAATAAATGTGTTTATTTTGTTCTGGGTCTAGATTATTGGGATTCCCCTACAATTTACCAGGTGCGCTTGACATTGTCCAAGTTATATTATATTATTTTTGTAATAGACTCTCTAATAATAACTAACATTTGATTTTGTAAATATTATTTCTCCATTAGGTAATGTTGTGACGTTGAAACTAGTACCTGTTGAGAAGATGATCAGCCTAGTATCGCGTAGAGTATGGTTATAATTCTCTCATTTGTTTCAGTTAGAGGTTCAATTCAATGCATCAAGACATACTCACTGATGACCGGATTATCTGACCTTAACATACTTTCATACTTATAAAGCAATATAGCATTTGTATTAGATCTATTGCTTTAATTTTTATTAATTTAAGCAATTCAAATTTGATTTGATCTTACACACGCACGCACTCACACTCACATACGAGGCTTGCTTCCCTCCTTTGGAAATGTCGACAAATGCATATATGTGAGACACATCTTCTTTGTTGAAACAGGGGTATCACATTTAACGAAATAATATTTAAACTGCTTCAGCAGCTATTCAATGCACACGCATTCTGGGGTTTTGTACGTAACAGCCTTAAAGAGCCAATACTATCACAGGGATCCAAAATGCATAGGTTACACTTTTTGATCCAATGATTTAAACAAAATTTGGTTGAAACTACCTTTTGAATTATTAAATGCTTCTTTTCAATTGGAAAACGTTAATTTCATTTTGATGAGTTTTACTTTTTTATCCTTCAACTATCAAAACATTCTAGAAATACGAAAATTTATTTTGGTGCAGTGATTTAGGAGATGAAACTTTTTACTTCGTCAAACGGTCTCGTGGTGCTCTTTGAGAGTAAGCTTTTCCAGTTAAGTCACTGTCAGCAGGTCGGGCGAGATCAGGTGAAAAATGTGTTTAAGTCTTTAACCTTAGCGACATTTGGCGGGAGTCGGGCTGTCTGCGAAAATTGAGGAATTGTCTTCTTTGAATGGAATATCCAACATATTTAAGAAAGTCGATAAGCAAGAAAAAGGATTTCCAGACAAAATGCAAAACATATTCTGCTACAAACAATGATGTTTCCTTCTGTCATAAGACACAAAGACTGCGAGTAGCTACAGCCAAAGAAAATAGAACAGTAGTGAACAGCACCCACTCTCCCGAGCACACCAGGCATATTGGTACCAATAAGATGTGCGAATAGTTTTAATGCTTAAGTTCCCTCTTTTGTTCATAAAAAACTAATGTTGCTTTTAAGTAAAATTTTATATTTCCAATAATTTTTCAGAAATCCTTTGCTATTAAAACAAATCGGTATTTTTATGTATTAAAGCTTTTCGATAGAACTTTAAAAATGCAAAAACTTTTACAGCATCTTTTAAATGTAACATTAGGGACAAATAAATGTTATGCACTAGGATTAAAATTGTATCAATTGACCTCTGGTTTCCAAGTTTAGAGTCATCACAATTTCGTATGCAATACTGACTTGAGCAAGGGACGTTTTCCAGTCCAATTCATATATTCACATGATTAATGTGTTTTTGTTCATCTCGTTTATACATAATATCGAACTAAACACTGTTAAAAGTAGAACTTAACCGATTTATAGGACTGGCCAAAAACGACATATTGACAAATGATCTTTATCAAGCCTCAACCTGACACTTAAATATTGCCCCTTCCCCATCCACTTTGCCAGAGAGTATATATTATGATGCACCATTCAATGACCCTTGTAGCAAAAATACTATACACATTAGTGACAAAAATATTGGTCCTGTGTATGCAAGAAAAACTGTAGCTACGCCCCTGTCAATACTAGCAAGTTTATATCTCGCGAAGCGAGGATGATACTTTTAGTCCACAATGTTAGCATTATTTTGAACATCTTTTTAATTTTTGTTTTAAACAAAACTCAAGAATTTTTATAGTCAAATGTTGTCACACCGAATATTTCCAGGAAAACACCCTCGACAGTATATTTCAATTAGTTGCATGCTGTTTATGGAAAGGAACGCTATATGCATTGCAGCGCTGAGAAAGGGAGTTTTACTTGTTTATAATGATAAGTGAACAAGGTCAATTCTCACATCGTATTCTAGGAAAATATAGGTGTTGAATATACTTTCTGTTACTTAGGGATTTTGATTTAACCCGCACGAAATCGGAAGTGATGCAATAGCATGCACAGTAAATTGCCGCATATTTATCCGATTGATGATTGCTAATTGAGATCAAAATAAAAAATCTCCTTGCTATGATATAAACTGTATATATAAACGTTAGAGAATATTTAATTCGTGTCTACGAAGATTTGAACACAAGTCCATGAGTAAACGGCACCCACTGCCTTGCCTGCATGCACCAGTCCATATTCCATCACGACTAGGCAAACATCACCCCCAAAACTCAAAGTCGGTGGTATATGCACTCGTGGTGTCCTTCTGTCATAAGACACAAAGACTGCGAGTAGCTACAGCCAAAGAAAATAGAACAGTAGTGAACAGCACCCACTCTCCCGAGCACACCAGGCATATTGGTACCAATAAGATGTGTGAATAGTTTTACATGGTGACCTAGTAATTAATTTTCATCTATCAACACAGTCACTGGTCTTGTCCTTTGGGATCCTATCAAATGAAGAGAGTGGGCATGGGGATATTATGCTGCAGGATGAAATCAGTTTTCTCCAGCAAACAGGTCTACAATAACAAGACAAACCATAGGTTTTTGTGAAATGATCCTTCAAAATACTGATTAGGTCATTTTGAACACGGAACTTGTCATGTAGACAACTCTTTAGCTACATCGAAGCTAAACTGAAGAAGTAGAGTTTATAAAATACAAAACTCTAACATTAAGGCAATACAACAATACAAACAGATTGTTCCAACCCATTAACATCACATTAACCGAGTCAAAGCAATGACAACCAGATGAATCACAGTAGAGGTGTTAGGAAGAATTTGCATATGTTTAACATCAGGGTTCACAATTTGAATGTCCACTTCTCATCAAACTTAGAAAATTCCAAAGAATATTAACTTTGTCAGGTTTTGTAGTAAGACACTGGTGTCATCTTGATCGAAGAGTAACAACCTTCTCTATGAATACAAAAATTGTCAGGCTTTGTTGTAGGATACAAAGGTGACCTCTTACTCAAAAAAGTGACAACCTTCTCTAAGCTCAACATAATGTCATGGTACCCTAGTAAAATAGCTTCTCAGCTAAGTGTGCGTTTAATATTTTTGATGATCAACAATAAGCAAACTGAAAAATGTACCGAGATCCCCAAACATTTGATTTTTTGTTTTGTTGATAAATGTTGTCAAATCAAGCCAGTTATTAAAAGAACTATAACTAATAAATTATGAGTTTTAGTATTCTCAAGAATATAAGTTTTACAAAAACTGAGGCTGGTATCTTAAAAACTGACTATGTCATCTGAACACAACCCGGTCTTGTTATCCTCTATAGGCATCTACATATCCAACTGAATCTGGCTGGATTCAATGATCTTCTATAGGCATCTATATCGTTGAAATCAATGATCTTCTACAGGCAACTACATAGTTGAATTCAGTGATCTTTTATTGGCATATACATCATTGAATTCAACGATCTTCTATAGGCAACTACATAGTTGAATTCAGTGATCTTCTATTGGCATCTACATCATTGAATTCAATGATCTTCTATAGGCATCTATATCGATGGAATCGATGATCTTCTATAGGCAACTACATTATTGAATTCAATGATCTTCTATAGGCAACTACATCGTTGAATTCAGTGTTATTCTATTGGCAACTACATTGTTGGATTCTGTAAACTTCTATTGGCATCTACATCGTTGAATTCAGTGATCTTCTACTGGCATCCACAACATTGAATTTAGTGGTCTTCTATTGGCATCTACATCGTTGGATTCAGTGATCTTCCCTAGGCATCTACATCGTTGAATTCAGAGAGCTTCTATAGGCATCTACATCATTGGATTCAATGATCTTCTATAGACATCTACATCATTGGATTCAGTGATCTTCTATAGGCATCTACATCATTGGATTCGATGATCTTCTATAGGCATCTACATCATTGAATTCAGTGATTTTCTATAGGCATCTATATCGTTGAATTTAATGATTTTACATAGGCATCTACATCATTTGCTTCGATGATCTTCTATAGGCATCTACATCGTTGGATTTGATGAACTTCTATAGACATCTACACCGTTGAATTTAGTGATCTTCTATAGGCATCTATATCGTTGGATTCAGTGATCTTCTATAGGCATCTTCATCGTTGGATTCGATGATCTTCTATAGGCATCTACATCATTGAATTCAGCGATCATCTATAGGCATCTACTTCATTGGATTCGATGAGCTTCTATTGGCACCTACTTCGTTGGATTCGATGATCTTCTATATGCATTTACATTGTTCGATTCAGTGATCTTCTATTGCCATCTACATCATTGGATTCAGTGATCTTCTATAGTCATCTACATAGTTGAATTCAGTGATCTTCTATAGGCATCTACATGACTTGATTCAGTGATCTTCTATGGGCATCTACATCATTGAATTCAGTGATCTTCTATTGGCATCTACATCATTGAATTCAGTGATCTTCTAGAGGCATCTACATCACTGGATTCAGTGATATTCTATTGGAATCTAAATTGTTGGATTCAGTGATCTTCTATAGGCATCTACATAGTTGGATTCAGCGATCTTACATATGCATTTACATTGTTCGATTCGGTGATCTTCTATTGGCATCTACATCATTGAATTCAGTGATCTTCTATAGGTATCTACATCATCGGATTCAGTGATCTTCTATTGGAATCTAAATAGTTGGATTCAGTGATCTTCTATAGGTATTTACATTGTTCGATTCAGTGATCTTTTATATGCATCTACATTATTGAATTCAGTAATCTTCTATAGGCATCTATATTATTGAATTCAGTGATCTTCTATAGGCATCTACTTCATAGGATTCGATGATCTTCTGTTGGCATCTACATCGTTCGATTCAGTGATCTTCTATATGCATTCACATTGTTCGATTCAGTGATCTTCTATTGTCATCTACATCACTGGATTCAGTGATCTTCTATAGGCATCTATGTAGTTGAATTCAGTGATCTCCTATAGGCATTTACATTATTGGATTCAGTGATATTCTATTGGAATCTAAATTGTTGGATTCAGTGATCTTCTATAGGCATCTACATAGTTGGATTCAGTGATCTTATATATGTATTTACATTGTTTGATTCAGTGACCTTCTATTGGCATCTACATCATTGAATTCAGTGATCTTCTATAGGCATCTACATCGTTGGATTCAGTGATCTTCTATAGGCATCTACATCATTGAATTCAGTGATCTTCTTCTATAGGCATCTACATTGTTGGATTCAGTAATCTTCTATTGGAATCTACATCGTTAAATTCAGTGATCTTCTATTGGAATCGACATCATTGAATTCAGTGATCTTCTATTGGAATCTACATTGTTGAATTCAGTGATCTTCTATAGGTATCCACATCACTGGATTCAGTGATCTTCTATAGGCATCTACATCATTGAATTCAGTGAGCTTTTACTGGCATCTACATCACTGAATTCAGTGATCTTCTATTAGCAACAACATCGTTGGATTCAGTGATCTACTTTTGGAATCTACATCATTGAATTCAGTCATCTTCTATAGACATCTACATCATTGGATTCAGTGATCTTCTATAGGCATCTACATCATTGAATTCAGTGATCTTCTTCTATAGGCATCTACATCGTTCGATTCAGTGATTTTCTATAGGCATCTACATTGTTGGATTCAGTGATCTTCTATAGGCATCTACATCATTGGATTCAATGATCTTCTATAGGCATCTACATTGTTGGATTCAGTGATCTTCTATAGGCATCTACATCGTTGGATTTGATGATCTTTTATTGGCAACTACATTATTGAATTCAGTGATCTTCTATTGAAATCTATATCATTGGATTCAATGATCTTCTATAGGTATCTACAGTATTAAATTCAGTGATTTTCTATTGGCAACATCATTGGATTCAATGATCTTCTATAGGCATTTACATTGTTGGATTCAGTGATCTTCTATAGGCATCTACATCATTGGATTCGATGATCTTTTATTGGCAACTACATTGTTGAATTCAGTGATCTTCTAAAAGCAACTACAGATGCAACTTGATCTGGTTTGATTCCATAGTTCACAAAACTTAACATATTAGCAAAATAGGGAGTAGGCCAGCTTAAATTCTTTTGAAAGCATTGTTGAAGCGAAGGAGGAAATAGGACTTTTCAGATTTCTATCGTCAACTTTGATTCACACCTTTCCAATTAGGCATCATCAAGATGTGTGTGATGGCTGCTTGATTTGCTTGCAATGTAATATCTATCATCAAAAAAGAAGAAAGACTGAATCTAGATTTGTGTTTTAATTCTTGATTACATATAAGAACAATATGTTTATATCAAAATATATTGTGGAAATATATTCTCCAAGGCTTTGTATTAAGAATTCAAAACACAAAGAAAAAATATAAATGAAACTGTCAATATAGTGACTAAAGCTGGATGTGATGCATCAATATCAAGGGATAAAATCTCATACTAAATCTTCTGAATGTTGGTATATGATAACATTTTTCAAAAAGAATGACAGGCTACCCAGAACTTAAGCACATTTCAATTATAATATATATATATTTCTTAAAATGTTCTTATGAATGGCCACAGTGAAATCCTTATCCTAGTAATTAATTATAATGTTCGTTCCTTTACTAATAGTCATAATGACACCCATCAACTGGTAATGAATTAGCAATTTGAATAGTATACTGTATTCAGCATTAGTGACATTAAAAAGTCTAACAGAGTCTTCATTCACAATTTGAATGGTATACTTATTACTCTTTACATGTAAAGAAATCATCAACCAGATGTGGAAATAGATAATGCTTGCATGGAGAAACATATCAAACATAATAAACAGTAACAGGCTGTACAGTGAAAATTCTGTATCTAAGCAAAGTAAAATCATAACCTGTATGTATAATTTATTTTCAATTGATAAATGAAAAAATTGTTCATGGCTTTTTGGTAGCATGTTTTTCAAGATTATATTCTTCAAGATAAAACCCCAAATCTTTCTTATTAACAGCTTTCTATAATTTCAAGTTTAACAATAGCATAATATGACCATTATTTCAGCTACATGTTGATTAGACATATGGTACATCAATATGACCATTATTCAGGTGCATGTTGATTAGAGATATGGTACATCAATATGACCATTATTTCAGCTACAAGTTGATTAGAGACATTGGTACATCAATATGACCCATTGTTTCAGCTACAAGTTGATTAGAGATATGGTACATCAATATGGCCATTATTTCAGCTACAAGTTGATTAGAGACATGGTACATATATGTGACCATTATTTCAGCTGCAAGTTGATTAGAGACATGGTACATCAGACAGGGATTAGGATAAAAACACTCTTGATTAGAGACATGGTACATCAAACATGGATTAGGATAAAAACACTCTTGATTAGAGACATGGTACATCAAATAGGGATTAGGATAAAAACACTATTGATTAGAGACATGGTACATCAAATAGGAATTATGATAAAAACACTATTGATCAGAGACATGGTATATCAAATAGGGATTAGGATAAAAACTCTTTTGATTAGAGATATGGTACATCAAATAGGGATCAGGATAAAAACACTCTTGATAATAACAATATAAACAATAGCAAATGTTCAAAATGGAAATGACTTGCTCTATCAGAATCCTGTTTTTTGTAGTTGATGTTTCTGACTAACACTATACTGATCTCCTGCATAACAAAAAAAAAAAAGATCAAGAATTTTATTTGAGACGGAGTATACAGATTAAACATAAATGAAGAAAATGCAGTGGATCTTGTTTAAATATCTTATTAAAACAATGATGGTGAATTTTTCAACAAGAGGCCCAAGTGGGACTGATATAAATCACTGAACTTAAAATTATATTTTGGAAATTTAGATAGATTTGACTGCATTTATTGGCATAAATTCCATAAACTGAGTATCAGATTGTCCCAGGATGTAACTTTTGTCAATAATCTAGTTTAGACCAGAAAAAGTTGATAACTGGTTTTCCTGTTATGGAATCAATTTTATCCAATCTAATGAAGGGATAACAAACTTAACTTTTAGCCCAGACTTAACTTCTATAGATGGAATCTATGCATGGTTGCTATGGAACCTAAACCATGTCAAATACTGTTGATGAATATCCCAAAATAACATTTCTACCAGGACTGAGTATGTCCCTAAAAAATTAAGAAACACCAACAAGAAGAAATTAAACATTTTTACCAATTTAATTAACTGCAGTGGGAACAAGTTTACAACTGTTTTCAACATAGATGCCATAAAAACCACAATGATGCTTGGAAAGACGCACTGGACACAAATGTGAGTATGCCCAAGAACAATGGTACCTAGTTAGAATTTAAAAAATTGAAAAGTGAACTTGAATAAAAAGAATTGAATCAGCTGTTATTGTGAAAAATCTTTTTTCCACTTGTTTGCAATGGGAGACTCCCTAGACACAATTTCAACTGAGGATGCCCAAATAAACCTTTCTGCTAAGTTTGACCAATTAGCTGAACTATTCTGGAGAAATCTAAAATAGGTTTTCCACCAGGAAGCTATGGAAACCACATCATTGATAGGAAAGCCAGCCAATCAAATTTAAAAGCTAAAATAAAAAAACATCAACAATGTATTATCTTGTATTTGAAAGGCTGTCTCATGTAACATCTGTTGCTACAATACTTAAAGTGCATAAGCTTTTATCTCCTGTGCAGAGTACTGGAGACAATTCAACAACAGGCCTAGAATACTGGAAATAGGTCAATAACAAACTGAAAATGCTTTAGATTTCAGCAAATGCTAGATGCTGCAGAAGAAGCATCATAAACTTTTTAATGACTTAAGCTGAATTTAACACCTTTTGGATACCACTTTAAAGTCAACTGTTTTAATGCATGCATCAGATTAAAGCCCTTCAGGCATTTAAATTGAAACAACATTTCTTGTCAGTCTTGTGTATTATGTCTCTAATGTAAGTACAAGTGCAACTTTTCTTGTGTGCCTCTTACTCAAGTATCAGTCCTGATCTTTCCTAAATATATGTCATTGCAGATAATTACTCTTCAATTTTGGAGAACAGCTTTGGTCTTCTCAGGTATCATGAAGATAGGACTGACATTTGCAAAATCTTTCACATGCAATATGAATGTTCATATAAAATTTAACATAAGTATTTTACACAGAAGATATTTCTTTCCATGCTAGACACTGAGAAATGGCACTGATAAATCTAACTGGACATATAATGTTTTGTCTCCAAATCAAGTATAATGACTAACCAACAAGGTCTTATTTAGTATATACTGAAATGGAAAGTATATTCTACATTTATACAATTTTGCAAAATAAAATTATGACAAAAGCAGTGATACAAGCACATTATGTATATGTACAAAGTTGTAAACGTTTCATGGTACTATTTTGCTTTGATTATGCAGAGAGTTCCCAAACAAACTGAACATTGTCTTCCTCATACTGGGAACCAGGTCTCTCTTGGAATGCAGGAATATCCACATCTGACTGCTGGTGGTAGGGACTGTACTCAATTTCTGGGTTGGCATAACCTGGGTAAGGCCGAGCTGGGTAGGGACCAGAAAGACCATTGTCATAGATTGGGTTGCGAAAAAACTCCATTTCTCTATTATCTCCTTGACTGACCACTGACCGTTTGTCATTCTTGTCCTTCTTCACTTCCCTACACAAAAAAAGAGAAGAGACAGATGACAGAAAAAAGTCTGAGGAAAGAAGTCAAAATAATTATGTATTGATAACAAACTTGCAAGAAGACATCTTTTTCTGTGTATGTATGTAATGATAACAAACTCCCAAGATGACAACTTATTCTGTGTATAAAAAGATGGATAACAGACTCCAGCGGGGACAACTTATTCTGTGTACCTGAACTTGCACGGTAACATTACATTGCTAATGACTGCAAATGACAGATAACATTACACTGCTAATGACATATAGCATTACACTGCTAATGACTGCAAATGAAAGATAGCATTACATTGCTAATAACTGTAAATGACAGAACATTAAACTGCTAATGATTGTAAATGATAGATTACATTGCTAATGACTAAATGACATAACATTACATTGCTGATAACTATAAATGACAGGTAAAATTACATTGCTAATGACTATAAATGACAGGTAATATTACACTGCTAATGAATGTAAATGACAGGTAATATTACACTGCTAATGAATGTAAATGACAGGTAATATTACACTGCTAATGAATGTAAATGACAGATAACATTATATTGCTAATGACTGTAAATGACAGATAAAATTACATTGCTAATGACTGTAAATGACAGATAACATTACATTGCTAATGAATGTAAATGACAGATAAAATTACATTGCTAATGACTGTAAATGACAGATAACATTACATTGCTAATGAATGTAAATGACAGATAAAATTACATTGCTAATGACTGTAAATGACAACATAACATTGCTAATAACTGCAAATGATATACAGCATTACATTGCTAATGACTGCAAATGACAACAGATAGCATTACACTGCTAATGACTCCAAATGACATACAGCATTACATTGCTAATGACTGTAAATGACAGCATTACACTGCTAATGACTATAAATGATAGATTATATTGCCAATGACTAAATGACATAGCATTACATTGCTGATAACTATAAATGACAGGTAAAAATACATTGCTAATGACTGTCAAGGACAGATAGCATTACATTGCTAATGACTGTAAATGAGAGATACACAGCAAGAAGTCAAATTATTTTTCCACTGTATGTATTATATACCATTTTACTTTGAAGCAGATCTTGTTCACATGCATTTATGGCTGTAACATAACGTATTCACAACCAAATCCACCTCCATCACCACACCCATCCCCTACCCCATGGGTTTGAAATTTGTTCTTTTTCACATCACTGTTGTATATTTACACATGTATATTTGATTTATGTTGGAGTCTATTTCTTCAGTGCAAGGCTGTAGCATGACTTCAGCAGTTTCAACTCTTTTTTTATTGTATGAACTGTTTCTTGATGTAGATTTCACTACAATAAAGGCCTACAGCCTAACCACACTAAGAAAGGCTCTTTGATCTGTCGTTGTAGGTTGCGCACATCTGAAAATTCTTTCACATGTGCCCGCTGTTTGGAACTGTTAACAGGCTTAACATTAGCATTGGCAAATGTAAGAATGCCTTGCGTTCTTTATCCTTTAACTGCAGCACAGCTTTCCATTTTTCATCAACAGTTTCTCTTAAAGCTGCAGAAATGTTGGATCCTTTATAAATTTGGAAAACATACATCTGTTTTTCTCTCGACACCTTCTGTCAGAATAGGGAATCTATTTATGAAATACTGGTGAGAGTTTGAATTGTAGTAGAAGACCTGGTCTGCCATCTCACTGTGCTTCAACAATGGGTCTTTGTATGGCATTTTCTTTAGCCGGTCAGGGCAGTTTGAGATAAATAAATCTGCAATAGTTTTACAGAATTTTCCAGCTTATTTGCTTGATACTGTGCAATCTAAAAGTCAGTGAGCTCTGATTTTCAGGCAGTGTAAATTGAACCTGTCATTTCTCTGCCTAGAAACACAGATGGCTTAACAAACCATGTTAACAGCAATTGCAACAACTTCAATATTTTCCTCATTAATGTATGTATTTGTGGAGCTTCACACTGCAGTTCAAGACTGACTTGAGTCAACAGGGGCAAAGAGTTTTGAAGGAAAATGGTGGATGTTTTATTAATTGGTTAACTTGTACATTTTTCATCCTGGTCAAAAACTCACATTTTTATGTCAAGGAAGAACTTTATGGTTGGAGTTTGCTGACTTAGAATGAGCATGAGCTAGAAGATGGAGATGCACTGACCGACTTAGATGAATGTGGTGATTGTGGAAATGCTGAGAAAAGATTGCTGTCAGAGGTGAACAAAGAGCTAGGGCACTCTAAACTACGCTCTGCAGCTGTTGAGGACTTGGAAGAGGTATGCTTTAAAAACAACTTTGATGGATGCTTTGCTGCTGTTGAGGACTTGGAAGAGTTATGCTTTAAAAACAACCCTGATGGATGCTTTGCTGATTTCGACTTAGAAGAAGAGATAGTAATCTTTCTGTGACCACCATCAGATGTCAATGAAAATACAGAAAAGCAAATGCTTAGACCTGGATGAACTTGTGGCAGACAGATCCTTCTTCACCCGTGTAAGTGCCCATTGTCTAAAAGTCAATCAATACAATCTGCAAAACTAAGCCATGTTGAAATGACATGCTTTTGCACTTAAGTTTGCTGAGAGCCATAAAGAAGCTGCATTTGTGTTGCTTTACATTGATTTTATCAAAATAATTATAGACATCAATGAGTAGTTCAACCACTCTAACATAAACCTTAGCTGCACCCTTCTCTCTGCTACACTCATGGGCAAGTATAATCTGCCAAAATCTTTACTTAAATTGCCTCCACTCTGACAACAGCCAAATATGTCAGAAAATTATGGCAAAAAACGTTTTTCAAAGACTATGAAAAATTGTCATTTTCTCCCCACATCCATATGCCTTTGTGACGACACATGCTTTTCGCAATTGTCTTGGCCACCATGCAAAATTGAAGTGTCTACTCAATACATATTGCAAAGTGTGAAAGTCTCTCCTTTCCTTGAATTTTTAAAATATGGCCAAATCACAGAGTGCTCTTGTCTGAAACTTTATAAGTGGCACTTCTTTGCAGGATGTGAATTATCACTGGGCATTTTGAGGTTGTTATTATTCAGATATTTAGCTTCACAGTCACTAGATCTACAAGACTTAGTGCTGGGAGAATCAATAATCTTTTTCAATTTGACCTGCTGTGTTGCTAAAAATTGCTTCATTTCTTTTAGAACAAATCCAATGAACACTATGGACCAAAATGTATGGTCTCTGGTCAATGATTACCAGAATGTAAAGATGAAATACAGGCTATGCCTAACTGAAAAAAATGTATGGTCTCTGGTCAATGGTTACCAGAATGTAAAGATGAAATACAGGCTATGCCTAACCAAACCAAAATTCAAATGTAGGATTGTTAGCTATACAAAATAAAGTGATTCCATCGACTGGTTTGAATTAACTGACCAATCACAACAGACCACATTGTTTCTAAAAATTAACTGAAGTCAGTGATTTCTTGACAGTTCCGATTTACTTGGGTAAAATTAATGCCCTCTAGCTCGTATTGTTCATCGATTGGTGGAACACAGCAATAAAATTACTTGTCATGGGGATACCTTTCTTACAATAACAGCAAAACAACCGATATTAATATTTTGAAATTTCTGGAACATTTCTATCTTTGTCAGATCACCTTAATTCAGACAGCAATTTCTGAACAGTTCCAACAAAATCAGAACAGTAGGTAGCCCTGCTGATTGCAATGATTTATGCCAGCTACTGGACTCCCTTTGTTCTTACCAGGTATCCCCAAGTTTTTCATTAGGACCCACAATGTCTGAAGAATTCAAGCCCTATACTCGGAGTGTTAAAGGCCTACAGAGTTATGATCATCATCTCAAAGCACTGAAGTAACTTCAACTACTTACATATACAAAGTAACACAGAAGTTTGACTGCTCATGCAATATGGCAGTATATTTAAGTAATTGCACCATTAAGACAAACAGAGAGATTACAACATACTGTATTTTTTTAGGATTTATGTGATCTTACCTTGTTAGACAGACATAACATCCAACAACAATCAGTATGAGAGTCAGGAAACCCACTCCTCCCCCTATGGATCCACCCAATATGGCATCCTGGTTAGACTTTGGTACTGAAAAGAAATATAACATATAGCTAATCCACATCTCTACACATCAGAATTGGTAATTTTAACTCTTAGCCATGGTCCCCAAACTTTCTCCATTCATAACTTGAGTAGCTAGTCAGAATCACTATTGTTGGACAATGTTGAATAAATGCTGGAAGGTGGGTCGCAGTGAACTGATTTTGGTGTATAGTAACTAAATCTTGAGCGAAATAGGTAAACAGGTAACAAGTCTTTTGAATACTATTTTAATAGCAATTTGAAGAAAACCGTGGACTCTTATAAGGGCTTAGTTTAGGTGTACTAGCTTCAGAGACAAGTTGCATTTCAGAACAGTTGTTACTACAGGTAGATGATTTTCCAGCAGTAGAATGGTGGATGTCCTGGTGAAGAGGTTGGGCATATGTTAGGGCATGCATTAACAAAATTCTGTCCTGTCTCAGTAACCAGAATCTTGACATGCAAATAATCCATGACAGGAGGTCATCTGTTGTCACTGGTGTCAAACAAACAAATAATCAACTGCAATAGGTCTTCTGTTCTTACTGGTGTCAAGCAAAACAACAATAGCTTGATGAATAAGATTAGTTACAAATTCAATAGGAAACATCAAAACACTGCATTTGCATAAATTTCATTGTACAAAAGCAAGACAATGTTTTCACCACATATTAAACATAAGTTACTGACATTATTTTTTGTAACTGAAACTTAATACTTCATAATTCTTGATAAAAAAGGTGGACTTACCATTTCATCACCCTATTCAAAAACACTTTGGGCAACAAAATTCTATGATTTACATAATTAAGACAGCCACACAATACATTACCATATAAAACAGACTGTATGTGATTGAAAGTAACATCCACCATCCAACCACATAAAGCTATGTAAACTTTACATGATCAAATTAACCTCCTTCATCCATCCACATAAAGGTATTTGAACTGTATACAATTAAATTAGCATATATCATCCAACTACAAACATATATCTGTGAACTGTGTATCATCGTCTATTATCCAACCATATAAAGGTTTGTAAACTGTATATGGTCAAATTAACATTTATCAAACAACCACGTAAATGTGTGTAAACTGTATATGATCAAAATTAACCTCTTTGATTAACATCTATCATTCAACCACATAAAAGCTGTTGGTGCCATTTTTATTAGTCTTTGGTATGACTTGGCTGGGTTCAATCCAGTGACCTCCGACAACTGAGCCAGGTGCTCTAACCACATACTGGTAGGTCATCGGAGTGGCCCCATCATGAAAAACCAGTCTATATAAGTGTACATGTTAAAGAACAGACAGACTGAAAAATACAGAAGATAACAATAAAACAATAGTTATTCATTTATGACATGTATGTAGTTTGATTTAATTTCTTGCAAAGTGCATGTAGCATTAACAGATAAAGGTAAAGAGATCCAGGCCATGGTACCAGAGTAGTGAAAACTGTTTGAATAATTCTCTGCATGGTTTTGGAACTTGCTTATTATTTTGTGCCTCAGATCACAATTAGTATTGTTCAGGTTAATACACTTTGAAAAGGTTTTGGAGATACCTGGGTACCATTCCATAAACATATTTGTAAACAAGAACATAAAATAGTTTATTCTATTATGAATAGCTATTTGATGTAACTAACAATAAATACTCTGAGAAAACATCGTATTTTATGCCTAGAATGATAATGACATATTTTGGGTAGCTGTGGAGTTGCAGTAATAACAAACAGGTGTGTTCCATTAACTAACTGGTCAGCATAACAAAGGTTCCAATCCAATCTCAGATCAGCCAAAGTGTGATTGCTTGATGCTAAATGGGTTTCTGTACCATACAGTGGTGACCAATCCAAACCATGCCATACACTGTTCAAGCTAGGCAGACTTGGAAGAGCTTATCACCCAGACATGGTTCTGCCCTGCCCCTATTTGTTACCTTTGATACCTGTTTCATTAGTAAGATTGTCACTCCAGATTTTCTGGTACCATGCCCCTTCTGGACTGGCATGTTGTTCTGTACTGTGTTATAGACAGCAGTCTGGAATTGACTTGACTGTGTACACGTAAAGCAAACATTTTAATGCTAACAGTGTACATGTACATCACACATTTTAGTGCCAACAGTGTACATGTACAGCACACATTTTAGTGCCAACAGTGTACATGTACAGTACACATTTTAGTGCCAACAGCATTCATGTACAGCAAATACGTTTGTGCCAACATTGTACACATACAAATTCTGTCATTACTAAAAATCAAAGCCAGGACACCATGTTGAACCCATTTCTTTGGAACCATACAACAGTAAATTATGTGTAGCAAAGTTGCTTACAATGTAACTTATAATATATTCAAGTTTGTGAAATTTTTAAACACAGGTTTTCATTAAAAAACACACAAAAATCAGCAAATGCCAAAAGCCACTATAAAAAAGACTAAGACTGCTATGATAAGTATGACATGGTCATAAATCTGTATGTGTTTCATAGGGCAGAATCCATTTCTGTTGTCAGCACACAATTAGGTCAATTTTAACGATACTAAAATAAGCCTCTTACAAATTATCTGAGGGATAGCTGGTTTGGCTAATATGTGTGTATTTTATTAAATACTAAAATAAGCCTCTTACGAATTATCTTAGGGATAGCTGGTTGGGCAAATAAGTGTGTATTTCATTAAATACTACAATAAGTCACTTACAAATTATCTTAGGGATAGCTGGTTGGGCAAATAAGTGTGTATTAAATACTAAAATAAGTCACTTACCAATTATCTTAGGGATAGTGGTTGGGCAAAAAAGTGTCTATTTCATTAAACACTACAATAAGTCACTTACAAATTATCTTAGGAATAGCTGGTTGGGCAAATAAGTGTGTATTTTATTAAATACTACAATAAGCCTTTTACCAACTGGAGGATTTAGTTTAAAAAATTGTGTCACCATCCCTGATTTCAGAATGCTAAAGTAATGTATACATGTTATATACTGACAGTATATAAAAGTCTTTTTTGTTATTTTCTTTTTCCTAATATTTTTTACATAAATGGAAGCCTTTCTCTGAAATCTCATTGGGAAGTCCAACTGACAAATTGAACTATAGAGATTTCAGTAAGTTTCTGACATTTATTTAGAATCAGCAGATTCTTTAATGTGTTTCTTTACCCTTTGGGCCTTCCTCTGCTCCATGGGTGTTCATTAAGTTCCTTAAACAAATTAATAAATGGTTCAGACAACAATGCATGTAGATATTCTTACTACACTGATTCAACTGAGAGCATTCAAATCTGTTCACTAAAAATTCATGGAGTATGACTGAAAAATACTTGACTTGTGAGGTTTTAATATAAATGTAGAGAAATCTGTGCCAATTCCATTAAAAAGAATTGTCTTTTGGTTTCATACTGGACCTGATGCAGTGTAAAGTTTTCCTAACTGAAGCAAAAAAAAAGTCATCCTCTTGTAAAACTCTGCCTCTAAACTATGAACACATGGTGACATGAATTTTTTTACTTTCTCTTTGAAAAGCACCCATTTCTTTCCTTTGACAGAATAGCATGCTTCGTGTGACAGAATAACATCCTTCCTGTGATAGAATAAGATGCTCAGCCTCTGGCTTCACTTCAATAATGCCCCTTATCTTATCACAAAAGTTTGGATCAGGGGCGCATCTCTCATCTACTTACAGTCAAATCAACTGGTTTCTTGCTACATACTACATTCAAAGTACTAGTTCCAACGGTGCTGAAGCATACATGTGATAGAACAGAGAAGTCAGCTTGGGAAAAACCAGGAAATTTGCAAACTTTTATCAGGAGCTTTGACTTCACATAGAGAAGATTTTCAATGAGAACAGCAAATTTTTTCACTATGATGTCTCTATTTGTCCCAATGAAGACCCAAAGCTTGGCTCACTATGCGAGTTGTTTTTGTCTTTTTATTTTATAATTTTTGTACAATTTCCAAGTCTGGAACATTATTTTGACTATGTCTTACAAGTTGATTTGCTACTTTAAAAGGGAGATTATGTTTGGCTACAAAGTTGGAAAACAATGTATCTGCACATATACTGTGACCCACATTTGACATAGATTCCATGAGCATGTATTTCAGTCAAGGCATATTTGTTGTCACATTTAATGAAACATGACTTTTTTGGTCATTTTTGCCACCAAAGATGATTTTAAGATCAACTTTATGGGAAGGGTAGAATGCATATTCATGTCCTTTGAACATGACTGCAACCACTCAAATTTTCATTTCCATCCGTCACTGAATTTAGGGCAATCTTTCAATTGCTTAGAATTTGATATTTTAGCATTGGAATATAGTACATGCTTAGACATCTCAACAAACTTTAAATACCAAGGCCAAAATGATCACATTTTATGCTGACTGAGCCCTTTAGTAATCCAACCATAATCAATTGATCTCCTTAATCATTCTGGAATTACTCCGACCACACAGTTTAACCTATGTCAGGAAACTTCAAAGACTAAAGCCAACTGACCCTGCTGACAGACCAAATTGACGCTAATTGTTTAATGATGCTTGAAATTAGCACAAAAATTGCCTTGCCCTGCTTGAGCCACTTCAGAGACAGTATTACAGTCAAGATACTAGACTGGAAGAATGGTGCACAAATTATGAAAATTTAAAAGAAAAACATAATCAGCTTGCATACACAGGAGATTCCTATGAGTGACAGAAGGGATAGGATACACCCCTAATCTCTGTAGGAAAATCCTCTCACAGAAAATTCCTTTATGGGATAAAATTTGTATTTTCTACAACTCTTTTCATTAGTATAAGTCAGAATTTCATATTTCATAACAATTATGTTAAAGCTGGATTGGTTGGCATCTAAGAAACACTTATGAAAACTGGTTGTAGCAACTAAACTATAATAAAATGAATGTGCTTTTTATGGTTAGATAAATTAGATGATAATCTCCGATACGTGCTTGAGGTTAGATACATCACATCATACGTATCTGAGGTCAGATACATCACATCATACGTGTTTGAGGTTAGATACATCAGATCATACATGTTTGAGGTTAGATACATCACATCATACGTGTTTGAGGTTAGATAAATCACATCATACGTGTTTGAGGTTAGATACATCACATCATACGTGTTTGAGGTTAGATACATCACATCATATATGTTTATAGTTAGAACCTTAATAAAGCAGGGGCTACTGTACAAGGTCTATAACCAAATGGCTTGGTGCAAAATGGCAGAACAGTCGGAGAATAAATCTCAAAAATCTATATAGACAGTTTAATAATGTCACATCTGGACTAGATTTTCAGAAAGTCTCAATAAAGTCCTTCAAGGGGACTGACGTTCTACTGTCCCAAAGAATTTCCAGGAATTCAAGCTAAAACCAATTGATTATATCACATTTGGTTAATCTATGGTTATAATTTATTAAACTTCCAATCAACTGTGCTGGAATTTAAAATTTTCCTATTCTCAATTTATCCTTGCATATATAAATCTAACAGCTAGCTTCACTAGCTTCTATCAACGCTGTTATATGAAATTTACATTTACATATGTATTATTCCTTGTACACTTTTCATAAAATAATAAGAAAGTGCTTAAGCTAAACTGTTATTTTAAAGTTATGATGGTTTTAGTGAAAAACTAGTAACATCTATTCTGACATTTCATGGCTGATATACAGGATATCATTTGATGAGCTGAGAGCCAGTATATTGAGAACCAGCTCAGCAATTAGAGCTTCAGTCCTAAATGAAAACCACATGAAATTCAAACTAAATGTGCATGTGGACTCTCAGTTTGTCCAGACAATCACAGCTCAGGTGGCAGAAAGGTGGACCCACAATAAAAAGAGAAAAAAATCAGTAATACAACTGCTGGTGTCTGTCCTTCTACCCTGAGGCAACAACAGACATATATCCAACAAAACCACATTCCAGACCATTGCCAACAGCAGTCTTATATCCAACAAATCACAGTCCAGACCATTGCCAACAGCAGTCCTATATCCAACAAATCACAATACAGACCATTGCCAACAAGAGTCCTATATCCAACAAATCACAGTACAGACTAATAGCAACAGCAGACTTATATCCAACAAACCAGTCCAGACCATTGCCAACAGCAGACATATATCCACAGTAAAGACCTTTGCCAACAGAAGACCTATTTCCAACAAATCACAATACAGACCATTGCCAACAGCAGACCTAACCAACAAAACCAGTCGAGACCATGCCAACATAACCTATATCAAACAAATCATAGTCCAGACCATTGCCAACAGCAGACCTATATTCAACATACCACAGCCCAGATCATTGCCAAAAAGCAGTCATATATTCCAACAATTCAGACCAGACCACTGCCAACAGGGGTCCTATATCCAACAAACCAGTCCAGACCATTGCCAACAGGAGTCCTATATCCAACAAACCATAGTCCAGACCACTGCCAACAGCAGTCCTATATTCAACAAACCATGGTCCAGTGCACTGCCAACAACAAAGCTAATCCCGAGATCAATCCAATACCCAAAGCAAACAAGTCCACTAGGGTCTAAGAAAGTCCACATGGCTAACATCTGCATAACAGCCACATGCAAGAACAACTGCCCAAGAAATCCTAGTCAGCAGAATGCCTCATGCTAATTTTTCTCCATTGCTTTTGATTGCATGTGTCCTAAAGTCAACTGTTTCATGGTTACTATTGCAAACAGCAGAGTTATATCCAACAAACCAGTCCAGACCATTGCCAACAGCTGTCCTATATTCCAACAATTCACAGTTCAGGCCACTGCCAACAGCAGACCTATCCAAAAAACCAGTCAAGACCATGCCAACATCAGACCTATATCCAACAAATCACAGCCCAGACCATTGCTAAAAAGCAGTCCAATATTCCAACAATTCAGACCAGACCATTGCCAACAGGAGTCCTATATCCAACAAACCAGTCCAAACCATTGCCAACAGAAGTCCTATATCCAACAAACCATAGTCCAGACCACTACCAACAGCAGTCCTATATTCCACAAACCACGGTCCAGTCCACTGCCAACAACAGAGCTAATCCTGAGGTCAACCCAGTACCCAAAGCAATCAAGTCCACTAGGGTCTAAGAAAGTCCACATGGCTAACAACTGCCCAAGAAATCCTAGTAATGGCTAACATCTGCCTAACAGCCAAATGCAAGAACAACTGCCCAAGAAATCCTAGTCAGCAGAATGCCTCATGCTAATTTTTCTCCATTGCTTTTGATTGCATGTGTCCTAAGCTCAACTGTTTCATGGTTTATCATTTGTTTGAAATGGCATTTAAAGAATTTTCCAATTTTAGTAATGATGGCCATATCTTATGGCAAATCAAAATAATTCTAGCATAAGTTTAACATCCATTAATACTAGAATGCTTCTGTCAAATTATGTCAAATTCAGCTGAGCAATTTTGGAGAAAAAGTCACTGTTAAGATTTATTTACTAGTAGCAGCTGCCATAGCTGATGGCAAATCTGCATGCAATATCTTTATAATAAGAAAGGTTTTTTATTCCAATGTGCTTTCTGTCAAGTTGGATCAAATTATATTCAGTGCTCTTTTCTTAAAATAATTTCAAATTTTTTCTGATTTTGATAACAGAGGCAATATTTGATGGTGAAATGGCATCATTCTGTACAAACCTGAGAGGTCTTCATGCTAGGGTGCTTGCTGTCATTTCAGTCACAATGACTGTGATCTTTGATCCTTTGACCCCAAAACGTACTGACCTCTTCTATATCTTAGGTACAAGTCCACAACAAACTCTGGTCATGGTATATGGTCTAGAACAGACGATATTATGAGAAAAAAAATTCTTCTATCACTCAAAAGGTTTCTCAGATTTCCTTACTTTTTGACCCCAAATCAATAGGATTCATCATTACTGCAAAAGCAAGCCATCCCCAAAGTTAGGTGAAGGCCCATGATATGGAACTACTCTTATTGTGCACAGTGCCCCTGCCCCTGACCTTTGAGTTTTTGAACCCAAATGGATAGAATTCTTCTTTACGAATGCATGCTGTTCAAAGTTTGCTCAAGGTTCATCTTATTGGTTGGAAAGAAGAAAAGAAAACAGATGGAAGGAAGGACAGACAATGTCCTAACAAGAGATGCTCTGTCTTAGGATGGGCATATACAAACCTAATATTATGACTATAACAAGAAATATAAGCCACTGTGTACATTTCCAAAAAGATTACACAATAACGTTCTGTCTTATGGCTTGCAAATAAAAAGGCCAAGTACAATGGGGAAGTGCACAAGTCAAATCGTATGTTGGATCAATGCTTGAGACAACCCAAAGATAACCCAACAGACCAAGTCCTTGACATCAAATAGGAATACAGTTTACTATACCACTGGAGTCATTACATATCATATCTTATGTTGGATCAATGCTGGAGACAAACCAAAGATAACCCGATAGACCAAGTACTTGATATCAAATAGGAATACCCTGTTTACTACACCACTGGAGTCATCACATGTCAAATTGTATGTTGGATCAATGCTGGAGACAACCCAAAGATAACCCAACTGACCAAGTCCTTGACATCAAATAGGAATACAGTTTACTATACCACTGGAGTCATTACATATCATATCTTATGTTGGATCAATGCTGGAGACAAACCAAAGATAACCCAATAGACCAAGTACTTGACATCAAATAGGAATACACTGTTTACTACACCACTGGAGTCATCACATGTCAAATTGTATGTTGGATCAATGCTGGAGACAACCCAAAGATAACAACAGACCAAGTCCTTGACATTAAATTTTCAAATAGGAATACACTGTTTACTATATCACTGGAGTTATCACTGCCCTGCTGGATTCTCACAATTTCAGCACAAGTGCTTTAATGGTCTCCTGAAAGCATTTTCTCTTCTTCAAGATTCTACTCTGGTATGTTGACCAAAAGGACCATCCAGGAATACTGCATGTCTGCATTCACCCATTTTACTACAGTCAATATATGTATGATGGTAACATATTATGCTTTGATACAGATCCTCAACACAGACTGACATTATGTACTTGTATCTCATAACTCCCAACATTTCATATTGACTCAGACAGTAGTTCATACCATCCTGACCCATTGTTGTCACTGTTACAGTAGCATATAGCAGACTTTCCATTGGGTATGAATTTCATACTGACTGACTTGAGTGGCTCTTACAGACATTAGTACATACCTGCCATGGTCTCACATCTTGGCCCATTGTTGTCACTGTTACAGTAACATATAGCAGACTTTCCACTGGGTATGAATTTCATACTGACTGACTTTAGTGGCTCTTACAGACATTAGTACATACCTGCCCTGGTCTCACATCTTGACCCTGTGTAGTCACTCTTGCAGTCACATGTAGCAGACTGTCCACTTGCTGTACAGTCTCCTCTATTATTGCAGTAACCTAGTTCTACCTCACAGAGTGCTGTAAATATGTACACAAACTGTCAGGTAAATATGTATGCAAACTGTCAGGTAAATATGTATGCAAACTGTCAGGTAAATATGTATAAAAGCTATCAGGTAAATATGTATACAAACAGTCAGGTAAATATATATATAAAGTGTCAGGTAAATATGTACACAAACTATCAGGTATATATGTATACAAACTGTCAGGTATATACATATACAAACTATCAGGTAAATATGTATACAAACTGTCAGGTAAATATGAATACAAATTGTCAGGTTTTACTTGCTGTTTTCATGGGGCTTGTTGGAGGGAGGGGCATGAGCAAAACTATTTCTATTGGTTGGCATTAGATGCAGAATTCAAACAGCCAACTAAATTAGATAATCTTATGTACCATTGCATGATCATATAGAGTATCATGTGTTCAGTCAATCCTCTGGTTTTTTTAAATGTACAGACAATGAATGTGGAGTTTCACTTCTCTGGCTTTTCAAAGGTACAATGGATTTTGAGTCTCGCATCAAACTTTTCTTATGGATCTGTGCTGGCCCACAACCACCCTAGTCACCACCCATTAATGACTACATCGTGCATTGTGCCCTTATGTTGTTCATGCGCATGGGGCTACCATGAGATAGGATATTTTTCCCCCAGTCGGATACTCATAGGCTATACTAATAATGTAAAGCTCATGTCCATTAAACACATTTCTTTTACAGTTTTAAATAGGAAAAATATAAGAATATTTTCTTTATGCTGGGGTCAGCCTAGCATTGATTTAATTAAGATGGCATCAGCCCAGAATACATTAGCATGCTGGGATCAGCCTAGCACATACTCTACTTTGGCTGGGATCAGCCCAGAGTACACTCGGATGCTGAGATCAGCCTAGCACAGATTTAACTTGAGCTGGGATCAGTCCACCACAGTCCACAGAAGTTGGGATCAGCCCAGATTACGCTTTGATGCTCGGATCAGCCTAGCACCAATTATCCTTGAGCTAGGATCAGCCCAGAATACACAATAAAGCTAGGATCAGCCTAGCATAGATTTACTTGAAGATGGGATCAGCCTAACACCAATTCTGCTTGAGCTGGTATCAGCCCAGAATACACTACTTGAGCTGGGATCAGCCTAGCACATTCCACAGAGGCTGGGGATCAGCCCATATTACACTTTAATGCTGGGACTAGCCTAGCACCAACTATCATTGAGCTGGGATCAGCCCAGAATATACTGTAATGCTGGGATCAGGGTAGTATAGATTTATTTGAAGATGGGATCAGTCCAGAATATACTCGAATGCTGGGATCAGCCTAACACCAATTGTACTTGAGCTGGGATCAGCCCTGTGCCTAGAATACACTATAATGCTGGGATCAGCCAAGCACTGATGTGGAATCAGTCTTTTATATTCAATCAGCTGCATTTTTTCCCAATTGGATACTCATAAGCTATACTAATAATGTAAAGGTCATTCCTGTTAAATACATTTCTTTACAGTTTTAAATAGGGCAAATATAAGAATATTTTCTTCATGCTGGGATCAGCCTAGCTCTATTCCTGGAATCTGGCATCAACCCAGAATATACTCTTATGTGGGGATCAGCCTAGCATAGATTTAGTTATGATGGGATCAGCCTAGAATACATTAGCATGCTAGGATCAGCCTAGCACATAGTCTACTTAAGCTGGGATCAGCCAATAATACACTTGAATGCTGAGATCATCCTAGCACAGATTTTACTTCAGCTGGGATCAGCCTAGCATCAATTTTACCTCAGCTGGGATCAGCCCAGAATATCCTGTAATGCTGGGATCAGCCTAGCACTGATTGGGAATCAGTCTTTTACATTCAGATTCTAGCCCATGAATAGCCCCCACAGAGACAGCCACACCCCTATCTAAGTGTTAGCCACTGACTAAGCCTTATAATTTGGCATTACATCATTTTACTACACCACCAATTCCTCCGTCAATGGTCATTAATAGACAAACCCCATTAGAAAACTGGCAATGTGTACCTACAATAACTCAAGATCATCAAGTTGTGCATAAACTAAAATTTAATAAATTATCATGATAAATATAACCATCCATTATATACATAAGTGTGAAATATAGAAAATTATTTGTTAAATATTTTTGAAACTTTGTCATTACTATATTTTTCAAATGGGAAGGATATATCCTTATATTTAAGAATGCTCCAGTGGCAAAGTGGTTCAAGCATCTGCCTTGGATGTAGGAGATTATGGGTTTGAACCCCAGCGGAGTCATAAAAAAGACTTTTAAAAATGGTATGAGCAGTGTCTTGCTTGGTGCTCAACATTAAAAGGTTTAAGTGTAAGGACTAGTCAGCCTGGTGTCAGTATAATGTGACTGGGTGGGACATGATGCAAAATGTCTGCGGCATGATGCACCACTATAAACTGCCACAATGCAGACATCATAGCGATACAACAAAATTTTTTAAAAGCTACATTAAAAATATAAATCAAACACACACACATATCCTTATATTTGACACTGTTCTAACCAGTCTGGGTTAAATTGTAAATTAGTTGCAACTTTTTGGGGTAATTTCTATAAGAAAAGGAATATATACACACCTGCCTCCACATTATATGTAGGTTTCTGAGTTATCAGGGCACATTAAAATGATGGAGTGGTGTATCTCTCTTTTACTGATATCTCTATTTCATTCTAATGCTAGATTAATATTTGTGAAATTTCATTAAAAATGATGTAACAGGTTTTTGGAATTGTTTTTTTTATAAAGATTGCCACTTCTAAGTAATAGCATCTATACTTGACAGTGGACTGACATCACAAGAACAGGCTCAAAAGTTCTTGATGTCATGGCACTTCCTGTAAAATTTGATAGAAATTAGTCAAACTGTTTTTCTAGAGAAATCAAAAATAGCAAATGTTGATGAAGAAACAAACACGACCCATAATCTTACTACCTGGTAATCTATTAGTAACTGATTCAGCCAAGAAATTAAGGGCAAGGTTGTACCTTGCTTTCACCTGTATCAACAGTAAATTTCATGCTGCTATTGTACATTCAGCTTGCATATATTAATTCTGTAAGCATTATGTGAAACATTGTAGACAAAGATATAATATGTATCTGATATTTAGATGCTTACATTTACACTGTGACACAGATGTCGATCCAGTTTGTTGTGTGAATGGTTTAGGCTCTACACATGGTATGCACTTGGTCTGTCCTGTCAGATTCTGGTATGTTCTACTTTCACACAGTACACAGATCCCTGCTAATTCTCCCTTGCTGCCAGCTGGACAGGACTCTATAGAAATTCAGTCAACATACATTTGTATCAAATGATATAAATTATATGACATTATTTTTAACATGAAGGTTTTTGGGGGGGGGGAGGAGGTGGGGGTAAAACTAATTTAATTATATGACACTTGTCACTACTGCCTTGCTTACCTCTTCAGGGATGCAACTCCCCTCATCCAAACTCACAATTCCATCCTTCAATTTGTATGATAAGGTCTAGAGTAAAATGAACAGAAAGAACACAGACCAGTTTGACCCCTACATCCTCATATTTTTCCTCTTTCACTTGGACCAAGACAAATTTAGGACATTAGAACTGTGTGGGAAGAGGGAATATTGCAGTGGTGACAGGTAAGTATTACCTAATTAAAATTAGTTTCACCCCAACCCTCAAAACTACATTTGAATAGCGGAAATCCACTGCTTGTAACCAATGTTATGCTGAATTTGCCAGGTTGATAGCCTCAAAATACTGGGACAGAATTTATGCACTTAATAAGGTTAAGTATGAGCATTCACTACCATAATCTGGCAGAAGGATGGGACATGGTGACAAAATCAGGCACAACGAGAAAATGCCTTTGCCTTAGTGTGCCAAAAACTGAAGGTAAAAGGAGCAGAAAGTAATGTGACCACCAACATACAGCCCTCATAACATCTTCCAGTGAAGAATGTGCACGATAGGCCTTAAGGCTCCAAATGTGTGAAGAAGCCCTTTGAAGAAGAGATTCTAGCATGGCATCAGTGCACAAGATACTGGTCTCTGTATCTCAGAATACTTGAAGATAGATTGACCAAATGGAAGACACTTCAAAAACATGAACCTATCACACAGAGCAGCCCTATAACCATTAATGGTTGGGACTGAGCAATCTCTCTCCTTAAGAAGGAAGAACATAAAGTTTTCCACTACAATTATGCGCCATGGGGAACAGCTAGGATCAACACATTTTCTATGGCACCAACCACAGAAGATTCTCCACTTTGCATTGTACATCTCAAAATTGGACTGCTTTCTAACCTGGAAAATGTAGTTAACTCTGCTCCAAAAATGGTCATGCCAGATTGACTGCTTGAAATGAGCCCTGTGTTGCTGTGGAGAAGAAGTCCCCTGTGTTGTTAAAACAGTCCTTCCTCTCTGGTATTCTCCAGGGTTCACCTATCAACAGGTAAAGATTGCTGAACCATAACCACTGCAGCCAGAGAGCAGCAACCAATATGAACCAGGCAGTGGAGGTCCTGATCTTGAGGAACATGTGGGGCAACATTCTGAAGGGTGGGAAGATGTAATTGTGTAATTGATCCAATATTACACTGAAGAGGTTCACAAACCAGGCCTACTGATCTTGGACTAGAGACAAAGGGGAGCTCGTTGTTCAGCCTTGTTGTGAAAAAATCCAGCAAGGGTTTTCCACACATCTGAACTGTGACTGCTACAAACATACTGAGATCATTATGTATCACCCTGGGCAGACTACCAGAATATTCTTTCCCATCGTTTTTCCTCCTTGGATGGTATTCATGATCAATCCCACGCAGGCACTGACTGCATTGGAATGATCATCAGGACTCGTAATATTCCTGCCTTATAATGGCATTGTTTCTGACACAGAGAAAAAATTCCCAATCCATCAGGGGATTGTAGAAATGAAATCTTGAAGAGTTTACTTATTTCAGGGAAGCCTATCGTAGCAATGAACAGTCACAATGAATAAATCTACGGTATTTGCAGAAGCTATTGCTAAAAGCAATTTAGCAAATATTTTGCAGGATATTTACCCATTTTCTCAGAAATTTGAAGTTATTGGATGTAACCCATGTGAAATATAGTATCACCATATGCTTAGAGCTTGCATAATACTCAGTGAAGGGTCATCTCAGCTTGTTTGGGCTCAATCCACGATGATATGTTCTTTATAGAACTTCAAAGACCTTTTCAGTGAAGTCGGAAATGGGGTATTTTTTCTGAGAATGATAATACATTTTATCATGTTTACTATCCAACCAGCTTTAAAGATATTGCAAAGGAGATAATAAAATGGTGATGGATACATCAGCACTATGAGAATGATTTTCGTTATTAGATAAAATGCTTGCTTGCATGTATAGGAAGTTCCATGGCACCGGGACACAATTAATGCAAAGCTGTCTGCCTTGGAAAATAATAACTCTGTTGCAAAACATGCCATTATGAGTACTGTAAAACAGCTATGCAAATATTATGTGATGGCCTAGGGACACAACCCTGCAGAGTAAAATCACGTAATCAACTTTGCCAGCCTTTTGGATCTATTGAGGAGTACTATCAAGCATGCAGAAATAAATCAAAACCACAAGCACCTGTAGCTGCCGAAGCACAAACAGATACAAAAACAAAACAATAAAACATACGTATGTGAAATAATAACCAGGATTGAAGTTATTTCAGTTTCTGATCCTGATAAAATAAAAATAAAAAGCAAGGCACTGACAAAATTTCCCAGTCAGAAAGACACTTCACCCTCCTCTTAGAATAAACATGCCTACTGTGCCACATCTAAAACATCTCGCAGGGCAGCATGGAATATACATACATACCAAGTCGTATATGAAAGGAAGACATCTGAATTATTGAGACCCATATCTGTATTGAATCCATCACCACCACCAGCTTACACTGCATTCATGCATGAACCTGTTGAAGATATTCATTACACATATGACGAGTGAAGTTCGTTCACTAATGATAAGTTCTGAAACAATCAAGACAATTCATGGGGAGATGCTCCACATGTAAATACAGCCCTCAGCGTTAACTCTATGATTACCATCTCATCCATGAAACCAGAATTCAGTGTGACTACTTCTGCACCTGTAACCACTGGTGAATTATGCACACTTGAAAGATCACACAAGCATCATTGCTTGTGTATTACAGTTGGCCTAATATCTGATCTCAATCGTTTGCTAGTTTACCTGCAAACAATTCATTTGTGTTTTCAGCAGACATTGGTGTGAACTGGCATACTAATGATCTTTTTGGGGGATATGACACAGAATCAATCAATGAAGAAATTCAATGAGGAAACAATTTGGTAATCGGCAAAGACTAAAATTTCTATATGTGCATGTAAGCCTACACTCAGTTCTGTTATTGCCATTGTTAGGTTTTAGGTTGGCCTGGCAACGTTTCAGAAGATTAACAGATTTTATGTATGGGATATCATGACATGCCTGAAATTGTGAGAATTACTTAATGCAGGATAATTGAACTTGTGATGCTGTCAGTGGAAGTTATAAAAGCAGGTCTGAAACAACAGGCATAGTTTTTCCAGGTTATATACTGTTTGGATTTTCACCAACCATGGAACCAGGTGAATTGATATTGATTATGTATCTGCTATGCCTTAATAATCAGCTGACACATATACGTTTTTTCCTTGTGGATGAAGATAGTTATTTGGTTGATCTGTGTGGTGAAACATTAAAGATACAACCGTACATTAGAATTCACCTGACATTTAATAATAATAATAATAATAATAATAATAACAACAACAGTCGTGCATGGATGCGTCTGACCTGTTCATGTAGTTAATGCAAGAAAACACGAGTACATGGCATATTAGGGAACTGGGCTTGGTGACATTGCTCATGGATTATGTATAGGTGCACCAAAACCCCTCAAAATAACCTTATCATTATATGCTGTGCCCATTGTTAATCAAATTACAATGTGAGTCATTGATAGTGTTAAAAGTGCCACTGTGGATCAATTAAAACAACAAGGCTCACTGGCATTTCAGTCACTTTGAGATCAATTATGGCAATTAGTAACATGAGCACCATCAAAGGCAGTTTCAATTACATTATGATCAATAGAATCAATGCTGCCTGCAATTACTAAATTTATTAATGAAGACACTCAACAGTGAATGTCAGGTTCATTAATTGCAAATCTGGCAATGAGGAGCAGACTTGGATGGTAAGTGGTATTAAAGAAAATCAATAATGTACAATATCAGTATCATTGGCCCAGTTCAAAGATAATTCTGATCCAGCATTTGATATGGGCACACACGTGTTAGTGGATCAAAGCAAGAGAGATTTTCTGTATTACCCATATAAAGCAAGGTTTCCCACTCAGGTAAAAAGAGAATTGCAAGTGCAAGACACATCTAGGTTTTTCTTCCATGTGAGGCATTCATGAAGTTGATGGAAAACTGGTTAAGAATGATGATACAGATTATCCTGCCAATACCACAGTGGAATCTGTTAACAATGGCATCATTGTGCTGTTTTACAGTGCATGTTACTCTATCGATGGAAAGAAAGGAAATCGAATCCATTTTGGACAATGCTGACATGGCCACAACAATTATTGGACTTACCAGATACAGTTATGATCACGTATGAACAGCTGGTCCAACAATGTTTATCAAGGATACATTTGATAATGTGGATTCTCAACAGTATACAATTATTGACCTAAACTACACACTAACCCAGATGTGGATGTACAAGCTGTAGTTGTAGGCCTTAATGTCACTTTTAATGATGGATTTGCTTGGTACAAAAGACAAGTTTGTGGAGCCTCACTACAATTTTTGCGGGCAATTCCTCTTGGTCACATACTTGGTTTTTGCAGAGGTGTTCGCAGGGTTATTTTGGAGCCACAGCCACATTACTCTATAAAAACAACAATTTGGTATTGTGCAGATGCTGCTGATGGTAGAGTTGTATTAGAAACAATAACATTGTGAATGCCTGTTCTAACCCCTTCACTTTATGTGTAATTATTTATGCAATCTGGAACTGTTTCAACATTGTCATTTCTCACACATAACACAGATGTACATCCACCATTGTGGGACAAGTTACTTGGCAGATAAGTATCCAAGGTGATCTTACTGCACCAAAACATGTTTCTGGCATCCCAACTTACAAATCGAGACACTGTCAAAACTCAAAGCAAAATGATAATTGATGATTTTTTTAGAAGGGATTGCGGTTTCATTTCAGTTAAAAGGTCAGCTAGAACCTTCTGAGAAAATTCAGCTTAACTTTGAAACCAATCATACTGTACATACATATTACAATCTAAAGTAATATATGGATTGGCATAAAAACACTGACACTGGTTTACAAATTTCCCAACATGACTTCATGACATTGTACAGAATTTATTACATTTCACTGGAACACCTTAAGCTGCTGTCCAGGCAATCTGTTGTTGACATGTATTTTCATGCATGTGTCCAGGCAATCCATTGCTGACATGTATTTTCATGCATGTGTCCAGGCATTCCATTGCTGACATGTATTTTCATACACGTGTCCAGGCAATCCATTGTTGACATGTATTTTCATGCATGTGTCCAGGCAATCTGTTGTTGACATGTATTTTCATGCATGTGTAGGTGTAGCTAGTGCTAATAACATAAGTTAAGCTGTGATATTTTCTGACAAGACCCTGTTGTTGGGGGTGCTGGTGGCTGAATGAGGGTGATTGATGTACCTATTGAAAATTCACAGAAATTCACAATTAAACTTGTTGCATATTTTATTAATAATGTCCTATCATGAAGTGAAAGTTGGTCTCACTCAAAATCAACTGGTGAAAATAAAACACACAATCAAATTTTGAAGGTTGCTCTAAAACTTTCTCCAACAAAATTAACTGGAAATGTCCCCATGTGCTTGACCCAAACAAAGCTTGCTTAGCTTAATGAAGCCAAACACAACACGACCTCACTGATATTAAAATTATCTAAGTAAGGGGTGACACAAATGCAAAAGACTAGTGGAATATTTCCATTCCTTGCAGCAATTAAAGAATTGTTGGCAGCAGTGGCTCCAGTGGTGTAAAAGATGCAGGGCTAGTGGCTGTCAGAACTGCATCAGGAGGCCATACAAAAAGATGAGGCCTTCGATTACTAGGCAAGAGTCATCAAGTACCCTCAGGCAAAGATCTCTGATTACCAGGTTGTGAAGATCACTCCATTGACCCGTCTGTTGACCAATCTTGATTTCCTTGTGATGGCAAAATCAGATATAGCAGTGTAATGGGTACACTGACAATAGTGATTGACTGCATGGTATATTGACAGCACGTATCTCAAAAGAAAATACTAAAGAAAGTTTCATATATACAGTAACAGTACCATTACTTGCCAGAGATGAATTTCAGTTCCAAGGACTCAACATTTATTCAGAAGACGACTTGACCATTTTTTGTATTTATGTTTAAAATTAGATTTTATCACTGTATATACATAATGGAATCTGACCACGGTGATGAGGTAGCAGAATTTACCAACTGAGTGTTGGACCAACTGGCAGAAGATGCTAACATTGAAAACAGTTTCACTGTCATTGAATATCTGCTTCAAACCCTCTTACGAAGCATCAAGTAGAAATTGCTATTTGGAATCACCCTGATGTACCACAACCAACTACAGGACAGTCTGGAATCATCACACATGCACATGAAAATGCCCAAGCATTATCTACAGATGCAAAACCTCTCTTGGGTTGTTTCTATGATGGCAAAGAAGCAGTTACCAAAGTATCCATCCCAGTTACGTTCACCATTTAATATTTTAAACCAATACTGACTTAGCTGAGAAAAGAAAGGTCTTGACTGTTATACAACAAAGCTGCACTTGTTTGGGTAACAGTTTTTGGGCAAAGACAATCATTAGATGTAAAAGGTTCTAGTGTGACTGGTGTGTTTCTTAACACACTATAGCCAGAGATTTATCCCTAAGGCAGATATTATTTTCTATCTGCATGACAACTGTGCCAGTAAAAAAAAAATAACTGGCAAAAGTGCATGTGTGTATTGTGCCTGTACATGATGATTAGACAGGAAAATATCTAACTGTTGTGCACCTACAAAAGCATTTTGTGTGTGTGTGTACATAAGCATTGTATGTGTGCATCTACAGAAGCTCACTGTGTGTATCTACATAAGCCCCATGTGTATCTACAGAAGCACTCTCTGTATCTAAAGAAGCATTGTGTGTGTATCTACATAAGCATTCTATGTGTGTATCTACATAAGCACTCTATGTGTACATCTACATAAGCACTCTTTGTGTGTATCTCATGAAACACTCTGTCTCTACAGAAGCACTGTGTGTGTATCTACATAAGCATTCTATCTATGTATCTACTGAAACATTCTGTGTGTTATATACAGAATGTGTGTCATGTATGGCTGCATGTACTCTCTCTGTGTCTACATAAGCACACAAACTGTACATGATGTATGGCTGTATGTACTCTGTATCTATCTACACATAATCTGTATGTAATGTATGCCTGTTAAGTTCTCTTTGTGTTTCTACAAGAACACTTGTATACTGTACTGATCTAACCAGTGTATGCAGATCTATATTTCTCATATAGAACAAAAAATTAACGAGCCATATCAACATATCTCATATAGAATATTAAACATTTTTATAGATCTATAAATACCACAGGAATTCAGGGTTGTATTAAGTTGCTGTCCTACATCACAGTTTATGGATTCCACTGGTACTGTTGTATTCTTCAAAGTCAATGCCAAACTCTGCAGAAGACAGAAGATGAAGACATCAAACTGTACGTTACCAATCTAAGCATTTATGTATCATTTAATTTATGCATTTTTTAATGTTTTACTGCCAATTACTTTTTCTGAACCGACTTATCTGTGATACTTTCAGAACAGTGAAATTCAAGTAAATTCTCAAGATCAGATTTCTTCCATAATGTTATCCATATGCATTGATATAGCGTCCTTTGAGTTCACTTTTACTACACACATGATATCTTCTTGATATGAGAAACTCCCTAATTGTATATGTAATTTCATGACCTGTAAAAACGTAAGAAGTGAATTGTTATTGTTACATTATATACTCACCATGTCAAACTTATTTTATGTACATAACTTCATTGTTTGGATACTCAAGTATTAAAAGACAGAATACCTATTTAACTGCTGTACTATGTCACTTTCACTAGGTGTTGTCTAGCAGTATTAAATTATACACTCCACCTCATCAATTGGTGATTGGACTTGCTTGTCTCAAATGTAAGCCATCCACAAATTTGGTCTGGATAAATGACACAGAACTCATTTTGCACAAAGCTGTTTTTCCTCTCAGTGACCTTTAGTTCTGAAACACTGACCCCAAAATTGATAGGTGTCTTCTTGACTCAAATGCAAATCATAATTAACATTTAGAGATAATTTGTAGTACATGACTTTTGTGAAAACTGATTCCTTCCTGAGACATTCTGACCTTGGACTTCTCATGTGCAAGCCATTTATAACATTAAGTCAAGGCATAGATCAGAACCTATAGAGTTTTGTGAAAATTGATTTTCCTTCTTTCAATAACTGAAATATTGACCTTTGACCTAAAAATGAATGGGTAATAATGAACTCAAAGAACCATATAGAAACCATTTTCTTTTTAAAGTCTCTGAGACCATGATTGTTAAACTTTTGATCCCAGAATAAAATAGGTATCTCGTATCTAATATGATTGTCACTAGTACAAATAAACGTATCATATGGAAAAGTTTTCCTTTCTCAAGTTCCCAAGTCCTTAGGAACCCAAAATAGATAGGTTTCTTCTTTAACCCAAAAACAAGTGACTTACAAAGTCTGGTAACTGTACATACTGGAATAAATCAAGTTATTCTGCTGAAACAAAAAAGGGAACAGAATAACAGACAGATAACCAGAAAACATGATACATACTGGTTTATGATGGTTTTTGTTAGTTCTAATGGCTTTCTCAACACGCTACTGGCCATATCCTGCCTGGGAATGGGAGTTAGGCGCCTTCACAGACTCAAAACATTAGTCAGTTTGGACTGGTTTCAGTGAGTGTCATACCCACGACCCTTTGATATAAATCTGACAAGCTACCAGTTTCCCCCAAATGGTGGGTGTATAAACCATTGGAATCTCTTTGAAGCTCATAAAGGTATATATATATATATATATATATATATATATATATATATATATATATATATATATATGATAATGCAATTCTTGTAAGGTTTTCATACTCTAATTATTTGGCATCATCTTTCAATAAAAATCATAATTACAGGTAATTGTATTTTTTCATACAAGTAAGAAAAAAAGACTGAAATTGTTGCAAAATTTCTTAATGTCGTTTTAACTGAATCAAGAAATGAAGTTCATGTTTCAAATAGCTTAAAAAATACAGTGTGACCCCACTAAAGCATACTCCATTATAAAACGTGTTTGGATATAACACAATTGTGGTGTGGCTTCTGAAATTTCATATACATGTATTTCTTCATATACAAAAAGAATTCTTTCTTAAAAGTACAAAAAATAAAAAGATTGTTATCATTTTGAAGAAACGATTGTATATGAATTCTAAAACAAGACGACTGTGGCATGGCTCCTGAAATTTTATATACACGTAGTTTTGTTCTTCAAAATACAAAATATAGTGTGGAAAACGTTTTATTCAGGGATTGCATTCTGACTCCACCAATGTCACTAATTGTGATTTTATTCCTTAATGGCGACAAAATATACCATCTGGAGATTGTTTTGTGTTACACTGTAAGCTGTTTAAACTTGTACATACAATCCTGGGTTTGGAGTGGAGAAATTCAGAGGCACAATGAAAGGAAGCTGGAAACTTGATATAAAATGTACTGGAATCAATCTATTGTTACATAACAAAATTGTTGTTCATATTGAGAAAGCATCTTAACAATAATCCACTTTTGCTGACATTTGACCTTAGTACTGTATGCTGTGATACACTGCAATAGTCATGCTACCAGAACCAGCTACAACTGACCAACCTTTGAAGGTAGGAACAGTAACTGCTAAAATCAACAAAACGATGGTTCATTCCTTTTTTTTTTAAAAATATCCACAGAAAAAATATTTTTGCTGAAATTTCAAAGAAAACCGATTACCTCTGAAGACAGATTGTTCTGTATAAATACTAAGCAAGCAAAAAAATAATTCCATCTTAATCAATGTTCTACAATAATTGATCTTGTAAACGCAAGAAGAAATGGGTTTGCGTTTAGTCCTCCAAAGCTGTCTTTTAGCAGTGACCTCAATAATACATGCACCCTTCATCAAGAAAGCCGACTACAAGCTTCAATAAAAACAAAGATCCTTTTATTCAAGGAAGTCAGCACCATACTTAAATAAAAGGAATGGAATCTGATGGACTGTTGAATTTTCCAAAGTGACCAGAACACATTTATTGCGCCATGAAAGTTTCTTTTTTGCAGGAAAAAGTTTATGCTTATAATTACTACCAATGGTGGCTTAAGAGGCAAATTAAATTTCCAATCTCTTGAAACCACAGGTATCAGGCTGTCAAGTTAACTGAAGAAGGGTATGTTGCAAAGATGTTTGGTAAACATTTTAGTTTCTTCATGTTTTACATTTTCCTATGAATAGCCTCATCCCCTGGGTAGCCTTGGCAAGATGATAACTGTCTCCAGCTGACCAAAATAAAGGCCAATTTAAGTAAATGCACATGCAGCATGTATAAAAAAACTATAGCCACGTGCTACTGGCAACAATATCGCAGTGAATTGTTTAGTGACAATTAGATAGAGATCAAATGATAACTACCATTTATTTATTATATATATCTTATATGTGGTTTCTAATGGGATGTGACTGATACATGAATTTTATAACATGTGATCTATAATTGAATTCATAGATTTTTTTAAATACATGTACAGTACTTAACAGATTATGGACTGTACTTCACAAATGTAAGTTGTCAATATACAAGTTTAGTTTCAGATAATTTTGTCTTCATTTATTCAAAAGCACTTTTTTTAGCACCTGTTTTTATTACCTCCCAATCTGGCCATTTCTTTTTGTACATGTATCATTTTCTTCAGCTGAGTTGTTTTGTTATAACATGGTTTGGAATATAAGACAACCAGGCTCTATGGACCCAACCACCGTGTTATAGTGGTCACACTGTATACTGATGTATAATTTTGATATATCTGATGAGCAATAGAATGTCTTGCTAAGCATGTGTTATAACTGGGGTTTAAGTTTGGTGTTATAACTGGGGTTTTAAGTTTGGTGCCATAATTGGGGTTTTGAGTTTGGTATTATAATTGGGGTTTTTAAGTTTGGACAAGTTCATAATCAAGGTATCAGATAATGAAACAGGAGATTAAGAAATCAAGAATCACCATTTTAATGCAGAAGAAATGTTCACATTTGAAACAGTTTTGATAAAATGCCAATGTATAATTCATTCATATCAAATGACCAATAGATTATTTGCAAAAATGTTTGATATAATCTCATATTTGTCAACTTTATCTTAGATTTCAACAGAGACACTGATAAGGGATTGTCCATTAAGGATATCTGCAAAGATGGGGGGAGGGGGTTGTTCAAATGCAAACAAGGGGGGAGGGGGTGTAAAGAACTTTGCAGACGTCTGCAAGCTAGTATTTTTTGTTATGATATTCTTTGTTGAACAGTTGCTTTAGGCCTACTGCCTGTATTCCAGTATGTTTTGCGGACGTCCTTTATGGGTGATCCCTAAGTATAAATTATTTGTTAATTTCAGTTAGTACAATTCGTGCCACAGAATATCCCTTTACCTCATGCAAGCACCTTTTGATGCCTGCCATAAACATTAGCCATTTTGAGCGGGTTTTCGTAGTGCCACCTTTGGGGAAAACCCTCTATAGGATAATATTAGATACTAGATTCATTGCTGTGAATGACAATTACGTCAGATCACATGGTCGCTGTTTATGCTCTGGTCAAAATATACTATTTAAAGTAACTGGGGCATATTCTCCTCTCTCCAAAATGGAGGTCACAGATTTTGTTCAGTACTTACAGAGTTTTCACGATTAGAATCACAACTATGAAAGCTTCAATAACTTAGGTAAATGCTCAGATACTGATGTAGACAGCAATTAGCTTTTATAAATTATCAAATTCACATGACTCAGTGATGTAGACACAGACAAAGAACTTGTAAATTTCGAGTACGAGAAATGGCAGCTACGGTTGGCCATACGGTTTCACTGACTTGATGGTGAACGAGTTCTTTCAAGATTTTAAAGCACATGACTGTATCTAGTATGGATATGGTTTATAAGACTACCAAGACTGTATTAAGTATGGATATGATTCATAACGCTACCATGATTGTATCTAGTATAGATATGGTTCATAAGGCTACCATGACTGTATCTAGTATGGATATGGTTCATACAGCTACAATGACTGTATCTAGTATAGATATGGTTCATAAGACTACCATGACTGTATCTAGTATGGATATGGTTCATAAGACTACCATGACTGTATCTAGTATAGATATGGTTCATAAGACTACCATGACTGTATCTAGTGTGGATATAGTTCATAAGACTACCATGACTGTATCTAGTATGAACATGGTTCATAATGCTACCATGACTGTATTTAGTATGGATATGGTTCATAAGGCTACCATGACTGTATCTAGTATAGATATGGTTCATAAGACTACCATGACTGTATCTAGTGTGGATATAGTTCATAAGACTACCATGACTGTATCTAGTATGGACATGGTTCATAATGCTACCATGACTGTATTTAGTATGGATATGGTTCATAAGGCTACCATGACTGTATCTAGTATAGATATGGTTCATAAGACTACCATGACTGTATCTAGTATGGACATGGTTCATAAGACTACCATGACTGTATCTAGTGTGGATATAGTTCATAAGACTACCATGACTGTATCTAGTATGGATATGGTTCATAAGGCTACCATGACTGTATCTAGTATAGATATGGTTCATAAGACTACCATGACTGTATCTAGTGTGGATATAGTTCATAAGACTACCATGACTGTATCTAGTATGGATATGGTTCATAAGGCTACCATGACTGTATCTAGTATAGATATGGTTCATAAGGCTACCATGACTGTATCTAGTATGGACATGGTTCATAAGGCTACCATGACTGTATTTAGTATAGATATGGTTCATAATGCTACCATGACTGTATTTAGTATGGATATGGTTCATAAGGCTACCATGACTGTATCTAGTATAGATATGGTTCATAAGACTACCATGACTGTATCTAGTATGGACATGGTTCATAAGACTACCATGACTGTATCTAGTGTGGATATAGTTCATAAGACTACCATGACTGTATCTAGTATGGATATGGTTCATAAGGCTACCATGACTGTATCTAGTATAGATATGGTTCATAAGACTACCATGACTGTATCTAGTGTGGATATAGTTCATAAGACTACCATGACTGTATCTAGTATGGATATGGTTCATAAGGCTACCATGACTGTATCTAGTATAGATATGGTTCATAAGGCTACCATGACTGTATTTAGTATGGATATGGTTCATAAGGCTACCATGACTGTATCTAGTATGGACATGGTTCATAAGACTACCATGACTGTATCTAGTGTGGATATAGTTCATAAGACTACCATGACTGTATCTAGTATGGATATGGTTCATAAGACTACCATGACTGTATCTAGTATGGACATGGTTCATAAGGCTACCATGACTGTATTTAGTATGGACATGACTGTATTTAGTATGGATATGGTTCATAAGGCTACCATGACTGTATTTAGTATGGATATGGTTCATAAGACTACCATGACTGTATCTAGTATAGATATGGTTCATAAGACTACCATGACTGTATCTAGTATGGATATGGTTCATAAGGCTACCATGACTGTATTTAGTATGGATATGGTTCATAAGACTACCATGACTGTATCTAGTATAGATATGGTTCATAAGACTACCATGACTGTATCTAGTGTGGACATGGTTCATAAGGCTACCATGACTGTATCTAGTGTGGATATAGTTCATAAGACTACCATGACTGTATCTAGTATAGATATGGTTCATAAGAATACCATGACTGTATCTAGTGTGGATATAGTTCATAAGACTACCATGACTGTATCTAGTATAGATATGGTTCATAAGAATACCATGACTGTATCTAGTATGGACATGGTTCATAAGGCTACCATGACTGTAGTTAGTATGGACATGGTTCATAAGGCTACCATGACTGTATTTAGTATGGACATGGTTCATAAGGCTACCATGACTGTATCTAGTATGGACATGGTTCATAAGGCTACCATGACTGTATTTGGTATGGATATGATTCATAAGGCTACCATGACTGTATTTAGTATAGACATGGTTCATAAGGCTACCATGACTGTATCTAGTGTGGATATAGTTCATAAGACTACCATGACTGTATTTAGTATGGACATGGTTCATAAGGCTACCATGACTGTATTTAGTATGGACATGGTTCATAAGACTACCATGACTGTATTTAGTATGGACATGGTTCATAACGCTACCATGACTGTATCTAGTATAGATATGGTTCATAAGACTACCATGACTGTATTTAGTATGGGCATGGTTCATAAGGCTACCATGACTGTATTTAGTATGGACATGGTTCATAAGGCTACCATGACTGTATCTAGTATGGACATGGTTCATATGGCTACCATGACTGTATCTAGTATGGACATAGTTCATAAGGCTACCATGACTGTATTTAGTATGGACATGGTTCATAAGGCTACCATGACTGTATTTAGTATGGACATGGTTCATAAGGCTACCATGACTGTATTTAGTATGGACATGGTTCATAAGGCTACCATGACTGTATCTAGTATAGATATGGTTCATAAGACTACCATGACTGTATTTAGTATGGGCATGGTTCATAAGGCTACCATGACTGTATTTAGTATGGACATGGTTCATAAGGCTACCATGACTGTATCTAGTATAGATATGGTTCATAAGACTACCATGACTGTATCTAGTGTGGATATAGTTCATAAGACTACCATGACTGTATCTAGTATAGATATGGTTCATAAGGCTACCATGACTGTATTTAGTATGGACATGGTTCATAAGGCTACCATGACTGTATTTAGTATGGATATAGTTCATAAGGCTACCATGACTGTATTTAGTATGGACATGGTTCATAAGGCTACCATGACTGTATTTAGTATGGACATGGTTCATAAGGCTACCATGACTGTATTTAGTATGGACATGGTTCATAAGGCTACCATGACTGTATCTAGTATAGATATGGTTCATAAGACTACCATGACTGTATTTAGTATGGGCATGGTTCATAAGGCTACCATGACTGTATTTAGTATGGACATGGTTCATAAGGCTACCATGACTGTATCTAGTATAGATATGGTTCATAAGACTACCATGACTGTATCTAGTGTGGATATAGTTCATAAGACTACCATGACTGTATCTAGTATAGATATGGTTCATAAGGCTACCATGACTGTATTTAGTATGGACATGGTTCATAAGGCTACCATGACTGTATTTAGTATGGATATAGTTCATAAGGCTACCATGACTGTATTTAGTATGGACATGGTTCATAAGGCTACCATGACTGTATTTAGTATGGACATAGTTCATAAGGCTACCATGACTGTATCTAGTATGGACATGGTTCATAAGGCTACCATGACTGTATTTAGTATGGACATGGTTCATAAGGCTACCATGACTGTATCTAGTATGGACATAGTTCATAAGGCTACCATGACTGTATCTAGTATGGACATGGTTCATAAGGCTACCATGACTGTATCTAGTATGGACATAGTTCATAAGGCTACCATGACTGTATCTAGTATGGACATGGTTCATAAGGCTACCATGACTGTATCTAGTATAGATATGGTTCATAAGACTACCATGACTGTATTTAGTATGGACATGGTTCATATGGCTACCATGACTGTATTTAGCATGGATATGGTTCATAAGACTACCATGACTGTATCTAGTATGGACATGGTTCATAAGGCTACCATGACTTTATCTAGTATTGATATGGTTCATAAGACTACCATGACTGTATCTAGTATAGACATGGTTCATAAGGCTACCATGACAGTATTTAGTATGGACATGGTTCATAAGACTACCATGACTGTATCTAGTATGGACATGGTTCATAAGGCTACCATAGCTGTATTTAGCATGGATATGGTTCATAAGACTACCATGACTGTATCTAGTATGGACATGGTTCATAAGGCTACCATGACAGTATTTAGTATGGACATGGTTCATAAGACTACCATGACTGTATCTAGTATGGACATGGTTCATAAGGCTACCATGACTGTATCTAGTGTGGAGATAGTTCATAAGACTACCATGACTGTATTTAGTATGGATATGGTTCATAAGACTACCATGACTGTATTTAGTATGGATATGGTTCATAAGGCTACCATGACTGTATCTAGTATGGATATGGTTCATAAGACTACCATGACTGTATTTAGTATGGACATGGTTCATAAGGCTACCATGACTGTATTTAGTATGGATATGATTCATAAGGCTACCATGACTGTATTTAGTATGGATATGATTCATAAGGCTACCATGACTGTATTTAGTATGGATATGATTCATAAGGCTACCATGACTGTATTTGGTATGGATATGATTCATAAGGCTACCATGACTGTATTTAGGATGGTTACAGTTCATAAGGCTACCATGACTGTATTTAGCATGGACATGGTTCATAAGGCTACCATGACTGTATTTAGTATGGACATGGTTCATAAGGCTACCATGACTGTATCTAGTATAGATATGGTTCATAAGGCTACCATGACTGTATTTAGCATGGACATGGTTCATAAGGCTACCACGACTGTATTTAGTATGGACATGGTTCATAAGGCTACCATGACTGTATCTAGTATAGATATGATTCATAAGGCTACCATGACTGTATTTAGTATGGATATGATTCATAAGGCTACCATGACTGTATTTGGTATGGATATGATTCATAAGGCTACCATGACTGTATTTAGGATGGTTACAGTTCATAAGGCTACCATGACTGTATTTAGCATGGACATGGTTCATAAGGCTACCATGACTGTATTTAGTATGGACATGGTTCATAAGGCTACCATGACTGTATCTAGTATAGATATGGTTCATAAGGCTACCATGACTGTATTTAGTATGGATATGGTTCATAAGACTACCATGACTGTATTTAGTATGGATATGGTTCATAAGGCTACCATGACTGTATCTAGTATGGATATGGTTCATAAGACTACCATGACTGTATTTAGTATGGACATGGTTCATAAGGCTACCATGACTGTATTTAGTATGGATATGGTTCATAAGGCTACCATGACTGTATCTAGTATGGACATGGTTCATAAGGCTACCATGACTGTAGTTAGTATGGACATGGTTCATAAGGCTACCATGACTGTATTTAGTATGGACATGGTTCATAAGGCTACCATGACTGTAGTTAGTATGGACATGGTTCATAAGGCTACCATGACTGTATCTAGTGTGGATATAGTTCATAAGACTACCATGACTGTATCTAGTATAGATATGGTTCATAAGGCTACCATGACTGTATCTAGTATGGACATGGTTCATAAGGCTACCATGACTGTAGTTAGTATGGACATAGTTCATAAGGCTACCATGACTGTATCTAGTATGGATATGGTTCATAAGGCTACCATGACTGTATTTAGTATGGATATCGTTCATAAGGCTACCATGACTGTAGTTAGTATGGACATGGTTCATAAGGCTACCATGACTGTATTTAGTATGGACATGGTTCATAAGACTACCATGACTGTATCTAGTATGGATATGGTTCATAAGGCTACCATGACTGTATCTAGTATGGATATGGTTCATAAGGCTACCATGACTGTATCTAGTGTGGATATAGTTCATAAGACTACCATGACTGTATCTAGTATAGATATGGTTCATAAGGCTACCATGACTGTATCTAGTATGGACATGGTTCATAAGGCTACCATGACTGTAGTTAGTATGGACATAGTTCATAAGGCTACCATGACTGTATCTAGTATGGACATAGTTCATAAGGCTACCATGACTGTATTTAGTATGGACATGGTTCATAAGGCTACCATGACTGTATCTAGTATGGACATGGTTCATAAGGCTACCATGACTGTATTTAGTATGGATATGGTTCATAAGGCTACCATGACTGTATCTAGTATGGACATGGTTCATAAGGCTACCATGACTGTATTTAGTATGGACATGGTTCATAAGGCTACCATGACTGTATTTAGTATGGATATGGTTCATAAGGCTACCATGACTGTATTTAGTATGGACATGGTTCATATGGCTACCATGACTGTATTTAGTATGGATATGGTTCATAAGACTACCATGACTGTATCTAGTATAGATATGGTTCATAAGGCTACCATGACTGTATTTAGTATGGATATGGTTCATAAGGCTACCATGACTGTATTTAGTATGGACATGGTTCATAAGGCTACCATGACTGTATTTAGTATGGACATAGTTCATAAGGCTACCATGACTGTATTTAGTATGGACATGGTTCATATGGCTACCATGACTGTATTTAGTATGGATATGGTTCATAAGACTACCATGACTGTATCTAGTATAGATATGGTTCATAAGGCTACCATGACTGTATTTAGTATGGACATGGTTCATAAGGCTACCATGACTGTATTTAGTATAGATATGGTTCATAAGGCTACCATGACTGTATTTAGTATAGACATGGTTCATAAGGCTACCATGACTGTATTTAGTATGGATATGGTTCATAAGGCTACCATGACTGTATTTAGTATAGACATGGTTCATAAGGCTACCATGACTGTATTTAGTATGGACATGGTTCATAAGGCTACCATGACTGTATTTAGTATGGATATGGTTCATAAGGCTACCATGACTGTATCTAGTATGGACATGGTTCATAAGGCTACCATGACTGTAGTTAGTATGGACATAGTTCATAAGGCTACCATGACTGTATTTAGTATGGACATGGTTCATAAGGCTACCATGACTGTATTTAGTATGGACATGGTTCATAAGGCTACCATGACTGTATTTAGTATGGACATGGTTCATAAGGCTACCATGACTGTAGTTAGTATGGACATAGTTCATAAGGCTACCATGACTGTATTTAGTATGGACATGGTTCATAAGGCTACCATGACTGTATCTAGTATAGATATGGTTCATAAGGCTACCATGACTGTATCTAGTATAGATATGGTTCATAAGGCTACCATGACTGTATTTAGTATGGACATGGTTCATAAGGCTACCATGACTGTATTTAGTATGGACATGGTTCATATGGCTACCATGACTGTATTTAGTATGGACATGGTTCATAAGGCTACCATGACTGTATCTAGTATGGACATGGTTCATAAGGCTACCATGACTGTATTTAGTATGGACATGGTTCATATGGCTACCATGACTGTATTTAGTATGGACATGGTTCATAAGGCTACCATGACTGTATCTAGTATGGACATGGTTCATAAGGCTACCATGACTGTAGTTAGTATGGACATAGTTCATAAGGCTACCATGACTGTATTTAGTATGGACATGGTTCATAAGGCTACCATGACTGTATTTAGTATAGACATGGTTCATAAGGCTACCATGACTGTATCTAGTATAGATATGGTTCATAAGGCTACCATGACTGTATTTAGTATGGACATGGTTCATAAGGCTACCATGACTGTATTTAGTATAGACATGGTTCATAAGGCTACCATGACTGTATCTAGTATAGATATGGTTCATAAGGCTACCATGACTGTATTTAGTATGGACATAGTTCATAAGGCTACCATGACTGTATTTAGTATGGACATGGTTCATAAGGCTACCATGACTGTATTTAGTATGGACATGGTTCATAAGGCTACCATGACTGTATCTAGTATGGACATGGTTCATAAGGCTACCATGACTGTAGTTAGTATGGACATAGTTCATAAGGCTACCATGACTGTATTTAGTATGGACATGGTTCATAAGGCTACCATGACTGTAGTTAGTATGGACATAGTTCATAAGGCTACCATGACTGTATCTAGTATGGACATGGTTCATAAGGCTACCATGACTGTAGTTAGTATGGACATAGTTCATAAGGCTACCATGACTGTATTTAGTATGGACATGGTTCATAAGGCTACCATGACTGTATCTAGTATGGACATGGTTCATAAGGCTACCATGACTGTAGTTAGTATGGACATAGTTCATAAGGCTACCATGACTGTATCTAGTATGGACATAGTTCATAAGGCTACCATGACTGTATCTAGTATGGACATGGTTCATAAGGCTACCATGACTGTATTTAGTATGGACATGGTTCATAAGGCTACCATGACTGTAGTTAGTATGGACATGGTTCATAATGCTACCATGACTGTATCTAGTATAGATATGGTTCATAACCTGATGCCAAATTTGAGTATGTAGCTAGAGTTCATGGGGCTTACCATCAGGGTAAGTATCACACTCTTTGCTTCAAATGATGTCACAAAAGGTGTTTTGTCACAAACATGGCTTTGTACCAGATAGAACAATTACCAGTGTGCTGAATATGAACAGTTATGGCAATAAGCCATCTCCTATAAAACAAAAAACAATCTAGTACAGTCAAACCCACATATCTTGTCCTCGGTTATCTCGCGAACAAGTGTGTGTAGAGTGTTTTGGTCTTTGTTATGCTACTTTTCATAGCTTATCTCGACCCCTGTTAAGTTGATAACCCCATATTCTTGGGCATAAGTTTCAGTATGAAGCAACATGTGGACCTGCCTAATTCAATGAAATACAACTTTTAATGTCCATCTAGAAGAAAGTTTACAACAACTGATCTGGTGTTTCCGCTACTACCAGTACCTCATACTGCAAGGATGGTAAAAGGTGGTACAATCTGTAACTCAGTAAATTATCAGGTCAGCATCTTTAGATGTAGCTAAAAATTCCATAATTCATTTTACACTTTATTTATGATGAATTTAGCTCCTTTTAATGATGTTAACCTGAAAATTAACAGAATTACAGTAAGGATAAAATTCATGATGCTTTTTGGAATAAACTAGAGTGTAATCCCATTCCATTTTCGTCATGGTCAGTAACCAACTTAATACATACACACTTAACAACTTTCTTTCAGAGTTCAAAGTAAACAGTTCAACTGTTTCAAATTCAGGATGACTAGATCACATGACTCTGAATCATCTATAAACAGAAACTGGCAAAATTCCAAACCCAGCTGGTACCCACCAGACTTGGTTATTAGCTTGTTTTGAGTAAGAGTAAATAAAAACACAAATGGTTTGTTTTTTAAAATCATAGCACACAGTATTTTTAAAAAAACAAAGTTGTCCATCAATATGCCATGATTACAGATTCTTCAGCACAAACGGAACGAAGCAGAAAGTGACTGGTAAGAGTAATGTCTATGAAACAGAAAGAGGACTGCTTTCATTTGTATTATTTTATCTTGAATCGAATATCAAAGCCTTGCAATCCATCGAAGTGGTACACTGACACCTCTTCTGGCATTATGTTGTTGCCAATGGTTGCTGATCAAAGTCGGGACTGATATGGAACTACAACTGTATGAATAGAAAAAGTCAGCTTCTTACAGAATTTAATGTTGAGACGGTTAACTTTAAAGACTTTAAACACATTTGACAGCTTGTCAGTAAATGAATACTGGCAGCCTCATCTTTTGTTCTGAAACAGAGGCAAATTTTATTGGTAAAAACCAGCATACCAGTGTAAAAGAACCTCTGATGATCAACAAAGCGATCAATTTTCATGCACAGTTTTGGTCAGTTACATTTTGCTAATAGTTAAAACCAACACTAACAAAAGAAAATACTTTAAAAAAATTAACAAACAAGCTTTTGGTCAGCGTGGGAATACAATTTCCTTGCTGAGGCTACCAAAGGGAAATAAAAAGAACTTTAAACCACTGACATTCTTACAGTAACTTAAGTGTTGTAAAAATGTGACTTGTAACTTAATCTCATTTAAAAGACCTCAAATCTTTTTTTTCTGCAACCTGGTATGACTGAATTATTATTTTTGTTGTGCATTAGAAATGCCATTTGTTTTTAGAAACAAAACTCCTAAATTTTTGGTGCTTCAGCTGCATAAGCATTGTTCTGCAGTACATCTGTGAACAAAAATTCCTGATAACTCAGGACCCGGTTATGTTGATGATTTTTTCTACACTCTGGATGTAATCGAGATAACTAGGTTTGACTGTAATGTGGCATCACTTTAAAGCCAAATGTTGGCTGTAATAACCTTGAAAATGAACATACACAAGCAGCCATTTCAAACATCTTAAGTTGATGATAGCAATGATGACCCCCCCCCCCCCCAACAATGATGATTGCTCACTTGGGCAACACATGGGGCTAAGTTTAAGAAGGCCTCTTTTGCAGAATAAACATGTCAAATCTTCTTCAGTGGAATTTATGGAAGACTTGTCTTAGTTCTATCAAATCCAGAATCATACAGGGACAGCAGTTCTGACAAACTGGCTACTTTTGGTAAATCAGGAAACTTGTTCAAATTTTCAGACCATAATAGGTCTCCTGACACTCAAATGCAAGAAGTTCAGGGTATATGATCAATGCCATCATTTTCCTTCTGTAGCCCCTTTCTCACATATAACAAGAGCAGCAGGCATCCAGAGATTTCCTAATGAGTGAAATAGAGATTGTACATTCTACCATCAATCTAATCACACAAAAAAGAAAGAAAAAGACTGCTGGTTTGGGTCATTTGATTTAAAAGATGCATGCCATTCTATTCCCATTCATGTTTTGCACAAATCCTATTTAAGATTTTGTTGGGATAACAGTTTATGAATTCACTTACCTTCCAAATTGGTTGTCCTCTGCACTTCATGCATTCACAAAGTTATTAAAGCCTAGTTTTGAATACCTACACAAACTGGGTCATCTTAATTTAGTGCACATTTTCAAGTCTACTGCAGGCAGACACATTCACTGAATGTGTAAAAAAAATATGCAAGACAGTGCATTTCATGGGTAACATGGGATTCATTATTCAAGTTATAGTGTTTGTGAGCTTCATTGTTAATTCCATTCACATGAATGTGTGCCTTACTCAATGTGTACCTTACTCAATGAGTGCCTTACTCAACAAAAGCTGATAAGTTAAGTATCTGACTGCAAGCAGTTACTGAGGTAACTTTACATTTTGCTAGGTTGATTGGAAAAATGGTTGCCATTGAACTTGGAAGTGCATACAACCCCCCATAATTGAGTCCCCTTGACACAGAGGAATACAATTTGAAACTGAATCAGGGTGAATTTGACACTCCCCTGGTTTGGATGACATATGTCACAAACTTGTTCATTTGTGCATTCAAAATGTGCATTTTGCTGTTCACACCATCTCTGTACTCATCACATGTTTCTTAGCAGAGATTCGGTCCCCAGAAGAAAGACTATGGTATAATAATTTTCACTGAACTGAAAGCAGGTTTCTTCAATTTATAGTGCATCAACCCAGGAATTTAAAGTCAACATGTAAGACTTCTTATGGACACTACTGTTGCTGTTTCATATATATGAATAAAATGGGGAGAAGAGTTGGGGAACTCAATGATATGGCCTTTTGAAAGATGGACTGCTGCAGAGCAACAGATATTTGCCTCAGTGCTTGTCATCTGCTAGTGACATCAAACATTACGGCTGATTTTCAAACCATTCAATGAAACCAAGATTCTTAAAGGACATAGAGGTCTGAAACTTTCAGGAAATTGAGTCAATCAAACAGAAAACAAGTGTTTTAACCCTTTACCTCACAGAGTGTATGACTCTGTAAGCAGCTGATATACTTGTACCAAAGTCACACAGTGCAGTGCACTATAAATAGAACAACTATTACCTATTTGACTCCATACACATAGGCCTGTCTGTTAACTGTTATAGCATTGTAGTATATGTCATGTTCAACATCAGTTTTAACCTTTTTGCATTTTTGGCACACATTATGAAATGGTCATTTAACTCAATGTTTTATCTTATATGGGGTTCACCCCGAAGGTGGTGCTATGAAAACCAGTTAAAATGGCTGATGATGACAGTGGGCATCCAAATGTGCATCTACGTGAATTGTGCAGAGGCATCCAAAGGCACTTCCATTAGAATGGGGTAGAGGTGTCCAAAGGTGCTTACATGATATAAAGGGTTAAACACACCAACTGGGATGAAAAGCCATTTTTGATCAAAGCATTAAATCTAGATTAAGAAAACCTGACTATGACATTACCCCATTTTCAACTGTGTATGATGCTGCATTTTGTAAAGTTTCAGACAGAACACTCTCTGCTGTCCTCTGGTTTCCATTTGTGTCATTCAATACTGCCCTGAAATGCAATTAAGGATGTCAGACTCACAATCTAAATTAGAAGGATGTTTTCAAATAAATTCCTAAGTTCGTTTTCAAAAAAAATTCTTAGAATGTCAGTCACATTTTAATTTTTCTAGAAGTAGAAAAACAAGTATTGTTATTGATAATACTAATGGTATTGTTTTATTTGGGGGTTTTCCCTCGTTATCCTGAGGTCAAAGTGGGCACTAGATCACCTACCTCGCTCACATCCTTCTCTTTGCCAACTGCAGGAACAACTGGCCAGAAACGTAATCAGTAGCATGCATTCTAAAGAAATTTTCCAACGAGGGTGATTGCATATGTCATGAAAACAACTGTTGCAAGCCTCAAGCTTTTAAATTTTAATCCATACCTGATGGCACAGTATCATCATTTGTCCAATATTGACAGAACTATGATCCAGACCACCTTCTGTTCAAAGTTGGTGAAATTCTGAAAAGCATGTCTTTAAACATAAAATTCTTAGTAAGGGTGACCATATCTTAAGGTGGATTAGCATCATTGCATGAATATGAAAGGGCTTCAAGTTAGGATCCTTTCTGTGTCATTTGGTCAAATTCTGTTATGAGGACTTTTAGAAGTAATTAAAGGATTATCAATTTAGTAGGAAAAATAGACCAGATTAAACAGTATAAAATTCCCAAACCAAATAAGGAGTTATTTAAAAAAAGTTTCCAATACTCTGGAACTCTGCTCTGGAATAGTATTCCAGCTGAGATGAGAAATGCCCACTCTATTTCCTTCTTCCAAACCCAATATATCCAGTGGCTTCAGAGATGCAGCTTAAATAAATAAATTCCTTTGTATGAGGGCCTCAAGGTAGATTAGTTCTTAGCTAATTGTGTTACCCTCTTTAAATAAGGTCATTATTATTATTGCTGGTATTATTATTTTTAGTGATAGCAGCCATATTTTATAGCAGATTGGCATCATTTGTACAAACTTGAATGCACTAATGCATAAATGCACTTTAAGCCAGGATACTATCTGGTTAAATTCTGCTTAACGAGATTTTAGAAGTCACAGGATTTTCTGTTTTTTCTGTTTTTCATAATAGCAGCTATAAATACACATTTTTATATAAATTCATATGCCAGGACGTTTATTGTTAAATTTAGATAAGCTCTTTGGGGCAGTTTTTAAATAATTGAAATATTTTTTTCTATTATTAGTAACAGTCGCCAAATTTCATGACAAACTGGCATATTTGTATGAATTTGACAACAATGCCAGGTTAGTTTCTGTTGAATTTGGTAAACTTCTGTTGTTATCTATTTTTGGTTTTGAGAAGGCATTTAAATGTTTTCAATTTTATTAATGGTGGCAATATCTGATGGTATATCGATATCTTCTGTATAAATTTGAAACCCCTTTATGCCAAGATGCTTTCTTTAAAGTTTGGTCAAATTCTCTTGAGGAATTTTTGAGAAATTTCTTACAGCTTTATATCATGGTAGCCAAAGTAAAGGATGTCAATGCCCAGGACCATCACAAATTTGCATAAGTGAGCATCACCTTCAGTGCTCCACCCACTATAAAACAAATACTGCAAACTTTGTCAAATGGTGTCCCCCTTCCATGAAGGACCTGGGAGCTCACACTGAACAAATCCAAAATGACTAGCTGCCAGAATACTTCCAGCAAAATAATGTGCAAAGTGGTTTAATGGCATTTTAGTAGATGTAAATAACAATTTTGAATCAAAGATGCATGACACACAAAATGAATGATGGACAAATGACTATACTGTAAGCTCACAGGCCCTTTGGCTAGCTGAGTGAATCAGCTTTCTTTATGTTTTCACACAATGAGACAACTGTCTACACTCGCTTGACATATATTTTAATCCCATTTTTTTATTTTACAGCACATGGGTGTGTAACACTCTCCATCTGCTCACCTGCCTGTAAATTACCATATCTCCTCCTAAACAGCTAGTTATCATGATCCCATGGCAACCATCTGCATATATAGGTGTCATTCTTGGCTCCAGCACCTGGTGTTCCTTGAAGAAATCTATTGATTAATGTACAAAAATGTCCCTGCCAATATGGATGCCATTGAAGTGCAAAGTCAAAAACAGGGTGCATAAGACAGGCTGATCTTATCAGGTCTTCAATGTGGATTCAGGTTCCAGAGAAGCACAGATGAACAACTGATCACTGACACATTTATTATAGAAGCTTTCCAAATGAATGCTCCTATAGAAAACATCATTTTACTTGAAGAAAGCTCATGACACCACATGGAAGTACAGTATAATGACTGCCCTATTAAGTCTGGGTTATCCAATTTTTTAAAGTCAAGATGGGTACCTCCCTCTGTAAAAGGTATTCTCAGGACACAGGTGTGAATCATGACGTCCTACTCTCAGACAGTTTTCATGATAGAAACCAAATCCTTGCCTTGTCAGAAGGAACAAAGAAATTCAAGAAAGTTACTCTGCCAATGGGAACTGTCTTGTATTGTTTTAATACAAATAGAGGCTGAAAATCAAGTTTAAGCACACTATCTCACTTGCCACAGACATTTCTGACAATGTTCCTCATTCTATTATATAGCTGACTATCATACAAATTTTGTAAAGAAAAATACTGGAGAAGTAGCAAGTAATGGAATAAAACTGCATCAATTTCTACACATTTGTGACACACAAAAACATACTTGTATTTGGCATTTATATGATCTCACTTAGTGATGAAATTGTGTTGCAAATCTTTTAAAAAATCAATTTCTGAATCAAAAACCTTCAAAGATCATGATGAGACCCTAGTGGCAAAATTATAAAATGAAACTGAAAATTAAATTCTTTTTATATATTTTACATGGAAACCAAGAACTGACAATATGTTCTGCTGGTTTTCACACTATGTACCTTTTAATAAATGAAGAAATATGAAAAGTTCATGTGTTCCATATTTTTGTAAGAAATGATGCAATGTACTATTTTGAACACAAAAAATCCCCAGAATGTGCTCGATTCAAACTCTTTTTTTTTCTGCATGCAAAAACATTATTTCTTTAATCATCACAGTTTCTGCTGCTGCGAAAACTGACTGATTCAAATATTGCTAACTGAAACATGTTTGCCATCATATATTAAAATAAAACCCATAGAGTCAGAAAATGTTGTAATGAAGTACTCTAAATTCAGAAAACTAAAAGTTCCATTTCAATTCTGAAATACTAATAACATATACCAACTGTACACTTCTGTATAAAATGTACACTTCTGTATTGTCACTATGTTTTCACTGAGATGCAAATAAATGTCAAGGTCTCTGACTGTACAGTCATACAGAAGTTGCTGGAAAATGAACCCTACAATTATGTTAGCTAATTAAGAATGTCATAAAGAGGAAGTACTTCAAGGACAAAGACATTTGAGCTTATAATATATACAGGTATTTGAAAGATCTATAGGTGCTTACGAAACATTCTGGACTTCAACAGGAACTGTAAGAATATTATCGGCTTGGCGTTTTCCAATGCTGCCACATGAGGATGAGATGGACACAAGAATATTCATACAATTGTTCCTGCACAAGCCTTGACCTTTCTTTCTGAACTGAGCATAGATGACACTCTCAATTTGGTTCCTTATTACACCCTTGTTGCTTTCAGAACATTGTGTGTTGGAAGTGAAGGTCATAGTGAATGAAAATGATACAGACGTTATATTAGGTTCCTTTCCTGAAATGAAATATATAAAAAGTCTCATTCTTGTGTACAGTTTAAGGGAAACAAACATATGACTTGTTCTAGATTTTACCATGTATATAATAGCTAGTTATAGAATATTAAAGATCTTAAGAAATGAAGAGATGAATTAAACCAGCCTTTGTAATCACTATAAACTTGTAAATATGTATTGATTATTTTGGGCCATGGAAACAAGGTCCAGATCTTATTTGAATCTTCATTTATTGATGATGATGAAAATGAACACTTAGAGGACACAGAGAAGTCAAGATGAGACTACAACCTGGAAAACCTACAACCACGCATTCTAGGTACAACACTGCATAACCTATTAAAAAAGATTGAAATCTTCAGGGCTATTATTAAGTAAACATGGGGAGGGAGATATTTAGTATTTGTTTGGGAAGCAAATATAAATTTAGTACAAAATCAACTTTTAGGTCCACCATAATGTTTTAACATTCAATAGGAATTTTTTTGTTGCAAGAATGATGCAAGTTGACAACTTAAGACAGGGAATCTTGCAAAACTTTCTGTTGAGATACAGAGCTGCCATGCCCACTATGATCATGTAGATCATACATTTTATTTTGGTTAGTTGTAATGTACCCAAAATACCTGTTTTTACTTAAAACTGCAATACCTGTATAGAACTGTCAAAATCTATACATTCTATCTGACTCGTGTGAATTAGTCATTTCAGTAGCATTAGTTAAATAAATTAATTTGAAATCAGTTCTTCTGGGATTTCCAGAAATAAAAATAGTCGAACAGAATGATGGAAAATAAATGAACATAGTGATGACAATAATGGGATATTTAGGTTAATAAAGAAATGATTTCACCTCAAGATGATCTTTAAGGTATGCTTTGCTTTCAAGATAAAACTGGAAGTGATTCAGATGTCTTTGGCTACTTAGGAAAAATAGAACATTCATTCCATTGCAGTATAGGGTTAGCTTCCACAAAAGTTAAGATTCAGCCATATTTGGACTATTCTAATGCAATTTGGAGAAGTAATTCTAGTTCAAGGAAATGTTCAAAGACACCAGGTGAGGGTATGTCATTTAATTCTAGATCAATGTACACCTCTCCCTCGATAACTCATGCACAACGGGGTCCACAAACATAGACCGCACTATAAGCAAGGCGCGAGTTACCAAGGGACCTCCAAAAATTGAGAAAAAAAATCGATTTGACATCGAGAAACCATGGGGGGTGGGGGCGGTGTTAGGGTACTGGGCTGTTTAATGACTGATTCCTCATTTTACAACGTCTAAAATAACTTTTAATAATGCAGTTTTTCTAATGAAGTTGTTTGTTATTCTGTTTAAATAACATTTTTTTTCTCAAAATATCCAACATATGAAAGATCGTTCCAACTGGTTTGAACAACCATCACGTGTACGCAAAAAATCTGTGTATTATGTCACTGCTATTGTTTTCTTGATGAGCCTGGTTCCCGTAGTGGTATTTAATAGTATGTTGCCAAATCGGTAGTCCATAATTTGGGAACTAGACTAACTGTTGATACACCACCAAACAAGATTCCTTCTTTTTTAAAAACACGCGACATTTATTTCGTGACATGTCTACGTCGAAACTCAATGTTTTATTGTTCAATTAGTAGGATGTTAATGTCGTGATTTCACTGGAAGTAATAATAAAATTTCTTATCATCCCTGAGGATATCTCTAAATACCAGTTCAAGAATTCTCTGAAACTCATTTGCCCACAATGGTCCGTATCTGTGAAATCAAGCTCTATATTTTACGAAGTATTCATTTCGCTTGACTGCCTTGTTGTCTTTGATCACAGTTATGAAAGAGTCGGTTAATTTAAGGTAGTTTCTGTTACATACACAATAACGTTTATTACAGTGTTCAACTGATCAAATGAAGTGAGTTCACCCAAAATACGACTGAGGCCGCTAGATTTTAAGTTAATCCGATTTTTGTGCCTTTTAACTTTTCTTTTATTCCACCTCCTTTTTTTAATTCAAAAGACATAATTAACATGATAATATAAAGGAGGCCAGCTTTTAATTCAGTGCAACAATGCAACAAATACTTCCGCCAAGTCAGTTATCAAAACACGGTTGGCACTTAATTAGGTTCTCAGAGAAACGCTTGCGGACATAGCTGTTATGGTAGATTGACGCATTTTACGTTTAATTACAAGAGGACACATTGCATTTATGATGATTACTCTTAAAAGGAACTAAAAGATGGAACTAGAACACAAATTTCAATTGATAAAAAATTTAATTTGTATTTTTTTATTAAAGTACTGCCTCCACTTGGCGTAAGTGATATTTTCATTGATCGAAATTTCCTTACATATCGTTAATTGTGGTGTACTAGGAATGTCGTTTGGAAGAAAATGTAAAAAGTTGTATGAGCTATTTTTAAATTTGATATTTCATAGTGTTGATTAAAATTTCCAGGTCCTATCAAACATTTTCAACGATAAAACGAGTGATACATCAAATTTTCCATTACCAATTTTGATTGCGATTTTCTTCAAGTTCAACAAATAATGATAATTGTTTGGGGTATTTTCGGGTTAAAAAATTGGATCCATGCCTGACACCGCGCTATAAGCAGGTTCGCGAGTTATCAGGGTGCGAGTTATCGAGGGATTGGTGTACAAACAATTTTTGGGACACAATGAATTATACAGACATATGTATTTTCAGATTTTTAATGTATCTTTAACAATATGAGTCATATTGCTGTGAGGTCTGCAGTGTGTCAGTTTATAGTGATATCTAGCAGACATAATGCATCATGTCCCACCCAGTCATATTATCATGACACCAGGCTCACTAGTCCTAACACTAATCTCTTAATGCAGAGTGCTTAGCGAAGCAGCTGTTAGTACCATTTTTATAAGTCTTTGGTATGATTTGGCCTGGGTTCAAACTTGCAACCTCTCACATCTGAGGTGGATGCTCTAATCATTTAGGCCATCGGAATGTAATGAATTATATAAAACTTGTATCAATACATGAAAGGAATATTTTTAAAAAAAGGCCAATCTATTTATAAAGTGTCAAAAGAAAACCATGTCTGCCAACCTATGCAGTATCTTTCACCAAAGATATGCTGATAAAATTTAAGGTCAATTAGAATAAAAATTACATTATACGAAGACCAAAAAAAGGAGTTGTTTAAAAATAGCACTCATTATACTGGTCCAGTGGAATAGAACAATATTTCCCAGCAACATAAGGTAGGCTCCAAGCTTTTCTCCTTTTCATAATCATTCTTACATGGACAAAATTTTAAGACACTCTGATAGTTCCAAGGACATAAATACTTCCTGCTTTTCTCTAATTATACATCTTTATTTTATATATGGTTATGTGCTACCTGATCTAGTACATATGTTACATGCTAGAAACTTTATTGATTTTCAGAACTCATTTATTTATTGTCAAACCAAATCTATCACATTATGCTGCATATATTGTATATATTGTACATAACAGAAGTCCTCCTGTAACTGATTTACCTTCTCTAAATAAAGTCATTTTTGCTGTTGTTATTACTAGTATTATTATATGAAAATATCCAGTTCATATGAAAACTGACAACAGCTCCAATAACTGGGTGGTCCCTGCTTTATTTATTAGCACCAGTTCTACCTCAGACATACATGTGAAAGAACCAGGACATTAAACCAATAGATTTACAACTTTTGATCAGAAGACGGGCCTCTAAACCAGTAGATATTTTATGGACATAAACAATACATTGTTTTAAGGGGAACAAAATGTGAATTTTTCCACATAAGATGTATTCTCTTTATTCTATAATAAATCTGCAACTTTGAACATGAATTAGGTTCTAATATTGCAATAATAATGAGTGAATACCAGCCAGTGTATCATCAGTCAAATGAAAATGGTAGAGTAGTATATCTCATGATTCACTGCAAAGACTTTAAGAAAGTTATATCAAAAAGCAACTTGAGTTACATCACTCGATTACGTTCTGCTGATCACTAATGACATTTACTGTGATTTTTTGGCTTCAAACTTAATGGACTCAATAGTTTTCTGATCCAGATTTCCAGTTAATCACCTTGTATTTTGTGAAGAATGGAGAATGTACTCTCTGTATCAGTACTGGAAATTGCTGCATGACAAGACAGGCATGCTCAGCCTGGAAAGAAGCATTTTTACTGTGACTGGGTTTTTACTGTGACTGGGTTTTAATGCTACTGCCTGCTTTCCAATTCCCCTCCAAGCTAAATTCACCTTGATGAAATTCCTGAGACTCATATTCCTTAGCTGGCTTGTTTTTAGCATTGGGAAAATGCATATATTTAAAAATTTTGACATGAATGGAACAAGAATATGAGTTGCCTTAAACATTTTTCTAAAAATATCTTGAACAATGCAATAACAATTAAACAATGCAAACACTCAAGATTCTAACTAAAATGTTCCTGCTGATTTTTTGGTTGTCTCACCTTTTTATCTCACTTCTGCCAAAGGTCAGCTGATCTTTCTTCAAAGGCTAGAAAGCCATCATGGACCAAATTGTGTCTCTTTATTAACTATGACATCTCATAAATCTGTTGGCTTTAATGTCTCCAAATCACAGCAATAAGGTGATCTATTAACAGTGTGGTAGAATGCCTTTGAAATGGTATTTTGTCCTACTGTCAGTAGAATCACACATATGCTCAGTATCAATACAGAGTGCATGGTTATCACTGAAACCTTGCGAAAGACTATTTTATGGAATTCAAAGATAGTGTATGATTTTATGAAAGATATATCAGAACCAAAGATACATCCATTTCAATTATAGGATGACAAGAATGACCTGCCTATTTAAATACTCCCATCCATGGCCTATTTATGGCACTACCACATAATTAGATGATTACTGCTATATGCTCCATTCACCAGCATTATGACATATTATGTCGATCAGATTACTGATATACTGAACTTACGATCTTTAGGGTCAACAGCTAAGCAATGTGTCTGTGAAGTGCTTCCTGTTTGGGTCGTGGATGTGCCAGAGCCACACAAAATACAACCATCTTGCATCTTAAAGGTAGGGTCTGGTTCTCTGTACTGACCAATGGGACATGGTACACATATTCCATTCTTCAAATATTCACCACCTTTAGTGCGACAGTCACCTGTAATAGAAGAAAACACAGTCTCCATTTCAGTAATGTATATTTCTGATCAACAGGAAAAATAGTTTGCCAAAGTCTTCTGCTTTCTTCTAGAGAGATCCCTTTAAAAGAATGTATTTTAAGTTGATTACCAGCATAACTAAAAGCCATTACCAACAGGTGCATGCTCATCATAATTTGATAGGTTGGATCTTAAAGAGAGGAACTTGTGCAGGGAAATAAAAGTTAGAAGAACGGTTTATCAGGGGACATAACTCCTCTAGATGATAGCATTAAATGCTGGTAATCAAACTCTTTCATGGTCTCATCAATATAAAGGTGTAGAAATTAAGATCTAATATTTCTTGGTAAAGTTATGTTGCCAAAACCAAAGAAGGTTAGGGTATCAGGAACCATAACTCTTCCAAGTGTAAGGAGGAATGCCAGAAATTAATTTCATTCTAAATCTCATCATTGTACATGGCAAATTTTATGGAAATCCAACAATCTGTGGAATATATTAAGAAATAACGTAGAAACCAAATGACAGGAGGCTGGACAATATAGGGACAGGACTCGTGTAAATGATGCTTGAAAATAAATTAATTCAGTGTCAACAATCTAAGCCTGTACCAGATCTGACTGAAAACGAGCAAGCTTATTATGGAAACCCAGGGACAGAAGGACCAGCATTTCAGAGAATAACTCCTATAAATGATGCTCTTGAATACTGGAAATAAACCCATTTTAGGTTTGAACAATGTAAGCTCCAATATACAGGGATGAGAATGTTCCTTAATCCAGATTTGTTTCCAAAATTTCATATCCTGTGTTCTTAATTACCTCTGATTTTCACTTCTGTGTATCAGAACCATCGCATGGGTACTTGTTTCATGTACATTTTATATTACATCAATAGACTAAAAAGGGAAATAACTTATACAGAATTTCTTCTCTACTTTCATGCACAAACCAGATCATCTGATTCCAGAATTCTGGATGTATCTGGAATTATCCTGCCTACCTCTGTAATCTGAATGGTACCCTTGGTAACTAAAGTCAGCAGGATAGGCAATTAAAAGCATAACTCCTGCAAATGGTATCACTCAGTGCTGGAACTCAAAGTCAATCAAATCTGGCTGAAATGAACAATCCTTGGAAATTGTTCAAAGAAGGGAAATAGACAATCAAGGGCCATAGCTCCTTTAAATGATTACAATGATGTATGTAAGCTGAAATCTTTTAAGGTCTCATAACTATAAATCTGAATACCAAATTTGATTAAAGTTCTTGTAAACTTATCTTGTGAAAACCAAATTGGTAGGACAGATAGATGAATGAACAGCATGATTACCACAACTTCTAACAAACTAAATCCTGAAGCAATACAAGTGAAATCTAATTGAGATACTTAAATCAAATGCAATGACCATCACCAAAATAATACGAGACAATGCTGGTGTGAACTGTTGTCACAAAGATTTGCAAGACAAGTAGAAGAGATATAGTATAATGTTCTAAATATTCAGTGTCACAGGTGACAGTGATGCAATGAGAGTACAACACCAAAGGCTGGTGGTTATTCAATGATCTCTGTTACTATTTAGGTATGATCTCTGCATATTTCAGAGCAAATGAACCAACATTTATAGTCTCAGTCAGTACTAAAGTAGATTGTGTGTTAGCCAAAATGTTTATGTGATTAGGATTTTTAATGTAGCTTTAAAAGAATTTCAGTCATATCGCTATGATGTCTGCAGTGTGACAGTTTATAGTGATGTCTAGCTCTGGGGCATCATGCTGCAGACATGTAGCATGATGTCCCACCCAGTCACATTATTCTGACACCAGGCCGACCAGCCCTAACACTAACCTCTTAATGATGAGCACCAAGCGAGGCAGCTGTTAGTACCATTTTTGTAAGTCTTTGGTATGACTCAGCTGGGGTTTGAACCCGCGAGCTCCCGCATCTGAGGCAGACATGCTAAACACTAGGCCACCGGAGCAGTTTGCTAAAATGTATAAATGCTTCATTTCTTAAAAAACAATAACTTTATAATGATGCGTTTTATATCACGTTCATTACATCAAATGCTAAAAGTTTTTTAAAAATATATTCATCATTGTTAAATATGTTTTAAACATTTTTAGTAATTGCAGACTTTTTAGAAGGCAGATCAACATCTTTTGTGTAAATTTGAAAGGCCTGGTGTCATGAAATGTTTTTGAAATTTATTAAAGTTCAGCTGAATTTTTCTAAAAGATGCCATTCAAAGGTTTTTCTATTTTCAGTAACAATACCACATGGAAAAGTGGATTAACATCATTTGTACAAAATAAAATGGGCTTCATTGTTTGATGATTTTTGTCAAATTTATTTTAAACATTCTGTTAAAGTTTTTGCAAGGTTTTGTTTTCAAGTATTTTCAATGTGGCATGAATACGATAGCAGATCAGCATTACTTGTAGAAAAATTACAAGACCTTCTTGCCATGATGCTTTTGAAAATTTGGTTACATTCTTTTCAGCAGCTGAGAAGTTGTTTAAAGATTCATTTGTTTTTGTGACGGAAACCATATTTGATAATGGATCTGCATCAATTGTACAAATTACAAAAACTTTCTATGCCTTAAAGGTTTGTCATATTTGTTCCAACTCTTAGAGCAAATTTATGAAAAGAAGTTTTCAAGGTAAAATTTGAATTTTTAGCAAACATCAACCAGATCTGATGGCATACCTTCATGCCTGAATGTTTTCTGTCAGATCTGGCTTCTGAGAAGTTGTTGTTTTAAGATTTTTCTAATTTAAGAAATAGCAGCCATATGTGGTGGCAGATCAGCTATCTGAAAGGTCTTCATGCTATTAAGTTTTCTGTAAAATTTGTTGAGATTATTTTTGATGGTTTTTGAAAGTTTTTTTTATTTTTAATAACAACAGTGGTCAATTTGATGGCAGCTCAGCAACATCTGTACAAAACAGAAAGGCCTTTATACCACGTCAATTTGCAGAAAGTTGACTTAAATTTGTTTAGCCTTTTATTCACAGGATTAACCACATTTTCTGATGGAAGAACAACAGACAAAAAAAAAAGGCCATGTAAGCTAGAGCATGATGGCGCTAAACAATTTAAATGACACTAGTTTCACATGTTTGTGAAAAATGGTAGAACTACACTCAGATTAATTTCTTCATTACTGAAGAATTTACTTCCAAACATTTTCATTTAAGGCAAAAAAATTGTTTGTATCTGGATGCTTATCTTTCTGGAAGATATCTACAAACTGCCCAAGAAAAACAAGTTTGCAAAACAGAAATTCCAAATAGGCTAAGCCTAATATTTAATGCCAAATGAAGGGTAATCATAGGTTACAGGATTTATTTATTCATTTTAGACACTTATGCATTTAGACATGTAGTGGCAGAAATATGGGTTGAAATAATAGAATTAATAAACTGCTATGACTCATTAGGAATAAAAAATTTTCTACAGATGGAAAGAGAGAAAAAACTTCACTGAAATAGTTTTTTCTTTATTATGGTCATAAGCTGGAAACACAAAAAATCGGAATTCATCTTCTACCAAATAAATGTTACTTTTCTGGCATAGTTCATAAAACCTATTTTTTCTCTCAATCCTGCTATGCCTACCTGTCTCTATTTTCAGCAAAGGCACTAAGCATCTAAATTTAGCAAGTGATTTCCTAATAAAATATGATAATCCACATGAGAGGTGTTTTTCCAGTCCTAATTTGTTTTTATATATGCTGTAATACCCACATTTATGTGAGTTGTTAATATCACTTTGCCAGTTTTGTAGTACTGAATCCTTAATTCTTTGCAAAAATAATACAAAAAAATGTTTTTTGTCTCCAACATCTTGATTTAGCCAAACATACCCAAAATCGAAACGAAATAACGTCTTTAACTTTGGTAGCCCAGGTGACACGGTTAGTTTCATCTAATCTTTTCAACATTAAATAACATTGGTATGGGTATCGAGTTAAAGGCATTTTTATGACCTCCAACCAGCATTTAATGCAATAGAAAAAATACAAGGTACAAAGTGGGTATCTTCTGCGTTTCCCTAACACAATCACATTAGTAGATTTAGGAACATCTAAATACTGTTTACAAAAATTGTATTGTACAATTTCAATATCTCTACTAAATTCATATCCCCTGATTTCTGACCCATAGATAGCAATTGGTTTTATTACAAAATATTTTTAAAAAAATGCATCCTTTACACAAAAGCAGCCAAATCATTTTTGATAATTCAAAATCTATAAAGTTGCTGTCTTTGCCTGAGCTGCTAGTACCTGCTTTGCTTTCATCCAAACAAACTTTGGGGTGAAAAACAAATCCATGTACCTGAAATGAGGCACACATTCACTACAACTTTCTTTGAAAAACCATACCTCTTTTGCTTTGGATATCCCCCATTTCTGAAAACAATGATTATAGTTTTATTGACACTGACCATCATACCAGTTTTATCACAGAAACATTCGATATCATTTATTTGGTTTTGAAGTAGCTTTACTGTATCAGCACAATTAGCGACATCATCAGCATAAAGTATTGCAAAGATATCATCAATATCTTCTGAGATAAATATGCCTCTGTTGTATTCGAGCTTCAGCAATGAAATCAAATCATTAATAAAAAGGGAAAACATGATAGGGCTTAAAACACAAATCTTGCCTTGTACCTAATGTACATTCAAAATAAGTAGCTAAACCTTTGGGTGTTTGGACAGCTTTTTAGATTTCTATACATATCTATTAAAATGTTTACTACTTTACCATTCATACCTGTACATGTTATTGATGACCATAATATATATGATGTACTTTATCAGAAACTTTTTCTAAAATCAACAAAAAGACAATAAAATCTACCTTTAATTTTGGATATATATTTCTGAGCTAAAGCCTGAATAATAAAAATATCTTTGCATGCAGAGTATTTTGTTCTAAAGCCTGCCTGTGCTTCATCTAAAACACCATTTTCTTATGCCCATGTCTATATATGAGTATTCAATATATATGTAAAAATTTTGCATAGAGTATCAATAAGAGAAATACCTCAGTAATTGTTTGTATCGCTCTTGTTACCACTTATATATAGGACAGAAAATACTCTTCTCCCACTGTTTAGGAAAATAACCGAATCCAAAGATTTTGTTGAATTAAGGAATGGTAAGATCGTTTCCTTTGTGCACTGATAAAAACATGTAGGTATCATATCAGGTCCAGGGTTTTTGTTTTTTATTTTTAGTAAACTTCTCATAATTTCATCATTTGTAATTGGAGCATTTAAGTCATCTACCAGAAAGTGAGGGAGTTCTTCACTAACAATATTGTCAGAGTCATCTAACATGGACACAGGCTTCTTCATTAAAGATATAAAGTATTCATGCCAGTTATATATTCAACTTCTTGTTGAGAATAATGCATTTCCCATTTCAAAATATGCCAGAATTGTTGAGGGTTTTTCCTCGCTCGAGTTAATTTGTTCATCTGGAATTCTCTAGTGTATCTTTTCTTGAGTGCGATTATTGATTTAAAAGCTGTTTTATACAACTTAAGGTCAGATTCAGTGTTTGAGAACTTGAAGCATCTTTACCAGTAGTTTTATTATATTTCAACTTATATCATTCTTTATCCCTCATGTTGGTTGCTTCATTATCTTTTTAGGCACCATACATCTGGTCTGCAAAACTGAACCTATATTCTGATATAAATGAACTAATATTCTGAGAGAGAAGTCAATATCAGCTTCAAGAAATTTGAATAGATCATTCTTTATGTCTTGAAGGCTGTGCTAAACATTCTTACAAATGACTGTATATTGTCTTCAGTGAAACGAAAATATTCCCTTGAATGTGCACAAGTATCAATATTAATAGTATCTGCATCATAATAAGTTTGATGATGATCAACATCTACATGCTGAGATAATCTAATTGAACAATACACAACTCCCTTGATAACTCATGCCCTGATAACTCGCAAATCTGTTTATAACATGGGGTCTGGCGTGGATCCCATTTTTTAAACCAGAAAATACCAACAAAAAAAAATCATCCCTATTTCTTGAATTTAAAGAAAATTGTGAAAAAAAAAATTTGATCAAAATTGGAAACTGAAATGTTGATACGTTGCTCGATTTATGGTTGAAAATCGTAGATAGGACCTGGAAATTTTTAATCAAGATTTGAAATTATCAACTTCTAATTAGAAGTCATGTAACTGGTTACATTTTCTTTCCAAACGAAATTCTTAGCATACCATAATTAAAGATATTCAAGGAAATTTCGATCAAAGAAAATTTTACTTATGCCTAGTGTATGATGTACATTAATATTTAAATGCCAATTAAATAATTATTATTAAGTGAAATTTGTGTTTTAATTCTATTTTTTAGTTCCCCTTAAGTGTAATCATCAAAAATGCAATGTGTATTTAAATGTAAAATGTGTCAATGTACCATAACAAGCATGTCTGCAAGCATTTCTCTAAGAACCTAATTAAGTGCCAGCTGTGTCTTGATAAATGACTTGCGGAAGTATTTGTTTCACTGAATTAAAAGCTGGCCTCCTTTTTATAATCATGTTAATGGCTTCTTTTGAATCCAATAAAGGAAGTGGGAAAAAAGTTAAAACTAAAAGGCATGCAAATCCTACATACTTAAAATCTAGTGGCCAAGGTCGTATGTCAGAAACTCATTTCAGTTGATCAATCAAACACTGTTACAAATGTTAATGTGTGTGTAAGATAATTATAATACCTTAAACTAAATGACTCATTCATAACTGTGATCAAAGATAGCAAGCTGACCAAGCAAAATGAATACTTCATGAAATAGAGCTTGGTTTCACAGATACGGACCATTGTGGGCAAGCAAGTTTCAGAGAATTCCTGAACTGGCAATTAGAGATATCCTCAAGGAAGATAAGAAGTTTCAGTATTACTTCCAATGAAATTGCGACAGCAATATTTTACTAATTGAACATAACAAAAATAGAATTTTGATGTAGACGATTGTCTCACAAAATAAATGTTGCCAGTTTATGAGAAGAAAAAAAAGAGTGGTGTTTGGCGGTATATCAACAGTTAGTCTAGTTTCCTGCTGCTTTGACTCCCAACTTGGCATGAAATGATTAAATAACACTCCTGGAACCAGACTAATGAACAAAACAAAAAGCAGTGATGTAATACACAGATATTTTCGCATACACATGATGGCTGTTGAAACCAGTAGAAAGATCTTTCACATGTTGGATATTTTAAAAATAAATGTTATTTATACAGAATAACAAACAACTTCATTAGAAAAAGCACATTATTAACAATTTTTATTGACCTGATTGTAAATTGAGGATTCAGTCATTAAACAGCCCAGTTCCCTACAACCCCCCAAAGTATTCTCAATGTGTGAGTAGGATTTTATCTCTCACTTTTTGTAGGTCCCTCGGTAACTCATGCCCTCGCTTATAGTGCAGTCTATGTCTGTGGACCCCATTGTGTGCGAGTTATTGAGGCAGAGGTATATATCGGGCAATGTGTTGATTTATCTTGAGTCCGTATCCCAAAGCTGGTGATATCTCTACATAGTTCAGAGGAACATATCATATAGTCAACTATGCTGCAACAGTTATGAGTTATGCCTGTGAAGTGACCATTTTTATCATCAAAGAGCCTTCCATTCATAATATGAATCTTACAATTTCGAGATAAATCTATTAATGATAAGCCAAAATTGTTATACAGTGCAACCCTGCTAAAACGTGCCCAGCGATAATGCAAATTTGGATATAACACGGTCATGGTATGGCTCCCGAAATTTCATATATTCATTTGCACATGAAAAAATATTTTTGGGTCCAAGTACGTAAAATAGTATATAAAAAATGTATTATCATTTTGGGGAAGAGATCGAGTATGAATTTGAATATAATATGATCATGGCGTGGTTCCTGAAATTATAAATACTTCTGTGTATTTTTCTTGTACCGGGATTTTTTTATTTTAAGTACAAGAAATAGTGTGTAAAACGTTTATTATCATATTGGGGAAGAGTTGGCATATGAATTTCTATACAATACGATCGTGGCGTGATTCCTGAAATTTTAAATACATGTACGTGTATTTTTCTCTTACCGGGAAAAATAAATTTTTTTAAGTACGAGAAGTAGTGTGTAAAACATTAAATATCATTTTGAGGAAGAGTTAGCTTATGAATTTTAATATAATATGATTGTGGGGAAGCTTCTGAAATTTAACAATTTGCCAGGTTCTTGAAGTGTTATGCCAAAATAAATGTTATTGGAAACATTACTTATTACTGATCCATGAGTAAAGTCAGTAAGTCGTCTTTTTGATTGTCTTAAATTAATTCTGTATGCAATCATTGCTCAAACAATAGCCAACATGTGTTTCTTCCTTAACTGCATACAGAACCAAGCTTCAGACAATGCAGTGGTTGATAAAAGATTATCACAATTTAATAAACATAAAAAAACGAAAGCAGCCAACATGTTTGCTGGGCTTGGCAATGCTATTAGACGAAATCAGTTGACCAGTAAATAATGTCTGCTTTATTAGCTGGAAATTGAAAGGGTATAAAATTGTACATGCGTTCAGCTTATATTTTTTTTATAAAAGTGACTCGTGACCATTGCAGGCCTACTGCACTAAGTTCTCTGGTTTTACATTGGTATGGTGTTTGTTTATCAACTCATTATTAATTTCCTATTTTTCATAAAAATATTTTACTGTTATGGAAAAGCAAGTTCACAAGTGTAAGTTGTTCTCTGCACTTTGCACAATGATTAGTATAGTAGTTTTCACACGTTTCTTTCAATATTCACAAAATCTGAAGTATGCACACTGAAAGAATGTGTTGATTGTTAGTTATTATTCCTCTTGTCCTTCAAATGAATAGGCGTACAAGCATTAATTATTGGAAATTTGCAATGGATAAATGTATACGGAAATGTATATAAGAAAATTTTAGCAGTATGAAATTTGTACAGACACCATTCATAGACCCTGGAACGTAATGAACTGTAAACGTGCTTCGTCTTTCTTAACTTAATTTTGCTGTTAGTTTTTCTCATTGAATTCAAATACATAACAATGTGTGACAAAATTATTAAATAGTTTAAATATGTATGCAATTTTTGCAATGAAATTACATGCATCATGGATTAATCGCAAGCCCTGATGGTACGATATCAGACAGCAAATAAACGGTGTTAATACTCTGTTCATGCTGTATATTAGACACTGAATTCAGACACAATGATCTGGGACAAAATTATTGAATATTGTAAATCTGTGTATAATTTTTCAACGGAATTACATGCATTATGGATGAACTGCATGCCACGACAGCACGACAGTAAACGGTGTTGATACTCTATTCATCATATACATTAGACATGAATACACGTATATGTGCCAATGAGTTGTTCTCTGAAAAAGTAAAATACTGTAAAACCCTGCATTAATGCGACCCCGATATTAACGTGATCCAATTATTGCATTATAGCGTGGTTCCACTGTATGTAATATGGGTTGAAAATGTATACTACAGGGCTGTACAATACATTTTGATGATGATGTCATCAATCCTGGTCAAAAAGCTGGACATAGTAGCCTAATTTAGGAGGGTAGTGTATAAATTGTGAATACAAGTACAGTTTGAAGATCGTGATACAAAATTTACATACACATTGATATCTGATTAGTTTTAAGACAAAGTCAAAGGTAGGTCATTCCTACCCACTTTTTTGCATGGATATGTAGTATTGGTACATAAAACTGAACATTACAAAATCAATTGTGCAATTACCGTCTTTTGTAAGATGGTGCATCTTTGAAGATACTTCCACATTCCAATTCAATGTGTGGGTTCATTACCTCCAACAGATTCATACGGTCATGAACAAAGGAATTTAAAAAATGACTCCAGACATATTACTAGCAAAACTCCTGTGTTTATATAAATATTAGTTCAGGATAATAACAAGATTTTTAAAATGGCCACCAAGTCAAATCAGCTCTATTTTCCTACAAGAACAGTGACATATCCTACAAGATCTTTTTGTGAAAAGTCCGTTAGATTCAACCATATGTTTTGGAGAAGTAGTGAAACGATTTTCAAGACTGCTGCCAATGAATGATTTCCATTTAGGACCAACTATAAGCAAAGTTTAAAAAATTTCCTATCAGTAGCTTATGAGGTGTAACAATAACAAGACACTGCTCAAATTGGTTGGTTGTTGTTGTAGGGTTTAACGCCATTTTTCAGCAACATGATAGGCTACATATGGAGGCCAGTTTTAATGGTGGAGGAAGAACCCAGGAAAGAACCACCGACCCAAGTAAAGCTATTAGCAAACTTTCTCACATACCCACATTAGCCGAATTTGAGATTTGAACCCACGCAGACAGAGGTGAGATGGCAGTGATCCGTAACAGAAAGCGCTTTAGACCACTCTGCCACTCGGGCTCCGCTAATGGTTGGTAGTATATCACAGCTCATTTGGTCCTTGAATATGCTTCTCCAGCCATCAACCAGTTTGTAATACCTGTGACTCAGGATTTAATTACAAACTGCATGTGTTTATATTTTGACTTTTATTTTACTCTGCATGACTCTTGGCTGTTTATAGATCACTTGCTAGCAACTAGCCCCATTAATGTTGGTTCTACTGGGTTTGTGTAGTGATGGTTACTTTTTGTGTAAGTCAAATTCAAGGTTAAATCTCTCTCTACCACCACAGTTCTACATGGATATTTTGCATTGTCCATTATATGGTTTGAAAAGAACAGTCACAGTAGAGGGAGTTCATTTAAACTATGCAGTATGTGCTTTATCTTAAGCAGATTAAAACAACAAACATGGCAGTATTTCTAGATTAGATTATTAACAGGAAAGTCAACGCTGCTGAAATGATATGGATGAATTAGAGATTCATACATCTATATATAGTACTAGTACATCAAATCTCTTTTAACCAAAGCTGCACTATTTTAATATAACATAATAAAGTGTAATCCAGCTATGAATATGTATATATATATATGAATGAATGACTTTAATACATACGAAAACAGCTGGTGTTGGAGGTACTGCCAAGTTCTGATGTAGTGTAATTAATACCACATGATAAGCACTTGGTCTGGTCACTAGCAAACTGGTACTCTCCTAATGGGCAGAGACTGCAACTGGAATTCCCCTCATTCCAATATGATCCTCGCTGGCAAATAGCTGTGAAGAACCATTAATGAAAATGAGATCATTGTACATGGGATTGTTGTAAATGATTGTAGACAATCTACTCCACAACAACCTAAATACTTTGTATACTTAGTCCTCCATCTCTCCCAACTAATTCTCTGAATATATAAACTCAGTGAACTGGTTCACTGTTAACATATTAACCCCTAGCGACGACTTTACAGGGCAGGAGGTAGTAGCCTATTGCTGAGGTCTGTACCGTCATGGTCATGCATGATACACTAAAGTAGGTGGTATTATACAAAGGTAGACAGATGTAGCTCTACAATGATACCAAATAATCTGGAATATCTAGTTGCACTACAAAATACAGATAGAAAAACCTCATTTTTTGGACCCGACTTTTTTTCACCCAAAATATGCCCATGGTTGGAATCTGATTTTGTGTCTGGATTTTAGACTTTTTGGTCTCAGATCTAAGGCAAACCGGTATGAACTGCAAACAGACAGATGAGCCTTTGCAAAAAGTAGGATAAGATGGGCATTTGGAAAAAAGAGTGGTCTCATACAAAAATAATGGCTCTGTCTAGCAACAAACAATAAAAAAAAAAAAAAAAAAAAAAGAGAAAGATTTTACTCTTCTGCTCATGTGCGAGTCAAATAGGCAATGAAAATTGATGTTTCTAACACCACTAGGCAGTATGTTATTGAAAGATGACCGGGTATTTGGTGTTTTCGAGTCTATTCAGAAATAGCTTTCAAAATGTGTTTACTACTCTATTTTTAGGCAAAAATGACAAAAAACTCCAGGGGTTAATGTATTAAACAGCTCTTATGTTACGTGTTTAGGCTCAAATAAACAGTAACACAAGAAAGAGTGAAAACAACAAGCTTTGAAAACTTTAACAAACAATTTATTTACCTGCAAAAATACAGTAAAAATGAGCAAATAAGATCTTATGGTTTTAAAAGACAAATCTTAAAAATAATCCAAGAATAATCCATGAATTAAATTTTAGAAGCCCTAATAATGAAATGAATTCAAGTTCAAGTCCTGACAAAGAATCCAAGATGGAAGGCAATGACGTATGCTGTATCCTGTACTGTGCTGTCATCTACAGTTCATTGTAAAAACTCAAGAAATAACACTCCATTGTTGGAAATCTGAATAAAATTTTAAGAAATGTCTTTGTTCAAGAATTCTGTATGAGCACTCAAATTTTTCCAGAGAAACAAAATAATCTCTTATTATCCTAATAATATGAAGAAAATTTAACATATAACTCGAAAACTGGCTACAACAGTCTGCAAGAAACAACTTGACATCAAGTGTTTTAAGCCCAGACTGACTAAATTCTCTACAAAAATCACTATTAAAACTAACTAATGCACAATTTCAGAAGTGCCTGAATTGCAAAATTGTGGTTCATGTTTACATCTTAAACTCGCATATTCCCAATATGACCCTGATAAAAAGTCATTTTACTCCAAGAATAAAATAAAAAAAGTTGTTTAATTCACTAAAAATATTTACAAGCCTAGGGTCACGTATCCAATACAGCCTCTATCTGACCCTTATTATTTCCACAATAAAAATAAATAAAAAAAAAAAGAACTTGTTCACATGGCTGTTACAAATTTTGAAATAAGGTCAGGAACTAGGTCAACATAAGACACATTGTTCTGTGTTTACCATTAACTCTAAGGTTAAACTAATTTCTGGAAAATATCAAATTCATAGCAAACAAAACTACATTATTTTGACATGTAATGAAATTAAAAATAAAAAGATTTTAAAACTTACAAACAATTAAATTAAGTCAAATATAAATTAAATAAACCTAACACAGCCAAAACCCTGTGCTCCAACCTCCTCTGCCACTTCTAGAAATAAGAAAGAAAGGAAAACTTCCTTCAGATCAATTGCTAACAATACAAAGTGTGGATCCAGTACCATATTCGAATGAAAGCATCTGGTGAAGTCTCCTCTGATAAGTAACCATAATTTAACACTCTTGATAGCACAAAGATTGTGTGTAGTTAAATACAGTCTAACCTCGTTATAGCATGCTCTGTTATAATACAAATTTGAATATAACACACAACTGTGGTGTGGCTCCCAAAATTTCATATACATGCATTTTTCTCGTCCACAAAAAAAGAAAAGAATTGTATTCTTCTTGAAAGGATGAAAAATAACGTTAAAAAAATTAATAATCTTTTGGGGAAGAGATCGCTTATGAATTCGAATATAAGATGATTGTGGCTTGGCTCCTGAAATTTCATATACATGTGTTTTCTCATACATGAAAAAATATTTTCTTCTTCATACAAGTATGAAAAATAAATGATGGCTATAAATTTTATTATAATTTTGTGAAAGAGATGGCATACAAATTTAAATATAAAATGATCATAGCATGTCTCCTGGCCAATTCACTGAAAAGGTCCATTTTTGAGTCAGCCAAAACCCTGTTCCTGACTCCATTACCTCATCTTTGAGTAGAAGGAAGGATAATAGCATCCAGATCAGCTCAATTTAAATAAAAGCCCATGGAAGTCTTCTATGCCGTAATTTATTGCTGATAAAAAGTTAGGTGACTCGGTAGGTAAAAAATTTGCCTAGCGCTTCTCTGAGGCTATTTTGATATGAAGAAAGACCCCTCCACCACAACAACAGGAGGCTGAGGAACATAAAGTTAACTCACACAGCAATGGAATTCAACAAAATATAACTGTGCCCTAATGTAGAGATCTCTGAGAAAAAGCTGCTTATGATTTTGAGAAGAAAAAAATAACATTGATAATATACAGTTGTCACATGACTCATAATGGAAGCAGGGTCATAAAATCAACTTGGTTTTTTTTATAATCAAATAAGCTAAAGGCAAACAATGTGTAACAGTCTTAGATGAACAAGAAATGTGTCTATATCACATGGATGCCGCTGCCAATATGATGCAATGGTTAAATACTAAGACAAAACAAAAGCCATAACTAATCCCAATTTTGCCAGAAAACTGTGAAAATCTGACTTGACCTATATGATCCTAACATAAAGCTTTGACTTTTTCAGTTTACTGAGTTCTTGAAAGGTACTGAGTGGAACATACTGTAGGATAAAGTTCTGTCTTAAACAGGAGAAAAAGAAAGAAAATTTAAAAAAGAAATGTGTAAAACATTTAGCTGGAAAATGGTGAAAATGGAACCTGGTTGAGGTCTTTTAATATTAAACCTCATATAACATTTGTTTTAATTAATGAAAACCTGTTAATGTTAACTATGGGAAATAAGCAATGATGCAATTGTAGAGCAAAGTTCTATTTGGTTATGAGTTAAAACTTAACCCAAGCCATTAAAATGTTAAATGTTGGTCACAAAGTTTGCCCCCTTTCCAATAGGGAGAATGCTGCGAAATGCACTCCAAACTGTTGCCTTGGATCAAAGAAGAAAGAACAAATCAGATTCAATGAGTCTGTACATATGTGTAGATTTTAATATGCATAGATGCCTATCCTGACACCTGGGTATACTGACACCTGGGTAGCACAATAACTTACTCATACTTTGCAGTGGTGTACTAATAATACAACTTAGAAATGAATGCTTATGAATGACATTTGCACTTAGTTTGATCAGAAGTTCCTTTATAAGTATTGGACTCACTTGGATTGTTTCCCTTGATGTACAGATCTGTACATTTCCCAAGCCATGCAGACAAATGTGTCAATATGACATGGATGCCCCTGCCAATATGTCACAATCTGAAGCATTAAGACAAACTGTTTGTCTTATTAACTCTGGAAATTATCATAAACAATTAGCAAAAATCATATTAGACCAAGGTTATCTGAATCTAAAGTCTCACACAAAATTTTATTTCAGTCCACCAACAAAGGAAAACGTTCTTGTTTAAAATGTTCACAAGTCAAAGTCATTTTAAATAATAATAATTATTTATTTATTTGAAGAATGTAACTCAATTACTACAATTTTGCTCTCCCTCGAGATCTCCTGCTTAAAACATGTAAAAATTATATTCAATATTTTCAACATAATATAAAAAGTGTGTATGATTTGGATTTTTAACATAGCTTTAACAATTTTTCTGTGATATTGCTACGATGAATGCAGTGTGGCAGTTTATAGTAGTGTCTAACACTGAGGCATCATGCCGCAGACATTGTAACTTCATGTCCCACCCAGTCACATTATTCTACAAAAGTCTTAACACTAACCTCTCAATGCTGGGTGCCAAGCAAGGCTGCTGCTAGTTCCATTTTTGTAAGTCTTTGGGATCAATCGGTCAGGGTTCAATCCCATGACCTCCCACATCCAAGGCAGATGCTCTACCCACTTAGGCCACTGGAGAGGTCATAAAGTGTCTGCACTATGGCAGTAGTCAGATGTTATTAAACATATAAGAAAGCTCTAAGTTATTTTCTTTAAATAACATTTGATTATCACTCTTTATGATGTTTAGAGGAATACTGTTTCATATAATAACACCCAAATATTGCAGAGATGTTTTGAAATTTTCTAACATTGGCTTGGACAGTTAAAGATTCCCATCATTAATCGATATGAGATGAGTTTGTTATCCATAATTCCTGAAAATATTCTGGAGTCATTACTTGAGAAAAGATGTACACTAGAATAATTTATAAGCAGTCTATCTTTTTTGATAGATCCAACCATTTCAACTCGTGGAAGAGAGGGTTGCTTGTTACATTCAGTGGTTTTCCAAATATAATTTGTGTTGCTCTTTCTTGATACAGTTTTATAGTCTGTCAATATTTTGTGTGGAACAAATTCTTCAAATATTGACACATTAGTCAAATATTGACACAATAGTCTAATATTAACACAATAGTCCAAAAGTGGCACAAAATAAGCATTATAGTGGAGAAACATTTTTTCCATAAGAAGATATTTATGAGTAATTATGTTTTTGAATTTACAGGCTAATATTCTTCATCAAATTGATCATTCCATTGTGGAAATTTGTCTACATGAACACCTTAAAGCTTTTGACTTGCTAAATTCAAATTGGGTCTTTCATTGCAAACTTGTTATCATACATTGTTTCCATTTATATGCATATACACTTTTGTGAATAATCATCAGCTGTGCGAGCAGCATTTACCACCTTTTGCTCATCAAGAGAGGTCTAGACATAACTAAGGATGCAATTCCTGAACTCTTCAATGAAAACGTGTTGTCTGAGGAAATAATCTTCATCAACCTAATCTTGGCTGAGCACCACCTATCAAATAATTGTTCTTTTACCCATGGAAATTTGACATAGGTTTGTCCAGTTTCTTATCTACAATTTCTAAACCTTTGTCAATACTCCTCAGGTACCAACTCTTATCAGCAGCACTGGATTTTAATGTCAGTGAAATGAGAAATGTAGATATCTTGAGTTCTGCAAGTCCTCTTTGGAATAATAATGTCATGTGATCTCTTGGCCTGCTAAAGTTTTCAGCAATTTTCTCAAGGTGAGGAAATTATTTATGAACTTCTTTTTCTCTAAAACAGAATACTAACCTAATATTTCTGGTAACATCAAAACCTGATCTTGTGTGTAATGGGGTGGTGGGGATTGTGTTCCACCTGCCAGTTCAAGATCCTATAATCTTTATTACGTTTCCCTTTCTTCACGCTGCAATTACATTTACATTTGCCTCTTTCTTCCCTTTTCTGATTTTGTATTTCTTTCCCTTCTCTTTCTCTGCATTTGCTTCTCCTTTTCCACCTTGTGAATTTGCATTTCCAACATTCTGTGAATCTGCATTTTCATCATTTCTTTCTGAAGCTAATCTCTCTTAATTCCAATTCCATCTGGGGTTCTTTAACTGTAATTCCTTTAATATCCTATCAAAAAACCCTGAGACATATTTATCAATGAGTGCCATTTTAGGGGTCATAACTTAGGTTTCTGAATACACCCCCAACCCCAGTAATTACATTTGGTTTGGTTGGTTGGTTTTAACAGCACTCTCTTGTGCTGTCTGCATGTTCAGCATGTCATGAAAATATGAGGGAAGAAACAAATTTTTCATCATTGCCACCAATTCTTTTCAGCCAGTAGATAGTCTGTTAAATATGGTTAAAATAGTACGAGTCATGAAAATGTCCAGTATAATGGAAATACATGAGGGCGAATTGTGACAATCAACAAAAAACTGAAAGGCATTAATCCTAGTATTCTATTGATGAAGTTTGGGCAAAACTGGTCAGGTGGTTTTAGAGATGTTGTTGCTTTTAGGCTCTTTACGTAATGGAATAAATACATAAAATCTGACAACATATCTTGAGGCATTTGTTATGATTCTATGATCTTAAACTAAGCAAAGAAAAAAACAAAATGCAACAAGTTTTGTAAAATTCAACAAATAATTTATTTTGCAAGAATACAGAAGTGGAAATTTAAAATGAATTTACAGCACTGTGAATTAAATCCCAAATAGTCCTAAACATTTATCAAAATTCCATAGTATCGAGTATTCCAAATGAATTAACACTGGTCTTCCAAACGGATTCCAATCTTGAATGTGCTGATTTAACAATACCCTCGAATGTGCTAATGCACCAAAGGTTTTCAAGTATCACAATGATATAATCCAAAATGACCTTGAATGAATTCATAATAATTCCAAAGTAGTGATTTAATCCTAAAGTATCAATGAGCACTTTGTAATTCCAATAAATAATTTAAGTAAATAAATCCTATAAACACAACTAAAGCTGATTCCACTAAGACTGATGTAAAGACATGGATTGAAGATTTTGTTTACAATTTCAAACTTTTATAAAAACCTAAGGCACCATAAGAGAACCAGGATAAAGGTCATTTTCCCATCAAATTCAGCAGCTTCTAGAATATTAATTTCTAAAACAACAAAACTAGATTTTGAACTCAACATCTGTAAACAAACTATTTATAACTAAAAAACAAGGCAAAAAGATTCAAGTAGTTAAGTATGCCTCTACCCCCCATTACAGACATGTTTGATCACACAATCTAGATAGTACATAACACTATGTTACTCTATGAAATTTCAGTCACAGTTGCTGATGTAGATGAATACTTGACAAAAAAATCCTTATCATTCATCATAATTTCAAAGATCTTGATGCTGGCTAACTCTGTGAAATTTCAGTAAAATTTATGCATGGGTGTTTTGAAATTGTTGTTTTTATAGGTCTTCATTTCCGAGAAATAGCACCAATATTTGATGGTAGACTGACACTGTCTGAAAAGACTTAAATGTCCTTTCATGTAAAGGCAGAAATTAGATGAGTTTTTCTAAAGAAATAGAAAACAGCAAATGTTGATGGAGAAACAACACATGACCCATAATCTTACAACTGGGTAATCTATAACTGATTCATCCAAGGTATCAATGGCAAGGTTATACCTTGCTTTTGCCTGATTCAGCTGCAAATTTATGCTGTTATTGTACATTCAGCTTGCATATATTAAAACTGTAAGCATTATGTGAAACAAAGTAGACAAAGATATAATATGTATCTGATAATTAGATGCTTACATTTACACTGTGACACAGATGTCGACCCATTTTGTTGTGTAAATGACTTGGGCTCTACACATGGTATGCACTTGGTCTGTCCTGTCAGATTCTGGTATGTTCCACTTTCACATGGTACACAGATCCTGGCTAATTCTCCTCTGGTACCAGCTGGACAGGACTCTATAGAAATTCAGTCATCATACATTTTTATTAAATGATATAAATTATATGACATTATTTTTAACATGTATTTATTTTATTGAGGGACTGGGGGCCAGGGGTAAAACTAATTTAATTATGTAATACCTGTCACTATTAACTTGGTTACTTCTTTGGGGATACAGGTCCACTCATTCAAGCTTAGAATTTCATCCTACAATAATATTTTCAGCTGAATCTGTGTATAAATATTGTTCCTACTGTGCTCAAGAGGTGTGTACATAGCTAGTTTAGTGAGCTGAAATTAGGTAGGGAAATTGTTCTTGATGGTTAAGCACAATTTTCCACAGCTAATGTACAATTTTCTTTTGTCTTTTGGATACTGCTCCAAAATAAATTTTTCACCAACATATTAGGCTCCACCAAAGTTTTACTTTTTTTTAACTCAGTGCTTTGTTGACCATTATGCCAAATTTCTTATCTGCCCCTTTATGCAATATTAGGGTTTTAAGTCCATCAGCGCCATCACGTCCTTTCTAAGATAGCTGAAAAAGGGGTTAACCTGCATATCGTCTGTTTTTGTCCATCCATCAACATACATTTGACTCATATTCAACATCATTTTCGGGTTAAAAATCACTCACTGGTATCTTCATGAACACCTTTTCAGCTCCAATAATCTGATATACTTCAAAACTTTAAAAATCACTGTCACTGTTAATATCATCAGCTATTATCTGCCAAACAAAATCATCATTTGAAGATGACCATGTAGGGAATCAGCCATTTTTGTGTTCTAGGTAGCCCACATTTTAAACACACATTTGTAGAATTTTCTAGATGCAAGGTTCAAACTATGACAGAATGCTTGTTCCAGGGCCAAATTTAGTTTAACCATCATTCATGTCAAGCCCAAGAACCTCACATTACCTTAAAAAGACATGTCATGATAAGCACAATGATACCTCTACCGGCAGATAGTTAAGGCCATGACAGAGCAAAAAGGGTAACAGTTAAATAAAAATTGTATACTGTGCAGAGTACATTTATATATGGGCAACTTTAAACTAATTTGCACAAGTTCTCATGCAACATTGCAAGTGTTTGAACTCTACATAATTTCGCATGATTCACACCTGTGCCCTGGCAGCATCTCTGATGCTGCAATGAATTTGCCAATTTGGAGGGAGCCTGATGACTTCAAAAACCTGGTATATGCACTTATCCTTAGGGTAAAAACATTCACTACTATAATCTGGCAGAAGGCTGGGCCATGCTTGTGTTGATATTATTAGGACCAAGAAGGCTGAGCCATGCTTGTGTTGATACTATTAGGACCAAGAAAGCTGGGCCATGCTTGTGTTGATACTATTAGGACCAAGAAGGCTGGGCCATACTTGTGTTGATACTATTAGGACCAAGAAGGCTGGGCCATGCTTGTGTTGATACTATTAGGACCAAGAAAGCTGGGCCATGCTTGTGTTGATAGTATTAGGCCCAAGAAGGTTGGGCCTTGCTTGTATTAATACTATTAGGACCAAGAAGGCTGGGCCATGCTTGTGTTGATACTATTAGGACCAACGAGAAAATAGCTTTGCCTTGATATGCCACTGATTGAAGGTACAAAGACAAATTTGAGTGTGGCCACCAACATACATATCTTACAGCATCTGCCAGTGAAGAAATAATAAGACAGACCTAGGAAGTGGCAATAGCCCTAATATTTTCATAAGGGGAAGGTCCCTCTCAGTGAGGAGATGAAAATCTCTTTTGATAGTGAGAACAACCCACTTGGAAATGGTGGCTGCTGAATTATCAGTGTATCCATTAATAGAAAGGAAGAAATTCTTCCAACTATCTTTTCTCCCTTTTGAAGAAACCAAAACAGAATCTTAAAGTTCCATCTGTACAGAAAAGCCTACTTAAAGTTCTCCAGCACAGATACAACTAAAATTGGGGATCTGAGTAGGGAGTGGAAGGAATATGTTTCTTTGCCAGGAACCCAGGTATGTTAAGGTTATAAACAGATTCATGATTATAGCTGAACCATAAGGAACCTTTTTCTATATAAAAGGCATGAAGCTCACTCCTTCTTACAGATGCTAAGAGATAAATTTAATATGGCATTGTTTAATTGGCATGGTTCAACAAACTCTTCAATTCTGTCACGAGAACTAAATTAAACACTCAAATTTGCAAGGATTGTGGAAATTATAATTTGATCAATATGGAAAATATTACTAAAATGCCAAAATACAACTTTAGAACATGAAATGGAGGCAATTTCTCCAATTGAATTTGCAAATTTGTTAATTTGAGTTTGACAAAAGTCAAAGGGAAGTAATCTGCATAAGCCTATAAATGGAAATCAGACTGAGTCTGTGTTCTTTCTGCTCTAGGTGTTCTAAGACTTTACATACTAATTGGAGGATAGAAATATGAGCTTGGATGATGGGACATGCATCCCAGAAGAGATAAGCATGCCAATAATGACAGGTAATGTACTACCACTATTAAATTTAATATGCCTAGTATATATTATTTTATATGACATTTTGTCATTCTATTATAAGCTGATATCATAAAGTATTTGAAAGTATGTCTGAATTCATTAATTTGTTGTTTTCATTAAAGAAATCAGTTCTTTTCAACAGTAATCTTATAATCTAGCATTGGAGCTCAATCAAAATTAAAATTATTAAACTCATCTAGCAATTTAATTATTTTCAAGCTCAAATTATTGAATTTATTCTAGTTGTTTCAAAATTTTTTGCTTGAAATATTTTATTTTAATTTACAAATAACGTCTATTAGTTCCACTTTACAAATGCTCATTGGAAATTGGAACTATTAGTTCACTATATCAATGCTCTTTGGAAATAGGAACTATTAGTTCCACTTTACAAATGCTCATTGGGAATAGGAACTATTAGTTCCACATTACAAATGCTCATTGGAGATAGGAACTATTAGTTCCACTTTACAAATGCTCATTGGGAATAGTAACTATTAGTTCCACTTTACAAATGCTCATTGGGAATAGGAACTATTAGTTCCACTTTACAAATGCTCATTGGAAATAGGAACTATTAGTTCCATTTTACAAATGCTCATTGGGAATAGGAACTATTAGTTCATTATATGAATGCTCTATGGAAATAGGAACTATTAGTTCCATTTTATAAATGCTCAATGGAAATAGAAACTATTAGTTTCACTTTAAAAATGATCATTTGAATTAGGCTCTGTTAGTTCCACTTTACAAATGCTCATTGGGAATAGGAACTATTAGTTCCACTTTACAAATGCTCATTGGAAATAGAAACTATTAGTTCCACTTTACAAATGCTCATTGGGAATAGGAACTATTAGTTCATTATATGAATGCTCTATGGAAATAGGAGCTATTAGTTCCACTTTATAAATGCTCAATGGAAATATGAACTATTAGTTTCACTTTAAACTTGCTCTATGGAATTAGGCACTGTTAGATCCACTATACAAATACTCAAAGCCAAAACTTTCTCTATGTGTCCCCAGTGTTAGTAAGTTTGTAGTTGTCTCCAAAGAATGATAAAAATAATTCTGAAAATAAACAGACATGACTATAAAGATATGAATGTTTTCTTTGTGTGAATCTGCATAAGCACACAAACTCTATGCAATGTATGACTGTAAGCACTTTCTGTGTGAATCTATATAAGCACACAAACTGCATGCAATGTATGGCTGTAAGCACTTTCTGTGTGTATCTATATAAGCACACAAACTGTATGCAATGTATGGCTGTAAGCACTTTCTGTGTGAATCTATATAAGCACACAAACTGTATGTAGAGCACTTTCTGTGTGAATCTGCATAAGCACACAAACTGTACGCAATGTATGACTGTAAGCACTTTCTGTGTGAATCTATGTAAGCACACAAACTGTATGTAGAGCACTTTCTGTGTGAATCTACCTAAGCACATAAACTGTATGCAATGTATGGCTGTAAACACTTTTCTGTGTGAATCTGCATAAGCACACAAACTGTATGTAATATATGGCTGTAAGCACTTTCTGTGTGAATCTACATAAGCACACAAATTGTATGTAGAGCACTTTCTGTGTGAATCTACATAAACACACAAACTGTATGCAATGTATGGCTGTAAGCACTTTCTGTGTGAATCTATATAAGCACACAAACTGTATGCAATGTATGGCTGTAAGCACTTTCTGTGTGAATTTATATAAGCACACAAACTGTATGCAATGTATGGCTGTAAGCACTTTCTGTGTGAATCTATAAAAGCACACAAACTGTATGCAATGTATGGCTGTAAGCACTTTCTGTGTGAATCTATATAAACACACAAACTGTATGCAATGTATGGCTGTAAGCACTTTCTGTGTGAATCTATATAAGCACACAAACTGTATGTAGAGCACTTTCTGTGTGAATCTGCTTAAGCACACAAACTGTACGCAATGTATGACTGTAAGCACTTTCTGTGTGAATCTATATAAACACACAAACTGTATGTAGAGCACTTTCTGTGTGAATCTACCTAAGCACACAAACTGTATGCAATGTATGGCTGTAAGCACTTTTCTGTGTGAATCTGCATAAGCACACAAACTGTATGTAATATATGGCTGTAAGCACTTTCTGTGTGAATCTATATAAGCACACAAATTGTATGTAGAGCACTTTCTGTGTGAATCTACATAAACACACAAACTGTATGCAATGTATGGCTGTAAGCACTTTGTGTGAATCTATATAAGCACACAAACTGTATGCAATGTATGGCTGTAAGCACTTTCTGTGCGAATCTATATAAGCACACAAACTGTATGCAATGTATGGCTGTAAGCACTTTCTGTGTGAATCTATATAAGCACACAAACTGTATGTAGAGCACTTTCTGTGTGAATCTACTTAAGCACACAAACTGTATGCAATGTATGGCTGTAAGCACTTTCTGTGTGAATCTATATAAGCACACAAACTGTACGCAATGAATGGCTGTAAACACTTTCTGTGTGAATCTACATAAGTACACAAACTGTATGTAGAGCACTATCTGTGTGAATCTACATAAGCACACAAACTGCATGCAATGTATGACTGTAAGCAATATCTGTGTGAATCTACATAAGCACACAAACTGTACGCAATGTATGACTGTAAGCACTTTCTGTGTGAATCTATATAAGCACACAAACTGTATGTTGAGCACTTTCTGTGTGAATCTACCTAAGCACACAAACTGTATGCAATGTATTGCTGTAAGCACTTTTCTGTGTGAATTTGCATAAGCACACAAACTGTATGTAATATATGGCTGTAAGCACTTTCTGTGTGAATCTATATAACGACACAAATTGTATGTAGAGCACTTTCTGTGTGAATCTACATAAACACACAAACTGTATGCAATGTATGGCTGTAAGCACTTTCTGTGTGAATCTATATAAGCACACAAACGGTATGCAATGTATAGCTGTAAGCACTTTCTGTGTGAATCTATATAAGCACACAAACTGTATGTAGAGCACTATCTGTGTGAATCTACATAAGCACACAAACTGTATGGAATGTATGGCTGTAAGCACTTTCTGTGTGAATCTATATATGTACACAAACTGTATGTAGACCACTATCTGTGTGAATCTGCATAAGCACACAAACTGTGTACAATGTATGGCTGTAAGCACACAAACTGAATGCAATATATGGCTCGAAGTACTTTCTGTGTGAATCTATATAAGCATACAAACTGTATGTAGACCAATTTCTTTGTGAATCTATATAAGCACACAAACTGTATGTAACATATGGCTGTAAGCACTTTCTGTGTGAATCTACAAAAGCACACAAACTGTATGCAATGTATGGCTGTAAGCACTTTCTGTGTGAATCTACAAAAGCACACAAACTGTATGCAATGTATGGCTGTAAGCACTTTCTGTGTGAATCTACAAAAGCACACAAACTGTATGCAATGTATGGCTGTAAGCACTTTCTGTGTGAATCTATATAAGCACACAAACTGTATGTAACATATGGCTGTAAGCACTTTCTGTGTGAATCTACAAAAGCACACAAACTGTATGCAATGTATGGCTGTAAGCACTTTCTGTGTGAATCTACATAAGCACACAAACTGTACGCAATGCATGGCTGTAAGCACTTTCTGTGAATGTACATAAGCACACATATTGTATGTAATGTATGGCTGTAAGAAAACAAACTGTTTGCAATGTATGGCTGTAAGCACTTTCTGTGTGAATCTGTATAAGCACACAAACTGTTTGCAATGTATGGCTGTAAGCACTTTCTGCGTGAATCTGCAAAAGCACACAAACTGTACATAATGTATGGCTGCAAGTCCTCTCGTGTTTTTTACTGGCATGCCTATTTACTGTACTGATCAGGCCATTGGCCCACTGGTGTAAACATATTCATATTTCTTACATTAGACATAAAAAATTACAGAGCTATATAAATACCACAGGCATTCAGAGTTGTATTAAGTTGCTGTCCTGCATCACAGTTTATGGTTTTGTTTGGTACAGTTATATTCTCCAATGTCAAGGTCAAAGTCTACAAAAAACAAACAGTAAAGACATCAAACTGTTACATTACCAATCTAAGCATCTATGCCTCATTTAATTTCTACTTTTTTAAAAATGTTTCACTCTCAAAATGACATATATGTGATACTTTCATAATAGCTGATTGTGGTATTTGACAAATGTGAAATTTAAGTAAATTCTCAAGATCAGATTCCTTCCATAAGGTTATCCATGTGCATAAATGCAAAATATAGCATCCTTAGAGTTCTCTAATTTTAGAACCTGTAAAAAAGTAAGAAGAGAACTGTTAATTATATATTATATGCGCACCATGTCATAAACTTCTTTTATGTAAACAGTTTCACTGGTTAGATATTAATAAGATGTGTCAGTCTGAGAAGGTCTTGTCTAGCAGTGTTAAATTATATGCTCCACCCCATCAACTTCTGCCTTACTTGTCTTGAATGCAAGCCATCGTCAAAATTTGATCTCAGAAAATGTATACAGAACTCATTTACAGACCTGCCAACCCTAAAACGACTGTCTCAGTAAGGCAGTTGATTTTTTTCCCCATTAAGTTTGACCAGTTTTTCTGCAAGGTGTAACAAAATATCATATATTGCTACAGTAAAGTTGGAAAACGTATTTAAAATGTTTGGCATTTGAAACTGATGCAGGGACAGTAAACATTACCTTCAGCTGAAAAGATTCTAAAGTACACATTGAACTTATTTTCCTCTAGTACAGTTGCACAAACTTCAGTTCCAAACCCTATGGAGCTCACTGGCTTGTTGCTATCTCTGACCCTGATGTAATTCTAGGACGTTTTACTTGATTTCAAAAGATGATGACACTAATATCTCCTGCCACGAGATCAAATCAACAAGTCCAATAAATTTACTTACTGCCCTTCCTGCTTTTATTCACAAGAATATGAATATTTCTTTTAATTCCTCAGTACTGATTATTAATACTTTTTAAGAGGCTTATTTTCCCTTTCGTTTTCAACATGTATTGCTTGCTGGGCGCCACTTTTTGAAAATTCTATAATCAAAGAGTTTGATCATGTTTACAGTTTTGCATGAAAAAATATGTGCAGTCTAAAGATTCCCTGGTTCCTTGATGAACTCCACTAAATTTAATATGATGAACCAATTATCTGAAACAACAATTATATCTCCAGTGTTTGCTTTTCTTTTGTAAGTCTGTATTTTAAGGGTCATTTTCATAAAACTTACGGGAAAATCATAAGGGTTGGCAGATCTGAAGACAAGGAGTGCAGAACCACAGAACCTAAATGTGAAACTAGTTTTTCCTTCTTTCAATAACTGAAATATTGACCTTTGACTCCAAAAATGAACAGGTAATACACAACTCAAGGAAACATGTAGAAACCATTTTCTGAGTGATTGTAACCTTATGACCCCATCATAAAATGGGTGTCTCTTATCTAAAATGAATGTCACTGACTAACAGTGTACAAGTAACGTTATTACATGGAAAGAGCTTTTCCTTTGATTTGCCATTGACCTTTGACCTTTGGAGACCAAAATACTAGACAGGTTTCTTCTTTGTCTCAAAAACAAGTGACTTACAAAGTTTGGTTATTGTAGATGGTGGATAAATGAAGTTATTCTGCTGAAACAAAAGAGGGAACGTTAGAAAAGACTGATGGACAACCTCAACACATGATACATACTGCTTTATGATGATTTTTGTCAGTTCTAATGACACTTTGAACACATTACTGGCTATATCCTGCCAGAGAAATGGGAGATAAATGGTCTTTCCCAAGTACACAGAAAGACAGTTCAGTTGATTTGGACTGTGTCTTACCCATTGTTATGAGTCTAGGCTCTTACAGAAAGTAACAGGGAACAAGTGAAGACATCAAGCTTTGTAAAACTTAACAAATAATTTATTTCTCTAGAATATCAAGTAAAAAATGAGAAAAGAAAGAACTTACGGTTTTAAGAATCAAATCCAAAAATAATCCAAGAATTAAAACAATATAAGTCCTAGTAATAAAAAGTCCAGAATGAAACTGAGTTCAAATCCCAATGAAATCCAAAATGGAAGAAGATGATGTCTGTTGTAAGCTGCGAAGTGCTGCAGTGTCAACAGTCTCTTGTTGAATTGCAGAAAATATTATTCCAGTTTTTGAATTCTGAAGAATTTCCAAGAAAAGTCTTTTTCCAGGAATTATCTGAGCACTTACGTATTTCCAGGGAAAATAATCACTTGAATTTCAAGAATTTGAAAAAAAAAAAAAAAAAAAAACTCAGCTCAAACTGTTCACAACATAAAACAACTTTAAGTTTCCAGTGTTAAGGCCCAATTGCTAAAATTCTTATCTTAACACCAGCTATAAAACTAACTATAATGCAAAACAGATTCCTGGATGAGGGTCAAGAGCTTAATTTTCTAGGAGAAATAGAAGCTTGTTACATGATAAACATCATGTCTACCACTTGTGACCTTGACTTAAATTACAGATCCTTACTCTGAGAAAAAATAAAAATAAAATATTTTAAAGAAGTTGTTTTCCAAAACTGTCACTGATTGTGAAACAAGGTCAGTGAAAAGATACAATGTATCATTTATTAGTTGCTTATGTCAAAAATAAAAAAAAAAATAAAAAAATCAGAACTGAACTCTATTCTGAACAACAACAAATCCAGTAATTTTTTTTAATACAGACAAATAATTAAATTACATATACATAACACCCATGACCCTTGAATACAAGTAACCAACAAAGCTACCACAGGCCTGAAATGTTTTATGAAATATATTTTATGATTTCCTTTCCTCTGTCCAAAGAGGACAGAATGAGGGGTGTCGCAGAACCTGGGAATTATCTGAATTATTTCAATCAAAATCAAAACAATAAAAGTGTTTTAAATACAGCAATTGGGATGAAAAGTCATTTTTAATCAATGCATTTGACTTGGATAAAGACCTCATTATATGATATTACCTCAGTTACAACTGTGTATGTTGCTGGGTCTTGTAAAGTCTGAGACAGAACACTCTCTGCTGTCCTCTGGACTGTCTGGTTTCCAGTTGTTTCATTCACAACTGCTCTGAAATATAATCATGGATGTCTGGCCAACAATCTAAATGGGTAGGGTATCTTCAAATAAATTCATTAGGATGTTATCTAATAAATTCATTAGGATGTCTTCAAATAAATTTGTTAGGATGTTATCAAATAAATTCATTAGGATGCTATCAAATAAATTTATTAAGATGTTTTGAATTAAACTTGTCAGGATGTTTTCAAATAAATTTCTGAGGATGTGAAAAGTCCTTCTGATGTCAATCAGAACTAAATTTTCTAGAAGTACAACATTAAGTATTGTGATGGATAATGTGAATGGTATTGTTTTAAATGGGGGTTTCACTCATTTACATGAAGTCACAGTGAGGAACAGTCACTAACCTAGCTTACATACTTCTTTTGGCCAAAGCAAGATGAGCTAGCCAAGAAATGTGGTTAGTAGCATGTTTTCTAAAGAAATTTTCCAATTATGATGATTGCATATGTCTTGAAAACAACCTGCAAGGTCCCTCAAGCTTTTAAATTTTCATCAGGACCTGATAGTACAGTATTATCATTTGTCCAATAGTGGCAGAACTATGTTCCAGGTCACTTTCTGTTAAAAGTTAGTGAAAGTCTGAAAAGCATTTTTTTAAATATGGAGTTGTGTACATTTTTTAAATTCTTAATAATGGTGATCATAATCATTTGTATAATTATGAAAAGGCTTCAAGCTAAGACAGGTTTTAAAGACGCGATTAAAAGATATTCTATTTTTAGCAATAGCAGCCATCTTGTATATCTTGTATGGCAGATTGGCATCCCTTGTGGCAATGCATAACAGCCATACATGCCATGATGCTTTCTGTCAGATTTTTTCTAATTCTGCTTACCAGGTTTTTAGAAATCACTTTCATGATTTTCTATTTTTCACAATGGTGGCCATATGTTTATGGCTAAATAAGCATCACTGAATTAAAATTTGAAAGCTCTGTATGCCATGATGTTTTTTGTTAAATTTAGATGATTTCTGTTGAACATTTTTAATCAGAATTTAAATGTTCTCCAATTGTTAGTTAACAGTGGCAACATTTCTTGGTGAATTGGCATATCTGTATAAGGGCTGTTCCATTTAAACATACATGGTACCCAGGGAAAGCAGTTTTAAAAAAATTATATGCCATGGTACTTTGATTTCACAGAGGTCATAACAAAATGAAAAGAAAATTTTAAATTACATCTATGGGTGAGTAACCCACTATATAAGCACATTACCTGGGTCCCATGTATGTTTTAATAATAATAATAATAACTATAATAATAAAGACTTTTATTTAGAGAAGGTAACTCAGTTACAGAACTAATCTACCTTGAGGCCTTCTATCTGTTATGTACAATATTTACAGTATATACAACATGATGTGAAGAATCTGGCTTGACACTAAATAATTAAGTGATTTTACTAGAGAGGAATGTATGCTTTGATTTTCCTCAGTAGCCAAAGATAAGAATCAACATTTCTTAAAACATGTTTAATGCGACTAGACCAAGTATTAAAAGCTTGTTATCTATGAATAGACCAATAATTTTATTACGAGGGGTCATATTAAGCCTCACATTGTCAAAATGAACATGGAGTTTGTCATTAGATGCCCCAAGAGGTGCATATGGCAAAATCAGTGTTAAAGAAACGTAGACATTTTTGGATGAAACAAAACTAACAGTGTGATCCAGTACAATTCGGATTGAATGTTGCATGCTCTGATGTCACAATGAAAGCTATGCATATTGATAAACAAATTCATACAACATATATATGCATATTATAGAAAGTAAACATTTTCTATTACAGTATAAAAAACAATAAACACAAATATTTAGAATCTTGTCTTGCAACAAAGAGAGTTTAACCCTGAATTTATCTGTGCCAATAAATTCTCAGTCAACATTTATCAAACACCTTAATCTCCTTAAGAAGATCTGGTTAAAAATCCATCATTTAAAAAACATTTTCAAAAGGGTTGATTGAAATTTTGACAAAAGACCTTCAAATTTATATACTGTTATATATACAAAGACTGAATGTTCTGTAAAATCAACTTGTTTTCTTGTTAATTTGTTAAACCAGTCCCCAAACATGTACTAATACATGTGCTCGAATAGTTTTTTAATACATAATACAAGGAACCACAATTTCTCATTTCAGAGATTCAACAATTTGGACTACAAATTTGGATTAAAATGAATAGAAGTCTGTTTTCTAATCCAGGTTTCCTCTGAATATTCCCACCCCATTTTTCATATTTGGGACATTCAGGTTTGGGTTTGGGGTTGTTGCAATTGCATATAAAAAATTTGGAATTTGCTGCCGCGGTGCTGTAGAGACATATGGTAGTCGCTTACCAGTGGGCCTAGAAAATTTAAACTCATGTTATATCGACTTATAGCTGCATGAAATATATCCTGTCAATGCCAGGATGTTTTCTGTTAAATTTAGTAAATTTCTGTAATTTGCTTGATAAGGCATTTAAAGTTTTTCTATTTTTATTAATGGTGGCAACATCTGATATAAACGTGGAACACCTTCATGCCAAAAATGCTATCAATCAAATTTTGGTCAAAATCTTTTGAGCAATTTTTGAGATATTGCTTACAGATTTTTATATTTATTATGATGGTGGCCATATTAAAGGATTGTATAATTTTGCTCTTGACAAAATGTCCCTCTAGGCAAGCATCATCCTTGGTGCCAGACCCACCGCAAGTTAAAATAGATACAGCAAACCCTCAGAAATGTTTAATTACAATGTTGGCAGTGATGTTGGCAGTGATGATGGCAAAAAAGGGACTTATCTATGGAAATGAAAGTTTCCACATATTAAAAAATATTGGAAAATTTACCGTACAAAATGTTGTTAGTTAGAGGGGTGAAACAGGTCACAAACAGGAAGTATTTCAAGGAAAAAGACATCCGAGTTTATAAGATATATAGGTATTTGAAAGATATTAGGATGCTTACGAAACATTCTGGACTTGAATATCAAAAACTATGATACTCCTGTTAGCTTGGCGTTTTCTTCGGTTGCCTCCACATGAGGATAAAATGGACACAAGAATATTTGCACAATTGTTCTTGCATAAGCCTTGACCTTTCTTTCTGAACTGAGCATAGATGACCATCTCAATTTGGGTCCTTATTATACCTTTGTTGCTTACAGAACATTGTGTGTTGGAAGTGAAGGTCATAGTGAATGAAAATGATACAGACGATATATTAGGTTCCTTTTCTGAAAGAAAAAAAATTATAAAACTATATAAAAGTTCTTATATATAGTTTGAGGGAAACAAACATATGACTTATTCTAGGTTTTATCATGGATATAGTAGCTAATTATAAAATATTAAAGATCTTAAGAAATGAAGAGATGAATTAAACTCATTATAAACTTGTAATTATTATAAATTATTTTGGATCTTGGAATGGAATCTACCTTTATTGAAGATGATGAAAATGCACACTTAGAGAGCACAGAGAAAAGTCTAGATCTGGGACTACAAATTGTGGAAAACTAACACCATGCATTCTAGGTACAACACTGCATATGACCTGTCAAAAAGCTAAGACAGAAATTACTAAGGCAATTGCTAAATAAAAGCTCTGGGCATGGAGGCTAGGCCAAACAGCAAAGTTAGAAACTGGAAGACCCCCAGGTGACAAAGTCTGGAGGAAAGATAGGGATATAAAGGTACACATCCTGAAGACTGATGTACACTGCGCTATCGGCAGGACTAATGAGATTCCTGACTGACGCTGTGGTCTCCATTCTGAATGGTTCCTCCAGCAGAAATCTGTTTAGGGAGGAAAGGTCGATAATTAGATGAGACTTTCACCTTTTCTTGGGAACAAGGAAAATCTGGGAACACATGACTGGAGACTGGTCTTCTAACACCCTCTCTACTGCATCCTTCCAAAGGGAATGGACCTCTTGTTTTAACTGGACCATATTACCTGGCAGAAACAAATGTGGGACCTAACTAATGGAGGGAGTTCCAGGAACTGAAGCCAATAAGCATTTCTTGTGATAGAAAGGACCCAACCATCAAACTTTATACCTGACCAAGCCTGCAAAAAGAGGTTTAGTCTTGCACCAACAGGAACCAAAGGAAGAGGTATGGTGTGTAAGAAAGGATGCAAGTCCCTAGTGCAGTCCACCCTTGTCCTTAAGTAAATGGGGAAACCCCTGAAAACTTTTTCCCTGGGCCTTGTGACACTCCATTCAAAGGCACACCTGCCAAGGGGGGAGCTATGAAGTGGGGATGTTGCCTTGACTGGGGTTATGTGGCTTTAAAGAAATTAGCTAGTGGTTCTTGAGAATGGTTAGGATTCTGCTTCTTGACACAAGGGACCGGTGCTGAGTAATTCTTAAGCCCTGAGTAGTCACAGAGTCGATACGCCCTACAAAAAGAGTCTTAGTCCGCAGTGGTGAACCCTCAGAAGGTTCTTACTGTGCTCTAGAAGCATTAACCAACAGTCACAATGTTGAGGGAGGGACAGACCAGGCAAGAGGTGGTAAATCTCAAGGAATGCTTTATAAATTAACCAGGATTCTTTCTCATCTGCCTCCTTAACAGAAGGTTGAGAAATGATAGAGGATCCAAGAGGGGATGGGGTTTTAACCACCATGACCTACTCTGTGTGAAACTAGTTGGCTTCATTGATGACAAAAGGACATCTTTGTTGTGCACTCTCTCCTGGAAGGCAGGATTTGGTAGGAGGAGAAACGATCTGCAAACTTCTATCACAGAGTTAATACTCTGTTTAAAGCAGTGGCTTGGGTAATATTCCACTTGTCTAGAGCACACTGGGGAAGAAGGTCTATCCCCTCCCTCTTTTTAAAAAGAACCACCTCACACAATGAAGTAGGTTTATGGCCCACAGGCACCACCCCACTACCATGTAGCCCAGGCTCAAAAGTCCAAGACTGCATGTAGGTAAAGACCAATTGCTTCCCCACAGGGATTTAGATGAATATAGTAACAAGTGGAAGCCAACCTGATCCCCTACCCTAATCTGGCATATGTAAGTCAATTTTCAGTCTCCATGGGATGAAAATGTAGTGTGGATCGGGGGGTGGGACATGGCCTGACTCCCACTGCTCCAGACCATATGGGCTCGAAAGACCCGTGAATAGTGCCCACTACCTAGTGTCCTAAATATATTTTTGAAAATAAATGAATCTATTTAAGTAGCTACATTAGAGGTATTCTTCAAATATATCCACTGGCTTGAAAGATAGATAAGATATGTATCTTAATCATACAAAAAATTATCTTGCTAGGCCACATGGTCACACCACCCCAGCTATGAAGGCACAATCTGTGTTTTTTTCTCACGTTTGAGCCCCAGGGACAGCTTAACAATGAACTCTGCTCAGATAAGATTAATTTGGCACAATCCCTGTAGGTATAATTTTCAAATAAAATCTCATTTAGAGTTTTGATGGATGACCTGGTAGTTGTGGTATCTTAAAATCTGAAGAAAAAACAATCCATAATGAAGAAAACTTTACTTTATATATATATATATATATATATATATATATATATATATATATATATACACACACACACACGACCCATGGTCACAATATAAGGAAAGAAGAAGTGAAACCAACTAGTTTTGTAAAACTTAACAAATAATTACACTATCAAAGTTATAAATCAAAACGTGAGAGGAATTTATAGTATTATGAAGTGAATCCAAAATAATCCTGATACAGTTCCATGAAAATCCAAAAGAATGAAAAGTTCCGTATAAATTTCAAAACCAAAACTGTGTTGGTCAGCCAAGAATCATGACAATGTCAAGATGGTGTCATCCAGAACTCTGAATAATTGGCAACAGTTCCAGAATAATTTTATTGTTCAAATAATTCGCACTTTTCTACTTCCACTGAAGAGTCCAAATAAATGTTTTTCCTCTCAAATAATATCTAACTAGAACATAAAACATGTCTGCAGAGTAACAACAGGCACACAACAAATGAGGATGACTCCATAATAGGAATGACTCTGACTGCTCAGTTCCCTCCTTATATACACCTGCTATTACAACAATATTTCACAATATACCCATGTGACAGATCACACTATCAAATTATTTTGAAAACGGTCTATTGATGTGACCAATAAGACCATATTGGAAGTCTGACTGGCATTAATTTCAAATGGGAAGAACAATATATCACAAAAAGTCTTTGAGTGAAACCCATTGATACTATTACTATTAAGTCAGAAAAAGTAACAAAAACAAAATAAAAGATTTTAAAGAAACTACCATAGCCATGATATTTTCAGACCATTTTCATTTTAGAAGACTAGAAAACAAAACAAAAAGTCTTTTATTAAAAACTTCATGTCAGTATGACCATCTATTCACAAGAAATAGTCAATTTGTTTATAACATTGCCATTGTCGTGGTGATTTTGTATGTCATATTTATTTAGGACCAACTAGATATCATAATAAGTCTTTTAGTGAGACCCCCACGATGATATGACAATCATTTCAGTGGAAATAGTAACAACAAGCTTTACAAGATTATTCACTCGAGACCAACTGGACATCATAAGATTTCTTTGGGTGAAAACACCATGTCGACATGACAATCCATTCACATGAGAGAGGCAATAACAATATTTCAAGATTACTACACTGGCAGCAGTATTTGCTGTAACATCATTACCATTTAAAAGTAGGACCAACTAGACAGGATAAGAAGAGTTTGTACAAACACCCGATGTCAATACAACCATCCTTTCAGGACGACTAGTGATAAAGAGATTTTCATGACAACAACCATTGCAGACATACTGGATGTGCAAGATTACCATTTTATTTAGGACCAACTATGTATCATAAAAACATGAAGAACATGACCATCCATTCAGGAGGAGTAGTAATATGATTTTAAAGATGGCTGCCATGGAGGCCATACTAAATACTAGATTGCCATCATTTTCATGTTGGACGAACTAGATACTGCAAAACTCATGTAGCAAAACTGACTATTAATTCTGGATATTAAGTAAGAAGAACAAAATTTTCAAAATGGCCACTAGTGCCATAATATTGGAGGTTTGATTAGCACCATTTAGGAACCTTATCATTAATCATAGCTTCATGCGAAGAACTACTCTTTTTATGACTTCACTGCTTGCATCTTGATTTGGACCTGTGTTTTTATTTCAATGTTAGTACAGAACCAAATGCTTGTCTGTTCATCCTCAGTTTGTCAGCACCATTATGCAAGATTTACTGATGTTTCTTTTCCCCCACTGATTTCTGGAGCTTTCTCACTCTATACTCTTGATCATGATTGCTCTCGTTATTGTCATCAAACATGTGACCACTTGTTAACCTCTGATAGCAGCTGGTGGAAAGTTTTTATTGGTCCAAGTACCTGTGAGTGCTGGAGTTTAGTGAACAACTGCAAATTTACTGCTTTTGGATTAACTAATTAGCAATAATTGTGAGTTCTGTTACTGTTTGTGTAAGTGAAAATTCAGGGAATAAGTTTATGTCTGTCACTTTTACAAGATAAATGAGAATAATGAGGAAGGTTTATACTGAGGTTTTGTCCTGTTTGAAACTTTTATTTATAAAATAAATGGAAATAATTCAGTCCTAATTTGAATCAGAATATGGTCTGATAGGAGAAAAGTCAAACTTTTTACTGTCGCTGATTTACAATACCCATCTGCTAAGAGAGAGAATGAAAGACTCAATCTTCAATGCAGATCATGAGTAACAGAAGTAAGCAAACAGAAAGAAATGAGAATTACTAGAAGAAATGAATGGTCCCATTTCTGCAGATACAAAACTTTGTGGAAACTGAAAGATAAATAGGACTTCATGTAAAAGTACATCGGACAAAGATGGAATCAATCCATCACATATTACTGTAAATTACTCAAGATGCTGAAAAGAAACAAACAAGGAAACACTGAAAATGGTAGGGCTATATGCCATCCATCTAATGACTTTTTAGGAGCAAGCATTTTAAGAACAGAATTACATTTTAATAAAATCAGAAGACAGATATACTGAACTTACGATCTTTAGAAACAGGCAAACACTCTGATTGTGATTTTCCTCCTGTTCCAATTGTGGATGTCCCAGAGCCACACAGAATACACCCATCCTGTGTTTTGTTGAAGTTAGGGTCTGGTTCTCTGTACTGACCAATGGGACATGGTACACATATTCCATTACTGTAATACTGCCCACCATTAGTGCGACAATCACCTGCAAGAGATGCAAAACATGTAATGTTAGTAGGTTTTGAATTTACTCTCTTAAGTTTATTTGTTGTATGAAATAAGATTGAATATTTATTGCTAGTTCAACTAACATCATGTTGGGAAACCCAGCTTGTATATCATATGAATTCAAAGTCTTTTTAGCAATGTACAATCTGCATATCGCCTTTGCCACAGTACTGAAACTGCTCTTCTAAAAGTAGTTAATAACATTCTCTCTGCTTTGGATAGTGGAAAGATTACAGTCCTCACCCTCCTTGATTTGTCTGCAGCATTTGACACAATAGACCATGATATATTACTTCACCATCTCCAGCATGTATTTGGCATTCACGATACAGCCTTACTGTGGTTCAAGTCCTACTTGGCCAACAGGACACAAATTGTATCTGCAAATGGAATACACTCCAGCCCAGTTGATCTATGTTGTAGTGTTCCACAGCAGTCTGTTCTTGATCATCATCCAGTGTCTCACCACCTGTACGCTGATGACACCCAAATATACAAACCTAGCCAAACAACTTAAGTTGATGCTACCATCCAAGGTGTAGAGAGGTGCATTTCTGATGTGAAATCATGGATGACATGTAACAAGCTGCAGATGAATGATGATAAAACTGAGGCCATTCTGATCACAACACAAAGACTTTCTCATTCACATCCTTTACCTCAGACAATAAATATCAGCAACACCAACATTAAATTCACACAATCAGTACGAAACCTAGGTGTTGCTCTGGACAGTACTCTCACACTGCACCAACATGTCATGAACATATGCAAGGCTGCATATCTTGAGCTGAGACGCATCAGCTCCATTCACAAATATCTTTCAGTTGACGCCACTAAAACACTTGTGTGTTCATTAGTACTTTCAAGACTGGACTATTGTAACTCAATTCTGTCTGGTTCATCTCAATATCTGCTCCAGAAACTTCAAAACACAGCTGCTCGGATCATACTTAGAGTAACACGATCAGAGCACACCTCCCCACAGCTCTGTACCCTATACTGGCTATCCATTTGATCCAGAATCAAACACAAAATTTGTTCTCTGTGCTATGTTTCACTGTCGGACTCTAGTCCAACATACCTATCCTACCTCACCCATGTGTACACACCAGCAAGATACTTACGCTCCTCTTCTGACAATCGTATACTCATTATTCCCACTATGAAAACAAAGTCATATGGACAGCGTTCTTTTGCATACCAGGGCCCAGCAACATGGAATGAATTGCCCACTGAACTTAGACACAGTGATTCCATTCAAGAAGGCTCTAATAACTTATTTCGACTGCAAGAACAAACTTAAAGACTTAATGTTTCCAACCTGAAATATTCTCAGCATGTTTTTTATGTTTTCTAATTTCATGGTGTTTGTTTTTGTAATCATATCATTATATGTTTTTTTATCTTATAGGTGTTGTCTAATGTTGTAAAGCGCTTAGAGCTTCTAAAGATTAGGCGCTATACAAAGTCCTCATTATTATTAGAAGAAGAATCAGCAACAAGGGGTTGGAACTCCTCAAAATTATGATATGGAAAACTGGAACTTGTTTGTGTTCTCATCAAAATAAAGGTGTACAATGAATCTTGCAGAAATCCAACATTCGTTAGTGTAGTTATGCTGTGGTAAAAATATTTTTAAGTAAATTATGTTTCTCTGAGAATATTTATTGAATTACAGTAACATCCAGAATCCATTTCTTCTTTTGATGTAAAAACAGCTTTCTGTTAAGAGTCAACTTTTACATATTAGCTCCCCCTAATTGACTAGGTGGTGATCTGTAACCTGGATGTGGCAAGTTAAAATAGAGTCATCTGTGACAACGGATGCTTGTACTTATGATATGGCTTAACTGTAATATGATCCAGTAAGCATTTTCAGAGAAATATAATTTACTTAAATATTTTATTTCTCTATCAAAATACATAACCCGATCACACTAACATCAGGAAAATCAGTAAGAAGAGGAAATGCTCAACATTAGGGTTGAAAGGATACACCTCTGCCACATACTGATAAGATTCAAAATACACAGCCTACGATATAAAGTATTAAAACATATCAATTTGATAGTCTTTTCATCTTTAGAAGGTCGTCAAAAGTGGGGTGATGCCATTTTATACATGCAGACATTGGTTGCATTTCAAGTAAGCAGATTACGCAGACATAGACTGATATAAGCAACAATCATTTCTGCCAATGCAAAAGGAAATTGTAGACAACACCCACTGTCTAGAAATTAGCATGGTGACTATATCTCATGCAGTTTGGAATCTGACCCCTTGCTGATTCTGTGATATTTACTTTTTAATCTGTTGGCATATTGAGATACTGATTATATATATATATATATATATATATATATATATATATATATATATATACAGTGTGACACTGCTATAGCACACTCCATTATAACACGAATTCGGATAAAACATGGTCATTGTGTGGCTCCTAAAATTTCATATACATGTATTTTGCTTTTACACAGAAAAATAAAATCTTTCTTAAAAGTACGAAAAAAACGTAAAAAGTTTATCATTTTGGAGAAGAGATTGCATATGAAAAATGCAAGATGATGATGTCGTGGCTCATGAAATTTTATATGTATTTTTCTCGTATACAAAAAAGTAGTTTTTTCTTCTTAAAAGTACGAAAAATAACATGCAAAAATTTTTTTCTGGGATTGCACAAGCTTCGCCAATGTCGCAAGCTTAGATTTTTTTCCCCTTATTGGCGGCAAAATATACCATCTGGCGACTTATTTTTTATTTCCAAAATAGTTGGCTGTTTAAACTTGTATATACAACCACTGGTTTGGAGTGGAGAAATTCAGGGGCCCCATGAAAGGAAGCCACAAATTGGATATAAATTGCACTGAAATTTATGTATTGTTGCATGAACAAACTCTTTGTCCTTATTGACAAACCATCTAAACAGTGCATTGTTATATCATAATCCGCTTATCTTGACATCTAGCATGAGTACTGTATGTTGTGAGATATCCACTTTTTTGTTGTTGACATATCTGGTAATGGAGATCAACCGGACAAGGCATTATCTTGTAATCTACCTTTCGTCAGATGTTTGGTCGCTTGTTAGTAATTAATATATTTATATAGACTGACATTTGTATGTGGATGGTTAAGTAAAATTCCTCTTCTTTTCACTCAGTTAAATCCTTCAGAACACACATATTTTCTGTAATAATGCCTGTCATCAGACCAGAACACCTGCGTCTCTATTGTCTGATTACCCTTTGTTAAATTTCAGATGCACTTGAGGAAGGCAGCATGATGCTGCTACCACAAATGTAAAAAATAAATCTTTCTTATTGGTTTATTCAATAGGCAGGGAGGAACAGTACCTAGAATAGACCAAACGATGGCCAATTCCTTTTTAAAAAATGTACCCAGATAAAAGAGTTTGCTGAAATTTCAAAGGAAAATTACCTTTGAAGCACCGATTGTTATGAAAACATACTCAGCAAATGGAAAAAAAACCAGTCTCAATCATGCAATACAATTATTTGATGTTGCCGCCACAATAAGAAATGGGCATTTGTTTGGTTGTTCAAAGCGCTCTATTAGTGGTGACTTCAATAACGCATGCATCCTTCATGAAAGAAAGCCGGCTACAATCTTCAATAACAAAAACAAAGAACTTTTCTTCAAAGGAAGTCAGTACCAAACTTAAATAAAAGTAATGAAATCTTTGCATTTTCCAACATGACTGGAAGATGTTAACTGTGCAGTGAAAGTTTCTTTTTTGCAGGGAAAAAGTTTATGCTTATGAATGCTACTAACGGTGGCTTAAAATGCAAACTAACTTTTACTGACTTGGGACGTACTGAAAAGTAAATGTGCTGTCATTCGTTATGTGACTGTGCTATGTTTTTCCACTGAATTCAGACCAATATGACCTGTGACAAAATTACTGAATATTTTAAATCTCTGTGTGTGCATATTTTCGATGGAAACATTTGTATTGTGGATTCAATGTATATGATAAGATTCACAGGCGAGTACACAGTGTTAATACTCTATTCATGCTATAATTCAGTCATGTATATATAAACAGTATTCATGTATATGTACCAATTCATGGTTCTCTAGATAAAGTAAACTATTATATATGCCTTCTCTGTTTTCACTACAGGTGCATTTCTCATTTAATATGCATTTTTAAGATGGTAACTGTGCTGATGAAGCATGTATTTTACTGCCCGCATTTATTACCTACTGCCCCCTTGCAAATTGTTTTCAGCTAACTGACCTGGTTGCTTATAACACGGTTCAGTCTATATCATGGTCAGGTTCTATGGCTCCCAACTACCGTGTTATAGCAGGGTCACGCTGTATATATCCATACATACATGAGTATAAAAGGATGCATTATAAACTTACTACCCATGTATGTATTAAGAATTATATTACAGATCATTAGTAGCCACTTTCATGTAGTTTCTCTTTTCCTTTGCTTTTAAATTGTCCTAGTTTTGATGCGAGTACTTACGGTGTGTCAGGTAATAAATAAGTTACAGTTCAGACTGGTGGTTATTGTTTTGCTCTGGACTTGAAAATCAATTTGAATTAGGTGTGACATATTTTTCTGTGTGATGCACTGGAAGTACAGACATTTAATTAGATGCAGGTAGACAAGATGCAAAACACCAGTGAAACTTCACACAGTATGCTAATTTAATAATTAGAAAAGTACATAAATCATATGTGGGTTACAAATCTGGAAAGTCTTCTTTAGTCTGATATGTGTTATCAGTGGCTGAGCATGCAGATGGGATATGAGATTCGAAACAGGCATGCCACTTTGCGTTTGTTAATTTGTCATAATCCTGCTATGGCTGTCTCAAATGAATTCTCAATTTAAAGAATGAAAAGGCAAACAACTAATAATTATTCACAACTGTTGAAAATTAAAGTATCTTACATCTGGTGAGCATCATTTTGTTTTGATTCTTCACATTTTGGATCAATATGGGTATCAATGTGGGAAAAGGATTGATATAACGACTAATCATTTCAGCCCTACTGAGCATCCAAACCAGTACCTCGATCATCCTATAGGAGCATAATGATTGATCTACAAGAAGGATGAAAATCTTATAATGCTAGTTTTCACAACCAAAATTATGTGATCATGCATGTGTGAGGAAGGACCCAGTGGATTTTTGCACTCTGCAATTGTTTTACAATCAAGTTTCCTGAGTGAATCCAGCAAAAGTTGACTGGTCATACCTGGGAATGCAGTTGTGCTATTATTTGTGGAGCCTGATTACTGTCTTGGCAGAAATCTTTTCTTTGTGAGCTCATGTCACTCAAGTAGAAACTAAGAAAGACACTGGGCATGCCAGCCAATTGACTCTACTATACCTCAATTGAGATATAAGTTAAAAGGCCACGATCATTAAAATTTGCTCATATTTTATAAGCTGAAGTCTTCATAAATCATACCTGATCCTGTGAGAGATTAGAATATCCAGATTTAATAACCCCCTTTAACCAGGCAGTCAGCACTTGTGGGGTTAGATCTTGCTTTCCTGCCTTGAGTGCTAGGAAAATGCCTCTGGTATCTGGCCTTGGTGCTGTCTGTGCATTTCAGGTAGAACCTGAGAGTACGTACTGGGTCCTCTGCCTCCTTCCAAGCATCAATTAAGAGGGTTCTATTGCTATTATTTGGTTGCCAGTCAGTGGCAGCCTGATCTTCACAATGACACTAGGCTGCATCATTAGAGGAACTGGACATTTGAGACAAAACTATCAGTAGATTAAATCCACAGACAGGGCATGCAGCTGGCTCACCACGGAGGCAAAAAATTAAGGCTCTCATGAAGAAGTCTTATATGAGGCCCAGAAGAGGTCCCACTTTGGAAGCAAGGTAATCAACCATACTCTGGATAATATGTTAAAATTGGTCAACAAGATGGAAAGGTCCTTGTTGTGGGCTATCTTCTATGATGTCTCAAAGTATCAGAAATCATGGAACATTATCCCTCATTGTTATAGGTGACAACTTCTTTTCTTTAAACAGAAAGAGAAAGAAGTTAGTCAGATGGGGAATGGAAGTATATATCCAGATGGGCAAGGGAAACTGATGGTGGTGTGATATAGCTACATTGTGAATGGAAACTGATGGTGGTGTGATGTAGCTACATTGTGAATGGAAACTGATGGTGGTATGATGTAGCTAGATGGGGTATGGAAACTGATTGTGGTGTGATGTAGCCACATGGGGAATGGAAGCTGATAGTAGGGTCTCATAGCAATTTGGGGAGTGGAAGCTGATAGTATGGTCACATAGGAAGTTGGGGAGTGGAAGCTGCTGGTGTGACATAGCTAGACGGGGAAAGGATGCTGATAATAGTGAGTCACCATTCATGTGACAACAGTCACTGAAACCTCACCATTTACTCAAACATATTTAACAATGGAGAGCCACCTGTCATCATTCTCTCCTCAAATGAAGCACTGAACTTCTTACCATGCAAGAGCCATGTGTAAAGGAGTTTCTCTGGATGAATGCTGGTGACCTTGGCTGTTTTGTCAGCATCATCAATGCTATTAGTACATGCATCCTGACTGTTGATCCAGGATTAGTCCCATCTGTAAGGGCAATCTGAACTATCTTGCAGTTGGTATCCATCATTTTCTGACTGAAAGGTCATCAACAGTATATGCATTTGGGTCCAGAAATGGGGAGACAAAGGTGGCAAGTTTGTTGTTACAACTTGGAGGAAGATTGATGGATGAAGAGACCATTCTCCTTAATCATGCAATGGCCAAGACATTCAACCTGCCCTGAATGTGTAAGACATGCACTTTTCTCATATTTTGAATACCAACGATGTTAATATCATAATGCAAAGGTCCAGTGACTTTGTTCCCCATTGTTGTGGATGTGTCACTATGGCCAAGTTGTATAAAGTTCACAAATGCAATTCTGCCAGGCATGGGAAGTGTCAACAAAAGCTTTCATTTCCCAAAGATTAGGTTTTCCAATTGAGAGAGAAAGTGTTTGATTCCACTGAGATCAATATCTGGTGATATAGAGGATCCAATATTAGGTGCCACTGAGATAGGAGAGCCATATAGTAAAGACACATGTAAATGAAGCCAAGGTAAGGTTTGCATTGAACAATCCATGTAACCGAAGAAACTCCATCGCCGTAATAAACTTTTTGGAAGATGTCTTCTCTAATGTTTGAATGACACTGTCCATGCATTTCAAAGGAAGATAAACCAGCTGATACAAGTTAGAAACTTCATGCCTAGATGATCAAAATGTTGCGAAGGAAGAAACTTCTCCACACTGAGTCAACCCTAAGCTGCCAAAATAGGGCAAAGAATTGTGTTCATGTCATGAATCCAAACTGAACTTACTGATAGTTCTGTAGAACATTGCCCAGGATGCAGTTATCCTTGTGTGAAGCATAGATATGGGAGACAACAACATATACATGTAATTCATGATCTTGTTGTAAAATGCAAATGAAACAATTGTAACAACAACAACATAATAATAATACTAATAATAATAGCAACAATAACAAAAATGATATTTGGTACAAGGTACTGATTTAAAAAAAACATTAATTTTAGCAGGTTTTTTAACTATCTCAACAAAACTGATTTTCTAGAAAAGTTTCCATTTCTATTATGTTTCCACCTTGATGGGGTTGCATGGAGTCTCTAACACAAAGGGAAATGATGAATGTCTATTATGGTGGCCATATTGGGAGGTATTATCAGAAATACTTATTGCAAAAAGTGTTTTAGTAAATAATTCACACTGATATGAAGAGACAAGATTCTGATGATAGTCTCAGAGGAAACTACTGTCAGATTAACATTGTTTTCATTTTTTAACAAACATCAGAAATATTTCAGTACAAACCATTATACTGACAAATTATCCACTTAGGAGCAACAATAACTCGATTTTCAAAATGGCCTCTACTGCAGACATTTGGAGGTGAGATTGGCACCATTGTTGAAAAGGTAATCTACACATAGGTGTGTTCCAGTGAAAACCTCATTGTAATAAAACTACATTTTCAGAAGGAGTAGTCATACAAAGATTTCCATGCTGATTGGCACCATTTTAATTAAGACCAATTATTAGTCAGTCACTCAAAATGCATACCTCATGTAGCTCTATGCTGGAGAAGTAGCAATAACAAGATTTTCATGATAGCCAGTGGAGGTCAGATTAGCACTTATCATTTACAACCACTGACGTAAATGTATTTGTGTGAAAGCCCATATTGACATGACTAACACCATGGTTGCCGTACTAGAGATCAAGTTGGCATCATTTTCATTACAGTGATCCATATATTGTTAAGAATTCATTTACAGAGAATGCTGTATCTATATGGTCATGTGTGTGTGTGTGTGTGATTTGGTTTTTAACGCAGCTTTTACAATTTTTCAGTCATATTGCTACGATCTGCAGTGTGACAGTTTATAGTGATGTCTAGCTCTGTGGCATCATGCTTCAGATATGTAGCATGATGTCCCACCCAGTCACATTATCCTGTCACCAGGCCAACCAGTTCTAGCACTAACCTCTTAATGCTGAGTGCCAAGCAAAGCAGCTGTTAGCACCATTTTTAGAAATCTTTGGTATGACTTGGCTGGGGTTCGAACCTGTGACCCCCTGCATCCGAGGCAGACACTTTAACCACTTAGGTCACTAGATTGGTCATATGGCCATTTGTTAATGAGACATTAACAAAGATTTTCTAGGTGGCTATCCTGTCCATCAGATAGGTACCATGTTTATTTAGGCTCATCTAGCTACCAGTATTTCTTTTAGTGAAAACCCCATTTCTGAATGTAACCATCAGTTTACTACAATCTTTATTTTTGGAACAGCTAAACATGATACGCATAAACCCTACATTGTTACATTGTGAACTTTAACAATAACAAGATTTTGAATGCAGCATCAATGGCCTTGAATGAGGTAAAATTGGTACTTTTTTCATTTAAGACTAATGTTTTTTTAGTGAAAATCCTGTCTTGATATTATCGCACATTCAGGAGGATAAGATGTCAGATCAGTTCTAGTTTCATTTAGGACCATGTACATATCATCTGATACAATCGTTTGTTCTGGAGGAGTAGCGATAACAACCACCATGGAGACCATACTGGATGTTTGAGAGGCATAATCTTCATTTAGGATCCCTTTGATCTTGATGTGAAACTGCCTGGTTTCAAAACTTTCCTCAAGGTAAATTTAGATGTGTGGCAATAATAAACAACTGCTGAAAGATGATAGTTCATCACATCTCTTCTGCTCCTAAAGACGTGTCTCTTCTGGTCTCTCACCAACGGAGTTAAAAGTCAATAGCCCGTCATTCTGTAAATCAGACATCTTCGGTAATAACAACTGTATTTTCCATGTTGAAATTTATTTTAATCTGAATGGCATTAAATACCGTTGGTTAGCCACCTATCTGGTTTATTGTTTCATTTTAGTGGGTTGATTTAATGTAGCTTACTTGGTGTAAGTTCATGGGTTTATTTGTATCCCCATCATTCTCTGTCTGACAACAAATCTAGAACAGCAATAGCAGGGGGGTCTGAAAAAAACTGACTGACGTGTTTATTTTTGTCTTCTTACATAGCAATAAAAATATGATACTGAAACTTATTCATATGCCATGGAAGAATGACAAGTTGATAAACACACATTATTGGTATATTTCATTCTTTTAGACCAAAACTGTTATTTTTAATATAATATATAACTGGTAACATATAATCCAACTAGGAAATATATATATATATATATATATATATATATATATATATATATATATATATATATATATATATATAGATATATATACAGTGGAACCCCGCTATAACGCGCCCCGCCATAACGCGAATTCGGATATAACGCGGTCGTAGCATGGCTCCCGAAATTTCGTATATTCATTCACACATGGAGAAAAAAATTTGGAGAAAAGTAAAAAAAAAAACAAAACAAGAAATTAACTTCATTTTGGGCATGAGATTAGTTGTGACTTTTAAAATAATATGATCGTGGTATGGTTCCTGAAATTTGAAATTCATTTACGTGTATTTTTATCGGACCGTGAAAATATTTGTTTAACGTACGAGAAATAGTGTGTAAAACGTTTATTATAATTTGGTGGAAGAATTCGCGTATGACTTTTAATAATAAACGATCGGAACTTAACAATTTATCCAGGTTCTTTAAGTGATTTTGGAGAAGTGATCCTGTATGAATTCTAAAATAATACGATATATATAACGTACGAGAAATAGTGTGTACAACGCTTGGCTTCTGAAATTTATCAATTTGAACAGGTTGTGGTGAAGCTCCGTATTCTACTCTAGAAGAGAAAACTGGTTTAATTAGGTTTTTGAATTGTTAAGCCGAAGTAAACATTATCGAAGTGTTACTTATTACGGATCCATGAGTAAAGCCAGTAAATCGTCTTTGTGATTGTCTTCCATGAAATCTGTATACAGTCGTTGCTCAAACAATAGCCGACATGGGCTTCTTATTTAACTGCAATCACAGCCAAGCAGCAGACAAAGCTGTGGTTGATACAAGAGTCGCACAATTTAATAAACATCAAAGGATGAAAGCCGCCAACATGTATGCTGTGCTTGGCGGTGTGATCAAACAACAAACAGTTGAAAGTAAATAATATCCACTTTATTATCTGTGAATTAAAAGGGTATGAAATTGTACATCCGTTCAGCTTAATTTTGTTTTATATAAAAAGTGATTCGTAACCATTGCAGGCCTTCATTACTTAGTTATCGAGCTTTATCTGTGTACGTTGTTTGCTTATATAAAAAAATATTTTACTGTTATGGAAAAGCAAGTTCAAAAACGCAAGTCATTTTCTGCTAAAGAGAAACTGTATGCCCTAGATCAACTAAAGAAGGGCAAACAACAAACTCAGCTTGCCAGAGATCTAGGAATCAGCGAGTCCACTTTGCGAGGGTGGAAAACAGATGAAGGAAAGCTCCGTAGTCTACCCAACATTCTTGAAGAGGAAACTGGTTTACAGCGTAAAAGGGTTAAGTTAGCTAATGACAATGTCCTAGATTCAGCTTTGTACCAATGGTTTGTACAAGCTCGCTCAGAAGGTGTTCCAATTTCTGGCCCAATTCTGAAAGCCCAAGCAGAGAAATTTGATCGCCGTATCAATGGAGATGATTCCAAATTTAAGGCGAGTAAGTTCGCGGCAAAGAAGCAAACGTCATTGGATATATTTTTCAAGAAATGATGAAATTTAAATTTGGAACCACACTGACTTTGCACTTTGCGCAACGACTAATTTAGCAGTTTTCACATGTTTCTTTTGATGTTCACAAAATCTGAAATAAAAGTTATTTGCACGCTGAAATCATGCGTTGATTGTTAATTATTCTTGCAGTTGTCGCATATGATAAAATTTTAGCGGTATGAAATTTGTACAGACACCGTATGTAGACCCGGGAATAGCTGCATGCAATGACCGTACGATATCAGACGGCAAGTAAATGGTTTCAATATTTTGTTCATCCTATATTTTACACGACGAATTCAGACTATTACAAAATTATTGAATATTTTAAATCTGTACGATTTTCAATTAAATTACATCCATTATGGATGAACTGCATGCCACGACGGCACGGTAGCATACGGTGTTGATACACTTTTCATGATATAGCGATAGTCTGGTATTATCGGTCAATCTGTCAATCTGTATTATCGTTCAAACAAATAAAAATTAGTAAATGTTTTTAATGCACAGTAATAACCTATAAATATATTAGCCATATATTAGCCATCGATTATTTTGAATATATCTTAATTAATGCATTCCAGTTAATATTCATCTGATGATAAGCCGACTTTTGATCATTGTACATGTATACACGTATATGTTCTCGGAAAAAAAGTTAAATATTGTGAAACCCCGCATTAACGCGACCCCGCTTTTAACGCGATCCGATTTTATGGACCCCGATCATCGCGTTATAGCGGGGTTCCACTGTATATGTACACTCACGCACATAAACACAGAGGATTTGTACATACGAATGCAGCTGGTGTTGGAGGTACTGCCAAGTTCTGATGTAGTGTAATTATTAGCACATGATAAGCACTTGGTCTGGTCACTAGCAAACTGATACTGTCCTATGGGGCAGAGATGGCAACTGGAATGTCCCTCGGGTCGATACGATCCTGGCTTGCAAATAACTGGGAAGAAAAATCATCGACAATGAGATATACTCTATTTGTGATTATTGTAAAACTTTGTATGTTATCTACTCTACAACAATCTAAATGCTGTTGATGCTTAGTCCTTCATCTCTCCAGACTAATTCACTGGCTAGGAACTCACTGAACTGGTTCACTGTGAGACAGCCAAAACCTGTGCCCCACCCTCCACTCCCCGCATCTTCGTGAAAGATTGAATAAAGGAAAACAGCATTCAGATCGTCTGCTAACAATACTAAATGTGTATCTAGGACCATATTCTAATGAAAGAATCTGGTGAAAGTCTTCTCTGATAAGTTAGCATAATTTAATACTGTTGATAGCCCAAAGCTTTTGTGACTTGGCAGTTAAATAAAATGTGATCTTGCCATAGTATGCTCTGCTATAACACAAGTTCGGATATAGCATGATCGTGGTGTGGCTCCCATAATTTCATATACATATATTTTTCTTGTACATGAAAAAAAAACTTTCTTCTTAAAAGTATAGAAAAATAATGTGTAAGACATTTATCATTTTGGGGAAGAGATCGTGTATGAATTAAAGTATAAGACAATTGGGGTGTGGCTCCATAAATTTCATATACTTAGTATCAAATCTGGTTTGTACTTCAGTGAGTCTTTTGTACCATAAGGAACCCCATGAGATAATGAATACGTTATGTGACTGGTTGGACTATTATTTAAGTACTTCAAAAGGACCTGAGTGGGAACAAAATTCACCATATTACACAAGGTAACTTGATGTGATGGATGAACATGGGTAACACAGTGAGGTGGCAAAAGTCTTGATAGATGTATATTGGTAAAACAGTGAGGGGGGCACATCATGATAGATGCACATGGGTAACACAATCAAGTGGCTTGTTATGACAGCTGCACATTGGTAACACAGTTAGGTGGCATGACATGACACTTGTACATTGGTATCACAATGAGGTGGCATAACATGACACTTGTACATTGGTATCACAATGAGGTGGCATGTCATAACAGGTGCTCACTAGTAAGACTGCATAGCCACAGCATAGATCTGGCAGTGTGTACAAATCACACTCTGAAAAGAGAATTACTACACTGTATCACTTTCTATTAAGATGAGACCTTACCCAGGTTACAATCATCCAAACGTGAGGAACCAGCTGACAAAGTTGTATTACCAGAAGGACACTGGTCACATGGTATGATTTGTCCATTCTGTGCATTTCCATCTACTGCTTTGTAGAACCCACGTGGGCATGGGTCACACTTTCTAGTCATAATATTGTACTGCTGTCCTGCTACACATAAAACTACATAAGAAAAACAGGAATTAAACTGGAAAATTATTCACCAGGCATGCCATGAACTTCAACTGTCAGAAGAATAAACTCTTTATTTGGAATACAAAAGTGTTCTCACAGGCTCAATTGAAATAAATAAGAGTATTAGTTTCTTGAATGATCCTTATTTGATTTGAATAATTGGTTCCAATGCAGAAAACACACAAGGTATAGCTCTTAGCTTTAACAGGAATAAGTTAGCAATATGAAATAAATGAGTATGAGTCGAGATCAACTACAAATTGCATAGACCTAGATATGCCATCGCATAATATGCAGGTAGATCTAGGTCTGTGCAGTTTGTTATGAGTAATCAGTAGAACAAACAACAGAGACCCTAATCTGCAGGCACACTATGCTATAGCAGATCAGGATCTTTTTTGTTTTGCAGTTTTACCTCAACTTATAAGCATGTATATATGGTAAGTCATTATAACACTGGATATGACTACTTAATTAAAGACATGTACACCTACTTTGATCAGCATTCATTATAGTACTATGATCATAACATGTTAAATCATTGTTTTACATGTTGTACTTATTGATAACAGTTGAGTGACTGTTTCTATGGTTTCTAAATGCAGATCTTTGATGATATAAATTAAAAGTAAAATTCAAAACACAATCATGTACATGTAGTTTGAAAACTGGCCTCATCAATGTAAAAAAAGTGGATCGCATCTCCTAATCCTAATGCTGGTGGTTAATGGTGCATAACAGCTTTTGGAATTTTTCAAATACAAATACAAAGTTGTGGCTGCAACTATTACTTAGAGATCAGAGTACATTTATTACAACACTATAGATAGAGGATTTGATTAGTGACTGTACAAAGACTTCTAATACAGTTTGCTAAAAAAAATGCCCATGTCATTGATGTGATAATATCTAAAGTGGGTGTCAATGTGATGTTTGTACAGATTCTTGGCAGAACATTTTCTCTGGTATCCACAAGATTCTAAATGAAAGGAGTGGTATACTTACTAACACAGTCCGTGGGGTCATCTGAACCGACATCCAGTGTAATGTTCCCATCTACACAGTTTTTACAAGTTGTTTGCCCTTTTTCATCTTGGTATGTACCGAGAGGACAATTTTCACAGTCACTTTTCTTGCTAGAGTTACGGTATTGTCCAACACCACACACCACTGTAATAAATAGTTAAAAAGTTCCAAAGTAATGACATTTGTCATAGAAAATGACTTAAAAAACTTTAAAAAAAGTAACTAGAATTGATACAACTAATTCTCACAAATCTGTTTATACTACTACTTCAGGGAAGTGGATACATCATGGCAAAGTGGTTGGTACAAATGACACATGCAAACCCGAAGAGATCTATGAACATAAATTTTCCTAATATAAGTGGCAAAACAGTGTAATCTGAACATAAAAAAGTGTAATCTATATATTACTCGAACTAACTTTAACTAGTCTACATGTCTAACTTTTGCTGAATGATTGCAAAGTCCCAAAATTCTGCAATTTGCAGAACAAGTGCTCATTCTGTATGATATTCTTCTTCACAAATTTACAAAGCAGTATTGATTTGTCAATTTTCAGATTGGACATGTTCTGAACTTTGAAAAACTCCATCACTCTAAGAATTTTCATACACGAGTCAAACTCAAAAGCCCATTTTGAGTAATATCTGGCACATTTTCTTTAAATGTACAGACTGGCCCACTAACTAACTTGATTATCAATATAATAAATCTGCAAGACAAAGTTTCAAATTAAAGAAACCCATCTGTTTTCTAGTAAATGGGCAATATGCAGTTGCTATAAATAGAAAATTAGGAAAGTACATTTAAAGAGATGATAACATAAATGAAAAAACAACTTTTTAATGCTTTATTGTTATTTTATTTTTTAAAGTACCAGAAAAGCGTAATCCAAATATAGGTGACTGTTAAGATGTAATAAAATGAAAATAAGCATAATGATTATGCCAAAAGCATAATGGTTGGCATGTATGCAACTGAAGGGGTGCAGTCTGGAATCCTACCATCAGTTTATTTTGGTTACTGTGGTGCATTTCAGTGTAAGACCCTTTATTCCAAATGCCTTGGCTGGTGGTGCACAACTCAAACATCTGCATAGGCCAGAACTGACCTTGACTGGAACTAAATGGGTCACACTGCTTCTACAACAAAAGTATAAATAAACATTCACAAAGAAAGGCCACAGGCTACATGTTGCCTGTTGTACACTCCTGGCAGTGGCTCTGCATATTCTTCAAAACCAAATCAAGGGGGCCCCAGGTAGCAGAGTAGCCTGAAGTGCTCACCTTTATCAATCAATGCCATCTCACCTCTGTCTGCATAGGTTCGAGTCCCAAGTTCAGCCAATATGGGTATGTGAGAAAGATTACCAGTAGCTTCCTGTGGGTCAGTGGTTCTTACCAGGGTTTTCCTGGGTTCTTCCTCCACCAGTTATACTGGCTGCCATGTACAGCCTAAGATATGCTGGAAAAATGGCGCTAAGCCCCAAATAAACTGTTTTCAGAGATATTCTTATTTATATCAACTTTGGAAAAATGAAAGAAAATTTCTGTCATTATGCCTGACATAACTTACAGGTGCACTCCTTATGCAGAATGTTGCACACATATTCTGAACATATTAAAAGCACAAAGACAAAGGTCAGAATATTTTAGGTCAAGATTGCCAGGTACACGCAATGCTAGAAGTATTGCAAATGACCCAGCCAAGTAAACACATCCACAAACAGCTTCAATCTGTGCAGAGATACATTTTGATTTAAAAGCGACATTTTATTCTTTAATCCATGATCATTAAACATTTTTATGGCATGAATCACTTTAGATATTTTTATGGCATGGATCACATTATACATTTTTATGGCATGGATCACATTACACCTTTCTATGGCATGGATCACTTGAGACACGACATGGATCACATTAGACTTTTGTATGGCATGGATCACATTAGACCTTTGTATGGTATGGATCACATTAGACCTTCTTTTGGCATGGATCATTTGAGACATATGGCATGGATCACTTCAGACATATGGCATGGATCACATTAGACTTTGTATGGTATGGGTCACATTAGACATTAAATAGCATGGATAACTTCAAACATATGGCATGGATCACATTAGACCTTTTCATGACATGGTTCACTTTAGACATTATATGACATGGATCACATCAGAATTTATGGCAAGGATCACTTAAGACATTTTTATGGCATGGATCACTTTTGACATTATAAATCCCGTACAGAAAAATCTCACCAATTCACATGAGCTGCTCATAAGCTGCGCATGAGAACCTTGTTAGAAATGTATGCAAATTGGGTAGATTTTGCAGGCTGATGTGTGCAGTTTGTTAGATCTTGTGAGTCAAGGAAAAACTAACCTGATTCTCACGTGAGCAGATTTTGCTCACGTGAGAATCTAACTTTTCACATGGGAAAGTAGAACTTATAAAACATTCTTTTCCATTACATATAACCATGTTTGAAAATAAGGCAGAGTTCTAATTTCTCACGTGAGTTATCACGTGAGAAACTTGGACTTGATTCTGAATAAATACTTATTTGAAATTTATTCAAAGTTGGATTTTCTCATGCGAGTTATCACATGAGCAATTTGGACTTAAATATTTTGTGTAACTGTTGAATGTCAAGCATCCCCATTATTGTCAAATAGACATTATTTCTTATTTTGCACTTGCTGTTGCTTTGTTTTTTTTTTTTTTTAAATTTTAAAACATCTGTCCATTAATTTTCTCACAGTGAGTTTTAGTCTTACCTTGACCCAACAGTCTCCTTGTATTTGAACATACTAACGTTAATTTCACTGTTCATAAAACAAAACAATCCATCATTAAGGTCTCGTATAACCAGACTACCCATTAAACTTTAACAGCTGTCAAAGAATAGAGTTAATAACTTGCATACTGATTGTGGTTGATGTTTAATAAAGTAATCCATAAAAAGGTAAATGTTTCTCTTCCCAAAATATGCAGTTTACAAATATAAAAAGGAAATAAAACTATTGCCCTAAAATTAATGTTATGTACATAAACATATGATGCAACCCCTTTATTCACAAACTTCTCAAACCCAACTATAAAATTGTAAAACAAATACATAGCCACATATCTGGAGAAAAAAAAATAAACACTGATTCACAGTCCTTTTGGCCTAATAAACTCTCAAGTCATTTTCCAGAATATTTGGAGAATTACATAAACCACGTCGTTTTCTTCCATGCCTAACGTTCGCACAAAAGTCAATACAATCTTATACTTACTGAATTGTGTAATTCGGTTTAGGGGTCATCCATTTAGTACGTATGCAAAAATTTGGCAAAGCTTGACTCCCCCCCCGTACGCATGCGTACTTTTTTACACCCCCCCATCTGCGTACGTATGCTTGACGCCCCCTCCCCTAATTCTATTGAACGGCCTATATTTAGTCCACGCAGAAACCATAAAGGATTAATAATATTAACGTGTTTAATAAAACATTGTCCACCGACGTTGAATGTCTGGCATCAAAGAAATAAGCTGCGTAACATTAAACTGTCTAGTGTCCGCTAAAATTCAAACATTGACTGAACAGTCGAACAGGTTCCGTATTTCACCCCCACCCCGTTTCCTGTGCATATGTACATTATCAGTTAAAAAATATTTTAAAAAAACATATGCTATCATATGCATTTGGGTCCCCCCTCCATGTGTACATGCTAAATGGCTGGACCTTTATTACTGGCAACAATGTTCTCCGTTAGTCTTTTTTTTTTAGTGACATTATTGTATGGAAATGCGAATCCAGCTTCTCTATTAGCTGTCAGTGGATTCTCTAATGCTGGTACTAAATTGTCATTGCTATTGAACGATATGTACTGTACACAAAATTTAATATATCGGTAAGAAACTGCCTAAATCCAGTCATGTTTGGTTGTGTAGCTGTTTCGCACTGGTTTGCACGTATATATTCTTGGCAATGGAAAATCTTGCTTATTTGCAGCCTTTTAAATGTTCTGATCGTGTCATTTCAAAGTTTATAAGAGAAGTTTCCTATTTAAATAATCACAAAACAAATCACTGACGTTTCCATTAACTTTTCTGTAACCCAGGTTATCAGAGTACACAGTGGAAGAATCGGCTTCTTAGAACCATTAGAGTATCCTATGGGGCATGGCTCGGCACAAGCTACTGCAAAAACCTCAAAATTAACTAAGTCTTTATTAATTAACTTATTAATTATATGAATTCACATATAGCTCAGTTTTTATGAAACATCAGATAATAAAATATCATTTATTTGATATATAAAATATAACATTAAGAAATACCCGAGTAAATATGTACAAAAAAGTGTAAAACCACAAGGGCTCGTATCGTTGCTTACAATTTAAATGTCAATCATACAGTAATATAAAATAATAAAAGTATTATTTTTATACCACATGTATGACTGACATTTATACTGTAATCAATGATACAAGCCCCTATGCGTACAACAAAAGGTTTACCAATAATTCACCCTTTATGGTGCCCCAAATGAACTCGACAGATGCTGCATGCTGACCTACAGTGTACATGTAGAATAGCAATTTTAAACCGAACAGACAGAAATTTGCGCGCGGGCCATGTTCTCTTAGCAAGGTCCACGCTGTTTAGGAAGAAAGTTATTTAATATTCTCCTGCAACATGTTTGCTCTTAAAAATTTCTGACAGCAAGAGTGTGGACATTATTAACAAATAGAAACCAATACCAATTTATAGTGATGTCCACGTCGGTACTGATGTTTATGTCCAGTACGAAACAGAAGACTTCGACGTGCTGTTAGAGAGGATTCAAGGATTTTGAAAGACTGGTTCTTTGCCAAGAAAGAGGTAAGTTACTTTTACTCATTTCTTTTTACAATTTTCGCATATAGAATGATCAAAGTGGATAGCCTGTTTCATCGACATTACAAGCATAAATTCCCATGGTCGTTTAAAATTGAGCCAAGGGTTTGTTTAAGATTTTACTTAAAGATAATAATTCAAACTCCTATTTCTAAAAATGATATATATATATACCACACTATCATCGAATATTTATGCCTTCCACAATTCAACTGTGCAACCATGTCTGGCTCCCACCCCCACCCCCAATAATTATGCGGGTGCCTCAGTGAGGAGCACTTGCGTTACCAATTGAAACATTTTGGACAAACAAAAATGTTCTTCATATTATTTTATTGCTGATTGGGTGGAGCAAGATCAGCATACACGATTGAGAACCAAATGCAATAGCTTAATTCAAGATTTTATTCCTAAAAGACATTTGCTCTGTTAAATCTTTTGATTGGTAAATTTAAAATAGAGATTTAATTGGATAAGGATTATAGCTTTTCTTAATGCTTATATACACTAGGACTCTTTTGCCAACCAAATCTTTTTCCCATTTCAGTGCATTCTTTCTGTTCTGCATAGATAATTTTAAAAAATGATCAATTATACTAATTTTGATCTTTTTACAGATTAAACTTCATGAAGGTCACAAAATTTAATCAACACAAAAAAGTTAGCAATCATTTGAAAGAAGTGCAAAACATTGACAGCAACAGGAAGAAGTCAGACAAAACCCCATTGCCATGCTAGAGGAAATGCCAACTCCAGTAAAGGGTATGTATAAGACGCTTCATATTTTTTGATGTAATACACATGATACATATGCATTTCTGACTCAAAAAGTTTACCCACAATACTTTTTTGTTTTAAATATAAAAATTGGAAACCAGATTTTGAATTTCTTTATATATTGCAAATGTACATATTTTGGTAAAATGTATCCTAAAAGTTTTGGAGAAATCTCCCTGAGGACTGTTCCAGAAGTAGAGATGTCAAATTTTGGGAAATTTCTAATGTGTACCCATCATTCCTAATGATTGGTTACCAGAGTATATGATCAAAAGGAAATTATATTAACTGTGAAGCTGAACTGCTTTGTTGTAGGTTCACATGTTCCAACCCCAAAAAGAGCTGTAAGCATAATTATTGCTAATATAAGTGGCAAAAAGCATAATCTGAGCACAACAAGACTATAAATTACATGCCATTATTACAGAAAACTGTATGAAAAATGTATATGCAGTTACAATTTTTGTCACAAATCAGCTGAATTCATGTGGATTAGTTTAAGGCTGAGAATAGACACAAAAGAAATTGATAAATTATTTGTGCATAGCAGTCACTTCAACTAGTGTACATGTCTACAGTAACTTTCGCGAATCGTCGTAACCTGCCATGGTTCATCCCATAGCAATGGTCCAGTGCAACATGTTTTTAAGTTTACCAGAATCCCTTTTCTCTAACATTTTTCAGTCACATAACATCCATCAGTCGCATTGATACATCCCAGGTTACTTTTTTTTTTTGTTTTTTTTTTTGGTTTTTAAAAAAATGGTATCTGGCGCCATTTATTTTCAATTTAAGCTGGACTGCTATGTGTGTAGTATCATAATAGAATGAATCTAGGGCAAATGGTTTCACATTCAAGAACCTGTCTGTTTTCTTGGAACTGTTTGATGTAACATTCATGCAGAAGTTAACCAATACGTTAATTTTTATTCGAATTTTTCCAAACTGTTACTAAGAAGCAAACTTTTTTGTCCTAACATGGTATAAGAAGTGCATGTTACAGTAGCCAAGTTAAACCAGACATTCATATTGTGCTTAATTTTATTTGACCCAGATAACGTCACCAGGATCTGAAAACAAGAGTGTTTAAAGTCATGAGAAAATTGGTACACGAACCATGGACAGGCATGAACTTAGGACGGTCAAGCTTGAAATATCAGCGTTGATTCTTGAATAGGTCACTCGAGAAAGGATTGTATTATTATACAGAACACGTATGACAAGTAAACTGTAAGCAACCATATGAGCCCCTGTAATGAATACATGCGTACACGGCACAAGCCTCGAATTGTAATCATTAGTCGACTGTCTCGATCTGAGCTTGGAACACTTTTTTTTAATGGGTACCCAATTGTTCATTTTATTAACCAGGTTATTATCAATGGGATAATCCAAACTACAATTATGTATTTTGCCTTTACCTTGTCAAACGAATCTTCAAAAATCCACGTTACAGAATGTCTCAAATGCTGTGATCAGAAAAAATTCTACCAACTTTTTCAGTTCCATTTCAGGTTTCATTTTTCAACAGTTCAAAACTGAGCCTGCTAACTTAAATTCAGTGGTCAACAGGAAGTGCATTGATTCAAAGAGAACAATCTCCAAGTGAAAATACTGTTGCAGACTGGCAAATGATGAAATTCAGAAGCAGGGATGTCAATTACATATTTTGTTTGCTTTGAATTTTCTGGAACAGTGAAGAATGGTCTTCATGTGAAGCAAATTTCCAGCAGTATCTTTCATTATGACCATGGGTGGCCGAGTGGTCTAAAATGCGCTCCGTTACGGATCACTGCCATCTCACCTCTGTCTGCATGGGTTCGAGTCTCGGATTCGGCTAATGTGGATATGTGAGAAAGCTTGCCAGTAGCTTCTCGTGGGTCGGTGGTTCTTTCCGGGGATTCCTGGATTCTTCCTCCACCATTAATACTGGTGGCCATGTATAGCCTATCATGTGCTGATAAATGGCATTAAACCCTACAACAGCAATAGCATTATGACCTTAAAGTTTGTAGAATAAATGTGATGTATTTAATATCCCAAACCAAAATGCATCCTTGCGGTTAGCTTGCGGCAAGCTTGTATCATCAAAATAAGCTTTCCAATGAATATTTGCTAGCTTGTGCAAGCATGGTACCATCTCTGAAAATTTTCTTGCCAGCGTCTGCAAGCTTGCAGTTTTTACAAGTGGTTGCAAAAACCGCAAGCTTGCTCAAGCTTCCACATATTCATGAAAGATTAACAAAGTCAAAAACTTCAAGCAATACATTTTATTGACCATTTCATTTCCAGCATATTGATTTGAGGCATTAAAACCAGTCCTTATATATAGTCATGTATGAATATATGGAACTAGTAGATACAGAATATGATATATTCTTTGATAAGCTGATAACTGAATATTGTATCGCTTTAACCCTAAGCATGCTGGAAAAACACCTTCAAAGTCAAAGAAAGGAAAAAGAAAAGACACAGTGACATACAAATTTCAAAGATTTTTATTAATCACTTTCAATGTTATTAGGCCTCATTGACCCAGACAATTTTTGATTAACAATGTTTGCACACACAACCAATTCAATAACATCTTTAACAGGAACTGCTATGCAAGTATTTGTCACATTCCCAGATCTTATGTTTGTTAATTTTGACTTTATAAAGTCTGTATTACCCTGGGTGAAAATACACTCTTCATCTAAGTCTATCTTTAAAATGATGGCCATATATGTAGCAAAGCACTGGCACCAACCAATTCTGCATGAACACAGAGAACAACATTTAACAAAAAAAGGAATTTGCCCACACCAGATAGCATTCTGTGAAAAGTACATAACAGTGTATGAATTCTTGTAATTTGCATTATATCTAATACAATGATATAAAACACCATTTAGCAAAATTCTATAAAATGTGTAACATTTTCCTAACGCGTTCTTCAGTTTCAAAGCTAAAGCAGAGTGATATTTTGCTTCCAAGTTACACAAGTTTTGTCCACCTATCATGTATATGCCACTAGATATAGTTTCTGTAACTGTGTAATGGTGTTTAGTACTTGTAAGTTTACAGTAAAAGTACCCTAAAGTGCTTTCTTTTTTAATCTGTTCTGCAAGAACTGGTAATTTAAGCAGAGCTGATACTGCATTTGCTATCTGCACAACACAATTTTGTGTTCCATGAAAAAGTTTTATCAGTTTTCCATTCATGCTTTCAAATGCAAAACAGGAATACACCCACAATGGTCCAAGTTGTTTTACAGTGTCAGGTAAATGCAGCATCTGATGTAAATTTGCTGACATATGCTTTTCACCATACAATACAGAGAATAAGCAACAGAATTTTATAAGAAGTTCTTCACTACATAGCAGCTGATCATGAGATAGTGAATCAAGGTTCAGTATAAATATAGATTCAACAAGTAGCAAATAATGCTGAAAAATTTCCTTCTTCAAAATCCCAAACATAACAGGTACTGAATAAAAGAACAGCCAGGCTCTGCACTCTGATGCTTTCCAGTACTGAGCATGATCTTTAATGCTCCTTGGATGCCGGTGAACAAAGTAGGGTGGTTTTATGCTTAACAGTCGATGATCTGCAACCTCCACAAAATCCGACACTGAAAACTGTTCAGCTGTAAATTTTGGGTCAAACCACAGTAAAAGTAGTCATCTCACTATCCCCAAAAGTACAGTATGCATATAGTCTATAGCTGTTCCATGAATAATGTCAGTATTGACGTTAAACCACAAAGATGGTCCTTTGACTCCAAAAATTGGAGAAGAGGTTGCAAATGCATCTTCACTATTAGAAACAAACTCAGAGTGATTCCTTTTTGGACCATCTATCAAAGCAGCATCAAATGGAAACACCTGTGTATGTCCTTTACCAGTTTTGACAACATTACCCTCTTGCTTGCGTTTAGGGCAACCATATTTTCCATTGAATTGTGTCATATTCATGACAATAAATTTGGCAGGCAGATCACAAGTACCACACAGTAACATTCCCTTCACAATGATTTGACATTCACAGTGTGAACAATCTACTTGAATTCCATCCTGTTGGAAAAGTTTTAGATTATCATGAAAAGGCTTTAGGAAAGTCGACATAGCTGGCTTTGATTTTCCGAACCACATGCCTAAAAATATCATATTTTCTTGCTTCATTCTGTCTTGACAAGGCAACTCATTGATTGCAAGAAATATGGGCCAAATGCTAATCTTTGATGATTTAAACAATGGCACTCCATCAGTGTACCACATAAAAGAGATATTGTTTTTATTGTTTAAAAAGTCACCAGGTTTAGAATATTTGCAATAAAGTTCACCATCATAGATATCCTCTATATTATCAGAGTGCTTTTTTGTCCTACTGAATTTATGCAACAACATTTGATGAAATCCCGGTCTTTTAAATAATTGTTCTAGTTGGTAAACTAATGGAATCTCAACAAAATATGATACACTATTCTTGTTATTCAAACCATGATCACATACTGGACACCTTTCAATTGTTTCTTTCAAGAGAAATTCACAATTTGCACAATACTTATGAAATTTCAATGGTGCCTTAAGCTTACTGAAATAGGCCTTGAACTGGTAAAGGGATTTGTGAATAATATTTGTTGCTAGACAGTGGAAAGAAATTAATGTAAGTAGATCAGCTAAACACTCTCCAGTGATATTGTGCCTTAATGCAAATGACAATACAAGAATTGCACTTTGAGCCAAAGTTATGGAGGCACCATTGTATATTGGCTTCTCATCATCATCCTTGTGATCTTCATGTATGACTTCTTTTTCATCACTTTGTTGAGGAAATGAAGCTTCATCATTGTCACAGTCATACCAAGCAGAATCCATCTTTCATTACTTCAAACCATTCATTTTGTTCAGCCTTGCTACTGCCATCAGATAGAAAATTGTCACTTTCATTACATGAACCACTGGAGAGCATCTCCAATTCTGAATTACAAGAGACAAGATTTTATCATTTGTAGAATAAACATCAAATTTTGAGATATATTAATCAAGATATCTGACCATGAAAGAATATGAGCCCTTGGGGTGGAAACAGTTCAAATGACAATAAGCGAACTGGACTATAAGTTAAGTAATGGACCACATCTTGACAGAAATATGTACATAAATGTATCATGAAAAAGTAATTATATTTGTTTTTTCTTTAAATGCTACAAAATGTTGTACTGGATAGGAAATAAATCTTATTTTGAGCGAAATCTCAATTTAAAGTATGCTGTTCTGAAAAAGAAGAAATAAATATTTGCCATGCAGTATAAACGTTTATTTTAAAATGAGTTTCAATTCAACCAATAAAATGGCAAAACAGCGATGGTATCGTGCTTACAGAAAATCGAATGTATAAATAGAATTTTACCATAAGTGCAATATAAACATACATTTCAGCATTCTGCGTAGGATCAACATTTGGCAGTCCAAGCTCAGAATCCTCACAGCTAGCACTCGAGGCCTCAGTATCATCGAAGCCATTTTCTAATTCAAAGGAGGTGGCTTCAGCTTGTTTGATTTTCCGTTTTATACGCCATTTCGTTGTTTTAGGTGCAGCTTCCAGCGGGTGATCGGCTTGAAGATGATTATTGTAACCAGAGCTTTTCCTTTTATTCATTTCATTATATCTAATCTAATGAGTACGGAAAATATCCTCTTCAGCAAAATGCCCCTATCACAACTCTCATCGGGCTTTTCCGATCACGGATAGGGGAAACTTACCATTTAAAAAATATAAGTATTCATTTTAAAAATATAATAACATACTCACTAGCTTTTAATAATTTTACAACTAAACAGAAACTCGAAATATATTAAACTATTTAAAGATAAATAATCCCAGAGAAAATCCAACGATGTTCGGTGTTTCCGTATAATTTACCGTAAATTATAGATTTTTATTTGCGATTTTTCTATTTATTTGTTTCATAATTTACAATATAAAAGATGTGTACTAACAATTTTCAAAGCAAATGTGATCACATAATCATAAAGAAAATAAAAGTCTGTAACGACATTTAGTTTAATTAAAATCCACAGACATTACCGGAGGAAGCTGATTAGATTCACTAAATATGCACCAGCAACAAAGATTCTGGTTGGTTCAAGTTCTTAGGAATGTTGCAGCTTTTCATTGGATGGGTGGAATTTGTTGCTGCAATTTGAAAACCAAACCTGCTTCATACGTGAAAGAGATTGGAATATTTATTTAGAAAAATATATCTATTAGCCTTCAAAAATGACTCAAAATTCGACTATTTGCTGTTGGTTTGACTGGGATGATGATATGACTAGCGTGAATAGCCTAAATATAGTGAAGGAACCTAGGAAACCTTGGAACGAGTATTTTCCTGGAGAAGAAATAACTGCCAACTTGCCAAAGTATGGTCTTTGGAAAGGAGTGATTGTCGAGATCAGCGGTAAGTTTAAAGTAGATATAGACAAATTAGAAGTAGAAATTGACAAATTTTATTCAAATTTGAAGTTGCATTACAGAATACAAAATTTTATCTCATTGGAAATATTTTATATATTCTGCTAAAAGAGATGCCGACACATACATCAACTACCGTGTGATGTCATTCTAACGGCTTGAAAATAAGTTACGTTGCAAAAGTGTCAGTATTTGGAATCATTATCAGCCAACCGTATTAGTTTCATGACCTTTTTTTCTTTTAACAATCACCAGATATGTAACTTTAACAGATCTTATCACCAGCTTAAGAGATATAAACTTAGAAATATCTGAATCAAAAAACTCGTACAAGTAGATGTCTTTATTTTTTAAAATTCAATCACAAAACACTTCAGAATATAGCAGTATGCACAGGGGCTCGTTACAAAGAAAATCAAGAGATGGGGGTTCTAACCTGTAATAATGTGTTATATTATTACAGGTTAGAACCCCCATCCCTTGATTTTCTGTGTAATGAGCCCCTGTAGCAGTATGAATAAAAGTGGCTTCGTGATATTATTTTAAATTCTTAATTAAGAATAATTTGAAATTGTCAATACTTTGACTGCATTTAAAAGAACGACATATACATATATATAAATGCTCATATCAGATACCCAGAGAAAAATACTATAATTTGATTATGTGAAACCAATGATTTTCATTGTCGATTCTTTAAGGGTTTTTTGTTGTATGTTTTAGAGTCAAAGAAAGATCTGGAAAAGAAGATGAAAGACAGGCAATTGCAGGCCAAGATGGTACAGTGTGAAACATCCCAGTGAAGTAAGCTTAATACATCAAATTAAATTAAATCAATGTGACAAATCATTGCAATTTAATTGCTGAGATCTTTTTATATTTTGCTTCATTTACATAAAAACCACATTTGGATCCAATTGTCATAAAACTTGGTCAGAACTGTGATAGACATGAACCCTCAAACAAGTTCTGAAAGTAGGTGAGTCACAAGAAGAATGTTGAATTTACTGCCTGTAAAAGTGTAATTTATTGAAATGTTTCCTATGTTTGGCCTCAATAATTTTCTGCCTTTTCTTTCAAACTTGGACCTGGTTGTTAGTCATCAGCGAGTTAGGAAAGGGTTCTTAAATTGGCCAGATCATAATAAAATGTTCCTCTTTAAGGCCTTAAGTAATTGCAATTAATCCATACTCAGTTCATTGTCAGGACTATTTTGCCCTTGTTTTCAGAAACTGATAAAACTGACCAGAGAAAAAGGAAAGAGGACAAGACAAAAAATTATACAGCAAATGATAATGAAAGACTTTAAGAGAAAAGAAGGAAGAAAGAGTTAGACAGAAACAAGTTAGAGGCAGTCAACAAACAGAAGAGATAGTACAGAATAGATGTCTAGGTGGCATTTCAGATCCTGAGTCACACGTATGTATTGGAAATGCATATAGAGATGAGAGAAAACAGCACGCGGGAAAAGACACACTAGATTTGGAGCGAGAAACAAGTAATACTCAGCACAGATACATCAGCTTATGCTGACAGAGATTTATGTGGAGCAAGCACTGCATTTCACCATATGTCTCTCCTCAGAATTATTCCTTTCTTGAAGATCTTTACAGGTCTCCTGGTAATTTGTATCAGACGCTACAAACACAGCAAGAACAATTTAATGATATGCACTTGAAAAATCAAGCGCTTGAAGATGAAAACTGACAATTAAAGGAAGAAGTGTCCAGGCTGAAACAAGAAGTTGAAATACTTAAGTCAGGCACAACAATGCTACCAGGTAAAACAAATTAACACATTTGTTTACTCATTTTATAGTTTAGGCATATAATGTATGCCAATAGAAATTTTAAATGCATCAGTAATTAATGCCCGGCCATGGGTTGGTGGTTTTGACCAGGTTCTTCCTTCATAATCTATCATGTGTTGAAAATGGTGTTAAATTCAGATGATATCGTAATTTAAAACCCAATGCCCTGCCTTTCTACACTGTTTAAGTTGTATTTAGAAAAGAGAAATGTAAATTTTTAAATATTTCAGGTGATTAATTGAAGACTGAAGTAAATTAATGCTTTGATATTTTTTATAATGCAAATTATTCTATATTACAATGATATTTCTAGCCACAAAGAAAATTGCACTATTGGGTGAAACTTGACATTCTATGGATTTCTTTTCTGCAGAGGAACATGTTTAATTTTTTCCAGGTTTACCTGCTGCAACGCCCACAAAAATTAACTTCTTAAAGCAGTTGACCAGTGCACTTGAGGTAGATATGATTTATTTTTAATCTCATTGTCATTTTCACCTAGTGATAAGTTTATGGTAGTTAGTTTAACTGGTGGAGACACGTTCAGTTAAAGCTGTAAGTTCACAAGTTCTTATACAGGGAATGGTGAGCCGTAATTCAGACAAAATCAGGCAGATTAGAACATTCCATGTCCTTTTAATGGCAGTAAAGTAAATGAGAGCGAGAAATTGTCACACATTTCCTTTTCCTGCCAGATATTATTCTTCTATTTTATTAATAGTAAGACTTACATTATTTATTCAATAGGATGTGGTAGAACATTTTCAAGATGTTTAAGTTGAGGCAATAGACTAATGTAAAATATATAACGTAAATACCAAATCCATGATTAATAAATTTAAATAAATAAGAACGTAGAGAAAAAGTTCTTTTCCAAAGTAAAAAATGGAAGGAACTTAATAATTAATCTGTAATGAATAATAGTCAATGTTTTTCATACAGCATTGTTATATTACAGAACAAGAGAAGTTTTGGGATGAGAGCTAACAATGAAGTAGGTATCTATCTGTTCATACCAATTTACATTTGCTACATTTTTAGGTAAAATACTGTGCTGCCCCAGGCCTGTTTAATGCAGTCTTAATTATACCCACACACAGACTGTTTTGTTTAAAAAATACATCAAAAGCATTCATACCTGAAAAAATTGCTGGTTTTGTCACCACATAACGATACTTTATTAAAAATCCAAATGCTTAAATCACTCATATTTGGTGCACATTTTGCAAAATGTTACGTGGAGACATAATTAAAGCCACCACCACCCCACCCTTTTTGGCAAATGCAAAGCCCTTGGCAGCATTAGACTACTGTATATTACACAGGTTTAATATGAGGACAAGCTGTACATTTCAGAGTAAGCTACTTGCATAAGACCTGATTGAAAATCAGAACTTTCTTGAAGTGAAACATTTGCCTTTTTACATTACCAGTATATTGTGAAGCAAATTTAACTCTGACCATACAATATTCTTGTTACAGGAGGATTAAAAGTCATGTATGTTACATTTTTCCAATAGCAATTTTCACAAATATGAAGAAAATTAATGCTATGGAATCATTTTCCAGATTGTCTTGCATACTGAAGTTCAGCCCCCAATTCGTCCCAAGCCAGTACGACTATTTAGCCAAGCTGAACTTCAGACAGAGAAGACTAGTGGCTAAAATCAGATGCAAGATAACACTTGTGATGAACAAGATTCCTGTGCTGAATCAGTACCAATAAATACATGGGAGGAATCACGGACGGTGAGTATAGACATTTTGTTATGTATTCAAGGGTACTCAAAAATAGTGGGTCTTATATTTCATCAAAAAAAAGGTGCCAAAAATAATGAATTCATATTTTATTCATTTTCAAAAATGATGTATACAGATCATTTTACGTTTCTCAATTTGCTGAATGGGACCAAAGATGTGAGGCAATTATTTTTTTTGACATGCCTGAATTTGTAAGAAACGTTTACGCAATATTCTGTATTGATGTTGGTCATCCAACTTGAAAAGTGGAGTTCTTCCATGAAGCACACAATAACACCAGTCAGTGAGAATACTTTGTATAAGGTGAAGGCTTGTTTGGCAATTATTGTTAAGTGTACATTTTATTTAATTTCTTATTTTTCAGAGCAATGGAAATCCCAAGATAAAGCTTGTGGACGACAGTGATGTTTACCTAACCCAGGCACAGCTGTCCCAAGCAAATCATAATGCAAATGGAAATCCAAGAAAACTTGTTATTGTTCTTCTGGATACTTTTTTCACCAGAGATAGGCTGGCAAGATCCAGTGCACTTGGAGCAAAATGTGCACATATCAAGAAGGATGACAAAGCATCTGTTCCACTGCCAGCAGTAGTTTTATCTTCTGTGAAACAATATGTTCTGCGTATTTACAAAAGGCCAAATGGTGAACCATGCCTAACTGATGCTGTATTCAATGACGTTATCAATCGAAAGTGTGCAACTGCACGGAGGTCACTTAAGAGTCAATAAAAAAAATTTTGTAGCATCATGTTTTCCGTTTATTCCAATTATATTACATAATAACATACTTATCCTGCAACAATTGTATCATCATGAAGAGTATTCTTGAATGGTCTGTATATGTCATTTTTGTATACTATATTTTTAAAGCAATGGACCTAGTCTTGAGCTAAATTTAACAGCTTGCACAAATTAAACATAACATGACTATGGCTTGCGCTAGCTTGTTTGTTACATAATTTACGCTTGTGATTAGCTTGCACAAGCTTGCAGTTAGCTTGCGCAAGCTTGCAATAAAGAACCTTGCAAGCTTGACAGTTTATTCAGTGCAAGCTTGCACAAGCTTACTGCAAGGTTCCAATTACTAGCTTGCGTGATATCAGTTTGTGCAAGCTTGTTGCAAGCTTGCATTAAGAGCTTGCGATTTTGGTTTGGGATAACAGGTACATACATACATACACTAGTTGTCTTACTTATGAAAAGATCACTAATTGAACTCAAATAATATGCTTATGACTACTAGATTTGAATATTGATCTTACTGTTTAATTCTTGTAAAAGATGTATGTATTCAATAAAAACTAAATACTATAGTTGTCTTTTGTTGTTTTTGTTCATGTTAGCCTGATGCCGCTCATGTTTGCAAAATCTTGCTCACGTGAGCAGATATTTCTCATAAGCATGCCATTTTCACATGAGCAGACTTGCTCACATGTGATTTTCTTATTAGAATCTATTTGCTCATGTGCGTTCTACCTAATTTTCATGTTAAACTGCACATGAGACTAACCTGAGTTAGATCTCATGTAAGAATCTCGTGTGCAGTAGGGTAGGCAGTTTTGGTACGGGATGGAATGGATCACAATAGACCTTTTTATGGCATGGATCACTTTATACATTATATGGCATTGATCACATTAGACCTTCTTATGGCATGGATCATTTTAGACGTTATATGGCATGTCATAAAATGACTTACCTAGTACAAGTCATGTTTAACAGTGATGCAGTGATTCATTGGGTTTGAAATTGACTGATTTCTATGTAAAATTTAAAACTTAAAATGAATTTGAATCAATTAATAAATACTGTAAAATCTGAATACTAGACAGATATGAATATTTTTCAAGTTACAGCTTATAAGTTTTATTTCTTATATGTGTGCATCTACTGTAAATTACATCACAAATAAAACTACAGTGTGACCCCGCTATAGCATGCTCCGTTATAACTAGAATTAGAATATAACATGGTCATGGCATGGCTCCCGAAATTTCGTATACAAGTATTTTCTCGTACATGAAAAAAAAAACTTTCTTAAAAGTATGAAAAAACTTACAAAGTTTATTTTCATTTTTGGGATGAGATAGCGTATGAATAATACAAGATGATCGTGGCATGGCTCCTGAAATTTTATATGTATTTTCTTCTACATGAAAATAATTTAATCTTCTTAAAAGTATGAAAAATAATGTGTAAAAAGTTTATTCTGGGATCATGCAGGGCTTCCCTAATGCCACAAACTGCGATTTTATTTCCTTATTGGTGGCAAAATATACCATCTGACAATTTTTTTTGTTGGCAACATTGTTGGCTGCTTAAAATTTGATATACAACCACTGGTTTATAGTGGTGAAATTCAGAGGCCCCACAAAAGGAAGCTGCAAATCTGATGTAAAATGAACTGAAATTTATCTATTGTTACATGAACAAATTCTTTGTCCATATTGACAAACCATCTTAACAGTGCATTGTTATATCATAATCCGCTTACCGGTATGTTGACATCTAGCATGAGTACTGTATGATGTGAAATATCTGCCTTTTTTGTTGTTGACATTTCTGGTAACGGAGATCAACCGGATGAGGCATTATCTCATAATCTGTCTTTCATTGGATTTTTGGCCACTCGCAAGTAATTAATACATATACATAGACTGATATTTGTAAATGTGAATGGTAAGTTAAATTCTCTTCTTCTACCTCAGAATTAAACCCTGCAGAACACTTAAATTTTCAGTAGTAATCCCCATCATCAGACCAGAACACCTGCATCTCTATTGTTTGTTTAACCTTTTTTTTATTTCCGATGCATGCATGGAAGGCAGGATCACTCCACAACCACAAATGTAGAATAAAAATAAAATAAAAAACAACAAAAAACAAACATGATCTTACTAGTTTGTCTATTCAATAGGCATGAAGGAACAGGAACTACAATCAATCAACCAAACAACAGCCAATTCCTTTTATAAAAATGTACCCAGAAAAAATAGTTTGCTGATATTTCAAAGAAAACGGATTACCTTTGACGCACTGACTGTCATGAAAGTGTACTAAGCAAATGGAAAAAAAGTCAGTCTCAATCATGCAATACAATTATTTGATATTCCCGCCACAATAAGAAATGGGTATTTGTTTGGTTCTCCAAAGCTGTCCTTTAGTGGTGACTTCAATAACGCATGCACCCTTCATCAAAGAAAGCTGACTACAATCTTCAATAAAAACAAAGAAACTTTCTTCAAAGGAAGTCAATACCAAACATAAATAAAAGCAATGGAATTTGATGGACTGTTTCATTTTCCGATGTGACTGGAACATGTTTACTGTGCCGTGAAGTTTTCTTTTTGCAGGAAAAATGTTTATGCTTTTGAACCCTACTAATGGCAGCTTAAAATGCAAACTAACTTATACTGACTTGGGACATACTTAAGAGTAAATGTGCTTCATCATTCATTACGTGAATGTGCTATTTTTTCCACTAAATTCAGACCTATATGACCTGTGACAAAATTAATGAAATTATTTTAAATCTGTGTGTGCATATATTCGATGGAAATACATGTACTTGTATTGCGGATTAAATGTATGTGATGAGATTCATGGGTGAGTACACATTGTTGATACTCTATTCATACAATAAGTTAGACATGTATACGTAAACAGTATACACATAATGTACCAAAGTGTGGTTCTCTGAATAAAGTAAAATAATATACTAACCTGGTTGCTTTGCTATAATATGGTTCGGCCTATAATACGGTCGGGTTCTGTGGCTCCCAACTACTGTGTTATAGCGGGGTCACACTGCCTTTATAACATTATCACATATGAAATTACAGACCATATTTTTAACATGAACTATTTTCATTATTTAAGGAATCGTGCATGAAGTGTCAGGGTAACTTAGTAAATTCAGTCTGTGGATGGTAAGTACAGATTTGCATTTTTGCATATTCAGACAAAAGAACAGTAAAACAGATATGGCCACTTCTTCACTGTCTCAGTGGATCTACTCAGTTTTCAAATCAGATTCATCAGATTAATTTTCAGGATTTACCCAAGAGGATCTCTTAAATGAATCTTATAAAGAATATAGACACACTCAATATTGAAGAGAGGATCTCCTAAATGATATAAAGAATATAGACACACTCAATACTGAAGAGAGGATCTCCTAAATGATATAAAGAATATAGACACACTCAATATTGAAGAGAGGATCTCTTAAATGATATAAAGAATATAGACACACTCAATATTAAACAGAGGATCTCTTAAATGATATAAAGAATATAGACACACTCAATACTGAACAGAAATATTCACTTGGAACAGATTCAATCTACCAAGATTGTGCAAAACGAAAATCAAACAGGGCTGACTCCTCTTCAGTTCCAAAATTTCTTAAAATCCAACATAATATGCAGAGTATAACAATCACAGATGACTCAGACAAAATTCCAACAATCAAAAAATTCTTGGATGAGATTCTACACTTCCAGCAGGTCACACACACATTATGGACTATCTATAAATCCATGGATACAGATTCTGCTACAGTAACTCTCTACATAACTGGGAAAATTCATGTACAAGGGCCAGACTACACAGAATGGGTAAATTATTTTATCAACACTTGTCAGCAAATGGTAGATAACACCAGTACCTCTAAGCCACGGGCTTCAACACCCATCCCTGAAGCCCACAGATCTCAAAATAACACATCTTTACATGAAGTAAGCCAGATTGCAATCAATGTGGAGGAAACTCCAGGACCCCGGTTTATGATAGGTGCAACAAATTCCTTTGAGTTTCATGGAACCCATAACCAGACTTGCATCTCCATGCAGTGCTCAGTAATGATTGGTAATCTCCAGGCCCAAGTAGAAAGATTAGAACAGGAACTCTCTGACTAAAATCAAAGCGTCTACACAACATTCATATGTATAAACCAGGTGCAAAAATTGTGTGCCAGGAAACCCAGACAATACAATACACAAATATGTCAAAGGACCAAAACACAAGGGCCTGTCAGGGCATTCAGACCATACCAAAACCAGCTATTAGGAAAAAATCACTATACACACAAATAGATGCAACCTCACCAATTACACAAGTTGACTAGACTCTTCTACAGGTGTTAGATGGACAGAGCCAAAAATCAGTTAAAGCACATACTGTAAACAATGACCATCATGTGTCTCACTCAGCATCAAATCCAGGTACAGAAGGGACTGCTCGAAAGACCTCCAATTACCCACAGCAAGAAGCTAAATTTGATACAAATACTAAATACAGCAGTCACGAAACTTTAAGTCAGTCTGGTCATGGAAATCAAGAAGTCAAAGCAATGCATCTGAATCCCACACCTGTCAAAATCAGAAACATAATTAAAGACAGATCTCTTTTCATAGGATCATCAATAATCGAAGGACTAAGAACAAGAGGATTATATAAAACATGAAAAAAAATCCACATAGGTGCAACTATTAATACTATTACAGAAAAAAAATATTGGAAGTGGATATGTCACCATATCATACTGTAATTCTTCTCACTGGTGGCAATAATTACAGTAATGGCCAATCTTTAAAGGGCATTGAGGATGATTATGAAAGCTCGTTGTGTGCCATCAGGTCCAAAAACACACAGTGTAAAATAACCATCTCAGGTCTACTGCTGAGAAGGGATGTACTTATGACTCCACTAAATGATACCCTAAGTATGATGTGTGAAAATATCCAAATACTCTTAATGTTCCGCAATACAGGACCTTCTTCAAATACAATCGAGTGAACCAACAATTATACCATCGAGACCGAATCCATCTGTCCAACAGAGGTACTGCTTGCTATTTAAGGATATAGACCTGTGCATAAGACTTATAAAAGGGTTAGGCATCGGTCAGAAAACTGCTTGTATTGTGGACAGCATGGTCATGTAACACAGTGGTGTCTATATGGAAAACAGATTCGTTGCCAACTTTGTAATGAACTAGGACATAAGCAAAAGTTGTGCACATACCAATAGGTAGAAGGCAATGATGTACAGGCCTATGCAACATATATCCAGCAACAAAATGCATTAGAATATGTGTATACTTTTCAATTATAATTATAATTCTATAAACAGGTTTCAGGCACCATCTGATTTGTATACAAAGTACAACTTGTTAACATGTAAACAACTATGTGATACTGTTCAAATTACTTCTCCCTCTGAGACTCCTCAAGTGTCTAATATGTCAATGTCTCCTTGCAACTATATAAATCAGTCTCATTTTGAACATTCTCATGTATCCACTACATGTGGTCATGGCACAACTGATGGATCTTGTATGTTATCTTCTTCATGTGCCTACGTAATAATCAAGGTGATGGAAAGAAATCTGTAAAGTCTGAAAACAATACATTGCATACTACCATGTCTGAAAGTCAATTCTCTGATTATCATGTCTTTGACCTCCTCAAAAGAGGTCTGCAACCTCAATATTCAACATATTCTCCCTAAACTGAATGAGATAAAGTTAATATTACTAGATCAGTCAATATTCTAGGTCTATGTGAAACCTTTCTTTCCGATGATATTGATGATTTGGCTCTCCAAATACAGGGGTTCAACTCTGAAAGAAAAGATAGAGAATCCATGGGGTGGGTGGGGGTGTTCTTCTCTATGTAGACAGTTTCATTAATTATAACAGATGTGTTGATCTAGAGACTGCTAGGGTAGGGAGTATTTTGACTGAAGTAACCCTTGCCCAATCAAAGTCAATACTTTTATGTTCAGTTTATAGGCCACCTAGTTCCAAAGCAGATTGGATTGATAGATTTGAGGTGCAAATTCAAAAAGCATTACTAAAGGAAGATTTGGAAATTATCATATTAGATGATTTTAACATAAACTACATGAAAACTCCACCATTAACATGGATAAGTAACTTTTGAAACTTACAACTTTACTCAATTAATTAACACCCCAACTAGAGTAACAGATAAAAGTGCTACTATCATTGATCATGTCTATACTAAAAACAAAAGTGAAATTAATATGCCAGTGTACGCACTGAGTGACCACTACCTGGTTTGTATAACAAGACATGTTCCAAAATCATCTAAAAATGGTCAACACATTGAAATCCAATACATGGACTTTAAACAGTTTGATAATGTTCTTAAATGATTTAGTTTGCAAACTTTTTCAGTCAGTCTGCAATATAGCTGATGTCAACACTGCCTTAGACAAAAGGTATCAGATGTTCAATGCAGCCCTAGACAAGCATGCCCCAATTAAAACAAAAATGGCTTAAACACCAAATTACACCCAAGTGGATTACCCTTGAGATCAATCAGGCTTGGTACCAAAGAGATAATTTTCACAAGAAAAAAGACATGAAAAGCCAAAGAAAGTGGAGGAATAAAGATAAGCACCTGATATACAAGGCAAAGGAGAACTACTATAAACAGGCTACTGATGAAAGTAAGATAACCAAGACATTGTGGAAGCATCTAAATAAGCTGAACCCACCCAAAACAGTTGTTTTCCCCCTAGACATAAGCAAAATGATGATACAGCAACATCTGTACAAGGCATTCTTAAAATTGCTGCACCAGTAATAACAAAGTCATTAACGGATATAATAAACTTAAGTATAATGAGTGGTAGTTTTCCAGAAACATTGAAATGTGCAAAGGTTACACTTGTCTTTAAGAAAGGAGAAAAGGAGGATCCAGGGAATTACAGACCAATATCAATTCTGCCATTTTCTGTTCTGGATTTGTTGTTCCTTCACTTCTTAGTGTTATCTTCTTATGTTTCAAAAGATTTCTTTTAAACTGTTTAATTATAAAAATGGCTATTTTCTTTCTGAAAAGTATTCATTTTCACCCAAAAATAGTATTTTTATGCCACTCTACAATTTAGAAAACATTAACTGGCAACAAGCACACTTAATTAACAGGCATTTCTGGTGAAGACCGATGGTACAGTTTTGCTGACAAATATTGGAAGATGATAATAAATTTGTTGTTGCTAGAATCATTTTTCACTTTAATCTGGGCATAGGTTACAACTGTTTTATTCTAAGGTTTTGTGCTTGACAAAACACAAAGTGGAAAAGCATATGCTGGAGGGACTGATGTAACTGCCTATAGTACACCCGTATGAAATAATTAGGCGGATTCCACCTGGAACTTAGACTCCAGGCGGAATCTGCCTAAAATGTTAAAAAACTGGTTAATACAAAGGCGGACATGGAAAATTTGAGAAGTCAAAGATGAATCCATCTCGAGTCCGTCTAACTCTAAGATGGACTTTTGTCAAATTCCTGCTATAAATACATCTTTAGGCATAATTTTGGACTTGGTTGATTTTCCACCCACCATCTAGGTGGAATTAGGAACTTAGTCATTGGCATCTATTATATGAAAGGAGGAATCTGGACTTTGTTTATTTTCTAACCAACATCTAGGCGGAATGAAGAACTTAGTCATTTACATCAGTTAAATAAGGCATAATTAGGACTTGGCTTTTGTGTGTCTGTAAAGTTAAATGACTGAAAATATAGTGATATTTTGTGATTGTAATATCACTGACAGTTCAATAAAAATATCAATAACATTTATTGTTTCTAGTACAATATGAATGATTTTCAGCAGCATTTACATTTCCTGTTTCTGATACCTGTAATTTTATTGTTTACTTTGGGCACAATTTATAACTTCTTTCCACAGCTTTCCTTGTTAAATTTCTTTTTCGAATTTGTTGTTGTTGTTGTATTTTTGTTTAACTTCAATTGGATTTAACTGCCCTCAAACAAGTTTTCATCTTGTTTTCCATTTTAAAACATAATTTTGCTTTTCTCCTGACCTGAATTTCCTCGATATGGACCCATTTTTTAATATCGTCTCCAAAACGTTTTTTAAATAATGCTCTATACGGTCCCATTCCACAACAAGCTTTCAAATAAGTATTTGTTCTGTTTATTGTTTAATAGAAGATCGTTGTATAAAACTTTCTGATTGGTCAAAATTTTGTAATTGCCCAATGAATCGTCACGTAACAGAAACTGATGGGAAAAAGCATGTTTCCTAAACATGGCGATTCAAATTTTCGAGCAGGACAAGAGATTCAATAACCATTTGAAAAATGTGCGGGAATGAGAAAACCCTGAACGCAAATTTGATGGGAACATAATTGGTCAATCTGTATGAAAACTGAACGCCAGGACAAGCATTTTGCTTTTTGTGCCATAGAGAGCTTTACAGTAGCGGCTAACGTGCTAAATAGGACAAGGAATTGAATCATGAATCAGGATGATTTCGAAGTTATACAACTCCAAACTGATTAACTTCAGAATTTAAGGAGGGACAACGTGTAGATCACTGGTGGGAATTGTTGCCAGATATCCATGTCTATCAAAGATAGTCACATCCTTGCGGAATTTTCTTGGCTGAAAAGTAGAATCTACATTCAATCTCGTGAGGCATTATTGTGTATATTATCAAAATACTCTTGGTGTGTTGGAATTCAGTGTAAAATAAGAGTAATTATATCATGATAAACGTTTGTCACAGCTGCTTATGAAACAAGGACTAAATCGAGAGACCACAACAGCATCATAGTTTGTGAAATCAAATCAAACATCCAGTCTACAGTACAAGTGACAAGGCAGGCTCCTAGCTTTTCTTCTTCTCATAATCAAATTGTCTCAAATGGATGCTTTTCTGTAAATTTGCATTATTTTCATGGCTGAATTTTTCAATGCAGATTAATATTTATATTTTATATATGTTTATGTGTTCACAGATGCCTGTGCATATGTTCCAAGCGTGATACTCTGATTTTTAAAACCACTTAAATTATTTAGTGTCAGATACTTCATATCATGTTGTATATACTGTATATCTTGTACATCACAGATAGAAGGCCTCAAGGTAGATTAGTTCTGTAACTAATTGAATTACCTTCTCTAAATAAAGTCATTATTATTATTATTATTATTATTATTAACTCACATTTCTCTTGCCTTGGATGTCATATAATTACAACATCAGTATAATTGTTTTCATGCACACTTAAATATCACCTTGGTTAATAAAGTCCTGTTTAATTCATATCATTTCTTTGAAACCTGCTGAAATGTCTGAAGCACTAAAAAACTTCAGTAAAATACTATATAATGATCAAAAGTTTAGTGATTCTTACAAAAATTTTAGTCATTTTTTTTGTGAAACCTCACAAATATTTCAAAGAAATTTGAGTGAGACCTCAACATAATTTCAATGCAAGTTTTGGTCAAAATATGTGAAATCTCACCAAACTTTAAAGTGAAATGAAAAATACTTAAGTGATGCCATGTTGGATTAGATTTTGTATGCAAGAAAGAAAATGGCATTGCCCCTTAGGATAAGAAAAACCTAAATCTTATTTGATAATGTCTGTCAAAATAAAATTTATGATCCATTTTAAATATTACTGTGAATATTTATCATTGATTCCCAATAATGTCTAAAAGTCATTAGGCAGTTTAATAGAAATCTGAAGTATATCTTTTATGGTTTAGGCAGAAATTGCTTAAAAACCCTGTCTGAAATCCGCCTTGACATTTTTATTATTGGTTGGGGTTTCTACAGGTATTTCCATCTAATTAGGAAGAAGTAAAGATTCCACCTAGTAACAGTAATTTGCATATTTCGAGCTATATTCCACCCTGAATCTGCCTAAAAGTGATAATAAGGGGAATCTAGTCTAAATAAGCGAAATAAACAGATTCCGCCTAGTAGACGGAATAAACAAATCCCACCTAGTAGGCGGAATATACTAATTCCGCCTAGTAGGCAGAATAAACAAATTCCGCCTAGTAATAGATGGACTAATTTGCATATTTCGGGCTATATTCCACCCTGAGCCCACCTAAAATTTATAATAAGTGGAATCTAGGCTTTAAGTTAAATCCGCTTTAAAATTCCACCTGGAATCTGGTTAAAGTCAGGGTGGAAGTTTTCGTACAGGTCTAAGACACAAAGGTGTACTGTCTATAGTAAAGACACATGGGTAATCATTGAAGGGACTGATGTAACTGTCTATAGTACAGACACATGGGTAATCATTGAAGGGGCTGATGTAACTGTCTATAGTACAGACACATGGGTAATCATTAAAGGGGCTGATGTAACTGTCTATAGTACAGACACATTGTTAATCACTGAAGGGGCTGATGTAACTGTTTTTAGTACATACACACGGGTAATCATTGAAGGGACTGATGTAATGTCTATAGTACAGACACATGGGTAATCATTGAAGGGACTTGTGTAATTGTGTTTAGTACAGACACATGGGTAATCATTGAAGGGACTGATGTAACTGTCTTTAGTACAGACACATGGGTAATCATTGAAGGGACTAATGTAAATGTCTTAGTACAGACACATGGGTACTCAATGAAGGGACTAATGTAACTGTCTTAGTACAGACACATGGTAATCATTTCCGGGGAAATGTAACTGTTTTCAGTACAGACACATGGGTAATCACTGAACGGACTGATGTAACTGTCTATAGTACAGACACAGTGGTGATCACTGAAGAGATAAGCTTTGACAGCTCTTCTGGCTTGTGGCTATACAATGTTCGAACAATTGGGAAAAACATGATGCCCAAACAAATGCAAGGGATAATCATGGGCACATTATCTCCAATGTCAGAGATTTTAAGTTGCAAGTAATTACCAGAGCTCAATTATTGGTCATGTCTGGCAATATAGCCACTTTAGGATATATATATATATATATATATATATATATATAATACTATCACACAGGTTAGAAAACTTATAATTCATACAAATTAAAATCCTCTAACCTGTATGATAGTATTATCTGTATTAAATACTAATTCTGCCTAGTATTATAAAGCATTTTTCTGTAGAATCCAAGGATATCATTCTGTTTGGTGTATATTTGTGATTTTCTCCATCTCTCTCTCTCTCTATATATATATATAATACATACAAACACACATATGCAAAGTCTAACCTATCTGAAGTGAAATTTGTAATGATTTGTTGCACAAAATCATGTGCTTTTATCACTATGTTCTGAACTTTGTAAATATTTGGTTTCACTGTCACTACTCCATGCATTGTGGTATATTACTGAAAACGTATGGTGAAATGAATAGTTAATGATCTCTCTCACTCACCTGTATCACACTTGTCTGAACTGTTGGCTCCTGTGCTCTCTGTGGTCCAATTAGAATTACATGGTGTACAACTCATGTTGCCAGCCTCAGATTTCCAGCTGCCCTTGGGGCACTCCACACAAGCCTGGTTGTTCATATCAAGTGTCTTTCCAGGTACACAGTGCACTAGACACAAACATCAATTCATACTTATATTAATGAAATAACCAAAGGAATGTACATTTCATATATAAAAAAAAAATTTGCTTTTAATTAAACAGTTTTGAGTTCGAATTGATGTAAGCTTTTTTGAATAAACGTTTCCACACATGTAAAATTGATGGCATGAACCAAAAAATTACTTTACCCCAAAATAAGTAAATTTAGCATTTTTGTAAATGATCAAAGTGGTCTTCTTAAAAATATTTTTCTCAAATCAATCACTTCTTTCACAGTCTTAACTTAAGGAAAAATTCAGACATTAGAGTTGTATGAATGGTTGGAAAAATTCAAACAAAACACAATTCAGAATGTTATTCAACAAGAATTAATAAAACAAGAGACATAACTGGCCTTCGATCACTCACCTAGCTAACATTTTTCATAACAGTCAAAATCTAAAGCTGTTAGTCAAAAATTTATGAGTTAGTATATATTATTTTGAAATTTCTTAAAATATTTTTGATTGGTCATGAAAACAGATTTGTCAGCTTTTTCAATTTTGTCTGCCCTTTCATCTTTATTTTACAAGAGACCAGCAACATTTGTATAAAGCTGAAAAGTCTATGCCAGAATAATTTCTATCAAGGTCAGTTAAATTTTGGTCAGCAGGTTTTGAAAAACAAAATTAATTTAAAAGACTTTTTATTTATATAACAGTGACTATTGGATAGCAGGAGCATTTGTTCACTTAACGGTCTCAGGTCAGATAAACGATGAGTATGATTTAATTCAATTTCTCAAGAGGGTAAGTAATATGTTGGGGCAGCAGTATATTTATTCCTATTCATCATAAATAAACCCACCTTTCCCTGTGGAGGATACATTTGCTTGAATTCAATTTAACATTTACAATCATATAAACATTTTTGACAATTTCTTCCTATCCTATTGGTCCAAATTTACAGTAAGTCATCTCTATACTCTGCATCTGTCCTATGGTTCAGTTATTGTATTTGACTGTCTTGTACTAAAATCACATATCCAAGCCACATGACATTCCTTACTGCCAGTTTTGATTACTATTGTTCGATTCAATCAGCTCTCCTATGCAGAGAAAAATGAGGTCAACCTCAAAAAGTACCATATTTCTTTGATAATCTTGCCAGGGGGCAAGTCTAATACAATTTTTAAAAAAGTGCAGGGATGGGATCATTCTGGTACATGGCTTTGTCATATTTGAGTCAAATCATCAAGAACTGTGTGTACAAGCTTCACTATTGTTATGTAACTTTCGAATGAAACATCTTGATTTCACTTTTTTATTCAAAGAAATATATTCTCCAGCACCAGAATTGTAATCTGAAAAGTAGTGACAAGGCAATATACCAGAATAATCCCATCCCTGCACTTATAGTACTCTATTATGTAGAGTACTAAAATCCAAAACCATGGCCTGAAAAGTACTGTCTGATGGCCTGCTTTGACTAGCACTAAAATCCATTAAGTCTTCTGTCATTAAGACTTCAACATGACCAGAAAAAAAGACGTCATCATAGTTATGAAAAAATGGTGTTCTTCATTCACTGCACATTGCATTTTTTAAAAATCTATTTGGCATACTAGAGATAAAGACAACTTTCAACTGTTTTCTTAAAATAAAGTTTAGCTGATGTTATTGCTAGAATCGACAAAACACACTGGGATCAATGTCCAGTGGCCCAATGGGATCACTGATATGACTGACCATTTAACATAATACATTTTTACTTACATAGTGGACAGTCTATGCCTCCTGTCATGGATGTATTGCCTGCAGGGCAATCTAAACATGCTGTGTTTCCTCGCTTTGATTTATATGTTCCTGCTGCACACTGTATACAAGTCATGCTGTTGTTGTAATAGCCCATCCTACAATATACTATAAAAACAAATTTGCATTGCAAAAGGATTCCAATTATATATTTTCATGTCTCTTTAAATCTGCACTACACTCCCAGTGAAAAATTACTAATTAAATTTACTACTTAAGAAATTAAAATGATTGTCTCCTAATTTCATCGAGTCAAGTTTGGGTCAATGTTCTATGAAATTAATCCATAGTTCCAAGCCAAGATTTTAAAAATTTGATAAAATAAATAACTAGAAATATCTGTAATCTCATTTCAATATTTCTTCTGTACAATTTAAGAGAATGCATAAATGTGATAATTCCTGATTTTCTGTGAACATCCAAGCTGGTTTTCATAATGATTCCTGACATAATGGCTGGAGGGGGGCATTCACAGGCGAGTTTGTCAAGGCCTTTGAAGAACCAAAGCATGTGCAAATTTTAATAAAGATAAGAAGCTTGTTTGAAAATGTAGCTGTGTGATGGCTGCAGCCACATTCCCAAAATATTATAAATCTCATTTAGTGCTACCACCAATCGGCCATGCAAACTAGCGAGGTTGGGTGTGACTTGTGTTTGAAGGGACCAGTGAAAGGTCTAATATGGAGTTGAACAAAACTATGGCAAGAATTAAACTAGGCAAAGAAGTAAATGGTGCAAAGTAAGCCAACATGGCATCACTGACATTAGCAAAGGCCTAGCTGGGGCTGTTGTGTGGGTGCAGACCTTTACCCTGACAACACAGAAGAACTATGCAGCTCCATAAAAATGTTCATCGGAAGCCTACTGAGCCAGCAACAAATCCATTGACCTCATGCATCATCAAGACCAGTACCATTTGCTGGTGGCAGTACCAGGCCAACACCATGGACCAGTCATCTACCATTTGCTGGCAGCAGTACCAGGCCAACACCATGGACCAGTCATCTACCATTTGCTGGCAGCAGTACCAGGCCAACACCATGGACCAGTCATCTACCATTTGCTGGCAGCAGTACCAGGCCAACACCATGGACCAGTCATCTACCATTTGCTGGCAGCAGTACCAGGCCAACACCATGGACCAGTCATCTACCATTTGCTGGCAGCAGTACCAGGCCAACACCATGGACCAGTCATCTACCATTTGCTGGCAGCAGTACCAGGCCAACACCATGGACCAGTCATCTACCATTTGTTAATTATGGGTATTTTTGATAATGTAGAAGACTCATCTTAAGGCAGTGACAGAGGCACTTGTGTGCACCACAATATCAACGTAAATGAACTCAAAATGGCTAGCATTTGACGCTGAATATGTGTGATACTTTAGAAAGTGTGATGGTTATCAACACTCCTAGACCCATGGAGTTCTAGGTACATGGCTTGAAAGACTCTTAGTGATGAATATTAATATTGCAGAGTTCCCAAAACAATCATAAAATACTTTTGGCAACCAAGTGTCATGATTTAGAGAGTGATGGGTATTAACACTACTATACCAAGCAAGAGCTTCATGATTAATTTACTAGCATCATTCAGCATTTTAATAATATTACACAAAGTGAATTCATTTATTTTTGCAAAATGACTCCAGTTTGCCAAGTTTTTATATTTGCAGAGTCTGACATTAATGCTAAACCACTAATCTGAGATAACTAAATTTGCAGACAGATAACTAAAACACAGTCCTAACAAAGCTGTTGGATCAGTAAAACTTCCACTGGTCACTATAATAAATTGCAAAATAGATTTTTGTCATATGCAACTAAAAGAATATACAACAGGTTGTGACATACCTTTTAATGGTTACTTGTCAATGATCAATTTTTTGTGTTTAATGGGTACCTGCTAAGACAATTTACTTCTGAGGTAGAAAAATATTGCCTGGAAGCCTGGTACAACTAAAAATTAATGCCAGATAAAGATTTTTGCCAATGTGAAAACCTGACTTGGCAAGCAAAAAGTATTATAAAAAGAAACAATCATGTTAAAAACTTTTAATGGCATTTATGTATTTTAGAATGACTAACGACATTTCATAATTAAAACTGTCCCCCTGGGTACATTAAGGAGGCTGCAAAAATTGTCTCTAGAGCATTGGGCAATTGCTATCAGTAAGTGGCCAAACTAATCCACATTTGGTGGCCACTAATTATCTTAATAAGTAATCACAGTCCCATATATACCAGCAGCCCCTCAGGGTGAACTCTTAACTGAATTAGACTCATGAATGTTCTTCTTTGATAGATGTACCAACATGCCATAGCAGCGTCTTTCTTCTTTGGACTGCCACTACTAAATTCCTATGCAATCTTGTATCACACTTTCTCACTCGACAGCTTAAGAAATGGGCACCTGCTGTATTAGCAAGGGACAGTTGTTTATTTTTGCTAACTTTACTTAAATGAATATGATAAATTTAAATAATCAAAATAAATGCAATTAGGAAGCAGGTATTATATCAGAGGTGAACCAACGGAGCTCTCAAGTTGTTCAAACTGTTTTATTTTGCCAGGTTAGCACCCATGATATATCCACTTTGGGCACAAAGCCAATGGCTTTGGATATTTGAACTTGAAATTTGACAGATCAAGTAGGCCTTGTTTGATAACCTATCTTCCATGATGACTCCACATGTCAGAGATCGTGTAACAGTTGCCCTTTTGGTGTTGCTTCTCATCAAAGCAGGAAATTAGCTATTGAGGTTTTGACAGTATATGTGGCACAATGTGTTCATGCTTGCATTTTTGTTTAAAAATTAACCTTACCCCACCCCCATACACTTCACTCAAGTGACTTTCTCCACCACCTGATGGAAGAACTTTGTTTGTAAAGGCTTGTTAATATGATCATAAAGTGCAGGTTCAATAACTCTCGATTGGGATGGAACACCTGCCATCATGGTTACTTGAGCTGATCAGGAAAGATGTCTTTTTCCTGTGGATTTCGGCCACTATATTGATGAAGTCACTGATCCATGATTTTTCAGCATGAGGTGACACTCTGATTCTCTTGCTTTCTGTATCCTGCTCAGAAGCAGGTGTGTCGTTGTTGTTGTTATTGTGGGGTTTAACGCTATTTTCAGCACATGATATGCCATACATGGCAACTAGTATTAAATGTGGAGGAAGAACCCGGAAAAACCCACCAACCCACGAGAAGCTACTGACAAGCTTTCTCACATACCCACATTAGCTGAATTCAAGACTCGAACACATGCAGACAGAAGTGAGATGGCAGTGATCTGTAACAGAGAGCTCTTTAGACCACTTGGCCACTCGGGGCCCCAAACAGGTGTGTTGAAGGGTGAGGACCAAACCGTTTCAATCAACAGAAAGAGATGATTTTCTCTACCACCTGATGGTTGTAAGGGTTTGTTAATATGATCATAAAGTGCAGGTTCAATAACTCTTGATTGGGATGGAACACCTGCCATCACGGTTACTTGAGCTGATCCGGAAAGATGTCTTTTTCCTTTGGATTTCGGCCACTATAATGATGAGGTCTCTTGCTTTCTGTATTCTGTTCAGAAACTGGTGTGTTGTTTTTATTGTTGTTGGTGGGTTTAACACCATTTTCAGCACATGATATGCTATACATGGCAGCCAGTATTAATGGTGGAGGAAGAACCCGGAAAAACTCCAGAAAGAACCATTAACCCACGAGAAGCTACTGGCAAGCTTTCTCACATACCCACATTGGTTGAATTCAAGACTCGAACCCACAAAGACAGAGGTGAGATGGCAGTGATCCGTAATGTAGAGCTCTTTAGACCACTTGGCCACTCGGGGCCCCAACAGGTGTGTTGAAGGGCGAGGACCAAACCATTTCAATCAACAGAAAGAGAGTTGACTGCCCATGCCTTTAGATCCAGGGCCTGTGAGACAAATGTGTTGCCATTAGATCCACCAATGGCTGATCCAATTGGGCACATATGCAAGTGAAAACCAAGTGATGAAGTGACCATTCTGCTTTTATTAGCTGATCCTTCTGGGACAGCAAGTCCGCTAATACCTGTAGTCAGCCTGGAATATGGTTAACTTGTCCATGAATTTGTCATTAAGGACAACAGCTTAAAAACCTCTAAGAAGAACACAAAGGTCTGGGATTTTGTACCCATTCCATTCTGAGATAATTCACCATGGAGATGCCGCACAGAATCAGAATGCCCTTCCATGTAGATTCTCCTGCCACCAATGGAATGTTTTCCATATGGCTTTCATTGGATACTGATATTCAATAGATGATCCTGAGTGAGCCACTATTAGATCTGTTTAACCCTTCTGGCCTCCATCAGTGGTCTAAATGCAGTCTGTCCATAGTTTTTTTTTACAGCTGTCAGTAGTATAGCTATAAAGCTAACAACAATGAAAAACTAATTCATCCAGTAAAACATTTATAATCTTTAATGACAATAAAAAAATAATAATTATCCGTTTCTTTTACTAAGAAAAAAACTAGTTTTTCCTAAAACCAGTATCACTCTACCTTTTCTAACTTTTTAACTTTATTCTTAAGTTGTTTACCTTCCCTGCTGCAATTTTGCTGTTGGGAAACATTTTCTTTAAATCCTGGTTTAAAAAATCAGCTGTTTTCAATGGCAAGTTTAACTTAGCCAAAAGCTAACTTATCACTTCAGCACACATAATATGCATTTCCTCACTATCAGACACTGTGATTTAAAGAATGAGGACTGAAACTTATTTGTGTCTTTTATTTCAGCACATTCCTTGTGGGATTTGCACTCAACATTTCTTTTTAGGTCACTTCTACCATAACGTGTGACAAAAAAACAAAACAATTCACACTCAACAGTGAACATAATGAACATCTTTGTTAGGCTGTTCTGTAAATGACTTTTTGATTTCGTCCAATTTTCATTTTACATGACTCTGGTCTGCTATTTTCAAAAACAACTGCTAATTGCTCCCTTCAATGCCTGCAGATGGTTTACCATTTTGTGCAGAAACCATTTAATAAATACTTCTTCGACACTGATTAAATAATTTTTCTTAATGGAAAGAAAGTTTAAAAGTGAAATGAAGCGTTAAGACATAACTTTTTGCTGATTAGACTGTTTTCATTAGTCTCACCTTAATTAAACTGTGATGGGGTATGGGATATTTGATCCACAAACCAGAAAATACAGCTGATGTGCAAGACAGTTACTGAGGTGGTTTGTTTTGATCTTGATCTTGCTCAATGGCAAGTGATAAAGGCAACTGGGTGTCAGGCTCATGCAGTACACAGAATACTGGTTCTGCCAAGAAAGGCTTACCATGGTGTGATGACGAGTCAGAGCTGTCACTCAAAATGACAGCTTAGATTGATTTGTGATTGATGAATTGTATGGAGTGCAATACCCATGGAGAAGCCAGACAATCCATGCTGAGGCATCAGTGTGCAAACTGATGACATCTTTGTCCCTCATTGTGCTCTTCTTTGCCTTACCCTTTAGTAGCCCCAGTAATACAACCCATTGACTATCTGTCCATAGTATGCAAGTCTGACATGTATTCCTAGTTTGGCAACCAGAGCAAACTACATATGTAACACTGGTTGTCAGTCCTGTGTTTTCTATTTGTACAAAGTTTAATCTTGGTCTTGTCTTTGTCTAAATCTTAAGATAAACTACAGTAGACACTATATGCAGGTGTAGTGTGCCACTTGTTCTGCTTTATGAACTGAGAGAGTGTACATGAAGAACTACACAGTGTAATATCTCATATTACACATAGTAAAAGGGTACATATAGCCTCCAATACATGTAGAGTGTTGAAGCATCTCTATTAATACTTATAAAGTTTATGCTAAAATATCAATTCAAATAAAAGAAAGTTATCTGTGGAAAAGGCCTACTGGCTCCCGTTACAAGTAAAATCACAGAAAAGTCATTTTTAGTGTGGCCACTAGGATTAAGCTATGTAAAGAAAACTTAAACATATCGGACAATATGTATAGAAAACTTACATGTATGTATCTGACAATGGGGAAACTAAACAGCAATATAATTCAATTTTCTATTGTATACACAACACATGTACATAGAAATGCACTGAAGCTTCACTACTGATACTTACGAAGTAGACACTATAATAAAAATTTTAAGACAATCTTACCTCTGAGGAAAGGCCAAATGGTGTCCTATACAGGTAAAATCAATAAGGCATCACATATATACAAAGTGGACGCTAAGTCTATATTAATACAGACAACTTACCTTTATGTATCCAACTGTAGTATAATTTATACAGCACTATCTGGCCATAACATGCAAGTCTAACATGTATTCATAGTTTGGCTTATTTATACTATCAACTGATCAACTATAATTATACCTGTTTTCCATATCACACACCAGACCTGCACATATTTAAATAAACTATAGCAATGTAAGGGGATGCATAAGTGACCTGTGCAGGTACATGCCAAGGGTACCAAAGTTTGTGAGGATGACAAAGTGATGCTACTGAGAAGCCAGAAACTTTGTCATTGAAGAAAGAAAGAAAACACTTGCAAGAAGGAAAATGATAGACTGAGTATACTTCCTTTCAAAGAGAACAATCCTTGAACTTGCTTTAAGGAAGAAAAGTTATAAAATACAAGTATGTGGATTGCATGGCCTCTCTGTTGACAGTGTGCTGCTTGGCATGAGCAGAAGTAATAACTTGAGGATTCATGGGAATTGGCACCACTTAAATGTATCAAGGGAAGATCACTTTAAGTGCCACTGAGGTGGGCTGATATCTTTAGCATCTTAGCTAAAAAGTTTGAGCTTTTGAGCTGGATTTACGAGGTAGTAGTAGTTCTCCTAAGAAAATGTATTTGAAGAAACTGAACTGTTCGATTATGATTATGCTTTTATTTGTTGATCTCAAACAGATTTAGCAAGTGTAAACTTTAATGTGTGACACTTTCCATTAGCAGGACTGTGTGTGTGATTCGGATTTTTAACATAGCTTTAAAAAAATTTCAGTCATATCGCTATGATGTCTGCAGTGTGGCAGTTTTTAGCGATGTCCAGCACTGGGGCATCATGTCGCAGACATGTAGCGTGATGTCCCACCCCGTTACATTATCCTGACATCAGGCTGACCAGTCCCAACACTAACCTCGTAATGCTGAGCACCAAGCGAGGAAGCTGTTAGTACCATTTTTGTAAGTCTTTGGTATGACTCGGCCGGGGATCGAACCCATGACTTCCTGCATCCGAGGCGGACGCTCTAACCACTAGGCCACTGGAGCGGTCTTAGCAGGACTGATGGTGAATTTAAAATACTTTACACAATTAAGATCAATCATCTAAATTACAAAAGTTGAATAATTTTTATTACAAAAATTCAGGAGGTAACAGCATTAATATACTGGGCAACCAGAAAAATCTAAGTAACCATATTTTCTAAGCAAGTAGCCCATGAAAAGCACGGATTTTTAAAAAAAATCAATGCCAACAGAAATGGCCAAGTGTTCTCCACTCAGAAGGTAAATAAAGGAACTTATTGTCAAAATAACATGCACAATGAACTAGCCTGATACCCCAATGCACTAATTTCATTACTACCATTGTAAAACAATTTTGGGTATCAACTGTTTGCCAAACTGTTTAAATCATCGCTGACAAAAAACATCCATACATTGTGAGGTGATGGAAATTTCAAAATTGGCTTTCAAAGGATGCAGCTGCCACTGAAATGTCATAAATTAGATGAGGAAAATAAACAGCAGAATTGCATGTATGATGTATAGACATCTTAGAGAGATTAAGTACTAGAACTTTTAATTTCAAGCCCTGTGGCTAATAATAAATATGCACAAAATACTTGCAAACAGTTATCTTTAGTACATCTTGTTTTTTTTAAAAAAAAGGCCATAATTAACATTTTCTGTGTGCAGATGTTTAACTCATGATGCACCCTTAGTGCAACTTTAAATATAATAGATGCAATATTTTTAGAATCAGAAACAGTTATCTGCCACTTTTAATAAATGCATCGAAAGTGGGTCAAGGTGGCCCATTGTTATGATATTGTAACAATTCCATCTAATGATGCACAAACAGTCCAAGTTTGATTTCAATATGCAAAAGTGAGAAAAAAGACAAAGAATAGACCTAAAGATGCATACAACACTAATGAATACATGGAGTAAGCATGTATCCAAGGCAACAGTGTATGAAACAACATTGGCAAGGATAATGTAATACTGTCACTTATAGAAGAAAATAAGTCACATACGTGTTTAATTATTTAAACAGTCTTTTTCAAAAGTGCTTACTGTTATAAAAGTCTACCATAAACTCTCCTTTCGCTAAAAACAATGTATTAAGTCTAGTGAGAATGCTTTGTAAATATTAAAGATATAAATGCTAATAACTTCTTCATCAAAATGAATAGCACTCAGAATAATCTAGAATGTGAATTTAATCTCAAAACACTTCATTCAGTCATGATGACCCAACACAATATGATGATGAGGTGTGGTACATTGTTGGTTTATGCGTTAGACTTGTGACCAGAAAGTTGTTGGTTCAATTCTCAACACTGGATCAGCTACCATGCTTTGTATGGCTTTGGACAAGGTACCTTTCTTCCTTCCCCATGAAATAACGTTAGAAGTGTTGCCATGTCATAAAACACCAAAAGTACAACACATGAACAAATTCTTCAAAATACTTTGGAGAAACAATTCTGATTATATGTTGCATTGATACAAGATTCAAAAGCATAAATGAATTTATTCTGGGGAATAATTATTAATAGATTCCTTCATAATGTCTTTAGAGGAAATAAGAAAATCAAGGCCATCACAACACACCTACCTTAATGGTATAAAAACATGTTTTGTGATATAAATAGGACTGCCTAGAGTTGTCACAGAAGATGGACCAATTCTAACTAATGTTTATTTATTTATTACACTAATTTAATTACTTATGTGCCACATTTGAACAGGCTACACATTCTGTGTTCTGCTCTTCTTACATGTAGGTCTCAACATATTTATGTAATAAGATTATGCAGAAACAGACAACAACTGTCTGCTGAATAAATAAATGACATAAATATATGACACATACATACAGACATCACAAACTGGCCTATTTGTGTTAGCCTGAGCAGTTATACTTACCAATTTCACAAAACTGTCCTATTTGTGTTAGCCTTAGCAGTTATACTTACAGACATCACAAACTGTCCTATCTGTGTGCTAAGCCTTAGCATTTATACTTACAGACATCACACACTGTCTTTGTCATGTACGCCTTAGCAGTTATACTAACAGTCATCACAAACTGTCATATTTGTGTTAGCCTTAGCAATTACACTTACAGATATCACAAACTGTCCTATTTGTGTTAGCCTTAGCAATTATACTTACAGACATCACAAACTGTCCTTTTTAGTCTTAGCAGTGATACTTACAGACATCACAAACTGTCCTATTTGTGTTATCCTTAGCAATTACTGTATTTACCACATGTTAGGACACGATAAAATAATTATTTTTTTTCCTGTCCCATAACTTATGGTGAAACATTTTTTCACTTTGGTCATATGTCCCAAGACTTAAGAAATGAAAAAAAATTTGTATTGCTTTTGTGCTTGCCCCCACCACTGCACGTTGCAATAAAATAGATAAATAGAACGCTTAATAAAAAGAAACTAACCTTGTGCTGTTATCATTTATTCCTTTTTTCAACATGAGCATTAAAGAATAAAATATATCCATGGAATCCCTATAAGTAGCGTAGGCTTCCATACTGTAGCGTGTATCAATTATGTCCGTTACCACACACCATGTTGTTCATTGACATGAACATTGAGAAACAAATGTTTGTGGTTGTGCTAAAAGATTTGAACATGTTATCCGACTGAAAACTGGAGCCAACAAAATCGCAAACAAGAGGGAAATAGTCAACCAATATCTTGAAGACAACATTCACGCATGACACGGTGTTGGGTTCAAAATAATCAAGATTGAATTATATCCAGATCTACTGTATGACAGTATCTCGCAAATAAAAATCATCATTTGAAAACACATTCACTTGAGTGCAAGTGACAATCTTTTCCCCAGCTCAGGTTACAAAAGTGTCTTTACTGTTTACCTGCAGACATCAATGCTCCTTTGTATTAACTGTAGCCACAGATGCCAAGCACATAGAAGCCTTGGTGGTAAATAAACACAAATGGCAGCGAGCAGTTAACTCCTTTGAACCTACCAACAGGACATCAAAGACAAAAGGTTATTTTTATTACAAAGCAAGCCGATCTCAGAAGCCGACTATGGTTATTTTTCTTTGTAAAGGATATCAATACAAAGGTTATTTTATTGCAAAGCAAGCCGACATCGAAAGCTGACTATGGATTCTGTGAAGTGAGCTGATTTTTTTTTTTTGAACATACAAAGACGGCCAAGATATGGAAGCAAACTTGGATTCCTTTTCACCTGTATTCACAGGAATTTTGAAAATAAATTGAAACAATGGAACAAATTTTAAAGTGACACAATATAGTGCTTTGTGCACAGATGTTGATGACCCAGCGTCACCCAGAATATTTGGATCACCCAGAACATTTGGAGAAAATAAAATCATGTGATGAATTATTGAAGGCCAAAGAGAAGAAAACGATTTTGCAAACGAGAGGGAAATAATCAACTGATATATTGAAGACAACTGCCATTCACACATGACATGGAGTTAGGTGCAAAATAGCCAAATCTGAATTATATCCAGGTCTACTGTATGACAGTATCTCGCTAATAAAAATCATCATTTGAAAACACATTCACTTGAGTGCAAGTGACAATCTTTTCACCAGCGTGGGTTACAAAAGTATCATTACTATTTACCCGCAGACATTGTACACCTTTGTATTAATTATTACAACAGATGCCAAGCACACAGAAGCCCTGGTGGATGGACTGACGATAAAAATGGGGGTCAAAAGTGTGAGAATTAGCAAGACTAGTGCAGATTTGGAGAAAAAAAACTGACTTTTGTCCTTGCAGTTTCTGCTTCAGGTGATGTGTTGCCTCTAACAATTTTTCACGGTATGAGATAGCTAAAAAAGCATTTATGTACCGAAAGAATGGATCGTATGTGTGCAGGAGAAGGGTTGTGTTGATGAAATGCTGCTGCAGTGGATTAAAGAGTTTTATATCAAGTACACAGTTTTATATTTCTTAAAATAAAATTTCAGTTGGAGTGCATTTTCCAACATGTAATTTTCGAATGATTTAAAAGGTGTCCCACAACTTATGACTCAAAAAAAAAAGTCCCAAACAAAAAGGTGTCCCAGAACATACAGTGCACAAAAAAATTACGTTTAAAATTAATTTATGGTGTCCCAACAAATACAGTGTCCCAACATATACGGTAAATACGGTATACTTACAGACATCACAAACTGTCTTTATCATGTAAGCCTTAGCAGTTATTCTTGGTCATCACAAACTGTCCTATTTGTGTTAGCCTTAGCAATTATACTTACAGACATCACAAACTGTCCTACATGTGTTAGCCTTAGCAATTATACTTACAGACATCTCAAACTGTCCTATTTGCGTAAGCCTTAGCAGTGATACTTACAGACATCACAAACTGTCCTATTTGTGTTAGCCTTAGCCATTATACTTACAGACATCACAAATTGTCTTTGTCCTATTTGTGTTAGCCTTAGCAATTATACTTACAGACATCACAAACTGTTCTATTTGTGTTAGCCTTAGCAATTATACTTACAGACATCACAAACTGTACTATCTGTGTTAGCCTTAGCAGTTATACTTACAGACATCACAAACTGTCTTTTTCATGTAAGCCTTTGCAGTGATACTTACAGACATCACAAACTGTCCTATTTGTGTTATCCTTAGCAGTTATACTTACAGACATCACAAACTGTTCTGTTCATGTTAGCTGTGTTGTCTTTATTAGGATCACAGGATACACACTGTCCATAACCAGCAGCAGGCTTGATTTTGTCTTCTGGACACAATGTACAAGTATTACTCCCTTCTTGCCCAGGGCCACACCAAACTGGAATTAGTGAGCACACATTTCTATTAACTACAACACAAGCCACTCACTAAAAGATCAGTAATTGTATCCTGATATGTAACTCCATTTTTGTGCAGAATTTACAAGAAGTGACATGAAAACATGATTTATCAGAATTGTCAGGCAGGATTATAACTTCTGTCTTATGGACAGAAACATGTAGCAAACCGCAAAAGCTTTTTGCTGTATTACAGAGGGTTGCGAGGCTGATGGATGAAAACATGAGAAATATTAATTGATAAAAGACAGAGACTTTCCCCCTCACCCATATCTAATTAAAAGGAACCCCAAATTATGAAAATTGTAGCTGGATTACATATTATCCTTCAATTTATAAAACCGAGATACCCCATCCTCTCTTTCAATCATTCAGTGCTTCTTGTGAAAATTGGAATAATTCTCTGATTTCTCTTTAATAAGATGAATTTCCAGTGCTGTTAGGCAACCATTGTAAGCCAGTGTTTGTAATATCTGGAGTACTTATTATCCATGCTTGCAAATATTTTTTCAAGATTTCAAGTTAACATGGAAATAAGATCTGCATCCATATTTCTTAAGTCAAAATGTCTAACAAATGTCACAGGATGATGGAAGTCATAATTAAGAAAAATACCACAATTGGTACATACATATATTCTCTAAGGATTGTCCACTGAGGAAAAAAAGCAGTGCTGCTTTTACATGCTAAAGGAAATCTTTATGAAAAGGCACACATGTTAAATTTATATAAAGCACATAACCAGTATTATTTCACATGATCATGAAAGAATTGTCAAATTAAAGGCTAAAATTCTGAATATATATTGACTAAGATCATCATCGATCTATTTTAGTTTTGTGTTTTGGCTTAACAAAATAATTTCCCATATGTTGGCAAGCTGTTAATTTGGTGTCTTCTTCATTTATAATTGTGGATTTTTCTTTTGTTTTCTGAAAGCAATCCAAGACAGTTACCATGAGCATTTAAACCCTGAACTAACTTGATAAGAGGGAATTCATGGGTTTGAACCCCAGCCGAGTCATACCAAAGACTTATAAAAATGGTACTAACAGCTGTCTCACTATGTGCTCAACATTAAGAGGTTAGTGTTGGGACTGGTCAGCCTGGTGTCAGGATAATGTGACTGAGTGGAACATCATGCTACATGTCTGATATCACTATAAACTACCATACTGCAGACAACACAGTGATATGACTGAATTTTTTTTAAAGCTACATAAAAAATGCAAATCACACACACAACCACAAACATGTGTACACCATTATATTTGCACAATTACTACTGTGTAAATGGTTATGGTTGCTAACATCAAAGCAAACTCAAACTAAGTTTTGACAGAATTACAATTATTTTTAAAGCTTTGTTTCTGAAACATCTTTATTGTATTTTTATTGCATCAGTTGATTAGTAGAAAAAATGTTGAAGGTGTCCCAAGACTTACAATATAAGAAACAATTGCTTAGTGTCCCAACATTTATAGGTCGTAAAAAATTACTTTTGAAAATAAATATGGCTGTCCCAAGACTTAGAGTATTCCAAGATATAGAGCCATTATGGTAAGGTCATATTTTGAATTTTTTTGTTATATCATGGTTATAAGATGTCCCCTACTCTACATTAATAGTTTTAAGTAAATAGGTCAACTTATAAGCATGTATAAACGGTATGTGTTATTCATGACCATCCATTCTGAAAAGGCTCCAGCATCATATAAAATGTTTGGTACTTTATATCTTTTAACAAGAAAAAATAAACAATGAAATTTCTGTGTACTGTAAGACCTTTGAAACTGAATCAATGCCATTTTCTTCGAAAATGAAACTTAGAAGCATACGTATATGTAAATGACTTCTGAACTTGATTAGTTCACGTCAACTGCACGAGGATATTTGTAGAATTTAAAATATGAGAAGAAACAAAGACTTGAAGAAAAACAGAAATGAGATTAAGAAGCTTGCATGTATTTTGCTAATCTCATCATCCTATCATCAAGAACTGCAGTTTGGTGGGCATTAAAATTAAAAGTAAATAACAATGGTCTGCCAAATTATAGTCTCAATGATTATGTGGAGCAAGATTACACCGTCATTTCATTTAACATATTAAATTGGGGGACAAAACTGTGCATCAACAATATAGTATAAATCAGTTGCCAAACTGCAGTCCTGTAAACCTGCAAAATCCAATACAATCTTAATTATATTCATCAACATGATAAATCCATTACTTGAAATTATATCCAGGGATCTATTATCAGTTGCTGCACATATACTGATATCGCTTGCAATGAAATTTCCCAAATTCATGAACTAAATTGTGATGATTCAAATTTAAAAATGGAGCCTGTTCAAAGATGAGGTTGTCATGGTAATTCCATGTTTGTATTACCTGAAATAAGTTATGTGCATATTTTTGTGGTCAGTAAATTGACTGTAAACAATGGAAATAACCACTGTTATTGTCTCTATATTGAATTAAGCATCTGCTTCAGAAAACCACATTTCATCTTGTTTTTTTTCAAAGCCAACTTCATGAAGCAGAATTCTCTACAGAATGCTGGCAGAATGGAATGGGTCTCTCACTCTCTCAAAGAAAAGAATGCAAGATTGTATTCCATAATAATAATGATAATTACCAGTAATAAAAACAGGGATAGTGTGATATGCCTGATGATAAGAAGCAAAAGATTCAAAAGAATGGAATTTTATAAATAATGATTCATTTTTTCCCCCTTTTAGGGGTTAAAAAAAGTATTATTTAAACACTGATATTGTATAGAAATGTATAATACAGGAAATAAAAATCAAATTAATTTAATTTTCTTAAATCTAAGAATAATGCAATTGTTATTATTATTTTGATAATAAAAAATTTACTACAAATCTGATGATAATATTAAGTATAACAAAATGGAATTACTTGAAATTAAAAGATAATCGTTCATAATGTTTCATTTAAATGAAGGCATTTTTAGCATAAAATTATTTCTTGTGCCTTGTAAAAAAAATTGTACCGTTGTTTAAAATACATGAATACACTGAGCTGATGGGACTCTTAAACATTAGAATATTGTCTTTGAGAAATATTGCATTAAAAGTAAATGGTTTTTTTACAATAATCTGGAAGCCCTTTACGACATCATATGTCTGCATGGAATATATAAACTGCTCATGTGAAAATCCAACTTAGAACAAACTTAAAATAAGTGTTTGATCAGAATCAAAGTCCAAATTTCTCACATGATAACTCATCTGAGAAATCATACCCTGTCTTTTCAAACCCAGTTGGGTGTAATGGAAAAGAATGTTTTATAAGTTATAATTTCATGTGAACATTCAAATTCTCATGTGAGCAAAATCTGCATGTGCAAAAAATCAGTTTAGGTTTTCCTTGGCTCACAAGATCTAACAAACTGCATACATGAGCTGCAAAATCTATCCAATCTGCATACATTTTTAACAAGGGTCTCATATGCACAAGCAGTTCATATGAATTGGTAATTTTTTTCAGTACAAGTGATAAGTCAATTTGTAAATGTATAGCTGCATACTTTCAAAAATGAGAAATCAGATCTCCTACTTACAAACCTAAAAAAAATTCAGACTTTTTTTCTCATGACCTTAGACTTTAATGTATCTTTATAATAAAAGCTGCAGTTTTTCTTCTAGCATAGCCATATTTTTTTCCTATTTCACTATCAGGAAACATTATTTGAAATAATGTACCAGCATGATTGGCACGGCTTAAGAGTAAATTGTGTTTAATAAGGAATGACGTGAACAAGCATTCTGCATTAACAACGTCACTGTGTGCTCTAAAACAGAAATCAAGTTTTTTTTATTGCTTTCTACCCAATCTACATTATCCTTATGTTTCTTTGTATCCATGTATTTCAATATATCATTCTTCCCACCATGAGAGACTAAGCAATCACACTGGCATGTTCTCCAAATTGCATCAGAAATACCTTTCCTTGATTCCATAAACATGGGAACTCTTGTGCATACCCCTGTTTGAAAACTGTTTCAAATCTTTTCGCAATTTTGCTGGATGTTAATTTTATCAAATTTAACAAGACGATCAATGTTGAACAGACAGCACTGTACTAGTATGTTGAACAAAGAGCACTGTACTAGTATAGTGAACAAAGAGCACTGTACTAGTATGTTAAACAAATAGCACTGTACTAGTATGTTGAACAAAGAGCACTGTACTAGTATGTTAAACAAAGAGCACTGTACTAGTATGTTGAACAAAGAGAACTGTACTAGCATAGTGAACAAAGAGCACTGTACTAGTATGTTGAACAAAGAGCACTGTACTAGCATGTTAAACAATGAGCAATGTACTAGTATGTTGAACAAACAGCAATGTACTAGTATGTTGAACAAAGAGCACTGTAATAGTATGTTGAACAAAGAGCACTGTAATAGTACATTTAATGCAACCAAGTATCTCCTTCCATTGCACAGTTTATAAATGGATGCTGAGACAGGGAAGTGGAATGCAAATTTTGTATAGCTGGTTTTTTTTTTCTTCTTTTCTTTCTGCAATATCTGAGAAGTTATACTCTAAGTGAGAGAGCAGGCGTGTACATTAAAATTCATGAGTTTCATGCCTAAATCATGATGGCTGGCAGCACAGTAAATCCCACCCACGTTTAAACATTTACGGCACTAATCTTCTTTTGGATGGATGAAATTATTGTGATAATGCAGAAGAGTTAACTCTGATACAATATCAGTATCATCGTAACAATAACAATTGGTCTAACATTTGATCTTCTAATCTGCTGCCCCCATCCTATTCCATACTCAGCAATGTTTGCATGAATTGGCTCTTAACATATCGAAAATGTTTGTTTTGTTAAGACCATTTCATTTGATATTCTAAATATACATCCCATTTATTAAAAATGTCAACAAATCATCACATCTTATGATAGTCTCACTCATAGTTATACAGGCAATTAAATTTAGTGCAATAAAGCATTCTCAAGTGCTTAAGTGATGTAGATGAAAAGCCTAATATATGAACAAAACTCTGGAATGCTGAATATTTAAAGAAAAAGACTTTTGCCCTAAAATGTGAGACATTGAATGATATCCTGCATTTTTGTACAATTTTCTGTTGAAACTATGGTATACAGCTCTGCATATTTAATGCAAAACTATATGGCAATTTTGTAAAGCTAGCCTGTTTCTCTGATAATGTTATGTGTATCTATATTTTTTGTGACTTCTGGTACATGATTTTTCTAAGTTTTTAATTAGTTAGGTCACATGAATAGGTATTTTGAAATGTTAAAACTGAGTAGTAGTATCGGTCATGTGGGGTATATTGAGACATATAGTCGTAATAGATTCTTGAAGGTGTATATAAGGTGATATCTGAGAAACATGATTCAGTCCTAATTTGAATTCATTCCTTTTTCAGATTCTTATTTCATATCTTGAACTCAGTTTGCAAGTGTCCTTGATCATGTGTTTAGATAATCTGAGAGAAAAAACATTTGTTTGGATAATTCAGTGGAAACAGAAAGTGCTCACTGGACTATAATATTATTCTGGAACTATTGTGATTTATTCAGAAGAATTCTCAACAATGCTATTGTCATTTTTCTTGGTAGACCAGTACATTTCCAGCTCTTAAATTTATACAGAACTTTTCATTTTCTTGGACTAAAAAGACTTTTTCAGGATTATTTTGGGTTCACTTCAAAATACTGTAAGTTCCTCTCACATTTTCATTTATATCACTGATAATTAAATTGTTTCTTAAGTTTTACAAAACTTGTTGGTTTCGCTTCTTTCTGTTACTTAGTTTATGATCATAGTCATAACATTAGTCATTACTTAGTAATAATATTCAACACATTACATGCATGCATATCATCATCTTTTTAGAACCTATAACCACCTGATGTCTTGCTAGAACTTTACTTTGTGGAATAAGTTAGTTTCAACAAGAAAACAGCAGCATTAAAAGATAGCACATGTTCGTAAGCATAATAACAAATCTTAATCCTAGATTTGTAAAGGTAGTTTGCAGTTAGTATGATTCTGATGGCAGGCATAGGCCAGACTCAGATTTAATAGATGAAAAACCAAATCATGAAGCTAAAATCTTTAGCAAAATAAGCAGTGAAAATTTGATACTATTGCAAAATTAAACAATATACAATATTTAGGTAATAGTCATTAATTTGGGTAATGGTCATTAATATTGTAATTAATATGGGTAATGGTCATTAATATTGTAATTAATATGGGTAATGGTCATTAATATTGTAATTAATATGGGTTATGGTCAGTAATATTGTAATTAATATGGGTAATGGTCATTAATATTGTAATTAATATGGGTAATGGTCATTAATATTGTAATTAATATGGGTAATGGTCAGTAATATTGTAATTAATATGGGTAATGGTCATTAATCTCCAATATATTTTGAATGAAAATGAAAATAAGACCTCCTTTTATGTCATTATTTTATTCAGGATAATTTTTTCAATTAATTTTTATATTCCAATTATTTTCTAACATGGTAGCTTACACTATTATAGTGTAATCATGTATAGCATGCAGTACAATTTCATTTATACTATTCCAAGACAAATGTAATGAAATAGTTCAAGTAAACATCACATGATCCAACAAGGACACTGGTATTCATAAAAAGGTCAGATTGATTTAGTTCCTGATTGGCTAGAACTGGAACAGCTGATTTTGTTTACACAATCAATATTTCGAAATACCATACGATTCATTCAAAAGCTTTTGTACTCCATTCTAGCTATTGTGTGTTTTAGTTTAACATATAATAATAATAATAATAATGAGGACTTTGTATAGCGCCTAATCTTTAGAAGCTCTAAGCACTTTACAACATTAGACGACACCTATAAGATAAAAAACATATAATGATATGATTACAAAAACAAACACCATGAAATTAGAAAACATTAAAAAAAACATGCTGAGAATATTTAAGGTAGGAAACATTATTTGGTCTTTAAGTTTGTTCTTGCAGTCAAAATAAGTGAGTTTTGAGAGCACTCTTGAATGGGATCACTGTGTCTTTGTGTCTAAGTTCAGTGGGCAATTCATTCCATGTTACTGGGCCCTGGTATGCAAAAGAATGCTGTCCATATGACTTTGTTTTCATAGTGGGAATAATGAGTATACGATTGTCAGAAGAGGAGCATAAGTAATTTGCTGGTGTGTACACATGGGTGAGGTCGGATAGGTATGTTGGACTAGAGTCCGACAGTGAAACGTAGCACAGAGAACAAATTTTGTGTTTGATTCTGGATCGAATGGATAGCCAGTATAGGGTACAGAGCAGCGGGGAGGTGTGCTCTGATCGTGGTACTCTAAATATGATCTGAGCAGCTGTGTTTTGAACTTTTTGAAGTTTCTGGAGCAGATATTTAGATGAACCAGACAGAACTGAGTTACAATAGTCCAGTCTTGAAAGTACTAATGAACACACAAGTGTTTTAGTGGCATCAACTGAAAGATATTTGCGAATTGAGCTGATGCGTCTCAGCTCAAGATATGCAGCCTTGCATATGTTCATGACATGTTGGTGCAATGTGAGAGTACTGTCCAGAGTAACACCTAGGTTTTGTACTGATTGTGTGAATTTAATGTTGATGTTGCTAACACTTATTGTTTGAGGTAAAGGATGTGAATGAGAAAGTCTTTGTGTTGTGATCAGAATGGCCTCAGTTTTATCATCATTCATCTGCAGCTTGTTACATGTCATCCATAATTTCACATCAGAAATGCACCTCTCTACACCTTGGATGGCAGCATCAACTTCAGTTGGGTGGCTAGATTTGTATATTTGGGTGTCATCAACGTACAATTGGTGAGACACTGGATGATGATCTATGACACGTGAGAGTGGCTGAGTGTATAGAATGAAGAGAACAGGCCCAAGAACAGACCCCTGTGGAACACCACAACATAGATCAACTGGGCTGGAGTGTAATATATCATAAAATATGAGTGATAACAGGGAAGTAAAATAATGAGGGTTGACGATATTTTCAGACTAAAGCTGTTACAATTTTCTTGGGAAGGACAAGAAATAGACGTGTTAAACCTTTGTTATGTGAAGACAAGCATTCAGGGGTCGTTTTTCTCCTCAATTAAAAAAAATTATCATGCGTAACACAAGAAGTCAAACTCATTCAAGTTATAATCAGAAGAAAGCTGCATGTCAGAAGTAGATGAAATCCAACAATCCTTGGCAAAATAAACCCAGAGAAACCAAATGGATGGAAAATCTGGAGCCACAACTCCTGAAAGTTGTGGAAATGAAACTAATTAAAGTTTTTATTCCAATTTATTTATCAATACAGAACAAAACTGACAAAAATCATATCTTGGTCTATGAAACAATGTACACATCACACTACATCATGATATACTGATTCGAAAGCTATGCTGGATACACAGATCAGCTTTAGCATAAATTTATAACTTACATACAAAAGGGCAATAACTCTATCAAAACTGAAAATCACAAATACAAAAATCTGAAACAGGTTTTGACTGGATAGATCTTTAAAGGTTAGAGGTTGTTAGTTAGAGGATAATCATTTTAGGGGTTGACTGATTCCACTAAGATTATCACTTACTTGTACAGTCATTCCTGCTGACAGCTCCTATGGCAGAAGTGTTCAAGTTTGGCCCACATTCTATGCAAGAGTTCTGGCGAGGAAGGTCTTGATACATTGCATATGGACAATGGATGCAATCTCCTCCACTGATAAAGGTTCCTTTCGGACAATCTCCTGATAAAAAGGAAATATGTGAAACTTTCAAATGCATTTCAAAAAATTCATACAACACTATGATTCTGTACATCAATTTTGGCCACATGAACTGTACATAATTTATGCAGAGCAAGATGCAAATGCCGACAGATGAATGCATCAGAGCATTGAACAAGAAGAAATACCTTAAACATGGCAATCAAGGATGCAAACCCACACATTACTGATGTGTTAAATCTTTGCCAAAGCAAAGAAATGAGTTCCAAGATCTTTAAGAAGACATATGTGAAATCTCCCCGATTTGTGGGGAGAGCTATGGTAATATTAGCAAAACTCTCAGCCTTCTGCATCAATAATGTGTGGGCTGAATAATCAGGCACTGTATTTTACATATAACACAGAAATATTCCAACCATAACATTGTATTTGACATGTAAAACAGTATTTTTGCTTCAAAACATAGCATTGTATTTGATATGTAAAACAGTATTCTTGCTTCCAACCATAGCATTGTATTTGATATGTAAAACAGCATTCGTGATTCCAAACATAGCATTGTATCTGATATGTAAAACAGTATTCTTGCTTCCAACCATAGCATTGTATTTGATATGTAAAACAGTATTCTTGCTTCCAAACATAGCATTGTATTTGATATGTAACACAGTGTTCTTGCTTCCAACCATAGCATTGTATTTGATATGTAACACAGTATTCTTGCTTCCAACCATAGTATTGTATTTGATATGTAAAACAGTATTCGTGCTTCAAAACATAGCATTGTATCTGATATGTAAAACAGTATTCTTGCTTCCAACCATAGCATTGTATTTGATATGTAACACAAGTATTCTTGCTTCCAACCATAGCACTGTATTTGATATATAAAACAGTATTCTTGCTTCCAACCATAGCATTGTATTTGATATATAACAGAGTATTTTTTGCATCAAACTATAGCATTATATTTGATATATGACACAGTAATATTGTTTCCAACCATAGCATTGCATTTTGTATATAACATGGTATTCTTGCTTCCACCCATTGCTTTGTATTTGATATATAACACAGTAATAGGGGATTTTCCCCCAAAGGTGGCACTACAAAAACCAGCTCAAAATGGATTATGTTTACAGCAGGTGTCAAAAGGGGCTTGTATGTGAATCGGGTAGAGGTGTCCAAAGGTGCTTGTAAGCAAATTGGGTAAAGGCATCCAAAGGCGCTTTTATGTGAATGGAGTAGAGGTGTCCAAAAGGTGCCTGAATGAGGAAAAAGGGATAATGTGCACTGTTATACTCTCCTTAAGAGGGCCTCAATGGAGAATAGTCCCTGACTAAACAGTTGCCCTCTGTAAATAAAGCATTATTATTATTATTATTCTTGCTTCCCAAAAATAGCATTATATTTTATACATAATATGGTATTCTTGCTTCGAATCAAGGCACTGTATTTTATATATAGCATAGTATTTTTTCTTTCAATCACAGCATTTTATTTGATATTTAACACAGTGGGGTGTGTGCAAGGCCTGGGACTGACATCCCTCTTGCCAAAGAAAAGTGAAGCGTCTCTCATAGCCTCTCCTTCCCAGGTTTAGTGATCGCCGCAGGACCACTGTCTCGCTCTGCAGGGCAGGAGGTTACTTGCATATGGCCTCTCCTACACTATTGTGTCCACAGCAGCACCTTCACGCAAGGCCCCCTGTATTAACAGAGCCTGCTGTGTGGCTCAACCGAATGGTGGCAGTATAACTGGGTGGGCAGACTGGGCTCGTTAGCCTTGGCAGGCAACCAGTCTAAAAGAAGGGAAACTCTGACTCCAAACCCGGGCAGATGAAGCTCGTTAGCCTTGTCAGGCAGTTCATCTAGGAGAAAGAAACTCTGATTCAAAACCCACCAAACCAAGTCCCATCCATTGGATTATGGCTCCACTGCCTTGTGGATATCTTCGGGAGAAGGAAAGGCTACGGGAGTAAACCCAGACAGAAAATCCAGAGTGAAGCCCCTAAGGCGGCTGGGGGTCAACTACGACTTCCTTCCGGCAGCTCCTGCATCCGAACTGGTGCCAAATGTCATGCTCAGCATTCCTTTGGATCCCACCAACAAGGACGAGAAGGGGATCCTGATGTCTGGGCAGCCCAGGATCTCCATACTCCACGCCCAGGCCTGCGCCCTGGAGAGGACACTCCAGTCTTGCTACTGAGTGAGGAAACAACATGGAAGCTGACAGTTTACGGGTTATAAGTCCCACCCGATTGGCATAGGGAAGGGGCGCCACGGGTCAGCTTTGATGGTGGGAGGGATCATCGTGTCCCACTGGCCAACTATCGCCCGCCTCAAGCCGGGCAGCCCCCAGTCAATAAGGTGTTGACCCATCATCGTCTGCCTGCTCCAGTGGGTGTCTGGAGCTCTGTGTGTTGTTCAGCATGACAAGCAGATGGTAATTCCACACCAGACAAAAAAAAAAACAAGAAACCAATAAAGGAGACTCGAGCTCTTCGATTTGCAAGCTGGAATGTGCGCACCATGTGTACAGGCATCTCTGACGACCTCAGAGAAGTGGACAACACCAGAAAGACGGCCATTATCGATAGAGAATTCACCAGACTAAATATCAGCATAGCTGCCCTCCAGGAAACCAGGCTCGCTTCTAGTGGTTCCATCAGAGAGGAAAACTACACCTTCTTCTGGAAGGGTCGAGAACCTGAGGAGCCCCGCCAGCACTGAGTGGGTTTTGCCATCAAAAACAATCTCCTGGCCTCGGTTGAACCTCCCACAGGGGGCACTGAGCGTCTCTTGTCCATCCACCTCACCACTGCTTCAGGTCCTGTCAACATCATCAGTGTCTACGCCCCAACCCTCATGTCGTCAGAAGACGCAAAGGATCAGTTCTATGGGCAGCTGGACAAACAGATCAAAGGATGCCCCAAAAACGAACCACTATTCCTCCTCGGCGACTTTAATGCCAGAGTAGGTGCAGACCATGAGTCATGGCCTACCTGCCTCGGATATGATGGCACTGGAAAGACCAACGAAAACGGTCAGAGACTGCTGGAGCTATGCACCTACCATGGCCTGTGCATCACAAACACCTTCTTCAAGTGTAAGTCACAACACAAAGTGTCATGGAAACACCCCAGATCTCATCACTGGCACCAACTCGACTTGGTCATCACCAGGCGCTCTGCCCTTAACAGCGTCCTCTCCACCAGAATCTACCACAGTGCAGACTGCGACTCCGACCATGCCCTTGTGAGCAGCAGAGTACGATTACAACCACATACACTACAACACTCAAAACCAAAAGGACGTCCTTGCATAAACACCGCACAGATGTCAGTCCCCGCCAAGGTGGAGGAGTATGTGTCCACCCTGGACAAGGCTCTCCAGGACCTGCCTGAGCACGACGCTACAGCCAAGTGGAACGCCATGAATGGTGCCATCTACAGTACAGCTATGTCAACGTTTGGCAAGAAGGAACGACCCAGCCAGGACTGGTTCAACGCACACCTATCAAGGATGGAACCACAAATCGAGAAGAAATGAAAAGCCTTCATAGCTTACAAAAAATGCCCTAATGAACGGACGCTTGCTGCTCTCAGAAGTGCCAGAAGTAACACCCAACGCATCTCTAGACAGTGTGCGAACAAGTACTGGCAATAACTGTGTGAAGGGATCCAGCGCAGTGCCGAGTCCGGACACATCCAAGCTATGTACAGTGGCATCAAGAAGGCTCTAGGCCCAACAGCGAAAGGGGTCACTCCCCTGAAATCTCTGATGGGAGAGAAGTTCACAGACCGTGGGCAACAGATGGCCAGATGGGTGGAGCACTACTCAGAGCTATACTCCCAAGAAACGTCAGTCACAGATGCAGCCCTCAGCAGCATAAAGAATCTGCCCACCATGGAAGAGCTCGACAAAGTGCCAACCTTAGAGGAGCTCAGCAAAGCAATCGACTCCCTTCCAAACGACAAAGCACCAGGTAGTGACAGCATCCTGCCCGAAGCTATCAAACGTGGAAAACCGACATTGATTAAACCACTGCATGAGCTACTTTGCCTCTGCTGGGAGGAAGGAGTAGTCCCCCAAGACATGTGCGATGCCACAATTGTGACCCTTTACAAAAACAAGGCCGACCGCAGTGACTGTAATTACAGAGGGATCTCGCTCTTGAGTATCGTTGGTAAAGTGTACGCCCGCATCATACTCAACAGGCTGCAGTTGCTGGTGGACCATGTGTACCCGGAATCCCAGTGCGGCTTCAGAGCAGGCAGGTCGACAACAGACATGATCTTCTCCCTACGACAACTCCAAGAGAAGAGCAGACAGCAAGGTCAACCATTCTACATGATGTTCATCGACCTCACCAAGGCCTTTGACATGGTCAGCAGGAAGGGCCTTTTTGAACTTCTGAGTAAGATCAGTTGCCCCCCAAAACTCCTCAGCATGATAATCTCTTTCCATGCAGATATGAAGGGAACAGTCCTGTATGATGGATCCTCCTCAACCTCCTTCCCAATTAACAGCAGCGTGAAGCAGGGCTGCGTGCTGGCACCAACACTTTTTGGGATGTTCTTCTCCCTGCTCCTGTCCTAGGTCTTCGACACGTCCATGGATGGCATATATCTACACACCAGGTCCGACAGGAGGCTGTTCAACCTGGCATGACTGCGCTCAAAGACCAAAGTGAGAGCTGTGCTCATCAGGAAGATGCTTTTTGCAGATGACGCAGCTTTTGTGACCCACACCGAGGAAGCCCTCCAGAGACTGGGAGACCATTTTCATGATGCCTGCATGCAGTTTGGTCTCACCATCAGCTTGGAAAAAACAAATGTCAGCTTGCAAGATACCACCATTGCCCCTTCCATCAAAATCAATGGTGTCACCCTGGAAGCAGTCAACAACTTTACCTACCTGGGGTCAACCATCAGCAACACTCTCTTGATTGATATGGAGCTGGACAAAAGGCTTGGAAAGGCAAACACCATCATGGCTCGATTAACGAAGAGGGTGTGGGAAAACAACGTTCTGACAGAGCACACCAAGGTCCAAGTCTACCAGGCCTGCGTTCTCAGCACCCTTCTATATGGAAGTGAGACCTGGAGTACCTACATGAGGCAAGAACGCTGGCTCAACTCCTTCCATATACCGTGCCTAAAACGCATCCTGAAAATCAGCTGGCAAGACCGTGTTCCACACAGCGAGATCCTGCAGCGTGCAAGTACCCCCAGCATGTGGTCCCTGCTGAGCAAACGCCACCTTCGATGGCTGGGACATGTCCGATGCATGGAGGATGGAAGGCTGCCAAAGGACATAATATATGGACAAATGGCCACTGGCATGAGAAGAGTTGGCCGCCCCTCACTCCGTTTCAAGGATGTATGCAAGAGGGACATGAAGCCATGCAACAATTCACCTGATGGCTGGGAAGAGCTGGCCGAGGACCGAGGCACCTGGAGACTGATGGTAAACAATGGCATATCAGTCGCTGATGCGAGGAGAGGCCAGTTGGCAGCAGAGAAACATAGGAGAAAGAAAAACATGGCAGCAACCAAAGTAACGCAGACTTCCCAGTACGTCTGCACCAACTGCAATAAAGACTGTCACTCACGTATAGGCCTGCACAGCCACAGCAGATGATGCCAACAGAGACAGACAACACCCAAAGGGCGCTATTCGCATGGTCTTTTGGAGACTGAGTCGCCAATGATGATAACACAGTATTCTTGCTTCCAACTATAGCATTGTATTCCATATATAACACAGTATTCTTGCTTCCAATCATAGCCTTGTATTTTACATATAACGCAGTATTCTTGCTTCCAATCATAGCATTGCCACTTTTTCACTATGGAAAATCCACTAAACTAGCTGCCTTTGATTATATTTTACTTGCGATATCTTTATTGTCTGACCAAGAAACAACATGTAACTAGATATAAACTTTTAATTTTACTATGTTAAGATGTATTTATTTGACCATATGATCAATAAACAAAAGGCACTTTGATATAATGAGATTGGGCCTATCCTATGACTGATGTCTAGTTATTGACAATATGTAATGGTCAAAACCTTTGAACTGGTGCTATTGTCTGGCAAATACTGGGACTTAGGGAAACCCAATACATCTCTGAACAGGTAAAGGAATTAGACAAATGGTGTCATATTCATTTAGTTCACTTAATACTCTTCAATGACACAGCTTCAACTTGGAGATTATGTGCTTTTTCTAAGGTGGATGATTCCAAGGCATAACACGCAGAGACAAGTTGTCTATGGCTGTGCTGGAAATCTACCCCAGGATAGTCACTGCCTATCTATGGGGACATGTGGCAGAGGAAACAGATTTTGTTCCATTGTGACCTCATTGCAGATGTTCTCTCATTTTCAGATAGAACAATTATGGCAGTTGACTCCAACAGTGGAGAGAACTCGTCTTTTCCTAGCCCTAGAGGAGCTAACTTTATTAAACATGGACCAGTTCCTGCAAACTACATAGAGTAAAATATACATTCTATTTGTCAGACTGGAAAGCCTTAACCCTTTAAGCCCCGATCCCGTCTGTAGGCAAGATCTGGTTTCTGCATTCAATGGCCGATCCCGCCTGTAGTCGTGATTTTTTTACTGCATTCAATGGCCGATCCTGTCTCCAAGCGTGATGAATGTGTGTTAGATTCAACGTCTCTGATTGGTTAGAAATGGGTTTATTCCAAGAACTAACAACTATTAAACCAATCAGAAATGATTTTACTTTCATTTGCGGAAATTTGAATTGTTCAGAAGCTAAGGGCTCCTGTTTTGAAAGCGGTTTAACTACACGTGTTCTGGTCATGAAAAATCGTAAATGATGGCGGACGTAAGAGTGATTTTTGATGAGAGCAAAAATGAGGAGTTTCTCGGATTTGATCTTGAAAATACTGAGCAAGCTGAGGAAAGATATGTTCGGCAGTTGGATATTTTGTGAGATTTCAATTCGGACATAGAAGTTTCTGAGATTGAATCGTCCGAAGATGAGGATGCTGACAGCGATGATGATCGAGTTCTTGCGGATAAACGTTGAACATAATTTTGTAAATTCTGTATAAATAAGTCGTGAAAGACTTGGACAAATAGGGAAAAAAAATACATCACTGTGTAGACAAATTCATTTGCAATAAATGGTGAAACTTTCTTGGATTTTAATTGGATATAAGCAGAGAAATTAAGGTAAGAGTGAATGCATGTGCACGATGTTTACAAAATTTTTCAAACAGGTAAAAACTCTGGGGCACACGCAGCTAGACACAGCTTAGTGCTGCTGGGGCATAGCAGCAGTGATACTGATAACGGGTCTGGGGCTGAATGAGTTAAGACATTTCCTGGTCATGTTGGGATGTTGGGATTACAAATGTGATCAATCCTTGGCACCTATCGATGAAGGTGCCCTTTTGGAGTTTGTGGCATAATGCTTCAAGGTTATTCATATTCGATATGCATCAAGTTGTATTTGTAGACGAAGAATCCAAGATGGAAGGCGATGACGTATGATGTAGCCTGTACTGTGTTGACATCTACAGTTCCTTGTAGAAACATAATAATTAATCCTCCGGTCTTGGAAATCCAAACAAAGTTTTCATGAAAACTCCTTGTTCAATAGTTCTGTATGAATACAATAATATTTCCTGAGAAACGAATTAATCTTTTAGAGTCAAGTAATCAGAAGAAGAATTAACATGCAACTCAAAACCTCAAAAATTTTAATACTTCAATACTGGTCACAACAGAAGAAAACAACTTGACGTCAAGTGTATAAAAGTCCGGACTCTGAGATCTCTCTCTCAAAACATCACTATTAATACTAAGTATTTTGCAATTTCGGAAATGGCTAATTGCAAAATAGAGGATGGCATGATCATGTTTACATGTAAAGGTCGCTTAGCTCCTGTATGTCCTTAATAAGAACCAATCATTTTACTCCTAGAAAAAAGTTGTTTACTTGACCCTCAATTGAGGCCAGGAACTAAGTCTAAAATAGAAATAAGTGTTTCTATTATTAGGTATTTATGGAAACATTCAGGTCAAATTGAATTTTCTGGAAAATATCAAATTACCTGTACACAAAATTACATTACATTGACATGTAAAGAAAATAAAAAGACAACAAACCCACAAACAATCACATCAAATCACAACTTAAATCAAATATAAATTAAATCAAATATATGTAACACTTCCCCCCATGAAGAAAAAAAACGATTTCTATGATAAAGCTTTCTTTTTACCATGGATTAAAGAAAAACATAAGAAGAACTCTTATGAATTACACAGTGTACACAAAATAATACATTGTTATACACGGGAAAGTGCGTCTGCTAGTAAATTATCTTTTCCCTCAATGTGCCTGATGTCAAGATCATATTCCTGTAACAACAAACTCTACTTTAGCAGTCTTTGATTTTTTTTTAATCTTGCCGATGAAAGTATGGGGGTTGTGGTCACTAAACAGTAATCGAAGAAGGAGCTGAATTAAGGTAAACTTCAAAATGTTGTAATGCCAATATCAATGCCAAACATTCCTTCTTGATTGTTGAATAATTTCTTTGGTGCTTATTTAATTTTTTAGAAAAAAGCACACTGAATGATCAATACCATTTTCATCTTCTTTGATCAAAACTGCTCCAACCCCAACATCACTTGCATCAACAGACAATTTAAATGATTGGCTGAAATTTGGAGCTGTAAGAACTGGTGTGCTTTTAAGTATGGCTTTCAACTTGTCGAAAGCCTCTTGAAATTTTACATTCCAAAGGAACTTATTTTTCTTAATAAATTTGTCAGGGGTTCAGCAATTATAGAAAAATTGGAACAAAGTTTTCGATAGTATCCATCCATACCCAAAAATCATACCAGTTGCTTTTTATTTACAGGCACAGGGAAAAACAAAAATAGCCTTGACCTTAGCATCCATAGGTTTAACTTGTCCATGTCCCACGATATGTCCTAGAAAAGTTACACTAGCACAGCAGAACTCACTTTTAGATAAATTAATTGTCAAACATGCATCTGTGAGTCTGTCAAAGAATTTCCGAAATGTTGCTAAATGTTCTTTCCAGGAGACATTGTAGATGATGACATCATCGATGTAAGCATCACAATTGTCTAGATCAGAGGTAATCATATTCATTAGACGCTGAAATGTACTTGGTGACCCTTTCATCCCAAACGGCATTACTTTATATTGGTAAAATTCATCTGGAGTCACGAATGCCGAAATTTCATTTGCTCTTTCCATTAGTGGAATTTGCCAAAATCCTTTCAGAAGGTCAAATTTGGTGACATACTTGGCATTCCTGATCGTATCAATACAATCATCAATTCTTGGTAATGGGAATGAGTCTGTTTTTGACACACTATTCACCTTCATATAATCAGTACACATACAGAAAGTTTTATTTGGTTTTGGAACAAGTATGCATGGTGAACTCCAGTCACTCACAGCGTTTTCTTTAAAAAAATTTAAGTTTGAGTGCATTTTCCAACATTTTAATTTTCAAATGATTTAAAAGGTGTCCCACAACTTATGACTCGAAAAAAACGATGTGTCTCAGAAAATACAGTGCACAAAAAAATTACCTTTAAAATAAATTTATGGTGTCCCAACAAATACGGTGTCCCAATATATATGGTTAATAAGGTACATTTAAATGACCTATGTTAAAACCTTTTGCATTTAGTTTAATATCAATTATATGTATGTCATCATGCAATGGGGAACTCACTCAGACACTGTCTCCATACTACTAATTTTATCATTTTGCCATCCTGTTTCCACATTTAAATGTTCATATATATTAGCAGCTTCAAAATCACATACAGACCCTGAAGATCCATTAACTTTTGCATCTACCATAGTGTCCATTGAATAGTTAGAGTCAATAGCTTCACAAAGGTACATTTAAATTTGTTATAAATGAACCATTGGCATTCTCCTCTTTGCCAGCTTCCAAGCATTTCTGATACACTGATTCTCAGAGTTTTTGTTTGTGTCCATATTTATGGCATCTGAAGCACTCAATCTGTTTTCCAAGATGGCATACCTGTGTCACATGCACAGTTTCTCCACAGCCTGAAAATGGGGGTATACATGATAATATTTCTGAGTAGTAAAAAAGTTACTTTCCTACTTATGAATTTTGTCTCTGTGGTAGAGGCTTAGGTTGACGTCCTGGTTCAAGGTAGCATGGAAATCTGTTTTCTTTCCACATTTTCTACCATATATCCGTGGGTTTAAATAACATGTATAGTTTAAATATGACACTTAAGTCAGTCGTAAAGTGTAAAATCGATGATGGCAAAAGTACATACTGATATTACAGCTGGTGTTAGAGGTCTGACCATCTCTACTTGTTGTGTAGTTCTCTCTGCACTTCAAGCAGCTGTCAAACCTGAGCTCTGCTGGCTTATAGTATCCCATGGGGCAGGGGGCACATTTCATGGTGGCATTGTCAAACTGCTGACCTCCAGAGCAAAAAGCTGAAATGTATTAACAGTACATTTTAATATGTGAAACTGGTTCAAGCAAAGAAAACTTAATAAGGATGGTATCAAGTAAGGAAAACATAAAAGGAATGCTACTGAGCAAAGAAAACCTAAAATAGATGGTATCAAGTAAGGAAGTCCTAATATGGAGAGTATCAAGCAAGGAAAATATAATATGGATGGCATCAAGCAAGGAATACCCAACAAGGATGGCATCAAACAAGGAATACCTAACATGGATGGTATCAAGCAAGGAAAATATAACATAGATGGTATCAAGCAAGGAAAATATGACATGGATGGTATCAAGCAAGGAATACCCAACATGGATGGCATCAAGCAAGGAATACCTAACATGGATGCATCAAGCAAGGAAAACATAAACATGGATGGCATCAAGCAAGGAATACCTAACATGGATGGTATCAAGCAAGGAAAATATAACATGTACGGTATCAAGCAAGGAATACCAAACATGGATGGCATCAAGCAAGGAAAATATAATATGGATGGTATCAAGCAAGGAATACCTAACATGGATGGTATCAAGCAAGGAATACCTAACATGGAAGGTATCAAGTAAGGAAGTCCTAATATGGAGAGTATCAAGCAAGGAAATATGACATGGATGGTATCAAGCAAGGAATACCCAACAAGGATGGCATCAAGCAAGGAATACCTAACATGGATGGCATCAAGCAAGGAAAACATAAAAATGGATGGTATCAAGCAAGGAATACCTAACATGGATGGTGTCAAGCAAGGAATACCTAACATGGTTGGCATCAAGCAAGGAAAACAAAACATTGGTAGTATCAAGCAAGGAAAACCTAATAGGGATTGTGCAATTTATGTGAATCCATCAGTCTCATTTATATTATGTATCATATTTAAAAAATAACGAAAACAATAAAATATAAAAGGATTTCATTCTAGTAAACTCTGACTTGTTTCATTCTAGTCTATTCATTATGGCTTGTATCATTCTAGTCAGTTCATTCCAACCTGTCTCATTCAAGTCAAATCATCTGACTTATCTCATTCAAGTCATTTCATACTGACTTGTTTCATTCAAGTCATACTGATTTGTTTTGTTCTAGCCAATTCATATATTCATACTGTCTTGTTTTGTTCAATCCATTATGACTTCTTTATATTCACGAAGTACTTTAACTATAGCTCTCTGATAATCTTTTTGCAGGTGTTTTATAAACATGTCTACATTTTTCAAACAGCCAATCTCAGAACACGAGGATCGCAGGTATCTTTTGATCAATTAATAAAGTTTGATAAATTTTCATCAGGCCTCTACACTACTAGTATACGATGCTTAATGGACACTGGCAATTGACACAAAAGACATTTCTAACATGAATTTTAGGTCACAACAGTCTGATCTATTTGCTGGCAAACCTGATCTGTTAAAACTCCGACTTTTTGATGTAACAACAAATTCGTTTGAAACCCCTTTTATCATCAGAATTCAGATCAGTTAGGTGCAGTAACGAACATTTTCAAATACTTCCATTAGACATATAACCATGTAAAACTTTGTGATTAAATTCATACCAATTAGGTGCAATAACGAACATTTTCAAATACTTCCATTAGACATACAACCATGTAAAGCTTTGTAATTAAATTCATACAAATTAGGTGCAACAGTTAACATTTTCAAATACTTCCATTAGATGTACAGTCATGTAAAGCTTTGTAATTAGATTCAATGCTTTCTTCTGTGTTCACTGTTTGTCTTATCTTTCTTTTGTAATTGCATTCAACAAAGAGTCAGTAAGAGTCAAAAGCACTTAGACTAGTTGAATACTAGTATTGCAATACCCATTTTTATTTTATTTTTAACGAATTATCTTAATTCCTGACACATACAATCCCTTGCTAGATCCAATTAAGGCACTTGAAAGGATTAATCCTTATTTGTCAAAAGATCTGTATTCTTTACAGATCTTTACTCAGAACCATCTCAACATAGCCTATCATTTAAAACAATGACATTGCATAATTGACCCAAGACAATATTTATAGTCCACCCATTCGACAAATATCATTTCATTAAATTCTCTATTAAATAAGGCACACCAAGGTGAGTTTCATTGGGATTTTATGAACCTTTAAATGCATAAGAACTACATTCCCACTAATCTGCATAATTAACTGAGCTTTATGCATATCCCTTCCTGCTGTTTTTCTTCCAATCATTCAAGCTGATAATGCTCTCAAGACTGACTCATCACATGGCATGTTCAATCGTGATTCTACTGGCATGTACAAAACCCTGATAAAACTGTCCTTGATTAGTTTTATTTCAATGCAAATATGAAATACATTTTTTAAAACTGATTCCCCCACAGAAAGCTATCAATATCAAAGTATGTAACCAACCTGAGCATAAGTATTTTTCTATTCAGGTTAAAAACATAAAGTCAGTTAATTTATTTTATGTTTTTATCTCACTGTTCCCATCCTAAAAAACATTTATGGTACGTACTGTGTTTATTCATTTCTTTATGGCTTTCATTACACAATACTTACAATCTGCATCTATTTCGATTTTAATAATCCGAAAATATTTAATGCAAAGTGTGGCATCCATCAATGTTGTTTACCGTGTGTGTTTACTAGTATCTATAATGATTCCATATTGTTCTTGAAAGTCCAAACTACCCATCTTTGTGTTTGATGTATAAACAACATTTTTCTTTCGAGCAATAATTTTGATTTGATTTGTAATTGCTTTTTTTATAAGCCAAATCTAATTACCAAGTTACCTGCACTGCATGTGGGACTACAAGCCCTTAGTTTCTAAATAGAGCATGAATGTGTTCAGTGCCTAAGTATAATTCTAGTATAATCAGTTAATTATGGGTGTCTCTTTTCAACAATTTAACAACTTCTTGTGGGCCTCTGACCTTAATCCTACTGTTGTAAATGGAGCACACACTTTGTTTTCTCAGATCACAATCCACTGATACTTGCTTAGTTTCAAGTCAAATTTAACATAACAGCTCACACAATTTTTCAAATCTTCGAAACTCTCATTGGGATACTTAATAATAATAATAATAATAATAATGAGGACTTTGTATAGTGCCCAATCTTTAGAAGCTCTAAGCGCTTTACAACTTTAGACAGCACCTATAAGATAAGAAACATAATAATATTATTATAAAAACAAACAACATGAAATTAGAAAAACATTAAAAAAATAAAAAACATGCTGAGAATATTTCAGGTAGGAAACATTATTAGGTCTTTAAGTTTGCTCTTGCTGTCAAAATAAGTGAGTTCTGAGAGCCCTCTTGAATGTGATCACTGTGTCTTTGTGTCTAAGTTCAGTGGGCAATTCATTCCATGTTGCTGGGCCCTGGTATGCAAAAGAACGCTGTCCATATGACTTTGTTTTCATACTTGGAATAATGAGCATACGATTGTCAGAAGAGGAGCGTAAATATCTTGCTGGTGTGTACACATGAGTGAGGTCAGAGAGGTATGTTGGACTAGAGTCCGACAGTGAAATGTAGCACAGAGAACAAATTTTGTGTTTGATTCTGGATTGAATGGATAGCCAGTGTAGGGTACAGAGCAGCGGGGAGGTGTGCTCTGATCGTGGTAATCTAAGTATGATCCGAGCAGCTGTGTTTTGAACTTTTTGAAGTTTCTGGAGTAGATATTGAGATGAACCAGTCAGAATGGAGTTACAATAGTCCAGTCTTGAAAGTACTAACGAACACACGTGTTTTAGTGGCATCAACTGAAAGATATTTGCGAATTGAGCTGATGCGTCTCAGCTCAAGATATGCAGCCTTGCATATGTTCATGACATGTTGGTGCAATGTGAGAGTACTGTCCAGAGTAACACCTAGATTTCGTACTGATTGTGTGAATTTAATGTTGGTGTTGCTGATATTTATTGTTTTAGGTAAAGGATGTGAATGAGAAAGTCTTTGTGTTGTGATCAGAATGGCCTCAGTTTCATCATCATTCATCTGCAGCTTGTTACAAGTCATCCATGATTTTACATCAGAAATGCACCTCTCTACACCTTGGATGGTATCATCAACTTCAGTTGGGTGGCTAGTTTTGTATATTTGCGTGTCATCAACGTACAATTGATGAGACAATGGATGATGATCTATGACACTTGAGAACGACTGAGTGTACAGAATGAAGAGAACAGGTCCAAGAACAGACCCCTGTGGAACACCACAACATAGATCAACTGGGTTGGAGTGTATTCCATTTGCAGATACAATTTGTGTCCTGTTGACCAAGTAGGACTTGAACCACAGTAAGGCTGTATCATGAATGCCAAATACATGCTGGAGACCGTGAAGTAATATATCATGGTCTATTGTGTCAAATGCTGCAGACAAATCAAGGAGGGTGAGGACTGTAATCTTTCCACTATCCAATGCAGAGAGAATGTCATTAACAACGGTTAAAAGAGTAGTTTCAGTATTGTGGCAAGAGCGATATGCAGATTGTTCATTGCTAAAAAGACTGTTTGAATTTAGATGAGAGACAACCTGGGATAGAACAACCTTTTCTAAGATTTTTGAAATGAATGGGAGATTAGAAACTGGGCGGTAGTTCTTTAAGTCGTTATGGTCTAGTGTTGGTTTCTTCAGCAGAGGCTTTACAAAGCAGTTTTGAAAAATGATGGGAATTCCCCGGATGAGAGAGAGGTATTAATAACATCAGTTAGTGAAGGCAATACTGGATCTAAGCACTCAAGCAGCAGTGATGTTGGAATTGGATCAAGTTCACATGACTTTGGTGCACTCTTCAACACGACTGTATGTACGAAATCCATAGAGACAGGTTCAAATGCTGCTAATGGTTGCTACTCAAATTCTGTATCCCAACTGTATGGTGATGACGAGTGAATTGAAATTGTGGTGTCAAGCTTATCTCTAATGGTTTGTACTTTGTCATGGAAAAAATCTGCAAGCATGTCCAGAAGATCGACTGGAGAGAAGGTGGTTGGAAGTGGTGTTGATTTGTTCCTTGACATTATCTTGTTAGTAATCTCGAAGAGCTCTTTGCAGCTGGAACTTTCCATGATCTTAGTAGTGTAGTGGGCTGATTTCGCTGCATGGACTATATTTGTGATGTTCTTCTTAGCGACTTCATAGATTTGCTTATGAATAGTGAGTCTGGTGGAAAGCCAGAGTCTCTCAGCTTTACGGTGGTCTCTTTTAGCAGTGCGAAGCTGGTCCCTAACACTGCTATACCATGGAGAACACTTTTTAATTGATACTCTGCACTTGGTAGCTGGGGCATGTTTGTCAAGTAATGAACGCAGACAGTTATCGAGTTGTTCTGCGGTAGGAGGTTGTTGTTGTTGTTGTTGTTGTTGTTGTGGGGTTTAACGCCATTTTTCAGCACACGATAGGCCATATATGGCAGCCAGTATTAATGGTGGAGGAAGAACCCGGGAAAACCCCGGAAAGAACCACTGACCCACGAGAAGCTACTGGCATGCTTTCTCACATATCTACATTGGCTGAATCTGAGACTCGAACCGCCGCAGACAGAGGTGAGATGGCAGTGATCCGTAACGGCGAACGCTTTAGACCACTCGGCCACTCGGGGCCCCGCGGTAGGAGGTAAGCAAGTTGTTAGGTTAGCTTGGATGTTGTGCATTAATTTGGTTCTATTTAACATACGGAGGTTTCTCTTAGTAGCAGATAAAGGTGGAGGGTTAGGGACTGATATGTCAAGATGGCATCAAATGCAGAGGTGATCTGATGCAAGGTCATGGGATACCAGGGAAGACCGTAGAATGTTATCATCAGGTCTATGAAGAACCCAGTCTAAAATGTGACCATGTTTATGAGTGGGTTGGTTAACTGACTGTTTGAGGTTGAAAACATTAATGGAATCTAGGAGTTTTGATGTATTTTAGTTTTTGGGACAGTCAAAGTGAAAGTTGAAATCTCCAAGAACAATTAGGTTGCCACCCACCGAATTTCCATAGTCCAGGAAATTCAGAAACTGCTCCATAAAGAGAGAGTCAGCTAGCTTGTTTTTTCTACTAGGAGGAGGGCAGTATAGGCAGAAAAAATGTACTGACCTTTGCTCCAGTGTGAGTGTGGTTTGGACTAGTTCAAACGATGTATGGTTGAAAATGAATGTTGTGGTGTAGTTCAGACGTTTTATCATGGAGTTCTTTGTGATGACAGCAATTCCACCTCCGCGAGAATTACGGTGGAACGACTTGATGGAGTAACCAGTGGGTGTTAGATCCGCACACTTGGGCTCATCGCTTGATGTTTTTAGCCATGTTTCTGTCAAGAATAATGTCAACATTTTCGTCGTTGATAAAATTAACTATTTCTGTGCGTTTTTCCGGTGGTCCTGCTGACTGGGCATTGAATAATGCAATGCGCAGAGGTATTTCTTGGATAGTTGACATAAAGGTTGACGAATTAATTGGGATTTGAATTAGATTATCTAAATTAACAGTTGAAATTTTTTTAAATGGTTGTGTCGAAATAAGGGAGATAACTGGAATTCTTCTTCCTGTTCTACGCCGGCCAGCTTTGAAACGTTTCTTTTTTCGCTTCTGTTTACATTTAGGTAATGATGAATGTAGTCCCAGTTCGTTTAGTCTAGAGCACAATGTAGTGTGGAGAGCCAAGGAGTGAACATTTAAAGCAATTAATGAGGGTCCATCGTAGCATAAATGGGTTGACAGTCGAGTATCACGTGATGGCGGTTTGTTCAAAAACAGTGGAGCAAGACAGCTGAGAAAAAGTCTAATTATTCTCGTTTCCAAAACAAGGAGATGAAGAAACACATATGAATTTAACAGCTAATACATAATGAACACAATAACATAGATGAAAACAGGCAACAAGCACAAATATTGTAAAAACGGCACTAAAAACGGAACAGCTGCTTCAAGCCAGTTAAGCGATAGCGGCCATCTTGTTTTCCAAGCCTCCATGCCTGTTCTATGATGGGATGAAAGAATGAATACCTACAAATCACCACTGTACTAAGGCAGGCATGCTATTAGCAACTCCGCTTTGGAGGAGGTGATTGACAAGTGAACAATAAATGATGACCATCAGAGTAAAGACTGAGATCTGAAGATACCATTTGAGATGTGTGTGTGTTTGTGATCTGGATTTTAAATGTAGCTTTAAAAAAATTTCAGACCTATCACTATGATGTCTGCATTGTGGCAAATTATAGTGATGTCTAGCACTGGGGTATCATTCCACAGACATGTAACATGTCCCACCCAGTCACACTATCCTGACAACAGGTAGACCAGTCCTAACACTAACCTCCTAATGCTGTGCGCCAAAAAAGGCAGCTGTTGGTACCATTTTTATAAGTCTTTGGTATGACTCAAACGGAGTTCAAACCCACAAACTCCCGCATCTGAGGCAGATGCTATAACTGCACAAGGATAATAATGAAATGTTTAAGATTGTTTAAGCAGTCTGAAGGCTTTTCCTGAAAGCAATGGAAACAAAATAAATCTTACGTTTACAGTCTGTGGTATTGGTAGACCCCGCAGTCATGGTTCCATAATTAGGTCCTACAGTAACGTTGCAGGGTGTACAGTTTGTGTTAGAGTAGGGCATGTCCACTGGCTGGTAAGTGTCCAGAAGGCAAGGCGTACACTTGTCACCAGATATAAACTCGCCAGCAACACACCTCCCTATGAAAAGAAAAAAATATTAAACACGTATAAAAGGAAGGAAAGGCATGATTCAACATTTTACCAACATAGGTTAACCAAGCAATAAATAATGAGTGGTCAAGAAAAAACTCTAACAATATTAATTTCATGTATAGGCAATTCAAATGGTAGGTCGTGAAAACTGTTCCAGTTACAGTGATGTCCCTCCATAAAAATGAACATAAAATAATTACAAAAGTCCCCATCATGTGTGATATTTGTCACATATTCCAACAAGGCAATGTCCCAATGATGCATTTAGACATAAAAGATGAACATTTAGTAATGTAAAATCAAATAATATTGGGTTCTAATTAGCCATGAGCTAATATAAAAATAAACCAATTTAATGGTATCCATGACAATGTAATATGAGGCAGTGGTATACTAAGGGGTTTTATAGCAGGGAACCATTGTATATCCTTGTATGATAATTTGCTATTTTGTAAATTATTACTTTATAACTGTGTCAGAGTCAAATACCTATGTTCAGTCAAGTGTCTGACATGCAGCAGGAAATAACTAACACAACAAGCAAACTACCTCCTTATTGACCAGTTCTCATTAAAATGAACACTAATAATATAATTTGTTTGTATCTGACTTCTTTTTCATAATAAACTCAAGTCAAAGTAAATGTGATAATTGTCTTCAATATTGATCGTGACAAATATTCAAAGATTTGAGCACTGTTTGATACCTTTTCCTGCAGATTTTGTTTGGTAATTGACACTAAATACAGAAAGTATTATTTAGGTTAGCTTGACAGGACCTGAACATGAATAAACTACAGAATGTTCATAGTCATCACTGAATTTTGATCCTACTTTCATTTATCTACATGGCTTTTATAAATTGCTTAAGCTGAATCTATGAAAATGTCTGAAATAGGGTAAATTAGGTCTAGACTTATGTATCAGATGTCACTGAATTAGTCAAGTATGGTGAATTAATTCTAAACTTGTGTATTAGATACCATTCAATTAACTATAAACATTAAAGTACAAGAAAGACAGTGACCATGAACAGCACATTAAAAGCCCATTATGTTTAATGGTCTTCTTCAAGTAAAATAACATCAGGTAATAATAGGGCATACTAATGACCTTATTTAAAGAGGGTAACACAATTAGCTAAGAACTAATCTACCTTGAGGCCCTCATACAAAGGAATTTATTTTAGCTGCATCTCTGAAGCCACTGGATATATTGGGTTTGGAAGAAGGAAATATAGTGGGCATTTCTAATCTCAGCTGGATACTATTCCAGAGCAGAGTTCCAGAGTATTGGAAACTTTTTTTAAATAACTCCTTATTTGGTTTGGGAATTTTATACTGTTTGGTAGACATGGATCGCAGGTGGGGAGTATTACCAGGTAGCCTATACTGGAATAGTGATTGTAAATATTCAGGAGCACTATTATGAGATATCCTGTACATTAATTTGCCTTTTCTCAAATGGATTTGGTTTTTAACAGGTAATATTTTTAACCTACCAGTTAAATTTTCCTTGCTTTCTTTCTGGATTGATATTAGCCCAAATGCTCTTTTCTGAAGATGTGCCAGCTTTGCTATGTTTTTATAATTTTGAATCACCCCATACTGTATTACAGTAGTCTAAATAGGGTTGTATGTAACTGTCATAAAATAGTTTTCTGTGCCTTTCACGGAGAAAATGTCTTATCCTGCTGAGAAGCCATAAACTTGAATTGACTTTTTTACTGATATGTTTGATATCTTCAGTCCATGATAGGTTATTATCTACCAGAACACCAAGTAGTTTATCACGACAGACCATTTGCAGATTTTTATCCTTCCATGTCATAGTTCATCACTATCAAGATTGTCCTTCTTTGCCGTGTTGAGATAAGTAATATGGCATGGTCCAATCTGGAGATTATCGACAATGAATCTCCATGATGTCACTTTATGGAAACAGTTATGTGGTCTTGAACTAAAATTACATCTTGCTTTATAAAGTAAAACTACTTGCTGCAAGCTTCTTTATACATCATTTTGCTTTTGCAAGCTAATTAATTAATCTTGACCGTAGTCAGCTAGCATCCATATGCTTGGAGGAACGTATACAACTTCTGCAACCTTGTGTATAACCTTGATAATTATTTTTCAATAGTCAGAAGTCTTTTCACTGCTTTCATGGCATATTTGGTGGTGGTGGCTTTTGTCATTGCTGGTCTCCTTGTATAAAGTTTCAAATGGCTACAATGATAGATGTTAGCAGCTTGCCACTAAGTTCATTCTGCAATTTTACCCTGCTCTTTTAAGAACATCTTTCACGGCACAAGGATCCATCCATCATGGTGCCAGTTTGCAGCCGAATCTTCTTATTTTATTGGCATTCTTCCAAAGAACAAGAGCTCCCTTTAAAGAAAATTTGCTTCTGGCAGATCTTAGCAGACTTGGACCTATAAACTCCTTGCATTTGTTAACGTTTGCAAACATTTTTTGAATACTTGAGAAACAACGATTGCAAATTTCCTATTGTTTTCTTTTTGATCATATTTCTTCCTAGTGAGACCTTAAAATAGTTATATTTCCTTGTTTTGTATTCTAAATATATATGAAATCCAAACAAAATTATAAAAGCATAAAACCCCATCAATGAAGAAAGGGCATTAGTATATTTTTTTGTAAATAGAGGATGTTGTAACATTTATTTTAATATGGTTGGTTTTAAAAACAAATATATTCATTTTGGGGAGGAATATGTTCTGATAAAATTCTTAAAATAAGTTATTATCTGTTGTTATAAATGTAGTTTTGGCAATAAATTATTTAAATGTATAAAAAGTATAATTGGAGGGGTTGAAGTATCACCTAGCCAATTCTTTCCGCAGGGGAAAACTTTCAGCTGGTGGGGGAAAGAATTGGCTTGCCAGTTGTTTCCCCAGGGAAACAAATTGGCTAGCCCACTGTTTGGAAGGGGGGGGGGGGAGAATCACCCAGCCAATCCTTTCCCTGGGGAAAATTTTTCAGCTGGCGGGGGAAAGAATTGGCTAGCCAGTAGTTTCCCCCAGGAAAGCACTGGCTAGCTGATTCTTTCCCTGGGGAAAAAAAATCGGCTAGCCAATTCTTTCCCCAGGGAAACTTTCCGAGGGGGGTAAATTTGACTACTACATCGGGTACCTGACCAAAGGAAAATTATATAAAATGTGAACCTGAACTGCTTTGTTGTAAGCTCATATATGTCACCCACATCCATTGAGAGGTACAAGCATAATTATTACTAATATGAGTGGCTAAAAAGTGCAATCTGAGTATAAAAGAGTGATCTATATATTACATACCATATTTACAGAAAATATATGAAAAACATACATTTTTAAAAATTTATTTCTGCTACTTACCTGGATCTGCAGTTAGTTAAGATTCTTGTCACAAATTGACTAAATCCATGTGGACCAGTATGAGAATACAGACAAAACAAAATGAAAAAAAAAGATATGCATAACATTCACTTTAATTAGTCTAATCGCATGTTTAGGTTTTGCTCAAAGGATGTCAAGTTCCCAAATTCTCTATGCTATATTATATGACTGTAGAATTCCTCTTTCAAAATCTGTAAAGCGCTATTGTTTTCCTGATGCAACATTTTCTTTAGTTTAAAAAAAACCCTCTCCTCTAACATTTTTTAGTCATATACCATCCACGGGTCATATCGATCAAGTCCATTTCACTTGATGATATATGGCACCACGTCTTTTTCAATACAGACTTGGGGGCCATGAGTGGCCGAGTGGTCTAAAGCGCTTTCTGTTACAGATCACTGCTATCTCACCTCTGTCTGCGTGGGTTCAAGTCTTGGATTTGGTCAATGTGGGTATGTGAGAAAGCTTGCCAGTAGTTTCTCGTGGGTCAGTGGTTCTTTCTGGGGTTTTCCCGGGTTCTTCCTCCACCATTAATACTGGCCACCATGTATAGCCTATCATGTACTGAAAAATGGCATTAAACCCTACAACAACAATATAGACTGGACCACTACATGAGCTATAATTAATATGTGACACGTGGTTTCAAGATTCAAGAAACCTGTCTGTTTACTTTGAAACATGTCATGTACTTATTGCTATAAATAGAAAACAAAGAAACTGTTAAATGTACATAACCAAATGGTTGCACACATTGTCAATGAATATCAGTAGAATGGAGAGCTATGGGCAATCAATGTCACATGACATGAGCCTCAAACTGTATTTGTTAGTTTGTGTCTCACTTGCTACTGATGTCGCCTGATATAATCCTTAATCTGACCTCTGAAACTTTATTAACACAAACTCAACGGGTACACTATAGCTAATTTTCTTACCTGGGTAATTATGAATGGGCAGGCACCCAAGTACCCAGGTACTCAATGACACCTTTAGATATTCACATTTTCAAAATCAAACAGTCTGTTAGCCAACCCACTCATAAACATGCTCACATTTTAGACTGGATTCTTCATACACCTAATGATAATAAAGTCTATGAAGTCATGCACTGGTGTCCCATGAATTTGCATCAGCTGAAGTCATGCACTGGTGTCCCATGAATTTGCATCAGCTGAAGTCATGCACTGGTGCCCCATGACTTCACATCAGCTGAAGTCATGCATTGGTGTCCCATGAATTTACATCAGCTGAAGTCATGCACTGGTGCCCCATGAATTTACATCAGATGAAGTCATGCACTGGTGTCCCATGAATCTGCATCAGATGAAGTCATGCACTGGTGTCCCATGAATTTGCATCAGATGAAGTCATGCACTGGTGTCCCATGAATTTGCATCAGATGACGTCATGCACTGGTGTCTCATGAATTTTCATCAGATCACTCTAATGAATGATAACCTAACATCTTATTTTGTTTTGCAATTTTATGCTGTTTTATTTTTATAAAGCTGTAATTGTCCATATTTTTATGTTATATAATATTGTAAAACACTGAGCTTCTAAAGATTAGGTGCTGTACTAAGTCCACATTCTTCTTCTTCTTATTATTATTATTAATTATGTATTCCATTCTGTACAGATCTGTACCATGTACTTTTGTATTACATTCTGTATCATGTTGTACTTATCTATTAAATCTGTATGATGTTGTACTTATGTATTACATTCTGTATCATGTTGTACTTATATATTAAATCTGTACCATGTTGTACTTATGTATTACTTTCTATATCATATTGTACTTATGTATTACATTCTGTATCATGTTGTACTTATGTATTACATTCTGTATCATGTTGTACTTAAATCATATATTAAATCTGTACCATGTTGTACTTATACATTAATTCTCTACAGATATTATGTTATACTTATGTTTTGCATTCTGTACCAATCTGTAATTCTTTATTACATTCTGGACAGATCTGTACTATGTTCTACTTGTGTATTAAATTCTGTACAGATCTGTATCAATTTATATTTATATATTACATTCTGTAACATGTACTTAACATATTACATTTTGTACAAAACTGTACCATGTTGTACTTATATATTACCTTCTATACAGACTTGTAACATGTTGTACTTACATATTACATTTTGTACAGAGCTGTACCATGTTGTACTTATGTAATACATTCTATACATTTTTTTACCATGTTTTACTTACATATTATATTCTATACAGAACTGTACCATTCTGTACTTACATTCTATACAGAACTGTACCATTTACCATTCTCTACTTACATATTACATTTTGTACAGAACTGTACCATATTGTACTTACATATTACATTTTGACCAGAGGTGTACCATCTTGTACTTATGTATTACATTCTATAAAAACTGTACCATGTTGTACTTACATATTATATTTTGTACAGATCTGTACCATGATTTACTTATGTATTCCATTCTGTACAGATCTGTATGATGTTATACTTATGTATTCCATTCTGTACCATGTTGTACTTACGTATTACACAGCTACTGTTGCTGGTAGATCCTTCCATGTCAGTGGTTCTATTTTTATCTGAGCAAGAAACACATGGTCCCCAACGAGCTTCAGGCATGGAGTGATCTTTATAGAATCCTCTTTTACATGGAGTACAGCTCCCACTTATATTTTCATAGCCAGCTGAACAGAAATCTGGAAATAAACCAAAATATAAACACTGGTCTTAAACATACTTTTAGTGCATTTCTCTATTCACAGAACTCATTCTTTTTCTGTTTAAATTTATAGAATAATGTCAATCACAAAAGTACATATTTTGGTTTCATTGCTAAATTTGTACATGTAATTAACATATTATGGGATATTGATTATATTAATCTGGACTTGTTTTTTCTTAATAATGGTTAGTGGATTTTTCATTCATTAATCTTTCACCTCAACTTATAAGTAGGTGATAAAAAAAATGATGCCATTTATTAACTCAAATTGGGGATTTGTCTATAAACAAGTATATATGCAACTTCTTGTTTCTGGTATGCAACAAAACTTCTGTCATTATATGGTCTTTAATCAGTGTTAGGCAAAACATAACATCACCAACATTTCTGTGACAAGTCTCAAGTTCAAAAATGAATCACCAGCACAATGAAAAAATCCCACCATTTCAATTCAAAATTGAATGTTTATGATAACACCAAACCAAAGATTTAAATATTAAATTTTATACTTCAAAAGATATATCAAATGTAATGAGTTATTTTAGCTGTCTGAAGACTCCTAAGGTAAACATTGGAGAAAAAATTAATCTTACCTTCACAGTCTGTGATATTGGTAGAGCTCACATTCCTTGTTCCATAGTTAGATCCTAAAGTAATGTTGCATGGTGTACAGCTTGTGTTGGAGTAGGGCATGTCTATTGGCTGGAAAGTGTCCAGAGGACATGGTGTACACCGGTCACTGGATATAAACTCACCAGCAACACACCTCCCTATGAAGAGAACAAAATGTTCAAACACTTATACAAGGAAAGAAGTGCATGAATCAACAATTTATGAACACATATTAACCATTCAATAAATAATGAGTAGTTGAGAAAAAACTCTTTAACAATATTAATTTCATGCATAATCAATTCAAATGGAAGGTCATGAAAACTGTTCCAGCTGCAATAGTTTTCCCTGCAGGAAAATGAATATTGCAAATAATAACAAAAGGCCCCATCGCGTAAGACATCTGTCACTTGTTCAAATAAAGCAATGTCTTAATGATGAATTTAAACATAATAGATGAATATCTAGTGACATAAAATCAAATAATAACTGGTTCTCATGAGCCATAAACTAATATGAAAGTAAACCAATTGAATGGTATCCGTGACAATAAACGTAATTAGAGGCAGTGGTATGCTGAGGTGTGTTATAGCAGGGGGCTATTGTATATCCTTGAATAATATGCTATTTTGCAAATGATTAATTCATAATTGTTTGAAAGACCTATGTTGAGTCATGTGTCTGACATGCAATAAGTAATAACTAACAGATGAATATCTAGTGATGTAAAAACTAATATGAAAGTAAACCAATAGAATGGTATCCATGACAATAAATGTAATATGTGGCAGTAGTATACTGAGGGTTGTTATAGCAGGGGGCTATTGTATATCCTTGAATGATATGCTATTTTGCAAATCATTAATTCATAACTGTTTGAAAGACCTATGTTGAGTCAAGTGTCTGACATGCAACAGGAAATAACACAACATGCAAACTACATCCTTATTGACCAGTTATCATTAAATTGAACACTAATAATACAATTTTTTATATCTGATTTGTATGTATTATCCTCCATTTCTTCATATAAGATGATATTCTGTATTGTGCCTAATTACATCCAAACAGATCTGAAACTTACTGTATTTATGTATTGCATTCTTTATAGATCTGTATGATGTTACAATGATAATTTATTAAATTTGGTTTATGCACAACTTGATGATCTTGAGTTATTTTATGCACAAACTGGCGTTTTTTCAATGGCTTTGTCTGGTTATGACCATTAAGGGAGGAACTGGTGGTGTGGTAAGCTGATATAATGTTGAATTACAAGGCTTAATCATTGACCAATACTTGTATAGAGGTGTTGTGCATGGCCTTGAAACTGAGAGGCAGACAGGGAATTACGCAAGAGGCTATTACTAGACTCTTTACTTGCTGCCTTCATGGAGGTAAAAGTGTGGGAGGGTCACGTGGGGTGGGCATGATGAGAACTTCTCCTATGGGTTAACACTGGCAGCTGAATGCAAAGAGCCAACCAATGTCGATAATCTAACATAACATTGCATGATCATGCAGAGTAACATGTAATCAGTAATTTCTCTGGCTTTTCAAATGGATTAAGAGTCTCTACATCAAACTATTCTTATGGATTTGTGCTGGATTTGAATCTGGTGGTTTTCTATATCATTTAAACAGACTTTCTTCCCATCTTCCTGATTCTTGCCCTATGTTAGGTGGATTTCATATTTCTGTTGTGATTTTATTTCTGTTAGTAGTCCACACTTGGACAACATTAACAACACTGCCGACAGGAACTGGAGAGGCCATCATAACAGTTGAATTGACCCTCTTGCTCGCCATAATCAAGTAACCATGACGTGACATTACCAGAAAATTGGTTTCTGCCGAACTTAGATAAGAACTTTCTAGTCAAAGCATGATTTCAGCCTGTGATTAACGAAATCTTATCAATTCATCTGTTAAGGTAATGTAGCAGCAACAGCAATAATGATAGTCAACCAGTTCTCGGAACAGACAATTTTGTCCATGCACAACTTTTAGTGCCTTCAATACATTCTAATGATTCGACAGTGACCCAATTGTCGAGGATGTTAGTGGCACTGCAAAATACTCTGGCTACGTTATCTGAAAGTGTTTTGTTCCTTGACTGACTTGAGGAATATTGGCATGAAGGAAGGGCATGCAGAATCATTGCTGTCGGATGTCCCATTCATGGACAATAATGCAGCACATTGGGAAGACAACTTTCATTCCTTCAGTGACGGTTGCAATATATGACATGGAATCCTTGCCGTTCATGGAGACAGTGAATCAGAATCTTTGTCATCAATTTTAAGAAGATTTACAGATTCCTCCAGCTCTCATCTTATGCAGAGGAAATTCCAGAACAGGTCCAAGAACTACCGACATTAAAGACTGGGAGTAATAAAATTGTCCAGTTTAGTAAAACGTGCTCTTTCTCCATGTTCCATCGAAACTTACAGGTGCAGTTGGAAACACTACATTGAGGGTCTCAAGGGAGAATAGTCCTTGACTAATGAGTCAACCTCTATAAATAAAGCATTATTATTATTGTTATTATTATCATCATTTTTCAACTACTTTACAACTCCACAGCGCTCTCTATCCTTTTTTTCAAGTACCAATTTGGCACTTTTGATGTCATATCTTTTTAAAAACACTGCGCAGTCTACCAGTTCTACCTATATCTAACCTATTGGTTATATACAGAAGCTGAACAATATCCCAGATCCAATTTATTCCTGTCTTATTCACAAACTTCAACTGCAAACACTTCATAAACATTTGCAGCAGACTACCACTGATAAATCTATTCTACAAAAATTCGTTCTAGTCCTGCCTAGATTCACTCACATTGCCTTCTGTGTGGCTCTTTTTAAATCCATGTTTCTCCCTGCACTTCATGCATTCTTGCAGTTTGCAGAAACCTGGTTTCAGAAACCCAAAATTCTGTTCTCTTGGGTTCAGATCAATGATGATTGCACATTGATCATGCCATGCTGTTTTAATCCTCAATTATTCAAAACTCATACTTTTAGGAATGGGGCAGCATTAGGGTGCTAAACATCATCTATCAGACAGTATTATTCAAGTCTTGGGTAGGTGCCAGTCATATCCTTTTCAGAAATATATCCACCTGACAGATAAAATTTTCAGTTTGTAATTTTGTGCTGACTTTGGCCGTTTTGCAAATCACCATAGCATTTCTTACTGCCTGGTTCTGCTTTTCAATTTTTCTTCTTTTAGGTATTGTGGATGCACAGGCTGATACAGCTGTCCACATTATATGGACATGCACTTCATATGGGTTGATTGGAGCTAGCACTTCATTTCATATGGGTTCATGCAAGATGTGACCATCATTCTTTGACTGGCATTCTGTGGCATGGAATACAAACATTTCTGGATATTGTGTGCCATACTGACTCCTGTGCAGGACTAGTGGTGTTTATATGTGTACACTAATACTAGGTCAATATACAGAACTGGCTTCCAGTCTTTGTTGAATTTTTGGCCATGTCAGGCATTGTTGCTCATGCTTACTCTTTACCCATACTCTTAGAAGAAAGTTTTGATTTATTTTGTCACATACTGTCACACCATGCTGCAGCAACAGTACTCCACAATTAAGCTCCACCTTGCAGGAATTAGAGTCCATTACCTACATGATGGTCATAGTAACCCCTTTTCAGGTGTCCGAGAGGCTACAGTGCATTTCCTCATGCAACTACCCAAAGATTCGTGATGCGACATTTCCAATGGACAAATCTATGTTAATACTCACCTTGGCCATCTTCAAAAATGTACCCGTTTCATGCTGGTGTCAACATTTCATTCTTTCAGAATTTGTGGTGAATCTGGTGTCCTTTGTCCCGTATCCTGTATGGAGCAGTATTTGAATCAGCTGACTTAGTTCTGCACAGGAACAGTTGTGGACTTACATTTAGTGTCAGGTGCTTTGGACACCATTCCTTCCAAATGGATTGTCACATTCAAACTGGCATCCTCTTTGGGGCTCTCATTTGATATATTTTAAAATCAAATTCAATTTGGCATTTTCCCCCAATCAGTTACTCATATGCTATACTAAGAACATACAGGTCATGACTGTGTAATACATTTCTTTTGCAGTTTCAAATAGGAAAAAATAATACTTTCTTCATGCTGGGATCAGCCTAGCTCTATTCCACTAATCTGGGATTAACACAGAATATACTCTGATGCGGGGATCAGGCTTGCATAGATTTAGTTAAGATGGGATCAGCCCAGAATACAAAAGTATGATGGGATCAGCCTAACACATTGTCTACTTAAGGTGAGATCAGCCAAGAATATGTCTGAATGCTGGGATCAACCTAGCAGAGACTCTACTTAAGCTAGGATCAGCCTAACACAGTCTTTGGAAGCTGGGATCAGCCCAGAATACACTGTAATGTTGGGATCAGCCTAGCATAGATTTACTCAAAAATGGGATCAGCCCACCAGAATACACTATTATACTAAGATCAGCTTAGTGCAAAGTATACCATAAGCTGGGATCAGCCCAGAATATACTGATAATGCTGGGATCAGCCTAGCACCAATTTTACTTGCCCTGGGATCAGCCTGAAAATACACTGTAATGTTGGGATCAGCCTAGCACTGATTGGGAATCATAATCTTGTACATTCAGATTCTAGCCCATGAGTAGCCCCCAAAGAGAGCGACAAATGTTTTAAATATTTTATTTAAGTATTGAAGTAATTTTTTGTTATGATGTTGATGTTGTATAATATTGGTAATAATGAATAGTCGTTTGTTTGAGAGAAAGGAAAAGAGTGAGTGAGAGAGAGAGAGAATGAATGCATATATTCGTGTATCCTATATTTTTTTACAATGCATGTGTTAAATCTTTCCTCTTACAATTCAGTAGTTTTAGTTGTGCATAAACTTGTGTATTAGATTCTGTACCATCTTGGACTTAAGTATTACATACTGTACTATGTTGTACTTACATATTAATTCTGTACCATGCTGTACTTATGTATTAATTCTGTACCATGTTGTACTTATGTATTAATTCTGTACCATGCTGTACTTATGTATTAATTCTGTACCATGCTGTACTTATGTATTAATTCTGTACATCCCTGTATGATGTTATACATAAGTATTCCATTTTGTACCATGTTGAAATTGTTATTAAATTCTGTACAGATCTGTATGATGTTATACTTATGTATTCCATTCTGTATCAAGTTGTACTTACGTATTACACATCTACTGTTGCTGGTAGACCCTTCCATGTCAGTGGTTCTAGTTTTATCTGAGCAAGAAACACATGATTCCCAACGAGCTACAAGCATGGAATGATCTTTATAGAATCCTCTTTTACATGGGGTACAGCTCCCACTTATATTTTCATAGCCAGCCGGACAGAAAACTGGAAATAAACCAAAATATAAACACTGGTCTTAAAATACTTTTAGTACATTTCTCTATTCACAGAACTCACCATATCACCAGATTTTTGGCTACAAGAAATTAATATTGGTGTTTTTATGGGGATTATATTTCTTGGATGATCTAGTTAATGGCCATTAAACTGTTGCAAAAGTCATACAGGTAAGAATTCTTTTTCCAAATGACATGACTTGGATCTTGCCAAAATAAAAGGTCTCAACAGTTACCTATTAGCTTACAAACTCATACTGTTCAGTGTGTGGTCCCTAAAGAATCTGTTTTAGCCTTCTGCTCTATTGTATTTATGCAAATTATGTTCCATTAAGTAATGAATTCAGATATACACACTTGTTTGCAGATGACGCAGCTTGGGCCAAATTTGAATTCAAAATTTCTTTTACAAGAGACAAGTCCTGGATTGAGTGATAAACCTAGATAGCAATTCAAATTCAAAGTTGGCCCAAAAAAAGGTCATAATAAATTAAGATAAATTATAATTTAATTGGTTAAATATAGTTTAAATAATACACAGTGCATCCTTATCTAGCTCCTTGCTGGGCCTTTTTGCCAACTACGTTTCTCTGCCCATACATGATGTCATTGCAGCCAATACATGTTAATAAACTAAGTAACTAAATTTAGATATGTTGTCATGTTGAACCAATCAGATGACTGAGTTGAAGCATGTGATCAAACACTGTTAGTTAGATGTCATTCATATAACTGATACACCTGTAAAGATGCATTCCTTTCAGTGAGGATTGCTGCATTTAATTTTTAACTTTATTTGCTGAAAAAAAAAATGCTTCTGTTTGCCTGATACCACATGTTACTTTCTGTCTTTTGGGAATCATATGTTTTTTCAACTCACAATGGCTTCTCGTATATCAAGACAAACTGTTAACTGTTTGACCAGCGTTCGCAATACAGAACTTAACCAGGGCGCCATCACTGCGACAAATTCAACTTGGGCAGACATTCCAGAAAATTGGACTGCATCAAAATTTTTGTTAAACTGTTAGCTGAGGTGAACATCCAGGTCTTATTTCAATTGGAATGAAGCATCTTCTTCGACTCTACAGAGATAATGTGCAGCAGATGGGTGATTCTTCTTTGTGTTCAAGAGCATCATTACATGACCAGATGGGTGTTTCATGTGTCTTCAAACAGCATCGTCACGTGACCTGCAAGCAGCTAAGATACCACGTGATCTAAACATGTCGGACATGGGCAGCTGTCAAGCAACAGTTAGCCGAATTACAATCATCTGTCACCGCATTGACACAATCTTCCACAATGACTGCCATATCACTGTGAAGTACAACAGCTTCACAATCTTCATGGAGTCTGGGACAGCCTCATGGTTAGATGGGTATATGGTGTTAGCTGTTAGTAATCACTCCTTGATGGATTCTACGAATATTGGCACGAGGGAAGCATGGATCCATCGGACACACTATTTTTTAGGCATGCAGAAACATTGCTGCCGGATGGCCCCATCTTTGACAATAATGAAGCACTAGAGGAAGGCAACTCCCATCCCTTCTGTGACAGTCGCAACATAATCTCAGACCTGTTTGACATCTGAGCTAACTGCAGCCAATTTCATTAAAACAATCAATGGATACATGGCGGAATCCTTGCCGTTCATGGAGATAGTGCATCCAAATCATTGCTAACAAATTCAAGAAGGTTCACAGATTCTTCCAGGATGATGTCACTGGCTTAGCGACCTACTTTCCACCATACTGCGAGGTCACCTAGAATAATGGAGGCTGTTTTCACCTTGGCGGTTGTCGCTATGCATTGAAAATGCCAGGATGTGAAAAAGTACCTCGTTTTCTGACCCAGCCTATGCAGAAAAGTCCCAGAATAGGACCCAGAACTACTGACATTAACAGACAGGGAGTAATATTGTTTAATTTTACTATAAAGTGCCCATTCCATGTTCGATGGAGGCTAACAGCTCATTTAGAATACACTGCATTGATTTAACCACGTTAAAACTCCACAGGACTTTCCCTTTTTCCAAACATTTGGTACTTTTCATTTGTATCTTTTGCAAAACACTATGCACTATCTACCTATGCCTTGGCTATTGGCTAGGTGCACTAACTGAACAATATCCCTGATCCAACAAATTCTTTTCTTATTCCAAACTAATGCAATTGCTTCGTAAGCTATTACTGCACATAGATGCCAGACTACAAATTCTACCAACTGACAATGTATTCTAAAAAAAAAAGAAGAAAAATAGTCCTGCCATGATTCCCTCACAATGTCTTCTGTGTAGCTCTATTTAAGTCCATTTTTCAACTTGCATTTTGGGCATTCCTGTCAGTGGGGCAATGATAGTAAGACAACCTGGTTACAGAAACCCAAACTTAACTTCAGTTATCTAAGGTTCAGATCAGTAACAATGGTTTAGTTGTCAAGTTTAAGCGATACAACACACAAAGGGTACCCTTTAGTGCCTTAAGTGTCATAAACACCTCCCCCAATTTACAAGTCCAGAGCCCTGGCTATGCGCTGCTTCAATATTTACAAATGCTGGGTTGTCATTTGGACCCACTCTTCCTTACCTGTGAAAGGGTTGCCCATAATTATGCAGTTCAACCAATCCTTGCTCACATTGCTCTTGCTGTGTGGTTTTAATCCTCAATTATGCAATACTCATCATTTTAGGATTGGGGTGGCAACAGAGGGTGCTAAGCAGGGTCTATCAGACAGTCCTATTTGGGACTTAGGTAGGTGGCAATCTGGTCTTTAGAAATACATACACCTGAGTGATAGAATTTTTAGTTTGTAATTCAGTGCTGACTTTGGTTCTTTCTACACATTACTAAAGCACTTTCTACTGCCTGGTTCTCCTTTCCATTTTTTCTGCTTTCAGGTTTCATTGGTGCACAAATCAATACAGCCGTCTGCATCATACAGGCACTGCACTTCATATGGTTTCCTTGGAGAGCACTTCACTTCATATGGGTTCATTGAAGACATGACTATCTTACAACACTTCCGTTTCCCACTGACATTCCGTGACAGGGAATACAAACGTTTCTGGATATTGTGTGCCCCCTGACTTCAGAATTCATGCTATTTTGACACAACATGCTCAGGAATTTGTGTTTTTCTGTGTCTGTTAACTATGTCAGTGTACAAAACTGGCTTCAATTGTTTGCTGAAATTTTTGACAATGTCGGGCGTTGTTGCTCATTCGTACTCTTCACATGAATTCTCAGATATTTGATTATTTCATCATAGCTGCAGTATTCCATAATTAAGCTGTGCCTTGCAGGAATTAGATTCCATTACCTACAGCTTGGTCATAGTAACTATTTCAGGAGTCAGAGAGGTCACAGAGTATACTTTGTGGGATAAAAATGAACAAAATATCATAGTAAGTCCAGATTCCCTATTACATATAGGATGGTGGTGCAATTGTCAAATTGTCACCTATGTTGCAAGAGGAAGTTCACTGGCTGTGGACGTGTTGCTGTAGTGCATGTGTCTAGTGTCATTTCTTGGATTCTTGCAATATGGTGAATTTACAGTTTGAGCATTGCAGACAAATTCCACATGAAACTGCCTGAGGATTCGAGATATGTTAAAAAAAAAGAAGAAAAAGGACCCTTTTCATGCTGGCGTCAACATGTCAATCTTTTGGAACTCGTGGTTGTGTCCCATGTCCTGTCTGGGGCAGTATTTGAGTCTGCAGCAGCAAAGTGCTTTGGCTGGAGGTCATGTTGCAGCCACATATGCAGCTGGAGTTGGTATGGAGGACCATTTTATTTCAACTTTAGGACAATAGTCTTCGTCATTTTATATGCACTACATCAGATTTCTTCCTAACCATCTTCTTTCTGCCCAGGAACATTTGTGTACATACATTTAGTGTCATGTGCTTTGGACACCATTCCTTCCAAAAGGATTGTTACGTTCAAACTGGCATTCTCTTTGGGGTCTTTAATTTGATATGGAGTCCACTGAACTATTACTACAAAATGAATTATGCACTGGTTTCTTTTGCTTTGTTGCAGTGTGGATCATTTGCTATTTGTGGAGCACATTATGGAGCACTTACAAACAATCAGTGTATGTTGGACATGTTATTTTATATGGATAAACACCTATTCATTCTGCATTGTAGAGCATCTAAGAATGCCATTTTCAGTCAAGGTGTGGATATCATATTAATGATATGACCTATGATGTCCTTGTTTGTCCTTTCCATGTGAAGAGGAAATTCCATCATATTCAGATATTAGCTGGAGCTCGCCTTTGTGATCCACTGTTTCTCACAAACAATGCTCGCGCCTTAAGTGAAACTACAATCCTTATTGCTACCATTGAGGCTGTTTTGCTCAGGTTAGGTTATGATTCACATCGCTATAATGTACATACCTGCCACATTGTGGCAGATACCAGTGCTGCTAAGGCTGGAATTCCATACCATCTAATCCAGCCTTTGGTCAATGGTCCTTTAATGTATCTTGTAGATATATTCAGGTGCACTCTGATAGAATAGAGTTTGCTTTGTGCAGAGGCACGCTTGTCTCGAGCAATGCACTATTCCACTTCTTTACTTAGTGATAACACTTCCGAGACGTTGTATAGCTGTTCATGCCAGTCATTCATTTTTACATCCTTTGCTATATTTTCATTTCAGCTGTATCTTCTATTAGTGGACATGTGAATTCCTAACTGGTTATCAAATACATATATCTAATATTGATACCTTTAGGCACATTTGGATTATTATGCAGTTTGAAATCTAGTTTGACATGCACTTTCCATGTTACATTTCCTTAAATTGGGGGCCTTCATTACAGTCGCACTGTTCCGTAGTCACAGAGCTCCCTTCACTTTGTTTGGGCCATTGCCAAGTTTCATGCATTCACAACTTTGCTTTTGAACCCCAATTTGTGTCAGTACTTAAATGTACTCAACTATTATTCCCATATACTTCATACCTGCTTCCTACGGTCCATGTATGGAATATTGGCTGATGCTTGTTATCATAGCAATCCTCAGGATCAGACTTGTTGAGTTTCGGTTATCAGTGTCCCTATATACCTCGTATCAGACCTTTGCGGCGCCACATATAGGTGTCGGGCATGCTTCACAATCCTACAAACTACCCCAAGTCTCTCTTCCTGAGGTATTCCTATAGCAACAATTCAGAGCTTGGCTGGTGTATTGTGCTGTGACAGGATTTGCCACCATTATACCAAAGATTATTTATATTTACAATAAAGTTTATACTGAACTTATGTATTGTGTGTTATTTAAATTTTAAGAAAAGCTGGCACAATACTGTTAATTACCCATACCTTCTCAAGCAATTTGTAAGAAAAGCTGGCACAATACTGTTAATTACCCATACCTTCTCAAGCAATTTGTAAGAAAAGCTGGCACAATACTGTTAATTAACTATACCTTCTCAAGCAATTTTCTAACAGACCAATTGTTTACAAAGTGAGAATCCCACTATTCTCTGTTACTAACTTATCTATGACCATAACAATCACAAGAAGAGAGAGACTGCAGTTGATCCATGATGTAAACATAAAGGGACAAAAACTCATCCTTACAGTGAATGATTTACCAGCAGAACATTAGAGTTCATGAAGTTAAAAATTAACATTATATGAAATCTGCTAAACAGAATCAAACAAATTAGCTCCTGTTCAAGCAGGGGAATCAAATAAAGCAGATAATCCATTCTGAATTCTCTTGAAAATGGCAGAGAAATTCAGAACCATATCAACACATCCATAGCATAACTTATGTAAAAGTTCCATACAAGACAGCTGAGTTCACAAACCCCTTAACTACAGAATACTGAAACAATGATGAAATGACATTGAATAAAAAAACTTACTCTCTCAAAATTAACATTTGGTCTAACAAAACAGAAAGCACCCTTTTCTATCTGATTATTTACACAAACATTGTGGATGTGTACGAGTATAATAACTTCATATTCAGATTAAAACTGTACCATTATTCATATATTTGTTATGCCTTAATGACAAAATTTCCATCCAGAAATGCATATAAGGTATGCACTGTTTATCCATTTCACTGCTGTTTTCATTACACAATACTTAAATCTACATCTATTTGGATTGTAATTATTGAAAATATTAAATTTAAATATTGCTTACTGCAAAGTGAAGTGTCCATCAATGTTGTTTACTGTGGATGTTTATAAGTAAGTATGCCTCCATCCAAACAAATCATACTGGTATTAGTTATTTTGTTTGCTGTATAAAATTTGATTTTGTTTGATGCAATACAAGTTTTGAATTCATTTGTATTTGCCTGTTTGTAAGCCAGATCTAATTCCCAAGTAATATTTCCATGGTTGTCTGCCAGTGACTGTAGGATGATAAGCAATCAGCTACTAAACGCAGCACCCACTTTGCTTTCCCAATTGACAACTCCTTTGATAGAGCCATGAAGGTTATACCTGTTCAACGCTTAAGTATATTCGTGTATTTAGTTAACTGGGGGGCTGCTTATTTTGAGAAATTTCACAATTTCTTGTGTGCATCTGATCTTAATTCCTTACCATGTAAAAGTAGTAGCAATTTTGTTTTCCTACTAACAATCTTTTGACTCAGCCACAAATCTGTTGCTAGTTTAAAGCCCAGTCAAGTCCTATTTTAAGTTAACTGTTTGTGCTTTTTTTTTAGCTGTGATTATGCATCACAAATGATGACACCTATAAAGTTGCAGCAATTCTTTAAAAGATATCACCACCCTAACAAGACCATCCCAGTAAGGCAGTTAAAAAAAATTCCCAACACAAATAACACCTGTACAGTTGCAGCAATACTTTAATAGATATTACCAACCCTAACAAGACCACCCCATTCAGGCAGTTAATTTTGTTTCCCCATCACAAATGACACATGTACAGTTGCAGCAATACTTTAACAGATTTCAGAGACTACATGTCACTTAAAGAGCTCAGTCTCAACTTGAGTATTGGTACATGACAGTGACATTTACAGAATAATGTCAATGACAAAAGTACATACTTTGGTTTCATTGCTAAATTTGTAGATGTAATTAATATATTATGGGATATTGTTTATCATATCATTCTGGACTTTTTTAATAATGGTTAGTGGATTTTTCATTCATTAATTTTTCACCTCAACTTATAAGTAGGTGATAAAAAAAAATTGATGCTATTTATTAACTCAAATTGGGGATTTGTCTATAAACAAGTATATATGCTACTTCTTGTTTCTGATATGCAACAAAACTTCTGTCATAATATGGTTTATAATCAGTTAGACCAAACATAACATCACCCATATTTCCGTGACAAGTCTCAAGTTCAAAAATGAATCACCAGCACAATGATCAAAATCCCACCATTTCAATTCAAAACTGAATGTTTAGGACAACACCAAAGATTTAAATGTGAAAGTGTATACTTCAAAAGATTTATCAATGGGTTATTTTAGCTGTCTGAAGAGTCCTTCAGAAAACATTGGAAAAAAAATTAATCTTACCTTCACAGTCTGTGATATTGGTAGAGTTCACATTCCTTGTTCCATAGTTAGGTCCTAAAGTAATGTTGCATGGTGTACAGCTCGTGTTTGAGTAGGGCATGTCCACTGGCTGGAAAGTGTCTAGAGGACATGGCGTACACCGGTCACTGGATATAAACTCACCAGCAACACACTTCCCTATGAAGAGAACAACATTTTTAACATTTATACAAGGAAAGAAGTGCATGAATCAACAATTTATGAACACAGATTAACCATGCAATAAATAATGAGTAGTTGAGAAAAAAACTCTTTAACAATATTAATTTCATGCATAAGCAATTCAAATGGTTGATCATGAAAACTGTTCCAGCTGCAATAAAATGAATTTTGATAATACAAAAAAGAGCCCCCATCACGTAAGACATCTGTCTCTTGCTCAAATAAGGCAATGTCTTAATGATGAATTTAAACATAACAGACGAATATCTAGTGACGTAAAATCAAATAATAACTGGTTCTCATGAGCCACGAACTAATATGAAAGTAAACCAATAGAATGGTATCCGTGACAATAAACGTAATTAGAGGCAGTGGTATACTGAGGTGTGTTATAGCAGGGGGCTATTGTATATCCTTGAATAATATGCTATTTTGCAAATGATTAATTCATAACTGTTTGAAAGACCTATGTTGAGTCATGTGTCTGACATGCAATAGGTAATAACTAACACAACATGCAAGTACCTCCTTATTGACCAGTTATCATTAAACTGAACACTAATAATACAATTTTTGTTATCTGATTTATATTTATTATTCTCCATTTCTTCATGTAAGATGACATTCTGTATTGTGCCTAATCACATCTGCACAGATCTTAAACTTACTGTATTTATGTATTGCATTCTTTATAGATCTGTATGATGTTATAATGATAATTTATTAAATTTGGTTTATGCACAACTTGATGATCTTGAGTTATTTTAGGTACAAACTGCCAGGTTTGCAATGTCAAATTACAAGGCTGTCACTGACTAATACTTGTATAGCAGTGTCGTACATGTACCTTGTCTTGAAATTGAGAGGTGACAGGGAATTTTATCTCCCCTGTAAGTGTCTTGGGATCCCATGAGATGGAATTGGTCATGTGATGAGTCAGTGAAATGGTCCAGCATCAAGGAATCAATACTTTGTATTTTTCTCGAATTTTAAATTTTCTCATATCCAGTATTTTACAGCAGAACTTACATGCAAATTTGAACTTAGCATGGGGGAGAAACTTCCAATACTGTTTTAAAGACTTTATATAGTCATAATTGTGCCATACTTCATTGTTTTATTGATTTTGAGTGTCATCTCTTTGCACAGCTTTGCATAATGGCAGAATCAGGACAAAGCCAATGGTATCCTGTCAATATGGTGCATGGACTATTGCAAGAAATATTGCAAAATAGAGCCAAGCAGCATTTAGCTGATAAGGCCAAAGATTTCTCCATAATGGCTGCAAAAAAATGCAATGATTCCCAAGGGGGAACAACTATGCAAAATGAGAGCCCTGTAGTGCCATCAAAATCAAGCTGAAAGCTTGCATCTACTGATAAGGGGATGTGTCATTACCTATGAGTTCATCAGATGACTGAATTCTTGAGAGAGTCAGTGACAGAAAACATGACATCTGCACAACAATGGTGGCACCCAGATGACAGTTGTATTGAACGACAAGCAACTAACAATAAAGTGATGCGGGACCATCAGATTGAATTACTGACAAATTTGTAAGCTATCATAACAACTTTCAAGACACAAGTTAACAGTCTTAGCAAAAAGACCCATGGGTGATATGCCAGGATTCAATGAACTGGCAGAGAAATGTGCATGGACAAAAATAGTTAAGCATAATGGGGAAAGTGATCTTTTTTCCACCGGTGAGATTGTCAATGAACATTGTGGGCAGCCCATTCAGGAGAGCTTGGCCAAAATTGTGAATGTGGGATTCAGGGCCCAAACAGCACAGGATAAATTTAAGGACTTGAGCTAAAACATTTAAGGCCACAAACTTGACAAAAATTAAGTGTACCTAAAGTAAATCCTGAGATTTGGGCAAAAATGAATAAAGCTACAAAACAAAAGGATGCCAAGCTCTAAAAGTTTTAAGGAACTGTTGCTAAAGCTAATGTTCTCCTTCTCAGGCTCATGGATGAATTACTACATAATAAGTTAGATGGTATGCCTATAAATGCAAATAAACTGCTTGCAAATGCTGGTGAAGTATTGTGGATGCTTTCTTCTGCATTTTGTGACATGTCTCGTATGTGAAAAGAGCTGATCAAGCCGGATCTCTATTACAGTTATCAATCTCTCTGTGCACCCAAAAAGAAGGTAATTGACCTCCTGTTTGGAGATGATCTGTCTACAAAAGTTAAAAATAATGCAGATGCTCAGCAGATGGGGAACAAAGTGTCTGGAAAGTTCTTGGCTTCAAACACCGGATGATGCTTCAATTATATAGGTGCTCAAGCAGGACCCAAGTCTTTTTATTGAAGATGGGGGCCAGGTTCCAGCCCTATCAACAGCAAAAATACCAATGGAGACCACAGAACCTCAAAAACAGGAGATCTTACAACTCCCGTAAAGATTTGTGAACAGAGGCAGCGTTGTATCTTTCACAAAAACTCTAAGTAGCAGTTTTCCAATTCACAAGAACAATTTCTTTTCCAGTCTTATATAATATGCTAGAAAATTCTGTTGCTGGTAAGGTTAGTTTGTGTGCTAAAACATGGCAGAAGATAACTTCAGATGCATGGATTTTATCTAATCTGAAAGATTATAGACCCATACTCGAAAGCAGCCCAGCCTAAACTTGTATTCCAAAACAGGAAATTCTCTGACAAAGAATCCACTGTAATTACAACTGAAATTGATAAACTGCTGAAAAAGGGAGTAGTTGTGAGAATAAACTTTGCCTGTGTAAAGTACTTGTCTAACATTTTCACTAGAGAAACGTGTGATGGGCGCATCCATGTTATACTTAACCTGCATGCTTTCAATGCATATGTGGTACATCACCATTTTAAAATGGAGACATTAAAAACAGCACTGACCATGGTTTGCAAAGATTCTTATTTCACTTCTTAGTTGACCTGAAGATGCATGTTATCCTATTCTATTCCAGTTGACATTTCTATTAGCAAATATCAATGCTTTCACTAGAAAGAACAATTTTATCAGTACATCCGTTTACCAACTAGATTAGCATCTGCACCAAAATAATGAAGCATATTTTTCCTTCCCTGTGTAAAATGGGTTATCTCAATATTGTCTATTTGGATGATAGACTTCTTCAAGGTTCAACATACTTAGAGTGTCAAAACAATGTGCCATACTGCTGCATTATTAGACAATTCGGGATTTACAATACAACTAACTAAATCCATTTTGCAACCCACACAAACCATCAGCTTTGTGGAATTTCTCATTAATTCTGTAATATGACAGACTGACTGAGGGAAAGGCACAGGCATTGACTGAGTTTTGTGAAACAGAGTTGAAGCAGAAACATTGGACTATTCGTGAAGTAGCACAAGTAATAGGCACAATGGTTGTTAGTGACCCAGGCTTACAATATGTCCATCTCTACTACAAACCTTTGGAATGGGAGAAAGACAGATTACTGAAAATACTTAAGGGCAATTATGATGCATCTATTTCACTTTTCAGCAATACTAAAGATACAATTAAATGGTGGATCCAAAATGTTAAAATCAATTTTAAGCCTATTTGCATAGGTAACCCAGACATTTTATCAAAAGGGTAAATTAGACAATATTAAAACTGGAGGCTGCTGGAGTAGTACTGAGAAAATGGCATATCAATGTTTTGGAATTGCAGGCCTGCTTTCTGACGTTAAAGTCTCTTTGTGGATACAAATATAACTTATACATTAGGCTCTTCATGGATAATACTGTACCTGTTGTCTACATTAATAAAATGGGAGGTAGGATAAGATTACTAAATGGATCAAGACTGTTACGAAGGAGGCAGGGATTGATACATCCATTTTTGGGGCCCACGGCACTAAAGCTGCATCAAGCACTGCTGCAGCTAATATGAAATTGTCTTTGCATACTATTATTAAGACTGTAGGATGGAGTAATGATTGCACTTTCTTTAAGTTCTATAATAATCCTGTATTGGAAATCTTAGACTTCAGCAGTACTGTGCTTGGGAAGTCCCAACTATGACAAATTTTGATTCAATCTCACATGCTTATATATTGTTCTTTATAGTTTCATCTAGTAATGCAAATATACATTTTATTTTATTTTTTTCTTAATTGTTGTACTTAAATAATAATAATAATCATAATAATAACGCTTTATTTATAGAGGGTGACTCATTAGTCAAGGACTATTCTCCCTTGAGGCCCTCTTAAGAGAGTATAACAATGCACATTATATGAAGACAGCAATAATTAGTGTTTATTTTAACATGTTTAGTATTAAAATACTAAATTCCATTATCTATTAGAAACACATACATGCTCATGATATCTTTTCTTAAACACTCTAATATTTTCAGCAGATTTTACATGTAGTGGAAGCTTATTCCACAGAACTGTACCAGAGTATTGAAAACTCTTTTAAATTGCTCTGTTCTTCATTTTGGTACTAGAAGGTTTCCATGTGATATTGATCTCAACTGGTATTGTGTTGAAAAAGGCCTGAATAAATCCTGAAGATACTCTGGTGCAGTTCCATGTAGACATTTATATACAATAACTGCCTTGTGAAAATCTATCCTTGCATAAACTCTGAAATCTCATGGAATCCTGAGGCACTTACAGAGGAAATAAAATTTCACAACTAAAAAAGACATTACAAAGTCGTAGTCTGATTGGAATTTTATGAACCTGTAAGTGCCCGAAGGATCACATGCCCACCCATATATAAATTAATTATCTTCATGCAAATTATCCCACCCTATTGTTGCTCTCTGTGGCATCCAAGCTGATTATGCTCTAAAGACTCACTCATCACATGACCAATTCTATCTCATGTGACCCCTCAGGCACTTACAGGTTTAAAAAATCCCAATCAAATTGCAACTTTGGTAAGTCTTATTTAATTGTGAAATCATGCAAGAGGCTATTATTAGTCTCTTTACTTGCTGCCATCATAGGGGTTGTGGGAGGATCACGTGGGGTGGGCATGATCAGAACATTTCCCATGGGTTAGCAATGGCAGCTGAAAGAGCCATTACAAATGTAGATAATCTTACACAATATTGCATAATCATGTGATCAGTCATTTTTCTGGCAAAGGTACAGACGATGGATTAAGAGTCTCTACATCAAACTATTCTTATCGATTCTGCTGGATTTGAATCTGGTGGTTTTCCATATCGTTTAAAAATACTTTCTGCTCTCTCTCTCTCTCTCTCTAAAAATACAAATAAACCAACATGCACATTATCCATTCAAACAACAATTTTATTAGTTCATTTTTCTTTTAGTTAGAAGTCGTACTTTTAACAGTCTCCTTATAGTCTTTTTGTAGCAATATTATAGACCAACACATTACATATAAGCCAATACCAAAAGCCAATTAAATCTTTTTACCCACATGGCAATTAATTTACAGCCTGTCATAAAATGTGTACTATCATCGGTTTCATTGTACTTTGTCCTAGAACATATTTATCCAAAAATCAAAAAGGCTAATGAATAATCTTCTTTCTAATAAGTTGCATTTGATCTTTAAGATCTTACTTTTCTTGCAGCAAGTTAAAAACCAACAAAATCTGCAATGACCCCTGGACATTGTAATCCAAATAACGCATTTGTCTCAGCTAAGTTTACTAATTTCTTTGTTGTGAAAGAATGTCTTGGGTGATAATGTGTTCTCCAGATATCTTGTGGTGAACAAGGGCTGAGTTTTTAAAATTCTTAAACCCTGTCATGAAAGGATTATTCAATTTTGCAGTCTTCTCAATCATACGATCAGAAGTCACACCGGTAATCCTAATGGATGTGCCGTATTCCAGTCAAGGGAATTATTTTCTCCATTTTTCATTAAAGTCAGATCCACAGTTACTCTTTTGTGTTCTGCTTCTTTCACTTTCTTTGCTAATGATTCTTAGTCCAAGTTGTTTTAATCTGGAGATCACTTTCTAGTGCAGCAAGCATTAACGTTAAAAATCTGGATGACATCTTGCTGAGCTCAATGGAAATTGCGTGAGAGCTCGTGAGGTTAGAGGAAACTATTCCATCATAATATTGCCTATGCTAGTCTGGTTAATTGTTTTATATGCTCCCTGCATTGCACTCCAATATACAAATAGCGGAGTGCAATGCAGGGAGCACATGAAGCAGGGAACCAGACTGTGCCTATGCTCAAATTAAACACGATGTCATCCCTCATCCAAAGCATTGGATATTAAATAAATCCTGATTGATTTTTGCGAATCTTTTGCATCAGAAAAACGCACAGCAACAAAATGTGTGTCAATTTTCTCCAGCATGTGTCCCTGACACACAAATGTGTGTAATGGGAAACAATGACTACCAACATTTATGACTGGGAGTAATGAAATTGTCTAGTTTAGTAAAAAGTGCTCTTTCTCTATGTTCCATGGAAACTTACAGGTGCAGCTGGAAGCACAACATTGATTTTTCAACTACTTTACAACTCCACAATGCTCTATCCTTTTTTGTTTTCAAGTACTAATTTGGCACTTTTCATGTCATATCTTTTTGAAAAAGACTATGCACTGCCTACCATATCTATATTTGTCTCAGCTATTGACCATGTACAGAAACTGAACAATATCCAAGAGCCAAACAATTCCTTTCTTATTCAAAAACTTCTGCAAACACTTCATAAACATTTCCCACAGACTACCATTGATAAATGTATTCTACAAAAATTCGCTCCAGTCCTGCCTAAATTCACTCACAATGCCTTCCGTGTGGCTGTATTTAAGTCCATGTTTCTCTCTGCACTTCACCATTAATACTGGCCGCCATGTATAGCCTATCGTGCTGAAAAATGGCGTTAAACCCCACAACAACAACAACAACTCTCTGCACTTCATGCACTCTTGCAGTTAGCAGAAACCTGGTTTCAGAAGTCCAAACTTCTGTTCTCTTGGGTTCAGATCAGTTACAATGGTTTAGTTGTCCAATTTACACATTCCAAACACTCCAAGGGTACCCCTTTTGCCTAAGTGTCATGCCTCAAAAGGTACAAGACCAATGCCTTGTCCATGCACTGCATCACTATCACAATTAATGGGTCGGCATTTGGGACCATTCTTTCCTTACCTCTTTGGGTGGGGTTGCCCATAAATAGGCAGGAGTTCAACCAAGCCTTGTGCACATCACTTGTCCTATGCAGTTTTAATCCTCAATTATTCAAAACTCATACTTTTAGGATTGGGGCAGCATCAGGGTGCTAAGCATTGTCTATCAGACAGTATTATTTGCATCTTGGGTAGAGGCCAGTCATATCTCTTTTCTTCCAGTGTCATTCTGTGGCATGGAATACAAACATTTCTGGATATTTTGTGCCACTTTCACATGTGTGCAGGACTGGTGGTGTTTATATGTGTACATTAATACTAGGTCAGTGTACAGAACTAGCTTCCAGTGTTTGCTGAATTTTTGGCCACGTCAGACATTGTTACTTATGCTTCCTCTTTACCCGCACTCTCAGAAGATATCTGGATTTATTTTGTCACATACTGTCACTCCATGTTGCAGCTGCAGTACTCCACAATTAAGCTCCACCTGGAGGGGTTGAAGAATCACCTAGCCAATTCTTTCCACAGGGGAAAATTTTTCAGCTGGTTGGGGAAAGAATTGGCTAGCCAGTTGTTTCCCCCAAGGAAAGCATTGGCTAGCTGATTCTTTCCCTGGGAAAAAAAATCTGCTAGCCAATTCTTTCCCCAGGGAAACTTTCAGAGGGGGGTAAATTTGACTACTACATCTGGTACCTGACCAAAAGGAAATTATATAAAATGTGAACCTGAACTGCTTTGTTGTAAGCCCATATGTGTTACCCACACACACTGAGCGGTACAAGCCTAATTATTACTAATATGAGTGGCTTAAAAGTGCAATCTGAGTAAAAAAGAGTGATGTATATTTTACATACCATATTTACAGAAAACCATATGAAAAACATACATTTTTAAAAATTTATTTCTGCTACTTACTTGGATCTGCAGTTAGTTAAGATTCTTGTCACAAATTGACTAAATCCATGTGGACTAGTATGAGAATACAGACAAAACAAAATGAAGAAAAAAAAATTATGCACAACATTCACTTTAATTAGTCTAATCACATGTTTAGCTTTTGCTCAAAGTTTATAAAGTCCCCAAATTCTCTATGCTATATGACTGTAGAATTCCTCTTTCAAAATTCGTAAAGCACTACTGATTTGTCCTTTTCCTGATGCAACATTTTCTTTAGTTTAACAAAATCCCTCTCCTCTAACATTTTTTAGTCATATCGATCAAGTCCTTTACACTTGATGACATATGGCACCATGTTTTTTCAAAATAGACTTGTGGGTCACGAGTGGCCGAAAGCGCTTTCCGTTACAGATCATTGCCATCTCACCTCTGTCTGCATGGGTTCAAGTCTTGGATTTGGTCAATGTGGGTATGTGAGAAAGCTTGCCAGTAGTTTCTCGTGGTCGGTGGTTCTTCCTCCACCATTAATACTGGCTGCCACGTATAGCATTAAACCCTACAACAAACACAACAATATAGACTGGTCCACTCATGAGCTATAATTAATGTCTGACATGTGGTTTCAAGGTTCAAGAAACCTGTCTCTTTACTTTGAAACATGTCATGTACTTATTGCTATAAATAGAAAACAAAGAAACTGTTAAATGTACATAACCAAATGGTTGCACACATTGTCAATGAAGATCAGTAGAATGGAGAGCTATGGGCGATCAATGTCACATGACATGAGCCTCAAACTGTACTTGTTATTTTGTGTCTTGCTTGCTCTTGATGTCGCCAGATATAATCCTTGATGTGACCTCTTAAACTTTTTTAACATGAACTCAACAGGTACACTATAGCTAATTTTCTTACCTGGGTAATTATAAATGGGCAGGCACCCGAGTACCTGGGTACTCACTGACACCTTTATTCACATTTTCAAAATCAAAGAGTCTGTTAGCCAACCCACTCATAAACATGCTCACATTTTAAACTGGATTCTTCATACACCTAATGATAATAAAGTCTATGAAGTCCTGCACTGGTGTCCCATGAATCTGCATCAGATGAAGTCATGCACTGGTGTCCCATGAATTTGCATCAGATGAAGTCATGCACTGGTGTCCCATAAATTCGCATCAGATGAAGTCATGCACTGGTGTCCCATGAATTCACATCAGATGAAGTCATGCACTGGTGTCCCATGAATTTGCATCAGATGAAGTCGTGCACTGGTGTTCCATGAATTTACATCAGAAGAAGTCATGCACTGGTGTCTCATGAATTTACATCAGATGAAGGCATGCACTGGTGTCTCATGAATTTACATCAGATGAAATCGTGCACTGGTGTCTCATGAATTTACATCAGATGAAGTCATGCACTGGTTTCCCATGAATTCGCATCAGATGAAGTCATGCACTAGTGTCCCATGAATTTACATCAGATGAAGTCATGCACTGGTGTCCCATGAATTTGCAACAGATGAAGTCATGCACTGGTGTCCCATGAATTTGCATCAGATGAAGTCATGCACTGGTGTCCCATGAATTTGCAACAGATGAAGTCATGCACTAGTGTCCCATGAATTTGCAACAGATGAAGTCATGCACTGGTGTCCCATGAATTTGCATCAGATGAAGTCATGCACTGGTGTCCCATGAATTTGCAACAGATGAAGTCATGCACTGGTGTCCCATGAATTCACATCAGATGAAGTCATGCACTGGTGTCCCATGAATTTGCATCAGATGAAGTCGTGCACTGGTGTTCCATGAATTTACATCAGAAGAAGTCATGCACTGGTGTCTCATGAATTTACATCAGATGAAGGCATGCACTGGTGTCTCATGAATTTACATCAGATGAAATCGTGCACTGGTGTCTCATGAATTTACATCAGATGAAGTCATGCACTGGTTTCCCATGAATTCGCATCAGATGAAGTCATGCACTAGTGTCCCATGAATTTACATCAGATGAAGTCATGCACTGGTGTCCCATGAATTTGCATCAGATGACGTCATGCACTGGTGTCCCATGAATTTGCATCAGATGACGTCATGCACTGGTGTCTCATGAATTTGCATCAGATCACTCTAATGAATGATAACCTAACATCTTATTTTGTTTTGCAATTTTATGCTGTTTTATTTTTATAAAGCTGTAATTGTCCATATTTTTATGTTATATAATATTGTAAAACACTGAGCTTCTAAAGATTAGGTGCTGTACTAAGTCCACATTATTATTATTATTATTATTAATTATGTATTACATTCTGCACTATTCTGTACCATGTACTTTTGTATTACATTCTGTATCATGTTGTACTTATGTATTACATTCTGTATCATGTTGTACTTACCTATTACATTCTGTATCATGTTGTACTTATGTATTACATTCTGTATCATGTTGTACTTATGTATTACATTCTGTATCATGTTGTACTTATATATTAAATCTGTACCATGTTGTACTTACATATTAATTCTCTATAGATATTATGTTATACTTACGTTTTGCATTCTGTACCAATCTGTAATTCTATATTAAATTCTGGACAGATCTGTACTATGTTCTACTTATGTATTAAATTCTGTACAGATCTGTATCAATTTATATTTATATATTACATTTTGTAACATGTACTTAACATATTACACTTTGTACAAAACTGTACCATGTTGCACTTATATATTACCTTCTATACAGACTTGTACCATGTTGTAATTACATATTACATTTTGTACAGAGCTGTACCATGCTGTACTTATGTAATACATTCTATACATTTTTTTACCATGTTTTACTTACATATTACATTCTATACAGAACTGTACCATTCTGTACTTACATATTACATTTTGTACAGAACTGTACCATATTGTACTTACATATTACATTTTGACCAGAGGTGTACCATCTTGTATTACATTCTATAAAAACTGTACCATGTTGTACTTACATATTACATTTTGTACAGAGCTGTACCATGTTGTACTTGTGTATTACATTCTATACATATTTGTATCATGTTGTACTTACGTATTACACAGCTACTGTTGCTGGTAGACCCTTCCATGTCAGTGGTTCTATTTTTATCTGAGCAAGAAACACATGATCCCCAACGAGCTTCTGACATGGAATGATCTTTATAGAATCCTCTTTTACATGGGGTACAGCTCCCACTTACATTTTCATAGCCAGCCGGACAGAAAACTGGAAATAAACCAAAACATAAACACTGGTCTTAAACTTACTTTTAGTGCATTTCTCTATTCACAGAACTCACCCAATTAAAAGTGAATAATGGTTCTTTTATGGGGATTGTTTTTCTTGGATATCAAGTTAACCGTGAAACTGTTGCAAAACTCTTACAGGTAACAATTCCTTTTACAATCAACTTAGACTTTGCTAAAATAAAAGGTCTGAACAGTAACAAGCAACTCATATTGGTATAAACATTGATTTAGTTTGATGAATACAAGTTCTGAATTCATTGGCATTTGCCTTTTTTGTAAGCCAGATCTAATTCCCAAGTAATATTTTCATAGTTGTCTGCCAGTGATTGTAGAATGATAAGCAATCAGCTACTAAAGGCAGCACTCATTTTGCTTTCCCAGTTGACGAATTCTTTGATAGAGCCATGAAGGTGATACCTGTTCAGTGCATCTGACCTTAATTCCTTACCATGTAAAAGTAGTAGCGATTTTGTTTTCCTAGCTGACAAGTTTTTGATTGAGCCACAAATCTGTTACTAGTTTAAAGCCTAGTCAAGTCCTATTTTCAGTAAAACTGCTCGTGCTTATTTTAGCTATCTGTGATTAAGCATCACAAATGACACCTGTACAGTTGCAGCAATACTTTAATAGATTTCACAGACTACATGTCACTTAAAGAGATCAGTCTCAACTTGAGTAATGGTACATGACAGTGACATTTATAGAATAAAGTCAATCAAAAAAGTACATATTTTGGTTTCACTGCTAAATTTGTAGATGGAATTAATATATTATGGGATATTGATTATCATATCATTCTGGACTTTCTTAATGATGGTTAGTGGATTTTTCATTCATTAATTTTTCACCTCAACTTATAAGTAGGCATACAAATATTAATGCCATTTATTAACTCAAATTGGGGAGTTGTCTATTAACATAGCTTATATGCCTGCGTATAAGCCAAATAATTTAGGAACAAATAAAGGCCTGGAAGAAGGGATGTCAGCTTATCCGTGGGCCAATGTCTAAACTTGACAAATTTTAGGTTTTTGTTGACTACTGTAATGGCTGTAAATCTTGGGACAGGAAGCAATAATTTTGTCCGTGTCCTAAGACATGGGCATGTAAAAATATACTAATTTTCCGTGACCCGACAATTATTAAACTCCTACACAGTACTATGATTGATTTTGTTATTATTTTGCATGTGCATATTTTCTGATTTCTCCAACATGAAGTTAATTAAAGGTAAATACGGACTTCATAATTTGTGGGCCGGTTGAGTTTACCAGGAAGACCACGCTGAATTATAATGAACAGTGCTTACACAGTACAAAGCGTGCATAGCATCACTTAAATCCTTACTTATTCCCAAACATATTAAATGCAGATTTTGCTTTATTCACTGTTTCGACCAAATTGCATTTTTCCAGCTAACATTTTAACTAGTCCTTAATAGCTGTTTCATTTACGCTGAATCATATGCTCATGAGTTACTTATTTTCAATGATATAAGTGATCCTACAAATTGAGGTAATATTTTTAAAAAGGTACGCATGTTTAATTGTACAAGGCAGGTAACCATCATAATTTACATGTTCACGAAGAGTGGTAATAATAAAAGCTAAAATTCTCATTTAGTTCAACTAAGATCATCATTATCAATAAATTTTATTTTTGTGTTTTAGCTGAACAAACATCATAACTTTTCACACAATGGAAAGCTTGATGTTTCAGCGTCTCCTATGTTGATAGTCGGTGAATTTCTTAAGTTTTGCGACAGAAATTCAGGCCAGTTAATCATTAAAACCCTGAAACTGGCTTGTGATAACAGGGAATTTTGACCGGTAACGATACAAGTACATTGATGTGTAGTTGCCTTTTTTTCCTTAATATTAGCACGATTACCATAGTTTTGTCAAACAGGGGCAAAGGCATGCCAAAATAGCCAGCCTCATGGCACCGTACATGTGGGAACTATTTTCCCCTCTTTGTATATCCGACCATATTCCCTTATTGTAAACTTGTAAAGCATTTAGTAATGATTATTATAAATCATGGATTCTGAATTAGTTTTTTTGAAGACATTTGCTGCGTGGCATGTATTTCATTCCTTCTTTTATAATTTTAACGATGGTAATTATCATTGGTATATACGGTATAAAAATGCCAGGTGTTCACTCATTTAAGTTTCTTTCGTGAGAACGGTGCTATAGGATATGAAGTTACAGCATTCATAGTGATCATTCTTGGGACTGAAATTAATTGCAGTTGATTTTATTGCTGTGGTTTATTTTTTTTAGGTTTTGTATTATTATAGAGGTAAAAGAAAATCATTAATTTACATGAATAATGTTTAAACATTCTATTTAGTGAAGAAACAAATTTTTTATAGAAAAGTAATTATTTCATCATAAGAATAATTCACAAGTGATCCAACAGAACATGTGGGACTTTTCTTGTTTAGAAGAAATGAAAATCAAAGACATAATGTAATGATCAGGAGTTCTCAGTGAAAACCGGAAGATATGTAATCGGGAGGTAGGCATGGAGTGACCCCAAAAATCTGGAGTTTTTTTTCCTTAGCTTTTATGGTATTAGCATCAAACCATATTGTTTTTGTTCATTGTGTTGTCATACTGGGATAATATTTTAATGAGTTAGGTATTTACAATTTCAAAGCAAAGTAAAAACGTAATTACCGGTGCACTGATATATAATTTCCAATGCAATAATGCATAAACAAACAATAATCGAGTCAAAAGTGAGAGGTAGTGTTACAGAAACCTATTGAATGCTAAATTTTTGTCATCGCTCGATCAAATTATACACAAATCTAAATTAGGCAGAAAAAATAAGAAAACAGAAAGTTAAATAAATTATTTTTCAAACAAGTTTATACCATTTCTTTTTAATAATCAAGCATGCTAACCTCGAGATAAGTATACATGTAATTTTTAAAAAAATATAACTTTGCCTAAATAATAAATTTAGAACTTACCTTGTACATCCTGACATGTCTCAGAGTTGTAGGTCAGCTTATACGCGGGTCATGCACTTTTTAATTTTTATACCTGTTCAGTTTGGGGGGTTCGGCTTATACGCGAACTGTCTTATACACGAGTATATACAGTACATATGCTACTTCTTGTTTCTGGTATGCAATAAAACTTCTGTCATAATTCGGTCTTTAATCAGTGTTAGACCAAACATAACATTACCCATATTTCTGTGACAAGTCTCAAGTTCAAAAATGAATCACCAGCACAACGAAAAAATCCCACCATTCCAATTCAAAATTGAATGTTTAGGACAACATCAAACCAAAGATTTAAATGTTAAATTTTATATTCAAAAGATTTATTAAATGTAATGGGTTATTTTAGCTGTCTGAAGACTCCTATGAAAAACATTGGAGAAAAAATTAATCTTACCTTCACAGTCTGTGATATTGGTAGAGTTCACATTCCTGGTTCCAGAGTTAGATCCTGAAGTAAGGTTGCATGGTGTACAGCTCGTGTTGGAGTAGGGCATGTCCACTGGCTGGAAAGTGTCTAGAGGACATGGCATACACCGGTCACTGGATATAAACTCACCAGCAATACACTTCCCTATGAAGAGAACACAATTTTTAACATTTATACAAGGAAAGAAGTGCATGAATCAACAATTTATGAACACAGATTAACCATGCAATAAATAATGAGTAGTTGAGAAAAAACTCTTTAACAATATTAATTTCATGCATAAGCAATTCAAATGGAAGGTCATGAAAACTGTTCCAGCTGCAGTAGTTTTCCCTGCAGGAAAATTAATTTTGCAAATAATAACAAAAGGCCCTATCGCATAAGGCAATGTCTTAATGATGAATTTAAACATAACAGATGAATATCTAGTGCCATAAAATCAAATAATAACCGGTTCGCATAAGCCATAAACTAATATGAAAGTAAACCAATTTAGCGGTATCCATGACAATAAACGTAATATAAGGCAGTGGTATACTGAGGGGTGTTATAGCAGGGGGCTATTGTATATCCTTGAATGATATCCTATTTTGCAAATGATTAATTCAGAACTGTTTGAAAGACCTATGTTGAGTCATGTGTCTGACATGCAACAGGAAATAACACAACATGCAAACTACATTCTTATTGACCAGTTATCATTAAACTGAACACTAATAATACAATTTTTTATATCTGATTTGTATGTATTATCCTCCATTTCTTCAAGTAAGATGATATTCTGTATTGTGCCTAATTACATCCGCATAGATCTGAAACTTACTGTATTTACTTATTACATTTTTTATAGATCTGTATGATGTTACAATGATAATTTATTAAATTTGGTTTATGCACAACTTGATGATCTTCAGTTATTTTAGGTACAAACTGGCCTTTTTGCAATGGGCTTTGTCTGGTTATGATCATTAAGGGAGGAATTGGTTGTGTGGTAAGCTTATGTAATGTTGAATTATAAGGCTTAGTCACTGACCAATACTTGTATAGAGGTGTTGTGCATGGTCTTGAAACTGAGAGGCAGACAGGGAATTATGCAAGAGGCTATTACTAGACTCTTTACTTGCTGCCTTCATGGAGGTAAAAGTGTGGGAGGGTCAAGTGGGGTGGGCATGATCAGAAATTTTCCTATGGGTTAGCATTGGCAGCTGAATTCAAAGAGCCAACCAATGTCGATAATCTTACATAACAATGCATGATCATGTAGATTAGTAACATGGGATCAGTAATTTCTCTGACTTTTCAAATGGATTAAGAGTCTCTACATCAAACTGTTCTTATGGATTTAATGTGCTGGATTTGAATCTGGTGGTTTTCCATATCATTTAAACAGACTTTCTTCCCATCTTCCTGACTCTTGCTCTATGTTAGGAGGATTTCATATTTCTGTTGTGATTTTTTTCTGTTAGTAGTCCACATTTGGACAACATTTTTGACAACACTGCTGACAGGAATTGGAAAGGCCATCATAACAGATGATTTGACCCTCTTGCTAGCCATAATCGGGTAACCATGACGTTACCGGAGAATTGGTCTATGCCAAACTTAGATAAGAACTTTCTAGTCAAAGCATTCATTTCAGCCGGCTATTAACAAAATCTTATCAATTCATCTGATCAGGTAATGTAGCAGCAACAGCGATAATGATAGTCAACCAGTTCTCGGAACAGACAATTTTGTCCATGCAAAAGTGGAAGTGCCTTCAACATATTCTAATGATTTGACAGTGACCCAATTGTCGAGGATGTTAGTGGCATTGCAAAATACTCTGGCTACGTTATCTGAAAGCGTTTTGCTCCTTGACTGACTTGAGGAATATTGGCATGAAGGAAGGGCATGCAGAAATCATTGCCGTCAGATGTCCCATTCATGGACAATAATGCAGAACATTGGGAAGAAAACTTCATTCCTTCAGTGATGGTTGCAATATATGAGGTGGAATCCTTACTGTTCATGGAGACAGTGCATCAGAATCTTTGCCAACAATTTCAAGAAGATTTACAGATTCCTCCAGCTCTCATCTTATGCAGAGGAAATTCCAGAACAGGTCCAAGAACTACCGACATTAAAGACTGGGAGTAATAAAATTGTCCAGTTTAGTAAAACATGCTCTTTCTCCATGTTCCATTGAAACTTACAGGTACATTGATTTTTCACCCACTTTACAACTCCACAGCGTTCTCTATCCTTTTCCTAACAAGTACCAATTTGGCACTTTCGATGTCATATATTTTTTAAAAAACTATGCGCTGTCTACCATTTCTGCCTATGTCTAACCTACTGGTTATATACAGAAACTGAACAATATCCCAGATCCAATTAATTCCTGTTTTATTCACAAACTTCAGCTGCAAACATGTCATAAACATTTGCAGCAGACTACCATTGATAAATGTATTCTACAAAGACTCATTCTAGTCTTGCCTAGATTCACTCACACTGCCTTCTGTGCAGTTCTTCTTAAGTGCATGTTTCTCCCTGCACTTCATGCATTCTTGCGGTTTGTGGAAACCTGGTTTCATAAACCCAAACTTCTGTTCTCTTGGGTTCATATCCATGATGATTGCACATTGCTCATGCTATGCTGTTTTAATCCTTAATTATTCAAAACTCATACTTTTAGGAATGGGGCAGCATTAGGGTCCTAAGCATCATCTATCAGACAGTATTATTTGAGCCTTGGGTAGTTGCCATTCATATCCCTTTGAGAAATATATCCGCCAGAGATACAATTTCCAGTTTGTAATTTTGTGCTGACATTATCCATTCTGCACTTCACCATAGCACTTCCTACTGCCTGGTTCTGCTTTCTAATTTTTCTTCTTTCAGGTCCTGTGGGTGCACAGACTGATACAACTGTCCCCATTATATGGACATGCACTTCATATGGGTTGATTGGAGAGCACTTCATTTCATATAGGTTCATGCAAGATGTGACCATCTTACAACACATCGTTCTTTGACTGGCACTCTGTGACATGGAATAAAAACATTTTTGGATAGTGTGTGCACAACTTGGCAGTCTTGTGGGTGCACATGGAATACAAATATTTTGGCAGTCTTGTGGTTGCACAGACTGATACAGCTGTCCACATCATAGCATGACCATCTTACAACACATCATTCTTCCAGTGTTGTTCTGTGGCATGGAATACAAAACATTTCTGGATATTGTGTGCCATTTTGACACGTGCAAGACTGGTGGTGTTTAGGTGGTGCTCTACAGTTTTGTATTTTGCACAGGGTTAGAATTTTTAAGAAAAAGCATTTCCTCAGCTTTCCTCACTGGTTATACTGGCTATTTAAAAAAGACCTTGTATATCTTAGGTATAATTCAAAGAACCTTTAATTCCCTTTATTTTCATGTATGATTGATGGATGTACTATGAGTTATAAAGAATACAGCTTGGCCTTACTTCAGATGTGCACCTTTCAAAAAAGTGCTAGCTCTGCTTGGTCATTTTCACTTCCTGAACTTCGGAGGTAAATTGTATAAAAAAGAGCTGATAACCCTTTTTACATTTTATATATTTGGTAATTCATTCATTGCACTTTCAGAATCTGGTATTGTCTAATCTGGCAAAATTCATTTTCCCTATTTTAATAGCTGCTATGTATAGTGTACTGTAGACTAATTCAGGCTGATTTTTTAGCACAAGGGAGCAGTCATTTTAGTTAGCAGTGTGCTTAAATCATGTACAATTTCCAAAGAAATATCATCCATATTACATTAATGCAGCATAGAGGTATGCCAACATTCTCTCCATTGTGCATGTTTTAAATGCGAACTACTTCACCTTACATATGTCACTCTCTCAAAAGTACAGATTAACTGGTGAGCGTCCCAATAAAGACAACATAGGTATTATTATTGTATAATTTAATTTTAATTTCATGGCTGAAACATTTAAGTCACAAGCATCTAAACAGTCCTTTTGAATAATTCTCCTGTATTTCCCCCACAGAACAGTATTCATGAGTGTCAGAGTCTCTAACAAATATATATATTAATTAAAGGGGAAAGAATACCCCCTGCCTCACCAATTGGTTATATGGAAAGCGCTGGATATTACACTTCCCCATCATACATAATACAGCTGTTTGCCATACCAGTTAACTAAAGTATCAACTATGTAGACAGGTTTTTTTTAAAATATCAATCAACTTTTTAATGAGTGTCCAATGATTGACCCTATCAAATGCCTTACTAGCATCTAAAAAGCATGTAAACACAGGGATGCCATGTTCTACATAACAGCTAACAGTTTCCTTAAAGGCATACAGGCATAAATCTATTGAATGCTGCATTTAAAAACCAAACTGATTGTTGGAGATTGTGACTTCACATCTTTGCAGTATGATGCATTCAAATATTTTTGTGATAATAGTCATAAGATTTATAGGTCAGTAGTTATTTTTGTCTGCCAGGTTACCAATTTTGCTTTTTAGTAGCGCTATAATTGTAACTTTTGTGAAATCATCTGGTATAAAGTTATGCACAAACATACAATTAAATAAAATTATCAACAGCACATGAAGTTTAGTATCTGAAAACTTAAAATGTTTCACAAATAAAAAATCTGATCCTGGACATTTACCACATTTTTTCTTGTTGTTATTGCACTTTTGATCTCAGATAATGATTACCTCAATACAAGCAGAAGGGTTATTCAATGCTGAAAGCACATGCTTCTTATTTGATTCATTTTTAACACTATTGAGTAAGTCTTCAAAATGATTTTTCCACATGTTGCATATATTATTCTGACCATGGTTCCCATCAATGCAAATTGGTAGTTTATTGGAAGTTGTCATTGTATTTTGTTTAACTTGCTTCCAGAATTCATGTTGGTTGATATTTTCAATTTTTTTTACTATTATTCATAATTTGTGTTAAGTAATCCGATTTCTGTGTCCCGATGTCAGGTTTTTGTTACTGAAAGAAGTGTTGACTAAAGTACATGTACCACTAAGGTTAATATTATATCATGTATGCCTCACGAGAAGCTACATTTATTCCATAAAGCCGAGAAAGACTCAAATTTTAATCCACACAAAAGGGTAAGTACATGTAACCCAATTAGCCTTACTGCTGTGTTATCATAAGATGTCTCGTTTAGTCACGCTGATAATTGTTAAGATTACTATTATTGAACAGCAGTAACAGCTGAGAAGTGGCGGCATCAATGTACAATACACAAGTCAGCAGGAAAATGGTTTGATAGCCTTTATGGCTTCCCTTAGTAAGATGTTGAGCAGTTCACTTTGATAATTAGTGGCTATTACTACTGACAATAATTGTCAAAATTACAAATCCTAACGGCCGCTTGGTCAAATCTGCGTGATGTTAATGGTACATATCAAAGCTGTTTTGGCTTCTCTCACTTAGTGTAAAGAAATGTATAAAAACAATAGGGTACCAGACTGCAACTAACAAATCACGTGACAAGATCACTTCCTTTAAAAACACACGGCAATTTGTTTAGATGCATAAAAAAATAGTTTTATCAGTACTGTAGTTGGCAATTTGAATAACTTACTGCAAAAAGATCAACATGTCATAAAGGAAAAGAAAAATTCTCAGTTTAGAAGAGAAAGTGAAAGTAATTCAACTGACCAAGAAGGAGAAGGGTCGAAGATCCTTGCAGAAAACTAATGTTGGAAAGACTCAGTCTCAGATAAACAATACAGTGAAAGATAAGGAAACAATTCTGCAGAAGTGGTAAGGTGAAATGGATGGAGAAAGGAAGATTGTTTGAGCCAGGAGATGTTTGTATCCTGATATGAATGACAAGAAAAAGCAACAATTTTGTCAGTTGAAATGGGATATGAAGACTTTACCGCAAGTAACGGATGGTTGCACAGATTTCAAGTGTGACACAATGTTAAGTGTTCTGTCTTTAGTGGGGAATCAGATGATGTTAATAATGAAGTTGTTGAAGATTGGAATGAAAGAATAAACAATATATGCAGGGGATATGATAGCAAGGATATTTTTAATTGTGATGAGACTGGTTTGTTTTTTAGACTGTTACCAACAGAGTGACAGATGATGTGATCTGTAACATAATTATAAAGACAGTTTTAAAAATATATCAATGGTTATTCATAACTTTCATTTGAAAATGATGAAACAGTTTTACATTTATTTCACAACATGCATGTGATTTTTTAATGAAAATGTTAAATGTTTTATAATTAAATGTACTTGTGACTTTCTTCATGTGTATTTACTATTTCCATTTGTCATCCCCCTCTAAAAAGGCCACCCTCATTATAAGGTCACTTCCCTGCTGCAATAGGGGTGGCCTTATAAGAGGGGGACTACTGTATGCTTCTTGTTAATGAAGGACAGTTATAAAAATATGTATATCACATATTCAAAATGTATTCCAGTTTGTAGCATGTTGAAATTGTTATTAAATTCTGCACAGATCTGTACCATGATGTACTTAAGTATTCCATTTTGTAATGATATGTATGATGTTATACTTATGTATTATATTCTGTACCATATTGTACTTACGTATTACACAGCTACTGTTGCTGGTAGACCCTTCCATGTCAGTGGTTCTAGTTTTATCTGAGCAAGAAACACATGATTCCCAACGAGCTACAAGCATGGAATGATCTTTATAGAATCCTCTTTTACATGGGGTACAGCTCCCACTTATATTTTCATAGCCAGCCGGACAGAAAACTGGAAATAAACCAAAATATAAACACTGGTCTTAAACATACCTACTTTTATTGCATTTGTCTTTTTACAGAACTCACCATATTAACAGATCTTTTGCTACAAGAAATTAATATTGGGATTTTATAGGGATTATTTTTCTTGGATTATCTAGTTAATGGCCATTAAACTCTTGCAAAAGTCATACAGGTAAGAATTCTTTTTCCAAATGACATGACTTGGATCTTGCCAAAATAAAAGGTCTCAACAGGTACCTGTTAGCTTACAAACTCATACTGTTCAGTGTGTGGTCCCTAAAGAATCTGTTTTAGCCCTCTGCTCTATTGTATTTATGCAAATTATGTTCCATTAAGTACTGAGTTCAGATATACAGATTTGTTTGCAGATGATGCAGCTTGGGCCTAATTTGAATTCAAAGTTTCTTTTACAAGAAACAAGTCCTGGATTGAGTATAATGCTGACTGTTCAGGTTTGAACCCTAAAAAACATTCTTCATGGGTGTAAGCAGATTTCAATTATGGTCGATAAACCTACATTGCAATTCAAGTTCAAAGTTGGCACAACAAACAACGTCATAATAAATTAAGAAAATTCAACAAAATGATTTAAAGGATATCACAAAAATTAATCATCAGTTAGAAAATAAGAAAGCAAAAAGGTTGTAGGTGTATCTGTAGATAACAATTTACTACTGGATGACTATATGAATAATATTGATAGATACCAATTTACTATTGTATGGCCATATGAATAATAGTGATAGATAACAATTTACTACTGGATGGCCATATGAATAATATTTACAGATAACAATTTACTATTGGATGGCCATTTGAATAATATTGACTGATAACAATTTACTATTGGATGGCCATATTAATAATATTGATAGATACCAATTTAATATTGGATGGCGTCATGAATAATATTGATAGATAACAATTTACTATTGGATGGCCATTTGAATTATATTGATTGATAACAATTTACTATTGGATGCCCATATGAATAATATTGATAGATAACAATTTACTACTGGATGACTATATGAATAATATTGATAGATACCAATTTACTATTGTATGGCCATATGAATAATAGTGATAGATAACAATTTACTACTGGATGGCCATATGAATAATATTTACAGATAACAATTTACTATTGGATGGCCATTTGAATAATATTGACTGATAACAATTTACTATTGGATGGCCATATTAATAATATTGATAGATACCAATTTAATATTGGATGGCGACATGAATAATATTGATAGATAACAATTTACTATTGGATGGCCATTTGAATTATATTGATTGATAACAATTTACTATTGGATGCCCATATGAATAATATTGATAGATAACAATTTACTACTGGATGGCCATAAGAATCATATTGATAGATAACAATTTACAATTGGATGCCCATATGAATCATACATGAAGAGCACTGTCATAAAAAATTCCCCACTCAAAAGAATCAAGAAATATTTAACTATAGAAACTCACGTTCTCCACTACTGTGCACGTATTCATCTCTTGATGACTGTTTATTATTCATAAATTGAACTGGGTGAAACTGGAATCTCAGTTTGATAGGATTACTAACTTCCCAACAAAGCAGGCAGTGTTATTTTATATACATTTACTGATTATTCATTAAAAGTGAGTGACCCAGCACAATGGTTTCAGTGCACAGACACATAAACTACCGCATATAGCAGCCATGGGCTGGATCTGCCCTGTGACCTGGTTTTATCTTCTTATTTATATCATAGGCTGTGGCTTTTAAAATCTCTAATCTGACAATCACCTAGAGGAAAATGCACATGCCTGCTAGACAAAATGATGGAGAAGTGAATAACGAACCAAATATTTACTCAATATCCATATACAGTTAGACTGACTGACAAGTGAACCATACACAAGACAAAACACAGCATGCAAAGAACTCAATGCCTTTTAATTTTGGAAAAAAAGAACTACTTAATTCTGTTTCAAAGACTCTATGCATGTGTTTATATCTTTGGCATTCTTTGTGTCTAACTCTTCATCACATAAAATTAGTTGAGAAAAGGTGGTAGGAAACAAATTCAAGTTGCACAAGATGACATAACACATTTTGCAGTTTCACCATTTTTAACTCTGATATAACATGATACCTGTACATTGCCGTTTGCAACACAGGGAACATCTTCAGGGAACATGCACACAAGGAAAAGTACCTGCAATTCTGTTAATACTAGCACAATGACAGAATAGATAAGCAAATCATTGCAGTACTATAGATGACACAGATTGTAAATGAGATAGATGAACTAGATCTTTATGTGAATGAACAAGGAACTAATTAATTCCAAGATCAGAACAATGTCCTGTATGAAATATCATGTTACTGTGTGAAATTAAACCAATCACATTTATATATGACGGGGTTTCTCTTGCTGTTGTTTTTTAGGAACAATATGATAAAAGTGTCCTTTCTATTGCGCCTAAATATGTGTTAATCTAAGAGAAATTGCTAACAATGTTTAATAAATATGATTTTGACAAGAAACAAGTTCAGAATTGTGTACAATGTTGACTGTTCAGGTTAAGAGCCAAAGATGCAATATTCCTGGATGTTAGAAGAATCAAATCACCCTCCATGTAGTTATATATAGTAATCAGAAGATAGCGATGCAGTGAAATATTATATGCAAAAATGATGTCACAAACCGCATCTATGCAAAACCACACACATTAATCAGAGGTGAGCTGCTGAAATATATAAGATAAGCAAGACACACCAGTAAGTACAGCAAGGAGTAAGTTGATTGAATTATATATAAGCAAGACACACAACAAAGTACAGCAAGGATTAAAAGTTGACTGAATTATATATGATAATCAAGACACACCAGTAAGTACAGCAAGGAGTAAGCTGAGTGAATTATATATGATAAGCAAGACACACCACAAAGTACAGCTAGGAGTAAGTTGATTGAATTATATAAGATAAGCAAGACACACCAGTAAGTACAGCAAGGAGTAAGTTGACTGAATTATATATGATAAGCAAGATGCACAACAAAGTACAGCCAGCAAGGAATAAGTTGATTGAATTATATGACTTCAAAAAGAGCCTACTATTAAACAAAAAATGAACTAAAACATGGAGTTAAGACACAAGGCACTCAGACATACTCATGGAAAAAAAAAAACAGTTCACATTCCTCCAGATAAACAGAGTTAAAAGGAATCTCAGTGCTAACATTCATCAGAAAAACACTGACAATCACTATGCGCAAACACTTTCCATTGATGATCTATGATATAAACAAAAGACTACACATCCAAGAAAGGAATCTGAATGTTAACAGTAAGAAGAAATACTGATAAGCACTATGCATGAATGTCACAAAAATGCACAAGCACTTGATACCAATACAAGCCATTCTACACTGAGCACTTGGGAGAATCCCTTTTCATAATGGAAATCTTGTATGCATTTAAAGTATATCAAGCTGAACACAACCCAACATTTTAAATATCAACAAATGGGTATTTCTGCATATGACCTTAAACATGCTTTCAAGGGAGCTCATCCCGGCTGTAGAATGTCCATCATATTCCATGAAAAACGCTGAAAATTCTAGCATGGAAAATGCTGGAGTATTTGGACTAATATTCCAGCCTATGTCCAGGGTAGGCTGGAAAACCCTGAACAATTCTTGCATGGAAAATGCTGGACAATTCTAGCATGGAAAACGTTGGAGTATTTGGACTATTATTCCAGGCTATGTCCAGGATAGGCTGGAAAACCCTGGACAATTCAAGCATGGAAAATGCTGGAGTATTTGGACTAATATTCCAGCCTCTGTCCAGGGTAGGCTGGAAAACCCTGGACAATTCTTGCATGGAAAATGCTGGAAAATTCTAGCATGGAAAACGCTGGAGTATTTGGACTATATTCCAGGTTATGTCCAGGGTAGGCTGGAAAACCCTGGACAATTCTAGCATGGAAAACGATGGAAAACCCTGGACAATTCTAGCATGGAAAATGCTGGAGCATTTGGACTAATATTCCAGTCTTTATCCAGGGTAGGCTGGAAAACCCTGGACAACACTAAAATTTAGCTGAAAATTGTTGAAATATTTTATGAAAACGAGATTTTTAACAGGGATGCAACTTTTATTTGATGATAATTTCAAGAAGAACATGATCCAAATTACCCAAACCAACTCCTTGTATTGACTGTGATGTTTAGTAACTTTTAAACAAGGAAACAAAAATTAAAAACTATACTTGTCACTGGTAGTTTAATAGGTTGTGCACTAGTATTCAGTAGACAACATAGCTTAAGTTGTCATAAATATCGCTACACTTCTACTGGTGTGTCATAAAATCCAGATTACTGGCTCCTTAACATCATCCGAGTTTCTAAAAATATGTTCTCTTACTCTAGTTATAGTTTGAATTTATTCTGAAGCAATCTGAACAACAAAATAACAGAAATTCACGTTAATTTCTATCTCAATTTTAATTAAAAAAATTTAAAATATTTTTTTGTACACGTGTTGTTTCATAGTTCATTCACCACATTTCTTATTTTTCTGTTGTCACCACTGGAGTCTGTGGAAGTGATGGTACTCTTGATGGTTTAACCAAATCGCAAAGCTTCTGTCTCACCATCACCTCCCCAATGTTATACTTCTCCTTCATGATTTCTGAAATACAAATCATTGTATATATATATATATATATATATATATATATATATATATATATATATATATATATAGAGAGAGAGAGAGAGAGAGAGAGGGGAGTGAGAGAATGAGAGTTATGCCTGAAACATTTCATGCAATTACAGTACTTTTACAATCCCTGAGGTTGGTAATTGTAATGAGGCACTTGGCTTGATGACTAATGTGATAGGCTTAAAAACCTGTGGTTTCCATCACAAATTAAACTGGCTACCTAACTGCTCCTGTGGCCTAAGTCTAAGTGGTTAGAACGCCTGCTACGAGTGTGAGAGGTCACAGGTTTGAACCCTTAACTGAGTCATAATAAAGACTTATTAAAAAAATGGTACTATTAGCTGCCTTGCCTGGTGCTCAGCATTAACCCTTTACCTCATGCAGGCGTCTTTTGGCGCCTCTACTCCATTCACGTGGAAGCGCCTTTTGACACCTGCTGTAAACATCAGCCATTTTAAGCCGGTTTTCATAGCGCCACCTTCGGGGAAAACCCCCATTTAGATACTACATTCATTTCTGTGAACGACAATTACATCAGATCACGTGGTCACTGTTTATGCCCTGGTCGATATCTGCTATTTAAAGTAATTGGGTCATAATCTTCACTCTCCAAAATGGAGGTCGCAGATTTCATTCAGTACTTACGAAGTTTTCACGATTAGACTCAGAACTATGAACGATTCTACAACTTAGGTAAAGGCTCTGATATTGATGCAGGCAGCAATTAGTTTTCATAAATTATCAAATTCAGATGACTTAGTGATATAGATGCAGACGACAAATTGTAAATTTCAAGTATGAGAAATGGCAGCTACGATTGGTCACGCGGCCTCACTGACATGACGGTGAATGAGTCCTCTCAAGATTTTAAAGCATGTAAAAAATTCTTCAGTGAAAAATAATTACACAGCTATAACAATCAGACTTTTAATCTTAAATTTTTCCACACATAATAGATGTGTACCAAAAATGTAAAATGGTTACAATTGCTGTTTAACATAAAATACACTACATTGCTTAACAGTTAACAGGCAGGCCTATGTGTACGGAGTCGAATAGGTAACAGATGCTCTATTTATAGCATGCTGCACTTTGTAATTATGCTCTATAAGGTAAACGGTTAAGAGGTTAGTGTTAGGACTGGTCAACCTGGTGTCAAGATAATGTGAATGGGTGGGAGACATTATGCTACATGTCTGTGGCATGATATCCCAGTGGTATACATCACTATAAATTGCCACACTGCAGACATCGTAGCGATGTGACTAAACATTTGTTAAAGCTACGTTACTAAACATCTGAATCACGCACACACAAACTGGCTACCATATACATGCAGTTGTGATTATACCATTTAAACTGAAAGTAGATTTACATTGTCCATTTGAATATTGCCTGTCTACACTATAATGTTTCAAGTAGTAGTTGTGTATACGTTTCAATTTCATAATAATGTTCCAGCCTTAGTTCATAAAAAAAATTTTGTTACAATTTGGCATATATTTTGTCATAGGTTAACAAAGTTTAAAACACATGGTTAATAATTTAAAATATACCATAAATTATTTGAATTCTGGACTGGTCTTGGACAGGTGGCCTTGTGTGTGCTTATTATTGGCTCTTGCCCCAGTTAGTGTCTTGCCAATATATTCACCAGAGCTGTACAGCATTCTGAATATTTATTTAGCAGCTTTGTTAAAATCCAAAATTTGACATATTTCTGCCTCATGCTGGGTGTGAAAAAAATTTAATCCAAATTTTCACCATGATGATTCATATGCACTAAGTTTCTGATATATTTACTTATCTACATACACAATTCCAGGTTACAGCTAATGTTCTAGACATTTGAATTTGAAACAAATGTGGTATTACCTCTCGCTTACTTAATTCAAAATTAAAAGATCGAAGAATTTCAATGAAGCTGTCGCCATTAAGTTGTTTACATAACTGTGCCTTGCCACTTTTTTTCTGAAATTAAAGGACACAAACTAAACAAGTATTTTTGGTGAGGAAAATTGATAATCATTTCCAACAGTTTACAACTGTACATTCTTATTAATTATACAGTAAGTTACTATTAAATATTACTGAAATGGCTGAATATAAATTGGATAGACAGAAACAAGCCATAATCTGAATTGAAGATTAATTGGAAAAGAGATCTACCGGTATATTTCCGAGTCACAGTCGAAAATTAATTAAAACAAATATAACTTATTGCTACAAATAGCACACTGTCTGGAAAATAATAACAAACATGTAAAAAATACAAATACCAGTCAGACCATTAATAATATCAAGGGTGAATAAAATTTAAAGTGAAATTTACAATTTGGAAATGTATATTCGCAAGGCCGGCACGTACCAACTTTTTTGAAAGACAGACACCAGATGACTGGTCATTGTGCATTAGGATAAGTAAAAAATGTTGCCAATTATGTAAACAAAGCTTAAAACATAACACATACCTTTCAATATCCTTAGAAGTTTGACATTTAATATATCGGTCTTCAAACAGCATAAAAAAAGAAATTGTTCCATAGGATATATTTCGTAATAGCTTTCCGTAAATTTACGTCACGCGAAGTCTTTCGCAGCTAAGGTACTTGGTGGCTGTGCAAATAATTTAGCTACAATTGGACTGAGTAATGACTTACCTGCTATTTTCGCAATAATACACTCATGGTATCCCTTGAATCCACGACAAACCGCCATCACTTTCTCTCACGTGCGATATTCCTTCATTTCTTTTCGTGGCGAGTGTACATCAGCCATACAGATTATGCCTCCCTGAATGGGACGATCATTCACCCATATAACCAGTGATATTTCTGGTTCAGTGGTCATCTTAAAATCCTGGGATATTTTATATTTTACAATTTCAATGACACTCCAATCGAAAATTGCGCCCAAATTCTAGACTGGTTATCCAGAGCGTTTTACGGTGCCAAATTTGGAACCAAAATTTACAGAAAATGGTTTTTTTTTTTTTTTTTTTTTACAGAAAATTTGGTTCTAACGCATGAAATCGAAATATGCCGGCTTTTTCAATGTAGTAATTGGTTAAAAAAAATAAGTTCATAATTTTATATCCCATCATAGTCAACTTCATCAGCATCATACGGAACAACCTTGGCTATTTCTGCGTGACAAAAACGTGACTCCGATACGTGAAGGCGAATACTTGACAGAAAAATCAGACATTTTGTTCTCTTTTGATTTATGATTTATCTAAAGAGTTAATATCTATACATCGGATACCAACGCCGTGATTTGGATATGTTGGGGAATGATTGGTTTACAGTAAAGTGGTTTTAAAAGACAAAGTTTACGACCAAGAGGCAATATCGTGTCGAGGTGTGGAACACAAATGGAAAGACAACACAAATTGGACACCCAAATATTATAGGTGAGTATGAAATAAACGGAGTCTCGACTTTATCTCGTTTGCCCAAGTATAAACTGACTATATGATTAACCACCCAACACTATATATGTATGACTGATAATTAAATTGTAAGCAAGTATTTCAATAAATGTGAAAAGATATACAAGGTCAAAAACAAGTTTACTTTTGCACCAGTTTTAAAATTAGAGTAGGTATTTTTGTTTTTCAATATATATGTATATATAACTTTCAAAGCAACCTAATTTGTGGGATTTTATTTTAACAGCCATAACCTTGTAATTGTCAGTCTTGGAAATGTTAACTCCAGTGATACATGTAAGCCCAAACAGGGACTGGTCTGGTATTATGATAAAGTTGTGAATTTCTTGAGTATTTGTAGACCTAGTCCAAAAAAGGTCTTTAGGTTACTGCTAAATTTTCAGACTGCTACATATATAAGTAAAATCATAACTTAAGTAACTTAAGTCCTGGAAAAAGAAATTTTGAAAAATTTCACATTAATCTTAGCAAGATTAAAATGTACACAAGTTTTACCATGAAGATGATTTTTGAACGATATGTTAATGTTTTAATCAGTCTGACTGTACAGTCTGTAAACGTTTGAATGCTGTTTGTGTATTACAGGTACTGGTGTTCAGGACAAAATATATAAGCAGTTTGAAGTTAATTCCACAAAGTCCATTCCTAAAAGCACCATGTACTGGAGGAAGAGAAAACAATGGTAATTCCAGGAGTAAAAGAGAGTTTTTTTACATTTTAAATAATGTCTGCAGCTGTCTCCCACAACAATGTTTATTTGTGTGAAGATAAGCATTATTCTTTATACATTTGTTCTTACCTAGTACATTCACAGCTTAACATGGCTCACATCTTAAACACAGTTTCATTACCATATCAATAATTTAAGGAATAAACAAATTTCACTATACAACACTAAGTGGAATTTTCAGAGTTCAACAAATTCTGAGTATATGGTGAAATCATTCAGTATTTACAGACAGAATATTCAATGTACGTGTTTGAACAGAACATTCACTCTGTATGGGTTATCCAACACACCATACACAATATATGCACAATGTACACCATATTTAACCAAATCAGCCAATTACAGAAATTCCAGGAAATATCGGATCAGTATTGATTCTTGCAGAACAAGAAATAATAATTTATTGTTGTGCGTTGTCATACTTCAGTTTTTAATTATTTAAAATGTTAAATATAATTTTTACTTTCATTTTTCTTATAATGCCCTAAAACGTTATGAAACTTGAGTTGTTTTTCTGAAAACATTACATACATTTATGAAGTGTATGTTGTATCACATGTACTTTGTATGATTGAGTATATTATTGTGTATCAAATTACTTGTCATTTACATGCATTCATTGTGTATCATGTTTGCATTACCCATGTTTAAATGATGCATGCATTAACATTGGATTTGTCAAACTAAACTACTCTAACAGTGTAATATTAACTGTACATATTCAATTCCCACAACAAAACAATAATGTTTGAATGTTAAGATTTTAATATGAATTATACATGTTCACTAAAATTTGTATTTCTCATTACAGTGTTGTTGATCTAGGTGAATCCAGTTCTGTTGGTCTTGGATATTGAGAAATTGGTGACTGTACTTAATGCTAATCTTCAAATATAATGAGAATATCAACAGATGAACCAACTAGATATGGTGACAGTGACATGAGTTTTTCATCTGACTCGGAAGAAAGTGTAGAGTTTTAATCAAGTTCAGACGATGAACAGTATCATCAGGTGAATGAAGCAACTCAGTCTTACCCATCCCATGTCACAGATCCCCCACTTTATGTCATAGCCCCATAACAAGATATATATTGTAGTGAAATCACAAAGTCTGAGCATGTTATTGTCCTTGGGGCTTTGCCAACAAGACATAATTTGTCAGATGCTAAATATGTGACTTTTTGGACTTAATTCAGTTGCATCTTCCTTCAGCAAACACAGGATTGACAATTGTCAAAGATTTGAAGGAAAAATGTGAATTCAGTAAGGAGTATCTCAAATACAATTTTTATTGTGAGATCTGCAAAAAATTGTACTCCGATAAAGAAGAAATGTGTGAAACTGGGGGCTGTACAGGTGTACATAACTAATAATTATGAGCAAACATCTCTTTGGAATGAAATTGGCTCTGACAAGAAAGAAGACTTCCTTTCATCATCAAAAATAGGATCAAGTGTCTTCGAGAACCTATTATTGTTGTTAATATTGGAAATGCCATTTATGGTACTGTTCTCCCCAATCATCATGAAAAGGACTAAAATGGCTCTCACCATTGCACAGTAGAATTTCATACTTATACACTGTAGTGTCAAGCTCAAGTGGTGAACAGATTTGGACATATTTATGATTTTGTATGCACCAGATATTTTCTGGTCAGGATTTAACTAATTTTTCAGGATATCTTTTCATACATGTATAGTTTGTGTTACACCAACATTTTTGTATAGTGCTGTTCTTTTGATAATGAACATTTAATTACATATGTGGTACATACAATAAATGATGTACTACTTCAACACTTGTAGTTTGTTTTTTTAAAGCAGGGGTCAAGTGTGTGTGTGTGTATGGTTTAGTTTGTTTATTTGACTTGTGTCCTCTATTTCTCAGTATATATTTATCATAGGTTTGAAATAATAGTTTAGTTTCAAGTTCAAAAATCTCTGTTACAGCGCAGTTTAGTCATGATTGCTCTTTCTTTAGGTAATTCAAAATAATTCTTTGTACCAATCTTGAAAATTGACTAAGTTCTTTTCCAGGGTTTTCCATGCTGAAATTTATCCCAGAAATTCTAAGTCCAAACTGTCCATCCTTTTCCAGGGTTTTCCATGCTGAAATTTATCCAAAATATTCTAAGTCTAAATTGTCCATGCTTTTCCAGGGTTTTCCATGCTGAAAAAAATCAAAGTCCAAAATGTCCATCGTTTTCCAGGGTTTTCCATGCTGAAAAATTTCAAAGTCCAAAATGTCCAGCATTTTCTAGGCATGTCCAGCATTTTCCATGCACAATGTCCAGGGTTTCCATGCTAAATTCTGCAGAATATTTCATTTTTCCATTGTTTTCCAGGGTTTTCCATCGTATTCCATCCTTTTCCAGAGTATACGATGGAAAAAGTACAGCCGGGTGTTTGAGATCTGGATGTAACCAAAATTATGAATCTGGGGTCAAACATCTCAGAGTTTAATTATGTGGTCTTTGATTCTTGCATTAGCTGCTTAAGTGGCAGACTCTAGGTGGAATAATTTAGCCATTACCAATTTTCTGGATAGCTTTGCAAATGTAGAAGAAAGTTTAACTTCTCCAGAAACACTGCAAACAAAAATGAATTAATACCATCTGATGTAAGTAATAGAACTGTAGGTCTGAAACAGCGCACACTGTTGCAGACTGCTGCACAAGTTTATACCTTTCAGGAATAAGGTCCACTGGATCGAGTCAAATCTGTATCACCTATCCAATTGATAGAATAGTGTAACTGGTTGTTATCTTTAACAAACCCAAACTTCTATAGCAAAATTAACAGACGAATACAGGAAAATGAAATTTAATCGACAGAGTTACAGCTTTAGATTCAGTCTACATTCTCTATTTAATTTCAAATGATAATGCAATTCAGTGACTGTTGTTGACAAGAATATCAGGAACAACATGAAAGAATGATCACAGTGCATTATCACTTGACATGCTTCATTTAAACAACCCCAAAGCCATCAGCAATTATTTCCTTGTGGAAGATTGCCTTTTGCCTAAAACTTGTTACAAGTTCCCCTGGTCTCTTAGAAAAGCATTTTGGGTTGCTGTGGCTATGGTTTGTTAATTAAGCTTACATAAGAATGGCAGAACAAGCTGACCTCAAAATATGGTCAAGCAACTGATAACAAGCTGACCTATGATATGGCCAAGGAACTGATAACAGGCATAATGGCTTGATCTTCAAAATTCTGAATTCACTAGAAAATCTGCAGTCCTAAAGGACACACGGTACTAATTATACGGAAGAACTGTGAACCAGTCTAGAAATGGGTGAAGAAATAATAGAGTATTTACAGGTTTGGTGGTCCATAATTGGTTAATAATGAAAATTAAAATTTTAGGAAAAATATCTTTTGAGAGCTTATCCTATATGTAATGTAAAAAAAATATTGACAAATTTCTACTGATGCAATTTTAGCATTTTTACAGGCTTGACTCAGGAGTACTCAATACTGAAAGTAGCACCTGATTCATTTGGTGCAGAATCAATAACACGTGTTTCATGCACATGTATGTAAACAAATTGCCGCGGGTCATATGGTGTTCTCCACACATAAGCTTGCACCAAGGTTAGATGTGCACGAAAATTTATAGGTGTCATTATCAGCACCCATAAATTTTAAGTTATTGAATTTTGAATATGATAGTGTTTCCATATGTTTACCATTGGAGTGGAATTAGTACCGTGAGTCCTATATGCGACCTATACCATAATAGGAGTTTGTTGTTTCCATGGTTACCACGTGCATACAGGGTATCAATTTGGTGGTTTTTACATATGACAATCATAATGGAGTCTTTTTATCATGGTTTGAATGTGGTTTTGGAGAAAAATTCTATACAAAAGACAGATGGGGATGGTTTTATACACTGGAGAGAGGAAGTAGATAGCTCAGGCCATAGGGAAAAGAGCATAGTATGGCCTGATGGCAGAATTTCATATGATGGTACCCATAGATTGGCCTATATGGTTAAATACCATTTAACACATGCAACAATTCCCCAAAAGGGGGTGGGGGTGGGGGAGATTTTATATGTAACCAACTTATGTCACAATCACTTATGCATCAGTACTGATCATTTAACTTTAGAGACACACTCAGCAGATCAAAGCAGAGAACATTGTAAAAACAAGGACTGTGCACAAAACTGCACATGCTGCATTGCCTCAACCTGTAAATTGAATTATTATATGTCGAGTCACATTGAATATCAATTATACCGGTCTTATTTCTTATCCAAGAATTAAACTCCTTGACACGTATTCTATGTTCAGCATGTTTCTCATATTGGTACATTACATTTTTGGGTAAACAGTATTGGAACTTTTCTGCATTCCTTTTGTTGAGGGAGCAGGGAGGGATATTTTCACTTAAAATAATAGTTTTCAACCCTTCATTCCAAATATAAGTCCTATCTGTATTGCATTCTTTACACAGGCAGTTTTTCTTCCCCAACCTCTCTTCATACAGTTGAAACATTCTTGATGTATAACTGCATGGTGAACATACTGCTCTCTCCCACCAAACCAGATCTCTTTTTTCTTCATGTACCAAGTCCCATGATAGAAAACCTTCATACTCAGGGTGTTGCAACTTGTGGTCTCAGAACACATTATTCCAAATCTCAGCATTTGATTACTGCGTGCACTAAGCGATATGTGTTTTGTTCACCATATATGTTGTTGTGAATAAATGAAAACAAGCTTCATGTCAGAAATATGGTTTCATATTTGAAACAAAAGCTATTTATAAAATCTACATTGCTCTGTTCTTACCATCAAGTAATAGTAAGGAATCATTTAGCTGTAAATTAGAGCTTGCTATTTGGTTTGCCAAATCAAGGTGTATTACCTCCCCTTTGACTGTAATTGAGTGATTGCAATGTTTGCTTTGTTTCTCTTTGTTCAATAATGTATGCATTTTTTCAGCTTTATATTAAAAAGTAAGTAATTTAACACTGCTTATAGTGGAAAGCAGCCACAGTAATGATTTTTAGACTTTTTCTTAACCTTTTATGAGCTTTGGGTAAATGTAGGTATATGTTTATGTATTAGACAACTTCAATATGCAATTCAATTCTATTACTTAAATTTAACAAGTAGTGTATTCAGTGACAATTTTTATCAGTGTCTGCATATTGCATAGAGACATGAACTTGTCTTGGCATAGCAAAGTTTTTCACACATTTCTCCACCTCCAGCATACTTAACAGCTTGAGTCATAACAGTTTGTGCATACACTTTCTGTCTCCAACATCAATGTCAGCATTATAGGAACTTTGGATAGCTTTTTCAAATTTGTCTCTTGATGTCCTTATGTAACATACCTCATGTTGATGTGTTATTTGGGTTGATACACATTCCCCGCCCCCACCCCCTTTGTTGTGGGGAACATTACCAGGCTTGAAGAAATTACTCTGTCTAGTCTTTGCTTATTCACCCTTCCCCATAGTTTTATACTAAAAAGTAGCACTATGTTATTTAATTATTCAGTATAATACAGCTTATGGAACTCTTCCTTGGCTTTTATACCTTTTTATTAACATTTGGGGGTCATGAATCACATGTGATGATAGTTTAAATAAGTTTGGAATATCAGCATCTCTTGATGCTTCATGGGTGTGTGTATTTGTGTTAGTCACAAAAGGGCAATGGCCTTGTATTATTTTGACCTGTCATGTGGCACACTTATTTGTTTTGTTTGATTGATGTGAATAGGGATGCACTGTATGTTATTTCTGTGAGAGTCAGCAAGAAAAGAAATGCAATTTTGAAATTTAAAACATTTAAAACTTGTCTTATAGCCAGTGAGAGATGAAAATACAGTGCGTCATGTAATTTGATACCCTGTGATGTCATACTTGCTGATGTCAGCATGCTTGTGTTTCTTTTGTGTAGCATGCATGCCATAGAAAGATAACATGAAGATACAAAGGCAGAAAACAATTATTTTAATTACAAGAATAAGCCATTAATAAGTACAATACAACACAGCAACATGTAATGCGGATGCAATTTAACTACAGATATTGGTATCACATAAAATGCTATTGCACTATTATCCATGCACAAGCATGGCCAATTCTTTCTTACAATTATGCTCTAATATCAAGGAGTAAAATACAACTTTTTCAAAAAAAATTAAATCTGGTTATAGGACACATGGTACTAATTATACGGAAGAACTGTGAACCAGTCTAGAAATGGGTGAAGAAATAATAGAGTATTTACAGGTTTGGTGGTCCATAATTGGTTAATAATGAAAATTAAAATTTTAGGAAAAATATCTTTTGAGAGCTTATCCTATATGTAATGTAAAAAAAATATTGACAAATTTCTACTGATGCAATTTTAGCATTTTTACAGGCTTGACTCAGGAGTACTCAATACTGAAAGTAGCACCTGATTCATTTGGTGCAGAATCAATAACACATGTTTCATGCACATGTATGTAAACAAATTGCCGCAGGTCATATGGTGTTCTCTACACATAAGCTTGCACCAAGGTTAGATGTGCACGAAAAATTATAGGTGTCATTATCAGCACCCATAAATTTTAAGTTATTGAATTTTGAATATGATAGTGTTTCCATATGTTTACCATTGGAGTGGAATTAGTACCTTGAGTCCTATAAGGTTACAGTCACTCTTGGTTCCACTTATTCAGGGGCCTAGCTAAAAAGAATGGGTATAAATTAATTTTTATCTCCTACCTGCAGAAGTTTATTGTGGAACAAGTTATCATGGAAACAATCACAATATTTTGCAATGCCAGTTAGCACCCCAAACCAGTCTTTGCTAACCTCTAGTGGATCTACTGTTCATTTAACAGAGAATCATGTACAGCTCTCCCCTATTGGGAATTCAGAAACAGAAATAAGTGCTGTTACACCAATTAACTCTGGTTAAATTCACCTAAGCTCTTCCTCCCTTCAGGAACCAGAAACTGAAAACCACAGTGGTAAGGAAATTTCAGCTGAGCTAGCTAGAGAAAACATTAATAATGAGGCAAGTCGGATGTGTATTGTATGGAAGGCAGGCAGGAGTGCAACTGCAGTAACAGTTAAATCCATGAATATCTGTGTTTAATTCATCATCCATGAAATATCTCTGACCAAGAGGCTGCATCAGGTTTCTTTTCATGAAGCTTTGACATTATTTTTCTGTTTCAATACAATGCAAGAACTATTTTGTAATGTGAAAATTTGCTCAGCCAGCAGCCAGATTCAACATGGCAGATTGTGGTTTCTTTGTTCTATGGCTGTTCAAAAGAACAGGTTTACTCCTCGATGTTGGTGTACTCATTCCAAATTTCAAGGAATAATGGAGTAATAATATCTTCTATGTCTCTAACATTCAGATTCAATAATTATCGGTATATATATTTTTTTAAACATCAGGCATTATATCTTTGACTATAGTTACAGCTCAACATTCAATGGATTTGGAGTAATAACTAGTGTAGAATAAGCTGATGCCTATTGCCATAATGTTGACTTTCTCACACTCTTCTGACTTGGAACAATTTTCATTTGAAGGATTCTCTGATGTAGACCAAGACCTTCCTGTTAAGGACTATTCAGAGGGTATCATCTACAATGTGAAACATTTAAATTCAACCTATTTCACAATAACATTTTTGACAACTGGATTTTTCCATCAGTTCCTGGAACAAATTAAAAAGGAATTCACATTTGATTCATCCCAGTCCAAGTTTACTATTACAACACATGCTGATGGACTAAAATGTGTACTTATTTTTAATTGTGCTGAAAGTCTAATAGAAGTTAGGGGTTTAGGGTCAATGAAATGGAAAGATAAGAACTTCATCAGAATGGCTATTAATCTATTTTTAGAATCCCCTACCAGTGAGGATAGTTTCAATTCTACATGTTTATCAGATATAGTGGACTCAAATTAGAGTTGTAGTCATAGAAACCAGGAATTATCTGATGAGAGAGCTGACCCACTTTCTAGGGTTCCTGCAATGAATAGCACTCCAATGACTATGACCCCTATGCCACCTACAGTGGGCCCTACTAGAGATCATAGACCAGCTCTCTCCATGTATGTGTAATACTGATCTGCTGCTGACTAATACAATTACTCCAGAAGCAAGTGGGCAAGATGCAAAAACAGACTGACAAGCTAATAAATGAGAAGGTTACATTAGCTGCCCAGAGAGAGAAACCTTTGATTATCAGTAGACATTCACAAACCATTGGTCCTAAACCTATTTCTCTAAGTAAAAGTGTACAGACACATGAAGTATTGCCAAAAGAAAACCCAAAGCAGTTTTCCAACTCTGCCACTAACTCAGCCAGAACTGATAAAGTTAAGAGTAATAAAGCACCATACAGACTACTTACATCAATACAAAGTAAACATAATACTTTGTCTTCTACCAGCAGAGATAACATCCTTCTTATTGGAAGTTCCATTTTACATGGAATTAACAACAGAGGGCTGAGGCACTGTGTTAGAAAGCATGCCATTTCTGGTGCCAAAATACAGACAATACTGGAAGAAATAAAAATATATGATCTCTCCATGTTTACTACAATAGTCCTCTATATTGGAGGGAACAATACCAGTGAAGGGACTGATCTGGAACTTTTTGAAGAACTATATGACCAATTACTTACACACATCCATAAGCAAAATCAAAGCTGTCAGGTTGCACTGTGTGAAATGGCCCCCAGGGGAGATTGTGATGTGTTAGATATCAATAAGGTCATCTGAAGACTGGCAAGTGAATGGAAGTGTGATATTGTTTACATTTACATGAGTTTCCTGGATGAAGAGGAGCAAGTGATGCAACATTTATTTGGAAAAAGAGACAATATTCACCTGTCTACCAAAGGGGTGGAAAAACTGGCAAAAAATATAAATGCAGTCATTTGTGTCGTCTGGTCTTACAGCCACATTACAAACTTCATCCGTCCCTATAAATCCAGTGTAGGTCAAAACAGCACCAGACAATAAGATCAGCCATATCTGAGTACTGTAAATACAGTATGTGATTACTGTGGTGAGATCAAACATCCACCACAGGAATGCAGGCACAGACAGCCAATACAATGCCATCAGTGTGGTAGCTTTGGACACAAAGCCAAAACCCATAATAGATTTATAGAATAGGAAAAGGGCAATGAGGCCATCTCAACTCCACAGGAAGACTCTATTCAGCTTCAGCAGGAGGACCAATCTATCTATCAAGGACTTTCATATACATCAGACATCCCTTGTCAAAACAGATTTGATCCTCTTGCTGATGCATGTTCTGAATGTGGAAACTTACCAGCTAATTGTACAGATTCAAATACGACAGATTTATGCAATGATTATAAAAGTAGAAAATGCAGTTGTAGAAAAACTAATTTGTTATACAGTAATGATAGTTGTAATGATGATCACTGTCAACATAGTTTTAATACTTTTAATGTCTCCTTGAGTGCCTCTAATAGCATTAATATTAATCTCATGAATTTAGGAGTTTCTAGCAAAGGTTTACACATAGGTCATTTAAATATTCAGGGTTTTCGTGGAAAGAGTGATCAAGTGAAGTTACTGCTAACCTCTCCAAATAATAATATCCATTTATTTGGGCTCTCAGAAACAATGTTAACAGAAAATCAGGGTGAAAATTTCTTGTATATCAATGGCTACAACAAACCTTAACGAAAGGATAGGAAAACATGTGGCGGTGGGCTCCTTGTGTATGTTAGAACCGATACTATTTGTAAAAGACGGGAAGACCTAGAAATACAGGAAATAGAATCCATTTGGCTACAGATCACTCCAGAAAAAGCTAAGCCCTATTTAGTAGGTTTTGTGTACGGACCCCCATCATCACATACTGATTGGTGTGAATATTTTGAACTTCAAGTAGATAGAATTTCAAAAGAAGATAAAGAATTTTACATTCTGGGCGATATAAATAGAGACCTTCTCAATGATCAAATAAAAGTGAATTGGATGAATTTTATTGCTTCATTAGGTATGGAGCAACTATCCGGTAGTAAATGAACCCACCAGAGTAACATCTACCTCTAAAACACTTATAGATCATATTTATACCAATACAAAAGAAAATGTTTTGGAAGTAATGGTTCCAAAGATTGGTATAAGTGACCACTTTGCAAATTTTCTAACACATAAAGTCAATGGCAGATCAAAAAAAAATAATATCCATAAATCCATTACTTACAGATCCTTTCAAAACTTTGATCCTGTTAAATTCCTAGAAGATCTGAAACAGATTCCATGGAATACAGTCCAAATCTTTGAAGATATTGATGATGTTTTAGATACTTGGACAGATCTGTTCATCAGTATAGTGAACAAGCATGCCCCTTTAAAAACACACAGGATAAAGAAAGACCACCAGCCAGGCTGGATCTCCCGTGATATTTTAGAAGCAATAAAGCAAAGACACCAACTAAAATCAGTAGGAAATCAAACTGAATATAGAGTTTGGAAGAATAAAGTTAATAAAATGATACATCAAGCCAAACAAGCGCACTATAAAAAAGTGCTTGATGAAAACCAAAATAATCCCAAAGCTATCTGGAAAGTGTTTACAGGGTTTGGTGCAGGCAAATGTAAGAGTAAAGATGAAATTTTATCCCTCAATCATGAGGGCATTTACACTGATAATCCAGCTGACATCTCAAATATTTTTAACAACTTTTTTGTTCAAATTGCTGAAAAACTTAAAGAACCCAGAACTTCATCTGGTCATCTGGAACTCAAACATTTTTGTGCTAAAAAAACTACCAAATAATATAAAGTTTGAAATTCCTAAAATGAGTCCTGAATTTGTATTGAAATATATAACAAAAATGGATGATTGTAAAGCTACAGGACTTGATATGATTGGACCAAGGCTACTAAAGGTAGCTGCACCTGCAATTGTAGATAGTATAGCTTTCATTTGCAATGAAAGTATTAGGTCTAATAAATTTCCAGAAACATGGAAAACTGCCAAGGTTATACCATTGCATAAAGCAGGAACAAAAGATGATGTAAATAATTACAGACCCATCTCTATCCTTCCTTGTCTCTCCAAATTACTAGAAAAACATGTACATGATTCTTTTCTCAACTATTTAAACACTTATAATCTTATTCATTATAATCAGTCTGGCTTTCGCCAGAATCACTCCTGTGAAACTTGTATCTTTGATTGATAAATCACTGAAAGCATTAGATCAAGGAGAAATGGTAGGCACTATTATGGTTGATTTTCGTAAAGCTTTTGATCTTGTAGACCAAGAAATTTTGCTTGAAAAACTAAAAATATAGCAATGCAGTGAAAACTCCCTAAACTGGTTTACTTCTTACTTAACAGCTAGAGTGCAAAAAGTATCTTTAAATGGTCAACTTTCTGACAGTAAAAATATTAATTGTGGAGTACCACAAGGTTCTATCATTGGGCCTCTCTTATTTATACTATTTATCAATGATTTACCTCTTAAGACTGGAACCTCAATTTCTTTCACTGACCTTTATGCAGATGATACGAATCTGTCTGAGACTGGTAAAACCAAAACAGTACTTGAAAATAACTTACAAGATGCTCTCAACAGACTTCAAGTATGGTGCATAGAAAAAAATATGACCATAAATCCAGAAAAAAATGAAAGCCCTACTAGTTACAACACAACAAAAACAAGCAAGGCTAGATAGCAACAAATTCCAGGTTCTATTCAACAATGTGAGCCTCAATATGACCTCTCAAGATAAAATTCTTGGTGTATTCGTGGATAACAATCTTACTTGGTCTATTCACATTAAACATATTTCAAAAAAGGTTAACTCTTATCTTTGGCTACTGAGGAAAATCAAAACATACATTCCTCTTCAGTATAGGGTCATCTTTTATAAAAGTTATATTCAGCCATATCTGGACTACTGTAATGTAATTTGGGGTAATACCTCTAATTCAAACATAACACTTTTAAGACTCCAAAAGAGGGCTTGCCACTTAATTCTAGATCAAAGTATAGACAATTTTCAGGATGCAATGAATAATATAACGATTTTAACAATACATGAAAGAATATTTCTTAGAAAGGCCAAATTGATGTATAAAGTATCCAGAAAAGACATTCCTGTCTATCTAAGCAATATCTTTCACCAAAGAGATGCTGATGGCTCTCCAAATTTAAGGTCCATAAGAAGAAAAAATTACATTATACCAAGGCCAAAGAAGGAATTGTTTAAAAAAAGTTTTCAATATACTGGTCCACTGGTATGGAACAACATTCCCAGTGACATAATGCAGGCTCCTAGCATTTCATCTTTTCACAATCAATGTCTTAAATGGATGAAATCTTTAGAAAGTTGAACAGTTCTAGTACAAAAAATACCGCCTGCTTTTCTGTAATTTTACATCATTTTCATAGCTGAATATTTCAATGCAGGAATATATTTTACGTTTTATATATATGTTTATGTTTTCACTGATGCCTGTGAATGTGTTCCAGGCTTGATACTTTTAATTTTAAAATTACTTAATTATTTAGTGTCAAGCCAGACTCTTCACATCATGTTGTCTATATTGTATATGTTATACATAACAAACAGAAGGCCTCAATGTATATTAGTTCTGTAACTAATTGAGTTACCTTCTCTAAATAAAGTCTTTATTATTATTATTATTATTATTATGACTTGCTCCCCAAGGCCATCATAAAAACTGATGCTCAGTCAGATAAAGTTTCTAAACTGCAGAGTGAAAAGACATGACAGCCCTAATGAGGGAAAACAAATTGCTACAACAAGAACTTGGAAAAATGACAGCAAAGAGCAATAAACTATCAAAGGAATGTGAATCTTTAAAAACCAAACATGAGTCAACCAGGAATATTAGCATGAAAAACTTGAAGAACAGCAATCAGATTTCAAGATTAAATGTATGAGTCTTGACAAAACAAATAAAACCATCAGATGTGACCTAAGTAAGACATCAAGACGTTTTCTTATTCGGGAAGAGGAAAACACAAAAATGAAAGAAAAAGTACAACAATTACATAAAGACAAAGATTTGCTCCTGTCAGAAAATTATGTAGCTTAAATATGGCTATGCTGCTTCCAACAGCATGCATCCTGACATTTTAGCAGCATTCATCCTGACATTTTAGCAACATGCCTCCTGACATTTTAACAGCATGCCTCCTGACATTTTAACAGCATGCATCCTGACATTTTAACAGCATGCAAACTGACATTTTAGTAACATGCATCCTGACATTTTAGTAACATGCATCCCGACATTTTAACAGCAGTGCAGGAAGACATAAATTTGAGAATAGAAATTGTTAGTACTTTCAAAGAAGAGTCACAAAAACACATCAGTGAAATAAATCGGCTTATGAACATAAAAGAAAATGCCTGGAGAGAAAATAATAATTCCAAACCCACCCAGAATATAGGGAAAAACCACAGAGTCCCTCAAGCTACAGTGGAAAACTCTCTACCACACAATGTCACAAATATCAATAAATGGTCTTCATATCTCAGGCATAACAGCTTCAGATTTCATAATATACTGGTTTTTACCAAAGACAGAGAGGAAAACATCAAAGAACATGATAATTCCAGAAAAATCACTCTCATAATTAGAGACATCATTATTAGATTAGTAAATGAAATAGGTCTGAAACCTTGGGTTCAAGTTAAATGTTTATCTACCAGGGGCAGGAACTGGCCTTTATTTGAAGCCATGAGAAAAATTAACCTTTCTCAATATGACACCATGTCTTGGTGACAATGATGAAAGTAACAATGTTCATATTGACCAGACTGAAACAAATTTTTATAACATCCTAAACAACATATACCTGGAAAATCCTAACTGCTCAGTCTTTTTATGCAGTGTATGCCCAAGAATTGACCCAGACATTCGTGAGTTGAATGCTCTAATTGAACATCTATGTCAGGAGTGGAATCACAAAATGATAGACATTGAACATGGATTCGTGACCAAGTCTGGATTAGCCCTGGAACACTTGATGGCAAAAGAAAAAAATTCATCTAAACCAAAAGGGTTTATCTTACTTTCTAAATGCAGTAAATGAGATTTTCACAATACTAAAGGACAGCTATGATGCCTCTAAAAGGCATAGAAACATAGATCACAAACATAATTGGGACCATTCAAACTGTTCATTAGAAATCAAGATGTCTCCGCTGCTTTCTGAATGAGGGATAATGTGCAATCATGCAGACACACAAGCAAATTACAGTGCCATGACTGTCAACAATGTGGGCACAAGGCAAAACACTGTGAAATGTTCCAATCAAATATGCTGTTTTAGCAAAATGGCAATGGAAATGGGGTCGTAAGTTTAAAAACCAAATACATTTTTCCAGAAATTTCAAAACATCCTATAAGATCTACTAAGCATAATTCTCTCTGTGATGACAGAAAACAAAGTACATATACCCCACTGAGTGAAGATGTCCATGGAATTACCTCTGGTACAATCCCATTAAGTGCCTACAGATACCCCACTGAGTGATGATATCCATGGAATTACCTCTGGTGCAATCCCATTAAGTGCCTCCATCAATCAAAGTGACCATGAATGTGTTAACTGCTACTGACATGATTGCTGAATGTGTTAATGTTTCAAGAATCATTAAAAATCTTCTGAAGAAACAGTCAATAGTCATGATTTAGGCTAATGTATAAAAGAAAATTTCAAGGAATATCCTGGTTCATATACTGATAGTAAAAATACTAATTTAGATTTTCCATATCATTCATCTCAAAACCATCAAAACTCAGAATTCTCTCAAAAGCAGTGGCTTAAGCAAAAAGGTCTCAAAATTTGCCATCTGAACATCCATTATCTTTTTCCAAAATTTGATGAAATGAAATTACTTCAGGAAATAATTCAGTAATTCATAATTTTGGTTTCAGTGAAACCTTCTTACATTAACTTTTTCATGATGATGAACTTAAAATTCTTACTACAGTTTTCTAAGAAAAGACCGACTTGTCCAAAAGGGTGGTGGGCTTCTTGTTTATATTAAGGATGGTATTAATAATAATAATAATAATAACGATTTATTTAAAGAGGGTAACAGAATTAGCGAAGAACTAATCTACCTTGAAGCCCTCATAGAAAGGAATTTATTTTAGCTGCAGATCTCTGAAGCCACTGGATATATTGGTTTTGGAAGAAGGAAATAGACTGGAATACTATTCCAAAGTTCCAGATTATTGGAAACTTTTTTTAAAATAATTCCTTATTTGGTTTGGGAATTTTATACTGTTTGGTAGATATGGATCATAGGTGGGGAGTATTGCCATGTAGCCTATATTGGAATAGTGATTGTAAATATTCAGGAGCACTATTATTTGATATCCTGTACATTAATTTGGCTTTTCTCAAATGGATTCGGTCTTTAGTAGGTAATATCTTTAACTTACCAGCTATTAATTTTCCTTGCTTTCTTTCTGGATTGATATTAGCCCAAATACTCTTTTTTGAAGATGTGCCACCTTTGCTATGTTTTTATCATTTGAATTACCCCATACTGTATTACAGTAGTCAAAATAGGGCTGTATGTAACTGGATTTTTCATTCTTTCATTTTTCACCTAAACTTATAAGTAGGTGATAGAAAAATTTATGCCATTTATTAACTCAAATTGGGGAGTTGTCGATAACAAGCATATATGCTACTTCTTGTTTCTGGTATGCAATAAAACTTCTGTCAATATATGGTTTTTAATCAGTGTTAGAGAAAACATAACATTACCAAGCTTTCTGTGACAAGTCTCAAGTTCAAAAAAGAATCACCAGCACAATGAACAAAATCCCATAATTTCAATTTCAAATTGAATACTTAGGACAACAACAAAACAAAGATTTAAATATTAAAGTTTATACTTCAAAAGATTTATCAAATGTAATGGGTTATTTTAGCTTTCTGAAGACTCCAACGGAAAACATTGGACAAAAAAATTAATCCTACCTTTACAGTCTGTGATATTGGTAGAGTTCACATTCCTGGTTCCAGAGTTAGATCCTAAAGTAAGGTTGCATGGTGTACAGCTCGTGTTGGAGTAGGGCATGTCTATTGGCTGGAAAGTGTCCAGAGGACATGGTGTACACTGGTCACTGGATATAAATTCACCAGCAACACACCTCCCTACGAAGAGAACAAAATTATTAAACACTTAAAAAAGGAAAGAACTTTATTCAGCCTCTTATCAACATAGATTATCGAAGCAGTAAATAATAAGTAGTCAAGAAAAAACTGTAAAATAATAATTTCATGTATAAGCAATTGAAAAACAAGTCACATAAACTGTACCTATTACAGTGATTTCCAGCAGGAAAATGAACATTACAAAGAATAACAAATGGACTAATCATATGTGATATTTGTCACTTGTTCCAACAAGGCAAAGTCCTAATAATCCATTTGAGAAAAAAAAAGAATATTTAGCAAAGTAAAATCAAATAACAACTGATTCTCGTGAGCCATGAACTAATATAAATACAATTTTTTTAAAGAACAATGGCAAACAAAGACATACGGCAAAATATTCAAAGATTAGAGTTTGACAATTTTATGTGAAATTTTGCTTGACCATTTAATTTACAATACAGAAGTCATTATTTGTGTCATAATGATCACTGAATTTTGATCCTGCTTAAATTTGCATGGCCTTGATACATTACTCTATCTGCAATCTATGAAAACAGGCGAAGTATGGTAAATTAGATCTAGACTTGGATTAGTTAACTATAGACATAAAAATTTGAGGAAGATATGAACAATGCGTTTTTAAATTTAAGTCTTCTTTCTAGGCAATAGTAGGGCATGATCCAGTCTGGAGATTATTGACAAATGGGTCTCAGTCACTTGGCTCTGTAGAAACAGAATGTGTTTTTGAACTAAAATTACAGTACAGCAGCCAAAAGTTTTATTATTGGCCCCCAAAACAGCTAGTCTCACCAAGACCTTAAGAATAAGTCTTTGACTAATTTTAGCTAAGGCATGTTCTATAGTACTAAAACTATATTGTAAAAAATATTACAGTTACCTTAGTCTTGTATTGCCGACCAACACACATCCCTTATCACATGTGCAAGCCATTCCAAAAGTGTGATTTAGGTCACTGGTGCAAAGGAAATGTTATCAGGTGGAAAAAATATGTTCCTTTTTTCATTCAATGACCGCAAGATCTAGCCAATTCACTTCAAGTTCAATAAATGTCTTCCATACCCATACTAGTGATTTACAACGTATAAACTAATCCTAAATAGTTCTATCACAAGTCCAAAAGAATAGTATGTTCCAAATGATTCAAGGCTGCATATGTGCTGATGTGCCATTATGTTTGAATATACTGTGCCAATATCCTTGAATATACTGAACTGCCAACAGTCTTAATGCATCACAATGGCATTGTCCAAAACTCCTTTGAATGAATTCACAGTAATCCCAGAATAATATTTTAGTGCAAGGTTTAGCACTTTATAATTATCATGAATCATCTAAACAAATGATTCCTCTCAAATTATATCTAAACACAACATTAACCCTTACTTCATGTAAGCAATTTTGGACACTTCTACTCCATTCTCATAGAAGTGACTTTGGATGCCTCTACTCCATTCGCATGGTAGCACGTTTCAAAGCCTTCTGTAGACATCAGCTATTTTGAGCTGGTTTTGGTAGAGAAACCTTCAGGGAAAATCCCCTATTATATATGTCATTCACTGAAGTGAATGATCACTAATGTCAGATCATGCGGTGAATGTTTAAGCTCTAGTCCCAATCTGCTCTTTAAAGTGATGGGGTCAGATTCCCCACTCTCAAAAATGGAAACCACATATTTCGTTCAGTACTTTCTGGATTTTGCATGATCATAATCGCTATTATGAAAGCATCAATAACTTCGGTAAAGGCTCTGATATTGACACTGGTGTACAACCCAATCTGACCTATGAACGTGTGTTTTGTCCAACCCTCAGGGCAAATTAAAACACCACAGAAATATGGCCCATGAATAACAATTATATTAAAGAAATTATAAATATATTGGGCTACTAAAAATAAAATTACATAAAACCTTCATGTCAAGCAGTAGTTTATTACAACATTTATTAACGTTAATTTCATTTACCAAGTCATTGTTGTATAGAACATGTAGCATTGTGTTTGCAGCCCTTGAGTGGTCTTAGAAAATGTATTCTGGCCCTTGGCCAAAAAAGGTTGTGCACCTCTGACATAGACATAGAAATTGTAAATTTCGAGTATGAGAAATGACAGCAATGGTTGGTGGTGAATGAGTTCTTTCAAGATTTTAAAGTACATAAAAAATTCTTCCATGAAAAACAATTATACAGCTATAACGATCAGATTTTACTCTTAAATCTTTCTATACTTAATAGATCAGTACCAAAAATGTAAAATGGTTAAAACTGATATTTGACGTAACATATACTACACTGCTATAACAGTTAAAAGGCAGGCCTATATGTATCTAGTCAAATAGGTAACAGGTGTCATGTTTATAGTGCACTGCACTATGTAACTTTGGTACATGTATATCAGTCACCTGCAAAACCATACACTCTATGAGGTAAAGGGTTAAATACATCTGCAGACTGATTATTAGACAATCACACAGGAAACAGGAATGAATTAATTGTCTACTTCTTTGTCCTTATATACACATTATGGCTCTGACACAACATTTTCCTGACTGATCTATGTCGCAATACATCCCATGTGACATACAGAACCCACCTGACCTAACCATCCTAAATGAAATTTCTCCAAACTTCTGAAAAGGTAAATCATTAAAACTGAAATTGAAACTGTCAACAACCTATTTATAGCTGATTACAATACATAGTCATGCATCAAAAGTTAAAGACACAATAAAGACACATGCAATAGTATAACGTTGTACTTACAAATGTTCTGTACATATCTGTACCATTTTGTACTTTTAAATTACATTTAGTACAGAGTAGTATCATGTACTTCTGCATTATAATGTTATACTTATGTGTTACATTCTACAAAGGTCTGTATCATGTTCTACTTGGGCATTTCATTGTGTACAGAGTCACCATGTAGTACTTATTACATTCTGTACACAATTGAACCATGTTGTACTTACATATTTCATTCTGTACCATGTTGTACTTATGAATTACATTCTTTACAAATTTGTATCATGTTGTACTTACGTACTGCACAGCTACTGTTGCTGGTAGATCCTTCCATGTCAGTGGTTCTATTTTTATCTGAGCAAGGAACACATGGTCCCCAACGAGCTTCAGGCATGGTATGATCTTTATAGAATCCTCTTTTGCATTTGGTACAGCTCCCACTTACATTTTCATAGCCAGCTGAACAGAAATCTGGAAATAAACCAGAACATAAACACTGGTCTTAAACATACCTGCTTTAATTATGTTTGTTTTTTCTCTTATTAAAAGATTTCTGCAATATTTGATATCTTGGAAGAGTATCTACCCACTTAGTATTTAACATTAGTATCTTTAAAATATGACCTGGTGTACCAGAGTATCCACCTGCTTAGAATTTAACATTAGCATCTTTAAAATATGGTCAAGTGTACCAGAGTATCGACCCGTTTAACACATTAACCCCTAGTGATGACTTAACGGAGCAGGCGGTAGTACCCTGCTGCCGAGCTTTCTAGCGTCATGGTCATGCATGATACACTAAAGTAGGTGGTATTATAGAAAGGTAGACAGATGTAGCTCTACAATGATACAAAATAATCTGGAATATCTAGTTGCACTACAAAATACAGATAAAAAAACTCATTTTTTGGACCTGACTCTTTTCTACCGAAAATTCGCTCATTGTTGTAATCCGATTTTGTGTCCGGATTTTAGACTTTTTGGTCTCAGATCTAAGGCAAACTGGTATGAACTGCAAACAGACAGATGAGCCTTTGTAAAAAGTGGGATAAGATGGGCATTTGGAATAAATAGTGGTCTTGATACAAAAATAATGGCTCCATTTAGCAAAAAAAAAAAAAAATAAAGATAGACTTTTACCCTTCTGCTCATGCGTGAGTCAAATGGCCAATAAAAAACAATGTTTCTAACACAACTAGGCAGTATGTTATTGAAAGATCACCAGGGATTTGGTGTTTTCGGATCTATTGAGAAATAGCTTTCAAAATGTGTTTCCTACTTGATTTTCAAGCAAAAATGCCAAAAACGTCCAGGGGTTAATGTGTTAATACACATCTCACCATAGTGTACATACTGACTGAATTTATGTAAAGAAAATGCCAAATCGAAATTAAATTTGTTTCACTTGGAATAATTCAAATTTGTTTCACTTGGAATAATTAATAGGCTTTTATCTACATTTATGAGTTCTGCAACATTTGTTATCTCACATATTTAATCTGAAATCTAGGATCCTTCTACAGAACATGAGTTTATAAATCTTTTTAGAACACATTACATAACCTTTTAAATGAACAGATATTTGCCTACACAAAATGAATAATAATAATAATAATAATAATAATAATAATGACATTATTTAAAGAGGATAATACAATTAGCTAAGAACTAATCTATCTTGAGGCCCTCATACAAAGGAATTTATTTATTTTAGCTGCATCTCTGAAGCCACTGGATATATTGGGTTTGGAAGAAGGAAATATAGTGGGCATTTCGAATCTCAACTGAAATCCTATTCCAGAGCAGAGTTCCAGAGTGTTGGAAACTTTTTTAAATAACTCCTTATTTGGTTTGGGAATTTTATACAGTTTGGTAGACATCGATCGCAGGTGGGGGGTATTACCAGGTAGCCTATACTGGAATAGTGATTGTAGATATTCAGGAGCACTATTATGGGATGTCCTGTATATTAATTTGGCTTTTCTCAAACAGATTCAGTCTTTAATAAGTTATACCAGCTAAATTTTCCTTTCTTTCTGGATTGATATTAGCCCTAATACTCTTTTTTTTTTAGATGTGCCAGCTCTGCTATGTTTTTGTCATTTGAATTACCCCATACTGCATTACTGTAGTCTAAACAGGGTTGTATGTAACTGTAAAATAGTTTTCTGTGCCTATCAGGGAGAAAATATCTTATCCTACTGAGAAGCCATAAAGTTGAATTGACTTTTTTACTGATATGTTTGATATGTTCAGTCCATGATAGATTATTATCTACCAGAACACCCAAGTAGTCTATCATGACAGATCATTTGCAAATAGTTATCCTTCCATGTCAGACATAGTTCATCACTATCATGATTTGTCCTTTTTTGCCATGTTGAGATAAGTAATATTTTAGTTTTACCAGTATTTACCACCATGCCATTGCATGTGTGCAATATTCACATAACACTTTAAAATGCATCTCTTTCTTCCTGTTCCACTCCGTAAGACCCCTACTGTCAGAAATCAAAATATATAAAAGATGTTGCCTCTAGTTGTATAAGCATTAATGAGCTATTCCTTGTTTCTCAGCATAATCTGTTTCTTATCTGTGCATGAATATTTTCTGTACCTAGAACCCACTTGACAGCTCACAGGCATTGTCTTTCAGACAATTCTGCTCCAAAATAAGACTTTTCGCTAACATAAACTCTGCAGAAGCTTAACTTTGCTGAATTAGCACTATGACAACTAAAGTACTATGCTAGATTTACTATTCTATAATGCTGTATTAGGACTGTGAGTCCATTAATGCCACAGTATACTTGTTGAAACTGAGGTTTTTGATCAAATAAATATCTTTACTTTTAATTTCATTTTTAGATTCTTATTTATTAGATTTATCAGAACCTTTATGCTAGGACTATATGGTATTGTAGCATACTATTCTTCAGGGCTAAAATGTAATGAGAAAAGAAATGAAAACTGCACTCTACTTTAAATTGTCTGTATTTTCATTTAGTTTGTTTATCTGCCTTTCCAACATATAATTTCAAAATACTGCCGAAGTGAGGGGTTGACTGGCAATCTGTTTTTATCCATCCAGCATGTATATCAGATTCATATTTAATGCCATTTATTGGTTCAAAATAACTCACTTGCATCTTGATTAACTCTTTCCAACTTCAATAACAGAATATACTTCCTACTTTAAAAAATAAATGGCCTTCATTAACTCATTCGGCCCTGATCCCGTCTGTAGGCGTGATCCGGTTTCTGCATTCAATGGCTGATCCCATCTCCCGGCGTGATGAATATGTGTTAGATACAACATCTCTGATTGGTTAGAAATGGTTTATTCCAAGAACTAAACAACTATTAAACCAATCAGAAACAATTTTACTTTCATTTGTGGAAATTTGAAATGTTCAGAAGCCAAGGGCTACAGTTTGAGAGCGGTTTAACTACACGTGTTCTGTTCATGAAAAATCGTAAATGATGACGGACGGAAGAGTGATTTTTGATGAGAGCAAAAATGTGGAGTTTCTCGGGTTTGATCTTGAAAATATTGAGCAAGCTGAGGAAAGATATGTTTGGCAGTTGGATATTTTGTTAGATTTAGATTTGGACATAGAAGTTTCTAAGACTGAATCGTCCGAAGATGAGGATGCTGACAGCGATGATGATGGAGTTCTTGCGGATAAACATTGCACATAATTTTGTAAATACTGTATAAATAAGTTGTGAAAGACTTCAACAAATAGGGAAAAACTTACATCAATGTGTTGACAAATTCATTTGAAATAAATGGTGAAAATTTCGTGGATTTTATTTGGATATAAGAAGAGAAATTAAGGTAAGAGTGAATGCATATGCACGATGTTTTCAAACAGGTAAAAACTATGGGGCACAAGCAGCTAGACACCGCTTTGTGCTTCTGAGGCATAGCAGCAGAGATACTGAAAACAGTGTTGGGGCTGAATGAGTTAATGTGATCAGCAAGTATTTGCTGAACAATCTCATCATTGAAATATGAATGCCTGGAATTGTCCTTGTAGGTTTTTTAGATAGCCTGTATAAAAAATGTGCATGTGTAAAACTTCCTCAATGCAAGGTTCTGACTATGACACAATGCTTATTACAGGGCCCAGTGTGCCAAACGAATTTAGTTTAACAACTATTCATGTCAAGGAGAAGAAACCCGAAGTATAATCAGTTGCAAAAAAATACACGATGTGACAATTGCTACAATATTTCTACCATTTCTACAAGCATTTTAAGGGCTTAACGGCTGAATAAATTTGTATACTGCACAGAGAACATTTTCATATGCATGACTTTTAATTAATATGCGGGAGTTCTTGTGCATAACCACCTTCCAAGTATACAAATTAGTTTAAATTTTGTGCAAATCACTTGATCACATGCCCTGGGAACATCTCTGCCAATGGGAATTAACTTGATTTTTCTAAAATTCCACTTTACTGTTATGTTCAATAGGAAAAGACCCAAATCCTGTAAAATATTTACTAATAATTTAATTATTAGTAACTGTAAACACGTAAGTAAGCATCTATTTACAGATCCTGTTCAATTTTATGTTCTTTCATATCTTAAAATAAAACCTATGCATGAACACCAAATCCAGATATAGATAATCACCACAATTTACAATCATGTCATAATGTTTTAAAAAAGTAGAGAAAGTAGAGAAAATCATATACCTAGTTGTTACATACAACGCAGATATACTAAACTGCTACTTTTGATAATGAAAACACAGGCTTATAATCATGCAGGGACTTATAATTGGATAAAATATGCTACTTTATTGTGAAAGTGTGGTATGGGTATTGAGTAATCTGGATGAATTCCAGGACTGAATGTGTGAATGTGTCAACAGTCTTGATTTATCACAATGATATAATCCAGAATGTCCTTGAATGAAATCACAATAATCACAAAATAATGATTTAGTCCAAAAATCCAATGAATAATTTAAATAAATAATCCTTTATAACTGAACACAACTAAAAAAAATGGTATTTTGAAATTTGTAAAGTAATAAGGGATTAAATAATCCTCACCCATACTAACTGTGCCAGATAAATACTTCTGAAGACTGAAAGTTTAATTCATAATGGATTGGAGTGTGTGTGTGTGTGATTTGGATTTTTAATGTAGCTTTAGCAATTTTTCAGTCATATCGCTACGTTGTCTGCAGTGTGACAGTTTATAGTGATGTCTAGCATTGGAGCATCATGCCCAAGACATGCAGCATGATGTCCCACCCAGTCACATTATCCTGATACCCGGTGGATTAGTCCTAACACTAACCTCTTAATGCTGAGCACCAAGTGAGGCAGTCGTTAGTACCATTTTTGTAAGCCTTTGGGATGACTTGGCTGGGGAACGAACCCACAACCTCCCGCATCCAAGGCAGATGCCCCAACCACTAGGCCACTGGAGCGGTCTGGATTGGAGGCTGACTATAATCTGTTCATATTATCTTTAAATGGAAAGCACATTTTAATCTGTGAATTACTGCTGCACTAGTTTTCTTAAAATGCAGTAAGCAGTTCTCAGTTATATTAATCAAACTGCACTGAAAAAGCTATGGGTGATCTGTTTGATAACAATAATAACCATTACGTTTAAATATCATGTGACTTCTTTACTTGATGTTCTACTATAATCTAAGTGGTAAAGTCAATGCATTAACTAAACCACTGCCAACAAATAACAGAAAAATATATGCGGAAAGTGTGGAAAAAAAGAAACAGTATACCTGCCAACCCCAGAGTACAAAAATACTGACTGCTTATGACAAAATACTGATTTTCAGAAACAAATACTGATTTTTGAAACATGAACGCATATACAGCTATTTACAACACCTACAACCATAAGTAAAGTAGGATGACAACTTAATAATTTAATGACAAAGATGCATTTGTTGCACTCTTGTACCTTCTGAGTGGGCACTTTGTTCCATTCCACATTCAGGCACATGCTATTTATAGGAGCCTTTTCCACACCTTGTTTTTTCAATCATTATTGATTTCAATGTACCATCTCTCATAATGATTTAAATTCTGTGCCATATTTTTACTTAACTGTTTTTGTTCTAGTACACGAATAATCCTTTGTGATTTTACTGTCTTAAAAAAGTGTATGAAATAAATCACCATCAACAATAGCAAATGAAAGAGGAAGGTTCATTTCTAAAATAAATGTAGTGAAATGAACATATGATCAAATTACATCAAGGTTATTGCTGGTATTTATAATCATTGTAAGTAAAAGCTGTGTTGTTGATGATGAAGCAGCAAGCTGATGTTTATCAGCTTTTTAATGCTGTTTATGTCATGGGTGCCTCCATACCAAACAGTGAAATCACAATCACACAATTTTTCCTTTACCAGATGGTTTAACAGATCTAAACAAGATGGCATAATTGTCCTACCAGTTCTGTGTTCTTTTCTTTGCTGGCGAAACTTCTTAACTTCTGCTTTCCTTTTCGACATGACAAGAAGTTGAATATTGCAAATATAAGATACAGTAATGGAGGCAACTGATTTGTGCAATCCAATATGCTGGTTAAACACTGGTATGGTAGCCTCGATTTTGAATGAAACAATCATATTTTACAAGTCTATATCCCTATATACATACAATGCATTTACTCTCAGAATAGAACTATTCCCCATTCGAAACAGAAAATTGCAAGGATATTTTAAATCTAAATATTTTAAAATTAAAAAAAGGATTTTTACATAAAAAAACGTACACCCGTATTCAGGTCAAAAATACAGGAAAAATGGGACACTTGGCAGCTATGAAACAGGTTAGCTGGCACGGTCAAATATAATTGCTCTCCTGTTTTATCTGCAAAGTTTATATGATTATATTTTTTAACAGCAACCTCATATTCAAAAATACATGACTAGGTCTATGTCCGGAAAAAAATGGAATTCAAAAGTAGATAACTAATTAATGGATACATTTTAAAATGTTTTTAAAATTTAAAGATTTTTTTGAAAGCCATATGCTACTGAAAACAATAGACTCTGAAAAATATCTTACATTTACAGTCTGTGATGTTTGTAGAGTTCACATTCCTGGTTCCATAGTTAAAACTGCCATTGCATGGTGTACAGCTTGTGTATGAGTAGGGCATGTCCATTGGCTGGTAAGTGTCCAGAGGGCAAGGCATACACTTGTCACCAGATATAAACTCACCAGCAACACACCTCTCTATGAAGAGAACAAAATTATTAAACATATTAAGCACTTATAACATGATTCAGCCTCTTATCAACATAGATTAAACAAGTGATAAATAATTTTAATCAAGAAAAATCTCTTGATCAAAATTAATTTCATGTGTAAGCAATTCAATAAGTAGGTCATGAAAACTGTTCTAGTTGCAGTGGATATCCCTGCAGAAAAATAAAAAGATATTTGTCACCTGGCTTATCTTACTGATATGGAATCTTTTCAGTTTTCCACTTAATCAGTCCACTGGTGTTAGCAAACTGACATGGGATTAATTTGTTCTGGTTCATATTTAAACTAATTTATTGTCAAACTAATCTAAGAACAAACATGTTTCAAAAAAGGTTAGTTCTTATCTTTGGCTACTAAGGAAAATGAAAACATACATTCTTCTTCAATATAAGTTCATCTTTTATAAAAGTTATATTCAGCCATATCTGGACTACTGTAATGTAATTTGGGGTAATACCTCTAATTCAAACATGACAACACTTTGAAGACTCCAAAAGTGGGCATGAAATTTAATTCTAGATCAATGTATAGACAATTTCCAGGATGTAATGAATAATATAAAGATTTTAACAATACATGAAAGAATATTTCTAAAAAGGCAAAATTGCTGTATAAAGTATCCAGAAAAGCCATTCCTGTCTATCTAAGCAATATCTTTCACCAATTAGATGATGATTGTACTCCAAATTTAAGGTACATAAGAAGAAACAGAATTACATTATACCAAGGCCAAAGAAGGAATTGTTTAAGAAAAGTTTTCAATATACTGGTCCACTGATATGGAACAACATTCCCAGTGACATAAGGCAGGCTCCTAGCATTTCTTCTTTTCATAATCAATGTCTTAAATGGATGAAATATTTAGACAATTGAACAGTTGTAGCAAAATAAATATCGCCTACTGTTTTGTAGTTTTGCTTCATTTTTACAGTTGAATTTTCAATGCAGGATATTTTATATTTTATATATGTTTATGTATTCACAGATGCCTGCGCATATGTTCCAGGCTTGATACTTTGATTTTTAAAATCACTTAATTATCTAGTGTCAAGCCAGATTCTTCACATCATGTTGTATATACTGTACATATTGTACATAACAGATAGAAGGCCTCAAGTTAAATTAGTTATGCAACTAACTGAATTACCTTCTCAAAATAAAGTCTTTATTGTTATTATTATTATTATTACTAACAGGGGTAGTATGCAAAAATGACATCATAATAAAAATCATAAAAAGCAATCAAGAATACCTGCCAACATCCCTGACAACTGTTAAGCATTTTTGCAACTCAAAAAGTGTTTTTTTAAGGTCCAATGGGAGTCAGTACATGTGCCTCTCCTCCCCAAATGATGCTGAACAACTGAGAGTTATCAGCATCCATAATTCTAAAGGACTGTAAATTAAAATCTGAATAAAAGAAAATGCTTTCTCTGAAGCATTTAATACAATTTAAAGTAGAAAACAGCTGGTACACTTTGGGACCAGGACCACCTTTCACAAACAATGTATGCCCATGACTTTCATAAGTTTTTTATCTACGAAGTCCATACATGATTACAGTTGCTTTACTAACAAGAATTAAGTATTTTTATATGTTTTTTCTTCATGATTTCCTTTTATATTTAAATCACTTTACGGAAACTAACAGGCATGTGCAAATCCTAAGTTTCTTTGTAGAGAGCAAGTGTCACATAGCAGTTTAGAGTCCAATATGTTCAATATAATGGGTCTTTCTCCAAGATATTTTTAATATATGTGTATTAGAAGAAGACCATGTAAACATTCATATGTATAATGACACTCTTACTTAGCTAACACACCCAACAAATATAAAAAAAGCAAAACATTAAATCACCAATTTTACTGAAATTCTGTAAATATTTCAGCAGAAACATGACCCTTTATATACGTTTTGACAGGGTCATTAAGTGCTGATTTTCAGGGATTCATTCCATGCAGAATGGTATAGAATGTATTGGTGTGAGTAAAAAGAGAAATTTAAGCTATCGAAAAATCCAATCCAGTAGGCAAGTTCTTTTCCATAGCTACTACTGTATTTCATGTCTTTTTTCGAATCTTTTATTCTTTCATACACAATCCAGTCATCAAAATAATAAAGAGGGTGACACATTTGGTTGCATGGAAATAATCATCCTTGTAGCCCACTATTATATGCATATTAACAGTCAAAGCACATGTGCATAGGCGCACACACACACACACACTGTAAATAAGCCCAAACTAGTTACATTGTGTATATACAGTACATAAATCGGGAGACAATGTGAAAGGTTTGTGACTTTATACTTTAAGATGTAAAGTATTTGTTGAATCAAACAGGTTCCACTTTTCTTCCATTGAATTAGATTAAAATTAGATTAAAATTAAATCATTTATATTTGCACTTTATCTAATTTTCTTTGGGATTCTATTCCAAATTAGTGACCCTGGATAGTGAAAATTTGTCTTAAAGAGTTCTTGATAATGTTTTGGGATGAAAAGGTGGTTAGCCAAAATTGATCTTAAATTGGGAGTGTTGCCTTGTTTCTAGCACAAATTAGTTAATTGGGATACAATGGAGAAATATTATTTAAAACTTTGTGCATAACTCTAGCCTTTCTGAAAAATATGTTCAATTACTGTTAACACTTTAATATCATTCACTGTATTTGGGATGTTCTCAGCATTATCTAGGATAAGTCTGCAAACTCTTTTTTTGGATTCTTGTCTAATTATTATCATCATCATAAAGACTATATCAACAGCGCTTTCTCAATAACTTGTGTCTGGATCACTTGCACGCACATTCATAATGCAAGGTCTGGCACGGATCCCATTTTCAAACTAGAAAACACACCCAAAAATTGGCCCCTACTGAACATGATGAAATTCGGGATGAAAATGAGACGTTACTCATTTTATCATCAAAATTGGTGGTCAGCAACCAGATGAAAATGAAACCATGACAGGTTACTCATTTTATCATCAAAATTGGTGGTCAGCAACCAGATATTTGAATCAATATTATGAAATTCTAACATTTTATAAAGAGTCCATGTATTCTGTTAAATTTTCTATTCAAAACAGTATCTGACTAAAATTTGATCAAAGAAAATGTCACAAAAGCCTATCGGTGGCAACACTTTAATAAATAAATACCAATTAAATAAGTTTTGTCAACTGAAATTAATATTTGGTTTCAGTGTAATCATCATAAATGCATTATACCCTCTTGAATCCAAAAGTGAAAAATGTCAGACTACCATTACTGTAAAATCTTTGGGCATTTCTATGAGTCCCTAATAAAGTACTGACTGTTTTAGTCTCATATTTGCTTTAGTATTAGTTGCTAGTAACCTTTCAGAACTTGGGTATCTTGAAAAAAATGTAATTTACATAGAAAATCAAACAACTTCATTTGAAAAGCAGTTTTCTTAAAATTATTCCCAATGTATGTGCAATGATTCTCCATGGGACCATAAAACTCTTTTGCGAGCAAAAAATAACAAGCACTGACAGGCAGGTTGGCAGATATATTTCAAATGGTGATGAAATCCTGGTGCATACAATGAAAAGTGATCCTGCAAAAAATGTCGGGTCATTAAATGAACTTCTTAGTGTTTCTGGTCATCAAAAGTTTGGGTACTGACTGACATTACAATCTGCTGCAGAGGTACCTCCATTGCCATAAGTAGTGTTTATCAAAAGTTTGGGGTACTTACTGACATTACAATCTGCTGCAGAGGTACCTCCATTGCCATAAGTAGTGTTTATCAAAAGTTTGGGGTACTTACTGACATTACAATCTGCTGCAGAGGTACTTCCATTGCTATCAGTAGTGTTTCCTGCTGGACATGGCTGGCAATTGTCATCTTTACCTCGAGTGCGATATGTACCTCTTACACACTTCCTGCAGGAAGCATCACTTCCAGAGGCAGGTTCCTCACCAGACAAACAGTCATCTTGAATTAGAACCATATATATGACCATTATCTTTTCCAAAGGAATGTGACTGATCCTAGGGACAACTTGATACAGCATGTTCTATCTTGTATTCACTCAAAGGAATGTGACTGATGCTAGGGACAATTTGATACAGCGTGTTCTATCTTGTATTCACTCAGATATAAACATGAATTAGTTTATAATATAATCAGGTTGCAGTTGCTGATATATAAAAATTGTTAATTTTCTAAGGCAAAAAAGATAACAATAATATAGAGACAGCTATAAGGTACTACAAAATTTGGATTAGAAGCATACATACTTTTTAAAAAATATACACGTGTCAACAATAAAATACAACAATTTGTGCAATTTTCATATTTATGCCTACCAACCAGACTTAAAAGAACACTAATGACCTGGGTAAGGTTTCATCCATATATCTGCAGGGGTTTAAAAGTGACAGCCTGTACAAGAAAATAGGTCAGTTACATACAGTTACCCTTGTTGTGACCTTGCCTTTGAGGATGGTGGAAATGATTCGATAAACGAGACACTGTCAGGTCAAGATATATAAAAAGCTAAAGTTATATTAAAATAGCTTCATAGATTTAACAGTTCTACCCATGCTGGAGTGAGGTTGCTGATGTATACTTTCCCATACCATGACCTGGGCCTAGAGCAAGGGGTTTCGCAATGATATGTGACACTGTCTAATAATAATAATAATGCTAATACTAAATAATTAAATTAATATTTATATCTAGATATGATAAAAAATAACACATGTAATAACAAACATATCTAAACAAGTTGAAACCCTCCTTCCATACCCCATGTGCAGAACACCCCCAATGTTTGGTTCAAGTGTGTGATATTTCTCTATAGAAACCATTCTTCTTCTTTTAGTCACATTGACCTTAACCTTAGAACATGCAAATTAAAAGCCTTCTTTCTTGCCCTAAGTGCATACCAGTTGCAAAATTTGTTTGATGTAATATAGAACTGATGTTGCTTTGCAGAAATCTTCTTTCAGTCTGTGACCTTGATCTTTGATATTTTTGGTGCAAAATCAATAGGGTTTTTCTCCACACCAAGTGACCTTTGACCTTTTGAACATGAAATGGACAGGATTCTACCTTGTTCTGAGTGAAAGTCAATGACAAGGTTTGGTAATTGTAGGTGGTGGAGAACACAAGTTATTTTGTGGAAACCATTTGCAGGGGTGGGGTGGTCACCACACCTTGAAATTGATAGCTTCTTCTTTATCCCAAGTGCAAGCCATTTACAATGTTTGGTAATTATGGATCGTGAAGAACTTTAGTCATTGTTCAAAAATCATTTGCCATCTTTCATTGACAATCACACTAATTTTTAACCTCTCCAGTCCAAAACTGACCAGTTTCATCTTTACCCATTACAAGTTCAATCCATCCATCAGGCTTGGTAACTGTAAATGGTGGACAAATGGACGTTTTGTACTAAGCAGACATAAAATAAGATGTGGAACATTTTTCCCTACTGCTTTATTTCTACCTTGTCCTTACATAGAATATATCTGAGGATATATGAAGGCCTGGTAACACCATTCTGAAATAGATATCTACTGATGAGTGGAACATAATTATTATAAATGCTAGCATTCACTGTTAGCTGGTCCAACACCCTGTCAATAACTTCTGCAATATCATCATCATGTTCAGAATCCATCACATATATGCAAATATAAATCTAACACACCATAGTTAAGTACTCATCCAGATAGAATAGAAATGCTAAACTAAATGTCATATTGGTGAAAATGATGTTGATTCTGTATATGTGAAAAGATCTGCAATGACAGTGTCCTGTTTGATAAAAAACCAAAATGTCACTGATTATTTATCAACAATATCATTCTACCCAACCAGGCTTTAATTTTAGTTAAGAGAAATAGCTATCATCCCGACTCCTGTACCTTTAAGTGTTACCAGTCTATGCTCTTAAAATAAGTAACAGAAAGAGTGAAGACAACAAGCTTTGTAAAATTTAACAAATAATTTATTTCCCTAGAACACAAAGTGAAAAATGAGATAAAAAGAACTTACGGTATTGCGAATTAAACCCAAAAATAACCAAAGAATTAAAGACACAAGTCCTAGTAATAAAAAGTTTTGAATAAAACTTTCAAGTCCTGATGAGATCCAAAATTGAAGGTGGTGATATGTCTGATATGGCCTGCAAAGTGCTGATGAGTCAACAGTCTCTTGTTGAATCACAGAAATAATTTTCCATGTTTGAATTCAGTATAAATTCCAATGAATGTCTTTAACCAATAATTTTGTCAAAGCCCTTTTGTATTTCCAGAGAAAATAATCATTTGATGTCATTAATAAGAAGAAATAAAATTCAGCCCAAACTGACCACAACATACAGTGCAACCCCAATATAATGCACCCCGTCATAATGCGAATTCAGATATAACATGGTTGTGTCATGGCTACCGAAATTTCCTATATTCATTTGCACAGGAAAAAATATTTTTTGTTCAAAGTGCATGAAATAGTGTATAAAGAATGTGTTAACATTATGGGGAAGAGATCATGTATGAATTCAAATTTAATATGATTGTGGCATGGTTCCTGAAATTTTAAATACATGTATGTGTATTTTTCTCATACCGGAAAAATTTTTTTTTTTTTAAGTATGAGGAATAGTGTGTTAAACGTTTATTATCATTTTGGGAACGAGTTCGCATATGAATTTTAATGTAATATGATTGTGGCATAGCTTCTGAAATTTAACAATATCACCAGGTTCTTGAAGTGTTATGCCAAAATAAACATTATCGGAAATGTTACTTACTATTGATCCATGAGTAAAGCCAGTAAGTTGTCTTTGTGATTGTCTTCAATTAATTCTGTATACAGTCATTGCTCAAACAATAGCCGACACGTTTCTTCTTTAACTGCATAAACAACCAAGCAGCAGACAATGCAGTGGTTGATAAAAGATTCTCATAATTTAATAAACATCAAAAAACGAAAGCCGCCAACATGTTTGGTCGGCTTAGTGGTGTTATTGGCATTGTTATCAGTTGACCAGTAAATAATGTCTGCTTTTTTAGCTGGATACTGAAAGGGTATGAAATTGTGCATGCATTCAGCTTATAAAAATTTATATAAGTGACTCGTGACCATTGCAGGTCTATTGCACTTAGTTCTTGGGTTATAACGTTTGTTTATGAACTTGTTATTAATTTCCTATTTTTTATAAAAATATTTTACCATTATGGAAAAGCAAGTTCACAAATGCAAGTCGTTCTCTGCACTTTGCACAATAATTAGTAGTTTTCACATGTTTCTTTCGATATTCACAAAATCCAAAGCAAAAGTTATCTGCAGGCTGAAAGCATGTGTTGATTGGTAATTATTCTTGCTGTAGTCATTCAAACAAATAGGCGTGTACAAGCATTAATTACTGGAAATTTGCAACGGATAAATTTACACGGAAAAGCATGAGAAAATTTTAGCAGCATGAAATTTGTACAGACACCGTTCATAGACCCTGGAACATAATGAACCATACACGTGCTTCGTCTTTCTTAACCTAATTTTGCTGTTCATTTTTCCCACTGAATTCAGACAAATTTTTTAATAGTTTAAATATGTATGCAATTTCTGCAAAAGAATTACATATATTACGGATTAATTTCAAGCCCCAAAGGTACGATATCAGACGGCAAGTAAATGGTGTTGATACTCTGTTCATGCTGTATATTAGATGTTGAATTCAGACACAATGATCTGGGGGAAAATTCTTGAATATTGTAAATCAGTGTGCAATTTTTCAATGGAATTACATGCATTATAGATGAAATGCATGCCATAATGGCATGATAAACGGTGTTGATACCCTATCCAACATATACATTAGACATGAATACACGTATATTTGCCAATGAGTTGTTCTCTGAAAAAAGTAAAATATTGTAAAACCCGCATTAATGTGACCCCAATATTAACGCAATCCAATAATACAACTTAAAGTGCTTGATGTTAAAGCATGACTGGTAAAATCCTCACAGTCACAAGATAATATAGTTCTCTGTCTGACCTCAGGTCACAATTAGCATTTTCTAATAACAACCATTACCTAATGGGGAAAAAACCTTCAATAATGATCTAATGAGCCTTGTTTATTTACAGCATAATAGCTTACAAAATTCACTTAGGAATCTCCAAAACCCTGACATTGATCAAAATATCTATGCTTTCTTGTTTACCTGAATAATAATCCTGACAATGAGCTGATACACATAGAGAATAATGAAGCTATTATTAGTTGTTAACATAAATGAAATATAAAAAAATAAAAAATAGTCAATCAGATCAAGCAGAAATGAACTCAGTTTTGGACAAGGTCAATTCTAGCAAACAATGTTACATTACAATAACATGTAATGAAATAAAAAAAATTAAAACTAACAGACAAACAGTTAAATTAATATACATAAGATATGGGGTTTAGGGGTATGAAAACCATTTTCAAGAAGATGGAAAACAAATCAACCATTTGCTATGGTTAATGTATTAGTATTTTTCTCTCCTTTGATTCATATCCTTTGAATTTGGCTCAATAAAGTTATTACATGTGGTGAAAGCACCTCTGTGATCTACTCATCCATGCTTTGTTTCATTGCAGCATCAGCAACATCAACATAGGTTTTGACAGAAACAAATGACATACCAAAGTCTCTGATTTCCTCATTTAACTGATTTTGGCCAGTTCCTTCACAATGGGGCCTCAGTTTTATGACAACATCCTGAATGTCCATATTGGCTCATGTTTTCCAGTTGAATTTTGAAAACTCAGAAGCTCACGTGGGTCAACATCAACTACAACCTGGCTGGTAAACTCAATCAAATCTGCTTTGGTGGCAAACCTGGTCAATATCAAGGCCACATCTGGTCCATTATGCAACATCATTTATAAATATTCATAGGCCATGTCTGGTTCATGTGCTATAGCATCTATAAATATGCAAAGGCCATGTCTGGTCCATGCACTATAGCATCTATAAATGTTCATAGGCCACATCTGGTCCATGGGGGCCGCGAGTGGCCGAGTGGTCTAAAGTGCTCACCTTTCCGGATCACTGCCATCTCACCTCTGTCTGCGTGGGTTCGAGTCCAAGGCTCAGCTAGCGTGGGTATGTGGGAAAGCCTGCCAGTAGCTTCTCGTGGGTCAGTGGTTCTTCCTTGGGCTTTCCAGGGTTCTTCCTCCACTAGTTATACTGGCCGTCATGTATAGCCTATCTTGTGCTGAAAAATGGCGTTAAACCCGAGAACAACAACAACAACAAAATCTTGTCCATGTGCTACAGCATCTAAAAATATTCATAGTCATTTTGTATATCATCAAGCGTACTTTCTAAGTAACAATGCAAAATCAGTAAGCGTCTGTGGTGTCAGTGAGAGCTCAAGTGCATTCAATGCTTCAACAACAAGATGTCCATTTAAGGGGTAATCCAATCCAAGTTTGCAAACATAGCATTGAATAAGACAGTGGTGTACGACTTTGTCATCCAGGGGCACCGCTGGGTTAAGTAATCAACAACTTCATGTGGTGGTGCAAGCCCCAATGAGTCACAAAAGAGATTGAGGCATTACCATACATGTAATGCAAGTTCCAGGTCCTGCTGCTGAATCCAGGTTAACAACGATGGTTTTCCATGTATGGTGCATACTTACCACACGTTTATGGAGCATAAAGACACATAGTCATGTTATACAACTGACTAAAGTTGCATTAAAATATATAAAGTGGTTCAAAAGTTATACTCCAGTCAAAAGCATAAGTCAGGGACACATTCTCCCTTGCTCTGACCTTCACATGTCACAAGGGACATAGCTATAGTATGCAATACATGATATAATTATGATATGTAATTAACTTAAGTATAATTAACATATATTCATTGGTTCAAAAATGATACTTTGTACAAGATATAAGTCATAGAATTCCATTTTCCCTTGATGTGATGCTGACCATGAGGCAGCAGGCCTGGATGCAGTGTGTGATGTACCCTCTCTTATGTTACATACAAGGGCCTAGTTTCTCTAAATTATATATTAGTTGACTTGAAAGTTATACTCCAGACAAAGACACAAGTAATTCTATTTTTACTTGCCATAAGCTGCACCTTGAGGGTGCTGGCCTGGCTGTAGCATACAACATAGCATCTAATCATGATAGCATTAGTAAAATTTCCATTACTATATTATGGATGAACAACACCATAAAAGACTTGATTTGAGATGCATGCATGAATAAAAGCCATGCTTAACATGTAATTAAGAAAAGGTTAATTGTTAACCCTTTACCTCATGCAAGTGTCTTTGGATGCCTCTGCTCTATTCGCATGGAAGCGCCTTTTGACGCCTCTACTCCATTCGCACGGAAGCGCCTTTTGACGTCTGCTGTAAATATCAGCCATTTTATGCCGGTTTTTTGTAGTGCCACCTTCGGGGAAAACCCCCTATTAGATACTACATTCATTTCTGTGAATGACAATTACGTCAGATCACGTGGTCACTGTTTATGCACTGGTTGATATCTGCTATTTAAAGTAACAGGGTCGTAATCTCCACTATCCAAAATGGCAGTCACGGATTTCATTCAGTACTTACAAAGTTTTCACGATTAGAATCACAACTACGACAGATTCAATAACTTAGGTAAAGGCTCTGATATTGATGTAGGCAGCAATTAGTTTTTATAAATAATCAAATTCAGATGACTTAGTGATGTAGACGCAGACGAAAAACATATAAATTTCAAGTATAAGAAATGGCACCTATGGTTGGTCACGCGGCCATGATGGTGAACGAGTTCCCTCAAGATTTTGAAGCACATAAAACATTCTTCCATGAAAAATAATTACACACCTATAACAATCGGACTTTACTCTTAAATTTTTCCACACATAATAGATGTGTACCAAAAATGTAAGATGGTTAAAATTGCTGTTAAACATAACATAACATACACTACATTGCCTAACAGTTAACAGGCAGGCCTATGTGTATGGGGTGATATAGGTAACATGTGTTCTATTTATAGTGCGTTGCACTTTGTAACTATACTCTATGAGGTAAAGGGTTAAATTAAACAAAAGCATAATTCTACACCAAGTTTTCATTTTAAATAAAACTATGCCTATTTCTGTTCTAAAAATACAAGGCTGATGTGCATGTATGCTTATTTCAGTATATGTTTATTGCCCAGTCTTTACAGTATTTCACAAAGACAGTTTCATCAATGTAAGTTTTAAGCACATATGCTATCACTTCAATGGTCCAACAATAAATGTTAAATGTTTACACAGGTATCAGAATATAGTATGGAAACAAACCATGATCAAAGGCTATACACCGTTCCCTCGATAACTCATGCCCGGATAACTCGCGATCCCGCTTATAAAGCGGTGTCCATCTTGGCTCCTGATTATTTTCAGAGAAAATGTATTTAAAATATCTTTAAAATATGCTGAACAAGAAAAAAATAAGATAAAAAAATGGTAAATTAAACCTCGATACATTGCTCGTTTTATCATCGAAAATGGTGATTAATGCCTGTAAAAATAGAATCCATATTTTGAAATTTGCAAGTTCTAAATAAGAATTAATTTCAGAGATCTCGAAAACGCTTACTTACACATATCTGGACACCAATTTTTGATCTGGGACGCAGAAAATCACTGAGGCGGGAATCCTCCGTACGCATGTAATAGGTGCGCGGGAAAATTCAAAGATTTGCTAGTTCTGTTTCAGGCACCTGCTTTGTGGGAAAATGTGTTTATCAGTTAGCTGTGCCGATATTTACAATGACAGAATTCAGTGACTGAAAGACTCCTTGATGTACAGACATGTTGCCATTTTATAAGAGTACATAAAAGAACATGATGCAATAGCTAGGCGGCTAGTTCAGACGCTTTGACTGGCAGACGGGTGAGAAAATGTACTTATATTTAGTGATTGAATTCAGAGGCAGAAAGACCCAGTTTTAAAATCCTAGCGAGACCTCTGTTTAAAGATATCATATATTATGTAAGTTTTTATGATAAACAGTTGTCAGTATACTGTAAATAAACAGTTTGGTGAAATAGCGATCAATGAAAACTTCTGGTAAATGCTAACAGGTGGCAACAGAGAATGAAATAAACACCAATTAAACGTCCTCCTGTGTGAAAGTCACGTTCTAATCCTTTAATTCCATTTCAGTGTAAACATTATAATCACAACATATTCTGTTCATTGAAAACATGAAAAGAGTCAATCGACCGTCACATCGAAACCCATGAGTACTGCTGTGAGAACCTAATTACATGCCGGCTTTGTTTTGATCAACAACTTGAGAAGTGTTTGTTGCATCAAAAAATCGATTACAAAGAGACCTGGGGTGCTGGAATAAGGGTCTTGTAGCTGCCTTTGACGTAAAGCAAAACAGAAACAGCCACGATGATAGTGACTTTGAAGGTTTCAGTAAAACTGATGTCATTAATGCCAAGGCTGTTTGGGAGAAATTTGTACAGACTCATGGTCCTGAGATGAGTGTTTCTCTTGATGATACGGAGGAGTGGATTTGATCTGACAATGATTGCCCCACAGCCAAATACGTCAGATGAAACAATAATTAATTCTATAATGAACACATTTGCAGCAGAAGACGATTCTAACTAGAGTACCACAAGTGTTGAAAGTGATGCAGACGCAGATGTTGCACCACCTTCCCCCTCTGCACAGGAAGCAATCAAATCTTTTGATATTCTCATAAGGTGGCTGGAGACCCAAAATGTTGACTATGTAAAGCTTATGCAGTTGAGAAATCTGAGGGATTTTGCTCGGCGGCAGAGAAACCAAGGAGTAACACACACACAAAAAAATAACTGATTTTTTCAAAAAGTGAATTGATATTTGTCAAGCGTGGCACAAATGGCAAGTATTAACTTGTTCTAATTTATGTTGTTTTGAATTTGTAGACCCATTCAATATGTTAGTATTGATTAACCCTTGTGTTTTGTTTTCCATTTTACTTCTATCGCAATCAAATCTATCGTTCGATCGACACTGTTTCTCGAAAAGAGTCGATCTTTTGTATATAAAAAAACGTCTAATTTGGATCAAACAATAGAACTAGAATGTATCCAATTCAACATAAAAATTAGTGACGTAGTACACAATGTGTGAAGTGGTACACATGTTAAGCAAATGGAAACCACGTGGAATAATGTTTTCGATGATCGCCTCAATATACTGTAATTTATCCTGAAATTAATGTTGCTCTATGAGGAAATAATAAACAAAGTACACCGTTATGAAGAGATATTTATTCACAGTTAATCTCAGCACAATTATAAAGTGAGTATTCAACACTATAATCTGCCTACCCCCCCCCTTATTTTTCCTTTATGTCGTCGATCATTTTGGGCTTATTTTATAGGTCCCTCGATAACTCGTGCCTCACTTAAAGTGCGGTCGATGTTTCTGGACCCCGATGTACGTGAGTTATCGAGGGAGTGGTGTAATAAGAAAACTGCACAATCATTTACATGGTTATAGTTTAAAGGAAAAATTCATGAAAATTATCCTTGTACTCAGTTGATAGAGGTCATTTTATTTAGTAGATCTGAAAATTCGATACAAGTGACACCAACACTAAATAAATTATACACCTTTTAGTTTTCAATTGCTATTACTTTTATAGAATCTTTGCCATTTTCTCATAAATACAAAAGAAATTGTGGAATATGTATTTCAATAAAAATGTATAATTCCCTGTCATTATTACCAGTGACATTATCAGTGCAACATCAAAGAATACCACGATAAAAAGTACATGACCATTCCAGTGATAAGTAAATTATGGCCAAAATCTTGATTAGATGATTGGTATAATAGCTTTGAGTTTAATTAGGATTAACAATGTGATAACAAGAATTCCCTTCATGCACCAATGAGTAAGTAAACTAAATCCTATTCCTTTAATTTCAATAAATATTTAAACTCACCTTTGAGACATCTAAACTTACACTAGTGTAAATACAATTTTTTAAAAAATAACCCAATATGACTACAATAATTTGATGTTATTCTGTAATTCCCCAGGAATAATTCAATATAATTTTACAATATCCTACTCACCCTGACACTGTGTTGAGGAATTTGCCCCTTCTTCAGCTGTAATATTTTTGAAAGGACATGGCTTGCAGAATGACTGACCATCCTCATCCTGGTAAAAGTGTCTTGGACATTTCTGACAGTAACCCATCAGTGTAGTTGTACTGTATTTGTAATACTGACCTTTAGGACACACAGCTGCAGGAAAATAATAAAAATAATAAACGCCACTGCTGTCACAAGATCACCTAACCTAAATACACTACACACTTGCTCACTTTTAGATTAACATAAGTCATATCAAGACAATGAAACATCTCAAGGAAAACAATCAAGAAGATCAAAATATCCATTTTCACAGACTTGGGTTTTACTTGAGGTTCTCTATCCACCCAAGGCTGAAATATAATTAGTTGTGCCCCCTTTTCTACAAGTTCGTTCTAATTAATGCTTGCCTAAACTTTCATTATTTTAATACTTATGTTTCTGTAGAAATTTAAATACAGGTGTGTGTCTATAACAGGATCAATTTTCAAAACTTGAGCTCCTCTGAAAATTCCTGTGTTGTTTCATAGTTCACTTCAATATGACCTATGCTAAAGCATCAAAACAATATTATTGGAATACACAGAAGAATTCATTTCCTAACTTCTGTTGCAGTTTTCACAATATGCTTTGTTAATTATCATGTGAAAGTCAGTGATTTTGCAGTGGTGAAAAGAACGATAAGGTTAAATGTAAAATAAATATGACTTAAGTGAAACAAAACTGAACAAGTTCTGCTAGTTCTCTCATGCATGAGTTCTCATAAAGATAATGTATGATTTCTTCTGACATCAAATCACAGCATTATAGAGGGGTAATTAAAACCAAAGAAAGTGTAATTCTCAAGGATCCTGCATGAACATACAAAAACAAAAATATTCATAAAAGCTAAATCACCGGGTACTGTTCTGGCAATACAAAGATGATGACAAATCACCAGGTACTGTTCTAGCAATACAAAGATGATGACAAATCAACAGGTACTGTTCTGGCAATACAAAGATGACGACAAATCACCAGGTACTGTTCTGGCAATACAAAGATGATGACAAATCACCAGGTACTGTTCTAGCAATATAAAGATGATGACAAATCACCAGGTACTGTTCTGGCAATACAAAGATGATGACAAAGTTATGTCCATTCTCATACCTTATGTTGTTAAGAAAACAATATGCATTCATTGCACTCATAACAGATCTGGGATGGGCACTACATGTATGTATTCTAGTCTCAAATATATGTGTCAGAGAGAGAGAGAGAGAGAGAGAGAGAGAGAGAGAGAGAAACAAAGAGAGACAAAATTATTAAAATTCTGCATCTTTGCTTTTATTTAAACTGTAATATTTTGTATTAATTATTGCAGTGGAGTCTTTGTTTTCTTTCAAAATGGTCCAAAAAAATGATTCTAGATACTTTTTGATGACAGATGCTCATACACAAACTTATAACAAGGCACAACAAAAGTCGTTAAAGAAGATTTGTTCCCTACCATTGACATGTTCATTTCATGTGCAAACGATATCTGAATGGTAATAGTTTCTTATTTTACAGAGAATCTGCACTGTTATCTGCCTGCCAGAATGTAATATTTTTTATATTTTATTGTACAGAGAATCTGCACTTTTATCTGCCTGCCAGAATGTAATATTTTTATATTTTATTGTACAGAGTATCCACACTTTTATCAGGTGTTAGGAGGGCAAGCAATATGGGGCTATAGCTCCCACAAAAGACGGCATGGAACACCACACATGTTTAGAAGGACAAATAATAAGGGGCTATAATTCCCACAAAGGATGGCATGGAACACCATACATGTTTAGGGGGGCAAGCAATATGGGGCTATAACTCCCACAAAAGATGGCATAGAACACCATACATGTTTAGGAGGACAAGCAATATGGGGCTATAGCTCCCACAAAAGATGGCATGGAACATCATACATGTTTAGGAGGACAAGTAATAAGGGGCTATAATCCCACAAAGGAAGGCATGGAACACCATACATGTGACAGAACAAACAAGTCAGATTGGGACATATCAGGAGATTTAAAAAATTTGGTCAGGACTTTTAACTTCAAAAGAGGCAGGATTTTCAAGAAGAAAGGAGAATTTTTTATTGTGGTACAAGTCACTGACTTTCTTACCCCAATGAGGACAAAACGCTACAGTCGCTTTGAGTAGCTTTGTCCATTTGTACAAGAAATTTTGTGCAATTTCTGAGTTGGGGGAATATCATTTTGATTAGACATGAAAAATGGTCTGCTACCATAAATGATAGATTATGTTCATCTATAAAGTAAGCAAACAGTATCTCAGCAAGTTATCCACATTTGATACAGCTTCCACGAACAGATTTCAGTGATGGCATATTGTCATCACATTAAATGAGATGGAGTTTCTTTTCAATGCATAATATCCTTCTTCCCACCAAAGCAGATTTTACAATCAACCAAATAAACACCACTTTCCATCAATCACTGAATTTTGTGTGGTTACTTAGAGTTTGGCATTTTAGCATTCAGAGATAATGCACAGTTGAATATCTCCACAAACTTTAGGTATCAAAGCCAAACCATCCCAGTTTTATGCCATGTAAGTTCTTTAGTAATCCAATCAAAATCAATAAAAATCTTTATTCCTGTTGGAATCACTTCCAATTGGTCATAGTAGAGACTCTAATCCATCTTGACAGCTCTAAGTATTAAAGCAGAACCCACTCTGTTCAGAGAATCAAAGTAATGTTAATTTTTAAAAAAATGCTGAATGAGCTATGTGGTAATCTAATCATAATCAAGATAAATACTTCTGTTCATACATAGTATAATCCATATTGACAAACTTCAAACAGTGAAGCCAACCAGTCCAGCCAACAGAGTTAATTGTTTTATACTGCTTAGCAACTAAACTCTCTTGCCCTGCTTAAGCCAGTTTGCAGTCATGTGATCACAGAAAGTATGACCACATTTATACTATACTGGAGGCAACGGGTAAAAACACACAAAAAAGAAATAAAACAAAATCTGTCAATAATAATTTTTGTGTATGTGACGAACTTCAGTGAATGATGGGAGGGAAGGGAGATATCACTCAGGAGGAAAGATATCTCAGCTTGGGAGATTCACATGCATGGAACACTGAAAATCAAATCACTGAATCTCATCAATGTAATGATGAATACCAAGTCAACCAGAAATCCAACAACCCTTATTAAAACTACATTTACCATATTTCCTGTATATTTTTGTACCATTTAATTTTTTTTACACCATCTTACTATAAAATAATTATTATTTAAATGTATATTATTTGTCGAAACACTATTTTTTCACAAAATCTTTTAAATTATTGTACATAAAAAGAAACTTACGCTAAGAAATATGTTTGCCAAAAAAAGATAAAAAATATAGTATTTCCATGTTTTTACAAAAATGACTATTTAAAATCATGATCATATACAGTTAAGTTGTTTTTTTTGTTGCTTGCTTTTATCTTGTATTATTTTTTAGCCTTGTATTTTCATGTGTTAAAATTGAGAAGGTTTCCATTTCAAATGGCTTTGAAAATATGCAGAGGTACAATTTAGATACATACAATGACCCAAGTATGGCTTTACTAAATGTATGATACTTTGGGTAAGGTCTTAAGTGAGGCATCAAATAAAATGAAACACGAGATTAAGATATAAAAGAATTGTCATTTATGCTCACGAAGAAAGGTCATTTATTATATCATTATTTTATTAGTTCTGAAACTATGTATTTTTGTTTTTACTTGAATCAAGAAGAAAAGTTCATGTTGGATTTGAAATAATACCAATGTACAATATTGATACATACAACTACCAATGTGGGTTTTTTCAGTATAAGTCTGATATAATCCCAAATGAAAAATAACTATTGGTTGTCTCAATTAAAACTTGTCTGCCTGGTTTCTTAATTTCCCATAAATTTGTAAATGAGGGTGACCCGACAAAAGCGTGCCAACATAAGTGTGCAGTCAAAAGTATGCCGCGACAAATGTGCACAGACATACGTGTGCCTAAGAACATGTGAACAAATGTTCTTACAATAAAATTTATTAAATAAATAAAATGTAGAAATTTGCTTTAAGAAAATGTTGGTTTATTTACTCAGAATGTTTATTACTCTATACAAAGCGGGTGCCCTATACACACTTGTAGTGAAATGTTAACAAAGAAAAGAAAATAATCACTTGATGTCAATAATATGAAGAAATAAAATTCAGCCCAAACTGATCACAACATACAGTGCAACCCCGCTTTAATGCAAATTTGGATATAACGCAGTCATGTTGTGGCTCTTATTATTGAAAAAAAAAAGAATATTGTGCAAAACTAGCCTGATTTATGTATAAATCATAAGTAGAAAAATAGAAATGTTAGATATTAATGTTATGAGCTATTCCTCGACATTAATCTTGTAAAGAAGACCGTATAAATTACTTGTGCGTATTGTCTTTTCAGTTAACATTTTTGTATTGTCTTCTCAGTTAGCCTTTTTTATTATCTTCTCAACCTTATCTTTGTATACATGCATATTTGTTGGGTTGTTTATCATTGTGAGTAGTTGTCTGCACGTTTTTGTCGGTGCACTTATGTTGGTGCACTTTTGTCTTGCGTGCTTTTGTAATAGCACCATAACTGAGGCGATGAATAATGAAACTGGAGATTAAGAAATCAAAGAATCACTATTTAAAATTGTGCCAACTGGTCACTGATCTTTTCACTACATATTTTGATGGGGTTTTGTACTTGAATTAAGAAGGAAGTTCACAATTCAAATGGCTTTGAAAATATACTGATCTATGATATAGGGACAAAAAAAACATAATGTACAGACATGTCACCTATCATTTTGTTCTTTTATTCATTATTTTTTAACCACCTATTTGGATTTTTTTAATTTGAATCAAGGAAAAGTTAACATTTCAAATGGCTCTGAGAAAATATGCATGTACTATTTAGATATGTTAAACTATAAATACCTTGTTTGAGAGTATGTTTCATATAATCCCAAATGAAAAACATAACTATTTGTTGCCTCAAATAAAACTGACCCAGACCTATTTGTTAACTTCACATATCACACTGAATAATGACAACATGAGATCAAGAAATAAATAAAAATTATCTCCATTTATATAATCATGCAGAAAGGCCTTTAACCATCTCTCACTGAAATGGTAATTCTTCTGTTAATCGATGTTGTTGTTGTTTTAGGGTTCTATGCCATTTCTCATTGCAAAATAGGCTACACATTGTAGCCAGTAAAATTGGTGGAAAAAATATAACAGGGAAAACCATGGTAAGAACCACCAACTCATATGAAGCTACTGGCAGCTTTCACACATACCGCATTAGTACTTGTTATTAAGTTGGTCATCATAACAATGTACTATATGCATTTTAAAATGAGAAGCCCTTGAACATTTTCTTATCCAACAAAAATTTCAGTACATGGTAAAGTGAAGACCACAGGCTACTGGTCAATTAGTCATTATAGTAACACAAAAGTAAAATATAAAAACCAAGTCAGTTTCTATAATTAAATTTGAAAATCACCGACTCAGTTAAATGAATTTTCTATATATACTATCTTTTAAGTGTTTGTACTGTTTTTACTTTGATATAATTAACATTTTATGTGAATCTTCTCCACAATACACTGATCTATTGCCATGTGTAAATAAAAAGTGATTCATGTGATCGCTTGTCTTACATCAGCTGTTTGGACAATAGCCTTCATAGCACATTGGAAGAATTTAATTTCCCTAAAAACAGCCTCACTTTCCTATTGGCAGCAACACTAATTTGACCTTTCTTTCAAATCTGGTGTCAACTGGAATAAACTGCCCAAATGCTTTAAGCATATTCAATTAGCATGAAAAAATGGACACGATGACTAAAGAATTTAACAGAACAACAAGAATATGCAAATATAACACCAAAAGACTCTGTACTTACAAATACAGTCAGTTGCTGCCATGGACCCAATATTCCTAGTTGTTTGGGATGAATTACAAGGGACACAACTCTCTTTACCTCGAAACTGCTGATATGTTCCAATAGCACAGAATTCACATAAGCCTGTCTGATTGTTACTAAACATTCCCTTCCCACATTCAACTGAAAATGAAAATCATAATGTCATAAATTCCAAGAAAAATGTGGTACATCACTATCACTAACAGCAGCAGCATGTCAAAAACTAAAATTAAATGTTATTATTATATATTATTAAATATCATTATATGTACAATTCTACTGAGTGGAGTAAAAAAAATGTTTAATACAGAAGCCTTAGGAGCACACAGTACTAACAATAGTATAGATTCTTTCATATCCTGAATGGTTTGCATTTTCGGGAATTTAAATAATTTTATATAGAAAAAAGGAAGAAAAAAAATGCACAACTATTTTGCAACTGTATCACAGACTATCAGATCATTGTATCTTCATTTGTGTAGCAAACTGGAATAGTAACACAGCATGAAAGTTAACATTGGCACATTTCTTAGAAACAGGAATAGTAACACAGCATGAAAGTTAGCACTGATGCAGAGGATAAATCTTCCAACTTTAAGCACATCTCACTGATTAGTATACAATGTATTAGTAGTAAGCTGTTACTATGGTAATAAAAAGCACACTGGGAAATCATCATGATTATATTTACTCGTACAAAATATACCAGACAAATTTCAGGAAGTACAAAGATCATGCTGTTTTCTAAAACTGTTGCAGATACTGTATGCAAAACAGCAACACTAATAATGTTTATTGTTATTACTGTAAGGTTTAAATGCCATTTTTCAGCACACGATGGGCTATACATGGCAGCCAGTATTAATGGTGGAGAAAGAACCCGGGAAAACCCCGGAAAGAACCACCGACCCACGAGAAGCTACTGGCAAGCTTCCTCACATTCCCACATTATCCAAATCCGAGACTCGAACCCATGCAGAGAGATGAGATGGCAGTGATTCGTAACTGAGAGTGCTTAGACCACTCAGCCACTTGGGGCCTCCACTTATAATGGAATAAATCTAGCAAAAAATCATAATCCCTATACATGATGAAGCTTCATTATGACATGACAACATAAAATGCAGAAATGCTTACTTGCAAATAAGTGTAAGCTTTAACCAAACTGATGTTAGATACTACAACTGTATTTCACAAACAAGATTCATTGAAAGTTGAAAGATTATATTTATTTTCTTATTTAATTGATCAGCATCAGATCTAGAGGCCTGCGGCCTTCTTTTTTTCAACAAACATCAGACCTAGATTCATCAGGTCTAGCCAGTGGCTTTCTGTTTCTTCATCAAACATTGGATCTAGATTCATAAGGCCTAGCCTGTGGCTTTGTTTCCTCATCAAGCATTGGATCTATATTCATAAGGCCTAGTCAGTGGCCTTCTGTTTCTTCATCAAGCATCAGTTCAAGATTCAAAAGTTCTAGTCTCTGGCTATTTGTTCCTTCATCAAGCATCAGTTCAACATTCAAAAGTTAGTCTCTGGCTATATGTTGTTTCATCAAGCATCAGTTCAAGATTCAAAAGTTCTAGTCTCTGGCTATGTGTTGTTTCATCAAGCATCAGTTCAAGATTCATAAGGTCTAGTCTGTGAGCTTCGGTTTCTTTGTCCAGCATCAGATCTAGTTTCATAAGTCCTAGTCTGTGGCCTTGTTCCTTCATCAAGCATCAGTTCAAGATTCATAAGGTCTAGTCCCTGGCCTTCTGTTCCTTTGTCAAGCATCAGATCTAGTTTCATAAGACCTAGTCTCTGGACTTAAATTTCTAGGTCTAGCAGCATGCCACAGAATCTCTTGGGTTATAATCATTAATATCAGATGAGTTAGGACACACCATCATTATTGTGATTTCAGGGATGAGCTAAGAAAGTTTTATAACCACCAATGGATTATGTATCATCCATACTTTTGTATTTCTCTGGATGCTTACTCAAGAAGGCATACAACATCATAACATTTCCTGGCTCATACTTAAGCATTTTGCCAGCATATCTGGCACTTTCTGACTATCTCTCTTGATAACATTTATCGTCACACTCTATCATCATCATGTAATTCATTATGTCTTAGGGCTTTCTGTGCTCTTTGCAGTAGCTTCCAGCTCTTTCCCATTGTCAATGCATAATGTACTGTATGTCTGTTAACAACAATATAAATATTAAAATATATTAAATATGTTTCCAGATTAATATCTGAGTCAGCCAACAGGACCCTTTCCAAATGGTCAATGCTAGCCTGACCCTTTCCAAATGGTCAATGCTAGCCTGACCCTTTCCAGATGGTTAATACTAGCCTGACCCTTTCCAAATGGTCAATGCTAGCCTGACCCTTTCCAAACGGTCAATGCTAGTCTGATCCTTTCTAAATGGTTAGTACTAGCATGACCCTTTCCAAATGATTAATACTAGCATGACCCTTTCCAAATGGTTAATACTATCCTGACCCTTTCCAAATGGTTAATACTAGCCTAACCCTTTCCAAATGGTTAATATTAGCATGACCCTTTCCAAATGGTTAATACTAGCCTGACCCTTTCCAAATGGTTAATATTAGCATGACCCTTTCCAAATGATTAATACTAGCCTGACCCTTTCCAAATGGTCAATACTAGCCTGACCCTTTCCAAATGGTCAATGCTAGCCTGACCCTTACCAAATGGTTAATATTAGCATGACCCTTTCCAAATGGTTAATACTAGCCTGACCCTTTCCAAATGGTTAATATTAACATGACCCTTTCCAAATGGTTAATATTAACATGACCCTTTCCAAATGGTTAATGTTAGCATGATCCTTTCCAAATGGTTAATATTAACATGACCCTTTCCAAATGGTTAATATTAGCATGACCCTTTCCAAATGGTCAATGCTAGCCTGACCCTTTCCAAATGGTTAATGTTAGCATGATCCTTTCCAAATGGTTAATACTAGCCTGACCCTTTCCAAATGGTTAATATTAGCATGACCCTTTCCAAATGGCTAATACTAGCCTGACCCTTTCCAAATGATTAATACTAGCCTGACCCTTTCCAAATGGTTAATATTAGCATGACCCTTTCCAAATAATTAATACTTGCCTGACCCTTTCCAAATGGTCAATGCTAGCCTGACCCTTTCCAAATGGTTAATACTAGCCTGATCCTTTCCAAATGGTCAATGCTAGCCTGACCCTTTCTAAATGGTCAATACTAGCCTGACCCTTTCCAAATGGTCAATACTAGCTTGACACCCAACACCTTTTGTTACTGTCAGTTGAGAAATCAGTGTTTGTGGAGAGTATATCAGGCAAGTTCCACATGCACAACGACTCGTTTGACCATAATCACCCTAATTACCTGATGTGCGGAATGACACCTGTCCATATCTGCCATGGTCATTTATATGTACCTTGTTTTATTTCATACATTCAACACCAAAACATTTGTCAAGTACTTTAATAGCAACTTGTGGAAATTTTCACTGCTACAGTGAACCAGAGACAGCTGGGATTTAAATGACGATTTTAAAAAATCACTGACCTTGATTTATCAGATTAGCTGTAATTTTTAGCTTTGAATATCTGGCCTATGTTTCACAAGTGGTAAAACAAAATTGGACAGGTACAAGATCCAACTAAAATTTAATAATGTTGTTGTTGTTGTTCTAGGGTTTAATGCCATTTTTCAGCACAACATAGGCTATACATGGCAGCCAGTATAACTGGTGGAGGAAGAACCCTGGAAAACCCAGGGAAGAACCACCGACCCACGAGAAGCTACTGGCAGGCTTTCCCACATACCCACGCTATCCGAGCCTTGGACTCGAACCCATGCAGACAGAGGTGAGATGGCAGTGATCCAGAACAGTGAGCACTTTAGACCACTTGGCAAAATTTAATAATAATTAAGGGTGTAACTGTTGAAAAAAATGTGGGAAGGACAGATGGAACGTCCAATTTAATATTCCCCATAATCTATAAAAACAATGGGTAATTTCCATTTCTTTAACAAATGTGTAGAACACACTTTTTCAGCACAAAATTATTACATCAAAATATTTCACCAGAGACCTGGATATAGTTCTTTTTGATATAAAATGGAGCAAGCTCAGACTCAGGATAAAAAAATGACCCAGGATAAAAAAAAAAGTTGGTAGGATATAAATCATATTTTGTCAGTAAATCAAATATTTGCAAAAAAAGCCATTCAAGAAACCAAGTAGGAAAAGTTGTTAAACTGTAAAAGGTATGTTAATGATGGCATGAAGTTAATTATTTTTTAATTTAAAAAACTGAATGTGATCATGTCTTGTCATACTTACAACAAGCCCCATTAAGGAATGAACTCCCTGTGTTGCAAATCTTTCTCTCAGAAATGACCACTGTATCCTCAAGCCATTTAGAATCCGCAATAGTCTGAAAAAAAGAATCAAAAGAAACATGTGTATATTTCATGTGCAGAAAAACGTCATAATTATGGATCATTTTGGTTTTAAATCCAAGGTGCAGTCCTTGGCAAAACAATAAGTGATGGTAAAAAGTTCACATCATAAATTCTATAATTCTAACATTAATGATGTAACTAGTGCTCTTGTCATCCAATAATACTGTGACAGGTCTAAAAACATTTATGATCCAACTATTGCTCTTGTCATCCAATAATACCATGACACGTCTAACAACATTTATGATGTAACTAGTGCTCTTGTCATCCAATAATACCATGACAGGTCTAGAAACATTAATGATGTAACTAGTGCTCTTGTCATCCACTAACACCATGACAGGTCTAGAAACATTTATGATGTAACTAGTGCTCTTGTCATCCAATAATACCATGACAGGTCTACAAACATTATGGTCAATTGCTGGCAAATTTCCAGAGTACTGATATTTTAAGTCAAGTTTTGTTAAGTCCAGAGAAGTGAAGCAAAGTAAAGGAAGTAACCAGAAGTCCAAAATTATCGCAATTAAGTACATGAAAATTATTCAGACTTACATTACTTATTGATAAAAATGCATAAACTACGTGTACTGGTCCAAACAGTTACATCTTACTTTTCCAAATTAAGAAAAACTTCTTGACCAAATGAATAGGTGAATTTATGTATTTGGTCAAGAATTTCCCATATAATTCTGTATAAATGAAACAGATAATGCCAATATCAATAGAAAACTGCATAACGTGACAGTTTTTATTCTGCGCAATATTTTCAAAGCAATGTAGGTTTCATTGGTTCATTGTTATACTGTATTATCACATCTCCAATAGGAAGGCATATTGGTATTCCATAAATGTATGGTGTAAAAATGTAACAATTTTAATTAAAGATGATTTTTTAAATAAAAAAAAACACATTTCTCTGGTAAAACATGATGTGATGTCATAACAATGAAATAATAATTAGCAATAACATTAATTTCAATGTGTGCAGCTTTGACATCATCAATCATCTATTAAACAGAAGGTATTATATTATATTTCTTTGCATCACTTACAATTAGTACATACACTTTTACATACAGTAAATTAAGTTTTCCATCAAAATTTCTTGTCCATTCTATAAAATTAGCGCTGTTGAGAATACGTGATACAAGTTGGAATGAGAACATGTCATCGTTGGCAATTGAATTGTGTACCACAATGAGGACTTCCAGGTCAGTATCTTGGTGTTACAATTTCCTGCCCATATAATTTTTGAGCCATAGATGAAGGGATAAAACCTGGTATAACAATATATCAATAAAAGGAATTGTGTAGTACATCTGTTCCTATTTTAAAGGTCAAAGGTCAATTTATTTAGGTTCTCTTGTCTTCAGATTTGTATCATAAAAACCTTCTGGTACAGGGACATATCATGGTGCATATATACTTCTCTGGTACAGGGACAAACCATGATACACAAATGCTTCTCTGGTAGAGGGATATACCATGGTACATGTATGCTTCTCTGGTACGGGATGAACCATGGTACATATATGCTTCTCTGATACAGGGATATACCATAGTTCACAAATGCTTCTCTGGTACAGGGATATACCATGGTACATATATACTTCTCGCCTATTTTATGTAAACCTCTATCAGCAAACAATTGTACTGTATAAATAAAGAAATAAAGAAATAATTAAATGAAGGGATAAATAAAAAAGAAAGAAAGATCATGAGTTAAGACATTTAAGTAATAATATGTAACTTACTGGAAAAATAAATTTTCTTTCCACCAGTACTATAATTCTTGTAGCTTCAGTCAATGTATAGTTCACTTGACCAGATGATATGAAACCTCTGTAATGTAACAATGCACTTTGTGTTATTGCATGGCAAAAAGAAATGTATGAACAGAGAGGCTTTAACAGCTGATCAGAATAGTCCTGGATATATATAGCAATGATAAAAGGTTAAGTTCTGAAAATGCAAAAGTAACAAAGTGCATAAACTTAGAGAGGAGACTGCTCTGGTGGCCTAGTGGTCCAAGCGTCCGTCTTGTGGGAGATCATGGGTTCGATCCCTGGCTGAGTCATACCAAAGACTTATTAAAAATGGCACCAACAGCTGCCTTGCTTGGCATTCAGTATTAAGAGGTCAGTGTTAGGACTGGTCGGCCTGGTGTCAGGATAATGTGACTGGGTGGGACATCATACTACATATCTGCAACATGATGTCCCAGTGCTAGACATCACTATAAACTGCCACACTGCAGACAAATTAGCAATATGACTGAAAAATTGTTAAAGCTACATTAAAAATCCAAATCACACAGAAACACACACACACACACTGAGGATAAACACTTAAACAACAATACATATGTACTCCTACAAAATAAATGATGTTCAATTCTTCCAAAAGAATATAAAATAGATGATGTAAAACTGTAAACATGTCCAGTGAACTGTAAATGTGTCCTTGCAATATGGACGTGCCTTTCCTCAGGAAGCCACAAATTTCTAATTATAAAACTACATACCAAATTTGGTTTTGATCCCAGTACTCCATTAAAAGTTCTGAAAGACTAAGTTCTAGTTCAAACTGAGGGCAAAATTCCATATAACTTTACTAGAAAATGATGAAAATCAGACTAGATCTGGGGTTTATAATGTCAAAACTCACATTTTGTAAATCTGGTTTCAGTTCTTCCAAACGTTACTGAGTGGAAACTGCAGTGCAAAGTTTCAAGTTCATCAAGTGTTATAACTCTGTACATTTTGGCAAAAATCATGCTTGATCATGTCAGCATTCTTATGGAAATAACCTATTTTGACTTAAAAGTTTGACTCTACAGGATTTACAGATCACTTATGAGTTACTTATGCTTGCATATGTAAAAAAATTAAATGTTTGACTGTACAAGGACAGTACAAGTGCAATTACTATTGGTCCATGCTTAAATGTCACTTCTAAGTGACAGGTAAGTCATTTACTGGAGGTATAAGCCTGCAAAATAGAATCCAAGTTCAACAATGGTGCTAACATAATCAAGCCAAGTTCAACAGTGATGCTACTATATTCAACCCAAGTTCAACAGTGATGCTACTATGATCAACTCAAGTTCAACAGTGATGCTACTATGATCAATCCAAGTTCAACAGTGATGCTACTATGATCAATCCAAGTTCAACAATGATGCTACTATAATCAACCCAAGTTCAACAGTGATGCTACTATGATCAACTCAAGTTCAACAGTGATGCTACTATGATCAATCCAAGTTCAACAGTGATGCTACTATGATCAACCCAAGTTCAACAATGGTGCTAACATAATCAAGCCAAGTTCAACAGTGATGCTACTATATTCAACCCAAGTTCAACAGTGATGCTATGATCAACTCAAGTTCAACAGTGATGCTACTATGATCAACCCAAGTTCAACAATGGTGCTAACATAATCAAGCCAAGTTCAACAGTGATGCTACTATATTCAACCCAAGTTCAACAGTGATGCTACTATGATCAACTCAAGTTCAACAGTGATGCTACTATGATCAACCCAAGTTCAACAGTGATGCTACTATGATCAATCCAAGTTCAACAATGATGCTACTATAATCAACCCAAGTTCAACAGTGATGCTACTATGATCAACTCAAGTTCAACAGTGATGCTACTATGATCAACCCAAGTTCAACAGTGATGCTACTATGATCAACTCAAGTTCAACAGTGATGCTACTATGATCAATCCAAGTTCAACAGTGATGCTACTATGATCAACCCAAGTTCAATAATGATGCTACTATAATCAACCCAAGTTCAACAGTGATGCTACATAATCAACCCAAATTTAACGCGTTGTATCAACAACAAACCCCAAATATTTTCATCATATATTTTTATTTAATAATAATTTAATATTTCAAAAGAGACTAAAACATTTAAATAAAACTTGCAACTTTGATAAATCTTAAATGTCAAAGCAAATATTAAGAATTCTGTGCATGTTTGTGTGTGTATGTGTAAACAAGTGGAATACAGTGAACATACCATTACACAAACACACATTGTAATACCTTGCAAACAAGGAGTTTTCGGTATCCAGAAATACATTATTTTCTTTAATTTCATTTAAAACAATATTATTTTGCAGCAAAAATTCAACTGTGTATATTCTAAATCTTTGAAAAGAATTTTTTGGTGTTGGTGTTGTGTAGTTTAACGCCATTTTTCAGCACACGATAGGCTATACATGGCGGCCAGTATTAATGGTGGAGGAAGAACCCAGGAAAACCCTGGAAAGAACCACTGACCCATGAGAAGCTATTGCAAGCTTTCTCACATACCCACACTGGCCATATCCAAGACTCGAACCCACACAGACAGACGTGAGATGGCAATGATCTGTAACAGAGAGCACTTTAGACCACTTGGCCACTCGAATATGTCACTGTTGGACACTGAAAACATATTTGACATCTAAAAGATCAACTGCAAGTAAAACTCCTGAGTCTAAAAGAATTTTGGGACAAATGCTATCATAATTTCGACTCGTCCATGCTTCCATTTCTGAAATTTCAACCATAGTCATAATTTTGACTCGTCCATGCTTCCATTTCCAAAATTTAAACCACTGTGGTCTGCATTTATGGAATTATGTTACAGCAACTTGTTCCCAATGGCAATTATTTATAATGCTCTTTGTGCATACAAGTTTTATGTGGTATGTAAAAATATTCTAGGATTCACATGATGCTAAATGAACTTTGGACAGCCTTCATTTACCAGCTAATGCAGAATGGCCCGAGGATTCTGAAAGAAAACTACACTGAGTTGAAACATGCATTCCGATTTGGCTATAGAGGCTAACTTGATAATTACAGATTCTTCACAAAACATATATTTCAAAGAAAAATTGTACACGAGGAATAAATCACCTTTAAGGCTATCACTTATTTGCTTGATTTCAGTAACACTCTGATTTCAAGCAAGCTGTTTCAAATGTGATTCAAATCAGCTGGCAATAGCTTTGAATCATTTCACAAATGTCATTAAAATGGAAATGTATGAGATTTGCATAAGGTCAGAACTTACAGGTAGCCATTTCATATGTAAAATTATTTTACACTGATCTGCATTTATATAAGGACACAATTTATTGGGGTGGGTACGAAGCAGTATTTTTGAAACCTTCATTTATTGAATTTAGTTATGAATTATCTCACATCTATGTGTAGCAAGTAAAGAATGAATATTTCATCTCTAAATGATGTATTAGTGAACTGCCCCCTTCACTGATATGTTAATTATACATGACCTGTAAGTGTTGCAAGTAAAAGAATCACATTTTATCTGTAAGTCAGTGAACTTCATTTATAAGTAAAATACCTAATTGGCATACAAGATCCAAATCATTCACCTAAATGTCACATATAAGTAACATATAAGTAAAGTGAATAATCATAAGTAATGAATATTCATTTACCTACAGTATATGTTTTACCTGTAAGGGAATCTTAATGAAAACACATATTAGGCAATGCATACCGTGATCTAATGTATTCTAAATCTAAAGATAGGTGTTTTTTGCAGATAATTATGTCCTAACATTTTAATGAATCTGATTACAAAGTATACATGTCAGACTGTTGTAAGGAAAATAATGCAAAACCACTATGAATCCTAGATAGAGTCAATAAAATCCAACTTGAACTTTACAATCTGAACATCCAGACAGAAAGAATAAAACACACACAAAAAGTTTTTTTACTTACCTATTCAAATAAATCTGTATAGCAATGACAGCATTTACATTTGTACAATTTCCAGTCACAATGATATTGGGACAATCAGATCCATCACAGAATTGACGGATGATACCATTGGTTGTTGTATCATTAAATTTCTTCTTTATGCTTATAATTAGTGAGGACAGAAACAAATCAGAACACTGTGCTTGGAGCTGATACTGCATTTGTACATCAATCTGATAATTATTCATGGCTTTATCTGAAAAGAAAAAACATATCAAGCTCTCTGCTGTGACAGACCTCAACACTATAATGTTATGTGACAGACCTTAACAATATAATCTTATATGACAGACCTCATTAATATAATCTTATATGACAGACCTCATCAATGAAATCTTATATGACAGACCTCATCAATATAATCTTATATGACAGACCTCATCAATATAAACTTATATGACAGGCCTCATCAATATAATCTATATGACAGACCTCATCAATATAAACTTATATGACAGGCCTCATCAATATAATCTATATGACAGACCTCATCAATATAATCTTATATGACAGACCTCATCAATATAAACTTATATGACAGACCTCATCAATATAATCTTATATGACAGACCTCATCAATATAAACTTATATGACAGGCCTCATCAATATAATCTATATGACAGACCTCATCAATATAATCTTATGAGACAGACCTCATTAATATAGTTTTAAGAGTGGACCTTACAGCCAAAAAAAGACAAGAGGTCCAGGTGGTCCTGATATCACTCATCTGGTCAGCTGACCTATAATAGATTGTGACTGTAAATTCACACACATATTAAAAATAAAGAGGAGAAAGTAAACTTGGGTGAACCTACTTGATATATTAATGTTGGTATGATTTTTTATTTATCTTCTTTCCTATGCAATATATATATATATATATATATATATATATATATATATATATATATAGAGAGAGAGAGAGAGAGAGAGAGAGAGAGAGAGAGTTATGTATACTGAATTTGTATTATTAGTGTTTTCTCTCATGATTATGCTATATACATAAGTATTAACACATTAACCCCTGGCGACGAGAATACTCTTACTTTTCCTCCCTGATCTCCCGCGTGCCTTGCTAACGTGGCTGAGTTTACATAGCTTGTATCCCAAGCACTGAGTTTGCGAGGCAGTATTTGTCTAGGCCTGTATCTCGCACGATGAGTGAAATCGGCACAAACCATTGGTTGATTTGAAGCCATTTCCTAATTATACAAGCAGTTTAACCAATAAAATTGTAGCTTACATAGAGTGAACATTGCTGAATGGAGGGGGAAAAAATTGACTTTGATGGCAGCAGAAATAGTGAAAATATATATATCTGAAAATGATGCAAATTGACGAGAATCAGCCACTGGGAGCAGACTTTTACTTGACAGATTCTGAAAGAGAATTTTCTGGATTTTAATCAGACCAGATTGATAGTGACATCGAAAAAGCTACTGGAAATAACAGCGGTAGTGATGAGAATGAGACTGATGAAGAAGAAGAAGAAGAAAATGAAAGTAGAGCTGATCGATGATCATAAATGATAAAACACACATTGACAAGAGGCTATACAAAGGACCAGCAACGGATTTAGACCCTGATGCAAATGAATTTAATTTCTTTTGAATAATCGTTAAATAAATGTTTGGGAAATATATGTTGTTAACATGAGTGTTCATAGTTAAAGGTTTGTTAAGTGTCTTATTAGTTTCAAAATTTTCAGTGAGAGTTCTAAGGAAGAAAGGCCAGTAAAGAGCAAGTAAAATATGCCCATTTGTGTACAGTATTCACAGGATGTTCAGTTTACAAGAGACGACAAGTGGAATTTCTGTGTACATAAAATATAATTATTTCATGTGGTGATGGTGTTAATAATTCTGTGTGAACTCATAATGGATTTTATGGATTATTCACAGTAAGAGAAGCAAAGTGGCAAGTATATCATTTGTTTTCACCATCATGCATTAGTTTTATTTCTGCATGTAGCATGAAATTTATACCATTATGTAAGTTTACTGAGAACTGCCGTGCCAAATTTCAGCTTAATTAAATGAATACAAATAAAATAATAACAATTTTATTGCAAGTAGCCCCCTCTATAAAAATCCACAAGCCAATTGCTGTCAGCTAGTCTCAGGGATACAGGCACTGGAAAGGCTAACACTGCTCTAGGTGATCTCTTGCAAGTATGCTGCAGCGGACTGCCTAGCTGTTTGGCTCAAGGGTTAATGTGTTTAGTTGACTTTGTCCAAAATCAAGATCACTGATTTTGCAAACCACAGAATACATAGCTAATATTCTCCAATGATTGTTGATTATGAATTCAGATCACTGTTAATGTAAATAAATTTATATTAGTCTGAGTATAGAACACTGGAATTCCTCCATGGAATAACCTAATGTACCTGATATTTTCTGCAATCTTTATTACAATTTTAGTAGCAGATTTTACCTTAATGACATCTTAGAATATTCTTGAATGGAAAATTCCATTGAGTGACAGAATATTTCCAGGAAATGCTAATTGTGACTTAGGTCAAGTAGAGGATTTTATAATCTAATTTAAATAGAAATAAATAATTCTTGCATTTAACATCTTTAGCAGAATAATTCTTATTGCAGTGTTCAGAATTCTGAGTGGATTTATTCAAATTATTATCCACTGGAAATACAAAATGCTCTTGAATAATATTCTTTATAGAAACATTAATTGGAATTATTGTCAATTCAGACAATGACATAGTACACCACTTCCTCAATAACTCGCGCCCTGATAACACACGAACCCGCTTATAACCTGGTGTCAGGTGTGGATCCCATTTTTAAAATCAGAAAATACCCCCCCCACACAATGAAGCCCTATTTATTCAACTTGAACAAAATCACGATCAAAACTGATAGCTGAAATGTTGATATATTGCTTGTCTTAAGCTCATAAACGGTAGATAGGACCTGGAAATTTTAATCAACATTTTGAAATTATCAGTTTTTAATAAGTCACCTGACTGGTTTCATTTTCTTTCCAAATAGCATTCTTTCCAAATGCCAATTAAATGATTTTTATTAAGTGAAATTTGTGTTTTATTTCTATCTTTTAGTTCTTCATAAGTATAATCGTCATAAATGCAATGTGTATTTAAATGTCAAATGCGTCAATCTACCATAACAGCTATGTCCACAAGCGTTTCTCTGAGAACCTAATTAAGTGCCTTGTTTTAATAATTGATTTGTGTTAGTATTTGTGGTATTATTGCACTGAATAAAAACTGGCCTCCTTTGTATTATCATGTTAATTATGTCTTTTGAATCAAATACAGAATAAAAATTAAAAGGTATGAAAATTATTCCTACTTAACGAAATCACGACATCAATATTGTACAAACTGAACAATACAAAAATTGAGTTTCGACATAGACAATTGTCTCACAAAATGAATGTTGCTAGTTTTTGAAAAAAAAAATCTTGTTTGATGATGTATCAACAGTTAGTATAGTTCCCTACTACTGTGACTTCTGACTTGGCAGTTTACTATGAAATACCACTCTGGTGATTCTATTTGTTTGCCATTCATGCATAATATATTATAAGGTGCAAAATGACCAAGATTGTATTGTACCCAGGTTAACTATAAGACGGTATCTCACAAATAAAAATCATTATTTAAAATACATGTACATTCACTGTGAGTACAAATGATAATCTTTTTACTAGCATGGGTTACAAAAGTATTCTTAAAGCAAGTTATTGCTGTGTATACTATTCACCCTAAAAACATCAATTATGATTATATATGACAAACAAACAGAATCCCAGGTGATGAATAAACACAACTGGAAGCGAGCAATAAACTCATTGCTTAAACTCGCCAAGTGGATATTAAATACAAAAGTTACTTTATTACAGAGCAAGCCAACCCCAGAAACTGACTTTGGATTCTTTTAAGTGTGCCAATTATTTTTTTTTAAATGAAGTCAGCCGACATAAGGAACCCAACTTTGGTTCTATGAATTCTTTTAAATGTGCCAATTTCTTTTTCTTTTACAAGGTTGGCTGACATAGGAAACCAGCACTAATTCCTTTTTACTTGTATTAATGAGAATTTTGAAAATAAATTGAAACAATGGAACAGTTCTGAACGCGACACAATCTAGTGCATCATGCACTCATATCGATATAAGGCTGAGCAGTAAATCAGTTTTCAATATTTCCATCTAACTGTTCCATATCCATAGCTTACAGTGTTTTATTTTTGGACAAGAAGAAGCATGTACTTTGTCTTGTGGGGATAAATGTACGTCATTTCTAGTTGGTCTCCTCTATAGGTGAGAAATCGTAGCTAAGGGGAAGAAACAGCGTTGGATACGTCTAGTCTGAGTAATTATATTATTATTTTTTCTTTACACCTATTATTATTTTTGTTCTTTTTGTGCAAGTATAACTACTTTTAATCATGTAATGAAAATCTAATGTAAAAAGAAAAATGTAAGAGTAATGGTCGGTGACCTTTAAGACAAAAGGGATTCAATAAAGCATGAGAATGGAAAGTTGACAATTAGGTGATTTTGATGCATGAAAAACTTGCATTAAAACAAGTTTAGAATACCACTAGATTTTCAGAAACAAATTACTTGTCATCCTCATTAGATTTATGTCAGAATACCAGAATGAATATAAGAACAGCAACTGCATAAAAATTGGTAAAAACTGCCAATCAGGATTCTGAATTGAATATCATTTGCTTCCAGTATGATACAATTACGTAAGAATTGATTGCACCTTTAGTTAAGGATGGCATTACTTTCGTTTAAAACAAAATTAATAAGGAGAAAATTATCAACATGCCAGTTAAAGCAACTGTATTCTTCTTGAATAAGTTTAAATGTGTTTCTGATACTGTATAGAAATTTGGAGGAAGATGATGAACTTTGTTATTTGAGAGGTTTCAAAATAGCATTTCTGGTACTGTGCAGATAGATGATGAACTTTGATATTTATGAATTTTCAAGATTGATGAAAGATTTTGGCATGGTTGTATTTTCTGCAGTACAAATGGAGGATTTATCCTGTAAATGGCTTCCATTGGTGTCATGGCATCTCTAACATTCTTTTCTACTATCTAAACACCAGCAAACACAAATCTATGACTTTAATAAGAACCTATAATTGCACTGAATTCATTTTTTAAAAATTATGCAAATCTTTTGAATTCACAATGAAAAAATATTACTTTCCTAAGTTTAAACAACCAATGTTGTAATTTTAATGTATTTTGTATTAAAACACTGTGAATTTGAAAGCAGCAAAGCTGTTTAAAGCTTATAGCCCTTTAGCTCCTGATTTTCTTCTGACAAATAGAGGGTTCTATTTTCAAGCCTACTGACAAGAAAGAATCAGGTTGTTAATTTGTACGTGTTTTATGTTACTCACATCCACAGGAGGGCAGAACTCTGTCCATGTACGGATTCTTAGCATCGTATACTCCCAGGACACCACAAGGAATATACCTAGGTAAGGCTGCTGTAGGTCCATAACTAGTATTTGTGCAATTCAATGCAAAGATGCTGTCCACTTCCATCCCGTTGTACTTGTACTTTATTAAATTAGCATCTGTCTGTGGTAATGTACAGTTCTCATAGTCTGGAATGCAAGTTTATATTCATTCCTTTAAGCCAGCGAAGCAAAACACAAATGAGAATTACCCAACCATCGTCATGGAAAATGAAGATGCCTGTATTACAATGTAAGTGATACAATAGACATGGCTTTTGGATTTGTAGGAAAAGAAGCTTCTTCATGAAAAAACTGCATATTTGTAAAATATAAAAAGATGCACAATGTCTTCACATCCAATACATAGTTTTCTTTCCTGCCCACCAAATTTCTTACTGTTTCACACCAATTATGTATTCATAAGAGCATTTAACAACATGCCATAGCATTGGCATTGAGGAAAATGCCACAGCATTGGCATTGAGGAAAATGCCATTATAGTTTGGATGTTCAAAATTTGCTTTATCTGATATTGAATTATTATGACAAACATCACTGTTTCTTTAACTAAGCATAACTTACATTTGACATAAATTGGAAATCGGCAATCCTGATAATTTCCACTTTCATCTTTGGCCACAAAGATGGCATCATACTGTCCAAGTGGATATGTTGCATCTGAAAGGTACAAGGAAGCTAGATGAAGTTTGTCATCGACTAAAGTTTCAATTTACTGATCACCAAAAAAATGGAAAACTTTAAATTTTGAGCTACCAACTATTAATTAGTTTTTATTTGATCTAATACAGTTACTAATAAATGTTTATTTATCTGATTTAGTACTAAATGAATGTTCTGAATGCTATGTGACACTTGTGCACTGTAATCACAAAAGTCATTATCATCAATATTTAAGTGCCCACATCTTGTTGGATATGCAATATGTTCAAAGGGCATACATGTATTGAGGTATAACAATGTTACAAGTCCCATGAATTCAGACATATTTACCATAACATTATACTCTTCTAGATAAGGTGTACATACAAGAATCAGTGAAAAAGGTGCTGAAAACAGATTTTATTCTTCTCTTCATAGACAATGAGGTAACCTTTAAAGACAAGAAACTCAAGGTGTGGCTACAAGAATATTACATATCTATCTGGACATAAATTAGTCTCTATTTATGATCATCTCAGCTAAATATATCTTTTAAATGACTTCTCAGGGATTCACAAATCCAACTGCCCAACTTCCAGGATGAACTCAAACTTGTGTTCAGTTAGTTATGCTTTATGTTCTACAATTCCTCCAATCTTGTCATGGCACTTATATCAGCACCATTTTTAGTGTTTACATGTATCACACTCTTCAGCCACAATTTTCTTGTCATCAAATATGTCATTTTCATCTCATAGTACCGGTAAATGTCAAGGTCAATTCTGCGATTTCTTGCATAGACATGATAATGTGAAAAGCTGCTAATTAAAACAAGTTTTGACAAGTAAGGAATATATATATATATATATATATATATATATATATATATATATATATATATATATATATATATATATATATGTATTCTATTCTAACATATGAGTTATATAATATTTCTAAGTATCTGTAATTAAATGACTTTCAGGTTCTAACCTAGCCTGATGCAGTTTGTGAGCTTGCTAACTCCAGAACAATCCATTAGTCCACAGCAAAGGCTCAATATTAACTGTTAATAATATAACTTGTGAGATTCCTTTGACTTGTGTTTTGGACATAAAATGCACTTGTCTGTAATGATTAACCAGCAGGTGGATTTCATATAAAATGTGATCAATATGCTGAACCCACAAGTAGTATTTATGATCTGCAGTTTCAATGATAATTACTCTAGACCAGTACATACTTACTGCTCAACAAACAGCTAAATGTTATCAACTCAAAAGTTGGCTTGTCAAATATTCTCATGAAAATCACTGATTTCAAGGTCACTAGATAATAACTGTTAAGTAAATGGATAAAGTATTTGTCAATCCTTCAGTTGTGACTATAAATAGATCATTATAAAGACTCTAGATTCCATTATTGCCAATGTACCCGATGAGATTAGTATGCAATCTATGCAAAAAATGGAAACTTGATAAAGTTTCTAGCTCTAATGTACCGTTTTTAAACAAACATGACCAGATGTACTGTAAAAATCATTGTGGATTAATGAGTTTCCCTGGCTAGAATATTGCTATTGGTTGTTTACTTTTTATTTCAAGGTATAAACATCTCAGAGTCTATGTATTGCTGTTTCTCTTACTTAAAATTTGTGCTATTTTTCAAACCTTTCAACCTAACTATTTACCTGTTTATATATATGTGTATGTCTGGTTTTGCTCAATGCCCCCAACCCTCAAATCCACCCCAATTATTTAAAAACATTTCCTTATATACAGATATAATGCCCCTTCCCAAACTCCTTTCTATTAATTCCAAACAAATATACTTCATTAGTGTATAATCCATGTCCACCCACTCCATTTTCAATCATTCCAAGCAAATATAATTGTAGAGACATAATCATGTCCCCAACCCCAAAACCCCACCCCAGTCATTTTTAACAAGTATACTTATATGGACATAATCCATTTCCCCAACACCAAATCCCACCCCATTCATTTTAAGGAATTATACAATATACAGACATAATCACTTCCCAACCCCAAATCCCACCCATCATTTTAAACAAATATGCTTATACGGACATAATCCATTTCCCCAACCACAAATCCCAACCCAGTCATCTTAAACATAATACTTATACAGACATAATCCATGTCCCCAACCCCGAATCCCACCCTTTTCATTCTAAGCAAATATACTTATACAAACATAATCCATTTCCCCAACCACAAATCCCACCCCAGTCATTTTAAACAAATATACTTATACAGACTTAATTTATGTTCCCAACCCCAAATCCCACCTTTATCATTATAAACAAATATACTTATAAGGACATAATCCATGCCCCCAATCCCAAATCCAATCCCTATTATTTTAAACAAATATACTTATACAGACATAATCCATGTCCCCAACCCCAAATCCCACCCTTATCATTATAAACATATAAACTTATACAGACATAACCCATGTCCTCAACCCCAAATCCCACCCCTATCATTATAAACAAATATACTTATACAGACATAATCCATGTCCCCAACCCCAAATCACACCCTTATAATTCTAAGCAAATATACTCATGTCCCCAACCCCAAATCCCACCCGTCATTTTAAACTAATATACTTATATGGACATAATTCATGTTCACAATCCCAAATACCACCCATATCATTATAAACAAATATACTTATACAAACATAATCCATATCCCCAACCCCCCATCCCACCCCAGTCATTATAAAAAATATACTTATACATACATAAGCCATGTCTCCAACCCAAATCCCACCCCTATGATCATAAACAAATATACTTCTACTTCTATAATCTATGTCCCCAACACCAAATCCCACCCCTAACATTATAAACAAATATACTTATACAAATATAATCCATGTTCCCAACCCCAAATCCCACTCCTATCATTATAAACAAATATACCTATACAGACATAATCCATGTCCCAACCCCAAATTTCACCATTATCATTATGCACAAATATACTTATACAGACATAATAATAATAATAATAATAATAATAATAATAATAATCATGAGGACATTGTATAGTGCCTAATCTTTAGAAGCTAAGCACTTTACAACATTACACAACACCTATAAGATGAAAAAAAACCATATAATGATATGATTACAAAAACAAACACTATGAAATTAGAAAACATGAAAAAACATGCTGAGAATATTTAAGGTAGGAAACATTATTAAGTCTTTCAGTTCGTTCTTGCAGTTGAAATAATTGAGTTTTGAGAGCCCTCTTGAATATGATCACTGTGTCTTTGTATCTAAGTTCATTCCACGTTGCTGGGCCCTGGTATGCAAAAGAACACTGTCCATATGACTTTGTTTTCATAGTGGGAATAATGAGTATACGATTGTCAGAAGAGGAGCGTAAGTTTCTTGCTCGTGAATACACATGGGTGAGTTCGGATAGGTATGGTGGACTAGAGTCTGATAGTGAAATGTAGCACAGAGAACAAATTTTGTGTTTGATTCTGGATCAAATGGATAGCCAGTGTAGGGTACAGAGCAGTGGGAAGGTGTGCTCTGATTGTGGTACTCTAAGGATGATCCAAGCAGCTGTGTTTTGAACTTTTTGAAGTTTCTGGAGCAGATATTGAGATGAACCAGACAGAATTGAGTTACAATAGTCCGTCTTGAAAGTACTAATGAACACACAAGTGTTTTAGTGGCATCAACTGAAAGACATTTGCGAACTGAGCTGATGCGTCTCAGCTCAAGATATGCAGCCTTGCATATGTTCATGACATGTTGGTGCAATGTGAGAGTACTGTCCAGAGTAACACCTAGGTTTCATACTGATTTTGTGAATTCAATGTTGGCATTGCAGATATTTATTGTTTGAGGTAAAATATGTGAATGAGAAAGTCATTGTGTAGTGATCAGAATGGCCTCAGTCTTATCATCATTCATTTGCAGCTTGTTACATGTCATCCATGATTTCACATCAGAAATGCACCTCTCTACACCTTGGATGGTATCATCAACTTCAGTTGGGTGGCTACATTTGTAAATTTGGGTGTCATCAGCGTACAATTGGTGAGACACTGGATGATGATCTATGACACTTGAGAGTGACTGAGTGTACAGAATGAAGAGAACAGGTCCAAGAACAGACCCCTGTGGAACACCACAACATAGATCAACTGGGCTGGAGTGTATTCCATTTGCAGATACAATTTGTGTCCTGTTGACCAAGTAGGACTTGAACCACAGTAAGGCTGTATCATGAATGCCAAATACAGGCTGGAGACTGTGAAGTAATATATCATGGTCTATTGTGTCAAATGCTGCAGACAAATCAAGGAGTGTGAGGACTGTAATTTTTCTGCTATCCAATGCAGAGAGAATGTCATTAACTACTTTTAGAAGAGTAGTTTCAGCACTGTGGCAAAGGCGATATGAAGATTGTACATTGCTAAAAAGACTTTGAATTTAGATGAAATACAAGCTGGGATAGAACAACCTTTTCTAAGATTTTTTATATGAATGGGAGATTAGAAACTGGGTGGTAGTTCTTTAAATCGTTATGGTCTAGTGTTGGTTTATTCAGCAGAGGCTTTACAATGGCAGTTTCAAAAAAATGATGGGAATTCCCCTGATGAGAGAGAGGTATTAATAACATCAGTTAGTGAAGGCAATACAAGATCTAATCTTGGCATCCGTCCGTCTATGGGAGACGATGGCGTAGCTCCAAAGTAAGCTTTTGTCTATCCTTCTTTCTAGCTCTCTTTTCAGCTTGTTTTATCTTCTCTCTTCCTCTGCGTTTTGAACTCCCTGCCTGACAGCTAGGCACCAGCTGAAACGGTTGTTTGCACAGCTCTCCCAGACATTGACATTGATGTGTGCCGTCTTTATATCCTTCTTGTAAACATCTTTGTAGCGCAGATGTGGTCATCTAGTTGGTCGTGCACCTTCTGCTAACTCCCCATATAACAGGTCCTTGGGAATGTGACCTGGGTCCATTCTTTTGACATGGCCAAGCCAGCAAAGGCACCTCTCGCTGAGAATGGAGAACATGCTGTTCATGTTGGTGCGTTCTAGAACCTCTGTGTTGGGTACTTTGTCCTGACACTGGATGTGCAGAATATGCCGCAGACATCTCAGGTGGAAGCTGTTGAGTTTCCTCTCGTGTCTTGCATAGGTGGTCCATGTTTCACTGCTGTAGAGAAGTGAGCTGAGTATGCAGGCTTGGTAGACACGCAGTTTGGTCTTCTCTGTGAGGTTGGGGTTGTTCCAGACTCTCTGGTTAAGTCTGGCCATCACTGCTGCTGCCTTGGCAATCCTGCCGTTCACCTCAGAATCAATGGAGAGTGAGCTGGAGATGTTAGACCCGAGGTATGTCAAGTTCTCGACAACTTCCAAGTTGTACCCATCAATGGTGACAGAGGGAGGGGAGTCTGTGTCCTGCGCCATGACGTTCGTTTTCTTCAAACTGATGGTCAGTCCAAATTCCTTACAAGCATGGGAGAGGCGGCATACCAGCTGCTGAAGTCCATCTTCCATGTGTGATGTCAAGGCTGCATCATCGGCAAAGAGCAATTCACGGATGAGTACCTCTGTGACTTTAGTCTTAGCACGGAGACGGGCGATGTTGAACAGCTTGCCGTCAGCCCTGGTATGGATGTACACTCCCTCGCTGCAGTCCTTGAATGCGAACTGGAGAAGCATGGAGAAGAAGATGGCAAAGTGCGTTGGCGCAAGGACACAGCCTTGTTTGACTCCGCTGATGACTGGGAATGCTTCAGATGTTGCGCCATTGAAGGACACTGTGCTGTGCATGTTCTCGTGGAACAACATGATGACAGCAAGCAGAAGTGGGGGGGCAGCCGATCTTCTGCAGGAGTCTGAAGAGTCCACTCTGACTAACTAGGTCGAACGCCTTCATCAGGTCTATGAAGGCAATGTAGAGGGGCATCTGCTGCTCGCGACACTTCTCCTGCAGCTGACGTAGTGAGAAGATCATGTCTACAGTTGACCTGCCGGCTCGAAATCCACACTGGGACTCTGGGTAGACGCGGGAGGCTAGGATTTGCAAGCGCGCCAAGGCAACACGGGCGAAAGCCTTTCCAATGATGCTAAGAAGGGAGATGCCCCGATAGTTGTTGCAGTCGCTATGGTCTCCTTTGTTTTTGTACAAAGTGACGATGTTGGCGTCACGCATGTCCTGTGGGATGTATCCCTGTTCCCAGCAAAGGCAGAGGAGTGTGTGTAGGGGCTGGAGCAATGCTGGTTTTCCGCGCTTGAGGACTTCAAGCAGAATGCTGTCGCTTCCAGGAGCCTTCCCAAAGGCAAGGCAATCGATGGCTTTTCCGAGCTCTTCCAGGGTGGGCTGTGTGTCTAGCTCCTCCATGACAGGTAGGTCTGGAATGGCGTCCAGGGCAGTTCCAGTGACATTGTTTTGGGTTGCATATAGCTCAAAATAGTGCTCAACCCATCGCTGCAGTTGTTTCCCCTGGTCTGTGATGACTTCGCCCGTCTTGGACTTGAGGGGGGTGGTCTTGTAGCTGTGGGGGCCTGTTGCCTTTTTGATACCCTCATACATTCCTCTTGTATCCCCGGTGTCAGCAGCTGTCTGTATACTGTTGCAAAAGATTCAGCCAGTAGGTGTTGGCACAGCGGCAGGCAGTCTTCTGGGCGTTGTTCCTTGCAATCCTGAGGGCTTGTTGTGTTCAGGGGCTAGGTGCAGCCTTGTATGCCAGGAGGGCTTTCCTCTTTGCCTCAGTCACGGGCTCCATCTCCTCCCAGTTTGCCTCATACCAGTTGACATTCTTTCGCTCCCTCTTCCCGTAAGCTGTGATGGCTTAATTGTACACAGACTCACGGATATGGGACCACATGGAGTCAATGGTGTCATCAGGTGTCATTTTGGTGAGAGCTTCCTTCAGTTTGCTGATGAACTGCTGTGTGTTCTCTGGGTTGCTTGCACAGCAGGTGTTGATGCATGGGTGACCCTTCTTCTTGGTGTGGTGCAGCTTCTTGGGTAATATTCGCACCTTGCTGGCCATGAGGGAATGGTCGGTGTCACAATCGGCACTGTGGTAGCTGTGGGTGAGGAGGACACTGGCCAGTTCTGCATGCCTGTTGATGACGAGGTCTAGCTGGTGCCAGTGGCGTGAACGTGGGTGTCTCCACGACACCTGGTGGATCTCCTTGCATTTGAAGAAAGTGTTGGTCACACATAGGCTGTGGGAGCAGCACATCTCCAGCAGTCGCTGACCATTCTCATTGATCTTGCCCCTTCCGTAAAAGCCGAGACAGGTGGACCAGGCCTCATGGTCAGCTCCCACTCTAGCATTGAAGTCTCCTAGTAAGTAAAGGCTTTCATTGTTGGGGATACTGGATACTGCCTGATCCAGAGCCTCATAAAACTTGTCTTTCTCCTCGTAGGTGGAGCAGAGGGTTGGGGCGTACACGCTGAAGATGTTGACTGGGCCTAAGGATGTTGACAGCCGGAGGGCAAGGATTCTCTCAGTACCTGATGATGGAGGTTCAATGAAGGCAATTAGCATGTTCTTTACGGCAAAGCCTACACCATGCTGCCTAGGTTCATCCGAGGGCTTCCCCTGCCAAAAGAACGTGTAATTGGCTTCCCTGATGGTGCCGCTGTCAGCCAGTCAGGTCTCCTGGAGGCAGGCAATGTCAATGTTCAGTCGGGAGAGTTCTCTGTCAATGACAGCAGTCTTCCGTGCATCGTCAATCTGCTGTAGGTCAGCGGTCAATCCAGGACACATGGTCCTGATATTCCAGGTTGCAAAACAAAGAGTTGGAGTCTTCTTATTTCTTCTTTTAGTCTTTCCAGGTGCGGAGTTTTGTGGCCCACTTGTCAAGATGGTTCTCTAAGCTCCACGCACCCAGTGAAGCAGGTAGGCCATGGCGGGCAGCACCTTACTGACTGGGGGCTGCCCAGCTTGAGGCGGGCGGTAGCTGTCCAGTGAGACCTGGTGATCTCTCCCACCATCAGAAGTAACCCATGGCGCCAAGCTCTACGCCAATCGAGCTTTGACTTAGAACCAGTAAACTGCTACTTCTCGTGTTGTGCGAATGCCGTACGACGATGCTGGAGTGTCCTCTCCAGTGGAGCTATGAAGCCTGGGCAGGGTGGTATGGAGAATCAGCTGTTGTCCATGCAGCAGATCCCCCCTCTCCACGCAGCTGGTGTGCCCAAGGGAACGACGAATGCCGATACAGCTTGGCACCAACGGCGTCGCAGGAGTTGCCGGAATGACATTGAAGTCAATGTGAGACCGCCCTAGGGACTCCATCTCCAGATTTTCTGTTGGGGTTTTCTCCCTTAACCTTTCCCATGAGTGGGTATAGCCACAAGGCAGCAGAGGTTTGGGATCGGAGTTTTCCTTCTCCTAGATGAGCTACCATCCAAGGTTTATGAGTCCCATCTACCCGAAGCAATTGGTTTTAAGGCACCAGTGGGCTGCCTTCACCCCTTCTCCTGTTAGTAGAAAACATGGTCTGCCGGGCTTCAAATCTAAGCCACTCGCGAGAGGCAGTCAGAGACACAAGCCGCATGGGGCATTTTTTGGAGGATTGGGGCGCTTGTCTCCCACTCCCACCCTGGGCAATGTCAACCTTAGACCACAACTGGATCTAAGCAGCAGTGCTATTGGAATTGGATCAAGTTCACATGACTTTGGTGCACTCTTCATCAGGATTGTACGTATGAAATCCATAGAGACAGGTTCAAATGCTGCTAATGGTTGCCACTCAAATTCTGTATCAGAACTGTATGGTGATGACGAGTCAATTGAAATTGTGGTGTCAAGCTTATCTCTAATGGTTTGTACTTTGTCACGGAAAAAATCTGCAAACATGTCCAGAAGGTTGACTGGAGAGAAGGTAGTTGGAAGTGGTGTAGATTTGTTCCTTGACATTAGCTTGTTAGTGATCTTGAAGAGCTCTTTGCAGCTGGAACTTTCCATGATCTTAGTACTGTAGTGGGCTGATTTCGCTGCATGGACTATGTGTCTGTGACATTCTTCTTAGCGGTTTCATAGATTTGCTTATGAATAGTGAGTCTGGTGGAAAGCCAAAGCCTCTCAGCTTTACGGCGGTCTCTTTTAGCAGTGCAAAGCTGGTCAATAACACTTCTATACCATGGAGAACACTTTTGAATTGATACTCTGCACTTGGTAGCTGGGGCATGTTTGTCAAGCATTGAACGCAGGCAGTTATCGAGTTGTTCTGCGGTAGGAGGTAAGCAATTGGCTAGGTTAGCTTGGATGTCGTGCATTAGTTTGGTTCTATTTATCATACGGAGGTTTCTCTTAGTAGCAGATAAAGGTGGAGGGTTAGGGACTGATACATCAAGATGGCATATAATGCAGCAGTGATCTGATGCAAGGTAATGGGATACCAGGGAGGACCAATGAATGTTATCATCAGGTCTATGAAGAATCCAGTCTAAAATGTGACCATGTTTGTGGGGTGGTTGGTTAACTGACTGTTTGAGATTGAAAACATTAATGGAATCTATGAATTTTGATGTATTTGAGTTTCCAGGACAGTCAAAGTGAAAGTTGAACTCTCCAAGAATAATCAGGTTACCACCTATCGAATTTCCATAGTCCAGGAAATTCGAAAACTACTCCAAAAAGAGAGAGTCAACCAGCTTGTTTTTTCTACTAGGAGGAGGGCGGTATAAGCAGAGTTCTTTGTGATGATAGCAATTCCACCTCCGCGAGAATTATGGGGAAACAACTTGATGGAGTAACCAGCGGGTTTTAGATCCGCACACTTGGGCTAAATGCCTGATGTTTTTTGCCATGTTTCTGTCAGAAAAAATACGTCAATAATCTGGTCATTGATAAAATTAACTATTTCAGTACACTTTTCCGGTGATCCTCCTGACTGGGCATTGAATAATGCAATGTGCAGAGGTATTTCTTGGATAGCTGACACAAAGGTTTATGAATTAATAGGGACTTGAACTAGGTTATCTAAATTAATGGTCAAATTTTTTTTAAATTGTTGAGCTGAAATAAGGGAGATAACTGGAATTCTTCTTCCTGTTCTATGCCGGCCAGCTTTGAAGCATTTCTTTTTTCGCTTCTGTTTACATTTAGGTAATAATGAATGCAGTCCCAGTTCATTTAGTCTAGAGCACAATGTAGTGTGGAGAGCCAATGAGTAATCATTTAAAGCAATTAATGAGGGTCCATCGTAGCATAAACGGGTTGACTGGCGAGTATCATGTGATGACTGTTTGTTCTCAAACAGTGGAGCAAGACAGCTGAGAAAAAGTCTAATTGTTCTCATTTTTAAAACAATGAGATGAAGAAACACATGAATTTAACAGCCAATACATAATGAACACAATAACAAAGATGAAAACAGGGAACAAGCACAAATATCATGAAAACGGCACTAAAAAACGGAACAGCTGCTTCAAGCCAGTTAAGCAATAGCGGCCGTCTTGTTTCAATCATTATAAACAAATATACTTATACGGACATAACCCATGTCTTCAACCCCAAATCCCACCCCTTAACAAATATATTTATACATACATAATCCATGTCCCCAACCCCAAATCCCACTCCTATCACTATAAACAAATATACTTATACAGACATAACCCATGTCTTCAACCCCAAATCCCACCCCTAACAAATATATTTATACATACATAATCCATGTCCCCAACCCCAAATCCCACTCCGATCATTATAAACAAATATACTTATACAGACATAATTCATGTCCCTAACCCCATATCCCACCCAAATATACAGACAGAATCCATGTCACCAACCCAAATCCCACTCCTATCATTATAAACAAATATACTTATATGGACATAATCCACATCTCAATCCCAAATCCCATCCCTATCATTTTAAACAAATATAATTATATAGATATAATCCATGCCCTCTTCATCCCTTTCCAATCATTGTAAACAAACGCACATCTGCAGATATAATCCCTATTCCCTCAACTGTTCTAAGGAAGTATAATTATACATACTTCATACATGTCCCCAGCCCCCAATTATTTTAAACAGGTCTGCAGTTATAGACATCATTCCTGTCACCCCCTTCCTTTCCAATCATTCTAAACAAACATGCTTATACAGACATAATCTATGTCACTTCAATTATTCTAAACATGTATAATTTCACTCCATTTAGCTGGAAGAGTGCCTCATAATACAATGTTTCAAATGGAAAAAGTTCTTACAGTTAAGACTGTAAATGAAATCACAATTTAACAAGACTTACCTCCTCTTGATTTCTGAAAAAAACTCCCCTATGTACTTATGTGTCAGGTTAACTGTCAGGTTAATCATTTAAGATTATTGCAAATATAAAGGGAAAATGCTTTTACTTGAAACTGTACCATTTCTCTGGAGATCTGCTTTTCATTTGGAACAAAATTAAAAACAATCTACTACATCCAGATATTTAAAATTTTTGTTAGTTGATTTTTTTAAAAATCTATTTTATTGTCAGAAAATTTATAGAGTTGGTACACAAAACACTGGATGATCCAGAAGTTTTGGTTATTGGGTTTTTTCTTTCTTTTTTAAAGCCAAAAATAATAAATATAATTTCCCCGAAAAATCTGCTAATTAATAATATTTTATAAATTCATTAATACACACATGATAACATGAAGATAAGAAATACTTTAATTATTAAATTATTACTGTTTGGCTTTTAAATAATTTATATTGCAAAAATCAGTGAAGATTCAATTGATTTATAACAAAAAAGAACCTTGATTCTCAACAGGCCTGATCACAGGTTACTTCCCTTGCTTTAATATGTGAATGCTATTGTGCTATTTTGCTTCCAAACTGGTAGCAAGGCAAGCCAATCAATGCAAGATTACCTTACTAATATAGATCTCATTAATTATTGAACAAGATCAAGATAATACAAGCCCACATTGCATTCTGGATCAAATCAGATCAGAAATATGGATTTCAGAGTGATAACAAGGTCAGCCAATCAGATGCAAGAGCATCTAATTAGTATGTGCAGATCTCACTCATCATCTAACTTGTCTGAGCTCTTAATGTTATAAGCATATAATTCAAGTTTATCCTATAGTGTGTGGTCCAGTTTGGATTCCATCCATGTGAAACTACCACAAGGAAGGGTTTTCCTCCTGAGCTTAGGAGTGTCTCATATTACTCACTTAAATATCCTGTATAGGCAAAACTTTTGATTTATTTTTCTTTTATTTTCTCCATTTTATCATTTTCTAATTCCATTGTACAGTAAAACCTGTTATGAGAGACCACCCCTTCTGTAATAAAAAATGATCTCTCAAGACAGTGGTCTCTCAAAACAGGTTTGTACAAAAAGACCATTTCCAAGGTCAAGTTTCAGAACAATTTCAGGAAAACTAACCACAATTACTGTACATATATTATGTTCTATATTAACCCATTTTATCCTGTTTACCAATTTCAACTGCAGTGCCTGATTCCTGAGAAGCAATTCTAAATACATTGTGGTAAAACGGAGCATCATACAGCAGCAGTTGCTGAAATTGTGACTACCTTCACCATGTTTACTAAAAATATTGTAACAATGTTATTTCTTTTATAAAGTATATAAAACTATATATCTCTGAAAAGGTAATAAAATTTGCAACACAGTGATATATGTTTTTGTTATCGTTTACCAGTGTACATGCTCACAACTGTATTTTGAAATATGACTTGAAAAAAAAATAATTAAAAAATTTACCAAGATGTTCAGTGAATCTTTTGTCCATCAAAATTAATGAAATGCTCCTAATAGTATGCGAATAAAACAAAGATAATTCAATTTCTAGTATTTTGGTCCAAATTTGAAGTTTCTAGCACTGTTAGTTCAAAAGTTATAATAACTTTACTAAAATTGGACAACATGACACAAGGAACAACTTGTTTACTTCACATTCTGGAACATGTACTTCAGCGTGCAGTTTCTCCTGAAAACTTGTCGCAAATAAATCCTAGAAATCTTTCAACGTAACGATTTGTTTCATCAACAAGTTTTTTCCAGATTAAATCATCCCAAAGTAACTCAAAATAATGTTTTGCAATGGCTTCTTCTGGGTGTTGCTCCTTCTATCAATTTAAATCTTGGCTGCAACCGAAGTGAAAAATCATCCAGGACCCATTTTTCTTGAAAGCTTTCAAATTCAGCTTCATTCTCCGAATCGCTGTCGAAAAGTGCATGAAGCCATGTATCATCTCTTTTATCAACTTTATTAAATTCTAACCCATCATTTAAGTAAATATTATCATAAGAATCATCCAAATCGTCAACTTCAATGTCGCTACCCTCGCTATCAACATCCATGTTTACATCAGAGTTGTCGTCCATCATTTTATCGATCGATTTTCAAGTCAACAATTTCTTTTCCAACCGTATTTTTTTAAAAAATTTTACTGCGCATGCGTGCTTTAACCATTTCCAGTGTAGGTGAAGAAGTACACATATATATGTGATGTATAACACATGTTTCTAGAGACGCTACACACATACATAGTAGAGTACGACCGTAGTCGTATTCAGGATAAAATGGGATACTACGACTGCAGGCGTATTCAGGATAGAATGAGGTATTACGACCACAGTCATATTCAGGATAAAATGGGTTAATAGTTCATGCAAAAATATTGTATGCATTCATCTAAAAGAAAATTATATAACAATAAAAATATATCCTATCAATAAACATAAAATCACATTTACATTTGAAGATGTACATGTACAATGGAACCTGTCTTGAAAGACCACCCCTTCAGCTAAAACATAATGGTCTCTCATAACAGGTCATAACACTTATAATCAACAAACCTGTACATGGAGAACCTTGTCTGTCAAGACAGGTGGTCTTTCATAGAAGTGGTCTCTCAAGATAGGTTTTATTGTATTAGCATATGAAATCATTTCTGATTTACTCCTTTTCCTTTATAACATCCTAAATTTGTTCTACCAACATTTAAACCACTGAGTTGTCTCTTGTTAGTTGGAGCTTCTTTCATTGTTACTAAGGTACTAGGTGTTAACATTATTAGTTCTCAGTTGTAATATTGACTGTAAAGATGGTTTTGACTGGGCTTTGGGGAAATGTGAAAAATCTACAATGTGCATTGCATATCTAACAATTAATGAAATAGAAAGAAACAGTTTTCTCATCCAAAAACAGAACCATTTACTCAGAGACAAAAGTCAACAGCTTAATTCAAAGAAGACATACAGGGATTAACACTATAAACAAAGTGTGTAACCTGGTAACACCAACTTGAATAGGTTGTTGATCAGGATGTAATCATGGTAACATGGGGGAGGGGGGACCGAGCATCACAAGCATTTAACACTATCAACTGAATCTCCCAAACAATTCTCTCTTGCTGGTTTAATAGACAAAGACATTGTTCACCCCCAAGCAAGACCGATTAACTTTAAAGACAAACAATATATGTTACCACCACCTAACTTTTGGCACTAAAATGGCAGTTCACGACATATACATCAGCCTGGTTAACAGATTGTAGAATATGTAACCGGTAGCCAGGATCCTTTACTTTTTTGTTCCTTTTATGCTTGGTTTTGTTCGGAAGTCTTTACTAATCAAGCGGTCATTGTTCCAAATGATTACATAAAATGGTGTCTGTCTCTGTTCAAGCAATACAGTCATTCATAAAGCTGGATACTGGGTCCTACTTATACGTATATGTGAACCAGGCTACGTGCTGGAATAACCTATATGTACTTTAGTCTGGTCTAGAATAAAAATTACAAAACACTATTAGCAAACCTACAAAGTTTCAGATATCAGGAGCCAGCCTATTTTTTAAAAAATAATATAAGTGGTTATTGTTACAAGGGTTAAATAAAGGTCGGTGGAGTTTATCTGTTTACGTAACGCAGTCATTCATAGCTGTGTTGAAATGCATATTTTGCCAGGCAAATGCAGTATATGGTCAAATTCTGAAGGTAGATGGTCGCTCAAAATAGAAAGTTTATATAACAAAATCAATGCATGCATTACGATTGTGGTCACTCATAGCAGAGGTCACTCATAACAGGTTTTACTGTAATATATTTATGGTGTGATCATGTGACTGAACTGACTTCAGTAGTTCAAGACCAAGGTATTGCTAATTTCACCCTTTGATCCTACCAGTATGGTCAGCTGAATTTTATTATGAATTTTTCATGGTGGATTATGCTATGTACACTATGGTGATGCATGAATGGAAGTTATTTAGAAAAGACATTAATAGAGTATGGTTGGGTTACTAAAAAATAAAACAATAAATGTTATTTGAAGCTCTCAGCAAGGCATATTCTGCTTCGGTGTTAAAGTTGTCAAGAGATATGATCAAATGTAATTTGGACAAGATTAAAGATGTTAACTGATTACAGTCAGCTTACTCAAGAGCTCAAGTAGCATAAAACTGGGTCGATTTGTCTTCAGTGTTTGAAGTTTGTAGAGGTGTCTAAACATGCCAATGTCGAAATACCAAAATCCAAGCAAAGAGAATGTCATAAACTCTAGAGATGCTTGGAAATGGGAATTTCATTGGCTGCCATAGCATTCAAAGGGATATAAATTTGCATTTTGCTCTTCTTGTAAAGCAGATTTTTAATTCTAGTATGGCAGCAAGTATGATATCATGTATCATGCAGAATTCTGATCTCATATAAGCAAATTAACCAAGACAGTAATTATATCAGCACCAAAATCCATGTTTGCATAGTCTGCACCAAATGTTGATAAAATTAGAAGTGCAAGAGACTGTATGCCAAGTTTATAGCCAAATATAGTATCTTTTGAATGACCATCTGGAGAAAGTGACCAGTGATCACAATTTTTAGGCAAAATATGCACTCCACACTGCTATGAATGACATTGCAAAAACTGATATAAACACCATAAAATTTGATTTAATCCTTAATTGTAAACATTAATGTAAACAAGACAAAAATACTAACTACTGGAATCCATAATGCCTGGGATGAACGGAATCTTTGTCTAAGTTTATAATGTTAGTAAGGGATAATCATTTTCTGATTCTGATTATCATGAAAGTGTCATAATAATAACAACAAAGGTGACTGCAAATTAAAGTCACACTGATATGGTGTTTGTGCTTCACGTTACAAAGCTTGCTGACATTAAAACAGTATCAGAATTAGACCTGGACAGTACCAATCTTGAGCAGTTCTGGCAGGCAATCTGAATCTAACCATAGGCTGGAAATGATTTAAACTTCTTGGTGGAATCTGAAGAGTTCTACTGCCACTGTCACGTTCCAATGAAGACAATACAAAGGACATTTTCCATTCTGAGGAAAACTCAGGCTGACTCTAGAGGAAACCTGGATCCAATAAAAGTACATTGTCTCCTAAGTGTTAAGATCAACAATGATGAAGAATGCCACCAATGTAATCCAGCAATGGTTTCCAAGGAATGCTGAAAATGACTGTGTTACAAATAAGATTTCAAAATGGCTGATGTTTACAGCATGTGTCGAAAGGCACTTCCAAGAGAATGATGTAAAGCATCAAAAGATGCTTCCATGTGAAACCAGTAGAAGCGTCTAAAAGTGCTTCCATGAGAATGGAGTAGAGGCAACCAAAGGTGCTTGCATGATGTAAAGGGTTAAAAATTGTGAACAGCAAAGAGGACATCTTCATAAAACAAATCTATATGTATCAAGTTTCAAAAAGAGCTTTTAAATACTTTTGGAGTTATGCTTGACAGTGGGACAGAGTGATGGACATGAGGATCACATTATATAACCTGAATCCAATGTGTCTGGAAGGGGACATTTAAATTTTACATCTTTTATTACAAAAACTTCACATGTTTCAAAGGTTATCACCCTAAAGTACAAAAAATAGATATTCCAATAAATAACAAACCTTGAGGCAGGGTGCTTGACACATTGTATCCTGTAAAGTTAGCTTTGCTTCTGAGGTTTTGTTGTTCCAGTGTGACAAACCGATCAGTAATTGTGTATACCGTGAATGCATAGGGGTCCCTGTTACATACTGCCTGTGGGTGTGTCTTGTCCACTGAAATTCAAATACATAATTTTTACATATTTTTTCATTGACAAAACATTTCCAACTCTGAAGCTACATATTGGAAGTGCAAGAGTCAAACACATGCAAACAGATGAGATGGCAGAGATCGGTAAAGGCAAGAGTAGCTGAGTGCAAGAGTCAAACACATGCAAACATAGGTGAGATGGCAGAGATCGATAAAGGCAAGGGTAGCTGAGTGTAACAGTCAAACACATACAACATAGGTGAGATGGTAGAGATTGGTAAAGGCAAGTGCTTTAGACTACTCGGCCACCCAAGGCTACTACAATAAAGGAAAAGATGTGACTAAAAGAGGGCCTGAGATCACTCAAATCATTGGGCGAAAAGTCAAACATCATGGTAATTTCAATCATATCAAATTTAAAGGTGATCAACTGGTTAAATCTAACGTCAGTTATAATGTACTTTGAGTTACACATCTTAAAAAGTATACAGAAAGGAGTGAGATCCCTCAAGTCACAGATGTACTAATTAGAGATAACACAGCCTTCCTGATCGATGAAATGTATTGTTGATAAATCCATTTTCAGACAAATAGCAGCAAGATTTGATTTTCAAGATAACTAGCTATGCAGCCATGTCTAATGTCAGTGAGGCATGATTTTATTTATAAAAGCACAACTTGATCTCAGGAAAAAATTGTACATATAACACCCATCCTCCTAGAAGTTTGCAAATAACAGGGATAACAAGGTCTTGTGATGGCTACCATGGTGGTCAAGCTAAGTGACAGCGGTGATTTTTTTAATAATTATGTGCAAATTTATCTCAGAACAAATGTGCTCTTCAAGCTTCAGAATAGTCCATCTTTCTAGTGATTATCAGAGTACCACAAATAGCACATTTTAAAATGTGTTGAGACTACACTCTCTAGTACACATTTTATAATGTGTTGAGACTACACTCTCTAGTACACATTTTAAAAAGTGTTGAGACTACACTCTCTAGTACACATTTTAAAATGTGTTGAGACTATACTCTCTAGTACACATTTTAAAATATGTTGAGACTATACTCTCTAGTACATATTTATGTAATCAATAAGGAGAAGCATTCAAAATAATGAATAAAAGCGAACTTCATAATAAGAAAACATAGGCTTCGAATTTTAACTTTATTCAAATTAGTTAGCAAATTATTATTGACCGATTTTACATGAACTATCTTTATTTCACACATTCTTTTTACAATCTATGAGAAAAGGATAATTATTAGGAAAATGCTTGGTTCAATATAGTAAAAAGACTGTTTTATTAATTATTTAAACCCTTGAAACATTCATAATCATGTCTGAACATGATGGAGAAATCGGGTATTGATGAATGTACATTACGAACAGAAAATAAGTGACAATCAAAATTTAGGTGCAGCATCTGTTACCTAACCTGACTGCAAGCTTGCCAAAGCCAAAGACTCATGTTTGAAAGAAGAAATATACAAAATATATAACCGAAACCCTTACAAGTAAACTTACAATCATTAGATTCTTGTGTCTAATTAGGTTATGGTTTGTAAGGTTTCTACAGTACCCCCACCCCATGAATGTTCACAGTATCAATTTGCATAAGAAACATGTCACTAAGAATAAAATCTCTTCATTTTGTTTGAAAACTGTAATTAATTGAATAAAATACACACTTTGCAAGAAAAGCTGCTTCAAATGTATGATTGTATATATATATATATATATATATATATTGTGCTTAACTTGTACCCATGACAGTAGATAGCAATGATCATTTGTAAACAACCTATTACACAGACAGTTATTGTCCATGATTGTAGATTACATTTTAAGATGATGATCATTTGTAAGCAACATGTTTACTTGAATCTGAGTTCAGGACATTGGATTTTCTCTTGAAAAAACCCCCATAGTCTACCTTATGTTTGTCAGGTTATTTGCTTAAATTAAGTAAACAGACTTGAACTTGTTTACAAATTTGAAAATTCCATTGTAAATGACCCAAGTCAGGAGTATTTTGTTGTGTCTTGTGTCAGGCAACAGTTGATATACAAGGTTGAAGTAAACAAGGCCATTTTGTTCCTATCTTTAACATCATTCTTTGTGGAATCAATTTTAGTAGTGTTAGTTATAATTTGAGAAGAATTTTTAAAATTATTAATTGGAATTGCAAAGCACTCACAGACTTTTATGCAAAAACCCTATTTTAGGGATTATTATGAATTCATTCAAGGACATTCTAGATTATATCATTATGATACATCAAGATTGTTGGCACATCTGCTCATTCAAGACTATGGATACATCAGCAAATTCAATACTGGAATTCATGTTGAACAATATATATACTTTTGGACATGCGATAAGACTTTTAAGATTATGTGATATCTGATTCACAATACTTAAATTCCTCTCAAACTTTCATGTTGTATTTTTGGAAAATAAATTATTTGTTGAACTTTTCTAAACTAGTTGGTTGTGCATTTTCTGTTACTAAATTTATGACCACAGTCATAACACTGTTGTCCTACAATCATTGACAATGTTGGAAAATCATTTTATTAACCAATTAATGCAGCCATTAATTGCTTTGGCACAGAATAAAGAAAAATCCATAAAAATTAATTGGTCTTGTTTTTGCATTAAAAAGACATAATATAAATAAAATAAACTTTTTTTGAGCAGATAAAAGGAAAAATTACACCTGTGAAGTGTAAACACTTGTATTGTCATGAGTGGCTCTCCACATGGGAAATATTTCCTTATATCAAAAATAAAACCCCATATATATCCTCTATAAACAGCAAGAAGTATTTAACAGTCCTCTATGTAGGCTTGAACATGCTATAACTAATATGCAGAAAACATTGTCTTAATAGATTTTGCATGATTGTGACCTCTAACCATTCAACCCCTGAAGCCTCTTTATTGCCCTATGTGAAAGCCATCCAAAGTCTGATCAAGGAATTTATTCATGAACAAATGCTATTCTAAAATACCATTTTTCTCTGAGGCACAATGAAGCTAACCTTTAATATGTTCACCTCAAAATCTTTCTGCATCTTCTATACCTAACATGCTAACCCACCATAAAGTTTGGTCTAGGTAATTGGCCTATAATCAAAACTATTAATCTTTCAGCTCCAAAATGAATAGCAATCTTCCATGACCTATGTAAAACCATTTACATTCTGTTTACTGTAGATGGCAGAGAAATCTAATTATTGTGTATAAATTATTTTTCTTCTTTGATTTACTGTGATATTGATCCTTTGATCCTAAATTCAACAGAGTTTGTCTTTGTGTGTCCTGTAGAATTGTTGGTCATTGTACAAGAAAAGTGTTTTCTTTTTTTCAGTCACAGCAAATCTGACTTTGACCTTTCAATTCCAAAATCAATAGACTTCTTCCTTAACACAAGTCCAGGCATCAACCACAAGGGCTGCTAACTCTTTGTAGTAAATAACAAGTCATTTGTACAAAAACCATTTCTCCTCACCCAGTAACAGTAGCATGGACTCTTGTTTGGCTGAAATTTGATTTGTTGCTTCCTTAGCAAGCCAACAATGTTTGGTAACTGTACATGGTGGTAACCTCAAGTTAATATGCAGAGATTATTTTTCTTTCTTAGCAATAGTAGCAATGATCTTGGACCATGTGACTCCTAAATCAACAGACTGCTTTCCTATTCAAATTGCAAGCTACTGACAAATGGTAAATGATGATGTGCTGAAGCCATTTTCTTGGTTTAATCAGAGACCTTGACCTTTCAATTTTTTGACAAAATCTGTAGGCATTTTCCTTATTCTAAGTAGAACCTGCCTATAATGGTAACAAGATAATGGAATACTTTAGTTTTTATGCAAAAATGTAGTTTGGGGGATAAAACAATTTTAAATATGCAATACTTACCTTTTGCTATTCCTTAGCAATCCATTTTCATGCCAAAAATAAACTGTCTGTATGATGTGAATACATCCTCCCAGAGTGGAGAAAAAGTCAGTACAATAATAATAATAATAATGGTGGTGAAAAACGGGTCTTAGAGGTATCGGGGTTGATAGAGGATCTCTGTGAGGTTTGAACCTTACCAGAAGGAGGAACTGTATAGGACATATGTGAAGACATCCTAAAGGAACCAATTCAGCAGAGGCATTCAAGGTTCTGAGTAGGGACAAATAAAGGCAAGCAGATAAAAGTTTTGCTTGTAGCATCTCTAGGAGAGCCAGGGTTCAATCTACCCAATCCATAGGAACCCAGACCAAGTTTTGGTTCATGAAGAAGTTCATCCCCACATAATCAAAGTCCTATGATGGGATGAGTTCCGACTTCTTGTGGTTGGGTAGGACAGATAACTGAGTTATGGTGGACTGAGAGTGAAACAGATCCTGATGAAGGGACTGAACATGGGCATAGTGAATCAGCCAGTCATTGAAATACTGGAGAATTGATGCTCCTTGTATTTGATGGTAGGCCACTACTACTTTCATAGCCTGAGTGAAGACTCCAGGTGTAGAAGAGATTCTGAACAGCAGAACCCAAAATTTTGAAAAACTTCCTAGTCTAGGCAAAATAATGATATATGTGGTGTGGAGGAAAAATGGGGATGTGTAAATAGGCATTCTGTAGGTCAATGGAGACTGCCCAATCAGACGGACAAAGAGTGTTCCAGATTGAAGGCTTCCTCAGAAAGAAACTGGATGAGCAGGGAGAGATCAATATGATTCAAATTTTCCACTTTTCCTGGTGATGAGGAAAATTCAGGAATAAAAGACAGGAGACTGATCATTTAATACCCTTTCAACTGCCCCTTTCTGCAAATGGTTGTGTACCTCTTCATTTAATTCTACCAGATTGGACTTGGAAAAGAAAATGGGGGTCCTTGATAGTGGGGTTGTTCCTGGAACTGGAGTCGATAACTCTCATTTACAATGCAGAGGGTCAAACCAACATCCATGATGCTTGACCAAAACTCTGAGAAAAGGCATAGGCGAGTACCTACTGGAATGTTAAGGAAGGGGATGCAAGGCAGGAGAGGGGGTAATTTGCTAGGGCTGCTCCCCCCTTTATGCCCTTGTAGGAAAGGAAGGTGAGTTAGAAAACTTCCTCTTGGATCTGTGGCAACTTTGGTGCCATGGGCCTGATAAAGGAGGTGGTGGTCTAGCAAAAATTTGTGGATTGGACTCTAGTTGTGTCTGCTTGAAAAATTTGGCAGACAGTTCTTGAGAATGATTAGCCTGACCTTGTTTCCTTGTTGTGATAGACCAGGAGTGGAGGTGAAAGACCGATGTTGGTGACTGAGTAAGTCTTGAGAAGCCACAGTAGGAATGAGGCCTCCAAAGAGGGTCTCACCTTCTAAAGGAGCAGCCCTTAGATCTTTACTGTGGCTAAGCAAGACTTTGCCATGGCTATAGATAGTGCATGCCAGGATGTTTTAGTCACAGCCTCCAGCACACATTGTAATGTAGCTGGATACAGTGAAGCCTCTCTCAGCATACTAAAGGATGTAGCTGAAAAAAGGTCAGCATGCGAGGCATGCCAGAATTTTTGTTCATGACATCAATTGCTCAGGATCCCAAAGAAGTACCAACTTTGTCCACATCAGTGTCCAAAGGAGGAGGTTTAATAGGCCACCTGATAGCTTGAAGAAGAGATATGGGGTCTCAACGTAGAGGGAGGAACAGTTCACCCTCTATGTTATCAAGCAATATTTTGGGCTTGTAAAAACCTCCCTGATATTTCCTCACTGACAGATGAATATGGTAGAAGGAAGAGATCTCGATGAGGTGGTACCCCAGAGATTTTTTTCAAACTGAAAAGCATCTATTTTGACTGTGTGCTGGATGGTTTATGGCACAAGTCAGGTGGTTACAAATGGTAAACCTTGTTTACCGCCTTATCAAAGGTCCAGACCTCCTCTTCTTTCTCATCCACCTGAGATGCGGGAGCAGGCCTGAGAAGGTGACATTGTCACAGCTTCTGTCTCAAACTTTCTGGAGTCACCGAGGATGGAGAGAGCATCATCATCCTCATAGTCAAGGACACTCTGAGTTGGAGAGTGGCTGGGCTTCAAAATGCCTCTTGATAGAGGGGCATAATAGTACTATGTGTCGCAATCCCTGGTTGATTAGGAGGTGTGGAGGGAGATGATAACATCTTCCCTCGATGATGTAACACCTGTAGCCTTCCAAAAGGAAACCACTTGGTGAGATGATGGTGGGACACAAGCTGCAGCATCACTTCAACTGGTATTGCAAGGTCCAGTAGTTTATGGGGGCATAACGGGTCAAAGTCCCTGCGCTGGAAAGCCCCACATCCCATAAGGGTTCAAAATGGGTTGAGGGGACACCAAAAGTCCCCATCTCAATCCTCAATCCTGTGCATGGGCTGTAAATCCTGCAGAGGGTGGGATGGTGGCAGGGGAGAGAGGAGGAAACTTGATACTGGCTCTTTCTCCATACGATGAGGTTGATGAGTGATAGATGGAGAAGACATCATCTTCATTCTGTACATCATAGGTGTGACGTGTTATCTCCCTAATGGAAGGGGCCAACACATTGCCAGAGGTACAATATGTATTGCGGTGCTCAACTTCCTTAAATGGAGGGTGCAACCCACTGTTACAGTGGTCATCCTCCTTCAAGGGAAGGCACAACCTGCTATCACAGTGCTCTACCTCCACAACAAAAAGGAGCAACCTGCTTCCTGAGGCATGAGCTGTTAGGGACATGAGAATTTTCTGTAATCTCCCTAAAGCGCAAGTTGAACAGTTTCCTGAACATCAAGACCCACTTTCTGGAGGGACTTCAACAACTGCTGTAGATGTTTGTCCTAAATTTTGAGATCTGGAAGAAAAACCAGAAAATTCGGATGAAGAAGAGGGAATGTTCTTCCATCTTTGATAGGTATGCCTGGAATCTACTAGATTCCAGGTGCTGGAAGACCACAAATTACAAATTGGACCTTTTTTCCAAATGCATCTAGAATACTTGATACAGTCAGTATGTGTATTCCACAAGACCTTCTTGTGGCACCACTGCCCCACAGACTGTTTTGCTGACGTTTAAAAAACAAAACTGTAGTGGCGTAGTCCCTTGTCATGAAACTCAACTTACCACGAATCAACAAATGATGGAAATTATTGCTGAAGTATTTCCTTATTTATTGAAAGAAACAAGATATTTGAATTGTGATTATTGGTTTACTGAAATAGCATGCAAATACATGAATGTCAACGTGAGCATGGTACAAAGTTGTAACTTGTTTTATCGAGTTAAAAATAAAAAATGGAGGAAATGATGTCCTTAAAAACTGTAGCAACACGGACAATTATTAACAATGTTGAGGAGGGACCACTAACTGCAGTATATTAATTTCTCGATCATAATGGCTTCAGATGTCTATACAACATGGCGTCCATGAAAAGAACGACATCTACCTTCTGTGCATGGCCTGCGGCAGAGTGGTGTGCAAAAAGGTCAAAGTGTCATACTGACTTCTTCTCCACTCTGGGAGGATGTATTCACATCATATGGACGGTATATTTTTGGCATGAAAATAGAAGCTAAGCAATAGTGACAGGATAAGTAATTGCTGCTATTAAAACCATTTTTCTTATTTTAACCACAGTGCCTTGACAACAAGTGCATGCCTTTCACAAAATTTAGTTCTGTTTTTAATGGACAATTCAAGTTATTGTGCAGAAACAGAAATGGCAACAACGTATGGACATATAACATCATGATATAATATGATTTTCCTTATGAATTGGCAAATATCAAGTCCTGGAATGGCTTGTGTAATTCATTAATAATACAGCTTAACACTCTTAAGTAAACTCTTCCCTCACCTGGCAATGGCTTACAGCTGTCACACTTCACTTGACTGGGATACTGGCGTGACACCCCTGGGTGGAACACATAACTCCACCATCCCTGTGCCATCATCCCATTTGGAACATAACTGACATTACCAAAGTATCTGAGAATGTCAGAATAACTCAGGGCTGAATTCCACACTGTCACCTGGGATATTTCTCCTGTGTACATCAGACCAATAAACACCTGTGTGCTACAACAAATGAACATTTCATTAGACAATAATCTGGAAACTCCTACAAGCAATTTACTATTTCACAGTCTATAATTTGTTTTTATCCTGGAATTCTTATGCTACAAGTGAACTCTGGGATATGGATGGATATATATATATATATATATATATATATATATATATATATATATATATATATATATAGTAAATACAGGTCAAGAGAGGTTGGATAAAGATATGGGTTTCTAGAAAAAAAAAAACAAATATTAGCATGAATAAAACAATGATCCAGAGAAAGGAGAGCATCTGATTCTAATTAATGAAATATGTAGTGAACTTGTTACTTAAAGGCATACATGATATTGTGGTTCAGGTGGTGATGTGCCTGACTCTATCATATCTGGTCAAATACCAGCAAAAGATGGTGACTAATTATTAAGTCAATTTAGGAAAGCAATAACTGCACTCATTTTAGCAGTAAAAAAGAAATGAAAAAACTATTCACAATATCCACCCACCTTCTACAAATTAACACAAGGATGATAAGATCTGTAACCTGCCCAACCCCATACTGATTGGATTGTAATTATTGTTTCTCATCAACATAAAAGAGTCAATCTAAAATGTTCTCCAGGTATAATGAAGTACTTGAGTCAATATGAAATTTCTCTTTTGTTTCACATATTCTCTACTGGGGTAAAAATGTAAGCTGCACTTCTTGTGTGTCATGCAGGAAAATATCTTGCATCCAATTCTGATTGGTGGTTATTGTTTGTTCCAGTCTAGGATAAATACTTACCACCAATCAGAACTAATGTACTTATTCTCTGCTTACAGGGTAAGTATTGGCATCCAAACTCATCCAAGTAGATACAAATCCAGGTATATACAAAGTAACAGAGAAACTGCACACAAAAGTGGATATTAAATCACCTATAATACATTTAAATTGAACATGGGGAGCAGTTTTGGAATATCTATATTTATGCTGATATATGTAATTAGTGATTTTATGTGCCAATGGACTAAACACAGTATCAGCAAGTAGGCAAATTTCTTACCACACGAGTCTGTCTCTATGTATAAATTTGTTCATTTTTATATGGAAGCAGAGTGGCTGTTGTCAATAGTTTTCCTTTTTTTACTAATAAAAACCATTCTGTGGCCATGGCAGATGCTTTTCATCAACAGGTAATTTCAATGAGGTGTTATCTCCACTCCCACACATAGACAAATTTGTTCTAGATAAGAATATCATTGCAAAAGAAAATTGCAGTTTTTGTGTTTTGTAAATAATACCATTATGTCTTCCAAAATTAAGGAAGGATATTTTTCAAACATCTATGAATCCATGCAGTGTAAAACAAATGGCACAGTTGACTAAGTTGAGTCCTGCATCTGATCAAAGGACTAGCCTGAAACGGCCAAAAGTTTGAATTAAAAGCACAGGAAACTAACATGTAGTCTGTTTGGAAGCAAATCTGTTGTCTTGTCATGGATAACAAAGGAAAATAATAGATGCTAAGTATACTTCTGTGTGTTATCTGCATAATGGAAGTGCAATCAATATGTCAAACACAGTTACCATTCACTAATAGTCCTTTTAAAGATGAAATGACCATCAAATTGATATGTGTATCTATACAGTATTTTATTGAAAGCTGTGTATCATGAATCGGTTTTATATGTGGCAAAGGTGTAGCATTTGACCTATATTTTGTATTCCATTACACTACAACTGTGATCTTCTGAATATACAAGGAGCATGCTATTTCAGTGACAGGTTATATTTTATTGTCAATCAATATTTATGAATAATTAGTAAATTCCTGTTTTAATTAGGAATCCAAGTGTCACTTTATTATAAAAGTCACATGGCTATATAGAGTTATAACTTGTATGCCCATGTACAGCTAGGTAATGATTTGAGGTACAAAACCTAGAAAATGTGATTCCAGCTAATCAAATATGCATGAAACAGACTTATACCCAGAATTCCATTACTTTCCTAAAGCCAGCTGGACTGCAATCCATGCCTGCAATCAATATAAACTCCATATTGAGAACCAGATAAACATGGGTGCAATAGGGTTTTCTACCAGAACAGAGAAACCTGCAACAATTATAATGCAGGGCTGTGTTCTTGCAGGCAGTGCCCAGTGTTACACATTTGTGAAAATAACCATGGCCAACTCAATTGTGCTGCAATACTGACTTCATTGAAATGCAAGTCTAATCCAACTCCCATGAGACTTGCTTTAACAATGAGAAAACTAAGAAGGTCTCTCATACCAACAACATTACACTTGCTTCACTTCACAGAGTAAAGAAGATTCAATAGCACTGAACTATTCCTGATATCCATCTATTTCTGTAAACGTACAAAATTTAGAACTGAATGATTACCCTGAGAGACTCTACTAAACAATCATGGCTTTAAAATTGGACATGATGCCAAGGTTAGCAAATTGAACATTCCAACCAATGAATAATACCTTCTTTCTGCCATCACACAACCAAATATGATGGATGAACTGACCAAATATGAGGAAGAGAAAGGTTTTCTTAAAGGTCCATTCAGACTTACATCATTTGTCTTTTATTGAGTAAGCCCTACTAGCACTACTAAAAGGGAAATAACTATAAAAAAATGATAGTTTATTTGTCATGGCCCCAAAATCACCCACTGCATGACAGCATCCAACAGACAATGGGGATTACTCACTTAGCTATGTGACTACTGATGATGCAATCAATAATCCAACAGAAAAAGAGGATTATTCACTTAGCTAAGTGACTATTGATGATGAAATCAATAATCCAACAAAGAGGATTATTCACTTAGCTATGTGACTATTGATGATGAAATCGATAATCCAACAAAGAGGATTATTCACTTAGCTGTGACTACTGATGATGAAATCAATAATCCAACAGACAAAAGGGATTATTCATTTAGCTCTGTGACTATTGATGAAGTAATCAATAATCCAACACACAAAGCGGATTATTCACTTAGCTATGTGACTATTGATAATGCAATTCAAATATTTAGTATGGCAAAAGTTATGTATTCAATGGTGTACCTGAGGTTCTCAAAGTTATCTACCCTTCAAATTGGCCTATAATGTGTTTAAAATGGAAAGATCTGTACAATGTATATATCAGACTTGCATTTAGATGCTACTCCCGGCCAAATCATTTGATACATTGTCTCAATTAAGAACACATTTACCATTTGAAAGTCAGATGACATTTTTATGATTTATGAATGGTTACTATTTTCTTCTAAACATTAAATTTTTTTGTTTTAAAGATACCTACTACTGGAATGCAATAATGAAATAATGATATAATTCACTTCACTAGGCACAACATATTTTAAAACTGACTTCACCCATAGTCAGCATAAATTAAAATATGAACTTAAGCATAAAGATTAATCATTGACAAAAAAGAATGTTTCATAAATTACAGAAAAACAGAATGTCTCATACATTATAGAAAAACAGAATGTCTCATACACTATTTTCAAAAAATGTTTCATACAGTCTAACACTTATAATTACAAAGAAGATGCAGACAACAACAAGAAGCACACAGTATCACAAAGTAGTAAAATAAATACTGTAGTATTGGCAACAATAATACTGCGCAGTTGGAATTGCTGTCATCACAAAGAACTCCATGATAAAACGTCTTAACTACACCACAACATTCAATATCGACCACACATCGTTTGAACTAGTCCAAACCACACTCACACTGGAGCAAAGGTCAGTACATTTTTTCTGCTTATACCACCCTCCTCCTAGTAGAAAAAACAAGCTGGCTGATTCTCTCTTTCTGGAGCAGTTAGTTTCCGAATCTCCTGGACTATGGAAATTCGATACGTGGCAACCTGATTATTCTTGGAGATTTCAACTTTCACATTGACTGTCCTGGAAACTCAAATACATCAAAACTCAAAGATTCGATTAATGTTTTCAACCTCAAACAGTCAGTTAACCAACCCACCCCACAAACATGGTCACATTTTAGACTGGCTTTTTCATAGACCTGATGATAACATTATACGGTCCTCCCTGGTATCCCATGACCTTGCATCAGATCACCCCTGCATTATATGCCATCTTGACATATCAGTCCCTGACCCTCCACCTTTATCTGCTACTAAGAGAAACCTCCATATGATAAATAGAACCAAACTAATGCACAACATCCAAGCTAACCTAACAACTTGCTTACCTACTACTGCAGAACAACTTGATAACTGTCTGCGTTCATTGCTTGACAAACATGCCCCAGCTACCAAGTGCAGAGTATCAATTCAAAAGTGTTCTCCATGGTATAGCAGTGTTAGGGACCAGCTTCGCACTGCTAAAAGAGACCGCCATAAAGCTGAGAGGCTCTGGCTTTCCACCAGACTCACTATTCATAAGCAAATCTATGAAGTTGATAAGAATGTCACAAATATAGTCCATGCAGCGAAATCAGCCCACTACACTACTAACATCAGTTTCTAATCTCCCATTCATATAAAAAATATTAGAAAAGGTTGTTCTATCCCAGCTTGTATCTCATCTAAATTCAAACAGTCCTTTTAGCAATGTACAATTTGCATATTGCCCTTGCCACAGTACTGAAACTACTCTTCTAAAAGTAGTTAATGACATTCTCTCTGTATTGGATAGCGGAAAGATTACAGTCCTCACCCTCCTTGATTTGTCTGCAGCATTTGACACGATAGACCATGATATATTAGTTCACCATATCCAGCATGTATTTGGTATTCATGATACAGCCTTACTGTGGTTCAAGTCCTACTTGGTCAACAGGACACAAATTGTATCCGCAAATGGAATACACTCCAACCCAGTTGATCTATGTTGTGGTGTTCCACAGGGGTCTGTTCTTGGACCTGTTCTATTCATTCTGTACACTCAGTCACTCTCAAGTGTCATAGATCATCATCCAGTGTCTCACCAATTGTACGCTGATGACACCCAAATTTACAAATCTAGCCACCCAACTGAAGTTGATGATACCATCCAAGGTGTAGAGAGGTGCATTTCTGATGTGAAATCATGGATGACATGTAACAAGCTGCAGATGAATGATGATAAAACTGAGGCCATTCTGATCACTACACAAAGATTTTCTCATTCACATCCTTTCCCTCAAACAATAAATATCTGCAATGCCAACATTAAATTCACAAAATCAGTATGAAACCTAGGTGTTACTCTGGACAGTACTCTCACACTGCACCAACATGTCATGAACATATGCAAGGCTGCATATCTTGAGCTGAGATGCATCAGCTCAATTCGCAAATATCTTTCAGTTGATGCCACTAAAACACTTGTGTGTTCATTAGTATTTTCAAGACTTGACTATTGTAACTCAATTCTCTCTGGTTCATCTCAATATCTACTCCAGAAATTTCAAAACACAGCTGCTCGGATCATACTTGGAGTACCACAGTCAGAGCACACCTCCCCGCTGCTCTGTACCCTACAATGGCTATCCATTCGAATCAGAATAAGCACAAAATTTGTTCTCTGTGCTACGTTTCACTGTCAAACTCTAATCCAACATATCAGATCTCACCCATGTGTATACACCAGCAAGAAACTTACGCCCCTCTTCTGACAATCGTATACTCATTATTCCCACTATGAAAACGAAGTCATATGGACAGTGTTTTTTTGCATACCAGGGCCCAGCAACGTGGAATGAATTGCCCACTGAACTTAGACAGAAAGACACAGTGATCACATTCAAGAGTGCTCTCAAAACTCACTTATTTCGACTGCAAGAACAAACTTAAAGACCTAATAATGTGTCCAAACTGAAATAATCTCAGCATGTTTTTTCTAATTTCATGGTGTTTGTTTTTGTAATAATATTATTATATGTTTTTTATCTTATAGGTGTTGTCTAATGTTGTAAAGCGCTTAGAGCTTCTAAAGATTAGGCGCTATACAAAGTTCTCATTATTACATTATTTCTATACAGGTCACATTAGAAATAGTCATTTTGGTTCATTGTATGTGTTCACTGTAGCATAAACATCAGTTTAGCTGTTTTCTAATACTTTACTGTTGTAGAGGTGCAAGGTACCAATTAATGCTGATGGAGTTAAATTTTATCATTGTTCACATGGTCTACTTGCAAAAACCAAAAGATATTCACACATATCTTTATATTCTGCAAAAATATGAATTTGGTTTTTGCATGTGGACCAACTTGATTTCTTAAACATGGCTCAAATTATAGCACAAAATGGATATTTCATAGCCAAATGTTACAACATGAACATGTGCCTATAATATCAAATAATTTTTTTAATCAACAGCAATTTTGTGTTTTTCAAATGTTGAAATATTTTTTGCCATGGTATTATCATATAAATGACATTTCTGAAAACTTTTGGCCAAAAGGAGGCCTTATAGTACCTTTGTTGATATTAAAATCCTCAGATCATGACAATAATATTTTAAATTTTTCATGGCAATCCTTAAAAAAAAACTGCAAGACTAGTTGTGTCATGCCACAGGCAAAAAGGACTACAACTCTAACATAGTGGAGGAGAGTGATTTTTCTCAACTTTTGCATCTTCAGTTGATGAGTATAACCAAGTTTTCTAGCAACCCATTAGAAACTTCAGGATTAGTTACACTATGCTGGATGGAAGAATAGAGAGACAGACAGACAAACACAAGGAACACTGTACAGAGGCAGGATATAGGCCAGTTCGATAAGGGTTGTTACCGCCCCTGAAAATAGGCCCCCTTGCAGAGCTCTTTGGTACAATGAAACCAGAAACCGTGTTCGTGAATTTACAATCCATATTTCTGGCGAACAATACTCCCATTATGGCTGCATCAACTAGCGTGATAACACAACTAGGAAGAGACATTATTGCAGTGTCTGTTCCAATTATCGGGGAAAATCTGTTGCCAACAAAACTATAATTCTCCACAAGTTTCCTGCAGATGAAAGGTTGAGAAAAGCATGGATAAGGCGTATTAAAATTTTGATGCCACAATTCGCTTACAACAGACATGACCGCCTGTGTTCAGCGCATTTCTTAGATGGAAAATTTACCAAAGAACACAACATTCCATCGGTTTTCAACATGAAGTCGAAAAGAAAGGTATTTGAATTGTCAAAGGTAATTTAGTCTGAATTTATTAACGAATAACTCCATTTGAAAACTGCTTCTATATCGTTGAAAGCTTTCTTGTGCAAATTATAAAAAAGAGGGGTGTCTGTTACATTTAATTTGGAGAGATAATGATACATTTTAAAAAAAAAAAACAGCAAATAATCAGTTTTGTCCAATATGTATTAAGATTGTGCATCTTGTATCTCAAATGCATGCTTGAATTAAGAACGTTAAATCTAATGTCACATGTTAATGATAATTGAATTGTCAAAGGTAATTTAATCTGAATTTATTAACGAATAACTCCATTAGAAAACTGCTTTTATATCGTTGAAAGCTTTCTTGTGCAAATTATAATCTAAGGTTATAGTTGTTTAAGGTTAAAGAACATAATGATTTACCCAGAAATTATTTGTTAAATTATTGAAAACTTAATGTCAAATGATATATGACCAATATTGCCAAGTTTCACATATCTTTTCAGTGCTCTTTGGAGAAGTCAGCTGCATCACAGCCTAATACAATGGATCTCAATGCTGATGCTGCAAGTGATTTTGAAACAAGTGAAGACCAAACAACACTGAAGACAATTTGTTGCACAGAACAGGTCTCCCTGATTTTCAATGACTACTGTGGAGCAGCTGAAGAAAAAGATATGTGTAGATTCTTATAGAAAGACATCCATACATATCCATTTACTGTAGATTGTAATGAAAATGGAGTTCGAACAGTTTCAGAGCCTTTAGTCACTACTGTTGGTACACAGACAGATGATAATTACTGTTCATTGTCTGACTGAGACATTTGTAAGGTTATGCAAGTGGATTCATCTACAGACATTCAGGAAAAGCAAACAAAATCAACTGGGATTCAAGCAAAAAGACCTGACATTGCCTTTGAAGATATCAGTGAATCTAATGAAAAGTGTATGTTTTACGATGGAATTCCAGATCCTAACACAATTCATCTTTTATTTGATGCAATGAATGATGCTGGAGTACATACACAATGAAAAGGAGATGGCAAAAATCAGGGTCACCCCAGATCTTTAAGACCAATGGATGAATTTATTTTAGTCTTGATGAGGTTACGGCTTGGCCTTCTTTTGCAAGACTTGGCAGGAAGATTTCATGTTTCAAAAACTACGTGCAGTCACATTACGAACAGTTGGATACCATATTTGAGTGAAAAATTGTGCTTTTTGATTTCCTGGCCATCGCGTGCACTTGTTAATAAGTATATGCCTCACAAATTCAAGAAGAAGTATCCTTCTTGCAGAGTAATAATCGACTGTACAGAAATATACACAGACACACCTCAATCACTTGCAAACAAGTCACTGATGTATTCAAACTACAAATCACATATGACCTACAAGACATTAATAGGTATTAGTCCTTCTGGTCTAATAACATTTGCATCAGATTTGTGGGCTGGAAGTATCAGAGATAAACAGCTCACCCAGGCTAGTGGGATATTGGAAAAGTGTGAACTAGGAGATGCAATTATGGCTGATAAAGGTTTCCTTATATCTGACCTAACTACTCCAAGAGGAATCCATTTGATCATTCCACCACTTAAGTTTCAGAGATTTAACAGACGTCAGGTTGAAGAAACAAGAAGATTAGCAAATTTAAAAATAGGTGTAGAAAGAGCTATTGAGAGGGTCAAGAACTTTTGCATTCTGCAGGGTGTCATGCCTATCACTCTAGCACATCAGGCTAGCAACATATGGAAAATTTGTGTGGCGTTGGCAAATCTCCAACAACCACTAGTTCATGATAATGAACATGATGATTGATTTAAATGACTGATTAACTATGAACAATGTGCTGGCTATGTGAGCAAGAGGTCACGATTTGATACTTGGTTTAACACATTTTCTTTATATTTGAGTGTAAAAACAACATGGTAACCATTTTGATTTTGTTTACCTACATGTATATATCATGATTAAATCTGAACATCCATATTTATCAAAATCAAAATCTATGTTGTCAAAATTTATTATATTTTTCTTGCATGCTATTTAGCATGATGTTTACTTCAAATAAAGTCTTGTAATATATAAGCCACAGTGGCCCATGCATAATCTTCCTTTAAAGAATGCAAATAAATTACATATTCTACTCATAAGAAGTGTACAATCAGTGGTCCTATAAGTGTCACAGCAACATTATACTTTTATATCTAAAATGCATGATCAAGTCAACAAGTTGTCTGTTATCATTGCTGTGTAGTATTTGTGTATTGAGAGAGAAGTATATGAATGCCTGAGGAATCAACAATTAAATAAAAACAAGCAAAAAAATCAGTTTCTATCCTTTTTTATTGAATGCACATGATATGATCCAACAACATTATGTTTCTATTATATATAGAAAACTGAAGTTAAATTAAATTCAGAGTTAACATATCACAAGATAAACATATTTATATTGTTGTGACAAACACACATGCACTTGTGACACTATTACTTATGTTCTTGCACACATGTGCTTCCTGTTTCACACAGATACCAATTTTCTTAAGATTTCTCTCTCTCTCAAACACACACACATGAACTTGGCCCAATATTTCTTAAAATTATAATCCACAAGTGCTTTCTCTAAAACATTAATTCCAACCCCAACTCCTCAGCTATGTACAGCAGTATACCAAAGCTCGATATTAAGAACACTGACACACACCAAAAGTTCGTATTCAGAATGACTTGAGCATGGCATAATTTTGGACACAATGTTTCAATGTCAACATGTCAATGGACCTTGTAAATAGTCATAGTTCATATGACAGATACAGCTGAGTGATGCACATATATACGGGTAAAAAAAGAATTATACAGTCTTTGATAATGTCATTTGATGCAAAAGCGGACTAATGCACATTATACATACTGATTACTGATTATATAATGACAAGCCATGCTTGATACGTTCAGAGAAGAGCTCTGGTATAATTGCCTTTAAATAAAATGAATTCAGTTTTTCAAGCATCAGGATCTAAAATCTTTCATCAAAGAAAATTCTTTCCACATGATATCCCGTAAGGGTCCATATCACAAAATCACACCATTTTCTATCAAAAACTCCCATCTGACCCTGAACTTGATAATAATAATCATGAACTTGTCTAAGCTTAGGTTCAGCACCAATCACCTCACAACAAAAAGATGGGTCTTTGGCTGCTTCCAATGGTGTCATGTCTCTAAATTTAAATGGACATTTCACTTCTATTAGCCCTAATGATTCCTCACAGTGTTTCCAGGTCACCAAACCATCGGGACTGCTACCTAGATGGGGAAATTCCTCATTCACCCATAATCCACCCTCTGTTACAATAATGTCAGTGTTGATTACTTCGATTTAATCTGGAATAGGCGTTTTGCTGCTAGCTCATGTGTTCTACCCCATCTTACACTGTCACTGTCAAACTGAATATATCCCATGACTTCCCTTACAGTACAATTAAGCGAAGTACTCTTTTTCAATTTACAAACACATCCAAATTTTGAGCTTGTTATTCTGCCAATACGTGCTGACAACCAGTTTTTGTTGTTTGCCTATCTTTTAGTAATGTCTTGAATTCTCTCACATTCTTCTTTTCACAATGAAGCGATGCAAAGTAGTCCTTAAAATATTTCATGCATTCATCACTCTGCAAGTTGGCTTTGTCATAATACATAAGATCAATGTTGTGTAATTTGGGTATTTTGTGTTTTGGGTAGGGTGCTTTAACATAGTCACCTGTACTTTGTAAAAAGACTGCATAAGGGTTAACCAATTTGAGCTTGTTACTAAATTCCATCACATCCACTGGTTCAATAGGCGTGTCAGGACTGATATTAATGCTGGACTTTGCCTTTGACTTTCTTTCTAATGTGCATTCTGTTGAAAACTTTAATTTCTTAAAAGTAAGGTCCTGGGATTTCTTTGGGCTCAGTTTCCTTGCTCTTGGCTTGTTCCACTTGCAAGCATCAGAAGTTGGTGAATTGAAGCCATCTTTCTTTTTGGAAGATATGTCAACCAAGGCATACAACAGTGCTGCTACATGATTGCATGACTCTCCTTCCCTGAAATTTGATTTTAAAATTAGTATTTTTAAATGCTTATCTTAGGTGATTCAGTATTATTTAGGCAAATAACGGTGAATCAATCTGTCATATTGGTACACACAAAGTATGCACTCAAATTACATAAAGTTTACTTAGAAAATTATGAAACCAGTGATTCTAACAGATGAAATCTAAACTATTTCACTGGATATAGGTCACAGAAAAGATATTTATTATAAAATATGTCACCTGAATATGAACTTGTTTCAACATTTCATTTGTGTAATGCCTGATACTTGAAAATGGACTCAAAGCCCCAAAATATGCGTTAAATATATATAAACTGCAACAGTGCGGTCACAGTAGACTTAAAATCCGATGGAGTAAATTAAGGTCAATATAAAAGCAGCTTTAATTTTAACTGATGCTGCAGAGAGTGTGCACAATAAAGAAAATTTTTTTCTTCTTCTTATTAATATTTATCATTTTTGTTTAAAAAAGTAAATACTCTTACCCAGCGCTGCATGTACAACCAGCAGAATGAACATTCCCGGTTTCTTTGGATAAACAAATCCAAACATCATAGTCCAGTTTCTTGTTTTCCATCAGAGTCAGGAGGGAAGGAATAACTTTGCATTTAACAAATCCATGGATGCAGTCATCTAATAGGGGATGGAATTTAACACTATGTACATGGTGGTCTTCATAAAAGACACGAGCCTTCAGCTGTCTTTTGGCCTTCATACTTTCGGAGTCAAATGTACGCCTTTTGTTTAGCACCAGATAATTGTATAAGTCATTTTCACTAACATGTGGTATGTCTTCAATATTACACGTCCAATTATCATGAAGCTGGTTCGGATCAGGTAATATCTTCCCAAACGGTGTCTTGAATTTTTCAATGGTTCGAAACTCCTCATTTATTCGGTCTTGTACATTTATTTCTCTCAACGTCTTAATACCTAAATCTGCCACTTCTTTTGCCCTTTTCAGTAACTCGGCTTTATTTCCTGAAAGGTGGGCACCTCTATCCCGTAAATATGTCTTTAGGCACTTTACACTAAGGTTTTCCAGGTCACCAGTTTTGTTGATATCTTTGTTGGCTTCCATAGCAGCATATAGATTTGCTCGCCGGAAGAGCGTTGCATCATGGGTAAATTAGGGGACATAATAAGTCAAGGGACGTAACAACCCTTATCGAACTGGCCTATAAGTCAGATCCTAACTTATTATAAAACCTATCTTACTATAAAACTTACGAATTATTTTTTTAGCATTTACTGCACTGGCACAGAGTAGAAGAATTCACTGTAAATTTAAAGTATTTGCCTTAAAAAATACATGTCTTTTTAAGGACACACAATGAAAACTTTAACACTATTTATTATATATTTTCATAAAGAGATACTTAAATAAATCAGTGGATACCATTTTTAGTATTACTGTGGTGATATCACTTTTGGAACTACTTTCTGGTTACATTTATAAGTCTATCAAGGTAAATTAGTTTTTAGCTAATTGTGTTACCCTCTTTAAAGAAAGTCATTATTATTATTATTATTATTATATTTTGTGTATGTTATTCAGACCTATATTTACATATTAAGGCACATTTAATTATTTTTTCCTCTTTTCCATCTCTCTCTCTCCATCCGGATGATCAGATGATATAATGTGTCTGACTGTTGACCCTCCAGTATACATTAATTTAGTCAATGAGATGGTGCCATCAAGAATGCCCAAATATGAATTCCAAACAATCCAATAAAGAATTCAAATAATACATTTTTTAAATATTATTTATCCACATGAATCATGCAAATTGTCAGTGACTGAATATAAACTGAATGAATATACATTGACTGAATATAAATTTGCTATGACTACTTGATATTCTGTCATTCATATGATATCATATGTTGGTTACACTCAATGTCAAATAGAACCAATTTATATAAAAAAATATTCTTGATTACATATGGTAACTTTCATCACAGCCATAATCATGTCTGAAAAGTATGGAGAAATAAGGCACTGGTGAATATTAATTGCAATCCACAATACGTGAAAATCAAAATTTGGATACAGCATCATTTAAAAATATAAACTGCAAGCTTGAAAGCACACAAACATTCACATTTGAATGGAGAAACAAACAAACACAGAAGAAGAAAAAATCTGTATAGCTAAATTCACAATTATTAAAATCTTGTTTTTAACGATCCTACAATCTGAAGTCTGCAGGATCATTCTGTGATGTTCCTAAAGTACTCCACCCATGCAATATTTACTGTATCAATTCACAAAGGAAATGTGTAAATGAAAATAAAATACATCTTCATTTTCATGTAAAAACATTAATTAATTTGACAAAATACACAATCTGCATTACAGATACAATTTAGTTTGTAAAAAGTCACTGTCCTAAAACTATTGTGGAATTTCTAAACATATTTTTAGGGATGTAGCAATGCATCTGTCACTTTCACTCATACATAATTGAGAAACAAATACATCCAAATTAAATGTTTTTTCCTTAAAAACACATAATATGAAACACTAGTTATTTTTAGGACTGGCAAAGCCACTCAAAAATCAATGTTTCCAAATCACTAAGAAATATTTCCTATATCTACTTTTAGAAATGTAGATAGACTCTATGTATTGTGTCACTCATAGCTTTAAAGTTATGTTTCCACTTCAGCTATGTCACCATGCTTTACATCTACAAAAAAATCCTACAGAATTCTCTATGTACTTCTGTAATTATATTGAACATACTTAGACATGTAATTCTATCATGCTTTTATGATGAATAATGAATTAATCAATTCATATCATTTTGTAAGTTGCAAGGCAGGCATTTTGTTTATGTTTTTGGCATGCAATATTACAAATAATATCTTACTTCAGATTTAAATCCAGGCTATAGTCTGCCATTGCATCTGTCTGTAATCCATCCACCACAACCGTGGCAATCTTTCCATTCATGGTGAAAGCAAAATGATGCCAATTGCCATTTGTTAGAAAACCTGGTGGAGTGTAAGCTGGCATCATAAGAGTTGTGCTTGTGAAGCCATTTCCCACTGTCACATCATTAACTGTTACAATCACATGGAATCCATCATCACTAGGTTGTCTGTATCTATCTGCACCTTTATTACTGAAAATGTACAAAACTTAAATATAAAATTTATTCCAGAATACAAATCACCATTTGCTTAACTTTCTGACTCATGCAAATTTAAAACTTTGCATGTAAATAAATTCCTCAAATTCCCCCATGAGGATTTTTTTTAATTTTATTTTTTAAAAGTGTTTCATAAAATGTTTTAAGTTTGATATGCACAAAAATCAATATTATGGTTTTTATATGACAAATAAATACAGCTCTCAAGGAAGGTTAATATATAAAAGTTTGCACTGTGTGCAATTTTGTCTGTTCCACATATAAAGTTAGTTTTTTGTGGTTCTCACTTTGAAAAAAGAAAGAGAAAAAAAAAGCTCCAACTTTATCTAAAAACATTGCGACTGATGTCACTAACAACAACAAAAAATAACTGGATGACCCATTTAATGAACATCCTGATCTTAGCATTGATACTCCCTAACCACATACTGTATATACTAGCTTACAAGTCCAACAGCAAACTGCACAGACCCAGATCTGCCATCACATAATATGCCAGCAGATGTGGGTCTGTAAAGTTTTTTTTAGGAGTAATCAGTAGAACAAACAACATATACTCTGATTTGCAGATGTTCTTTGTAGTTTGACTTTAATTATAAGCAAGTATATACTTCCTTTACAATGTGTTTGTGTGTGTGTGATTTGGATTTCTAACGTAGCTTTAACAATTTTTCAGTCATATCACTATGATGTCTGCAGTGTAACAGTTTATAGTGATGTCTAGCACAGAGGCATCATGCCGCAGACATGTAGCATGATGTACCACCCAGTCACATTATCCTGACACCAGGCCGACCAGTCCTAACACTAATATCTTAATGCTGAGCATCAAGCGAAGCAGCTGTTAGTATCATTTTTGTAAGTCTTTGGTATGACTTGGCTGGGGATCGAACCCACGACCTCTCACATCCGAGGCTGATGCTCTAACCACTAGGCCACTGCAGTGGTCTTTCTTTACAAAGAGACAAGGACATAAACATCTGTATCAAGTTACAAAAGATAGCTGACTACCTTCAACATTGTAGTCTCAGTGAAAAAACATACAAAGCTCTTGGAATCAACTTGCTCCAAGGTTAACAATGTGCCTTGAATCTGAATTCTTGAATGCATGCATTTCTCATACCTAAACTCTTCTGAAATTTGATTATTAAAGTTGACATACCAAGTCTAATCCAAATCTAATTGGAAATATGGTCTCAAGATTGACAATGGGTTCAGCCAATCAGATGCAAGATCACATCATTAAGATGCACAAGGTCACTCAAATTCAAAAGCACCATAGGTCTTGATGTAGAAAGCTTACACACTAGGTCTGATACAATCTGATCAGAAATGAAGCATTTTGAGTGATCACAAACAGGTGTTGATCAATGATGGGTATAAAACCTTAACATAACCTCAATCGGCCTTAGGCCAGGTGTGCTAAATTACACTTTGTAGGTTTGTATGATATATACCATACACAAGATCATTAAGATAAAGTATGCCCAACATTTTTCTGTTCAAACTTCAATAATACTTAAAAAAGTCAATCTTGAAAGAAATTTGAGTTAACAAGTATAAACAAAGAAATGAAAAAATCATTGAAGATGAACAAATTATTCTTGTGATAATCTAAAAATTACATTCCTGTTTTGTGATCAATATCAATAATTTGCATGTATACATTTAATCAGAGAATGGCAAGGATGTAAATGGTGACATGGAACAAATAAACACTGAAATTGTTATATATTATCCCTGACATTGCTGTCAGATGCTTGTGTAAAACTGACTTGTAGTTCAATATGCATACTATAAAATTATTCCCTAAATGTTGTTGTCAATATCTACTTTCATACCCATATTAGCAATGTCAGCGTTTGGAAGAAGCATTAATTCCAGCACTGTTGTAAGTGTTTTACATTTTTTCAAAAGCAGTCTCAGAAGGTAAAATTACTTGGATGCAGTTCTGAACAAGAAGGAAGGTTGAAAGATCTGTAAAGTTGCAAAATAACATAGACGAAGTCAATGTGTGTGCCAGTGCATTGTCTCAATTAAAGTGGTGCCATTGTATTGGGCTCAATTAAACACATCTCTCATTTCAAATGGATATAAAAAAGACAATTATTTAAAAATATTACCCTGTGATGTATATAAGTGTTGCATTAGTAGACACCTTGCCCCCAACAGAGTGAAACCTGAACCACATCATCAATGACATCTGACTTCCTTCTAGTCTGTGAGCAGTCTCTAGCATGGTACCCACTGCCATTCGTTCATCAAACACAATGTCATAATTGGTGCTGACATCTGTGTTGAAAAAGTGCTTTAATTAAACAATTGCATAAAACAAGATAATAGGCATACAGTGTCAGGCCAGGACTGATGCAACATTAAATCCATTACTCTTACACTATCTTTTTGCATCAGTTTGTTAAGAATAATCTCAAATTTACATCATGTGAGGGACAAATGAGATATATAAAAATGAATAGCACAACTTTTTATCGCTTTATTTTAATTACATTTTAATGTAAATGTAATATAAAAAGGTGTAACCCATCTTCAGGCAAACATAAGATCTAATTTGAACACTTTAATGATTATGCCAAAAGCATAATTGTAGGCATATATGGATATCCAACCAATTAATATAATTTTAAAAAATCCTGTTTTATGTTCATCTTCATTCAAAAAGTTAAGGTTTTATCTCCAGACAATTGTTTTTGATATCCTGAATGCATTGGTAAAAAGGTAGTCATCTGTTCTTGAAAGATCGTCAATGTTAATGGTCAGAATGGATGGCAGATGACACAAAACATCAACTAAGTATCAACAACTGGCTATGGAATTTTATGAGGGAAGGGAAAGAAAACTTGCAGATATATTCTAAGTTCACAAGTCCACCATTTCACAATTTGCAAGTGTGTGTGTGTGTGTGTTGTGATCTGGATTTTTAACGTAGCTTTAAAAAAGTTCAGTCATATCACTACGATGTCTGCAGTGTAGCAGTTTATGGTGATGTCTAGCACTGGGGCATCATGCCACAGACATGTAGCATGATGTACCACCCAGTCACATTATCCTGACACCAGGCCGACCAGTCCTAACACTAACCTCTTAATGCTGAGCTCCAAGCAAGGCAGCTGTTAGTACCATTTTTTTAAAAGTCTTTGGTATGACTAGGCCAGAGACTGAACCTACAACCTATTACAATCAAGGTGGATGCTCTAACCACTAGGCCACTGGAGCGGTCCAATTTGCAAGTAAATGTGAACAAGGAAATGTGAAAAAAGAGGCAAACATGGATGGAGAAAGTTCACTAATACTGGAAGATCATCAACTTATGAAAGTGGTGAAGCAAAACTGATGACCATTTTTCACTTATTTCTTCTTTTTTTTTTCCATTATTAATTTTTGTCAGTAGATTCCTCCTGCAATTCAAACATTCAATAGTCCAGGCTTTCTCTTGACCTCTAACTTTAGTATTTGTTTAGGAACCCTGACAAGGAGCCCAATTCTTAAAGTGCTATGTTGTTTTTCAGTATAAGCTTCTTCAGTGCTATTTTATTTGAGAAAAGAAAAAATATTGCACTCTGCTTTTAAATTGTATGCATTTTAATTACTTTATATAATGGATAAACAACCATATATGAAAAATGATAGTTGATGTCTGAACTTTATGATTAGCCTCAGGTAACATATGTAAGACATTTGCATGTACAGGTGCAAATACAGGTAAAATGACAACTTATCTTTTTATATCATCTGTATTTTTGTGGAAATGTTTAATAGAAAAGTTGAAATATAAGTCTAAGAAATACTATACTCTTTAGTAGTTAATTTTTTGTCTGTTATAACATTATATCCAAGTTGTGAAAACCACAGGTAGAGTAATGGTAAAAGTTTTATAAATATCCACTCCATGAATGGCAGAGGTAAGTTTACATTACATTGAGTCAGTAATAATGTTCAAGAAAACTTGTCACTTGTTTTTTCTCTAGTATATTTGTGTTATCTCATGTCCACTTATGAACTTACAGAGAGTCACCTACTGAGTTCATTAACTCTTCAGGTGTTATTCTAACTCATCACATTTAATATTTCCAAAATGTAATTTACATGTGTGGAATAACTTTAAACAGTTGGATATATGAAGTGCCGTCTTGGCATGTCTCACATCTGAAGGATGTTTTCTTTCTACAGAATCTCTCTCATTCACTTAATACACACAACATAATCATGTGGCATGTCTCACATCTGAAGGATGTTTTTTTTTATAGGATATATCTCATTCACTTAATACACACAACATAATCATGTGGCATGTCTCACATCTGAAGGATGCTTTCTTTCTACAGAATATCTCTCATTCACTTAATACACATAACACAATCATGTGGCACGTCTCACATCTGAAGGATGTTTTCTTTCAACAGAATCTCACTCATTCACTTAATACAAACAACACAACACAATCATGTGCAGTATGGGCTCATTTAACTCCAGCTGGAATAAATTCAGGGAAATACCTCCTAATGAGGTACTAATTTATCTCTTCTAGCACATTCAAACACATCTCCTTGACCAATGCCATCACCACTGAAATGTGGAAATTATGGTGACTTAGTTTCTTCTGCACAGGAAAAAATTTCAGGCACAACTGCTATATATACTCGCACATAAACGCAATCACGTATAAGCAGACCCCCCAAAGCGAATAAGTATAAACACTAAAAAATGCATGACCCGTGTATAAGCCGACCCAAAAGTCTAAGACAACATCATGAGATGCATGCAGTAAGTTCTAAATGCATTTCTTAAGACTAACTTACATTAGCAAAAGTTACCCACATAACTCTCTCAGGGTTGGCATGTACAATTATTACACAGAAATGGTGTAAATTTGTTTGAAAAGTCAAGAAATTTATTTAATTTTCTGCTTTTTACTTGTTTTTGCCTAATTCAGATTTGTGTAAAATTAATCGGATGATATCAGTGCACCAGTATCTACATGCACATTTTAATTTTGCCATGAAATTGTAAATACCTAACTCATTAAAATATTATCCCAGTATGACAACAATAAACAACAATAGGGTTTGATTCAACTCTCACAATTAAGCTAGTGAGCATATTTACATAATGTTGCCACTGCATGTACATTCTATTTGTGAAAACGTGCTGAATGAATTACATTTTCATTGAATGTAGTACATCACATGCATTTGAATCATGGGCACCACTGCACTAAACTAAAATGATAAGTTTCAGAAATAATGCTTCAAAAATTATGCAAATACCTTACAAACTGAGTTGTAGTTTGCTTTAATGTAAGCAACCTTACATCCTGTTTTACAAACCTACTGTAATCATGCTATTAGGGAATGAAAGGCAATTACACATCAAAGTACTGGAATAGTTGCCAGTCAAAATTCCACTTTAACCCACATCATTTCCTCCAGTCAGGTGTTTTTTCAGTTATTAGTGATTGCTCTACTGACACATTTAGCAAAGAGGCAGAAGTTTTATACCTTCTTTTGAGTGAAAGGTAAATGTTATAAACTTTAATTTTATACTGTTGAATTTAAACTTAAACAGAAATTTAAATTTAGATCCATTCCATTTATAATACTGTAAGCTCTTAAACCACCAATTTAACCAGAGATCTGTTCTAGTTGATTTAATTTTGTTAATTTAATAATTTAGTATTTCTTCTTAGGTTTAAATTCATTTTTTGGTATAAAAAATATACCCAAGTTAGACAGTGAAACCATCAGTCATGTTATAGCAGGCCTTATGTCAGAGAGATAATGGAATGAATGGATGAAAAAGAATGTTGCAATGGGAATGGATGGTACATCTGACAGTGATGTTGATGCTGCTTATGACAATGATGATTGTGATTATAAATACCATGCACAAGATTTGTCATCATTACATAACAAAGCATATAAATTTTTGATGAATTTAATGTAAACTGATAAAATAACAACCTTGTATGCATGTTTTATTTTATTGTATAAATTACACATTTTCTTCACTAAGTAGATCTGTAAATGATGACTTTCTATCAGTCAGAAGGACCAACAGTTTTCAAAAGCAGGAAGTCCTGCAGGTTTCCTATTTAAAAAAGTTAATTTCAGACCCTGACATAATTGCATTTTTATGCTCTACCTTGAACAAAATAATATTTAGACATTGCTTTCAATGATTTAAATATTTTCCTTAATATATCACACACACCCCAAAAGAAAATTCTATTAGTGGATGATCTTATTGTTAAATAAATTCTATCGGTGGGTCCTGAAAGGCTTAAATACTGCCTTACCCCCAGTCCCATGTGTGTTTTCATAGAACATCCCTCACCAGATATTGGCTGCAGATAGAGATGATGACAATGATTGTGAAAGATTTAAGAAGGATTATTAGAGCTGGTGAAGTGTTGTTGGAAGTATCCATGAGTGATTTTGAGCCTGATATTAATGTCAAACAGGGTTCTGATGTGATGTTGGCTGGAACAGAAAAGATGGCCTGCCTGTCAAGCTCGCCATTTAGCGGTATTTCCAAATTAAATGTAGAAATGGCGAATACCATACCTATAGACTATTTAAAGCTTTTTTGGATGATGAGTTGTTGCATTTGATGATGAGTTATTGCATTTGATGATGAGTTATTGCATTTGATGATGAGTTATTGCATTTGATAGCAAATAAAGCAAATTATTGCACAGATCAGAGAGTAAATTGGGCATAATTGTACGAGAAGAGTTGCATAAGAAAATGGCAGCCTGTCACACCTGACGAGATGAAACTCTTTTCTTGCGTTGATTATAGTAATGGGTTTGGTACATAGATCTGAACTCTATTCTTACTGGGCTACTGTTGATGTGATGTCAACCCCGTACTTAAGGAAATAAATATACATTTGGTTGAGAATGAGAATAGTCACAGTGACACTTTACACAAGATTCACCCAATGTTTACAAAAACAGAAGCATTTGATATGATATTTGTCATGTTTACCCCGACCCAGAGTAGCCCAGTTTGAAACATGTATAATCAAGGTAATTCTGACGGGTCATTGTTTGATGTCGAACATTGCCGAAGGCTAGCACTAATCCCTTAGGTAAGATTGTTGTGGCTAGAATAGAAGAACCGGACATCGGAGTTGCGAGGCGCCCGATAGCCAGTTATCACCTAGGTGTTGAAATGTTCCCAGATCAAAAGAAATTGCATGAAGAAGTGAGAGTGTCCTAACGTCTTTCTCCTGCAAACAGACAGACAAGTTGAACTGGCCGCTAAGACGATTGGACAGGGGCACAGTGCCACCCAATCAGAATCGAGATGGGGGAGACCTTGATTTGGGTAGAATGATATCCCTGCATTTTCCGGCAAAAGTTAGTTCGCTGAGAGAAATTACCCAGAGAAGAGGTTAGCGTAACTCCAAATAGCCATTTGTTATTGGCGGAAAAATCTTAGAGCGGGAAGGTCTAAGTACAGAAAGCTTCAAACGGTCAGTAGATATTTGTTCGGTCTTTGTGGAATGCGACTGCATTTTAATTGTAGGTCGTATGTATACTTTATTATTACTAGAATCGTAGTACGAAGAATTACTTTGTTTTGTTAATATGTTTGCATATTTTGAAGGAATGAGTTGATATTTGTAAAGAATTATATAGCTTGCTAGCCGTCGTAAGAGTTAATATTGTAATTTACTATGTGGGTGTTTTATAGTAGACTAACACATATGTTCATATGATTATAGATTTTGCCATTGTTGAACATTTGTAATGTACAGACATGAGTCTGATTTTGTCAGATTGTAGTACGATGAAATTATATATATATATATATATATATATATATATATGTACTGACGTGACGCAATGTATTGATGTCTGTATAACCAATCGCTGATACTGTGTTATTACGCCATTGTTTACCCAGCAAGAAGTGTGTGGGAATTTCGATGTGTATGCATGCGTGGCCGAAACAGTGACAGCTATCTGATGGTTAATTGTCGTTATAGTGTGAGGTGAGGTTCGATAAAACATTTGTTAATGCCTTGTGGTTTTTCACAGGAAGCTTTGAGGGACAGATCAGTTAAAGTTTGGTCCCGTAGTCTCGGATAGAGAGACGGAGGAAAGGAGAAGAAAGGAGAAAAGAAAGGTGAAGTGAAGTCTGGAGCAAAGTTGGAGGAGGATATAGTAGAGAGGGAAACAGACAAAGGAGGAGTTAGAGGAATGGAAAGAAGGAAGAATCAGCGGGAAGAAATAGATGAGTTGATGCAAGGACAAGGGGAAAATCGAACTCACACTGTAAATCACGGGATGAATTAGGCTGTCACTTGGTCGAGGGAAAGACGAGTGATTGGAAGTTATCGGTTTTAAATTATCACATTTATTAAATTGTTATTGATTGAATTTCATCTTCGTGTTCTCTATAAGTTAACCGTCGGCATTGCTGACTGGGGGCTCAGAGCTGTAAATCTACATCATCACTAATTTAACTTTCTAACCTAACGAGCCAGGGTGGAACCTTCAATTTAATTTAATTAAATTATATTGGGAGAACCCCACCCCAATACGACAGAACGCCACAATATTACCTGCCACTGAAAAGGTCATCTGAAATACCCTGCCAAACTTAATAAGTTTGCTATTAAGCTGTTTCAAATGTGTGGGCAAGCAGTAGATATTTATTGGCTACCACATTTACACTGATAAAAACAGGTGGAGACCTTGATAATTACTGTGAAGGACAAGAAGTAAATAACGAATTGCAATGAGTAAAACATTGAACATTGGGATTGATTTGCAATGCGTGTGTGGTCGTTTAAATGAGGAACATAAAATGAACAATTTACATCTGTTGAAATATGACAAACGAGATGTAAATATCTCCAATTTTCAGGAAGCAAAGGTAGCAATCATCAATAAGACAATTTTTGTAATAAATGCACCTGTAATGATATCAGCTTGTATTGTGGATTATATGAAAAACATGGGAGGAGTAGATATAAGTGACCAGATTAACTACTACAATCGTGTACTAAGGAAAACCAAGAAATGGTGGAGAAAACTATTTTGAATGCACATACTGTAAATGCATATTACATATATACTCACATATAAGCCAAATTATTTTAGAGCAACAAAATAAAAGGCCTGGAAGAAGGGAGGTTGGCTTATCTGTGGGCCAAGATTAAACCTGAAAGTTTGTAAGATATTTTTGTTGACTACCATAATGGCTGTACATGTTGGTATGTGAAAATATTATTTTCCGTGTCCTAAGACATATATGCATGTGAAAAAATACATTATCAGTGAAAACTTACTAAACTGTTATAAATTACTATGATTGCTTTTGTTATTACTTTGCATGTGCATGTTTTCTGATTTCTCTAATACGAAATTAAATAAAGGTAAACACAGACTTCATAATTCATTGGGCAAGTTTGAGTGTACCCCAGAGACCCGGTTGTACTATAATATACAGTACATATACACTGCAATTCGTGCCTAGTGTCACTTGAATCCTTGTGTATTCCCAAACATATTAGATGCAGATTTTGCTTTAATTTTTTGTGTGTGACTGAAACGCATTCTTCCAGATAACATTTCAGCTATATGGCAATAGCTGTTTTATTTACATCGATCCATGTGCTCACGAGTTACTCTTTTTCAGCGATATAATCAATGCTACAGAATTGAGGTAATCTTGATGGAAAGGTACACTGGTTCTATTGTGCAAGGCACAACTAGCATAACTATTTCATGTTCAAGAAAGAATGGTAATAATAGAGGCTAAAATTGTGAATATAGATCAACTAAGATCATCATCAATCTGTTTTGCTTTTGTGTTTTGGCAGAATAAAATTATAATTTTTGACACAATGGAAAGTTGGATATTTCAGCGTCTCCTTTGTTTATAATTAGTGGATTTGTCTTATGTTTTATGACATCAGTAAAGGCCAGTTAGTCATTAAAACCCTGAAACTAGCTTGGTCTTGATCTGATTAGCCCTATGACTATTGGCAATAGCCTTGATACATTTTTGACAATATTTACCCATCAGGTAGGTAATGCCTATTTCCAAACCTTGTCCAACTCACATAATTTCACATAGTCATTATATGGGCATCCAAGTTTTTTGACAAAATGAGTATTTATAAACATGACACAGTTTTTCAAAGGCTGCCTTATTCAGCAAAGTAACAGAGTCCTCACTTTCACAACAGCCTGGGGCTGTCATCTCAGCTCATGGGCTCTCATTGTACCAATTTTAAAGTTTTTGCAACCAACTACAAATGTTCCCAATCATGTTATATGCAGAACAAACTGAATATGTCATCTCATCCTTCTTCTTGCTATGGGTTAGCCATGGAACTTGCTGCTTCCTGGTATCTTGGAATTTTCACTCTCATTTGGTTTTATCATACACAGATATTTAGATTTTCTTGTCTTTTGGGGTTGTAGTGGCAGATAGACACTATAAAAATAATATTTCAAACACGCAAAACCACATAACAAAAAGTCAATCACCTAAATGCTTGATGCTCCTATATGATTAACAAAGTAAGCACCCAAATGACAATTTATGTTAGATACCCAAATGACAATGATAATTTGGATTAAATGGCATAGGCATGATCTTTGTTTTAACTACATTTCACTTTCACTTTTGCCATGTCTGACATGTAAATAATTAAAAGAATAATTTATATAATCCTATAACATGGGATAGAAATATTTTTTTCAATATCCACAATTTAAAATATCAGACCCTACAGACCACCCAGCTTTAGGAAAGTGATGGTCCTTCTGAAAATCAGGTGGCTTCAGGCCAGCAGACCTGTGTTAGTGTCAAACCCTGTTGGTAGGTCCCAACATACGGTAGAATTTGAGAAGTGCTGTCGGGTCAAAATTGTGTTCACTCATTTATGAAAATAAGGGGAAAAAAACCAATGCCTGACATAACTACATGTGCTTAGACAAAAAAATAAGACCATAAATTTGCAATCATATTAATTAATGTTTGTGAGTGGTGACATCAAGAAAGCCAATTTCTGAAAATAGATGCACTCATGTTAGCAGTTAGAAAGGTTTTAATTCATTCATATACCAACATTAGTGCTTTGTTGTGTTACTGAGTATTTAGTAATGGTAATGCTTTATTTGCAACAAAGTAATTTAGATGAACAAAATGGTATGAAGGTAGCAGACAATTTTGTACTTGTAAAATTGGAAACTTGGATTAAAATGCAGTATCGTTTTAAGGTATACATTTCCATCTTTTATATAATGTATTTATTGTATGACTCTAAAGGATACATAGTAAATCAGATTTTCTAGGTTACTGGTTCAAGGAGTTCATGGAGTGGGTCTTCATGTTGACATTTAGAAATCACATTTTCATGTGCATTTCTAGTCGAAATATGGGATATTTTTGTACACTTTATGTATACCACTTTCCATGATTAAATTACAATCATTCTTTCTTGATACAAAATGGATTTTTGAACCAAAATAACATGTGATCCAATGTTTACATAAATGACGTATCGTTGCGCAGAATTACCCGACACACAGAATTGGCTGACATGGTGGTATATGTTTTAAAAAGTGATGTCCCCGGGTCAAATGTATGTTTTAACGGAACAGTCCTGATTAAAACCCACTATCATATTGTGTGTCAGCCATTTAAATTATTCAGATAGCACCTATTTATAAGTGAGTATCATAAACCTTCTATGCCAAATGCACAGTAAAGTACAACAGAATGCTTGTTCTTGGCCCCAATGTAAAATGCAAGCAGTTATAACAAGCTGAAGTAATAAGATGCTTACTTGAAAAAACAATTTAAGTCATGACAAGTACTGTAAGACCTCTAAAGTTGTACCTAATTAGATCAAAAGATGGGGGCCCCGAATGGCCAAGTGGTCTAAAACGCTCTCTGTTACAGATCACTGCCATCTCACCTCTGTCTACGTGGGTTCGAGTCTCGGATTCGGCTAATGTGGGTATGTGTGAAAGCTTGCCAGTAGCTTCTCGTGGGTCGGTGGTTCTTTCTAGGGATTTTCCGGGTTCTTCCTCCACCATTAATACTGGCCGCCATGCATAGCTTATCGTGTGCTGAAAAATGGCGTCAAACCCTACAACAATAACAAAGCTCAAAATACTAGGAAACTATTTTATAATTGCAAAATTATACAAAATTTGTATACTTATATAGACTAAAGACTGTTTAGTACATTCTTGAATACAAGTTTGTTCTGTTATAATTTTTGAGTTACATTATATGGCTAAATTCCTAACTAATATCTATTTCAAAGCATTTGTTATAACATTCCATTGCTACAACATTTATTTGGTTACAGCATTTGATGTATGCAGTCTGCTAAGAAACTTACCTTAGTTATAACATCTGATCAACTGATGAGCCAAAACCAGAATATTTAATGGCAGTCATTTAAATAACAAAGCATTGGGAAACAAAAGCGTGATAATCACATGTCATTCATAATCAGTATATAACATAGGCCCAAGAAACTGTGGCAAGTAACAAAAGCATGATAATCACACCTCATGTATAACCAGTACTTTAGAATCACAACCTGTTCGTTGATTATAATTAAAGCATTCTAATGATTCCCTTAACTATCAGTCTCCACCTGTATGCTAACCAACTCTGTACATCTCATAGTAAATCTCTCTTGTGTTTATTTTGAGCTTTGTTGTGAAAACACCTGAAAATCTGCCAGTCAGAAAAAGAAAAAAAATGCATCTTCAGACATAAAGCTCTATCAGCATTTGCATGTCATTAAAAACATTTTAAAAAATCACATATTAATAGAAAACTGATGACTTTTGATAATTTCTTTCCAGCCAATAAATAAAGAGCTAAATTAATAATCGTTAAGTAATTTAACAAAGATGTTTTCACATGAAAGTGATCTGACTAATTGATTGGCTGATACATGTCGTCATTGTATGTTGATACTTTCATCACATCATGAAACTAACTGGTTTACTGGATTTCTTTCTTTCTTCATCATTACATGTATTTACACACATAAATCATTTTTTGAAAATGTTACTACCATTAGATGAAAGTTCTGACAGACTAATCATATCAGTATAAATTATTTGCTACAAGAATGTACAAAGCCATCAAACATTGACAAATACATAGAATTAATTTTTATATGTTTCTCGGATATAACGTAAATCCCCTTTTGAAACATCATAAACAATCTGAAAAATATTTCAGGACACTCCTGGTAAATTCTAAAGATATCACTCCATCATTCTTACTTTTACACTGCATTTCAACATAGGGCTTCCCTTGTGGACACTGACAAATGTAATCCGTGATAGTTGACCTACAAGTGCTGCCATTTTTACAGGGACTGCTGTCACATGGATTGGCAGCAATCTCACAGTTCACTCCACTGTATCCTGTGTAACAATACAAAATAGGTTACTGCTGATGGTGATGGAATACTGTGAATTCAATACTGTTGTTAAGTTCCAATTGGATACTGGTCATAATGACTTAATACTATGAATTCAATACTACTGTTAAGTTCCTACTGAACACTGGTCATAATGACTTAATACTGTGAATAAAATACAATTGTTAAGTTCCAAGTGAACATGGATCATAATGACTTAATACTGTGAATTCAATACTGTTGTTAAGTTCTAATTGAACATGGGTCATAATGACTTAATCTGTGAATTTAATACTATTGTTAAGTTCAATTGGACACTGATCATAATGAATTCAATACTATTGTTAAGTTCCAAATGAATAATGGTCATTATGACTTAATACTGTGAATTCAATACTGCTAAGTTCCAATTGGATACTGGTCATACTGACTTAATACTGTAAATTCAATACTATTGTTAAATTTCAACTGGACAATGGTCATAATGACTTAATACTGTGAATTCAATACTTGTAGTGGAGCAACAAATTGAGGGATTTTGTAGATAAACACTTTCAAAATTGTTACTATCAATAAAATCAACTCATTCACTGACCAATCAGAGAATTGAATTTTGAGTTCAGTCTCAGCTGAGTGTTAGAGAACATTCTCAGACTCTTCAGGTCTGGGAATGATCAGCAAGTTGAAAACCTGCTACTCCAAGAGAGGTCACAATGGAAAATATGTGATGTATGGCCAAAAATAATATTATTCAATGCAATGTATTCTTGAAATTATTTCTGCAAATATCTCATTACTCCAGCTCACTTTGACGTTTTGAAAACAAATTTACAGTATGACATGATATTCTGTGTTTGGGGCTTGAATAAGACTTTTGTTAATAGTCAATAAAATAATGAGAACACGGACACATCTCAACATCATTTAAGGTAAATGCTCTACTTCTTTTTAAAAGGGACAAAAAACAGAATAGATTTTGAATGAAATCTTCAACCATTAATGAAATCTATGCTTTACTAATATCTAAACACAGGTAAATGCAACAAGAATTTTAAAATAATAAGCAAGAAAAATAATCTAATTAGATATAAATGTAAAACTCGTCAGCTCAGAATCTCAAGATTTGTCCATCAAAGTGTGAGTGGCAGAGTACATATATAAATATCTCCTGAATTTCAAGAAATCCTGAACACAACTGATGCGCTAATGGCAAATGATTGATATGATAATGAATTATGTATTCTGTCTCTTGGATATTACATACACCAGGCATTGATATTTGGGGAGAAGAAAACATGACTAAACAAGAAACAAATGGTTCTCCCCATGCTGTTTAAATAACCAATGCATTTAAGCATAAAAAGCAGCAAATCTAGTGAAATGTATCAAAATTCACAAGCACATTGACAATGGAAAATATAAGTCTAAACAAAGGCTCATGTGGGCCTGAGATGGCTCTTTTTTGACATATGCCTAATTGTTCAATGCAAGAGCATTTCACCAAGAATTCTGGGCCAGTAGGATGTGTTATGTTTACATTTTTCCCAAAGCTGTTAATTGCATAATATGAAAATAATTATTTGAAGATTTGCTTTCTTTTTCTCCATATGTTTATCCATGTTAAACTGGCACATCATTATTCCAATATTAAGAGGCCAGAACACTACTGATCAAAGTTGTCAAATTCTTTTGAATGAATTTTGACAATGTTTAAATGTTTGTTATATTTATGGCAACAAGTTCTAAATTTGTCTTGTAAGACTCTGAGTTCTAAATGTGTGCTTTAAGACATTAAATCCTAAATGTGTGTTGTAAGACATCATGTTCTAAATGTGTGTTGTAAAGCATTATGTTCTAAATGTATGACATTAAGTTTTAAATGTAGGTTGTAAGACATTAAGTTCTAGATTTGTGTTGTAAGACATTAAGTTCTAAATTCATGTTGTAAGACATTAAGTTTTAGATTTTTGTTGTAAGACATTAAGTTCTAGATTTGTGTTGTAAGACATTAAGTTCCAAATTTGTGTTGTAAGAGACTGAGTTCTAAATGTAGTTTGTAAAAGATTAAGTTCCGCATTCAGGTTGTAAGACATTAAGTTCTAAATTTGTGTTGTAAGACCTTGAGTTTTAAATGTGATGTAAGACATTAAGCTCTAAATGTGTGTTGTAAGACATTAGGTTCTAAATATGTGTTGTAAGACATTAAGATATAACTGTGTTGTAAGATATGAAATTTTAAAAGTGTTTTGTAAGATACTGAGTTCTAAATGTGTTTTATGACATTAGGTTCTAAATGTGTTTTTAAGACATTACATTCTTAGTTCTAAATGTCTGTTTTAAGACATAGAGTTCTCAATGTATGTTTCATGACATTAAGTTCTAAATTTGTGTTGTAAGACACTAAGTTCTAAATGTGTGGTGAAGACATTAATTTATAAATGTGTGTTGTAAGAATTTAAGTTCTAAATATGTGCTGTAAGACATTAAGTCCTAAATGTGTGTTGTAAGACATCAAGTTCTGTGTTTTGTAAGACATTACATTCTAAATGAAGGATGTAAGACACAAGTTCTAAATGTAGGTTTTCTAAATGTGTGTTGTGTGACATTAAGTTTCAAATGTCTGTTGCATGACATTAAGTTCTAAATGTGTGTTGTAAGACATTCAGTTCTCATTGAAAATTGTAAAATATTAAATTCTAAATGTATGTCGTAAGATATTATGTTCTAAATGTGTATTGTAAGAAATGAAGTTCTAAATTTACAATGTAAGACATTAAGTGCTAAATGTGTGTTTAATGACATTAAGTACTAAATGTGTTTTGAGAGACATTAAGTTCTAAATGTGTTCTGTAAGATGTTACATTCTTAGTTCTAAATGTCTGTTTTAAGACATGAAGTTTTAAATCTATGCTGTAAGACATTACGTTCTAAATTTGTGTTGTAAGACATTAAGTTTTAAATATAGGTTGTAAGACATTAGGTTCTAAATGTTTGTTGTAAGACAATAAGTTTTAAATGTAGGTTGTAAGACATTAGGTTCTAAATGTAAGTTGTAAGAAATTAAGTTCAAAATGTAGGCTGTAAGACATTAAGTTCTAAATATAGGTTGAAAGACATTAAGTTTGAACTGTAGGTTGTAAGACACAAGTTCTAAATTTGTGTTGTAAGACAATGAGTTCCAAATTTGTATTGTATAAAATTAAGTTATAAATGTAGTTTGTAAGGCATAAGGTTCTAAATGTGTTTTGTAAGACATTAAGTTCTAAACTTTTTCTGTAAGACATGACATTTTAAGTTCTAAATGTCTGTTGTAAGACATGAAGTTCTAAATGTAGGTTGTAAGACAAGAAGCTCTGAATGTGTATTGTTAGACATTAAGTTCTAAATTTGTATTGTTAGACATTAAGTTCTAAATTTGTGTTGTAAGATATTAAGCTATAAATGTAGGTAGTAAGACATTAAGTTATAAATGTAGGTTGTAAGACATTAAGTTCTAAATGTGTGTTGGAAGACAATGAGTTCTAAATTTAAGTTGTAAAACATTAAGTTCTATATGTAGGTTGCAGGACATTATGTTCTAAATGTGCGTTGCAAGACAATAAATTCTAAATGTGTGTTGTAAGACATTAAGTTCTAAATACAGGTTGTATGACATTAAGTTCTAAATGTAGGTTGTAAGACATTAAGTTCTAAATTTGTGTTGTATGACATTCAGTTCTATGTGTGTTGTAAGGCATTAAGTTCTAAATATTTATTGTAAGACATGAAGTTTTAAAGATAGATTGTAAGACATTAAGTTCTAAATGTGTGTTGTAAGACATTCAATTCTAAATGTGTGTTGTAAGACATTAAGTTCTAAATGTGTGTTGTAAGACATTCAATTCTAAATGTGTGTTGTAAGAAATTCAATTCTAAATGTGTTGTAAGATATTAAGTTCTAAATATTTGTTGAAAGAAACTCAGTTCTAAATGTACTGTAAGAAATTAGGTTCTAAATTTATGTTGCAAGACATTAAGTTCTAAATGTTGATTGTAAGACATTAAGTTCTAAATGTAGGTTGTTAGAAGTTAACTTCTACATGTAGTTGTAAGACATTAAATTCTAAATGCATGTTGTAAGACATTAAGTTCTAAATGTAGATTGCAAAACATTAAGTTCTAAATGTAGGTTGTTAGACATTAACTTTTACATGTAGTTGTAAGACAGTAAGTTCTAAATATTTGTTGTAAGACATGAAGTTTTAAATGTGTGTTGTATGACATTCAGTTTTAAATGTGTGTTGTATGTACATTCAGTTCTGAATATATATTGCAAGATATAAGTTCTGAATGTTGCAAGACAATGTTCAGAACTAGAGATTGCATTATCATGCAAGTAAGTTTTTAAAAATCCATCTTATCACATTATTTACATAAATGATTCACTGTTTTCAAGAAATTATATAAGTGTTATGAGAGAAAAAGAATGAACAAGTAGGTAACATGCTTAAGGCCATGCATTGGAATTTAATAAGACAAGTCATGACCAAGAAAACTGCAGTTATACACAAGATCTCTACACGAAAGATATTGCTACTTGTTATACATTGGTATTTGTATCCAAGGGATTCAAGTGACACACATTCCCCTACATTCTTACAGACAGAGGTCTCCATTTTACACCAGTACAGTGGTCCCTTTCTTATACAGCCATCACTTCTGAACCAGGAAAAAGGCCTTATAAGATGGGTGGCCTTTCCAGAAGGGGACAAAATTAATTGTGATAGTATATGTATGTAGTAACAAAGTTACATACTTCAAAGCATTTAATATCTTCATTTACTATCTTCATTTAAAAGTAATATTAATTATTAAAAGGTTATTCCTGTCAAAAGAATAGACTTATTTCACCTGAATATACATTAATAGTTCCTATTCTTGATGTAAACGTGATATGTGAGTGAGTATTGTTGTCATGCACATTGCAAAACAATTCTGAAAAATCATTTAAATCTTGGTACATAAATAATTCTCTTTCCATTTGCTCCATTTTCCCGCTCCTGATGAATAATCTTATCAGTTACGACATTATTTGAGTCTTTTCAAATTAAATTGTTTTATTTGTCTTTTCTACATAAAACTGTTCAGCATGCACACCCTCCTCACCCTACCCGATGTCGTCGAGTAGAATAACCAACTTTCTTCTAAAATAATGTCTCCTTTTACGTGATGACATGTTAATGTTTGGTAATCATTTATTCGGCTGTTGCTAACTGTATGCGATTGAATTATGCTGATGACTTTTGAAGAGTGAACAAAATGCATTCTTTGTAAAGGCAGCAATAAATGTATTGTCACATGATTTTTTGGTCTTTGTCTTTTGGGCTTAAGTTACACACATTCCCCTTCATTCTTACAGACAGATGTCTTAATGTTACACTAGTATGTATGTATTAGTGGTTAATGTCATTAAGTCATGGTTACCTGTTATACACTGGCATTTGTATCCAAGGGGCTCGAGTGACATACATTCACCTCCATTCTTACAGACAGATGTACCATTCTCCAAGTTACACCAGTCCTTCACCAGTTGACATGCTGTCCCAGTGTAGTCTGAAAAACAAGATCATAACATATATGGATAGTGTTGTCATACAAGACACAGTATTCTGACAAAGTCCAAATTGTAACTGTCAGAATGCAGTGCCTACTGTACTCAATAAGCCCATGTGTGTACTCAATAAGCCCATGTGTGCACTCAATATAGCCCATGTGTGGAGTTAATAAGCCCATGTGTGGAGTCAACAAGTCCATGTGTGGTATCAAGAAGCCTATGTTGCACAATACTTCCAACACCTAAAAAGCATTACATTGTTCTTAATTTTTTCCTTTTCTAAGAATGGCATATATAGCTCATTATTCAGATTTCATAAAAGAGTACAAAAACTGACCCCAGACCAATCACAGACTGCTGACATACCTGGCTGATGGGTGTTGGCATTGCAGGAATATGGGTGTTTTATGCATTTAATAGCTGGGAAAATAAAACTGGTGCCAATGCAGTATCCAAAAATCTAGTTGATTAGATCACAAATATAAATATTCGCCCATTTATCACCATCGTTAGAGAGTAGATGGCTTTATATGTCATTCTTTGGAGTCTTTCTCTATATCTAAATATAGGCAAATTCATCATCCGTGTCAATATTTTCATTCAATTATTTACTTCCTTTAAATTAGAAGTCCTTAGATATTTACATTATATTGTTTTGAGTTTATTTAATAAACTTTTATTAACATTACAATCAGTCTTTTAAGTAGACTATTATTGTTTATTATGTACACATAAAGTAGCATTGGTAGATGTGGCTTGAACTGGGTACAGGTGGCTTAAATTCTGTACAGGTGGCTTGAACTTGGTAAAGGTGCCTGAATTGGGTACAGGTAACTTGAACTCAGTAAAGTTGCTTGAATTGGGTACAGGTGGCTTGATGAGTGAAACTGTAAAGAAGTATTTTATCTCTTTTGTTTTTCTTTCTTTTGTGACCCCCACCTAGTAACATAAAAAATTAGTATGAGGGAGTGTCACAGCAGACATGGACCTTTGTTCTCTTTTATTTTTGTAACTATTTATGTTTTTCTTTTCCACTGCTTTAGTGTTAAGTATATATGTAGCTTTGCAAGAGTAGGAAGCTTGGATCGTACAAAAAGCATGTAAGCCAGGCACATGCTGATGAGTCTACTTTTGCTGGTGGGAAAACTGATCAAGTTGGCAATGGATGTAAATCTTTGGTGTACTGTGGATGGTATGGTCTATCATTAAGAGAAGAAATGGCTTTCTTAGCATGTTGGCATATTTCTCAATATCAATGGGACTATAACCATTGTGTGGAACAATGGATTTCAACTTGGGAATTAGTCTTCATGCTGTTAAGAAAGGGAATTCCCTAGTCTGCACCTCCTGACATAGCTTCACATCAAGAGTTCATCTGCTGTTTTGTCAGCAGGAAATTAAAGACAGGAAATCAAAATGAAAGTAAATATTTTCTTGTCAACTATTGTACATATAAGTTGAAGTTTAGGAAATGAATAATGATATAAAAAAAATTAAATCCATTTACTAGCCAAAAGTATTGTTTTTTATTTCCCCATCAGTATATAGTTCTCTGTAAAATAATTAGTGGTCTCATACATACGAAAGTAGCTAGTTAATGAGAAAACAGACAACAGCTTCACTGATCAGACTGAGCCTGCAACTAGTCTGTCTCCGTATTGTTACAGCATGCATGGTTATCTCTATCAATTTGTAAAGAGTATATTTTAGCAAATGTAATGAGAGTGGGTCAATTTCAGCATGATTTAAAAACAAAAAATTCAGACATTGCATCTTTCAAGACTTGATGATAATGTAGTATATGTATAGCAATAGATGCCTAATAACTCAGATCTCCTTGAGATTGATATTCTACAGTTTATTTCTTAAAACAGAATCATACAGGTATAACCATCTCTAGTTTACCTTGTGTATTGGTCAAGCTTTATGTCACTTCCACACCAGCATCAATAAAGATAACTTTTTCATGCATTAGTCCATAACTTGCACAAAAATACAAGAATATGGTTGTGGTGGTGGGGGTTTGGATAAGTTATTTAGTACCAAACAAACTGGACTTAAGTGCATCACCCATGGGAACACCAGATAAGATGGCTTGGTCTGATCCAATGGGAGGATTCAAACCTGCAATGTTTGATCACGAGTCCAGCACACTAACTATTGAACCACTATGGTTCCATTCTGACATGGAAGATTTAATATTTCTCCTTAAATTCTTCAAAATGCAAACAGCTTTTGGTTCAAAGTCAACTTCAGCAAAAATAGACTGTAAAGTTAGTTGTTTGTATGAATAAAAATAACTATTGATAGAATTAATACACATAGTTACATAGAGGTTAATAAATATGGAAAAAACAAAATCTGCAGTATAATACATCATAAATTTATGTTATATTGCTGTAAAAATGTCAACTCACTTAAGTCAGTATAATACATTATAGATTTATGTTATATTCCTGTAAAAATGTCAACCCACTTAAGTCAGTATAATACATCATAACTTTATGTTATATTGCTGTAAAAATGTCAACTCACTTAAGTCAGTATAATACATTATGGATTTATGTTATATCCCTGTAAAAATGTCAACCCACTTAAGTCAGTATAATACATCATAAATTTATGTTATATTGCTGTAAAAATGTCAACTCACTTAAGTCAGTATAATACATTATGGATTTATGTTATATTCCTGCAAAAATGTCAACCCACTTAAGTCAGTATAATACATTATGGATTTATGTTATGTTCCTGTAAAATGTCAACCCACTTAAGTCAGTATAATAAATTTATGTTATATTCCTGTAAAAATGTCAACCCACTTAAGTCAGTATAATACACTTTGAATTTATGTTAATTCCTGTAAAAATGTCAACCTACTTAAGTCAGTTCTCAAACTGCAAATATTCATCTCAGATTATTTTAATTTTTTCCTTGGCAAAGCAAAATATAGATATATATTCTTTAATTTTTCATACAAATTATAAAGAAAATGTGAACTTTTCTCATTAATTAACATTTTTCAGTGTTTTAAATATGTATTTAGTTTTAAAATGCACACTCTATACAACATATTTGTATGCATTTGTAAAGACTTTTCATTTAATACCTAGCTGACAGGAGCAGCTGGCTGAGCCTTCCTTTTCTTGGCATGACCCATTGTTTGTACATGGGTTCGTAACTACATTACACACAGGAAGTCCTGTCTCACATGTCACACCCTTAGTGTTGCCTGGGCATCTAGAGGATGATGAAATAAAAGAAGTCATTAGATGAGACAATACATTTATCAGATCATTCTTTGAGCAAATATCTGCAGATATGCTGGTCAGTGTCGTTTGTACTGTGATGGAGTATGCCTTCAAAACTGTAACAAATAATACTTTCAATTCCTTCTCAATACCAATTTTAATTAAAGCAGTTACTGTAGCTTTGCAGCTCAGAACTACATGTATATAACATTTTTGTCTGACCATCAAAATCCACTCCTATTGAGATGTGATACTACCAGTCTGAATGTGTTCTATATTGACGACATGCTAGTATTTAGCTTTGCAGTTTAAAACTTTTTAAAATTGTCTTACCACTAAAATCCACTCAGATTGGAGGTGTGCATGACCAAAACTTTACCCAGACTGACCAACCATACTCCACCAAGACTGACCAATTAGACTTATCCTACCCATCCTTTACAACAACTTATTATATTTCCCACATTATGATTCCAAGCATTCAATGACAGAACAGAAACACACATACAGCTGAGTCAAGACATGTTCTTCACTGCTCAAAACATGTGTATTTTGTGTGGAATTGACACTGATAATAAATCCAGGTCCAGTGGAATTGAGTAGAATCAATATAAAAATACATCATTCATGCCAGACCAATTGGAAATGCTGTTGCAATGCACATTAATTCACAATATGACTGTAAATTTCAATTTTAAGCAGACCAAAAATGACGATTCTTTTTTAAATTGATGTTGAGTGCATGACAAACTTCAAATTTCAATGGCAGAGTTATGTGCGCATTAATGTTGTTGTGTATTGATGAATCTGCACTTGTGCATCTAATTTGGAATACAGCATAAATTTAATTACTTTGTTTCTTGTAGTGTATTTTTTTACATAATTAAGCCTTAGGTAGAATAAGAAAATGAGTATATAATAGAAAGGTTACTGCATTTGTAAGGGAAAAATGAACTCATTTTGTTGGATGCATACTGTACTCCATGAGGTTGTGCAGTATCCATCTGATAAAACACGTTAATATTTTCCCATAGAAATGCAATAATCTATAATTAATTTAATGAAACTTGAAGGAGCAGCAGGTCTATAGATATGGGCATCTTCAGATGATGATCCATTAGATATAACAACTTTTATGGAAATTCATCAACATTTGTGGGACAATATGTGCTAACAAATGCTGGATAGAAGAATGGACAGAAGGACATAGAGAAGGAATACTATATAACCTTAGTGTCAATGGTGGAGATGTGAAAGTTGCATAATTCCTCTGAAAATATTGGGAATGATTTGTCAACATGTGTATCTCCTAATGATGATCATCCTACATGTGTACTGAGTCTCACAGCAATCAAATAACAATAGTCCCTTGGATGATCATCCTGCATGTGTACTGAGTCTCACAGCAAACAAATAACAAGACTCCCTTGAAGGGACTGATACTCTAATTGTAACAAGATAACCAGGTTGGATTTCGGACTTATAACAGAAAACTTTTGATGCTGATACAAATACAATGTTTATTGATGAATGACTCAAATAAAAAAGAATTATGATTAATATGTGCATATATAAGATCCAAATATTGGACAAATTAACACAATCCACACAAACCTAATAATGTAACAGAGATGTGAATACAAGTAAATGACCTTACACAGTACAAGGACAAAGGTTAAAGATTCACAGTAATTTCAAATGACGAAAAGAATTATGTGTTTTACTCAAATAATAATAATAATAATGAGGACTCTGTATAGCGCCTAATATTTAGAAGCTCTAAGCGCTTTACAACATTAGACAACACCTATAAGATAAAAAACGTATAATGATAAGATTACAAAAACACAATGAAATTAGAAAACATTAAAAAAAACATGCTGAGAATATTTAAGGTAGGAAACATTATTAGGTCATTAAGTTTTTAAGTTAAATAGTAAAAATGATGTACTTTAATTTCACACGACAAAAAAGAATGATGTGTTTTACTCGAATAGTACAAATGATATACTTTACTCATATAGTAAAATTATGTATTCACTCAAATAGTGAAAAATGAGGTACTTTACTCAAATAGTAAAATTATGAAATGAGGGGACAGATATCATACAAAATATCATTACAGTCCCAAAACACTGGGTATAACAAATCCAAAACATAGCCCATGGCTAAAAGATTACATGTATGGAGTTACACAAAGCACTCCATCACAAGCATACTAGGCTACCAGTCACACTGGTCAATCAAGCAGTCAGCATTACAGGTTGTCACTGACCATGATTCAGCTCCTTAGTCAATCAAGCAATCAGCACCCAACAATAGGTCAGCTATGCCTGATTACCTACTACTCAACCAGCAACACACTGTTCAATCAGCTGCACGACCACTGTTCAAACAGCTCTGTCGCCAACTCCATTGTCAGCTGAACAGCCGCTATGGCCAGCACCAAAGCTGTCATGGTTAACTTTTATGGTCAACTCTACAGCTTGTACCCCATCAACCCTGACCACCATGGTCAGCTCCACAGCTACCATAGTCAGCTCTGATCACCATGGATCAGCTCCACATCTGCCACTGTCAGCTATGATCACCATGGTCAGCTCTGATCAGCTGAAAATAAATCCGACACTGTTTACTAAGAATGACATGGGCATATATTATAACATGTAATGGCGTTATATACGGTAAGCTATACAAATTGCATTATCAGCACAACATTACAAAGCAATAAAAATGTTCAGAAGTGAACCTACTTGTGTCCGATAAGAATCCTATGGTACTAAACATTTCTTAATAAAATGCAATTTTATTGCTAATTTAGATCTCTTTTTAAGTCACATACAAGAAGAGAACATATTTGCATTATACTACGCAAGTTGAAGCTACATAGAAAATATACAAAAATAAACATGGTATTATAATAGGTATAACCTATAATGTACATAAGAAATTAATAAATAACTCACGTACCTCTACAGCTAAAGATTGGCAAGTCCTTAAGTAGACTGTTCAATGATAAGACATTCTGTAATGAAAGATTTCGTCCTCCGATGAGGTATTTATACACAGATGATGCAGCCCTTCATTGTCTGCGTGCTTGTGCGGCATAGGATGAAAAAAACCTCACTGTTTCGAAACATTTTACAATATGCATAAATCACCCTCAGGTATCGTTGTACACAAAAACTAAAACCAGAGTACATGTATTTAATAAATAAAGGGATTTATACAATTTCGTGACACTAATGACTCCAAAAATTAAAGATAAGACCATTTCTTTCGTATAAACTGCTGATCACCTATCCCATCTTGAAGTATCAGTCCCTAACCCTTCACCTTTATCTGCTACTAAGAGAAACCACCTTCCGGACATGTTTGCAAATTTCTTCCATGACAAAGTACAAACCATTAGAGATAAGCTTGACACGACAATCTCAACTGAGTCGTCGTCACCTTAGAGTTGGGATACAGAACTGGAGCGGCAACCATTAGCAGCATTTGAACCTGTCTCTATGGAATTCGTACGTACAATCCTGATGAAGAGTGCACCAAAGTCATCTAAACTTGATCCAATTCCAACATCACTGCTGCTTGAGTGCTTAGATCCAGTATTGCCTTCACTAATTGATGTTATTAATACCTCTCTCTCATCAGGGGAATTCCCATCATTTTTCAAAACTGCCATTGTAAAGCCTCTCCTGAAGAAACCAACACTAGACCATATCGATTTAAAGAACTACCGCCCAGTTTCTAATCTCCCATTCATATAAAAAGTCTTAGAAAAGATTGTTCTATCCCAGCTTCTGTCTCATCTAAATTCAAACAGTCTTTTTAGCAATGTACAATCTGCATATCGCCTTTGCCACAGTGCTGAAACTACTCTTCTAAAAGTAGTTAATGACATTCTCTCTGCATTGGATAGCGGAAAGATTACAGTCCTCACCCTCCTTGAATTGTCTGCAGCATTTGACACCATAGACCATGATATATTACTTCACCATCTCCAGCATGTATTTGGCATTCATGATACAGCCTTACTGTGGTTCAAGTCCTACTTGGTCAACAGGAAACAAATTGTATCTGCAAATGGAATATACTCCAGCCCAGTTGATCTATGTTGTGGTGTTCCACAGTGGTCTTTTCTTGGACCTTTTCTCTTCATTCTGTACACTCAGTCGCTCTCAAGTGTCATAGATCATCATCTAGTGTCTCACCAATTGTATGCTGATGACACCCAAATATACAAATCTAGCCACCCAACTGAAGTTGATGCTACAATCCAAGGTGTAGAGAGTTGCATTTCTGATGTGAAATCATGGATGACATGTAACAAGCTGTAGATGAATGATGATAAAAATGAGGCAATTCTGATCACAACAAAAAGACTTTCTCATTCACTTCCTTTACCTCAAGCAATAAATATCAGCAACGCCAACATTAAATTGACACAATCAGTACAAAACATAGGTGTTACTCTGGACAGTCTCTCACATTGCACCAAAATGTCATGAACATATGCAAGGCTGCATATCTTGAGCTGAGATGCATCAGCTTAATTCGCAAATATCTTTCAGCTGATGCCACTAAAACACTTGTGTGTTCATTATTACTTTCAAGACTGGACTATTGTAACTCAATTCTGTCTGGTTCATCTCAATATCTACTCCAGAAACTTCAAAAAGTTTCAAACACAGCTGCTCGGATCATACTTAGAGTATCACAATCAGATCACACCTCCCTGCTGCTCTGTACCCTATACTGGCTATCCATTCGATCCAGAATCAAACATAAAATTTGTTCTCTGTGCTACGTTTCACTGGCGGACTCTAGTCCAACAAACCTATTTGATCTCACCCATGTGTATGCACCAGCAAAAAAACTTACGTTCCTCTTCTGAGAATCGTATACTCATTATTCCCACTATGAAAACAAAGTCATATAGACAGCATTCTTTTGCATACCAGGGCCCATCAATGTGGAATGAATTGCATAATAATAATAATAATAATAATAATGACCTTATTTAAAGAGGGTAATACAATTAGTTAAAAACTAATCTACCTTGAGGCCCTCATACAAAGGAATTCATTTATTTAAGCTGCATCTTTGAAGCCACTGGATATATTGGGTTTGGAAGAAGGAAATAGAGTGGGCATTTCTAATCTCAGCTGGAATACTATTCCAGAGCAGAGTTCCAGAGTATTGGAAACTTTTTTTAAATAACTCCTTATTTGGTTTGGGAATTTTATACTGTTTGGTTGACATGGATCGCAGGTGGGGAGTATTACCAGGTAGCCTATACTGGAATAGTGATTGTAAATATTCAGGAGCACTATTCTGAGATATCCTGTACATTAATTTGGCTTTTCTCAAACAGATTCGGTCTTTAATAGGTAATATTTTTAACCTACCAGCTAAACTTTCCTTGCTTTCTTTCTGGATTGATATTAGCCCAAATGCTCTTTTTTGAAGATGTGCCAGCTTTGCTATGTTTTTATCATTTGAATTACCCCATACTGTACTACAGTAGTCCAAATAGGGTTGTATGTAACTGTTATAAAATAATTTCCTGTGCCTTTCAGGGAGAAAATGTCTTATCCTACTGAGAAGCCATAAACTTGAATTGACTTTTTTACTGGTATGTTTGATATGTTCAGTCCATGATAGGTTATTATCTATCAGAATACCAAGTAGCCTATCATGACAGACTATTTGCAGATTTGTATCCTTCCATGTCAGACATAGTTCATCACTATCAAGATTTGTCCTTCTTTGCCGTGTTGAGATAAGTAATATTTTAGTTTTACCAGTATTTACCACCATGCCATTACATGTGCACCAGTTTTCCAGTTTGTTTCGGGCATTCTGTAAAGAAATTTCGAGCTCATGCTTTGTGTTTTGGATGTCTGACAATTTTGTGTCATCTGCATAGAGATCTGTAGATGTTATTGAGTCTCTTAGTAAAAGTGGTAGGTCATTAATAAATAAAATGAATAGTAGTGGACCTAGAATTGAGCCTTGTGGTACTCCATATCTAATTGTTTCAGGTTCAGACAGAACATTATTTATGTAAACATGTTGTGTTCTCTCATTTAAGTACGAAGTAAACCATCTAATTGTCCTTTCATCACACTGGTAGATTTTCAGTTTCTTCAAAAGGATTTCATGATCCACCATGTCAAAAGCTTTCCAGAAATCTACAAATACAGTTCCTATTATTCTACCTTGGTCAAGTGCTTGAAGCCATTTATCCGTTAGGGAGATCAAGGCAGTCTCACAGGAATGGTTCTGTCTAAAGCCTGATTGATTAGGGTGTAACAGCAAGTGTTTGGTTAAATATGACATGAATGAGTCATGGACATGTTTTTCAATCAATTTTGACAAGTTTGGTAGTATTGAAATTGGTCGGTAGTTATCAGCATCATCCTTAGAGCCAGATTTGTGAATAGGAGTTACTTTTGCAGTTTTCCATATTTTGGGGACAGATGAGGTTGCAATACTTAAATTAATTATGAATGTTATGCTATCTACAATAGCAAAGGCAGAAGATTTAACGAGTCGTGGACCAATCTGATCAAGTCCTGTAGCTTTCTTGGTATCAAGTTCACTGAGACATTTTTTAACAAACTTTTTTGACACTGGTGGGATAGAGAAACATACCTCCTTTGAGATTTTACTGCTGCAGAACTTTTTCAGTTCATTAAAGTTGTTTTCTATCACTGGCTCTTTTAACTTTGTGGTAATGTTGATGAAAAAATCATTGAAAACATTTGCATACTGAATTTAGACACAAAGACACAGTGATCACATTCAAGAGGGTTCTTAAAACTCACTTATTTCGACTGCATGAACAAACTTAAAGACCTAATAATGTTTCCTGCCTTAAATATTCTCAGCATGTTTTTTATTTTGTGATGTTTTTTTTCTAATTTCATGGTGTTTGTTTTTGTAATAATTTTATTTTATGTTTTTTATCTCATAGGTGTTGTCTAATGTTGTAAAACGCTTAGAGCTTCTAAAGATTAGGCGCTATCTCTGATACTTTTGAGTGACAAATTTTCATACTGAATTTAAGACTGGAATCATTTTATCAGCACAAACTAAATATAATTAGAAGAATTTAGACAAAAAAACCATGCCAACATTAATATCTGTTTAGAAACAGTTGTGATCCATTTTTTCCATCTAGCTCAAAGTCAAAATGGATAATAACAGTTACAAAAAAGTGGGAGCACAAATATTTGTCGGTATGTGTAAAATGATGACAAACAATGTGAACCAAGTTTCACAGCAAGCATAAAAGACTGAATGTCAAACTGGGGGTCCTAGTTGCTCTAACAAAATTTTGCCATAATCAACATTAGACTGTAAGACAATAATTACAGTAACTCTAAAGAAACTGATGCAGCATAGTGATTTGTCTCTCATGTATATTTATATTATGTGTATTATCATTTATGATCATAGTAAGGGTCATTTCGTTAATAATATTTTAAATATTAATTTTCCCCAAGGACAGTGAGTTTGCATTTTAAAATAAGTAATTACTGTTAATAGTGCATAGATCCATTCATAACTTCCATGGTTGAATCCAGGCAAACCTTATGTGCTGTGAATGGAGGTCATGGGTTTTTTGCAAAGGCTAAGTGACCTAATTCTGGATTTGCTAGTGTAACCCACATGCCCTTTTCACCTGTTCAATATGTAATGTAAATGAGTGATAGAACCATCTTTATGTTTTTAGTAGCTACATCTTAGCATTCTATATAGGATAAATATCGAATGGAATTATGCATTCTTAGTAGCACCACAAATCTTGGAAGTTCTTCAGTTACATTGAGAGGATTGATTCATTAATCACTGGAATTAAAGTGCTTGAAATAATCATATTAATTGGAATAACAGCTGTACAGAAATACTGAGAATTCATTTAAAGACATTTTGAGATCATATCATAGTGATTCCTCTGCACTGCTGATACATCAGTACCTTACTGACCATCATTTAGAATACCAATGTAATTCATTCAGATTACTCAATACTTTTAGTCTTGATTAACTATTTACAACTTTAATATTTCATTAACCATACTGTAAATCATTTTTACTTCCTCACTTTGCAATTTATGGAAATAAATTATATTTTCAATGACACAAAGCTTGTTGGTTTACACTCTTTCTTGTTACATATTTTAAGAACAGAGAGTTCTAACATGTCTTTATGTGCATCATCAGGTTATGATCATAATATTAAGAGTTTTATAGCATTCCATCAAAATATGTGAGACTGTTTAATTAATGAGATTGTGTCATATACAGCAATGAAGCTACATGACAAAAAGGGCAATAACTCTAAAGAAATTGTTGAAACAAAGTGATTTGTTCATATGCAATCTTCAGGTAATGACTGTAATATGTGCCAAGTTTCATGCTACTCCATCAAAAATTATGAGAGTAGTCGCACTAACAAGACTGTCATGCAGTGTTACAACTCAAGGCTAATTCAGACATGCCAACCCTGATGAGTCTGTTTCAGTAAGGCAGTTGACATTTTTCCATAAGACTGACCAGTTTTCATTAAGGTGTAACAAAATATCAATAACTGCTATTGTAAAGCTGGAAAATGTAATTAAAAGTTTGACGCATCAATGATAAACATAATGTTCAACTGAAAAGTTGGTAAAGTATGTGCAGACTTTATTTACCACTAGCACAGTTGCACAAACTCATGTTCCAAACCCTATGCAGCTCAATGGCATGTTGCTATCTCTCAACTTGACATAATTCTTGTAAATTCTTTTCCATTTCACATGACGACATCAATCATATCTCCAGCCATGAGACATACTCAAATTGGCATGTGATGTCCAATAAACGTAATTGTGTCCTTTCTAGCTTTTATTCACAAGAATCTGAATACTCCTTTTTGTTCTTCTGTGTTGATTATTAACACTTTTCTATAAACTTATTTTCCCTTTTGTCTTAAACATGCATCGCTTTCTGGATGCCATTTTTAATAATTCTATAATCAACAGTTTGATCATGCAGACGCTTCACATGAACAAACAGGTGCAGTTCAAAGCATCTGGGGTGATGCTGTAAAGTTAGTCTGGTTCCCTGACTAATTTCACCATTTCTAAGATGAAAACCAGATTTATAAAAAAACACAGATGAACCAATTAACCGGATTTTTCAGCAACGATCAATTTTATGTAGTCTTTGCTAGTATGCCATAAGTCTGATTTTTAAGGGTTAAGGGTAATTTTCATAAGACTTAAGGCAAAATCGTAAGAGTTGGCAGGTAATCCAATTACTGACAAAATTTGCAGGAGCAAAGTGCTTTGTCCATTTGTGACTCTTTCACTGATGACCATAACATTTGCCAAATTGTATGGCAATTCATAAAAAAATTCCAGAACTAGTTGCTCTAAAGATTTCTGGACTGAAGGACAGACAGATGGATGGATGGACAGACAGATGAATGGATGGATGGATGTATGGATGGACTGATAGACAGACCAATGGACATGTGGATTATTCAAATATTAACTCCAACATATTAAAGTTCAACTGCATTTTTTTCTACATGCTACTGGACAAAATTTGCAATAGCAACCTCTAACAGCAGCCAAACAATAAATAGTGAAATGAATGAATATCTGAAAACACAATGTAATTCAACTATTCATTCTGACCAATACTGTATCTATCATTTATATTCACTTCTGAGTCTAACATGCATCCATATAAACTTCTGGATGCGTGCCAGCTACAAAACACTAAGGGTATAACCACAACAAAAAAAAAAAGATTTGAAAATACACGTCACTTAGGTCTGATAAATGTCAGTGAACTACTTTTTGTTGTGGCTCATAAACTGCTTCTGAAATAACATCCACACCAATTTTTATCTGCCTAGCTTAATATGGTCTAAAGTATGTACTGAAAACAGGTAAAAGTCTGAAAAATAGAAAGCCATTAAGCATACAACGTTGGTCATAGTAACATACTTTTTATGTGTGTTTGTCATGCTTCCTAAGATCCTTCCCACTTTTGATGTACTGAGATTATATGGCCCATCTTATGATAAGCATAATCAAAACAGAGTCGACTATATGGACAATATTTTTTATTACCACAAAAATACAATCTGAAATCTGAAAAAAATGATGACTTATATTTAGTAAGGCTTAATTTATCTTTCTATGAAGCATCCACATAGAAATTTTGATGAGCCGACATATAATATGGCCCATCTTAGCCAAGATATGGATGATGTCATGAATTAACATTGTTGTTGTTGTTGTTGTGGGGTTTAACGCCATTTTTCAGCACACGATAGGCTATACATGGCGGCCAGTATTAATGGTGGAGGAAGAACCCAGGAAAACCCCGGAAAGAACCACCGACCCATGAGAAGCTACTGGCAAACTTTCTCACATACCCACATTAGCTGAATCCGAGACTCGAACTGCCGCAGACAGAGGTGAGATGGCAGTGATCCGTAACGAAGAGCGCTTTAGACCACTCGGCCACTCGGGGCCCCATTAACATTGGCAAATATAAGGGACACAGCATATGTCTAAAAATAAGGTACATTACCAACTTGTAATTAGAGTTAATCTTTCTATAATGCTACTAATTTCTGTATGTAGTGATATAAGGTCTATGATTTAGGTGATGTTGCAAAACATTTAATATATCAATGAATGACCCAATCACCAACAAAAGGATAAAATGCTATATTTCATTGTTCTCCACTGGAAAGGAGAAATTTACAGAAACAAATCTCCCCCACACACCCAAGTCTCAAGACCTAAGTCTGCTGCTCATCAGTGATTCCTATCAAAAGAGAACTTGCTTAAAGCAAGTTATAATGGATATACAGATGCACAAGGTCTATTTCAGTGCAAAGTTACCTGCAAAAGAATGTATCCTCCAAACTGTAGCAAGGTGCATCGTTTTTACATGGCAAGCTGCTACACTGATTAATTGGCTGGCTACAATTTTTCCCTCCCCAGCCCACAGTGTCACTGCAGTTACATTGGTAGTCATTAACAAGGTCTGTACAGACTCCACCATGTTGACAAGGGTAGCTGGCACAGTCATTTATATTCACCTAAAGAAACAAGAAGCAGACCCGAAAGTGTTAGCTAGTGCAGTTACTATGGTGATCATTGAGGAGGTCTTCACAAACTCCACTACTTTTAAGTGGATAGTTTGTAGAGTGCCATCAATAATTACCTTCAGAAATCAGGAACAAAAAAACACAATACAGCGTGTCAGAAATCAGGAACAAGAAACACGCTACATACAGTGTGTCAGATCACAGTTACACTAGTTACAGTGCCATTCACCTCAGGGGCTGCACACAATCCCCACTAAGCTGACAGGAATATATCTGGCACAGTTATTAATATCAACCAACTGAAGCAAAAAATGAATTCTGAAATCAGCCATTTTTGTTCAATCACAGATAATGGCTTGATTAAGATACATTTAATTTGAACAAATCTGACAGCTGAACATAGACACTGTCCTTGTTGCAAGCATAATGTTCCTATTTGCCACATAAATATGACAGAACAGAAGTCATTATGCAATTAAATTATTTCCTGTCAATTAACTCTGACTTTGATGTCTGACCTTAACAGTATCATTAAGGGCAACATACCTACATGTTCCAGTGAAGTTATAAACATATCTACACATTTCAGTGAAGTTATAAAGATATCTACACATTCCAGTGAAGTTATCAACATATCTACACATTCCAGTGAAGTTATGAACATATCTACACATTTGAATGAAGTTATAAACATATCTACACATTCCAGTGAGTTATCAACATATCTACACATTCCAATGAAGTTATGAACATATCTACACATTCCAGTGAGTTATCAACATATCTACACATTCCAGTGAAGTTATGAACATATCTACACATTCCAGTGAAGTTATCAACATATCTACACATTCCAGTGAAGTTATGAACATATCTACACATTCCAATGAAGTTATCAACATATCTACACATTCCAGTGAGTTATCAACATATCTACACATTCCAATGAAGTTATGAACATATCTACACATTCCAGTGAGTTATCAACATATCTACACATTCTAGTGAAGTTATGTTTACAAAAACTCTGTGGAAATCATTTTACAGATGAACTTGCTACATCATGCTTTGTTATAACTTAAATTTGGCTGTAACTTGGTCATCAAGAAACCCGTTTTTATTTGTTCTTATGTCCTTATTGTACTGCTGCTCAAAACATTAATCATGCTGAAAAACTGAACTGTATGCAATGAAGTGTGAAAAACCAATTTTTTTCTAGTAAAATGTTTCCTTGTAAATTCTAACCCAATTATTACACATTAGGAGAATTACTAACTCACAAATCCAGCCCTCCCAGATTAAACTTTTAGCTTATAGAAGCTAAAAGTTGTCTGTCCTGATAGGTGGTGGTTGGGTAGAGTGATGTCCCCTTGGAGTAGGGATTAGCATCAAATCCCATGAATATTTCAGTTACTGCTGGAGTGTAAGGCAAGCTCTCTATGTGGCTGTAACTGCAGAAGACTGGGAGGGTGTATGTGTACTTTGATTGGCCAAGTATTCTCGAAGAAGCGCATTTTACCATAAAAAAATTGGTTTCTTCTTTAACAAATGTTACCCAATCATAATACCTATGGAGAATAGGTAAAAAGTGGAGGGAGATATATTCCCTTGCCCCGGAGAGATCATCTCTGGTCCCCTAAGATATGTACAACAGTTTCTAGAGACCCTGACTAGAAAAGACTACATCTGTAAGAGAGTGGCTTCGAAAGGGAAAAAATGTATAAGTGTTATATGGGAGGACTGGATTTGCAGGATAGTAGTAGTTCTCCTAAGGCATTATAATGTGGTAATGTATTTAAAGAAGAAACCTACTGCTACTCAAAAACTTCAGTCATGCTGACCAAGTGACAATGCAACAATTCAGTTAAGTGTGAGAAACCTACTTCTACTCAAAACATGTCATACTGACAAAGTGACAGTAAAAAATAATTCAGTTAAGTGTCAGCAACCAACTGCACTCAGATTATTAACATTTTATTGTCAGTTTTACACAGCAATGCCAAATTGCTTATTGCTGCTGTTGGTACAATTGTACATCAAAACAGCCATTTTACAAAGTAGTGTGTGCTTAAAACACAGCACAGCTGAAAGTTCTCTGCAGAACCATTTTCTTTTTTCATTTTCAACCACTTGACCATGATCGTTTGCCTCTACAGCCCATACAGAAATTTCTCATGGATTCCATATGGAATACTTCAGGAATCCGTATGGAAGAGATATGGACTGAAAAACTTGTGGAATCCGACAATTTATTCCATATCAATTCCATAAGTACTTCACAGCAAGCGAAAATTCCATATGGAATAAAGTTGCAACTCTAATTCATAAGCACTTTTTTCCAAATGGAAAGCAGGCTAATGTATTATAGCATTATGGAAAATACTCTCTGCAACTTTATTCCATATGGAATTTTCACTTGCTGTGAAGTACTTATGGAACTGATATGGAATAAATTGTCTGATTCCACAAGTTTTTCAGTCCATATCTCTTCCATACAGATTCCTGAAGTATTCCATACAGAATCCATGAGAAATGTCTGTACAGGAACCCATGCCATTTGTCACTTGATGTAACCATTTTAACTATATTTGTATTATTTAAATATGTATTAAATTTTAAATTATGTTCTGAATTTAGAAAGTGATATAGATTAGTATTTCCAAAATCTTGTATTACATCAGATATGCTTTGGGAAATTGCCAAGCAGTTTTTCAACAAATTTCAAGGATAAAATCAACTGTTTCAAAATTCAAGGAAGTATTTCAATTACAAAGATATTCCAAAGTTGTATGAACCATGAACTACCTTAGTCCAGGTACAAGCCATCCATAAAGTTCAGTCCATGTCTGTGATTATAAGAAGTAAAGTTATTATGCACAATTCATTTTTCTTCCTCTGTCAGTGACATTCACCTCTGACAGCAAGATCAACAGACTTCTTCCTTTATGGTTCAAAGCAGAAACTTCATTAGGAAATTTAAACACTTTCTGGAGATTTTAAAAGTATTTTTAAAAGTTTTAAATATTTATCATTAGTCCTGGAGTTGCAAATCTCAATAAAGTAATGTAATAATACACAATGCCTTTAATTTTCATACAGCATATGCAAAGTGAAAGGACATTAACAAAATGGGACCTGAAAGCCTTCCCTCACTAGAACCACCACATCTGAAATGACAGTTGTGTTTTTCTCACCACTTCTCATCTTTTATGCTATGATGAAATCTTTTTGGTCTTTGGAACTCAGTATAATTATAGCAACCATGTTAAAATAAGCCAAGACTTATCGATACTTACTAATTCATCTTTAGACACCATATCATGCTATTACATTGCAAGACTAATACTTTATCTATAGACACCGTACCATGTTATGCAATCATTAGGGCAAGGTCAGACATTCTGTATAACTACTAGAGTTTTTTACATCCTTACCTCACAGTTCTTGCCTGAATAACCTGGTTTGCAGGTACAGTTGTAATCATCCACCAGATCCACACAGCTGGAAGATCCATTGCTTGTGCAGTTGCCCTTACAGTCATTAATGTTGCTCTCACAATTTGTGCCTGTAAAAGAGATTGTGAATGCATTTTTAACTACTAGTCTTTAATCATAACCTTACAAAAGATTGTGAATACATTTTTAATTACCAGTCTTTAATTAAAACCATACAATTATGAATGCATTTTTAAATACAAACATTTAATTAAAATCCTTACAAGAGATTGTGAATGCATTTTCAATTACCAGTCTTTAATTAAAAACCTTACAAGAGATTAATTCTTCTGTTACAATTCCTCTCCATCACTTATGACTGGTACAAAGTTCCAAATGTAGTCATTCAGGAGAATAAATAGCTTGAACTGCAAGGCTCTGAGAACAAGATTCCCTCAAAGTGACTGATGACTTAACAATGTCACGTTTTCTGCTTCAATTCCTGGCTACCATATGTTCCAGAAAGACTACTGCACAGGATTGTGGTGTCTTTATTTTTGAACAATAGACATACCAGAAAGAACTTACTGAGTGCATATTTACAGAAATAACCCTTCAGAAATATGAATGGATCTTAGCCAGCAACTACAAACCTCCGAAGATGCTAAACAGTACATTCACTAAGGACTGTACTTCATTCTTGGACAAAGCTATTAACCATCATGATAATTTCATGCTGCTAGATATAATAGTAATAATAAAATAATAATAATAATAATAATGACTTTATTTAAAGGTCATTTGGTCAAATGACCAATCTTTCAGGAGGCCTTCTACAATGACATTTGTACAAATATATATATATATATATATATATATATATATATATATATATATATATATATATATATATATATATATATATAAAATGTACAATTTTTCCAAGATGAGATGTCTTTAGACAACAAATGTTGTTAAAAACTTGCATTTGATCTACTGCTAAAATAAAATATAGACAAGGCTTCTAGGACGAGTACATACTGGATTCATACAAATAGTAGTATCAAACATGTGTAAAACATTATAGGTGAGTACATGAGTTGACTAAAAAGCTTTTTAAAAGCTTGGCATGTGTCAGCCCACTTTATATAAGGTGGTATGGAATTCCATAGTTTGGCTCCAGAAAAAACAAAACTCTTCTTATAAAACTCAGAATTTGGTTTAGGTAAATATAACATTTTTTTAGATGGATCATAGTTCATACATATGTACATTTTTAACAAATTTAAAATTACATTTAAGATAATCAGGAGCCAAACCATGTAAGGATTTATAGACTAGTACACCCTTCTGAAACAGTTCTCTGCTGAAAGGGAAGCCACTTTAGGGTTTTAAAAAGATTTGTTGATGGTGTATCTAAATCAGCATTAAGAAAAACTCCAGCTATATTTTTTTTTAAATTTCAGTAATCGTCCCTGATTTTCTATACCACTATTATCCCAGACAGAACAACATTCTAGGTGTGGCATGAAATATGCATTATACAATATCTTTCTCTGTTCTTGGGGAGATAAGATTTCATTCTGTTCAATAAATAAAGTAGTGAATTAACTTTTTTAATGACCTTATGAACTTGTATTTTCCAGCACAAGATATGGTTTATCATGATGCCAAGTAGTTTTTCATTTTCAGACTGTTGTACAGTGTATATCCATTTCTTTAATCCTTACTCTGAAATAACTTTTCTCAACTTTAACTCTTTCTCGACTACCTATGATCATGGCTTCTGATTGGCTGCATTTATCTTCATACCATTGTGTTCACACCAGTTATTTACTTTTACCAAATCTTTATTTTAGTGTTAATCACAGGGCCTATTGATCCAATGTTACATAATGTCTATCATCTGCAAACATGTTAGAGGTGGGTAGCTCAATGTGATACGGTAAATCATTGATGTACAGCAGAAAGAGTAATGGTCCAAGAACCGATCCTTGAGGAACACCTGAATTTATCAGTTTCTTGTCTGAAAGTTTATTTAAAATAGAAACTTGTTGTTGTTTGCCTTCAAGATTGTGAAAGTTTAGACCTAAACATAGGCTATACCTTTACAAATATTTTATATCTATATTTCTAACATGACAAATGTAATTTCTGGACCCAAAACCCTTAGAATTAAACGTTACTTTGGTATATAAAAAAACAGTATCTATGTAACTCATGAAATCTCACCAATGGAATTAGTGATTTCCATATGATTTTCACAATGAAGAGTGCCAACAATAACCCACAGTAAATTTACATATGACACTTTTAAGGATTTTAATTGGGAAAACTTCAATACCAACATATGGTCTACATTTAATGATTTGTTTATATATTTCATATAGACAAAGATGTTGTTTAGTGGTCTTAAATAGAGCAATTACTTTGTAATGTTATTAAGAAACACAATCCTCTAAAAGAGTCAAAGACAGCAATTAGCTCCCTTTCCAACTGGAAACCTGTATATATGAAAGCTTGACTATTTCATAGACACCAGAGAATGCAAAAAATTCTTAACAGTTACACAAAAAGGACTTTGTTGACAAAACTCAGACATAACAAAATTACATTTGCAAATATACCTGACAGAAAAAAAACGGGGATTTCTGGACAACCATTAGACCTTTCATGGTAAACAAAGGTGGTATAACTTTATTTGAATTATCCTGCAACACAAACAATGAGACTATTTCTATCATGGCCTGTGTAACAGAGGTCTTTAATGATTTTTGTTTTCATTACAAGGACAGTAACTACTTAACCAATGGTGAACACACAATCAAAGAGTAAATGCTCCCCATGTAGATACAAGTAAAGAAGTTGCTGCCTTATTCGTCTAAACTGTTAGTGTACGTTTCTAGACTTGTATATATTCTTGTGGTTTTAATTTAACCTGAATGTTAATTTATAATGCTAACACAGTTTTAAATGGAATTTCCTCCCTTTTTGATGATACATATATTGATCTTTTTAGCTTCAAGTTCTTTCGTCTTCCTTATTGCTTTCAGTTGCTGATAGTTTCATTTTGCATGCAGCTTTCAGTAACTTTTGATTCCTGAGCTCAGTTCTCACATTTCCCCTTTATAATAATAATAATAATAATAACAATAATAATAATAATAATAATGACTTTATTTAAAGAGGGTAACACAATTAGCTGAAGAACTAATCTATCCCGACGCCTTCATACAAAGGTATTTATTTATTTTAACTGCATCTCTGAAGCCACTGGATACATTGGGTTTGGAAGAAGGAAATAGAGTGGGCATTTCTAATCTCAACTGGAATACAGTTCCAGAGCAAAGTTCCAGAGTATTGGAAACTTTTTACAATAATTCCTTTCTTGGTTTGGAATTTTATACTGTTTGGTAGACATGGATCGCAGGTGGGATTATTAACAGGTAGCCTATAATGGAAGAATCATTGTAAATATTCAGGTGCACTAATACTGGGTTGGCACTGGCAGCTTTTCAACATAAATGATTAGAAAAAAAAGGATTTGTTCAAGCTGGGACCAAGGGATTCTGTCAACAATTTATTCTTTATCTCAATGTTGACATAAGCATGACAATTTTGGTAGTAATAGTAGACTAAGGGACCGGGAATTTGATTTTTTGTCGAAATAGGTGGCTTATCAACTTAAGTGATGTCGATATGAGTGGGTATGACTGTATCAACACGGCAAAAATGAACAGGTCTTGATAGTGATGAACTGTGTCTGACATAGAAGGATACAAATCTGCAAATGGTCTGTCATGATAGACTACTTGGTGTTTTGGTAGATAATAACCTATCACTGACTGAACATATCAAACATATCAGTAAAACAGGCAGTTCAAGTTTATGGCTTCTCAATAGGATCAGACATTTTCTTCCTGAAAGTCACAGAAAACTGTTTTGCAACAGTTACATCCAACCCTATTTGGACTACTGTAATACAGTATGGGGTAATTCAAATGATAAAAACATAGCACCAACCCTATTTGAACTAATGTAATACAGTGTGGGGTAATTCAAATGATAAAAACATATATTAGCAAAGCTAGCACATCTTCAAAAAAAGAGCATTTGGGTTAATATCAATCCAGAAAGAAAGCAAGGAAAATTTATCTGTTATGTAATTTTTTGTATTGAACTGTCACAATTTATCTCCTTAATTCAGGAAATTTTATTGCAAGCAGTACCAATACATGTGCAGCAACTGATCCTTAACCCCAGAAATATCTGAAATCATGGAGTTATCATGTTGATGAGTAAAATCAAGACTGTGTTACATTTTGTCAGTTTATGGGACTGTAGTTTGGAGGTTGTAGAGCCAATATCTATGCCTGTTCCTGCATAACTTTCATGCAAGATTTAACATGTAAATAAGAATTTGTAATCTTGCTTCATAAAATCACTGAGATGTGAACCTGACCCCAGTAAGATTATTATTATTTACGGCTGTGCCTACCAAACCATGACTCTCGATGTATTGTTGTCAGTTATTGACAATAGATTGATGAAATTAGTAAATTGCATGCAAGCTTTTTAATCTAATTTCAGTTTTTCTTAGGGCCTTTTTCATTTACCAAGAAGATCTCATTCATTCTGTTTCAATGGAATCAAGTGAGTAATTTCATTACTTTTGTATTTACAGGTATAAAGTACAAATCATTTGATATGTTGTAGCCCTTTCAAAATGGATTGTAAAGCTGAATTTTAGGATTTCTTTAAAGGATGGTCACGAATAACTCTTAGAAATGTTTCTAAGACCTGTGAAGTGATATTTGAATGTAGAACTAAGAAATGAAATGCTTTTGTTGAACAAATAAATAGTCAGATTTTTTGTTTCATGATAAACAATACAATATGCTGCTGTAATTCATTTCATTGGATGGTACATAAATCATACAAGAAGCAGGGTTGGAAGCAAGATTTTATTCTGAGAGGATTTGCCAAGAAGAGGTGGTTCAAAGTTATTAATTCAAATGGATAATATTATTGTGTTCACCTAATAGTGTATGATTTTAACATGGGGTGGGGGGATCCTGTCAGGGTCTCAGCCAAATGAAAATTATTTTCTAGGGAAATATCTTGTTTGCATGAAAAATGTTCATGTGTCTTCAGCCAAATAGTAAGATTTTTGTCAAGGCCAGTATTCCATGGTTTTCCATGATTTTCCAGCATACCCTGAATGGAGCCTGGAATAACTAATCCAGGGTTTTCCATCCTAGAATTTTTCCAGGGTATTCCATGCCAACATTCCATGGTTTTCCAGCCTACCATTGACAGAGCCTGGAATATTAGTCCAAATACTCCATTGGTTTTCCATGGTTTTTCCTGTACTACCATGGCAAAAATACAGTTCGGGAAATAGTATCTAAGATATAATAGTATCATGTAAATTGTTTAATCTCTGCAACTAATTCTTTTAAATATATTTATAAATATGGAGATGGTAGAAGTGGGCTGGATATGCACTTCTGGCATAGAAACATGACTTTTGTAACAAGTAACAAAAAGGAAAAATAATAAATAAATAAAAATAAAAATGCATGTATATTTCTATGTTACAATGTCCAATTATTTCAGTTTATTGTTATATCATTATTCATAGTCAGTAAATTAGCTCCAGTGAACTAATGTATCTTATTATGCAAATACATTTCAATACTAAATGTGTCTAGGTCTATTGCAGTAATGCCTATACTTACCAATATAGTCCTTACCACACTGACATGTGTAGGAAAGGTGACCATCTATGCCTACACTTACCATTATAGCCCTTGGCACACTGACATGTGTAGGAAAGGTGACCATCTATGCCTATACTTACCATTATATGCCTTAGCATGCTGACATATGTAGGAAAGGTGACCATCTATGCCTATCCTTACCATTATATGCCTTAGCACGCTGACATGTGTAGGAAAGGTAACCATCTATGCCTATACTTACCATTATAGCCCTTAGCACACTGACATGTGTAGGAAAGGTGACCATCTATGCCTATACTTACCATTATAGCCCTTAGCACACTGACATGTTTAGGAAAGGTAACCATCTATGCCTATACTTACCATTATATCCCTTAGCACACTGACATGTGTAGGAAAGGTAACCATCTATACCTATACTTACCATTATAGCCCTTAGCACACTGACATGTGTAGGAAAGGTAACCATCTATGCCCATACTTACCATTATATCCCTTAGCACACTGACATGTGTAGGAAAGGTAACCATCTATACCTATACTTACCATTATAGCCCTTAGCACACTGACATGTGTAGGAAAGGTGACCATCTATGCCTATACTTACCATTATAGCCCTTAGCACACTGACATGTGTAGGAAAGGTAACCATCTATGCCTATACTTACCATTATATCCCTTAGCACACTGACATGTGTAGGAAAGGTGACCATCTATACCTACACTTACCATTATAGCCCTTAGCACACTGACATGTGTAGGAAAGGTGACCATCTATACCTATACTTACCAGTATAGCCCTTAGCACACTGACATGTAGGAAAGGTGACCATCTATGCCTATATTTACCATTATATCCCTTGGCACACTGACATGTGTAGGAAAGGTAACCATCTATACAGATGCCTCCATTCGGACATGGGTTACTCAGGCAGTCATCAATGCTGTGTTGACATGTAAATCCAGTGAATCCTGCTTTACACATACAGCGGCCATTAGTACATGTACCATTGTTAGCACATGTTATGTTTCTACAGCTGTCTATGAGTTGACACTGGCCAGAATCAACTAAAAAATAGGTTATACATAGATATTGGTTACTGTTATACAACAATAGACAACAACATACAATAGGAATAATATTTTCATGATGTGCATTCAAGACCAGATGCATACCAAAGTCTTACATGAACGAAGAACAAATCAGACAGTTAAACCTAGCAAAAAATGTATTATTATCAAAGACAGAATGATTGAATTTGAATTGATCTACAAGGCCACCCATCTGCAATCTGCTAAGCACAACAGTTTGTGTCCTGCAATTATCTGCATTCTTCCATCTAATCAATGTGTGTTCTTGGATCCAGCTGAATGTCTTTGGTGTAAAATACCTGACCTTGTAATAAAATCTCACTCCACCAAGCACTGTCTTATATTTGTTCAAAACCATTATTCATTCGAGAGACTGCAAGGCTGCATGTGATTGATAATATGCAAGATAACAAAATGTTCTGTTTACCAAATCATATGACACAACAGCCCATTTGCTGCCAAACAAACATACATTACTTGGCAAAGAAATATGTGTCAATTTCATGATTTGTTTATTATCAATTATTCTTGTTCTTCTTTAAAATTTAAAATTATCATGTTCCATAAAATATATTCCAGCAGAAAATGTCCATATTTGTATTTAAAGTTTGTATGGTAGTAACCTACATGTTTTATTCAGGAAATCATAAAAATCATTTAAAGCAGCTTGAGAACATATTCAGGTAAAAACAAATTCACTCCAAAATATGTTATTGTAAGTAGCATACAATCATAGCTTTATTAATTTCAAGTAACATGCTTAGGCTGCCTTAGAGCAGTGCTGTCCAACCTGTGGTGCACGGGCCACATGCAGCCCACAAGCTGTTTTAAATGGCCAGCCAGAGCTCAAGCAGCTATATAGTCGTTGCTTTTCAGTTTTCTGCTGTGGCCCTCAGCTTCAAGAAAAACATTTTTCAGTGACCCATGGTGTCAAAAAGGTTGGACAGCACTGCCTTAGAGGTAAATGAAATCAAAATACACTGCAAAAGTGTAATACTTACTTTTTAGAATTATACTGCTGTACGTAACAATTTAAAGTTCTACTGTTTGACAGATGGAATTTTGATCAATGATGTATGTTGATGTAAACATGTACATACATGCCTAATATATCTAAAGACAAATATCTGAAACTACTGTTTTTGAATTTCTTTCAAACTATTAAAATGATGGAACACTGGGTCCACTGCCACCTACAGAAGAAAAAACATGCACAACAAAGTCTGACATTAGGGAGTTCTTCACCATACTCTGGGCACAGTCACTTTTACATATTTTTGTATTATCTATTTTTTTAATTATTTTTTCGAATTACTTAATGGACCTGCTTTTTTTCATACTATTTCACAAGCAAACACAACTACCATCAACTATCCACTCTCAGCTGATAGTGTCAACAGCCAAAAGTTTGAATCAATTCAAGTTTTTGTCTCAGTTTCAGGAAAGGAATAAATGGATCACATTAATAGCGGGGTCGCATTAATGTGGGTTTTTACAGTATTATACTTTTTCAGAGAACAAATCATTGGCACTCCATTTAGACAAACTAGATACTGACTGCAAGAATTACAAAGCCATGACTGACATCTTTTCACACTGATGAACTATTGCAAAGTTTGTAAATATTTATGACAATTGATTCATTATCATGACAATCAGCTTCTCGCAGGAAAATGGCAAAGGTAAAAAATGCCTTTATGTGTGTCTAATTAGGCTCACTGATAGGTCAATTGAGCAGCATGATTGACAACTGGCAATAGGTCAAATGTTGTTTTATTGACTTGTTTGAGATGGATTCACTAACATATTTATTGTTCACAAGATACCAATTACTACTGTATTCTTGTCAGAAGCCATAATTTTCTAATAAGAATTTGAGTGGAGACCTTTAATTTTATTTCCATATACATGGATCAAAATCTAATGATTAGACATTTTCTTTCTGGAGGAAAGATTACTCTCAAGATAAATTTTTAATGTGATAATCCTGTACATCAATAAAAGTAATGTAGTACAGTGGTACCCCACTATAACGCAGTAACTGGTGTCCAAAATTGGATCACGTTAATAGCGGGGTCGCATTAATGTGGGTTTTTACAGTATTATACTTTTCAGAGAACAAATCATTGGCACATATACGTGTACTCATGTCTAATGAATATGATGAATATCAACACCATTTACTGTCATGCCGTCAAAGCACGCAGTTCATCCATAATGCATGTAATTCCATTCAAAAATGCACAAAGATTTACAATATTCAATAATTTTGTCCAGATCATTCTGTCTGAATTCAACGTTTAATATAACGCATGAACTGAGTATTAACACCATTTACTTGCCGTCTGATATCGTACCGTCAGGGCTTGCAATTAATCCATAATACATGTAATTCCATTGCAAATATTGCATACATATTTAAACTATTCAATACTTTTGTCACAGATCATAGGTAAAGACAAAGCACATGTACAGTTCATTAAGTTCCAGGGTCTATCAACAGTGTCTGTACAAATTTCATACTGCTAAAATTTTCTCATATGCGTTTCTATGTACATTTATCCATTGTTGATTTCCAATATTTAATGCTTGCATGCCTATTCATTCGAACAACTACAGCAAAGACAATTAACAATCAACACATGCTTTCAGCGTGCATATAACTTTTACTTCAGATTTTGTGAATATTGAAAGAAACGTGTGAAAACTACTATACTAATCACTGCTCAAAGTGCAGAGAACGACTTGTGTTTGTGAACTTGCTTTTCCATAATGGTAAGATATTTTTATAAAATAGGAAATGAATAACGAGTTCATAAGCAAACACCATACACATCTAAAACCCGAGAACTAAGTGCAGTAGACCTGCAATGGTCACGAGTCACTTTTATAAAAAATTTAAGCTGAATGCATGTACAATTTCATTCCAATTCAATTTCCAGCTAATAAAGCAGACATTATTTACTGGTCAACTGATTGTGTCTACTAACACTGCCAAGCCCAGTAAACATGCTGGCAGCTTTCGTTTTTTTTTTATGTTTATTAAATTGTGAGAATATTTTATCAACCACCGCATTGTTTTCGGCTTGGTTATGTATGCAGTTAAAGAAGAAACACATGTGGCTATTGTTTGAGCAACGATTGTATACAGAATTAAGTGAAAACAGTCACAAAGATGACTTACTGGCTTTACTCATGGATCAGTAATAAGTAACATTTCCGATAATCTTTATTTTGGCATAACTATTCAGGAATCCAGTGAAATTGTTAAATTTCAGAAGCTTAGCCATCATCATATTATATTCGAATTCACATGCGAACTCTTCCCCAAAATAATAATAAACACTTTTTACACACTATTTCTCGTACTTAAAAAAAAATTTTTTTTCCAGTATGAGAAAAAGACATGTACATTTATTTAAAATTTAAATAATCACGCCACGATCATATTATATTTGAATTCATATGCGATCTCTTCCCCAACATGATAATAATTTTTTATACACTATTTCACATACTTTCAACAAGAAATACTTTTCATGTGTGAATGAATATACAAAGTTTCAAGAGCCACACAATGACTGTGTTATATCCGAATTCACCTTATTTCGGGGTGTGTTATGGCAGGGTCGCACTGTATTAGTAGTACAAATCTCCCTCATTATAATGTGGCTGTTGGGATCCATAGCCATCAACCAAGTTATGTATGGAATGGTGATATACTGAGAATAGCATAATGTACCAACCCATGATATACTGAGAACGGCATAATGTACCAAACATGATATATTGTGAATGGCATAATGTACCAAACCATGATATACTGAGAATAGCATAATGTACCAAACCATGATATATTGAGAATGGCATAATGTACCAAACCATGATATACTGAGCATACTGTAACATACTGAACCTCAGTATCATGACAATGATGAAAAGTTTCAACTATTACAGTACAGTTCACACCCTATCCAGAAATAAACCAAGTATTGATCAAAGATGATCCAAATTTCCAAAACTACAGTTCAAGAAAAATGAACTGATTACCACAATGTACATACCAGATCTTCATTAAATATCCATCCTCGTTTGAGATGAAAATGTTAACAGGGACTTAGTCATTTGGTTACTCTTTTTAATCTAAGAATCAATAATGGATCAACACTAAGATCATATTTTATAAATTCTGTTGGCTCAAAACTTTCAAGGCATAATATGCAAAATTCTCCATGAACAAAAAACCAAAGATGAAAACTCATAACGCATGATAGCATATACATGATTTAAACAATGTTACAATCTAAAAGACATTACATGTCTTTGAACAATGGTGACATGTCAATCACTGGTTTGACATTTTCTTTATTTGGACCAAATATGAGACCACAGACTCCACCTGCAATATACAACCACATGAGTAAGCTAACTCCTTACCATATATATGTACATATCAACAACAATTTATTACATCTTTCGGGCCTTTTCACATGGTGGCTGCGTAAAGAATGTTTGACTACCAGGTAGCATGAAAGCAGCATGAAGGCAGGAGTATCAACTGATAACTCACCAAAACACAAGGTTCTGAGAACACCATTCATGTAAGACAGCCTTGGTCTCCAAGGTAGATAGATGGATTACTGCATTAGATCAAGGGATATAACTGGATCAATACTAGCTGATCTTATAAAGCCTTTTGACATTCTTGATAATGATATTCATTTTTATAAATTGAATATTTATCAATGCAATTATTGTTTTACATCGTATCTAACAACAAGAATATTTTATGTGTCAAAACAAAGGCAGTTTTCTAAAGAAGAGCTAATCATACTCTTTCTCATTTTCAAAAATGATCTGCCATTGAAATGAGGCAACTGTATTTCATCTGCCAACTTACGTACAAGAGGTCAGCATTCAATCAGATTTTAAAGAGCTAAATCAGATCTAGAAGGATGTGTGGAGTGTGGACATGACATGCAGGACTGTGTGGATGAGCACAGCAGAAGGATATGTGGAGTGTGAACATGACACCCAGGACTGTGTGGAAGAACACATGGTAGAAGGATGTGAGGAACATGGACACGACATCCAGAACTGTGTTGAAGAGCATACGGTAAAAGGATGCATGGAGTGTGGACATGACATGCAGGACTGTGTGGATGAGCACAGCAGAAGGATATGTGGAGTGTGGACATGACACCCAGGACTGTATGGAAGAGCACATGGTAGAAGGATGTGTGGAACATGGACATGACATCCAGAACTGTGTGGAAGAGCACATGGTAGAAGGATGTGTGGAACATGGACATGACATCCAGAACTGTGTGGAACAGCATATGGCAGAAGGATGCATAGAGTGTGGACACGACATGCAGGACTGTGTGGAAGAACACGTGGTAGAAGGATGCATGGAGTGGACATGACATCCAGGACTGTGTGGAAGAGCACATGGTAGAAGGATGCGAGGAGTGTAGACATGACATCCAGGACTGTGTGGAAGAGTACATGCTAGAAGGAGGAGTGGAGTGTGGACATGACATGCAGGACTGTGTGGAAGAGCACATGGTAGAAAGATGTGTTGAGCATGGACATGACATGTGGATGTGATGTCCAGGGCAGTGTGGTAGAAGGATGTGAGGAGTGTGGACATCATGTCCAGGGCAGTGTGGTAGAAGGATGTGAGGAGTGTGGACATCAAATCCAGGACAGTGTGGTAGAAGGATGTGAGGAGTGTGGACATGATGTCTAGGACATGGAGAAATAAAATAAGTTTCTCATAGTTATTTATATCATCTCATTCTTTACTTTTTGTAATCAAACACTAATTAACTTTATTGTCCGTGTAAAACTGTATCCTGGACAGAAGTCATTAGTTCAGACAGATATGTATAAGACAATACTAAAGCAGATTACCTAGAAGAATAAATATTCTTACCATCTGAGCATCCTATGGTATAGTATGTTGCATTGATTCTTATTTCAAGTGGTTTGGAGTCATTGCTGTATCCAATGCATGCCAGATCATCTTGGTAAAATGTAAATGCTCTACAGTCCGTTCTCCTGACACATGCTTGTTCACAACCTACAACTGTTGCACCACTTCCAATCAATGAATAACCATCTTGTTCTGGAATTCGTCGATTTTCCATTGAAGTCGAGATTTTGCAAACATTTAAGTACTCTGTGTATATAAAATGGTTCAAGGTTTATGGGTCTGCCAATTATAACAACCCAGTGACATCGAGACAATTTTTTTCATTGATCTGAGAAATGGTTACAACATAAATTCTACATTATTATGGAATCAGGTTCATGATTACGACTTACTGAATAAAGTCTAAAATTTAATTCAATATGTAAAAACAGTCAATACGTTGATAACACTTGAATATTTACAAGTGATTTTAATATAATGAAAAATATTTGAATGTATAACCATGGTATTTGTTTTAGCACAAGTACATACACAACTGTCTCTAAAAACAAAGATTAAGTCTGGGCTTTGCATACAGAAATACAGCGACAGGACTGAACATTTTCGGCATACAACAAATCAAAAAGTTTAAGCAAGTACAACAAACTTAGTGAATTTAGCAGGCAAACCAATGCTTTTAAAAGGTTTTATTGATACTAAATTTATGTGATGAAAAGATAATAATGCCTAAGATGCAAATGCTGACACTATCCAAACAGAAAGTTCTGGAAGTATCCCATCCAGTTTAAATATTAGTAACTATCAAAAATTACATGTTTTGCCATGGATGTTAAACTCATGTGAGGGCAGGAAAACCTATGATTTTCCTTTCTCTCCCTTGCTTTAATGCCTTTTATTTTAGCATGATTCAGAATATCACGTTACTTCTGTGGCATTACTCAGATTATCATGTGTTACTGCTGTGGCACAATTCCGAATATCATGTTGTTACTGCTGTGGCATGATTCAGAATATTATGTGTTATTGCTGTGGCATGATTCAGAATATCATGTTACTGCTGTGGCATTACTCAGAATATCATGTGTTACTGCTGTGGCATGATTCAGAATAGCATGTTACTGCTGTGGCATGATTCAGAATATCATGTGTTACTGCTGTGGCATGATTCAGAATATCATGTGTTACTGCTGTGGCATGAGTCAGAATATCATGTGTTACTGCTGTGGCATTACTCAGAATATCATGTGTTACTGCTGTGGCATGATTCAGAATATCATGTTTTATGGCTGTGGCATGATTTAGAATATTACGTGTTACTGCTGTGGCATAATTCAGAATAGCATGTGTTACTGCTGTGGCATGATTCAAAATATCGTGTTTTATGGCTGTGGCATGATTCAGAATATTATGTGTTACTGCTGTAGCATGATTCATAATAGCATGTGTTACTGCTGTGGCATGATTCAGAATATCATGTTGTTACTGCTGTGGCATGATTCAGAATATCATGTGTTACTCCTGTGGCATGATTCAGAATATCATGTGTTACTGCTGTGGACTCCATGATAAGAATATCATGTGTTACTGCTGTGGACTCCATGATAAGAATATCATGTGTTACTGCTGTGGCATGATTCAGAATATCATGTGTTATTGCTGTGGCATGATTCAGAATATCATGTGTTATTGCTGTGGACTCCATGATAAGAATATCATGTGTTACTGCTGTGGACTCCATTGTCAGAATATCACGTGTTACTGCTGTGGACTCCATGATAAGAATATCATGTGTTACTGCTGTGGCATGATTCAGAATATCATGTGTTATTGCTGTGGCATGATTCAGAATATCATGTTACTGCTGTGGCATTACTCAGAATATCATGTGTTACTGCTGTGGCATGATTCAGAATAGCATGTTACTGCTGTGGCATGATTCAGAATATCATGTGTTACTGCTGTGGCATGATTCAGAATATCATGTGTTACTGCTGTGGCATGATTCAGAATATCATGTGTTACTGCTGTGGACTCCATTGTCAGAATTCAATAACCATTTGAACTGGTTGATCAAATGTATGACAGCATAAGTTGAAAGAAAACAACAAAACATCACACTTTGTATTGCATCTTATTCCTTTTTCTAAAAGATTATTATTTTGATAAAATTAATTGCACATATACCATGAAGCCCCCATCCCCCGCCAGTATTTAATTTACAGACAAAATTATTACTATATGTTTGACTGTCATTTTTTAATTTCCCTTACCCCTCCCCCAGTCATATGTAAACAATCATTGAATTTTTTCTCAATCCTGCCCTACTGAAGCTCAGTACATATTGTGATAAGTCTAGATTCCTTTATTTAATTAGTTATAACATCCATATACAGGGTTCTTAAAGAATTCTGAAAGATAAATTCAAAGACTTTTCCCCAACTTTCAAAGACCACAAAAATAGATTTCACAGACCTATTTTCATTAACATTTTATATACCAGCTACGTTATATGAGAAAACAATGAATACAAAATACTACAATATTGTTTAATAATGAAATTCAAACCATAATTAATATCCTCAAATTTCTTTATAAAGATATAGAAGTAGCATGTAAACAACTGTAGCCACATACTGTGACAATTGTAGTGAATTGGTTAGTGACAATCAGATACAGATCAAATGAAGACTACCAATTTTTGTATATATATGTGTGTTGTGTTTTCTAGTGGAATGTGAATCATACATGAAGTTTATAACATGTGATCTATATTCAAATTCATGAATTTATTATATACATGTACTGCACCTAACAGATTATGGATTGTACTACACAAATATAAGTTTTTTCACCCACTTTTATTACAACACACACACAAACACACACACACATCATCCTTTAGGAAAATCCATCATTTTCTTCAATAACTGACTTGGTTGGTTAAAATATGGTTTGGTCTATAACATGGTCGGGTTCTATGGACCGCAACCACCGTACTATAGCGGGGTCACAATGTATTAGGAAAATGGCAATGAAGAATGGGTCAAAAGTTTAAAAACCAAATACATTTTTCCAGAAACTTCAAAACAACCTATAAGATCTACTAAGTGTAATTCTCTGTGATGATAGAAAACAAACTACATATACCCCATTGACTGACGATGGAATTACAGCTGGTGAAATGCCATTCAGTGCTTCCATCAATCAAATTACAGATACCCTACTGAGTGATACTGCAATTACCTCTGGTGCAATCCCATTAAGTGCTTCCATCAATCAAATTACAGATACCCTACTGAGTGATACTGCAATTACCTCTGGTGCAATCCCATTAAGTGCTTCCATCAATCAAATTACAGATACCCTACTGAGTGATACTGCAATTACCTCTGGTGAAATGCCATTCAGTGCTTCCATCAATTAAATTACAGATACCCTACTGAGTGATACTGCAATTACCTCTGGTGCAATCCCATTCAGTGCTTCCATCAATCAAATTACAGATACCCTACTGAGTGATACTGCAATTACCTCTGGTGCAATCCCATTCAGTGCTTCCATCAATCAAATTACAGATACCCTACTGAGTGATACTGCAATTACCTCTGGTGCAATCCCATTAAGTGCTTCCATCAATCAAAGTGACTGCTACTGAGATAACTATTGAATGTGCTAATGTTTCAAGAGTCATTGAAAAAGTCTTCTGAAGAAGAAAAAACAGTTGAAAGTCATGTTTTAGGACACTACCAAAGAAAATTTAGAGGAATATCATGGTACATATATTGATAGTGAAAATACTGATTTAGGTATTTCATATTATTCATCTCAAAACCATCAAAACTCAGAATTCTCTCAAAATCAGTGGCTTAAGCAAAAAGGTCTCAAAATTAGCCATCTGAACATCCATTATCTTTTTCAAAAACTAGATGCAAATTACTTCTTTCAAGAACAATTCAGTAATTGATATTTTTTATCATAGAAACTTTTTTGCAAAACATTTTTCATGATAAGGAACTTAAAATTCCTTACTAAAGTTTTCAAAGAAATGATAGATTTTTATGAGGGCTTCTCATTTACATTAAGGAAGGCATTTTTTCAAAAAAATGAGAGCTTGAGGAAATTGGTATGAAAATAATCTGGCTAGAAATGAGACATAATGTCCGAAAACCATTTATATTAGGCTGTGTATATAGTTCACCAAATACTGACAATCTTGGTATAATAAATTTCAAAACAGCTTGAAATGCTGTATATAGAAAACAAAGGAGTCTGATCAGTGGGTGACTTCAATTACAATTTGTTTTATGATACCATGCAAAGCTGGATTAAAACTGAGAATTCTCTGAATTATCAACAGCTAGTTCATGTACTCACTAGGGTAACAGAGGTAACTGAAACACTAATTGATCACATCTATCCTAACAATGTTGACAATGTATAGAAATTGCAGTTCCCTGATATTCCAAAAGTGATCACTGTCCTATATATTGGGTACTAATACTTTATTCCACAGTACAGTGAATTTTAAAAACTTTGCATTTTGTTATTTAATGACAGTGTGTGTGGTTATATATATATATATATATATATATATATATATATATATATATATATATATATATATATATATATATATCTGACAATGCTGACACTACCAACTATTTATTGTTTAAAAGATTATTTAATGAATAAACTGTTATCTTTAACCCTTAAACCAGACTGAGAATTTTCAAAACATTTATACATGGATGACATTACAGACTACAAAACTTGATTCTGGTATGTACTCACCATGTCCTTAAACTTTTGGATCAACATATGTATATTACAGCACTGAGATTGTGAGAAACATGCTAGGGTTAAATCAAGAGCACAACTATAAGTTATGGCTTGTTAACTCACTTGTCTCATATGGGTAGGAACAGCTACATCTGGCAGTGAAATTATTGAAGTCATTGTAACAGAGGTTCACATGAGGACATGGTCCAGGACAGTAGTTGGGACTCAAGCTACAGTGGTCACCACTAAATCTGTTGATACAGGAGCAGTTGTACTTGTTGTCCCAGTCATTACACATTCCACCATACAGGCAACCATCTGGATTCTCTTTACAGTCATCTGAGATGAAAATTATTAACTGACATGAACTTTCATATTTTCTTAGTTTTACATTATATCTCATATTGGTTTTTACAAAAAATATCAAACTATGTTGGACGTAAATATCTCCTGACCTCACTTCTGATGATCAAACAATTATGAATTCAAAACAAGAGTGGATTTTAGATAAATGGCTGACATGTGCATACTTGCCAAATCAAGTGAAGTTGGCCAAGAAATATTGGCTAGTAGGAAGTTTTCTGTAGAAATTTCTTTCCATGCTGTCAGTTGCATGTGTACTGAAAAACAGCTACTTCAATGTTTCTCTACATTTTGTATCTTCATCCATATTCGATGGCATATCAGCATCACTTCTCCCATACTGAATAGCCATTATGCCTGGATGATTTTGCTCAAAGTTGGTCAAATTCTTTTGGAAGGTTTGAAAAAATGTCATTTAAAGGTTTTTTCTATATTTAGCAACAAGAACCCTTCATCCCATGATGCTGTCAGATTTTGTCAAATTATGCTGAGTTCTCTTCATGAATCATTTAAAGCTTTCTCAGTTCTTAGTAATGACAACATTAGGCGATACCATATTAGCATCATTTACACAAAATTGAAAAACTTCATGCTTAGATGATTTATGTCAAATTGGTCCAATTATGTTCAGCAGTTTATAACAAGTCATTGAAAGAGTTTTCCTGTTTTTTAGTTACAACAACCATATTTGATGGAGGATCAGCATCAGTAAAACTTCAAAGCTCCTAACGCCAGGGTGTTCTGTTGAAAAAGTGTAACATTCTCTTCAGCATTCTTTACAAAAGGTTTGTTTGCATATTATACTTGTAACTGCAGCCATATTTGATGACAAGTCATTATTGTTTTAAATAAATTTTTAAAGCCCTCCGATGCTAGTATGATTTCTTCCAATTTATTTGTTAAATATTCTGATGTGCATTTTTTTAAAAGTCATTTAAAGTTTCCATAATTATAGAAAGAGCAGTCTTAAATCTGATCACCATTGGCATCATTTATATACACTTGAAAGGCCTTCAAAACAGAATGTTTTCTATCAAATAAATTCCACTCTGTGGTGTTTGAAAAGTCATTTAAACATTATTTCTAATCTTGTGACAGCCACCATAATTGATGACAGACAGACACCACCTGTACAAATCTGAAACTGCAACATATTTAAAAACCTTAATGCCAGGATGCTTATGTAAACCTTGGTCAGAATGTGTTAAGCAGTTTTTGAGAAAACGTTGGAATTTTTCTTGGTTTTCTTGTGCAATGGTGGCCAAGTTTGATGGTATACAAGCATCATTTATACACATTTGAAAGCCCTTAATGCTAAAATGCTTTGTGTTGAATTAGAAAGAATGCTGTTGTGAGCTGTTTGAAAGTAAGTAATTTAAGCATCTCTCTAGTTTAAGTAAAGATGGCCATATTTGATTGGGGTCAGACAGATGATGCACAATGGCATATCATCATCAATTGTCCAATAATAAATCATTTTTGCAATAATAAATCATTTGTTAAATGCTGAATCATTTGTTTAACACTAAATCTTGTATGAGAGAATGCTGATAAAATTGGTCATATTCTGTTTAGTGGTTTTGAAACAGAGACATTTAAATGTTTTTTTCTTATCTTAGTGATGACATAGATTTGATCATGGATTGGCATGATTGGCATAAATTTGAAACCCCTTCAAGCCAGGATGCTTTTGATAAAAATCTGGTTATATTCTTTTCCAAGATTTTACTCTAAAGGTCAATTAAAGGTCTTTCTTTTTAATACTGTCAGCATTCTTCAGCAAAAGTGGACTTCTGCAGAAAGTGTACAGATTTTTCTCAATGCATTTTCTGCAAATTTCAACAAAGGAAACATCTACAAAATGAAAAGAAAAAAAATGAAACACATTCTAAGAGTATTCTCCATTAGTTTAGTCTTAGTCCTGAACAAATCTAGAGTTCCAGTTATAGGTATGCCCTCTGCAGAATTCTGAAATGATATGTAAGAGTTTAACGTTTTTTCTGAGTTCATCGTGGTATAAACTGTCAGTTGCCGACTCACACAGTAAATAACACCCGAAGGGTTTTTCTGGTACATGGCTATTTATAGCACTTGGGATGTCCAGCTTGATCGCAAAAAGGTTATAATAATACCAGTCCATTAACCAATGGAAGCCAATTTTTTTCAATTATTTTTGTTAGAATGTTGTTTTTCCTTAATGCTTACTTCATGTATGCCTTAACTGGCGGTGTTTATCTTATGTTGTACACGTGACTCTATTTATAGAAGTGGGTATTCTTAGAAAAGTAGTTCTCCTTACAGTTCATACAGAAATGAACGCCATTCATTTTGATCATGTGGTAACATTCTGACTAATGGAAATGTTATTTTCCTTTACCAGCTACTGACATTGCAATTATTGCAAAATTAACTCTGAATTTTTCAAATGGAGAATATGGAAATAACTTTAAATTTCAACTGAATCAAATGAATTTCATTAATATTTTAGAAAGACAAGTCTATTTGCACATAATTTGGCTGATGCAGGACAATACCAAATGATGCAGCAAGACAAAATCAATAAAAGGCAGATCTATATTGATGGGATGATGGAAAAAGCAAATAACATTAGAATGTGTAGGAATGGTCCCTAGCTATGCTTGTAACAAGGATATACTGGTGGAGATTTCAAACTGACAGAACCAGAAATGTGTTCATTGCACACAAATCCCCATCTTCATCATGCTGAACAACCCTGAGGTCAAATAGACATGAGAAACTGACACAAATGGAAATCTTGACCAAAATCAATGAAATAAACTAATTTTGGAAAGATGGCAATGTACTCACCTCGATGCATCAACACATAAATCAGTATATCCCCACGATTAATAATGACTGAGAGATTGATTTAAGTGCAAAAATGAACCAAAGTTGATGAAATATGAAATGCAGGTCATAGTGACCTAATTTTAGTCATTACTTTTTTTTAACTCAACAAGACACATCTATATAGCAAGTTAAAAAAAACTCTGATAAACTAATATAAATTCAAAAGTAAAGTAAGGTCAGTAAAGCATGAACTGTAGGTCATGAGCTGTCAGTTAGAAAGGAAGCTCCACCTTCCCCAAGTTATGTTGACCAATAGATTATTTTATATTAATAATACAAGTCAATCAATAGTCTTAAACTAAGTAACTGAAAAGAGCAAAAACCAGCAAGTTTTGTGAAATTCATCATTAATTTATTTCCCTTGAATACAAAAGTGCAAGCTTCAAAAGAACTTGCAGTACTGTGAATTAAATCCCAAACAGTCTTAAAAGTTCCATCACAATTCCAAATGTGTGAGTTTCCAACTGAATTCCAGTGGTATTCCAAATAAGTTCCAATTCTGAATGTGTTGTTAATAATAATAATAATGAGGACTTTGTATAGCGCCTAATCTTTAGAAGCTCTAAGCGCTTTACAACATTAGACAACCCCTATAAGATAAAAAATATATAATGCTATGATTACAAAAACAAACACCATGAAATTAGAAAACATTAAAAAACACGCTGAGAATATTTAAGGTAGGAAACATTATTAGGTCTTTAAGTTTGTTCTTACAGTCTAAATAAGTGAGTTTTGAGAACCCTCTTGAATGTGATCACTGTGTCTTTGTGTCTAAGTTCAGTTGCTGGGCCCTGGTATGCAAAAGAATGCTGTCCATATGACTTTGTTTTCATAGTGGGAATAATGAGCATACGACTGTCAGAAGAGGAGCGTAAGTATCTTGCTGGTGTGTACACATGGGTGAGGTCGGATAGGTATATTGGACTAGAGTCCGACAGTGAAACGTAGCACAGAGAACAAATTCTGTGTTTGATTCTGGATCAAATGGATAGCCAGTGTAGGGTACAGAGCAGCGGGGAGGTGTGCTCTGATCGTGGTACTCTAAGTATGATCCAAGCAGCTGTGTTTTGAACTTTTTGAAGTTTCTGGAGCAGATATTGAGATGAACCAGACAGAATTGAGTTACAATAGTCCAGTCTTGAAAGTACTAATGAACACACAAGTATTTTAGTGGCATCAATGGAAAGATATTTGAAAATTGAGCTGATGCGTCTCAGCTCAAGATATGCAGCCTTGCGTATGTTCATGACATGTTGGTGCAATGTGAGAGTACTGTCCAGAGTAACACCTAGGTTTCATACTGATTGTGTGAATTTAATGTTGGTGTTGCTGATATTTATTGTTTTAGGTAAAGGATGTGAATGAGAAAGTCAGTGTGTTGTGATCAGAATGGCCTCAGTTTTATCATCATTCATCTGCAGCTTGTTACATGTCATCCATGATTTCACATCAGAAATGCAACTCTCTACACCTTGGATGGTAGCATCAACTTCAGTTGGGTGGCTAGATTTGTATATTTGGGTGTCATCAGCGTACAATTGGTGAGACACTGGATGATGATCTATGACACTTGAGAGCGACTGAGTGTACAGAATGAAGAGAACAGGTCCAAGAACAGAACAGACCCCTGTGTAACACCACAACACAGATCAACTGGGCTGGAGTGTATTCCATTTGCAGATACAATTTGTGTCCTGTTGACCAAGTAAGACTTGATCCACAGTAAGGCTTTATCATGAATGCCAAATACATGCTGGAGACAGTGAAGTAATATATCATGGTCTATTGTGTCAAATGCTGCAGACAAACCAAGGAGGGTGAGGACTGTAATCTTTCCGCTATCCAAAGCAGAGAGAATGTCATTAACTACTTTTAGAAGAATAGTTTCAGTACTGTGGCAAAGGCGATATGCAGATTGTACATTGCTAAAAAGACTGTTTGAATTTAGATGAGATACAAGCTGGAATACAACAACCTTTTCTAAGATTTTTTATATGAATGGGAGATTAGAAACTGGGCGGTAGTTCTTTAAATCATTATGGTCTAGACTTGGTTTCTTCAGCAGAGGCTTTACAATGGCAGTTTTGAAAAATGATGGGAATTCCCTGGATGAGAGAGAGGTATTAATAACATCTGTTAGTGAAGGCAATACTGGATCTAAGCACTGAAGCAGCAGTGACGTTGGAATTGGATCAAGTTCACATGACTTTGGTGCACTCTTCATCAGGATTGTATGTACAAAATCCATAGAGATAGGTTCAAATGATGCTAATGGTTGCCACTTAAATTCTGTATCCCAACTGTATGGTGATGACGAGTCAATTGAAATTGTGCTGTCAAGCTTATATCTAATGGTTTGTACTTTGTCACAGAAGAAATTTGCAAACATGTCTGGAAGGTCGACTGGAGAGAAGGTAGTTGAAGTGGTATAGATTTGTTCCTTGACTTTAGCTTGTTAGTAATCTCGAAGAGCTCTTTGCAGCTGGAACTTTCCATGATCTTAGTACTGTAGTGGGCTGATTTTGCTGCATGGACTATATTTGTGACATTCGTCTTAGCGGCTTCATAGATTTGCTTATGAATAGCGAGTCTGGTGGAAAGCCAAAGCCTCTCAGCTTTACGGCGGTCTCTTTTAGCAGTGCGAAGCTGGTCCCTAACACTGCTATACCAAGGAGAACACTTTTGAATTGATACTCTGCACTTGGTAGCTGGGAAATGTTTGTCAACCAATGAATGCAGGCAGTTATCGAGTTGTTCTGCAGTAGGAGGTAAGCAAGTTGTTAGGTTAGCTTGAATGTCGTGCATTAGTTTGCTTCTATTTATCATACGAAGGTTTCTTTTAGTAGCAGATAAAGGTGGAGGGTTAGGGACTGATACGTCAAGATGGCATATAATGCAGAGGTGATCTGATGCAAGGTCATGGGATACCAGGGAGGACCGTAGAATGTTATCATTGGGTCTATGCAGAATCCAGTCTAAAATGTGACCATGTTTATGGGTGGGTTGGTTAACTGACTGTTTGAGGTTGATGTTGTTGTTGTTGTTGTTGTGGGGTTTAACGCCATTTTTCAGCACGATAGGCTATACATGGCAGCCAGTATTAATGGTGGAGGAAGAACCCGGAAAACCCCGGAAAGAACCACCGACCCACGAGAAGCTACTGGCAAGCTTTCTCACATGCCCACATTGGGTTTGAGGTTGAAAACATTAATGGAATCTATGAGTTTTGATGTATTTGGGTTTCCGGAACAGTCAAAGTCAAAGCTGAAATCTCCAAGAATAATCAGGTTGCCACCTATCGAATTTCCATAGTCCAGGAGATTCGGAAACTGCTCCAAAAAAAGAGAGTCAGCCAGCTTGTTTTTTCTACTAGGAGGAGGGCAGTAGAGGCAGAAAAAATGGACTGACCTTTGCTCCACTGTGAGTGTGGTTTGGACTAGTTCAAAGAATGTGTGGTCGAAATTGAATGTTGTGGGTTAAGACTTTTTATTATGGAGTTCTTTGTGATGACAGCAATTCCACCTCTGCGAGAATTACGGGGGAACGACTTGATGGAGTAACCAGTGGGTGTTAGATCTGCACACTTGGGCTCATCGCCTGATGTTTTTAGCAATGTTTCTGTCAGGAAAAAGACGTCAATATTCTGGTCGTTGATAAAATTAACTAGTTCTGTGCGCTTTTCCGGTGGTCCTACTGACTAGGCACTGAATAATGCAATACCCAGAGGTATCTATTGTATAGTTAACACAAAGGTTGATGAATTAAGAGGAATTTGAATTAGGTTATCTAAATTAACGGTCAAATTTTTTTTAAACTGTTGAGCTGAAATAAGGGAGATAACTGGAATTCTTCTTCCTGTTCTATGCCAGCCAGCTTTGAAATGTTTCTTTTTTCGCTTCTGTTTACATTTAGGTAATGATGAATGTAGTCCCAGTTCATTTAGTCTAGAGCACAATGTAGTGTGGACAGCCAAGGAGTGATCATTTAAAGCAATTAATGAGGGTCCATCGTAGCATAAACGGGGTGACTAGCAAGTATCACGTGATGGCGGTTTGTTCAAAAACAGTGGAGCAAGACAGCTGAGAAAAAGTCTAATTGTTCTCATTTCCATAACAAGGAGATAAGAAACACACATGAATTTAACAGCCAATACATAATGAACACAATAACGTAGATGAAAACAGGCAACAAGCACAAATATCATGAAAACGGCACTAAAAAAACGGAACAGCTGCTTCAAGCCGATTAAGCGATAGTGGCCATCTTGTTTTATGTGCCTGTAATTTTGAAAATGCTAATATGCCAGTGGCCTGGAATGTGGTAATGTGTTAACTGTCTTTTGATGTGTCACAAAAATATAATTAAAAAATGATCCTGTCTAAAATCACTATAATTCCAAATTAATGTCCCAGTCCAAGAATATTATGATAAGCACTTTGTAATTCCAGTGAATAATAATTTGAATAAATAATTCCACCCAAATGAAATACTGAACACAACAATAAGACTGATTCTACTAAAGATGTTAATGCAAGAATGGGTAATTTCTCAGGTAAACAAAATTTTATAAAAAGCTAGGACACATAAATAGAACAAGGCTGGTGGTCAAAATTTCATCTCTAGAAAATTCTAAGTTGTCAATAAGATAAGGAAATAAAGAACATGGAAAATATCAGGCACATCAATTTTTTCCATGGGGAATACCAATGTCCTAGACTCAAATTAAGATAAACATGTATACTTCCACTGATAATGATCTGAATAATTAATCCATAATCACAGATATAATTTAGCTGTGTATTATGTTGTTTGCAAAATAAAAGTTACTGGTCAGGAACACCATTAACTTCTTTGGACAAGGTCAAGTACAAAATACTGATGTATATAACATATCATCATTAAGAAAAGCCGACAAATACTACAAAATAAATATACATAGCAAATAATTATAGCCAAAAATGTATCTGTCAATCAGGAACATCAATATGAAACTTAATCATGTAGTTATACAGCTTAGTGGATTTTCAGTTTGGATTAGAGCTACTGAGTACAGTTAGTAGAGTGTGACAATAATACTATATGATCTTTCCACATTTGTGGCAAGACATCCAACCTATTGGTAAGGAAGCCACACCATTGCTAAAAAAGCCAGCCAAAGTAATACTCAGTCTTGAGATAGCATTTCTAGGAAATATTTCTATCAACTTTGATAAAAATTAGCTCTGCCATGCTGGAAAAGAAGTTGAAAATAGGTTTTCCATAATGGTGCAATTTAAGCCGCATCACTGTTAGGAGAGGCAACAAATTCCTGTAAAGCATGTCATTAGAAACACTCCTACCAAATTTGATACAAACTGGATTAGGCATTCTAGAGAAGAAGTAAAAAAATAAGTTTTCCTCCCAGTTGTCATGGAACACACACTAATGCTAGCAAAAACCACCATGGATAGTTTTTACAGAGACCATTTACCATTCTGATAAAAACTTACTTATTCATTCTGGAAAATAAGTTGAAAATTGATTTTCCATTTTTATTACTATGGAAGCAGACAAGTGCTAGGAGGGCCATACAGTACAAGATACGAGTACAGCATGTTTTGAAACACATTTTCACCAAGTTTGATCTAAATTTTCCTAACTGTTTCTGTGTAGTTGAGAACAGCAATGTTGATGGACGATAGATTAAAAATACACAAGAGGCGGAACCATACCAAAAGCCAAAGCCAGCATGACAAAGAGCCATGCAAGATTATATGATTTAAATTTAGTGTACACGAGGGAAATCAGAACATTAGGGCACCAGTTTGTGAAGTCAACTTCACTTTCCAGTTGTGCTCAAGCAAAATGTCAGAAAAAATGGTGATTATTTTGCTCTTATTGCCCACTATCCTGACCCTTTCATCACTGAAAATAGATTAAATGATAATCTATCATGGAATACTTCTGTTACTTAGTAACTTACCAACATTAGTCTCACAGTTCTGTCCAGTGAATCCAGGCCTACATGTACATTCATAACGCACAGAGTCAAACTGCTGACATGTTCCCCCATTTTGACAGGGATTGGAATTGCAGAAATTTGATGTTCTCTCACACCTGCAAAACAGACAAAGATATTCTTGAGGTAACCTATGTACAACTATACCTTACTCCCTTGAAATGATAATGAACAATTTATGAACTGTTCAAAAAGTATTCATAAACCATTAACTGCATCCATGAATCATTCATGAAAAGGTTCATGAAATATCCATGAATATGCATGAACTGAAAATGGCTATTTAATGCAACTCAGATTTCACGAACTGTTCATGAAACAACACTACATAACTGTTCTTGAACAGTTCTTGAATTATTCATGAACTTAATTCATTAACAATTCATAAAAGTTCACAAATTTGGTCATCATTTTTCATGAACAAGGGCATGAAAATGTTCATAAACTACAGATGGACAAAGTGTCTCATGAATGATTCATGACTGTTCAGGAACAGTTCCTATAAAAAAAAATTTATCTGACAAATACTTATAGTAAAATTCCCTCCTGAATCACAAAATGTTGGGGGTGGGGGTCCTAAAACAGTAAAAACAATGCAATATATATTATCTTAAGAGCAGTCTTCTTTAATTTCTGATAAATTTCAAAGATGCATTAAAGAGAATATGTAAATTGACAGTCAATATTGATCTTTTTGACTCTCTTAGGAACACTTGTTGTATGTTCTGTAATTTTTCTATGAAATGTTTTTTTTTAGAGATATTGGGCATTTGTGTTTAAATAATTGTTCAAGCATATTTAATTTTGATACATCAAAGGGCTGTCTTGGTTGTTTTTCCTGATTTTAATGATCTCTTTCCTGAGATTCACCTGTTGGATAACTCTCTTTTCTGGGCCAACAATCACATCCCATCCTTGTTACTACTGAATGTCTCCATCTGCGACTTTAGCCATTCCATCTGATCACTCTTTGAATCTTTCATGTTGTTGCAGTAGTCACTGCTTAATATCTCTTCCATCTTGGTCAATTACAACTGTCCAGTTTTTTAATTTTCTTCATTAACCTACCAACTTCATCCTTTAATTATTTGACTTTTCTACTGTCTTGCTCTTAAGAAAGGTGTTTCACTACTTTTAAATCTTTATTTAATGTCACATACCATTTTAATTTTTTTTTAAATTTCACAATAAAGTTGATACACAATAGCAAGTCCCACAATCATAAATGAATTGTGCACTTCGCATTTTGAAACTATTATAATCGATAAATATACAAAATATTGCACATCAATACTGATTTCATGCTCAATTGTCACTGACTCCAAAACCCGCCAGGTTTAAAAAGAACCTTTTTGTAATTGGCAGTAATATAATTATTGCTCCCAAGAACATATTTCAGCTTGCTTCCGAGAACAAGTGTGTGGAATAGCGAGTTTTACAATTTTCAAAATTTCATCATAAAAAATTTACGAAAGTATAAAACTAAGTTAACATCACACTTTTCATTGATAAGATATACAGAGAAGGGATAAATTAATATCATATTGGTCTCTAAATAACTTACTCAACAACAACGATGATCATAGTACATGGATCTAAACTATTGTGAGGTATATACGACAAAACACTTAAATTTCAGTTTCATGATTTTAACTGAAAATGTGTCTGGTTTTAGATTTACAAAATACAGTGCATACAATATAATAAAATACATAATATCAAATATAATACATGCAAGTAATTTTAAACAATTCAATTTAAAAATCCTTGAGAATTGAAAAACAGAATAGACTTGATTGTGCAATCAAGAGATATCCTTTTGGCAGCAGGCATACCATAATTTTGTTAGTAAATCTAAATTTTAGTGAAAGGGGAAAAATTTAAGTAATGATTTTCTTTCACTGATGCTAAAGGGCACATACTACCTGTTAATCTTTTAAATACTTTGAGACAATTACAATAGTTTATCCACCCATTATTTGGTTTCATTTTATAAAGATATTGTTGATGGTTTTTTCAAGATACATGTATCATTATGTGTCCTATTTATTCAAGCTTTACTTCATAGAATTTACAGTAATTTTTACAGATGCAAGCCTGTTTTTTTGTAAAATATAATTTTTGGTGACAGTATTACAGATTTAATGAAATACTTGCTTAAAGACACCCAGTTATGCTCTTTCTGTCATCCTTTCATTGATGGGACAAGTTAACAAAATTACTGGCACGATTACAAACTGAATGCATTTCATATTGCTATTATATCAGTAAAACATATTCCACACCTTTTTGTCTGTCAAGATTTCAGAGACATATTTCCACTACCACTGACTGTCTCCATTTATGATATTCTTCATCTTAATTAAATGTTCATCTTGATTGAAAATTATTTGCTGATGTTTGTCCATGTTTCAATATTAATGATATTCATCCTTTTTGTTATTTTCTCATAATCAAATGGTGACTGATTCCCAAAAAGCAATACATCTTGTATGTCAGATTAATCATATGATAAGTACATGCTAATTTTCTTCTTAATCCACAAAACGACACAGTGAAATCAAAGATGACTGTACCATCTTTGTTCCTTTCATTACTTCTGGGTAGTGTGATTCAGAAATTGACCTTTAGAACTATTTCCTGGATTGTGAAGACACTTTATAAAATTAATTTTGTATACAGCTGAGCAGTTTTTATGTTTAATAATCCTTAAGCTTGACTTTATCACTAAGTATTGAAAAAGGATATAGAAAAAGGGATGGCATCTCAACATTGTCCAGATCACTAAAAACACCTATTTAAAACTGTTCTGTTCTATTATTCTTCATATATTACTGTTTTATTCAATATAGAATACTTAAATAATAATAATAATAATAATAATAATAATAATAATGAGGACTTTGTACAGCACCTAATCTTTAGAAGCTCTCAGCGCTTTACATTAGACAACACCTATAACAAAAAACATAATGGTATGATTATAAAAAACAAACACCATGAAATTAGAAAACATAAAAAAACATGCTGAAATATTTAAGGTAGGAAACATTATTAGGTCTTTAAGTTTGTTCTTGCAGTCTAAAGATTAGACAAATGAGTGGATGCTTGTTTGTTGTTTATTTTTAAAAGGACATCCTAAACATTGTGACCAAAAGTCTTTTCTTTGGCTGGAAAAAAGCTTATACCAGTATTCCTATTCTGTTATGTTTGAAAACTTGGTCCAAAAATGTGCCACTTTTGTAACAGATACCTCTATCGCATACAACACTGAAATTTTATTTCACAGAGTTTAATTTTTAGATGACTTACGTGTGCAGTTTTAAATATGATGGCTTTAAGGAGACTCTTTTCATTGCCCATGTCATTATATATATATATATATATATATATATATATATATATATATATATATATATATATATATATATATATATAGTTAGGTATATTCAATTTACATTGTTCATTAGTTTTTTTTAATTATTTTATTTCATTACATGCTATTGTAATACAATACTGTATGTTGGACTTGACCTTGTCCAAAACTCAGTTCATTTCAGCTTAACCGGAACTAAATTTTTTATATTTTATTTTGTGTAAACATCAAATACATAGTTAAATTATTCTCAATTCTTATGTGTATGGGTTTTAAATTATAATTATTATTAATATAAGTAAATATATTTGGGTCTAGTTCTATGTTTTGAAATTTCCTTAGTGTATTTGACTACTGTGTAAACATCAAGATCATTCTAAAAGGTTATTTTCCATTAGGTAATAACTGTTTTTGGAAAATGCTAATCATGACCTGAGGTCAAGTAGAGAACTATAAAATCTTGTAACTGAGAGGATTGTTCAGTCGTGCTTTAAGATCTAGCAATTTGAAGTTGTATTATATGTTGTGTCATGTTGGGCTGAATTTTATTTCTTCTTATTATTAAATTCAAGTGATTATTTTCTTGGGAAATACAAATGTGCTCTGATAAAATTCTTGGATAGAGACATTCACTGGAATTTGTAGTAAATTGAAACCTGGAATTATATTACTGTGATTCAACAAAAGACTGTTGACTCATCAACACTTCATAAGCTACCGAGACATCATCGCCTTCATTTTTTGGATTTATTCTGGACTTATACTGAATTTTATTTAGGACTTTAAATTACTAGGAATTGTGTATGAAATTCTTGGATTATTTTGGGATTTAATTTGCAATACCATTAAGTTATTTTTTTTCTAATTTTCACTTTGTATTCTAGGACAATATATTATTTGTTTGAATTTTACAAAGCTTGTTGCTTTTCACTCTTTTCTGTTACTTAAGAGCATAGATTTGGAACTATATATATATATATATATATATATATATATATATACACACACACACACACACCACACCCTCAATAACTTGCACACTGATAATTAGCAAACCTGCTTGTAATGCCAGGTCAAGGTCAGTCAAGGATCCTTTATTTCTTTTACTAAAAAGTACCAAAAATTTAGCCCTTATTTGACATGATGAAAATTGCGATCAAAATTAGTAACTCAAAGCCTTGATATGTCGCTTCATTTATTGTCGCAAACGGTTATATATATAAAGTGGAAATTTAAATCAACATTGCAAAATTATCAACTTTTAATAAGAAGTCAAGTATTTTGTTAAAGTTTCTTTCCAAACAGCATTCTTGGTAAATAACAGTACGCAACAAAATTTCAATCAATGAAATAAATTTTGTTGCTAACGCTTACAAGAGGCAGCACTTTAATAAATAAGTACTCATTAAATAAGATTTTTTATCAAGGAAATGTGTGTTTTAGTTGTATCTTTTCGTTCGGTTTCATAATCATAAATACATTATGCCCCTGATGTATTCAAACATGAAATATGTAAATCTACCGTAACAACATACATGTCTACGAACATTTCTGTTAGAACCTAATTAAGTGTTGATGGTGTTTTTGGTACCTAATTTGAGTAAGTATTTGTTGCATTGCTGCAATGAATGAAAAGCCAACCTCCTTGATCATTAATTGCATCTTTTGTGCCAAATAAAGTGGGTGGACTAATTGAAAAGTTAAAAGGCATGCAAATCCAACCTGCATAAGAGCTAATGGCTCCGGTCTATTGTCAGGTCAACTCATTGTAATTGATCAATTGAACAGTTACAATGTTTTGCATGAACCTAATAGTTTTGTCACGTAGTACAAGTCTTGAGACACCTTTGACATTTTTTCTACTAACTGACCAATACATTTTATCAATCATGATGAAACCAAAGAAAATTACTTCATTGTTGTTAGGCTAGCTAATATCATGAATTATTACTTGCAAATGTTATAGGTTAAAATAATTTATTTTAAAAGTCAATAAATTTGTTTAATTTTAATCTCTTTCTATTATTTCTACCTAATTCAGATTTCTATATACTTTGATTTGACAATGACAGGAATTGAACATTCGCACGTTCCTCTCTCTATCTTGACTCTATTTAACTGTATTGTTTGTTTATGCATTATTGCTTTAGAATATTATATTAATGCACAAGTACGATAATTATGTTTTTATTTTACCTTAAAAGTGTACATACCAAACTCATTAAAATGTGATCCCAGTATGATAAAAACTAAGAACAATAATGTTTGGTTCAATGCACGCATTTAGGGAGCATATTTACATAATGGTGCCACCACATAAACATTTAAGGTTTGAACTTGCCCTGTATGAAGTAGATCCCTTGGGTTCGAATCACTCAAACACTTCACTAAACTTAAATAATATCTTTAAATACAATAAAGAAGTTTCAGAAATAATGCTTAAAAATAATTGTAATACCATAGAAACTCTGTTCAAATTTGCTTTGATAAAGTGATCTTGAATCCCTGTTTAATTTAAACTGCTATAGTAATTAAAGGTGTCAAAGAGTACTCTGGTGCTTGGGTACCCACCAGTTCATAATTACCAAGGCAATAAAATTAGCTACAGGGTACCTGATTAGCTGGTGTAAAAAAAAACACCAAAAACATGTTTCCAAGTTCAGATTAAAGATTATATCTGGCAACGTCAGAAGCAAGTAAGACACAGAATGTGTCTACTGATCTTATATTTTCAACATTTGTGACCGTTTGGCTATGTACATTGAACAGTTTCTTATTTTTTATTTATAGCAACTGTACATGACATGGTTCCAAGAAAACAGATGGGTTTCTTGAATTTGAAACCATGTGTCACAGATTCTTTATAGTGTGATACACACTTACGCTGCAGACCAGTCTACATTAAAGAAAAAAACATGGCACCAAATATTAAGTGAAATGGGCTTTATTGACATGATTTGTGGGTGTCACATGACTAAAAATGTTAGAGCAGAGGGATTTTGTTAAACTGAAGAACATGCTGCATCAGGAAAAGGACAAATCAATAGCATATTACAAATTTTGAAATATCCTTTCTACAGTGATTAATACAGCATTCAGAATTTGTGGACTTGACTTTACGACCTTACAGCGAATGTTAAACATGTGATGTAGACTAGTTAAAATAATTTATTTTGTCTTGTGTCTGTATTCTTGTATTAATCCACATGGATTTAGTTGATTTGTTATAATAATTTTAACTGCAGATACAGCTAAGTTGCAAAAATAAATGTATGTTTTTCGTATGGTTTTCTGTAATTATGGCAAGTAATATATAGATTATACATTTTATGCTAGATTGCACTTTTGGCCACTCAAATTAGTAATAATTACGCTTATAACTCTTGGGGGGTTGGCACGCATGAATTTTCAACAAAGCAATTCAGGTTCAAATTTAATATAATTTTCCTTTGCTTGGGTACCCAGATAACTGATCATTAGAATCAACAGTTACCCAGTAGAAGTTTTCCTAAACTTTTGACATCTTTAACAATAATTATGTTAATATTATGGAGCAAAAGGCAATTATGATCAAAGTACACAATTCCATCTTAACCCAAGCTAGATTCATGGTTTACATGATTAACTGGCCTGGATTGCTGCTAGAGAACAAAAGACAAATCTGCCAATTGCAAACGGAGATGCCAAAACAACCAGTTTTCCAATATGTAAAAAATTACGATTTTGTTATGCCAAAACAAACAACTAAAACATAAATGATCTTAGCTGATCCATATTCACAATCTTAACCCTTGTTATGATCAGTCTTCCATGAACATGTAACAGTTAAGTGACTATACACTGGTTGTGTGCCTTATACAATTGAACATGTGTACGTTGTCAAAGATTACCTGATTTTGTAAGATCACCTATAACACTGAAAAACAGTAACTTGTCAATGCAAGGATGAAAGTAAATGAATTATATATGTGGGTCTAGATGAAATGTAATCTGGTAGAATGCGATCTGGTAAAATAATGAATATGATGCAAAATCTGCATCCAACATTTTAGGGAATCAATAAAGATATAAGTAATGCTAAGCACGATATGCACTGTTAAAGTTCTGGGTAAACTCTAAACAGCCTGTGAATTATAAGTCTTTACATGTAGTTTATGACTGTTTATTGACATGGTTCTTGAAAGAACTGGTCACTGCTGTGGGACAAGTTGATCTTGCCAATTTTGTCTTGACATTTTGTTTTTATCTAAAAGTGTTGGGACACAGAAAATTGGGTGCTCCAAGATTTACAGCCATTATGGTAATATAATATACCTGACATCACATAACCAAATGTCTCTCAAATCCAGAACCCTAGTAACCATGAAGTGAATAAAACCATACAGATTGATTTGCTGGAGAAAAAGTATTTAATGAAGAACTTGGTTTGCATTATGATTTGAAAGCCATTTTCAGAACCATTTGTTTGTAATAAATGTGAGAAGATAAATACTTCCAGAACTAGTTGAATTAAATTAATAGAAAATTTACTATATGAAGGTATATGTATCCATCTTGAATATTTCACCATGTATTAAGCCATACGGCTTGAAAAATAAGCACAGCAGAAATTAAACATTGTAATTAACACTAACTGATAGGAGTACCTAGCTCACATGAAGGTAATAATAGGCCAAAATATTGGGCAAACTGCTGCTAAAACAACCAATGTTTTCCGAGACAAAGAATTATGAATGCATAAGCATGATGAGAGTTCCTATGTAAAATTGACCTTGTTTTCAAAGAAACAGTAAAATTTCACAACTACCTCAATCACTGATGTGCCTGTAAGACATTCGGAAAATTAAGTAACTGCATGTATTCCCTATACTTTATAGTGATCTCTGAAATATTTAATGGAAACCAAATAATACAGACCAGTGTTTCCAATAGGGTTGCGAGACTGTGAGTAAAAAATCCCCTTGGTGTCAGAACTGGGGTTCAGATAGAGTAAAAAAACAAGCCATGCAGTCAGAACTGGGGGTCAAATACCTTATAGTAATCTTTGAGATACATGATGAAAAAAAAATAATGTGACAACTGAGTCTTACCTGGGAAGCTGATAGTTGCCATAAATTGGACACAGACACTTTGAGCCATTCACCAGGTTCTGACACATTCCATACTGTGAACAGGGGTTGGAGGCACATTCATTGATGTTGTCTGTTTCACATCTATTCCCCACAAATACTGAAAATACACAATATGAATTTAGTGACTGACTTGTAAAAATAAACCAGTCTAACTTTGATTAGCCAAATAATAATAATAATAACAATAATAATAATATTTTATTTACAGAGAGTGATTTATTTAGTGAAGAACTATTCTTCCTTGAGGCCTTCCTAAGAAAAGTATAACAATCTGCATCATACAAAGATAACAGTAATTGCTGTTTATTTTAACACGTCTTTAGTATTATAAATGCTAAATTCTATTATGATCTATTAGTAACATATACAATGTCATGAAATGACTTCTTAAATACTGATATTTTCTGCAACATGCAGCAGAAGTGTGTTCCAAAGAAATGTACCCGAGTATTGGAAGCTTTTCTTAAACTGCTCTGTTCTTCCAAAATACAGCTGAACAATAATCTATTGTGGGAAGGAATATCTGAATTGTCGTATAGAATGAAGTTTCTGTGGGTAAATATTTCTTGATTCTGCTGAGTAGGGCAATTTTAGCTGACAGTGCTTACAAAGCTAATCAATTGCATCGTAAATTATTATCTACTGACATACCTGAAGGTTTTTCATGTTTGACATTTTCTGACTGAAAATTATTTACTGTATGAGATAATTCTCAGTTCTTTAACTAACATAGTTTTTGTGATGTCCCCAAAATCATACATTTTGTTTTACCTTCATTAATTACTTTCTTAATTTGTTGTGTCCAACTTTGAACTCGAAATAAGGATTGAGTCTAATCTTGTTTGGATAACTTCAGTATCATAACTAGAATGTATACAATTTGCATCTTTTTGCAAACAATCTGTACTTGTGGATTCATTATTTAATGGAAGAATGCTGATGTAATAAGACAGAGAAGTCCTAAAACAGAGCCTTGAGGGACCCTGAAATGAATCGTGTGAGTTTGAGAGCTAATAGTGCCAATGCTTAATTGTTGAGACCTATGGTTTAGGTATGATCTAAACCAGTTTAAATTAGTTTTACAAACCTCACATGAAATCAGGAAAACAATTTTAGTCAGAGAACCATTATCCATTTCTTGTGTCCAAGGATCTGTTAATTTGTTGAATTCTGTTTGGCATGGATGATATTTTCTAAATCCTGATTGTGATATGTGAAATAAAAAGCAAATTGAAAAACATCAATAGACCTGTATGGCTATTTGCTTTTCAAATAATTGTGACAATATAGGTCAAACAGATAATGGTTTCCAGTTCTCGGGAAACATCTTTTCTCCATTTTAAAATAAGTGTAACCTTTGCACGTTTCGGGATGTCTGGAAAGTTAAAGTTACCACATATTATAACTGAGTTCACATGTGTTAATGGCTTTAATATTACTGGTGCAGCAATATTAAGAATCTGAGAATTAATACCAACCATTCCAGAGAATTTATTAATAATCAATTTATTTAGCATATCAAAAGCCTCAGCAACACATAAATAATCTACTGAAGAAATATTTATCATCAGAATTTTAGCTCTTATAAATAATAGAAGAGCATCAAGCTCAATTGGGACAAAAGTCTGAGTCTGAAAAAAGTTCAAACACCCACCCATCTTGCACTGATGTTACTATGTAAACATGTTGTTGAAGTCTACAGGGGAAACAACTATTTTTGGATGGGTTCAGCTAATTTAGATATTTCCACAATGTCTTGGTACTCTTACTTTCATCAACAGCCTATTTATGCTATTCTTCTTTTGCCTAATATCTATCAATCAGGTCCTGATTACCAATCAACTGCCAATTGTACAATGCTAGGACATAAAAATGGGTGTGATAATTCCAAGCCTCAATGTAAGGCACACTTTTCCAATACATGGATGAGATCATATTTCTGTTAAATCAAAAGATATCTGTACATATTTTGGTCTGTGTGAGACATGTTTAGATTGTAATATTAATTATAACTTACTTTAAATTTTAAGGGCATGATTTTGAAAGAAAAGAGAGAGTTAATAAACAATTCTTCTCAATACTGCAGACTTCATAGCATATAAATGAAGACATCATGTGGGAACTGACACCACAGAATGTATATTGATAGAAGTAAACCCGACACTGACAAAATCTATTCCCACATGCACTGGGCTTGATGAAATAAGTTCAAAAATTGTAACAGTTGCTGCACCTGTGTTACATTAGTCATTAACTCACCTCATTTACCTGAGCAGTAATTATGATTTTTTTTTTCAGCAATGCTAAAACAAGTGAATGTGATCCCAGTTCACAAAAATGGCTCTAAAATATACCCTAGAAACTAAACACCCATTTCAATCCTACCTAAATTATGTAAAATGCTTGAGAAACTAATTTCCAATCAAGTTTGTGAATAAATCAGTACATTCTCACTCTGCCAAGTTTTAATAAAACTTATAGACTGTTGATTTGCTGGAAAAAGACGGGAATCTAAAAGGTGTCTTATTTTTAAAAACAAAATATACATTCTCACAATGTCATAAAGAAGAGTCAGATTTTTGCAAGGACCTTTCCTACCTAAAAGTATAAATAAACCTTAGACTGTTGGTTTGGGAATCTAAAAGGTTAATTATTTTTTAAACTTCTAAATTAGTTGCTCACAAAGTCATACAACTAAAATTAAAATGTTACAGATCTGATACAGATGCAATCAACTGGTCCTCATCTTATCGGTCCCACATAACACAAAAGGTCGCTTTTGGATACATACAATCCAGCTCATTTGAAATTTACAATGCTGTTCCTCAGGGTTCTGTCTTATGACTACTGCTATTTGCTATATTCATAAATGACTTTACCATTTGCACAGAGAACACAAACACAGACTTATCTACAAGTGATGCAACAGTATCAGCATATGGCAATATCAATATTATATAGGCTCTACTGAAATCTAAGATTTATTGAGATGGTTCAAAACAAGTCAAATGGTTATAAATTACTAAAAAACAAATTGTAGGGTAATAACCACATTTAAGAAGCATTCTCTTTCATACATGATGATAAATGGTCAAGTGACTGAAAATGTTAAAGCTGAAAAACTTGTTGCCATTTACTATTATCTGACAATATGGGGAAACTTCATTAAGAACCAGATAGCAAGAATACACTGAAAATTCAGAATTGAACTGCCTGCTTAATTTTAGATCCTCTTTTATTATTTTTTGACAATATGGGGAGACTGCACTAAGAACCAGACAAAAATAATATACTATTAACGCAAACATTTTGAATTAGCATTATTTGACAATATGGGGAGACTGCAATAAGAATCAGATTGCAAGAATACACAAGATTCAGAAGTGAACTGCCTGCTTAATTTTAGATCCTTCTTTAGCGTCATCTGAAACTCTATTCCATGAGCAGAAATGACAAATACTAAGTGACCAAAAAATTTTCATAAAGAATTACTTTTATTACAATTATGCAAATTGTAATATGCCAAAATACAGAACAGAACTTTTACCAAAATCATGGGCCCTGTGCTATAAAATCAACCTCACAAAGTCACCTAAGGCTTTAAAACCCAATACTGAACAGTTTAGGAGCAATTTATTCTGGAGCAAGGATATAAAAAATATCTTACATGCTTAATCAATTGTTTTTGCATGATTCCCTATACTTCATGGGTTATTGTCATCTGATTCAGGATTTCACCATCTGTTATTTCTTAGAGATCTGTTTGACATGACTGTGCCCATCATTATGCAACTTTATGTTCTTCAACTTTCTGATACAAATATATTAGTTAGGGGCTTCAAGGTGGACTAGATACATCTGTATTCTAATATAACTATCCTCATTTGAACAAACAATTATTAGTATCAATACTGTTACTGTTGACAAGTTTCATACTGATTGGATGATAAATATAGTCTCTAGACAGGCAGCAAGCTCAGCCAATCAATTGAAAGGTAAATAATTAAAATGCAGGGATCTCACTTATTATAAAAACTGTCTACATCAACGACAGCATAAACTTATTGATCAAAGTGTGCTACTGGAATTTGGTCTCCAGAGGGGCAATCAAAATCTGACCATAAATATAGTTGTTAGAGTGTAAATAATCTGAGTCATTCAAATGCATGGTCATATCATTAATATGCATGAATTTCACTCATACTCAAACAACAACTTGTAATGAAAAAGTATTTCACTCATACTCAAACAACAACTTGTAATGAAAAAGTATTTATCAACTTCTATCAATATCTGATCAGAAATACAGTTTCTAGAGTGTTGACAATTTCAGCCAATCATATGTATGGTCACATCATTAATATGTATGACTTTCACTCATACTCAAACAACATCTTGTAATATAAAAGTATTTATCAAGTTTGATCAAAATCAGATTAGAAAAATACAGTTGCTAGAGTGTTGACAATTGCAGCCAATCAGATGCATAGTCACTTTTCTAATATGCATGAAGTTTACTGACATATTCAAGATCTTGATGACACATGCAAATTTACCAAATCTGATCAAAACCCTATCAAAATTGAGAGATAAATGATCTCATAAATATGCGTAAGTTTTGGTCAGGATAGAAATCATACAATATTTTGACAAGTTATAAAGTTTAATAAAAAGCCTGCAGACAATACAATCTCTAAAATGGCAAGGCCAACTAAACAAATGCAAGACAATCTCATTAGAATGCTTAAACCTTACTCAAAATTGCATTCATCCAAGATATTGGTCATTTAAGCCTATCTGCCAAGTCTGAGCAAAACTGGATGAGAACTAGTCTCTAGAGTGGTAACAGCCAATCACAATCATGATCACAAAATATGTGGGAACCTTGCTACTGAACTCATCGAAGATACAAGCCCATATTCTAAGACTGACTAAAATCCAATTATGGCCTGCGAAGTTAAAATCCAATTATGGACTGCAAAGTTGAAACAAGCTCAGCCAAACTGATGTATGATCACTTCAATAATATGCATGGACTTCGCTCATTATCAAACTCAACAAAGATCTTAATAATATTGGCCCATTTCACATTTGGTCAAAACTGGATAAAAACTATGCCTTCCATAGTGGAAATATGTTCAACCCACCTTAAGCAAGATCACCTCATGAATATTCATGCATCTCACTCGTTATCAAACTTTTCTAAGATCTTGACGATATAAGCATATATTCTATATTTAATAAAAAATCTTTTCAGAAATACAGCTTCCAGAATTCTGTCACAACTTCTGCCAATCTGAGGAAAGATCACCTCATCCCAATGCATGTATTTCACTCATTATTTAACTCATCTGAGATTTTAAAGATTTGAGCTCATATTACAAGTTTGATCCCATTCAGATCAGAAATATGGCCACAAAAGTGGTAATAAATCCAGCAAATCAGATTGAAGATAACCTCATTATTACACAAGGATCCCATGAAGATTTTGATGATACAAGTCCATATTTGATTGAACTGAATCAGAAAAATGGACTTAGGCATGATAACAAGGAATGGTTCTTGGATGGACATTGCACAAAGCATGATGGATGCTAGAACCACAAACAAGCCTTATAGCCAGGTAAGGGAAACAAACCTACGAGTTCATGAGCTAAAGGCCAAAAATTATACGATATGAATCTGTTTATAAGTCAAACTGCAAATAACAAAGATCATGATCTGCCATAGCATCGTACACCTGCAGATTAAAGTCTATGCTCTACTGATTACTCCTAATAAACTGCTCAGACCCAGATCTGACTGCGCATTATGTGACAGCAGATCTGGGTCTGTGCATTTGGCAGTTGGACTTGTCTTACAAGCAGGTATATAGGGTAACACAAAATGTACAATGTCCACACATTTACAAAATCAGCTTTCTTGGCCCCCTCCCAGAGGATAGATGCTATGATCCTCAGGGGATCCACTCTAAATTGTTCCATGGAAACTATGAAAAAGATGCTGAACATATGAATATGGTTTTATATGTGCAGACTTTTAAATCTGGGATAGTACAATACTTTACTTTGCAAACTAAAAAGATCATCTCACCCTCACGTTCTTTACTTCTGCCTAACTGATAATGAACAACTCAACTGGTAAAAGTTTTGCTAACCATTCATGACATAAATATACCACTAGATACCAATTTGAAAAAGATTTTACAAAGCAGAATTTATTTTAAAAATAAAAAGGATAACAGTGTTGGCATGAAAATAAAATAAGCTTTTTCTGTATTGAAATAAATAATAGTGTGCTACAAAATAGCTTTAGAGAGACATACCTAGACACACATGGACATACATAGACAGACAAAGACACACATACAAACAGAGACACGCACATAGAGTAACCACTTGCTATAGCAAATTAACAAAATAGTTTTGAGTCATGCAAACATTTTCTTTAAAACAAGGAATTTTTTATAATGAAGCATTTTTTAAAATGTTTGTTGAGGTCAATGTAGAGGGTTTAGAGAATAATCAAGTGGCTTAGGGTGCTGAAGAATGCGAGATAATGGTATGTTCCATTGGCTCTGGCGCTGGTTCGATTTTGACATGGAAATAAATGGTAACTCACTACCCTGTCTAATTACATTGGTGTCAATCCGTATAAATTTTTTGTATATAATCACATCTCCAAAACAAAATGCAAGATCCACACATAAGCGCCTTCCACTTTGTTAAGTATATATGCATCAATTCATAATTCTGAGTTGTTGCCATGATTTTTTCTAAAGGAGGGGTATAGCCCAGTTCGGTAAGTGCATCTTGAAATTACATCCAATAACGTGCTCTCCATTGATGACATTAAGTATAAACCACCACTTCTGGGGAGCAATTTCCAACAATGGCTAGGATACTTATTTAATAGATTGCCTTTTCTTTTACGTGCTCTGTGGATAGACGGGCACACTGGAACACACGTCATACATCACTATTTAATTATCAATCTCCTGAGCACAAAACTCCGAATCAAGACTAAAATTTGTAGATTGTATAAATTTTGTATAAATGGATGCTTACATAAAATATATAAATACTGGTATGAACTTCATGTCAGGTTATTGTGGAAATAATCATGAAAAATTAGAGAAGATATGCACAAAACTTTGATTTAATTTGTATGTAAAATGTAATATTATGAAAATCCCTCTTTAAATTTACTCAAAAAAGATGTTTTGAATTAGTACTGTTCATGCAACTTGACAGTAACTACATCTCACAACAGGTCCTTGTTCTCATTGGTTTTTAATACAATACACACATAAATTTATTCTAGAAATCACAATTTAAGGGAACATAAATTGAACAGCATAAAATATATGAAAATAGTATTTCCATTCTTCTTTTCATTTCTTTTAAAAGTATCCAACTCACACAGACATTGATTGTTTTGACAATACTGAATTATGCATCACCTAATGGTTTTAAGTCTTTCCCACATTTAATATGTCTAGTAAAAATATTAGGGACAACTTGATGGAGGTAAAACTCATTCAAAATGGTGACTATACTTTCCCAGAATTCAATGTAAAAAAAATACGTTTTACTGAAAGTCCTTCTAAGGTCTACACATAAAAATCACACCAATTGTATTGTGAAATTGCAAGATGTCCCTGCACCTGATAATAATATCAATGACTTTAACCCATGTGTGGAAATTTGGGATTGATTATAAATCCAGACTCTTTTACAGATATCACTGGATGCTCTGAAAGTGAGTCTTTCACAAAGGGCAAAATATTAAAGTCATTATCTCATTTGCCTGTATCTAATTCACCGTGCACAATTTCAAATATCTAGTTGTTGCCGAGATTGCAAAACTAAAGTTTTGGTATTTCCCCAACAGGTCCATATATATTTTATTTCAATCTCAATATATATTACTTTTTGTTTATCTACTCACAAATTCGAACCCCATATTTCTTCACAAGCATGCTATGTTGTTATGGGTGATTTGTATTTTCAAGATTTAGTTATTCATTACCAGAAAGGAATAATAAGTGCTTTGACAAATTTATAAATGACATTTGTTTCTTTATTTCTCCTGCATATTACAAATTTAGGCCCCTCAAGTTTATGCAAACTTTCCATCATTTTAAACAAAACTAGGGTAAACATTTATGTAAGCAAACAAACTACACATACAATTCTACTAAAATACACTTTAAATCTAGTTCAAAGATTCATGTTATTAAGCGTGAAGTCCAAATTGTTTGAACGTGATCCAGTTTGATAGCAATAAATTATTATGTTTCATTGCAATTGACTCACTTATAAATCTTAAAGTAAGAGCAAATGAAACATTTTACAATTTATTTCCTGCTGAAAGACGATTTCTAAAGCATCAGAGGTTTTAAATCAGTTGACATTTTACGATTCAAGAATGGTATTTTTCAAAGCATTTATGTTACATACTTGTAATGTTTAAATTTGATGGATCGCCTTTTCTTTTGTTTAAAGGAGACCAGAAACCAATGGAAATATAGAATAATAATAAAAGTACTATAGCAGAAAACCTTATTCTGAAGTATCATCTGCAACTGTAATGCCAATATTTAAATATTGGCCTATCTTCTAGGAGCTGAATTTCCGTGACCTCGTATGCAAAATTTCCGTGCCTATTCGGTTACTTTCGGGATGTGACGTCATAGTAGCCACTCCAGCAGCCCAAGTGGGAGTTGCCAGAGTAAAAGACAATACCGTTTTCGCATTGCTTACGGGTGTAATAGAACATTAAGAAAAGCCTGTGGACATATTTTTTTTTTTCCAAAATATAAAGGCATCATGAAAGAATAGGTGCATTATTACAAACGAGTCGATTTCAAAGCAACACCATACAGCACTATGTGCTCGTTACATTTCTCAAAGGAATGTTACAAGAGGGATCATGAAAAAATAGCAGCTCAAAGATATGCAAATGCTAGGCCTAGACTAAAAGTTGGCGCTGTTCCAGATATACCTTTAGACATTTTAAATCCTGGGAAAAGAGTTAAACGTGTGAGTTATGAAAATAGGCAGAAGGACGAGTAAGTGACCAAAAAATGCAATAATCAATCCACATATCTTTTATCTAAAACAGCAGTGCTAAAAACAAATCTGATAGCCCGACACCCTGGGCCCCTTCTGGTTTTAGTTCGGCCCATCCTGTATTCAAAGTGAGGTGTCCGTCAGGCTTGTCGAAACAAAAATTGTTTGCCTGAGGAAACTTTGATCGCGCTGGTGAAATGAGTAAATGTATTTTCAAGATGTTGACATACATGCATTAACACGGCACAATCTAAATCAAATCACCACTGTCCTAGGTGAAATTTAGATTTGATTTTAATCAAATGGAAGCTTTGCTAAAAATAAGATTCTAAACCTGTCGTGTTTCGAGAAAACACAATTTTCAGTAATCTTATAAAAAATAATTTTAAAAAAAAATGCATTGTATACATGTAGTATGCATAAACGGTAATCTGTATTAATTGGAACTGATATAAAACTATTCCTTAGGCAGTTTAAAAAGTAGCGATTAAAAAAAGGGTCAAAGTTTCACATTAACTGTCTGACAATAGAACGGCGGGGGGCTATTGACCCCCCCCCCTTGCCCCAATGTGCGTCCGCCCATTTGACGTGCCTTTTCTCGCTGTGATACGCCTTATTATTCCCCCATGACAAGCCCATTTTGCATATTCTGGTCAGTTCTGGCTAAATTGCAAAATAGCTAAAGTTTTTATTTAAGTACGCAAAAATAAAGCCGGTGTGACTAATGAACATACTTCTTATTCCTTGCATTGATCTTGTGAAAAGGACTGCCCTTCGGACATACTTCAAAGAAACCATGTTCGACAGTGTGTGTATGTGTAAGCATCAGCAATCAGCAATACCAAATAAACGATGCCTATTTTGTTGTTACTTACGATGCCATGGACTTCATTTTAACAGTTCAAATTTGCAGTCACAAGTTACTGTACATGTGGCAACTGTTTTTCTCAGTTTTATGCCCCACCTTTTTTCCTTAGGTTTAAGTCTTAATGCATGTAACACTGTTTGCTGAATAAAATATTTAATCAGAATTAGTTCTTTAGGGCCACATATACTGCATGGTATATTTTGTTTTATTCCTTGTAATTTAATCATGGTAATTAAACTTTTCATATACGGTAGAGGAATGTCAGGTGTTAACTGGCCGAGTTTCTTTGGCGGAAATGGAGATGCGATTTTGTTTGCAGAGAAAATTTCAACGTGATCATTCATTTAAGCTAATTGGTGACAATTTTATTCTTTTAATTATTTTTTTTTACTATAGTACTGTTGTAGTTGTTTAAAAAATCTGAAATTTACTTGAATAATGTTTAATCTTCACGTTCTATTTACTGAAGAAGAAAAAAAGAAGAAAAAAACTGTTGTATGATATTAATTATTTCGTCCAGTGCCGGGTTTAGACGTGTGTGCGTGTGATTTGAATTTTTAACGTAGCTTTAACAATTTTTCAGTCATATTGCTATGATGTCAGCAGTGTGGCAGTTTAGACTGTGGATTGCATACGTTATATTTAAAAATGGTTTGGGGTTGGGATTTTTCTTCTGACAAATGAAAATTGACAGACATAATGTAATAATTGGGACTTCGCTGCACAAAATTGAGAGATATTACGAGATCGGGATGTAAATTAGGAAATACCCCCAAAATTGAGAGGTTTTTCTCCCGGCTTGAGAGTTGACAGGTATGAACTGTCCCAGCTTGAGGAGTTTCATTCAGGACTTTAGTTTATTTAAGTCACCAGCCCAGGGCCTGTGCCTAACAAATTTCTTTGAGCACTTACCAGTACAGTACATAAACTATTATATCAGACTGCAGATTCAACTTTTGAATGTGTAACCCAAATGTGGTCTCCTGTCTGCCTCGCTCGCCAATGTTTATGTTTGTATTCAAGGACTGGCTAGTATAGCGTCATGGTACCACGTGATCTGTCGTCTCATCAAAACTCGGAAAAACTCGGCAATTTACGGAATCGTGGTATCTTCCACGCAATATAATCACTACCCGCTTACGATATTTAATTTATAAACATAGTAATCGAATTAAAATCTGTAGAGAATTATATACATAAAAGGAAAATTTTGATTTCTAGTCTTCTTTAAATCTATTGTTACAATTCTCCCCGGAAGTAACTAATGTACGCTCATTGCAAAAATGATAACTCTGCAGTTATTCTTTAAAGGAGGTAAATCATGTAATCGAACTGTGCTATATAGGTTTCAATTTATAAGGAGGAGTTAGCTCCCAAGTCACCAAAACAAGAGGGGAGAAGAAAAAATGGTTGTGGGGTGGGGTTTCAAGTTACTATAATTCATTATTTATCCAACACCTAAATATCCATCTCTCTTTCTCACTGCTCCAATCTGTCAGGGCTCTACTGAAATCAAAATCCTCATAAAATACCCACTCCAACACAAATATGTTGACTGTTTCTGAGCTTAATCTGTTCCTTATCTGTGCTGAAAGCCCCCTTTTAAAACATTAACCCCTAGCGACCAGTTAATGTGGCAGGAGGTAGTAGCCTACTGCCGAGCTCTGTAGCATCATGGTCATGCATGATACATTAAAGTGGGTGGTATTATAGAAAGGTAGACAGATGTAGCTCTACAATGATACCAAATAATCTGGAATATCTACTTGCACTACAAAACACAGAAGAAAAAACCTCATTTTTTGGACTCGATTTTTCAAAACCCAAAATCCGCCCATGGTCAGAATTCGATTTTGTGTCCAGATTTTAGACTTTTTGGTCTTAGATCTAAGACAAACTGGTATGAACTGCAAACAGACACATAAACCTTTGCTAAAAGTAGGATAAGATGGGCATTTGGAATAAAGAGTGGTCTCCATACAAAAATAATGGCTCCATTTAGCAAATTTTTTTTATATAAAAATCCAACTTTTACCCTTCTGCTCATGAGCGGGCCAAATAGCCAATGAAAAATGATGTTTCTAACACAATTAGGCAGTAAGTTATTGAAAGATAACCTGTGATTTGGTGTTTTCAAATCTATTCAGTAATAGCTTCCATAATGTGCTTCCTACTCAATTTTCAGGTGAAAATGACACAAATCTCCAGGGGTTAATGTGTTAACAGTCTACCATATGAAAGGGCATAACCAGTTTAGCTAGCTTGAACAAAATGAGAAATTATTGTTCTTTATGGCTGTCTTGTATTATTTTCCATGCTTTATAAGTATTGCCTAAAAGATATCGCTTGCATCAAATCTGGTGACTCATCATCCCATGTAAGATTTCACATCCCAACTCAAACAGTCAATTTCTAATCTAAAAGTGTTATTTTTCATCTTGGAGAAAATCACACATCAATAATAAAAATCAATTCAGTAGGAATGGTGATAACAATATCTAGATGACTAATAGTGGCCACACTTTAATTTAGATTGGCACCATTTTCATTTATGATCAACCACACATCATAATAAGTTTTCTAGCAAAAAAACATGTAAATATAACTTTCCAATTAGTAGTAGAGATAAAATGCCATTGTAGCCATATCGACACCATTTCATTTTCTGACTGACTAGTCAGCATAAGAAGTTTTAAGGGAAATTCCTGTGCTGACCGTTCATGCAGGAGGACTAGCTGTAGCAATATTTCAAAGATGGCTGCCTTGGTAACCATAATGGATGTCTGAGAGGCATCATTTCATTCAGCATAACCCTGACCTTTGAATGAACAAGTGCTTCAATTTAAATAGAAATTCTCAAAGTAGTTTAGAAGGAGCACAAATGAGAGATTGTGACATGCACTGCAACAAGAGTACCATGAACAGTACATGCCTGGCCTGTGTTTAATGGTTTTAATTATTTTCTTATTAGACTTGCCCCAGAATCTATAGGATTATGTAAAAACCATTTTCTTCACTGAGTGACCATGACCTTTTACCATCTGAACCAAATATCAGTTAGTTTATTTTGTACCTAATGCCCCAATCATCCAAAAATCTTTCGTGAAGCATATCATCAAAACTGATTTTTTTGTGCAAAAAACATTTTTTATCTGCCAGTCATTGTGACCTTGCCCTCTACCTTCACCCCAAATTGATAGGCTTTATTTTTAACACATGTTCAAGCTATTAACAAACCTTGGTGCAGTTCTGTGATGTACATCTAATGATATTGTGGTGAAACAATTTTTCTTCTTTCATCTACACTGACTATGACCTTTGACCTTTTGACTTCAAAATCAATGGGCTTATTTCTTACATCAAGTGCAAGCTATCCACAAGAGTTGGTCTAGATATGAGTTGTTGAACTAATGTTATTGTACTGTCACCTTTTTTTCATTCTGCCAGCAAACTTGACTTTTTACCTTTTCACCCCAAGAATAATAGGTACCACAAACACTAACTATCCCAAAGGTTTGGTCCAGGTCTCTCATGTAAAATTAATATCATTGTGTGGGAATTGTTTTCTTTTTTTAATCACAGTGACCCTGATCTCTGATCCCTAAATCAAAATGCTTGTATCTTACCATAAGTCCAGGCTATCCACAATACTTGGTCCAGGCACATGATGTAAAACTAATGTCATTGTCCTAAAACCATTTTTCTTCATTTAGTCAGTGACATTGACCTTTAATTGTTTACTTCAATATCGATAGGCTTCTTCTAACCTTTTGGTGCAAGCTATTCAGAAAGTATAAATAAGTTATTGATGTTATTGTGCTGAAACCATTTTCTTCTATTAGTCTTAGTGACCTTCACCTTTTACTACAAACTGAGTGACCTTCATATCTGATCTCTTGCCCTCACAGTCAGTAGACTTTTTCCTTAACTCAAAGTGCAGGCCATCCACAAAGTTTGATAACTGCATATTGTGGTGAACTAGTGGTACTATGGAAGAATGCAATTGGTAACAGTAAGATGGGCAAATAATATCGTAATAATACTGTTGTATACTTCACCTTATGATGGTTAGTAAAAGATGCAGAAACATATAATAATAATAATAATAATAATAATAATAATAAAGACTTTATTTAGAGAAGGTAACTCAGTTATAGAACTAATCTATCTTGAGGCCTTCTATCTATTATGTACAATATATACATTATATACAACATGATGTGAAGAGTCTGGCTTGACACTAAATAATTAAGTGATTTTATGAATCAAAGTATCAAGACTGGAACATATCCACAGACATCTGTGAAAACATAAACATATACAAAATATAAAACATCCTGCAATGAAAAATTCAGACCTGCCAACATTGAAAAAGTCAAAATCAGGAAAATCACCATTAAAAATCAGGAGGCAGGGTAAAAAATCAGGAGGTACAAGAGTAAGGTGTATATATCATGATAACGATGTATATTTTTTTATTTCAGCCCACTGAATGTTGCAGATTTGCATTTCTGCAAAAGTTCATCATTTAATTGTCCTTGGGTGCCAAATTTGCTAACAAGAATAGCTTCCAGGGTTGATGCTGACAGGCTGGCTCTTTGACTAGTTCTGTTTTTTCTGACCATTGAGAATGCTCTCTCAGCATTGCTGTTGCTGTGCGGTATTGAAAGTACTGATAGCATTACTCACCCTAGGGTTGAAACAACAGTTGGCCAGATCCATCCTTTTTTTCCCCCCAAGAGCAACCCGCTGATGATCTGCTCTTTCCATATTCAATTCTGTGTCTAAATTGTAGCTTTGGTACAGCTGAAACTCTCTATGTAGATCAACAGTGTTGATTCATTCCATTCAGCTGGAGAAAAAGGCCAGGTCCTTAAATGATGCTAGAGATCATTTAGCTACATCTACAATGCTTGCATGAATGAGTAAGTCATTCTTTAATGGAAATTTTTCCTTCATATATGACAGTGATTTGATCAGAAATGCCCTACAGTGCATTCTTGTCTGTAACTGTGCTTCATTATTCATCTTCTCAAAAAGTTTGTTGGTTGCCTCACCCAAGTACAAGTCCTGAGAACGAATGTACAAACTTTCATCTTTTACATCAATTGCTGTGATGTCTGTCTTGTCAACAATGTACTTTGGCTTAATAACAATAGAAAGGAATTCTCAGTACAAAGATAGTAGAATGTCTCTGGTCTTGTGAATTAGGGGCTTGTCATGCTGTAGAGCTTGGTTGGTTCTGTCAAAACTGTACTGAATCCAGCTTAAAAACTGGCGGATAAAAACCGGAAATGATCCAAATCAAGCTGGATATGGTAAAGTACTAAGAAACATACCAGACACAGAAAAACCAGATACAGAAACAGGAAAACGGAAAATGCCATTTTTGTATTAAAAAAAAGGATTTTTTTTTCTTTCTCGAGGAGTTGAAAAATCGGGAGTTTTTCTTAAAAATCGGGGAATCGGGAGATAGGTCCAAAACTCGGGATTCTCCCGATTTTTTCAGTAGGGTTGGCAGGTCTGAAAATTCAACTGTAAAATTGGTGCAAAATTACAGAAAAGCAGAAGGTATTTATTGTAGTAGAACCATTCATTGTCTTCAGATTTCTTCCACCTGAGACAGTGATTAAGAAAAGAAGAAATGCTAGCAGACTGCCTTATGTCACTGGGGAATGTTGTTCCATACCAGTGGACCAGTATACTGAAAACATTTTTTTAAACAATTCCTTCTTTGGCCTTGGTATAACTAATTTTTTCTTATTATGGACCTTAAATTTGGAGTGCCATCAGCATCTCTTTGGTGAAAGATATTGCTTAGATAGACAGGAATGTCTTTTCTGGATATTTTATACATCAATTTGGCCTTTCTAAGAAATATTCTTTCATTTATTGTCATTGCATCCTGAAAATTATCTATACTTTGATCTAGAATTAAATGGCAAGCCCTCTTTTGGAGTCTTAAAAGTGTTGTTATGTTTGAATTAGAGGTATTACCCCAAATTACATTACAGTAGTCCAGATATGGCTGAATATAACTTTTATAAAAGATGACCCTATAGTGAAGAGGAATGTATGTTCTGATTTTCCTCAGTAGCCAAAGATAAGAGTTAACCTTTTTTGAAATATGTTTAATGTGAATAGACCAAGTAAGATTGTTATCCATGAATACACCAAGAATTCAATCTTGAGAGGTCATATTGAGGCTCACATTGTCAAATAGAACCTGGAGTTTGTCGCTATCTAGCCTTGCTCGTTTTTGTTGTGTTGTAACTAGTAGGGCTTTCGTTTTTTTCTGTATTTATGATCATACTGTTTTCCTTGCACCATACTTGAAGTCTGTTGAGAGAATCTTGTAAGTTATTTTCAAGTACTGTTTTGGTTTTACCAGTTTCAGGCAGTGTAGTATCATTTGCATAAAGGTCAGTGGAAGAAATTGAAGTTCCAATCTTAAGAGGTAAATTGTTGATAAATAGTATGAATAACAGATGCCCAAGGATAGAGCCTTGTGGTACTCCACAATTAATATTTTTACTTTCAGAAAGTTGACCATTTAAAGATACTTTTTGCACTCTATCGGTTAAGTAAGAAGTAAACCAGTTTAGGGAGTTTTCACTGCATTGATAGATTTTTAGTTTTTCAAGCAAAATTTCACAGTCTACTAGATCAAAAGCTTTACGAAAATCAACCATAATAGTGCCTGCCAAGTCTCCTTCATTTAATGCTTTCAGCCATTTATCAATCAAAGATACAAGTGCAGTTTCACAGGAGTGATTCTGCCAAAAGCCAGACTGATTATCATGAATAAGATCATAAGTGTTTAAATAGTTGAGAAAAGAATCAAGTACTTAATTTTCTAGTAATTTAGACAGACAAGGAAGGATAGATATGGGTCTGTAGTTATTTACATCATCTTTTGTTCCTGCTTCATGCAATGGTGTAACCTTGGCAGTTTTCCATGTTTGTGGAAATTTATTAGACCTAATACTTTCATTGCAAAAGAAACCTATACTCTCTACAATTCCAGGTGCAGCTACCTTTAGTAGCCTTGGTCCAATCATATCAAGTCCTGTAGCTTTACAATCATCCATTTTTTAAATATATTTCAGGAATCATTTCAGGAATTTCAAACTTTATATTGTTTGGTAGATTTATAGCACAAAAATGTTTGAGTTCCAGATGATCAGATGAAGTTCTGGGTTCTTTAAGTTTTTCAGCAATTTGAACAAAAACGTTGTTAAAAATATTTGAGATGTCAGTTGGATTATCAGTGTAAATGCCTTCATGACTGAGGGATAAAATTTCAGCTTTACTCTTACATTTGTCTGCACCACACCCTGTAAACACTTTGGATTAGCTTTGATAGCCAAGATAAGCTAAGATAGCTTTGGGATTATTTTGGTAGTGCACTTGTTTGGCTTGATGTATCATTTTATTAACTTTATTCCTCCAAACTCTATATTCAGTCTGATTTCTAACTGATTTTAGTTGGTCTCCTTGCTTTATTGCTTCTAGAAGTTCTGGGGAGATCCAGCCTGGCTGGTGGTCTTTCTTTATCCTGTGTGTTTTTAAAGGGGCATGCTTGTTCACTATACTGATGAACAGATCTCTCCAAGTATCTAAAACATCATCAATATCTTCAAAGATCTGGACTGTATTCCATGGAATCTGTTTCAGATCTTCTAGGAATTTAACAGTATCAAAGTTTTGAAAGGATCTATAAGTAATGGATTTATGGATATTATTTTTTGTTGATTTGCCATTGACTTTACGTGTTAGAAAAATTTTAAAGTGGTCACTTACAGCAATCTTTGGAACCATTGCATCCAAAATAATTTATTTTGTATTGGTATAAATATGATCTATAAGTGTTTTAGAGGTAGATGTAACTCTGGTGGGTTCATTTACTAGTTGCTCCACACCTAATGAAGCAATAAAATTCATCCAATTCACTTTTATTTGATCACTGAGAAGGTCTCTATTTATATCGCCTAGAATGTAAAATTCTTTATCTTCTTTTGAAATTTTATCTACTTGAAGTTCAAAATATTCACACCAATCAGTATGTGATGATGGGGGTCTGTACACAAAACCTACTAAATAGGGCCTAGCTTTTTTTGGAATGATCTGTAGCCAAATGGATTTTATTTCCTGTATTTCTAGGTCTTCCCGTTTTTTACAAATAGTATCGGTTCTAACATACACAAGGAGCCCAACGCCACCAGTTTTCCTATCCTTTTGATAAGGTCTGTTGTAGCCATTGATATACAAGAAATTTTCACCCTGATTTTCTGTTAACATTGTTTCCAAGAGCACTTTGTTATGATTGTTTTCATTGTTGAGTCTTCTTACTATACACAACTATCACTGCAACCAGGATATTCTCATACATTGTCTTTAAACAACATAAAATGAATATTGTTCCAGTGTTTAACATATAATATTGTGTCCGAAAGTGTTCATGCAGTAATATTTGCAAAATAAATACTTACATAAGTCACAATTTTTATACAGCATTACTGAAGCATCATTGGGTCCTGGTTTGATAAGGGATAGGTTTGTATAAATAATACAAAATCCTTCTGTATAGGCAAGTGCAACACATGCAGCATAGTCCAGACAGACTTTTTCACATGCTGCCTGAGAGGACTGTAGTCCAGATCTACTTCCATCATAATCATCTCCACCATAGGTTTGGTTCTGGATTGAACCCATGCTGCATTTGCTATCTGAAATGATCAGAATTATTGTCATTAAGCAAAGCCCACATTCATGAAATTCATGAACAAAGCAGCTCCACTATGAACTTCTGCTGAAATATTTACAGATTACAATACAGATTTCAGGACATGAATACCTGATGGACTTGAAATAGTAGATGAGAACTAAACACATTAGGATTTCATTGGGCAGGTCAATTTTAAGACAGTTTAAGAACAAAATCTAGGATATTGTAACTGCCCCTGTACATCTTTCTGTCCATTTTTATTTGCAGCAAAGTCTAGTAATTTCTCTTCAGTCAGACACCACTTGGAGAATGGCACTAAATATTTGCAGGCAAGATATGTGGTCATATATGTCCAGTAAAGTTTTACTTTTCTTCCCCAGACACAATGTTTGGGGAAAGTTCCTTTCATATATATATAAATATATATTGCATGATTAAAATTATCTCAGAAATTATCTCTAAAGTGGTGAGAAACTCAGCAAATCATAGGCAAGATTACATACAATGTGATCATCTCAGTCTGCTTTCTTAATTTTTTTTAAAAAGGATACCAACATTTCTTTCGAGAAAAATATTCATATAGCCATAAAGATCAGACTTTATTCTAAAACCTAAAATTTTAACAACAATTTAGAATTACAGAAACCTTGCATTAAACAATTACCAGTAAAAGAAAGTATGCAGCATTCAGGTGCTAAAATATGGAACTCACTTCCTGCTTATATTTTGATCTGCTAATTCAGTTAAATCCTTGATAAAAATGTACATGCAGTATAGTAAACCTACATATTAACGAACAAACTAGAGAACATAAGTCTGAGTTCTGCAATTTCTCACAATGTTACTCTTCAAATTTATCACCTGCATGTACTGCATATTTCATATTAGCATACTATTAAAAGTACGTATAAAATATCTTGTGTATAAATTTAGTGTATGTACATGTCTCTACTTTTATTCCTAACAATATTTATAAAAAAGGATAATACTAATTTACAGCATAGCCTAAAGGTATATCTAAGCAGACATGATCATTAACTGTTATTCATGCATGAAGAGCTTGATGAAAGTCATTTTCAGAACATTGTTATTTTAGAGATGAAACAAAAATTGATATATACAGTTAAAATCTCCCACTGTCAGAATGCATTTTGGAATGTAATACTTGTAAATAGTTATTTTAGAGATGAAACAAAAATTGATATATACAGTTAAAATCTCCCACTATCATAATGCATTTTGGAATGTAATACTTGTAAATAGTTATTTTAGAGATGAAACAAAAACTGATGTATACAGTTAAAATCTCCCTCTGTCATAGTGCATTTTGGAATGTAATACTTGTAAATAGTTATTTTATCGATGAAACAAAAATTGATATACACAGTTAAAATCTCCCACTGTCATAATGTATTTTGGAATGTTATACTTGTAAATAGTTATTTTATCGATGAAACAAAAATTGATATATACAGTTAAAATCTCCCACTGTCATAATGCATTTTGTAATGTAATACTTCTAAATAGTTATTTTAGAGATGAAACAAAAACTGATACATACAGTTAAAATCTCCCACTGTCAAAATGTATTTTGGAATGTAATACTTGTAAATAGTTATTTTATGAGGGAGAAAAAAAACTGCATGAAATTATTAAGTAAACCTCTTTAAATAAAGACATCATTATTATTATTATCATTATTATTGTTATTATTACAAGAAAGGTAAAACTGTCGAAATGTCAGTTAAAATGAATATATATTGCAATGCTTGACAAATTTTCCAAGCAGACCCAATGGCATAAAATAACTGAAATTCCATGTGTTCTATTGAAAGCACAATGCACTTGGTAGAATTTGCACATATACAGTAGTGCCAGACTAGACAGCTAGGGACACAACAAGGTAATGGCTAAACATTATTTTACCCAAGGTTCTGATATGTTAACCCTATCTATGCCGTGGTTGACTGATAAGATATTTCAGTGCTTTGGGTCTGTGAATTTTATTGAATGTGGTGACAAGCCACCACATCCAATCAAAATCAAGTTGTTCAAAATTTGAACACTGTTCCTACTTGATCAAGAGAAGGGGAGCACATAACTGGAATAGACTCATAAAAAAGCAATTTTCCACTGCAGGTGCATGTTTGTACAAATACATCCTTTCCATCAAATACACCTGTGGTGGCTTCTCTCTGGTACTTAGTCATACTTTCAATGTTGAACTATATAAACAATCCTTTTGAAGTCAAGTGCCTCCACCATTTTCAGCCAACATACAATACACCAGTGTTACACACTAATGGCTAGTTAGCATTATATATATATCCAACAGATGTCATTAGGACAAAGCTCCAACATACCTGTTCAATTCACCAAGGTGTAGATAGGGTTAACACGTCAGAATCTTGGCTAGCAAAAATGTGGCTGCATCTGATGAGTGATTGTTATCATCTGTATAAATTTGTATTGGCCGAGAAACTTCCTATCAAATTTGGTCCAATGCTGTTAAGGTTTTTTTTCATTTTAATTTCTTCAAGGAACTGGCCATATGTGATAGCAGAATGTCATTATTTGTGTAAGTTTGCAAGGAACGCTTCTTTCAGTAAGCATGGTCAAACTGTGAAGTGCTTACTTAGAAGTAGTCATTTAATGGTTTTATATCTTTTGTGACCGTGGCCATATTTGAAATAATGATTGTTGTGCACCTTGTGCAAAACCTGAAAGGCCTTCATGCCAAGATGCCCTTTGCTAAGTAGGTTGAAATTTTGGCTTTCTACTGCAAGTACCATTTGGAGAAGCATTCCTGACCATACTCAAGAAACGGGATTTTTACATGAGTATCTCAGTTTTGACAGTTAAACATGGAATAAAACCACATACACAATCAATATAACTACCTTGCAAGCAAACAATATAACAACTTCAATGGATGAATCAGTTTTAAAATCGTTTCTAATTTATTTTTAACTCTAGGAAATTTGTTTTATGATACTCCTACTAATATGATTAAAACCTACCTTTTGGGCATGTACACTGAACTACATTATAGGCAGCAGAACTGTTGCACACCCCTCCATTCAGGCAAGGCTGTGAGTCACATATATGTACTGGAGTTTCACATCTGTCTCCATAATATCCTGAAAAGAGAAGAGCATAGGTAAGGTTGTGACCATCCACCCTGAAGGAGTAGTGATAGCAAGGTTTTCAAGATGGCACTCATGGCAGCCATACTGTGGATGCAAGACAGGCACCATATAAAAAACAGTCACCATAAAAAGTCTTCTGGTGAAAACGACATGTCAATATGACTTTCCATTTAGGAAGAACAGTCATAATAAAGATTTCTAGATGGCTGCTGTGACACCCATATTGCAAGTCAGAACTGCATCAAGTCTGTTTAGGACCAAGACAACACTTAGTGAAAACTCAATATGGCCATCAACTCAGGAGGAACAGGAATAAGATTTTCATTATAGCTGCCATGGTGGCAATAATATTTGCTAAATCAGCATCATTTTCACTCAGGACATCCAAACATCATAATTAGTCATCTGGTGGAAACACCATGCTGATATGGAACTGTTTATATTTAGGACAAACTTGACATTATAAGAATGTCTTGCAGTGAAAACTCCATGTTCATAATAATTGACCATCCATTCAGGAGGGGTAGTAATAACAAGATTTTCAAAATGACCACTGTGGAGCCATACTGGATGTCAGAGTGGTACCATTTTCATCTAGGAAAAAATAGTTATTAGTATGAATGTGTGTCTCAAGTTTAATGGCAACTGTCCAATTAGTTCTGAACTTTGTCATAACTGATGGACAGATGATGGACATGAGACAACAGGTCATTCCATAAGCTCTTCTGGTCTATGACCTGTACAGCCAAAAATCTTGCTCCAAAGTGAATTCTTTGATATTGATTAAATTTGACATTTATTTAGTGGGACAAAGGAATATGACTTGGTCAACATTTTCATGACACATATCTCACCTGAAGTGATTTATAGATGTTCAGAACTTTGGATCATAATATGAATTCTTAATATGAACTAGAATTTTAGTCCAGCAGTCTTAATCACATAAGAATATCTCAATTCTGAAAATCTTTGCACGACAAAATTCTTTGGTTTAGCTGCTGAACATTAAGTACAAGACGGCTTTCCAAGATTTACTGAAAAAGTGAGGTTATAAATACACCCCTCCCTTGATAACTCACTTTGGCCAGGGCCCCTCAACAAAGACTGCAGATTAAACCAGGGTACAAGAGAGAGAAAGGAAGATTCAAGCTTTCATCAACCAATGGGAGATAGAGAAAACAGCTGTCACTGATGAATGAACTAATACATCTAGAGTCTTACAAAATTAATTTATCAATAAAGCTCATATTAAATTAATTAAGGTCAATGCATTGATGACGGATTTTCATATAAATCAAGTTCACAAGCAGTACTTGGAATTACAAGAAAGTTATTGGAATATGACATGCTAGAAGAGTAATTTCCCTTTGTGTTGACAGTATCCCACCATGCTGATAACAGTGTCAATCCTGAATAAACACCGTTCATACAGCCATGTAGTTTTGTTAATTCCCTTCCCCCAAAAGAGTTTCAAGAACTTCTAAAAGTTTTCTAGCAATTTTGAGACCACTATCAGTGCAGAGTAGGTGGTTGGGTGGATACAGAAATCCTCATGTACATCACTCTGTACGTCCTTTTTCTTCTTCAAAATTCTCAATCTCAAGTATCTGGAATAAATATCTTGCCTGATTTACATCAAAATAAAACCCTATTACATCCATTGTATTATTTAAGAAAAAATGTATTCTGAGATACAACGAAGTAAATAATCTCAAAGAAAATTGCCCCCTCCCCTCCAAAAAAAATGCTTTGTACCTTAAAGTAGATCAGATCACTAGGTGCATAGTAACTGCCATATAAATTGTTATCCGAAGACTAACAAAAGTAGAAATGCCTTACACAATAGGTGACACCTGTAAGAGATATTTTGCTGATAACAGCCCGTACAGAAATTTCTCATGGATTCCTTATGGAATACTTCAGGAATCCATATGGAAGAGATACAGACTGAAAAACTAATATGGAATCAAACAATTTATTCCATATCAATTCCATAAGTACTTCACAGCAACTGAAAATTCCATATGGAATAAAGTTGCAACTTTAATCCATAAGCACTTTTTTCCATATGGAAAGCAGGCTCATGTATTATAGCATCAAGGAAAATACTCTCTGAAAAGTTAATAACCTAAACTATCTGATTAAAATAGAAATATTGGTGGGAGTTAGAGTACATGTAAATGTCAGTGTAGCTGATGTGGAAGGATGAATATATACTCATATAAATTTGAATAAAACACATGCATGCCGGGGCCCCGAGTGGCCGAGTGGTCTAAAGCGCTCTCCGTTACGGATCACTGCCATCTCACCTCTGTCTGCGTAGGTTCGAGTCTCGGATTCGGCCAATGTGGGTATGTGAGAAAGCTTGCCATTAGCTTCTCGAGGGTCGGTGGTTCTTTCCGGGGATTTCCTGGGTTCTTCCTCCACCATTAATACTGGCCGCCATGTATAGCCTATCTTGTGCTGAAAAATGGCGTTAAACCCTACAACAACAACAACAACAACATGCATGCCAGGTTTCTTTAATTTATTTCCACAGATGTTTAAAAACAAAGACATGACCAAAAAAGTAGAGAAAATGTAAAGATGATCAGAATATTAATATCTAGTAGTACAAGCATAGAGAAATCTTTGGTGCAAGGTGGATTTTGGGCTTGATCTGATGTTTACTCCGAAAAATAATTTTTTTGGCTTCCTATTATAATATGCTCTACAAAAATCATACTGTAGTGAAAATGTGACTGAAATTTCAGCAAAATCACAGTGAACATTTTTTGACATTCACTCAAATGTCCTTATTCACAAAAATTATTGTATTTTAGGAGATTTTAAAAATATCAGTGAAATTTTGTGATTGAAATTTCACTAACATTTCTGAAAATATCAGTGGGAATTTGTGATTGAAATTTCACTGAGAGTTTGTCAAAAATCCTGAAAATATGGTGAGATTTTGTGATTGTAATATCACTGCCATTTCAATACAAAATATCAATACGATATAATAAAATTTATTTTTTGTTCCTTCTATAATCTGAATAGTTTTCATCAACATTTGTATTTCCTGTTTCTAATAGCTGTAATTGTATTGTTTATTTTGAGCACAATAACTTCTTTCCACATCTTTCCTTGTTACATTTCTTTTTCAAATTTTTTGTTGTATTTTTTTCATACTTAAACTGGATTTAACTGCCCTCAAGTTTTCTTGCTTTCTGTTTTAAAACAGAATTTCGTTTTTCTAATAAGTATTTGTTCCATTTATTATTTAAAAGATGATCGCTGTAAAAGGCTTTCTGATTGGTCAAAATTTTGTACTTGCCCAATGAATCATTGCGTAACGGAAACTGATGGGAATGAGCATGCTTGCTAAACTTGGCCATTCAAATTTTTGCACTGGATACAAGATTGAATAACCATTTGAAAAATGTGCAACAATGAGAATAGCTTGAATGCAAAGTCGATGGGAACGTAATTGGTTAATCTGTATGAAAACTGAATGCCAGGACTAGCATTTTGCTTTTTGTGCCATGAAGAGCGCTACAGTAGCAGCTAACATGCTAAATAGGACAAGGAATTGAACCAGGATGATTTCGAAGTTATGTAACTCAAAACTGATTAACTTCCAGAATTAATTTAAGGAGGGACAAAGTATAGGTCACTTGTGGGAATTGTTGCCAAATACCCATGTCTATCAAAGGATAGACATATCTTTGCGGAATTTTCTTGGCCCACAAGTAGAATCGTCTTTCAATATCGTGAAGCATTATTGTGTACAAGTGACATAAGAGAGGCTCATAGCATTTCTTCTTTTCATAATCAATGTCTCAAATGGATGCTTTTCTATAATTTTGCATTATTTTCACAGTTGAATTTTTCAATGCAGATTAATATTTTACATATGTTTATGTGTTCACACATGCCTGTGGATATGTTCCAGGCTTGATACTTTGATTTTTAAAATCACTTAGTTATTTAGTGTCAAGTCAGATTCTTCACATCATGTAGTATATGCTTTATATATTGTACATATCAGATAGAAGGCCTCAAGGTAGATTAGTTCTGTAACTAACTGAGGTACCTTCTCTAAATAAAGTCATTATTATTATTGTTATTATTATGATTAAAATTAATTTTATTATTATTAACTCCCATATCTCTTGCCTTGGATGTCATATAATTAAAACATTTGTAAAAAAAATTCATGCAAACTTAATATCACCTTGGTTAATAAAGTCCTGTTTAATTCATATTCATTATTAATTTGAAACCTTCAGAAATGTCTGAAAAACTATTGAAACTTCAGTAAAATACTATATAATGATCAAAATTTTAGTGAAATCTCACAAAAGTTTTAATCAAATATTTGTGAAATCTCACCAAACTTTTCAGTGAAATGAAAAAGACTCAAGTGATGCCATCATGGATTAGGCTTTGTATGTGAGAAAGACAATGAGAACAAGAAAAATCTAAATCTTATTTGATAATGTGTCAAAATAAAATTTATAATCCATTTTAACAATTATTGTGAATATTTGTCATTGATTACCAATAATGTCTAAGAATCATTAGGCAGTTTAATAGAAATCTGAAGCAGTTTTTTTATGGTTTAGGCAGAAAGCGCTTAAAAACCCCGTCTGAAATCCGCCTTAAGTATGCCTGGAAAATTTCATACGCAATGAACTATTACCAAATTCCATATGAACTATTTACAAATTCCATATGGACCATTTACAAATTACATATGGTATATTTGCCAACTCCATAATGACTATTCACAAATTCCATATGGAGTATTACCAAATTCCACATGGATTATTTACAAATTCCATATGGATTATTGTCAAATTCCATATGGAATTTTAATTTTATTCCATATATGGACAACCTACAGATCTCATGGACTAATCTGCATATTCTATGTGATTTTCCATACAGAGTATGTAAGGAACCCATAACATTTCCATATGAATACACTGAAATCCATAAGAGTGGTTCAGCTATAGAATAAAAATGTCCATATGGATATTTCTGTAAAAGTACGTATGGATTCCATATCCAATCCATGTGGATAATTTCATACGGGAGAGAGTTTGTTGTTTAAGATAGAAGTGCTGAAAGTGAGGTCAACAATTTACTAGCAACACTGTTGATATATCAGGCAGGGAAGCTTTGATGCCTGCATCCAGGCAAGATATTTATTAGAAACAGCCAGTAAACATAAAAGACATAATAAGATATTCAAGTAATTAACAAAGCAAAATTATATTTATTCTTCTTTTTATCTTAACTTTTTCAAATTTGGATTTCACCCATATATTTTTCATAACATCCCATCTTCCCACCATCTTAATGTATATGACACATGAAAAACATGTGATTAAAGGTTAATAACAATGAATATATATGTAATATTCAAAGTTAATTTATAACAAATGGAACTATTTTGTACAAAAAAAATCAACAATTTTGGGGAATTATTTTGTCATGAGAAATGAAAACAATGATAACAAGATTAATTTGGAATTTTCATCCAATCCTTGCTGACATAAGTATGGTACAGTGAAAAAGTACTGTGGCACATACTAGTGGAAGAAATACTGTGGTTAACCAGTATGCCATTAATACCATGCAACTCTGCCTTATTTACATGCTGTCCACAAACTTAGATAAAAAAGCATGGAAGCTACTCAGTAAGTTATTATACCAAAAATATTTGTCTTCTTTCATAGTGAGCCTGACCAATGACCTTCAAACATCAAAATAAAAAGGATTCTTTCTAACCCAATGTGTACATCATCAACAAACTGTGGCAAAGATAGTGTCATGAACTCACATTTTTATTCAGAAACCATCTGTCCAGGAGCCATTTTTATTCTTTCAGTCACAGAGACCTTGAACATTGATCTTTTTACCCCAAATCATCTTCCTTTTTCAAGTGCAAGTAATACTCAAAAGTTCAGTTCCAGCTTGTGATGGAGAACTAATGTTCTTCTTGGAAACTAATATTACTTTGTTAATATCAGTCACCTTGACCCCAAATTAAAACTGTCTTCTTTATCCCAGGCACAGGCCATCCACAAAGAAACTATTAACTGTTGAGACCTGGAGTCATGGTGCAAAAACAATTCTGATGGACAGACAACATCATTACATGATGCACTATGCCGTAAGACAGGAATACAATAAGAGATAAAAGAACCTAGACTTTATTTTCAGGCCATCTGTATGATTCAAAGAATTTTATTACCACTGTTTATCTTCATTTTATTTTAATTGTAGTCATTGTAGCCATAGACATCTTACATGGCATATACAATATTTCACATGGTACATATAATATCTACATTCCTACTTTTATTTTTCCTAAGCTAGAATCTGCATCATGCCACTGCACCTCATCCTATACATTAGGCTGTACAGGATCTACTGAATTGTACTCACTGTTGGTGACTAAATTTATCTAAATCACGAATGCCTGTGCAGAGGAGGAAAGTATGGTTTTAAATTTTTTGGGTACAAAGGGGTTCAATAACTCTGAAATAGACTGTAATTGTGCCAAGTACTTACTTTCCAAGGTGGACTACAATTAAAAAACAGTCAGATGCAGACCATAAATAAATTTTAACAGAATTCAGTCAGAGACTTACCAGGGTAACAACTACACACTGGTTTGTGTTCATCGTACATACATGTCCCACGACCATAACACTGGACTGTTGCATTACAAGCTGAAATATAAAGAAATGCCATTCTAGAGACAATTTTATAAATTCTACTTTGCACATATCAAAGTGATCTCCTGTATCAGCTATTATATCACATGAGGATTTAGCTAATCATCACAAAATTAATGCAAAAAACTGACACAGATCAATGCATTATTTACTGAAGTACTTACTTGATGCTTCAGTTATTTAAGCTTTGATGATTTTTAGTTAACTTGTATTTCTGACTGCAAACGTCACAACAATGCCAATTTTTGGGGTGGTCAAATGTATATATTACAAGTGTATACTGTAGCTGCACTGCATGGTCATTAAGTCATGACTGATGCACTGCATGTAATTTAATTTGCAATAAATGTTAAAACAATTATGAGCAAGAAAAACGTTTATACCATCCAAATAATTTTTTTTAGAAATTTATCTCAAGAACTGTGACTAGGGTAGCTCCAAATGTCATGAGATTTTCCTTCACTTAGTGAGACATCACATGTCTGTAGTTTAATTAACTGAACACCTGCTGACAAAATATTATTCTTGATCTCTTTTTTTCTCCCCATATCCAACAGTTTTTACCCATTTGGAAAGTTAATTATCAGTTTCAGGTAGTAACAACACAGACCTTGTCAAAGAAAGACTTTAACAACAATAAAGAAAATGGTAAAACAGCTTTTTGAACCCTCTTAAATCTACAAAGGCCACCAATAAATTATGTGCATGCACAAACTTTGTTCCATATTATCCTCAAATGATATGATGTCATGCAGGGAAACAACTTAAAACATATCTATTGTAAGGATGTATAATTTAGTGCTTAACCACATCCATGTGGTTCATAGTTTATTACTGTGCCTCAGAGTTTCAAAACCCAACTCATGAAAATGGCTTTGTCAATTCTGAATAGAATCTGAGACATATTTTATACAATAACAATTAAAAAAATGTTGCCACAGTGATGTTTAAATCTGGACAATATCTGGGTAGGAAGCTCACTACAAACGATCAACCACCACAGTTCAAGTCAACAAGATCAAATATAAGGGAGGTTATCCTCCAACTAGAGATGTTACTAGCACATACGAGTTCATAATGACTATTTATTTGTCCTTCTGTTATTTTCATATGTAATATGACCAAATGAATGACTTCATGTTTCAATGAATACTATGAACGGTCTATTCAGACCAAAAACGTATTTTGCAGGTAAATAGATTCAAGTACTAAGCACTATCAATGGAATTAAAATACATAGTAGTATACATCATTGGGGTCTCCCCAAAGAGCATTTGGAGGTACAGATACTGGAAGAACATGTGTGTGTGTGGTTATCATTTTGTTCCCATATATTAATAACTGAAGTTAAACTGATGACCAGGTTGGTTGTCAGTCTTAATATTTTGTATAGGAATAGCATCTTTTCTTTCTTTTTTTCTTCTTACAGCAATAATGTCTTTTCTGTGTTTTCTTTAAAGTGTTTTTTGAGAGGACGCCAAGGGTCTTACAAACGTACCTATAGAAGAATATTAATTTGCAGAACAACTACCCTTGGTAGACTTGTTGTTTATCACTATTCAAACCATTTTACCAATCATAAAAGTAACTAGATGAAGAAATCACATCAAAATAAGCAACTGATGTGGAGAAAAGTATATAGTAATTTTCATGTCATGCAGATACCATGGGAAATCTCTGAGGTCAAATTTACACAAGTCCTTACCATCATAAGCAAGAATCATCCTCCATTGAACTATTTTTATGATCTTCCATGTTCCCTATGTGAAACTATCATGATAAACAATTTCTTTTTCACCTTCATCTCACATGTTCCAAAAGAGTTTCATTATATGGTAACTGTGTGGTTGAGTGATGACAATATGACAATAGATCACTTCCACTGGTCATTGGTAATAAATGACTGTAGTAAGTCAAGAATAAATTCATTATTTTTTGGCATTTCTGAAAGCACATATTTATTTGCTGGTTTTAAAATACCTTCTTAAATTTCTGAATGACCAGTCTGAAATGCAAATGAAAAACTGGACAAGTCAGTAATTGAGTACCACCAATTTGAGTTACCTGGGATCAGAAATGAAATAAAAAATGAGAATTACCAATTAAGGCAGCCTACAACTGAATAAACTTACTTTGGTTTTGGCAATTGCTAGAAGAGTTGCTACCAATAACTGATGTTGTACTGTCAAAGGGACATCGCTTGCAGGTGCTTCCTCTCATTTCATTCTGGTAAAAATTCAATGGGCAAGGCATACATGGCATGTACCCAGTAATGGAAAATGTACCAGGTCCACATGGAGCTATAAAATAAAATATTTAAGTAGTAAGTATTAAGAAATCCATGATTGTACAGATAAAAGCAAAGCTAGATTAATGTTAGAACTGTATGTATGACAATAAAACTAACTACCAACAGCTTTTTTGGCAAGTCATTGCAACTCAGCATGTCATGTACTTATTGTTTATATTTTAAAATTCTGTTGAAGGAGATGTGACCAGGAGGCTTATTCAGCTAGGGGATCTAGGTAACCTTGAAACATCGACTCTTTGCTTAAAATATGCCAAAATAATCATAGACTTTGCTTCACTTTGAGACAAATCCACCAACAGACTGAAAACAACCAAAATGTAATAATGAAGAAACAACCTGAGAATCTGAGATGCCAAAGCATAGTTCCAAATGGGATCAATTTATAGGATCTGGGACTTTTAAAAATTGTTCTATCACAAGAGACTTCTGTTGCAAACAGATGAAACAAGTGCAATATGATCAGAAGGAAACAGTGCTTGAGATGATTTGTGAAGAAGGCCTGTAGATCAAAAATAATAAAAATACAGTTCTCCTTCATGATCATACCTTTAATTATACCACAATTCTGGATATGACATGGTCCCATGCTAAATCCCATCTCAATGTAGAGGCTATACAAGTAAACAGGGTTGCCCCTTTCCATCTGTCTGAATTTGTCTCCAATGTTACATTTGTTAAGTGTGTCAGTTTATGTTACAAAAAGCAAATTCCTATGGAAATCTGTGAGATATTAGGTTTGTTCTTCATTTGTCATGAATAAAGCCAGGAAAACCTTGTCAAATGGTATAAATTCAGCATTTCTACCCATTATCTTTCTACCAAAACAATTCCTTAAAAAGTTTTAATTCTGTTAAAATCTCTGTAAGGTAGGGCAGAGGGCCATTTATATGAATAAGTACACCAAGCCCACCCCCAATGATAATGAATATGATGCAATTATGTATGTAGGCATATTATGTATTGGCTATTATTACTTACTCTCTTCATTGGCCATTAGTAGCAAGAATTGTTCCTTTTTATTTACTATAATGCATGACTTGCCTATATATAATAATAATAATAATAATGAGGACTTTGTATAGCGTCTAATCTTTAGAAGCTCTAAGCACTTTACATTAGACAACACCTACAAGATAAAAAACATATAATGATATGATTACAAAAACAAACACCATGAAATTAGAAAACAAAAAAAAACGTGCTGAGAATATTTAAGGTAGGAATTATTAGGTCTTTAAGTTTGTTCTTGCAATCGAAATAAGTGAGTTTTGAGAGCTCTCTTGAATGGGATCACTGTGTCTTTGTGTCTAAGTTCAGTGGGCAATTCATTCCATGTTGCATGGCCCTGGTATGCAAAAGAAAGCTGTCTATATGACTGTTTTCATAGTGGGAATAATGAGTATATGATTGTCAGAAGAGGAGCGTAAGTATCTTGCTAGTGTGTACACATGGGTGAGGTCGGATAGGTATGTTAGACTAGAGTCCGACAGTGAAACGTAGCACAGAGAACAAATTTTGTGTTAGATTCTGGATCAAATGGATAGCCAGTGTAGGGTACAGAGCAGCGGGGAGGTGTGCTCTGATCCTGGTACTCTAATTGTGATCCAAGCAGCTGTGTTTTGAACTTTTTGAAGTTTCTGGAGGAGATATTGAGATGAACCAGACAAAACTGAGTTACAATAGTCCAGTCTTGAAAGTACTAATGAACACACAAGTGTTTTAGTGGCATCAACGGAAAGATATTTGCGAACTGAGCTGATGCGTCTCAGCTCAAGATATGCAGCCTTGCATATGTTCATGACATGTTGATGCAATGTGAGAGTACTGTCCAGAGTAACACCTAAGTTTCATACTGATTGTGTGAATTTAATGTTGGTGTTGCTGATATTTATTGTTCGAGGTAAAGGATGTGAATGAGAAAGTCTTTGTGTTGTGATCAGAACGGCCTCAGTTTTATTATCATCCATCTGCTGCTTGTTACATATAATCACATCACATCAAATCACATCAAAAATGCACCTCTCTACACCTTGGATGGCAGCATCAACTTCAGTTGGGTGGCTAGATTTGTATATTTGGGTGTCATCAGCGTACAATTGGTGAGACAATGGATGATGATCTATGACACTTCAGAGCGACTGAGTGTATAGAATGAAGAGAACAGGTCCCAGAACAGACCCCTGTGGAACACCACAACATTGATCAACCTGGCTGGAGTGTATTGCATTTGCAGATATATTTTGTGTCCTGTTGACCAAGTAGGACTTGAACCACAGTAAGGCTGTATCATGAATGCCAAATACATGCTGAAGACAGTGAAGTAATATATCATGGTCTATTGTGTCAAATGCTGCAGACAAATCAAGGAGGGTGATGACTGTAATCTTTCCACTATCCAACGCAGAGAGAATGTCATTAACTACTTTTAGAAGAGTAGTTTCAGTACTGTGGCAAGGGCGATATGCAGATATATAGCTATATGCCATTACAACTCTATGGTTTTAAACTAAGCAACAGAAATTAACAAAAAGCAACAATTTTGGTAAAGCTTGACAAACAAATTATTTCCCAAGAATATAAAGCCAAAAATTTTAAAAGAATTTAGTATTGTCAGTTAAATCCTAAAGAATATCCCAAATAGTTCTAAGAGTTCTGTTCCAAGCCCAAGTACACCCCACACCACACACACCCCCACACACAAACATTAATAACCTATATTTATATATGGACATAATAAACAGAAAATTTCAGTGAACATGCACCAACTAGGTACATTGTCTATTTACAGTACAAAATAATGAGACAACAAAGCGGATAGTGAATTTATACTTTTAAGTTGTCAAATCGAACATGTTACAATTTTCATCCATTGAATTAAGTTATAATCAAATGTATTTTTCTTTGTGCTTTCTCTAATTTCCTTTGGGATTCTTTCCAATTTATTGATCATGAATAATGAAACTTCTCTAAGAGTTTTTATTTCGTTTTGGCTTTATCTTGCTAAATAACCACAGACAAGAACTGACTTTATGAAATATGACTGAATATGTTCATTCCCTTGTTCTCCCCAATTATTTTGTCATGGTAACCATTTGTAGGTAAATTTAATTCTACTTAAGATTCAAATGTTATTTTCCAATTTTACTCTATTTTGTTTGGTAATAATAATTATTACATAAGTCTCATCTGCATTTACTTTCATGCCATTATTTCCATACACCAGGAATCTATTCTAAGTCAGTCTCATCTGCATTTACTTCATGCCATAATTTCCATACACCAGGAATCTATTCTAAGTAAGTCTCATCTGCATTTAATTTCATGCCATAATTTCCATACACCAGGAATCTATTCTAAGTAAGTCTCATCTGTATTTACTTTCATGCCATAATTTCCATACACCAGAATCTATTCTAAGTAAGTCTCATCTGCATTTACTTTCATGCCATAATTTCCATACACCAGGAATCTATTCTAAGTAAGTCCATACATGGCTGTCTCACAGGATTGGTTTTCTCTGAAGCCTGGTTTTTCTGAATAAAGTTAAAGTTTGATAGGTACAACAAAAGAATGTCATGAACATGTTTTTCAATTAATTTGGACAGAGTTGGTAAGATAGATAAGGATCTTTAGTTATTGACATCTTTGTTGCCAGACTTGTGAATGGCAGCAACATTTGCCAATTTCCATGTCTGGGGAAACACTGAGATTGATATACTTAGATTAGTACATATGTAAACTGTGCTGTAAGATATTATATCTAGACCTATTGATTTCCTTGTTGCAATAGTTTGCAAAGATGTCAAAACTTTTTCATTTAGTAATGCAGAGATAAAAATTGTGTCAGGCGAATTTTTTTAGAACATATATATTTGTTCATTGTGATTAGAGCTGACAATGGGTTCTTTAATTCTGGAGGTTATGCTGACTAAACATTGATTGAACACATTTGCTATTTCATCACCTTCATCATTAATCAGGCATTCCTGGCTAAGTTGTGGATTTTGGATTAACTTGTGGAACATCTACCTACATTTAGTTTCTTAAAAACTTTCCACATATAATTCTTATTGCAATTAATTTCTAAAGTCAACTGATAGTAATTCTTCTTTGCCCAATTCATCATTTTGGTTACTTTTTTTCTCCATGTCTTGTAATGTGCTTGTTGACCATATGTGAAATAATCACAGGTTTTCATGGCATATAGAATGCCAGGAGTCAGCCAATCAAGTTGGAAGTCCAGTTTTACTCTGTTTTTTTCAAAGGTATACGTTTATCAACCACTTGTATAAACGTTGTGTCCATATATCAAGAGCATCATCTACATTATCAAACATGGATACTCTACTCCAAGGAACAGTACTGAAATCTTCCAGAAATTTGCCTTCATCATAATGCTTAAAGGACCTATATGTATGAATCACAACTCTGTTCAGGTAACCAAACTGCTGGAAATAAATCGGCCTACAATTCAGGTACATCAGTTCCAAAACTGTACTGCAAGCATTAGGAAGAAAAGAAGCTTATGTCAAGCAATTCTTAAGAACTTATGAACACTATATTCAATCCCAGCGAGATTGGACTGGGCTTACACAAAAAAAGTTTGTTCAGAATGCTGCTGGCCATAAACATACAAGATAGGTTTTCTACTAGGGCTATTTTATTATTCCTTATCAATACTATTTTTGCTTCTGTATCATCTTAAACTAAGTAACAGAAACTAGTTAAAAGCAAAACATTTCCAAAATTCAATAAATAATTTATTTCCCTAAAATACAAAAGTGAAAATTTAAAAAGGACTTACAGTATTGTGCATTATATCCCAAAAAATCCTAAAAGTTCTATCACAAGTCCAAATATATCAAGTTTCAAATGAATTCCACTGGTGCTTTGAATGAATTCCAACTTCTGAATGTGCTGATGTGCCAACAGCCTCAAAGTTGCCAATGTGCCAAAAGTTTTGATGTATCACAATGCTATGATCCCAAATGTCCTTGAATGAATTAACAATAATCCCAAAATAGTGATTTAGTCTGAAAATATTGAGTGCTTTGTAATTCCAGTGAATAATTTAAATAAATAATCCTCTCAAATAAAAACTGAACACAACAATAAAACTGATTCCACTTTTGATGTTAAGGTAGGAATGAATAAATTCCAATATAAACGAACTTTATATATCTCTCCATTTCACAATGTTGCAAGTACCATTTTCTGAAAATACTCTGAAACCTTATTGAAAATTACTCAAAACTGTAAACAAAATTCATTTCTGGAACCTTCTGAGGTCAGAATCAAGGCTGTTTCAAGAAATAAAATAGAAGTAAACATGTTTACAATTAATAATTATCTTAATACATAACCTACAATGATTAAGACAAATATTAGCCAAGTATTATGTTGTTTACAAAAGAAATATCACTTGTTAGGTAGGCCCTTAAAATCTTTAATTATGAGACCTGTTACAGTTTGAATAAATGAAATTGAATCATGTATCTCCAATAATAAAATTGTGTACCCCATATAAATTTTATTATCTCCCCTTAGTAAAAATAAAATGGATCTTCTATTGTTCAAAGAACTGTAAGAACAATTTGTAATACTAATGGTCAGTGAAGACAATAAGTAATAATAGGCAATACACAATATGCCTACATGCATAATAGCATCATATTCATTCAAGGAAGGGGGAGGGGGCCATTTATATCTTGTATATCTATATATAGCATGCCAGAAAATGACAGAGTTGGATCATTTCAGTTGGCTTGAAAATACAAGGAGTTATTATATTCTTATAAGGGGTTTTATTTTTGGTCATGAACTCTTTTGACAGGTAATATTAAGTTTGCACATGTCTAAATATTTATCCAAATGGCATAATATGAAGAGAAGCATAATTACTAAATATACTTGCATGCAAGCCAAATAATTTAAGGGGAAAAAAGGCCTGGAAGAAAGGAGTTCAGCTTATCTACAGAACAAGGTCAAAACTTAAATTTTTTTAAGTTTTCTTGTTAACTACCAGTATATATCGTAACTGCAGATTGCCAAAGATGAGATCAGATATCTAACCTGAACATGTAAGATCGCCTGTACTTTAACCTCCATGTTAAGTCAGCCATATATTCAAATGGAGTAACAATAGCAAGATTTTTTTTATTTGGCTTGACTTATGAGTTGGTTTATGCACTTTTTAAAGTTTTACCTATTCAGTTTGGGGTGGGAGATGGCATACAGGCGAACAGGATTTTAAGTAAATCTATAAGGTAGTCACATTTTAATGGTCCCAGATTGGAGATAATGTTACATATGTGAATTTGGGGCTAACTCATATACATCAGCTATAGTATTTAAAATATGTATTTCTCTATTCTCTTAGCATATTGCATTGTCAATACATTGTTCTTATGTCTAGATTTCTCCTCCCTCTCTTACTTCCTTAAAAGTTTCATACTTGCATTTTTTATGTAATCACATTATTCTCAGTTGGATATTATTCTGTTCTTAAGTTACTGCAATAATAATAATAATAATAATGAATAATAATAGTAATAATAATACTGAATAATAATAACAGTAATAATAATACTGAATAATAATAACGATAATAATGAAAAATAATAATAATAATGAATAATGATAATAATAACAAATAATAACAGCAATAATAATAATGAATAATAATAACAATAATAATAATAATAATTCATTTTTTAAGAAGGTAGATAAATAATATGCGACTAGACTCCATCAAGGTCTTCTACTACTCTAAAAACCTACAAAAGCAAATGCAAATAACAATTTATATGTACAATACTAAAAGCTCCAGCATTCAGAATTTATTCATTGAATTTAAATTACACCTAGTACCATAGTTTGGTGAGTATAATGTGCACCCTGATATTTGACTCAGAATGGGAGGAAAATATGTAGTTTTGCAATAAAACACGTGATATCACTTTTTTATGATTTCTCCCATAACCTGGCTGGTGTAAGGACACTACTGATGACTGTGACAAGCACTCTCCATTTTGCCCTGTTCTCCACTGCTCGTTGGAACTTTGTAAAGTCCATGCCTGTACACTCTTGAATGTTATCTTCCACCTCATTTTCTCTTTCCTCTCACTATGCCATTGTCTTTGACAAGCGAGATAAGCATGAGACATGACCTATTCCATCTTAGTTTGCATTTCTTTACAGTGGTGAGCAGATCTTCATATGGTCCGATTGCACACTGGATTCTAATGTGCATCTCCTCATTAGAGAGGTGGTCTACATGAGATGTTCAGGATCCTTCGATAACATCTCATCTCTAAATCATGGATTCTTCTCTCTAGCTCTGCTGTCAGGGTCCATGTCTCGCATGCATACACGAATATGGACATGACGATTTAGCACATAAGCTTGATCTTGGACCCAAGCATAATGTTTTTGTCCTTCCAAATGTGCTTCAGCCTTGTCAGTGCAGCTGTTGTTTGCACAATCCTGGACAGAACCTCAGGTTTTGAACCTTCTTCAGAGGGAACAGCAACTAGGTACTTGTAGCTTGTCACTGTATCATGCTTCTGTCAATTCACTCTTATTTCCTTTTGGATGCTGATCTATCTCCAACAATGACACTGCCCTTATGCAAGGCATTGGACACTGCTCTCACTGTTGTAACAAAGAACCAAGCTTATTTTCTGATGAAAAGTTAATACTATGCAAATTTACCAAGACAGATGCATTGTAACCATGTTTAGCATATCAAAGTTTAGCGGGCCCCAATTACCAAGAAAAGATCAAACCGAGTTAATGAAGCCTATATCACAGAATTTTATAAATCCCTTTATTTATTTAATACATGTACTTGGGTTTTGTTTGTTGTGTACAACAATACTCCAGGGTGATTTATGTATATTGTACAATATTTTGAAATAGTGAGTTTGGTTCATCCCATGCCGCATGTGCGTAGTGCTTTCAATGGGAAAAACTGAATGCTTCCAGCATACAGACAATGTATGACAACTTCGTCTGTGTATAAATGCCTCACCGTAAGATAAAATCTTCACATTACGAAACGTTTTGTCAGTGAGCGGTCTACTTTAAGGACTTGCACATCTTCAGCTGTAGAGCTGACCCAAGTGATCACAGAATTATCAGAGTGATTGGAGTCGATGTGGTACCAGCTGCAGAGCTAACCATAGAAGTTGATCATAGCACCTGTGAAGCTCAACCATAGCAGCTGCAGAGCTGAATGAACGGTGTTGCTGGTCAAGTAGCAGGTGATCAGGTGTTGCTGACCAAGATTGGTGGGTACTAACTGCTTGATTGACCAACCTGGAATACTGACGGCTTAATTGGCCAGTGTGACTGGTAGCCGAATGTGCTGGTGACGGAGTGTGTAACTCCATACATGTAATCTTTTAGCCGTGGGCTAATTTTGGAGGGTTTGTAAAACCCAGTGTGGTTTTGGGACTGTAAAGATAATTTGTATATCTGTCCCTTTTGTTTACATAATTTCACTATATGAGTGAATACATTTTACTATACGAGTAAATACTGCATTTGTTTTACTATTTGAGTAAAACACATCAATCTTTTCATTGTGAAATCACTGTGAATATTCACCCTTTATCCTTGTACTGTGTAAAGTCATTTATTTGTATTTCATTATTAAGTCTGTGTGTTTTATGTTAATTTATCCAATATCTGGATCATATACATGCATATATTAATCATGATTAATTGCTCATTAAGTCGTTTGTTATTAAACATTGTATTTCACCATCAAAAGTGTTCTGTTGTAAATCCAAAATCCCACCCGGTTATCTTGTTACAGCCTAAATCACTATATAGTTGCAAAGATGTATCAAATGCTATGATTTAAGAGGAGAAATAAAAATAAGACCCAAGTTTATTTTCAAGGAAGAAAAATAATGTTTCTAATTTACGCATTGATTGATTTTTTCAAAATGTGTCAGTTTTATTGTAACAGACTAACTAGTCACAAAAATATCTCCCCTAAATGTGCTTCTGATGGGTGTCACAGAATAAGGCAAGAAAAAGTTTGGTTTTCCATTAAACATTGACAATGTACATTTGACTTTGTCAACACATACAGCGTTAGCTAGAGTAGTGTTTTTATTACCTTGACATATAGTTACTGAATAAGACTACATCTCACTGTAGGTTGTTCATAGCGTGATGCCCATGTTTCTCGACATGCACAGGTACTTTACCCTTGGGTCTTGAACGTCTTGGTTTTTCTTATATAGTATAAATAGTAAGGTTTACTACAAGCGGTACATCATCGCTTGGATCTTGTCATAGAGTGTCGGTTTGGAACCACAAACTACAGCCATAGGGGTATGGGACAACTGTTAAAATAATTTTGGTTCCCTTGTATATTTATGCTTTTCAGTGTGTTCATGACATACTTATTTTATTATTATTGTAAATTTGATAAAGCATCGATAGATACAATAACCACGTTAGAATTTATTCCTTTTCACGAGTAGGACTCGGAGTAGAAAGTCACACATAGAGTGCGGGTTTTGATGTATTTTTGTTTGTTTGCATAAACCATTAGGGACATTGATATAATGAATTGGACTATAGGCATTTGTTGAGTGGATATTTAGTCATTTCATATACATGTAGTAGAGTATTTTGAGTATTTTGTGTGATAGCGTATTTCCTATTATATGCTACTAGTTTCATCTATTTGTAGCTGAAACTGGTGGACGGGGATGTGTAGGTGAACCAGACCAAATCTGGTGGGAGGTGTAGTTGCGCCAGACTGAAGCTGGTGGGAGGTGTTGTTGCACCAGACTGAAACTGGTGGGAAGTGTTGTTGCGCCAGACTGAAACTGGTGGAGTGTGTAGTTGAACCAGACTGAAGCTGGTGGAGGGTGCAGTTGAGTCAGACTGAAACTGGTGGAGGGTGAAGTTGAGCCAGCATGAATCTGGGAAGTTGAGCCAAAATGGAACTGTGATATTTTGTAGAGTTTTTTCATTCAAAGTGGGAAGTTGAACCAAAGTGCACCCGGCGTGGGTCAGAACTATGTTATTTTGTTTTGTTTCATTTTATATAGCATATCGGTTATATGAACCGTCATCATCATTATCATTGGTAATTTCAACACTGTGTTGTCATCATCTCAACCCTCATCAACATCACTATATTTCTTTCTTTTGTGAATGTGTGTAGCGTGTGTGCGAGAGTCAGGTATTGCATAGATTGTTTCATTTATTATTTTTGTGCCATTATCTCATCGTTCAATACACAAGTCTCATCATTCACACACATTGTGTTTGAATTATTCATTTATTCCAAAGCCCACTCGGTTTCAATTCTGTATTAACATTAACACTTCTTGAATTCAAAATATTACAACAAATGAAGAAAAATGTAGTTGATCCAAAGTTATGGAATGCTCAACAGTTATGGTACTGGTATGATAATCAACATATTTGTTCCTCTACCCTGTGCTGCTTTGCATTGCTTTAGAACAACAATTTACCAGTCATTATGTACATATATTTCCAGGCAAAACAAAGAAAAGAATGCTATACAGTTCTGAAACAAAATGAGTTTAATAACATAAATAATAAAAAAACAATACTATAGACTATCAAGGCCCGATACACTGAAAATAAGAAAATAAACTGAAATAGTGCACATTATAGACAGCTAAATATGGTAATTAATTAATTAATTAATTAATAATGACTTTGCTAATGGCTGGTATCAAATATGTAGAATGACACCACGATCAAAGACCCAATAGGAATTATTTATGGTAGTAGGATTATTTGACAACAAAATATATCATATTTCATTATGACCAGAAGAGTCTTCACTTGACAGCCAGTTGAGACTTCATTATGAGCTGGACAGTCTTCACTTACAGACTATGAGATTTCATTATGAGCTTGACAGTCTTCACTTACAGACTATGAGATTTCATTATGAGCTTGACAGTCTTCACTTACAGACTATGAGATTTTATTATGAGCTTGACAGTCTTCACTTACAGACTATGAGATTTCATTATGAGCTGGACAGTCTTCACTTATAGACAAAGTGCACCCGGCGTGGGTCAGAACTATGTTACTTTGTTTTGTTTCATTTTATATAGCATATCGGTTATATGAATCGTCATCATCATTATCATTGGTAATTTCAACACTGTGTTGTCATCATCTCAACCCTCATCAACATCACTATATTTCTTTCTTTTGTGAATGTGTGTAGCGTGTGTGCGAGAGTCAGGTATTGCATAGATTGTTTCATTTATTATTTTTGTGCCATTATCTCATCGTTCAATACACAAGTCTCATCATTCACACACATTGTGTTTGAATTATTCATTTATTCCAAAGCCCACTCGGTTTCAATTCTGTATTAACATTAACACTTCTTGAATTCAAAATATTACAACAAATGAAGAAAAATGTAGTTGATCCAAAGTTATGGAATGCTCAACAGTTATGGTACTGGTATGATAATCAACATATTTGTTCCTCTACCCTGTGCTGCTTTGCATTGCTTTAGAACAACAATTTACCAGTCATTATGTACATATATTTCCAGGCAAAACAAAGAAAAGAATGCTATACAGTTCTGAAACAAAATGAGTTTAATAACATAAATAATAAAAAAACAATACTATAGACTATCAAGGCCCGATACATTGAAAATAAGAAAATAAACTGAAATAGTGCACATTATAGACAGCTAAATATGGTAATTAATTAATTAATTAATTAATAATGACTTTGCTAATGGCTGGTATCAAATATGTAGAATGACACCACGATCAAAGACCCAATAGGAATTATTTATGGTTGTAGGATTATTTGACAACAAAATATATCATATTTCATTATGACCAGAAGAGTCTTCACTTGACAGCCAGTTGAGACTTCATTATGAGCTGGACAGTCTTCACTTACAGACTATGAGATTTCATTATGAGCTTGACAGTCTTCACTTACAGACTATGAGATTTCATTATGAGCTTGACAGTCTTCACTTACAGACTATGAGATTTTATTATGAGCTTGACAGTCTTCACTTACAGACTATGAGATTTCATTATGAGCTGGACAGTCTTCACTTATAGACAAAGTGCACCCGGCGTGGGTCAGAACTATGTTACTTTGTTTTGTTTCATTTTATATAGCATATCGGTTATATGAACCGTCATCATCATTATCATTGGTAATTTCAACACTGTGTTGTCATCATCTCAACCCTCATCAACATCACTATATTTCTTTCTTTTGTGAATGTGTGTAGCGTGTGTGCGAGAGTCAGGTATTGCATAGATTGTTTCATTTATTATTTTTGTGCCATTATCTCATCGTTCAATACACAAGTCTCATCATTCACACACAATGTGTTTGAATTATTCATTTATTCCAAAGCCCACTCAGTTTCAATTCTGTATTAACATTAACACTTCTTGAATTCAAAATATTACAACAAATGAAGAAAAATGTAGTTGATCCAAAGTTATGGAATGCTCAACAGTCATGGTACTGGTATGATAATCAACATATTTGTTCCTCTACCCTGTGGTGCTTTGCATTGCTTTAGAATAACAATTTACCAGTTATTATGTACATATATTTCCAGGCAAAACAAAGAAAAGAATGCTATACAGTTCTGAAACAAAATGAATTTAATAACATAAACAATAAAAAAACAATACTATGGACTATCAAGGCCCGACACACTGAAAATAAGAAAATAAACTGAAATAGTGCACATTATAGACAGCTAAATATGGTAATTAATTAATTAATTAATAATGACTTTGCTAATGGCTGATATCAAATATGTAGAATGACACCACGATCAAAGACCCAATAGGAATTATTTACGGTAGTAGGATTATTTGACAACAAAATATATCATATTTCATTATGACCAGAAGAGTCTTCACTTAACAGCCAGCTGAGACTTCATTATGAGCTGGACAGTCTTCACTTACAGACTATGAGATTTCGTGATGAGCTTGACAGTCTTCACTTACAGACTATGAGATTTCATTATGAGCTGGACAGTCTTCACTTACTGACTATGAGATTTCATTATGAGCTGGACAGTCTTCACTTATAGACTATGAGATTTCGTGATGAGCTTGACAGTCTTCACTTACAGACTATGAGATTTCATAGCTGGACAGTCTTCACTTACAGACTATGAGATTTCATTATGAGTTGGACAGTCTTCACTTACAGACTATGAGATTTTATTATGAGCTTGACAGTCTTCACTTACAGACTATGAGATTTCATTATGAGCTGGACAGTCTTCACTTACAGACTATGAGATTTTATTATGAGCTTGACAGTCTTCACTTACAGACTATGAGATTTCATTATGAGCTTGACAGTCTTCACTTACAGACTATGAAATTTCATTATAAGCTGGACAGTCTTCACTTACAGACTGAGATTTCGCCATGAGCTGCACAGTCTTCACTTTTAAACTATGAGATTTCATCATGAGCTGGACAGTCTTCACTTACAGACTGAGATTTCGTTATGAGCTTGACAGTCTTCACTTACAGACTATGAAATTTCATTATAAGCTTGACAGTCTTCACTTACAGACTGAGATTTCATTATGAGCTGGACAGTCTTCACTTACAGACTGAGATTTCGTCATGAGCTGGGCAGTCTTCACGTTTAGACTACGAGATTTTGTCACAAGCTGGACAGTCTTCACTTACAGACTATGAGATTTTGTTATGAACTGGACAGTCTTCACTAACAGACTATGAGATTTCATTATGAGCAGGACAGTCTTCACTTACAGGACATCACTGTGTTAATGAACATATGAGATTTCATGTTTTGACATAATTGTGTTAATGAACAGACTGAGATTTCATGTGTTTGACATCACTGTGTTAATAAACAGACTATGAGATTTCATGTGTTTGACATCACTGTGTTAATGAACAGACTATAAGGTTTCATGCATTTGACATCACTATGTTAATTAACAGACTATAAGATTTCATGTATTTGACATCACTGTGTTGATGAACAGAGTATAAGATTTCATGTATTTGACATCACTGTGTTAATTAAGTGACTATGAGATTTTGTGTATTTATCATCACTGTGTTAATGAACAGACTATGAGATTTCATGTATTTGACATCACTGTGTTAATGAGCCTCACTTGACAATCTCCAGCATTGTATTAGATTAGCATCACTTTCCTCTGCAGTTATTTGTTACACTTAACATCCTGAAGGAGACTGTCACAGTTCATTTTATCCACCACCATCCCAAGCAACTGCTCTATTTTTCATTCTTGTCCAGTTTTTAGTCACAGTGAACATGGACTGACTCATTCATCATCTTTGGCATATATTGTCAAGCATTTTAACATAGTGGACAAGGGCTGACTGATTCATAACCATTAGCACATATTGTCAAGCATTTTAACACAATGAACAAGGGATGACTCATTCATCATCTTTGGCATATACTGTCAAGCATTTTAACACAAACAAAACAAGGGCTGACTCATTCATCATCTTCAGCATATATTGTCAAGCATTTTAACACAATGAACAAGGGCTAACTCATCATCTTTGGCATATACTGTCAAGCATTTTAACACAATGAATATGGGATGATTCATTCATCATCTTTGGCATATACTGTCCAACATTTTAACACAATGCACAAGGGCTGACTCATTCATCATCTTTGGCATATATTGTAAAGCATTTTGATACAGTGGACAAGGATTAACTCATTCATAACCATTGGCATATATTGTCAAGCATGTTAAAATAGAAACATCTGTTTTCATTCCTTAAGTAATAATCCATCATTTTCAGTCAACATTAAAAAACATGATAATTTAACTAAAATTAATAATGTTAATAACAGTAATAACAATAATAATTATAATGGATTGTTCATAGATAATTTGTTATCCATTTTTCCCATTGAACTTCAGTTAAAGGGAATTTTCTGTCATGATGCCATGTCCTACCCAGTACTGTTGTCCAACATCTCTGGACTCTCAACTCACATATATCAGTACATTCTGCTTTTTAAACTGCTGGCTCTACCTTGTGCTTGGTACTTGCCATTATCTGTGGTCATCTGGTTCCAAGAGACCCTCATCTCAACAAGAGGATACTCTCTTCTTCCAGAGTGCCCAAGTTATATATAATCACCTGACCCACTTGTTAAGTAATACACATTATATCTTATTTGCATCAATCTGGTTACACCAGTCCGTCAACTCCAGTTTGGGGAAATGCCTTTGGCTTCTTAACCAGTTGCACTCAATTGTATTCACTCGTAATTTTACCTATGCTATTGAGCTTTCACAGTGGGTCCAACATTTACTTGCAACACATAAGACTTACAAGTTCAGTGTGACATGTTACACTTGAACACAGCAAGTCAGTCCTTTGGGCAAGGAGTTATAATGTGCTATGACAGCCTCTGTGAAAATGTATACATATAATTATTATAAATATAGCAAGCAATATCAGAATAATAGATTCTAGAGCTGCTCTATATATATATATATATATATATATATATATATATATATATATATATATATATATATATACACACACACACATTATACTAGAAATATGATACAGACTATGGCACATTTAATGACCTTATTAGTGAACACAAAATATAGAAAACTTAATGCATGCATCATGCTTTTGCCTTTTGTGTATTACATGTAATTGTCTTTTACAATAATTCCTCAAACAATTATACAATGCTCAGTGACTGCAACATATAGGTATTATAGAAAGGTATCCTTGTTTCATATCCTGGTCAATATACTGGTCCACTGGTATGGAACAACATTCCCAGTGACATAAGGCAGGCTCCTAGCATTTCACCTTTTCACAATCAATGTCTTAAATGGATGAAATCTTTAGAAAATTGAACAGTTCTAGTACAAAAAATACCGCCTGCTTTTCTGTAATTTTACATCATTTTCATAGCTGAATACTTCAATGCAGGATTATATTTTATGTTTTATATATATGTTTACGTTTTCACTGATGCCTGTGAATGTGTTCCAGGCTTGATACTTTGAATTTTAAAATTACTTAATTATTTAGTGTCAAGCCAGACTCTTCACATCATGTTGTATATACTGTATATATTGTACATAACAGATAGAAGGCCTCAAGGTAGATTAGTTCTGTAACTAATTGAGTTACCTTCTCTAAATAAAGTCTTTATTATTATTATTGTTCTGATAGCAATTAATCATACTTGATGAGACTAAACCTCTTGTGAGAGATACATGCTTGTCCTACTTCAAGCTACTGACAACATACACACCAAGACGTTTCTCACCGCTCCAGTGGCCTTGTGGTTAGAGCGTCCGCCTCGGATGCAGGAGGTCGTGGGTTTGATCCCCGGCCAAGTCACACCACAAACTTACAAAAATGGTACTAACAGCTGCCTCGCTTGGCACTCAGCATTAAAAGGTTAGTGTTGGGACTGGTTGACCTGGTGTCAGGATAATGTGACTGGGTGGGACATCATGCTACCTGTCTGCAGAATGATGCCCCAGTGCTAGACATCACTATAAACTGCCACACTGCAGACATCATAGCAATATGACCGAATAATTGTTAAAGCTACATTAAAAATCCAAATCGCAGACACACACACACACGTTTTTCATCAGTAACATTCTCAGTAGGTTTATCTCCAATTTTCAGGCTGAAATCTTTTTTTATCTGTCTGTGACAGCTTTATTCTACAGAGCATGCATCACATTTTGCAAATCTCTAGAAAAGCAGCACATTTTATGCAGACAAATTAACTAAAATGCATTTTTAACGAGTTTTAATTATGCAAAACAATTTATTTTAAGCATTTAGTCCAAAGTTGTCAGTATATTATTCAGGCTACAGATGTTCATTGCAGCAAGAAATGAAATTACTTCATCCTTGTGAGAACTCTCACTTAAACAAAGCCATATCATCGAATGCACCCAGAATGGATCTTGATCACTAAGACGTATGACACATTGAATACTGTATGATAACTATCTTTGTGATTAAGATTCAATGGGGTAACACAAGTTTTCATAAAATACCCCAATGAATTTCAAAAACTGCAATTAGTTCCAAACCAGAAAATTAAAGATGAAACTATAACATCAGCACATTTCTTTGGAATGAAGAGGCCAGTCCTAGCTACATCAGTAGATTTTATACAATTTAGCTGGATTAATTCACAAGCATGAAATGAATGGTATACAGAAATATATGTATGCCACTATAATATAATTTGCATGCTACAAAACAACTGTTATAAAGACATCAATGTGAGTGATTGGTGAAAAACAGTAGCCAATCCCAATATTCTCCTTGTTTTTCAGCCCAATCGTAAATGCAAATCAGTTGTGATAAAGAAGTTTCAAGTTTAACTTGTATATAAAAATATTACAGCACTTACAAAAGCTGCTCTCTTCAAATGTATGAATAATTTCGATTTCTTTTTTATTTCCTCAAAGTAACAATCACACAATGAAAAAGATATTGAAGCATTTAATATTTTATAAAATACCTATCAATGAATATGTCTCAAGGAAATTGTTTGCATTATTATAAGACATGTCAAGGGATGAAACCAGACTACCACATTAGTTTTATTTAGAAGATACATTAAAAACATACCTCATTAAGTTTTGAAAAACTGATCTATTTATTTGTGTTAATTATTCATACCTTTGCACTGTTGCTGGTCTTTTGCTCCTTCATTATCAACTGTGCTGTAGCCAGGGGGACATGTAACACAAGATCTGGAATCATTCCAATAACTGTCCACTGGACATGGTGTACAAGGAGGGAGTCCATTAATAGATGTAAATCCAACTGGACAGAGCTCTGAAACATATATAAATCAATTAAACTAAAGTCACTCAAAAGACCTAACGCTCCTTTCCCACAAATCTGCAGCATGTCACAAAAAGTATGTTTCTTCCTCTTTCTGTGTTTTTGTTTCTTGCTGGATATCAAAATGTATTTCTCAGCTGCACCAAAAGAATACAAAAGTTATTTTAAACACCTTACAATATTCCTGAATTTAAATATTCAAAACTATCAGTATTAAAACCATACAAGTCTAGGTGAACTTAGAATCAGATGTCATGGATAAAATAGACTGATCATGTATCACACATGAAATATGTCTAAAATCCATAAATACTCTTTCCCAGAATTATGTTTAAAATCCATTAACATATGATATTGCTGATCTCAAGATCACACTAATATTTTTTACAACCCAAAATTAATTTTATGGGAATCGAAGCAAGATCCTCATTTCATTTCTTGTGACAGTGATGATCCTGACAAAGATGTGTAGTCCAAGCTTGATGGCTACTACCCCAAACAAATGGCCGCCAATCCAAAATTAAATTATTCGAATATAATGCAGTTGAAACTGATGTCATAAAAAGGATGTATGACGTCCCTTTTTTCAAAAAATGCAATGAAGAATAATTGTATTTCTACACGAATAAATCTCACAGCTCATGACAAGCGTAAAAGTCAGATAATAACAAGTGATTACATAGCTTGTCTCTATGAAGTTTTTCGTAGACCCCAGTAGCAATTCTAAACATTACTTATAATGCAGAAATATAATACTGACTGGTGCAACCTTGACCTATGAAATTTTGTCCTGTCACTGGACATAAAAGACAAAACAATCCACAAAACATTCATTTTCTGTGATGTCATAACAGATGTATGATAATGAGCTGATAAAAAAGGAATTAATCTTTTGTTATTTTTGTCCAAATTGTTGTTCCTAAAATCTTCAAAAGTTATTACCCAACTGTACTTTTTCCACAGTATAATCTGGAAAAGGATGGAATACCATGGAAAAACATGGAAAACCCTGGAAAACAGTGGAAAAATGATTTTTTTGCAGAATTTATCAGTGTATAATGATGTTATACACCAAACATGTATGTATGTATGTATGCATGCATGCATGCATGTATATATGTATGTATGTATGTATGTATGTATGTATGTATGTGTGTGTGTGTGTCTATCTGTCTGTCTGTCTGTCTGTACAATCTATCAGCACAATAATGGCAACTAGTAAAAAGTTATAAAATTTTAGATATAAAGAATTACACAAAAGCTTTGGAAGAAAAACCGTTATAAATAAATGTAAACAGGATACACTACACGATTAAGATCAAAGGTAACCATATAAGAGTTCTGTCAAATGTATAGAAAATAAAAGAAAAATGTAAAAATATAAAATCTTTAAATATAGCATCACATTTAATAATAACAGTGATTTATTTTTTGAGGGTACAAGACATTAACTAAATCTGTAGGTAATCTCACGGTCCCTCCGAGGTACACAGCATATGTATTACCTAACAAATCCTGGATTTTCTCAGTAGGAACATCATAATAAAGTCTCTTAACTGAGTGCATATCAAAACAAACTTCTGTCTAACATGGTGAAAGTTAATAAACTTGACAAGAATGTGTACATTGGGAGGTTATTCACTCTGCCTAAGTTTCACTTTCCAGTAGGTATTCATGAGTCAGGTATATGTATCCTATAGGCGATGGATACAATACCACCTCAACTCTGTGATTTGTGCTTGTTTGTTCACTGTCCATTCCAAATATTATGATAAGTATATAAAACATTCCAATTTATATGATATCTGAAGTCTGTTGTAAGTGATGGACAAAGACTTTGACCCAAAACATGAACCAAATAATTTCCTGAATAAAATTCTTGACCTCAGGGCTGCTTCAGGAGAAAAAGAGGTCCTCAGAAAAGGAGAGTAAGTGATAATGTTAATTTCTAAACTCTAGATGAATTTGTGAAGGGGTTATGGAAAATCTCAATAAAAACATGAACCAAAAATGTTTCCCCATTATAATTTCTAACTCCATGACCCCGTCCAGAAAGCAGGATGCAGGGTTCAAGGAGTGGGATTTATTCCAAACCTTAGGCGAATTACACAAAGGGGTAACTGACACATTTTCTAAACAATCTTAACGAAAGATATTTACAAACACCTCCCATCTTACCCACACACACAATACAGATAACCCAAATGCTAGAGTCCTCTGTCTCAACGTTATCAAAATTAAATAGTTTACAAGGGGCCCCAAGTGGCCGAGTGGTCTAAAGCGTTCTTCGTTACGGATCACTGCCATCTCACCTCTGTCTGCGTGGGTTCGAGTCTCGGATTCGGCTAATGTGGGTATGTGAGAAAGCTTGCCAGTAGCTTCTCGTGGGTCGGTGGTTCTTTCCCGGGTTCTTCCTCCACCATTAATACTGGCCGCCATGTATAGCCAATCGCGTGCTGAAAAATGGCGTTAAACCCAACAACAAAATAGTTTACAAACAAAATTTATTCAAATTCTATGGTAACAGCTAAATTTTTTAATCACTTGTATTTTGTCATGGCACAGCTTTGCCATACATCTTGTCCATTGCTTATTTTTTTATATCTTTGATGCAGTGTCCACTATTGGCTTTCCTGGACAAAGGAGTTTAATTATTTACAGTTGTCAACCCTGAGGGTTACTAAAACACATACAAGTTGTCAGCCCTGATGGTAACTAAACACATACAAGTTTGCTAAACATCAATTCCTCTTAAACTGTTTTCCTACTGGACTTACTTTGACAATAAGTCTTTTGTAGTGCAGGTGTATAACCATCTGGACAATTTTTGCAAGCTGTCTGTCCGTATGTCTCTTGATATGTACCAATGGGGCAGGATACACAGCTGTTCTGTCCATAGTAATTGCCTGGGGCACAGGGTACTGAAATAAAGATAGGCATATCAATCAACAGAAACAGCTAAGATCTTCAAGAAAATTCATACTTAAATTCGTAGTCTAGGTTCCAACAATTGGGTTTTATAACATTTTTTCCAACCTGCAACAGTGTCTTCTTGAGAAATCTTGCTCTTAATCATTTTATAATGTTAATCATTTTTATCTGGTTCAAGTGTTCAGTTTTCACTGTACAAACCTTGTGAAAACTTTCAATGTGGAATCTGTGAAATTTCTGTGAAAATCACAGAAATGTCCTTGTTCACCAAAATTATGGTATTTCACCAAATTTTAGTGAGATTTTCCAAACATTTCTGAAAGTATCAGTGAGATTTGTGATTGAAATTTCATTGAGAATTTGCCAAATTTTTGAAAATATTGAGATTTTGTGATTGTAATATCACTGAAATTTCAATGAAAAATTATCAATCAGAAACAGTTCTTTATTGATATAAAAAAACAAACCTTTTTCCCATATTAATATAATTTATTTTTTGTTTCATGTATATTTTGAATGATTTCAGCAAAACTATATATTTCCCTTTTCTGACAGCTCTAATTTTATTCATTTTGGGAACAATAACTTCTTTCCACATCTTTCCTTGCTATTTTTCCCTTGTTTGACTTGAATTGGATTTACTGCCCTTAGACAACATGATTGTTTTCTTTTTATAAGCAGAATTCTGCTTTTCTCATGAACTAATTTTGATTTTTCTTGATAAGGACCATTTTTTTATATAGTATCTGAAAGTGTTTAAAAAAAATATAGTATGTCTAATTCCATTCTGCAATGCTTCTCATAATAGTATTTGTTCCATCCATTATTTAGCAGACGTTCACTGTAAAGAGCCCTCTCACTGGACAAAAGTGTGTACTTACCCAATGAATCTGAATGTAATGGAAACCTATGGAAATGAGCATAATTGCTTGCCAAACATGGCATTTTGAATTTTTCAGCCAGACCCAAGTTTGAATAACGGTTTGAAAAATGTGTGGACATGAAAACTGCTTGAATGCAAAGTCACTTGGAATGCAATTGGTCAATCTGTAAGAAAAAAGAACGCCTGGGCTAGCATTTTGTGTTTTTTGCCATAAAGACTGGAACTACTATTACCAAGTCTTCAAATAGCAGCTAATGTGTTAAATGTTAAGTTATATAACTCCAAACTTATTCACTTCCAGAATTTAAGGAGGGACAATGTATAGATCACTCGTGGAGAAGTGAAGATATTATTGCCACATACTCATGTCCATCAAAGTTTGTCATATCTCAGCTGAGTTTTCATGGCCCACTAGTAAAATCATCCTTCAATGTCATGAGTGATATATTATTGTTTATATTATGAAAATATTCTATGTAGCATTGTCTCCTAGGTTATTTTTGCTAATATTGTAGCAGGATGTACAATTAAAAATTTTTAAATAGAAGGATATATAGCTCCAAGCCCCTTATCAGCAATGCTGATGGTCTAGGTGGATAATATACAAAAAATAAAATGTGAGGAATAACAATTTAATAACAGATCTAAATAATCAAACAACACAAGTAAATTTCCTCAATTTCTCCACTCGGTTGACCTATTTAATCTGCCAATGTCATCATCTGATGTGCAAGGTAACTGTTTCCACCTGTCCCTGCTACTTTACTCATCTGTATTATTTCCTTTTCCCTGACTGGTACTCCAGTTTCCCTTCCATCCCTTGACTATGTCCTTCACCCTTCCACTTCATCCACTTCCGTTCCCCAGTCTGCCTTTAAACTTCTGCCTCCGCTATTCTATCCTGTCCCATGACCTCTATCACAACTTCTCCTTACTTCATCACCTTTGGGTGGCACTTGGTCCAATTCAAATGACTCCAAAACAGTACTGAAAGTTTCTCTGTAAATAATAAGAGATGTATAGTCTAGTCTCCCTTTCGACCTAGACAATCTCACACCCTCACACAACCTTTCATCAGCATAATGGTCATTAAAATCATTAGGTCATGTATGCACTCACATCGAAAAATTCCATACATGCTTGTACAAAAAAATAAGGGTAATAATACAACAACAGTATTAATAACTCCTGATACATACATACATACATCAGCAACTTCCATGACATGAATACACATTTTTTTTTCTCAATATAGTAACTGATGCATTCTTTACCTTACAAGTCATGAGAGGTACACAATGTTCAAATACGAATATGCAGATACTTCATGATATGTTCACAAGGCCAACATATCTAACTCTGTATAATTCACAACTATGTATTCAAATTCAAAATTAAAACAATAAGTTCTAACATAACTCATTAATAAATGTACTAATTCAATACTAGGTACACAGCAGCAAATTACACAATTAATTCCAATCACAGGCTAACAATCTTTGTAATTCAATCTTGTATACTACTAATTTCTCTACAGAACATTATGGTAGGTAAATAACTCAGATACATAGGTGAGATTAACTCTAATAAAGGTAACTTCTACATACCAACATTATTCTAGTAATCAATTTCTACATACTACATATAAACTTGCAACTCCCAGTTAGTAATGTTCAACAAATTTGTGCAAAGAATTCTTACCTTTAAGAAGCCTTTCAGTGTCTGAATTCCTGCTCTGCCTTTTACAAATGCTGTGCATTCGGAGTACGCCTATTAGAATTCACTCCCTAACTTACTAGACCTCTGCATTGGTCAAAATCCTGGCGAGTACTGAAGTGATTGTAAAATGACCTGTTGAATAAGGGTCTGCTTCAGCTAAATTTGGCATCATCTCACTTGTATACCTTCTCTTTTTCATATTATAGAAATATTTTGAAACCCTTTCCCCATCTTCAATCCATTTTGCCCTAGATCTTACTCTAGCCCCTCCCATCTTTCTGGCATGAATTTTCCAGTAATTTGCTCTTTATCCTTTCTAATTCATGCAGATTATTTTTATTGTTTTTATTTTATTTTATTAAATAGTAATCTCATTTGCAATTTTTTGAGCTTTTTGTGTTTAACTACTTGTATCTTTTATATAAAGCATAAGAAATAGTTTTGCCTGTTATTTCTAAAAAAAACATTTTAAACAATTGGTCATTAATGGAGGATCTAACTACAGATGCTGTAGATGGTTCAAAGTTATAATTTGATGTGTGAGACACATATTTGTTCTGGAACTCTTGAACAGAGTCCTTAACATGTGCTATGTTATCCAATTCTTTCAACTGAGAATTCTTCAATTTCCAAAACATTGTGTGTTTTTCTGGGGTTTTTTAAAAGAAAGAGTTAGTTGGGCAAGAGAATGGTCTGTTCTATAACCTGGTTCTACAGAGACATCATTTGCCATTGTAAAAAGAATTTCTGGAACTTCGAAGAAAACCTTGCCTGCTTCATGGGGTTATTCTTTCTCCAAGTGCATCTTTTTGAATCCAAATTTCTTTCTCACCAGATATCAGTCAGATCATAATTAGCACAAATATCAATTACTGCATCTCTTGCTTTAGGGTTATTTTGTCAGATGTAATTATATTTACAGTATCAAGAGCTTGATTCATAACTAGATCAAAGGCCCCTCCAATAATTATATGCTGAGTTTTAAGTCCCCTATATCCTGCCTTCTTCTGTGTAGAAATCTGATGTATCAACATTAAGACATAAATGTTTATAATTGTGTACCTGTAATTTTGAATTGAACTATCTAAAACTATCTTGTTGCCATTTACATATACTTTTACTCTGTTATATGGTAAACTGAAAGTTATTGTTCCATAAAATAGATACTCCTCTTGAATTGGATGCAAAATAATTGAAGATACATTCGTGATCCCAAATTGATCTAATATATGTCTCACATCATTTAATAAAATGTGTATCTTGGAAGGGATATATTAAGTATTCCTTCTTATTTTGGTAATTCAAAACATCCCTTATTCTGACTGGGTTCCCCAACCTGGCAATTCATAAAGGCAATTCTCAATGAGACATCCACTGTCTTTATTATAAAGTTCTTGATAAATGACATTTATCAGTATACTACTTCTTGAATTTGGAAAGACACTCTTATCCAAAACTGGAATAGTGAGCATTTTATTTGGTAGTCTTAGGTTACATGTAAGTCAGTATTGTCAGTAAGAGATATAGAAAAGAAAAGACAGAAAAGTAAACATAGTGTCAGGTGATGTCTGAATCAAAGGTAATAAAAACTGCCAAAGATCATTCAACACTATTGAAAGAACAGAGCTAAATGCTGTATAAATGTTTTAAAAATAGTAAAGTCATATCAGTAATTCATTAAAAACTTTTTTATGTGATTGTTGTGATTGCTGTCTTGCTGCAAAAATGGATAATATACTTTTCTAGTCTTGAGAACTTTGTCCTATAGAAATTACTTTTATTTAAAATATCTTTTGCAACCAAAATGATCTGGCCTGTGTAGTCTGCTTCACTGCTGATTGTTTGATATTAGTGAAGAAGTTGTTGCTTTTGGCTTACCAATGGATAACCCCACCCCACCCCCAACATATACCCTATCAAATCCTAATTTGGATGTATTAAGACCAGTTTTCATTCTACATGGTCCACATCATAGAAGTGGATTTTATATGGTCTCTGATCCAGCAGTAAGCCTTTATATGATTTGAAATTAGACAAAAAACAGTCTGATTTTCTAACTATCTGTAATACTGAAGCTAGAACTCAACATACACTGGCTAATTATTCTTAAAAATAGTCATGTTGGAGACATCGGTACAGTTTTTAAGGGTTAACAAGAGTTATCTCCTTGGCAAGATAGAATGATGGATTAGTAGTAAATAAGTTATTTTACAAAAAATTTAACGAAGTTTAATATCAAACATACGATAAACCATGGCAGAAAGAAACACTTCCATATATGGAGTTTTAAAAATGATGATTATTATTTGTAAAAACGTTTACCCAGATTGACAGATTTTACTTGGAAATGTGCTCATTTAATTTTTGAGCGTTATTCTCCTATCCAAACTCTTGAGTTTTTTTCCATTATTCATTTTTCCAAATATTCTTTCATCAAAAATTTGCAGATTCTACAGATACATGCAGTTTTACTTTTTCCATAAAGTCATATTTTGCTTTTGTTATATCAACCTATATCACATAGTTTGAGCCCATTAAAGTCTTCTTTCTTGAAATGATTATCAATCTCTTCCTTCAGGGAATAAGCTGACAGATTACAGGTCTGTCTACTGATTCAGAAAAATGGCCCATGCAATGTGTGATGTTTATATCCTTGACAGAGACCTTCATTCCTTGTTTGCTTTTGAATAGTCAATCACTTTCTATTCACATGTGTTAAATGATTCCCTCACATCCTTATCTTCTAGTTCATAGATAATCAGGCTGTTCTTCCTCAAATATCTTTCCTGTTCCTCCACCAGTTTTCTTAATGGATCATTACAAGTCTGCATCTGAGCAATCAGTTCATTCTTAATTGTTTGTTCAGCCTACAAACAATTGAATTTTTGTTTCAGGTTGTTATTCTCACACTGAAGCTCCATTAACTCTCCTCTCACTGTCTACACTTCCACAATCACTTTTTGTATTTTGTTACAGGTATCATCATTGACTTTGGACACTTAACTGTTACAGATCTGATTATTCTTCTTTAAAATGGTTTAGATCATACATAAATAAAAGGTCTCAACAAGTAACCATTGGCTCATGAACCCATGCTATTCATAGCGGGGTCCCTCAAGGATGTCTTAGGCCATCTCCTCTTTCCTAATTATGTATATAATCTTCCATTCAATAATGAATATACAATATGCTCTTCAGAAGAACTGACTCAGACTCTATCAAAGTTGGGCACAACATAGCTGATGGTAATAAATAAAGGTAAAACAAAATCTATGATTTTGGGGACATCACAAACACTACATACATTAGGAACCAAACTTATCTCCTGCAATAAATAATTGTCAGCTAGAAAATGTCAAACAAGAAAAACTTGTATGTGTGTCTCTAGATAATAATTTACAATAATTTACAATGGGATGACCAAATCTTATAAGCATCAGAAAGGGGCACTATGCATTATTCTACATCAGTTGCTCATTCATCATAAGCATTGTTTAAATAACTAAAATGGTTTACAATATACAAAAGGGTTTGTTTTCCCAAGGTAGCTCTTGTACATAAATAAATGTCTACATGGAACTGCACCTGACAAGCTTCATGATTTTTTCAGTCCTTATTCAGCATTTTACCAGTTGAGATCAATGACACATGGAAACCTTTGTACACCAAAACTGAGAAGAGAGCAAAAAACTTCCAATACTCCGGTAAAGTTCTGTGGAACAAGATTCCACAGCACATAATTTCTGCAGAAAACATTAAAGTATTTAAGAGATATTTTGTATATGTATGTGTTACTAATATATTATAGTAAAATTTAGTATATGTATAATACTAAAGTCATCTTAAAATACATAGTAGTCACTACAGTAAAACATGTTACGAGAGACCACCCCTTCTGCCAACAAAAAATGGTCTCTTAAGACAGGTGGTCTCTCATAGCAGGTTTGTACAAAAAGAACGGTTTCCAAGGTCCAGTTTCAGAACAATTTCAAGAAAAATAACCACAATCACTGTACATATATTCTACTCTTTATCAATAGTTCTTACTAAAATATTGAATGAATTCATCTTAAAAACAAAATTATATAGCAATAAAGATATTCTTCTATCACTAAACATGAAATCACTTTTACATTTGAAAATCAAATATATTACCATATAAAATCGTTTCTGATTTACTCCTTTTCCTTTCATAACAACCTAAATTTGTTTTACAGATGTTTAAACTGCTTTTTTTGTGAGTGATCTTCTCTTTTTCACCTCTTTAAGTTTCAAGAATTATTTTCTACAGCCTTAAAATTTGCCTCTTTTGAAATTGAAGTTCGTCTATTGTTATTAAGGTTCTATGTGTTAACATTATTAGCGCTCAGTTGTAATATCGAATATAAAGCCGGTTTGGACTGGGCATTGGGAAAATTTGAACAATTTATACATATCAGACAATTAATGAAATAAAACGAAATAATTATAAACTCATCCAGAAACAGAAAAATTTACTCAGAGACAAAAGTGAATGTCTTCATTCAAAGAAGACATACAGGGATTAACTCTATAAACAAAGTGTGTAACCCGGTTGCATAAACTTGAATAGATAACTTTGACTGGGATGTCATCAATTAACATCGGGGGGAAAAAAAACCAACAAACATCACAAATCTTGAACACTATCAATCAAATACCACAAACAATTCTCTATTGCCAGTTTAACAGACAATGACCATATTCACACCCCCAATACGGATTAACTCTAAAGACAATACACGCGACCGTTGTGACAACTTCGGCACTACAATGGCAATTTGTTACACGGTATTAGCCTGGTTTACAAACTGTAACATTTATCAATGGTAGCCACAATCCATTTTTTTTTAAATTTTTGTTTTTGTGTTTGTTTTTGATCAGAACAATCATTACTAATCAAGTGGTCGTTGTAACAAACGATTATTTATAGGTCAGTGGTGTCCATGTTTTCACGAATCGGTCGTTCATAGGGATTCTGGGTCCTACTCCACGGTAAGGCCAGGAAGCATTCTAAGTGCGTGAATAAGTAGTCTGGTTTCCCTGCTTCGCATGCTCCCTGCATTGCTCTCCTTAATACGAATAGAGGAGAACAGTGCAGGGAGAATATGAAGCAGGGAACCAGACTAGGGAATAATCTACATGTACTGGTCTGGTTTACAACAAAATCTATAAAACACTATAAGCATACCTAAAGGAATTCAGATATCAGGAGCCAGCCTATTTTTTCTTTCTTTTTTAAGTACGGTATGAGCGGTTGTTGTTACAGGGATTAAATAAAAGTTGGTGTAGTTTATCCTTATTTTTGCAATGCAGTCGTTCATAGCTGTGTCAAAATGCATATTTTGCCTCGACTTCACAGCTGCTTGTTGCATTCAGCAGGTGGTTGCTTACAACAGAGCATTTATATAGCAAAATCAATCCATGCATTAAGATTGTGGTCGGAAATGACAGTTGGTTGCTCACAGCAGATGTCGGTCACAACAGTTTTTATTGTATTATCTTTTGTATGATGCAAATTGTTATACTTGTCTGCATAAAAAGGCCTCAAAACAGAATACTCCTGGACAAAATGAGTTGCCCACTGTAAATGGAGTATTATTACCCATCATTATTATACTGTTGACTTTTCCAGCTTGGTGGGAGGAGGATGGCTCCATGACTATCATTATTGTACTACTGGCTTTTCCAGCTTGGTGGGAGGCTGATGGCCCCATGACTATCATTATTGTACTACTGGCTTTTCCAGCTTCATGGGAGGATGATGGCCCCATGACTATCATTACTGTAATACTGGCTTTCCTGCTTGGTGGGAGGTTGACGGCCCCATGACTATCATTATTGTACTACTGGCTTTTCCAGCTTGGTGGGAGGCTGATGGCCCCATGACTATCATTACTGTACTACTGGCTTTTCCAGCTTGGTGGGAGATTGATGGCCCCATGACTATCATTATTGTACTTCTGGCTTTTCCAGCTTAGTGGGAGGCTGATGGCCCCATGACTATCGTTATTGTCCTACAGGCTTTTCCAGCTTGGTGGGAGGTTGATGGCCCCATGACTATCATTACTGTACTACTGGCTTTTCCAGCTTGGTGAGAGGCTGGTGGCCCCATGACTAGCAATCAGAGCAAGCTTTTCATCATCTGCCAGCTCAATGCTCTACTGAAGACTATGATAGCCTGACAAATTTTTGGAGTGATAGAACCAGGCCTAATGAGTAGATCTTTTCAATGAATGGAGGAAGGATCAAGAGGTGATGAGCAATACTGCCAGAAGGTGGCTTTCATGACATGGTTTTCTTAGAAAGGTTTAAGATGCAGCAACAGCTCAAACCTCATAGGCTTTGATTCTCATGAAAGAGACATCTCTCTCAGTGAGAGATGGATATATGCTTTTAAGGCAGCAGGGGCCAGTTCCATTAAGTGGTCCCTGCCAAATTTTTTAACTTAAGTCTATGGTGTGACTTTTTCAGCTCTTATTGTTTACTAATTAAAGATATGGATATATTTGTGAACTTGGTGTTTCTGGCTTGTGTTGTTCTTGAAATTAATGTCAGGCATGTACACCTTCCACAGTTACTCTGCAGTATGTAGATAGTGAAATACCAATAATTGGCTGGGAAGAAGAGTTAGCCTCCCAAAGCAGTAAACATGTGGGAGTCAGATGATCATGTTTATATCACACACACAGAGTATGGCTTTGATCAGACCAATGATTTTATTCCCAGAATAAAAATTTTAAAAAGTGTTTACTTCTTAACCCAAGTAGTTCCATCATGACCCTGACAACAACCAATCATTTTAAAATAAAATAGAACTTTGTTTACTAATTCTGAACCCAGGGCAGAATTTAGATCAACACCTGTTGTTTATAACTAACAGTCAAGTATCATAGAATTTTCTGAAAAAGTATCATCTATAGTAAATAAATTTACATTACAATAGCATGTAAGAAATTTTTTTTTTAAAACTAACAAACAAACAATTTAAACATATATATATATATATATATATATATATATATATATATATATATATATATATATATATATATATTTTAAATCAAATATACATAACAAAATGCAGACAGAAGGATGATGTTAGACAGGTACAATGCCATGCCATAAACTCTCAAAATTTTATGGTCAGAATGGTCACAAGCAAATGCTGATAGAAGAATACTGTTAGGTACAATACTATGCCAAAAACTCTTAAAGTCTCATGGTCGGAATGATTAAAAGTAAATGCTGAAAGAAGAATGCTGTTAGACAGGTACAATGCCATACCATAAAATCAAAGTCATATGGTCAGAATGGACACAAGCAAATGTTGACAGAAGAATGCTATTAGACAGGTACAATACCATGCCATAAACTCTCAAAGTCTTATGGTCAGAATGGTCACAAGCAAATGCTGACAGAAGGATGATGTTAGACAGGTACAATGACATGCCATCAACTCTAAAAGTCTTATGGTCAGAATGATCAAAAGTAAATGCTGAAAGAACAATGCTGTTAGGTACAATGCCATGCCATAAACTCTCAAAGTCTTACAGTCAGAATGGTCAGAAGCAAATGCTGACAGAAGAATGATGTTAGACAGGTACAATGCCACGACATAAACTCTCAAAGTCTTATAGGCAGGTGAGCTTAAAACTCAAAAGTCTCCATGTCAGGATGATTTCTCTCAAATGTGGTCAAGTTCCATTTAAATGTTATTGAGAAGTTCTTAAGTAGATCTGCATAAAATAGTAAGAACCTTATGACAAGGATGCTTTCGGTAAAATCTGGTCAAATTCTGTTCAGCAGTTTTTGAGAAAACATCATTCAAAAAAATTCTTTTAAAAACATTTTAGTGATAATTGCCATATTTGATGAGCATCATAATTTGCCCAAACACAGACCTGCCAACCCTAACAAGATTGTCTCAGTAAGGCAGCTTATTTATTTCAACAAGTCTGACCAATTTTCAGTAAGGTGCAACAAAATATGAAGTACTGATATTATCCAGTTAATAAACGTATATTTAATAAGTTTGGTATTCCAAACTGATTCATCAATGGTAAACTTTTATGTTCATCTGAAACGTTCGTAAAGCACGCATACACTACACCTTATTTACCTCTAGTACAGCTGCACTAACTTCAGTTCCCAACCCTACAAAGCTCAATGGTGTTTTGCTATCTCTCAACTTTACATAATTCATGGAATTTTTTTTCCTCAATTTCAGATGACGGCAATTTTATCTCCCACCATGTGACATAATCAAACCAACACATGATGTCCAATAAATGTAGTTGTGTCACTTCCTGCTTTTACTGAGAACAATCTGAATATTCCTTTGTATTCTTCTGAACTGATTATTAAAACTTTTTTCTTTTTTCCTTTCATCTTTAACATGTATCGGTAGCTGGATGCCATTTTAAAAAAATTATATAATTAACAATTTGATCTTGCAGAAAACACGTGCAGCCTAAAGCATTTGAGATACTACTGTAAAGTTAGTCTGGTTCTCTAATTCCACTAAAGCTAATGTAAAACCCAGATCCAAATCAAATACAGACGAGACAATTATCCAGATTTTATCACAATAATCATATTTCCATAGTTTTTCCTTTTATTCTGTAAGTCTTTATTTTAAGGGTCATTTTCATAAGACTTGTGACGAAACTGTAAGGGTATGCAGGTCTGCATACCTGCAAGTGACTTACACCTGGACACCACCATTTGTGTAAATTCTGTTTAGCAGTTTCAAGGAAGATAATGGAAGTAATGCCATACAATGTATGAACTGCACAACACATAGATGTACAGTCACATGAAAGACAAAGAACCATATGAAAGTTCACTTGGACATACAGAGAAGTTAGCTAATAAAAGATTTAGGCAAAAGATAAAGCTGTTCCATGGATTTCAGAATGTCAGTTAAGACTTTGCACTGGATTGCAAATCAACTGCAATGGAAATAAAAACTTCCTGCATTTGTACTTAGGGTTTATCACATGTATTGAATGTCAATGATACATATTAATTCTGTTTCTTAATTTTTTTTTCAATCTCTCTGCATGCAATATAAATAATAATTATACTTACAGCACTGTAATCCTCGATCTGTGTTTGTAAGAGTTTTATCAGGATCACAGGTTAGTCCTGGTGACTCGTCCACTTTTACTGCAGTCACATCCAGAGTGTATGTTGTTCCATTACAAGTCAAGTTTCCATAATCATATATACTGGTGGATAGATTGCTGCTCAGAGTTGCACGAAGGTTATTTACACATGCAGTTCTTGTACCATTAATTACTGTTAGGTCATTAAGATTCACAGAAAATGCAGTGATGATCTGAAAAGATGCAATGTAACATCTTCAGAATTTCTCTAAAAGGATGTGGCTTCTTATTTTCATTGAAAAGTAATTACAAGCTGCCACTATTTACATAACATAAAGACACATAAACACAAAAACACATCTGATCAAAAGTTGAGGAAAGGTTCGTCAAAGTGAACATGCAATTGCGTTACAACTCTAAGGTCTTAAACTAAATAAAAGAAAACTGAGAAAACCAACAAATTTTGTAAAATTCAAAAAATACTTTATTTCCCTAAAATACAATATGAAAATTTTAAAAAGTTCTTACAGTCTTTTGAATTAAATCCCAAGCAGACCTAAAAGATATATCGTAAGTCCAAATTTATCAAGTTCCAATTGAATTCCACTTGTAATCTAAATGAATTCCAATATTTAATCTGCTGATGTGCCTGCAGTCTCAAATATGCTAATGTGCCAATGGCATGTGATGTGGCAATGTGTTAACAGTCTTGATGTAACACAATAACATAATCTAAAAGGCCCTTGAATGAATTCACAATAATTTAAAAAATAACGATCTAGTGAAAGAAGTATTCATCAGCACCTTTCAATTCCAGTGAATAATTTAAATAAATAAATAAATTCAAATTGAAAACTGAACACAACAATAAGACTGATTCCACTTCAATGTTAAGGTACGAATGAATAATGTTTAAGTAAACAACAATAAAGCCTCGATGTAGGTCAGTTTCCTTTCCAGAACATTCTCAGCTGTCAACAAGATTAGAAATTTCCAAGTAAAAATCTGATCTCCTAGACTCAGATTCAAATAAACATGTTTACCTCCATTAATAATGTTCTGAATATGTAAGCTATAATCATAGAGAAATATTAATTATGTTTGATTTTGTTTACAAAATAAATGTAGTCAGGTAGACCCTTAACTTGATTTTGGACGAAGGTCAGTTACAAAATACAGGTATACATAACATATAATCAAGGACAAAAGGCTACAAACAATACTACTTAAATATACATAATAATTAAATGTAACATTTTGACACACTTAGTTACACTTTCCTGATAATATACAGACACATGGAATATAATTCCATGGTAACATTTGCTTTTGCAGAAAACAAACAAGAGACCCAAAATGGCCTGTTACTGTTCATTTCACTAAGGAGGCTTACGTAGTATTGTAAGACCACACCCTATGCAAGCTTTCTTCCAAACTTATATTGCATCAATTTGACCTATTCTACAATGATGTTATACAAAATTATTTCAAAGGATAAAAGCGTAAGTCTCCCACAAATAATCAAATCATCCAAGATCTTCAAAAGTTTGGTTGTGTGTGTGATTCAGATTTTTAATGTAGCTTTAACAATTTTTCAGTATATCGCTACAATGTCTGCAATGTGGCAGTTTACAGTGATGTCTAGCACCAGGGCATTATGCCGCAGACATGTAGCATGATGTCCCACCCAGTCACATTATCCTGACACCAGGCCGACCAGTCTTAACACTAACCTCTGAATGCTGAGCGCCAAGCGAGGCAGCTGTTAGCACCATTTTTGTAAGTCTTTGGTATGACTTGGCTGGGGATCAAACCCACAACTTCCCGCATCCAAGGCGGACACTCTAACTACTAGGCCACTGGAGTGATTTTTAAAAGTTTATAGGCAAAGCTATAATTTATGATCTACAAAGTCAAATGTCTTTCACTCAAGCAAAAAATATAATTCCACGCTCTTTTCTCTTTTCTTAGGCTACAGGTTTCCTTACTTTTGGTAATTAAATTTGGAAGAATTTTAGATGAAAAGAATATTGGGGTAAATTTTTCAAATTAAAATCATGTAGAAAGCAAACATTCTAAACAATCAGTAAGTAATGGCATAGGAGATATGAAATGCCATACAGTACTGCACAACACATATCATAACACTGTTATGACTCTGTAGTCACAACTTAAGTAAATGAAAAGCAACTCATTAAAAATGTAAAGGAAGAAAACTTTTAGGAGTGATAGTTGAAAATGACTTAAAGTGGGATAAGCATATTGACTATGTCTGTAGATATCTATCAAGAAAAATAACTTCAATAAGTAAAACTAAGAAATACCTTCCCATACAACCAAGCAAATTGTACTACAATGCCTAAATTTTGCAAGGTATTGACTGTTGTTTGACAATATGGGGAAACTGCCCAAAGAGTCAGTTAGAAAGAATAAACGAAATACAAAAGAAAGTAGCTCATCTAATTCTGGATGCTCCTTTTGACACACTAATTCTCTTTTCCATGAAATGAAATGGCTTCAAATAAATGACAGGATAAATTTTCAAAAGGCAGTACTTGTCTTTAAACGTATAAATTGAAATATGCCTGAATATATTAGATTGCTGAAATTCAAGGGCCACATGCTTTAGTGTCAACCTTACATGGCCACATGAAATTACCAAAACCCAGGACTGAACAATTTGGATATAGTATTAAATATTCTGGAACAAAGATATGGAATTCTTTGCCCACATCAGTTACATCAGCCACTTCTGTTGAAAGTTTTAAAAGAAAAACACCTGAAATACTTGAAACTTGATTTTTATTCATTTCTACATGTCATTGTATTTTATCAAATCTGTTTCTTTTCCAACTGTCTTGTCTACGTGCATGCTTATCTGTCTTGTTTATGTGCATGCTAATATGTCATGTCTATGTGCGTGCTAATCTGTCCTATGTGTGTGCTAATTTGTCTTGTCTATGTGTGTGCTAATCTGTCTTGTCTATGTGCATGCTAATCTGTCTTGTCTACGTGCGTGCTAATCTGTCTTGTCTATGTGCATGCTAATCTGCCTTGTCTATGTGCATGCTAATCTGTCTTGTCCAGTTCCATACAACTTACTGATAATCAGTTATAATCAGTTACAAGTAAATTTTAAGTTTTGTTTGTTACATTTTTATATCTTTGTTCAAGAGTTCAAAATGTTAATAAATGTACAGGAGTTCCACTTGTAAGTGAACATAATCTCATATATATATATACTTTAATCTCATAAAAAAATTACATTTTTGTATTGCATTGTGTTATTTTTGTTCTACAACTTTGTTAAATGAAAGCAACTTGCTTTACACATTTGAAAAACTGCTGCAGTCTACCAGAATACTTTTATTCATATGTGATTTGTCTATTGTTTAAAGTATGGAAGGACATGCTTTTCATGCTTGTCTTTATTTATAATACTACAACCAAAACAGCTTAGCTTTAAACAGAAAAAAAAACAACAATTAAAAAAAAAATTTAAATTTATTAACTGAACAATTTAACAGTAAAATTATGTAATTATGTAAAGATAGAACATCTAAAGCTAGAATTCCTAAAACTTGACTAAAATGTTATCCACATTAAACAAAACCAAAGTTTTCACTAGTACAGATTATGTCATTTTTCAGAATACTGATTATTGCACTAACAATCTACCAAAAATCCACATTTTACATTTAAACTGAAACAAAACACCAAAAAATGTTAACATTTATTAACTTGACAGTTTAACAGGAAAGTCATATAACGAATCAAAAAAATCTAAGACGAATTCTTACGACTAGATCAAAATGCTATCCATATTACAAATTAAACAGAAGGTACAATAAAATACAAATCAAATGTTTGAGCAATACTGAACACATAAATCATTTTTCAGAATACTGCTTAATCTTGTTTCTGTTACACTGACACTACCAATAGTCAATGTTTATGTTACACCGACACTACCAATAGTCAATGTTTATGTTACACCGACACTACCAATAGTCAATGTTTATGTTACACTGACACTACCAATAGTCAATGTTTATGTTACACTGACACTACCAATAGTCAATGTTTATGTTACACCGACACTACCAATAGTCAATGTTTATGTTACACCGACACTACCAATAGTCAATGTTTATGTTTAAGAATATTATCAAGTCCAAGGAAAGCAAAGTATAATGTGCCAAGGAAAGCAAAGTATAATGTGTCAAGGAAAGCAAAGTGCTGTTCTTACCTCAAACAAGCTGGTCAAGAACAAACAGCTATGGACCTAATTAGTGTAATTATTATTAATTGTATATCGGCAGGCAATTGAGGAGGTAATAAAAAACTTGGTATGATAAGAGTTGTGCTACATCAAGACAAATGGACCTATTTGGTGTGATTATTATTAATAGTATATTGGGAGTCATATTCAGTGTTTGGTATTGATAAAAAAATGTGCCCAAAATTGTTGTAATTATTGTCATCACAGTCATTGTCGTCTACCTTGAATGCATCTGTTATTGTAGCGAAGCTTGTGATGGTCCACTGGATGCCACATATACGTAAAAATTCATTCTCAAGAGTGATGTTCCTTGCCCTGAGCTGACTGTCATGGTTCTCTTTACAATTTCTTGACAAAGTGTTAAGCCTAAAGTCTACTGTTATGTTTATCTGAAAGTATGGATTGGTGTACTCTGAAATGAAAAAGGGATATAATACATGTACTACCAAGTGATGAATAAAGGGACATAATACATGTACTACTAAGTGATGGATAAAGGGACATAATACACATACACATGTACTAATAAATGATGAAAAAGGGACATGATACAAGTACTGCCAAGTGATAAAAAAGGGACATAATACATGTTCAGTTTGGTAATGGTTGTATTGCCTGTATAAATTTTTCTTTTGTGGTATATGTTAGAGTGAAAATGAATAGTGTCATTACAACAAACAAAGTCATTTACATTGTTGCATGCTGAGCATCATATCACATGTTTCCAACAAGTATTAGTTCTGTGTCTCCCAAATTGTTCCATGCAACAACTATTTTATCATTATGTTTGCTGTTGAGCTTTACGGGAAGAAGAAAAAAATGGCCAATAATGCAAGTCTATATAGTCCATGTAATTATGAACATTCACATCTCAACTTCAATGACGACACTACAGACTGCAAATATTTGCCAGAGAGATCCAATTTTCAGTTCACTGCAATCAAAACAAGGAAATTCAAGTAACTGATGCTTGCATCATCAATAACAAGCTGACAATATACTCTGGTTGATTACAATAATAATGAAGAGTTGTGCATGGAAACTGAAATGGGTGGGTCTGACAATAAAATCTGGTTTAAGTCATAGTGTGGAAACAGAAATGGGTGGATCTGAAAAAAAATCTGGTTCAAGCCATTGTGCAGAAACAGAAATGTGTGGGTCTGACAATAAATTCTGGTTAAAGTCCAGTAACAAGAGTTATTGCGTGGAAATAAAGTGAGTGGGTCTGATAATAAAATCTTGTTCAAGTAATTGTATGGAAACAGAAGTGGGTGGGTCTGACGATAAAATCTGGTTCAAGTCATTGTGTGGAAACAGAAGTGGGTGGATCTGACAATAGATTATGGTTGAAGTCCAGTAATAAGAGTTATTGTGTGGAAATAATGTGAGCGAGTCTGATAATAAAATCTGGTTTAAGTCTGAAAATAATTAGGAGATACTGTATGGAAACAGATGTGGGTGGATCTGACATTAAAATATTTTTCGAATCCAAAACAAGTTAAAAGTCAGTGTGTGCAAACAGACGTGGGTGGGTCTGATAACAAAATCTGGTTTAAGTCCACTAAAAATTAAGAGTCACTTCATGAAAACATAAGTGGGTGGGTCTGATAATAAAAGCTGGTTGAAGTCCAATAATGAGAGTTATTGTGTGGAAATAGAAACGAGTGGGTCTGATAAAATAAAATGATTTAAGTCCAATAATAATTACGAGTCAGTGGTGCAAAGAGCAGTGGGTGGGTTTGACAATAAAATGTGGTTCAAGTTCATTAATAATTAATAGCCACTGTGTGGAAATAGAAGTCGGTGGGTGTGACAATCAAAGAATATGATTCTACTAAACTACACGTTTGATGAGAATCAAGCAAGCCAAAATTTTTAAAAAATTCAAGCTCCATACCAAATTAGGTTTAAATCAAATAATAATCAAGGAATTTATTCTGTAGGTAAAATCATGGGTGGGTCCGACAGTCAGGTTATAACTCCCTTTAATGACAATGTACAATGTTGACAATAACTCTTGAACCCCCATCAATATCAAAACCCACATTGAATTTGACTGCAATCCAACAATAACAAGCAAATTTAGTGACTCTGTCCCCACGTACGGTAATCAGGTAACTGAAACTACAGATACATATCTATCTTCCAACTCTGTCCAAAACATCTTGAAAAACATTTTCATGAAATTTTTTCGATAAACTGTAATTTAATTCACCAAAATCCAATCAGGACTGCCACCAAAATAATCCAGCAATGATCTAAGAAATACTGAAACTTCTAGTGGTACATATAAGAAGATTATTAGTGGCAAAATGTTATTTTGAAAGGACTGACTTGATGAGATAATGTGGGTATTTTAACAATTAAAAAATCTAACTTTGTTCATTAGTTGCAATTTTGTCCACATGCATGTTAAAATTTGGGTCCATGAAAATCCTCCCTCTTTTCTGATCAAAACTCAGATTCTGAAAATCTCCTGATTTGTCCTGACTGGATCTGCTTTTTCTATCACATATATGCATGCCCAGTTTCCTTACACCAGGAAGCCAATCAAAGTAAGGCAACCTGATAGGAACTCTCTAGGTTTGATTTTACCTCTTTGAAACCTGATGGAGTTGGGAGTCATTTGCTTTGAAGTCAGCAGATGAAAAACAGTTGCCCATTTTTAGAGGCAAATCATTTATGAAAAGATAAAAAAGGAGTGAATCCAGTATCCACATGTTATTGGTTCTTCTTTAGAAAAACTCTCATTTATTTGGTCACACTGTTTTCTCTTTGTTAGAAATGATGTAAAACCTTAAATTGTGGAATTGTCACACTGATAAATATTCAATTTATTGATCAAAATATCTTGATCAACAAGGTCAAAAACTGTCCTGAGATCAACTTGCATGGATCCAACCATTTTCATTTGACCAATGTTACCTCACGGGGATGGTCTTCTCTAAATCCTGATCATTGTTCTCCCTCCACCAGTTATACTGGCCACCATGTATAGCCTATCTTGTGCTGAAAATGGCATTAAACCCTACAACAACAACAACAACAAACCCTGATCATTGTTCATCCTAACACTAAGGAGATGATGCACTATGACTGATCTACGTTTTCTCTATTTATTATCTCTGTGGAATGTGGAAATGTAAGAAGAATTCCACTGATTCCACCATGAAGATTAAATTATTTTCAGCCTTTTGGTAGATTGAGATTGCTGACTACATGCTGCCTGTCAGATCTGCTCAAGATTAGTATTGTCTGGGTTTAATTCTAATACTGTTTTAATTGGTAATGTCTGGGTCTAATTCTAATACTGTTTTAACTGGTAATGTCTGGGTCTAATTCTAATACTGTTTTAACTGGTAATGTCTGGGTTTAATTCTAATACTGCTTTAATTGGTAATGTCTGGGTCTAATTCTAAAACTTTTTTAATTGGTAATGTCTGGGTCTAATTCTAAAACTGTTTTAATGTCAGTAAGCTTCTTCACATAAAGCACCAACACATACATTATTCCATCACACCCTTTTGTGATTTTAATCCTAATTTGTGAAACTTTTGTTGTTATTATTATCACTATCACCACTCTTTAATAATGAAATAAAATCTGGAAAATGATTATCACAAACTAGTATTATTACCAACATTAATATAAACTGAGACAAAGACCGCGTTCATCCCAGACTTTATGGATTACAATGGTAGTTGGTTTCTGTACTTTACTTCGGTTTACAGTTTACAAAAGATTAAATCGAGTTTAGTTGCATTTATATCAGTTTTTGTGATGCTGTCATTCACAGTAGTTTCAAATGCATATTTTGCCTAAAATTCATGATGACTGGTTGCAGTTTCCAGATGTCTGGCTATTAAGATGGCAAACAGTATCTCAGCATGTCTAACTTTATTCACATTTGATGCCAATTCTGTCAACATGGATTTCAGCAGTGGCCTATTTGTTATCATGGCTATTATACTTTTATAAGATTGGAATTTTGCATGATACATGGTGTCATTCTTGCCACCATAACAGACATTAAGATAGATGTACATGAAGAGCGGAATGCATATCCATGTCCAAATGAACTTCATTGGAACTATCCATTTACCATTTCCAACTATCACTTGACTTTCAGATATTTTGGATGCTGGATTTTGGTTTTTTGACATTGGCACACTTGGGCATCTCAACAAACTTAATACAAAGTCAAGACGACCTAGTGTAATGCCACTTGAGCTCTTGAGTAAACCAATCATAATCATATTTCATCTCAAGTCCTGTCAAAATTACTTTTGATCATTTGTAGTATTGACTCTAATCCATCTTGACAACTTTAAGCACCAAAGCAAAACAAACCTTGCAGTGAGATTCAAAATAATTTGGCTTGCTTTACGCTGATTGGGCTCTATAGTAACCCAACCACAATCAATTAATGTCAATATTCCTTTCTGACTCACTTCTGTTCACGCAAACTATAATCCACCTCAGCATACTTCAAACAATGAAGCCAGCTGATGATACCAACAGGCTCAAAGAGCGAAATTAGCAACATGGTCTTGCCCTACTTAGTTCAGTTCAGTCATGTGACCACAGGAAGAATTACTGTAAGTTCACTAAACAGGAGTCAAAATATGAAAAATCTGAAACAAACTGCAATTGTTCATTATTATTTTGCATGTGTGGAAGATTTCAGTATGTGACATGAGGTGCCAAAGATACCCTTAACATTAGGTTGAAAACCCTCCCATGCAAGTGATTTACATGTATGAACATAAAAGAAAATACAGACAATATTACAATAGTATGATTACTACCCAAATAAGAGAATGAATTGGAAATAAAAATTAGAATCTTAAGTTGATTTAGATTTGTGTACAAATGGTTACAATTTGTAATTTGACTACAAATGACAAAATCTTTGGGTAATGGTTGACAACAATTTGCAATGGAATAAACATACTCAAACTGTATGTCATGAAATTGATTCGTATGTGGTTATGAAGAAGATAGGGCCATATGTAATCAACTAAACATATCACAGAACTACTGACAATCATACCTAGATTAATGTAATGATAACCCCTAATAATGCTGAAAACATCCCAAATGCAATGGATCATATTAAAATGTTGACAGTAAGACAACAAATATTTTTGAGAATGGCTAGACTAGTGCACAAATTTTTAAACAACATGGCCCCATTATATGTCAGAACTATTTTATGGCAGAAAACACAATAACACTCCAAAATTAAGAACAATTTTAACTAACCACCTTTCCATTCTAAACAAAATAAAGAACTAGGATTGCTAATTTGAAAAAGAATCCACAAGGAAATTAGAGAAAGTGCCAATAAAAATGATCCAATTCATTGGATGAAAGTGTAACCTGTTTGTTATTGTTGTTGTAGGGTTTAACGCCATTTTTCAGCACAAGATAGGCTATACATGGCAACCAGTATAAATGGTGCAGGGAGAACCTGGCAAATCCCAGGAAAGAACTACTGACCTATGAGAAGCTACTGGACGTTTTCTCACATAAACACACTGGCCGAACCTGAGACTCGAACCCACACAGACAGAGGTGAGATGGCAGTGATCCGTAATGGTGAGCACTTCAGACCACTGGGCCACTCGGGGCTTGTAAACCTTTTGAATTGACAGATATATCAAAGTGTCAATTGTTCAAACTTCCACTTTGTTACCTCATTATTTAGCACTATATATACCTGGTTGGTGAATGGTCTGATACAACTGTCTGTATATTCGGTCCACATTACTTGGCTTATAATTGTTTTTGTTCATATTATCTTCTATATTACTTTTGTTTGTGCCTTTCATTTTTGCATTTGCAGCTATATGCTATGTAAATATGCAAACAATTGAGGATCACAAGGAGGATTAGTTCTATGTGTATGTCTCCCTCTGTAAATTATTATTATTAGTAGTAGTAGTAGTAGTAGTAGTATTAGCAAAATTATATACTGATGAAAGCTGGCTGTGACCCTTGTGACAGACTGAGTTACTACACAAAAATGTCTCTATCTCATGGGGAATGAGAATTAAAGTGCAGAAAAAAGGAAGAAACTGGTCAATGACATTGAGAACTATTGAGTGCCTGTTAAGTGTAAAGTTTAATAATTTCAGTGGATGTCATCATTGATCACCAGGCACTGATCATGTGAAGGAAACTAAAAATGCTATTTGATCTTATTACCAATAAAGAACTAAAAAATAAGAAACTCTTCCTTTTTTCATTAATTGACAATATGCTGCCTCATATTAATTAATTACAATGCTTTTATCATTTGAATTACCCAATACAGTAATACAGTAATCTAGGGTTTTATGTAACTCTTATAAAATAGTTTCTTTTCTGGGATAAAATGTTTTACTTAATTACTGACATATTTTATGTATTCAGTCCACAACAGATTATTATCAAGAAAAACACCAAATACTTGGCACAGGAACAGAGTTTGTTTTAGTTTTGTGGGTTCAACACCATTTTTCAGCACACTGTAAGCTATACATGACTGCCAGTATATTTTGTGGAGGAAGAACCCAGGAAAACTCCAGAAAAACATACTGACCCACAGAATGCTATTGGCAAGCTATCTCATATACATTGGCTGAGCCAAGACTCAAACTAACATGGAATGAGGTGAGATGTCAGTGATTTGTAAAGGTGATCACTTTAGACCATTTGGCCACCCTGGGAATTGCACAGAAGCTGATATTTTGGAGGAAACAGGACAAACAAATGTACAGAGCAATCTCATGCTGATGGTGCAACAAAGAAAACAATTTTTATTGTTATAATTGTATTCATTCTCACTCTAACATTTGCCAGTGTAGGACCTATTTATACCTAAAAACCTACAGCAAAACAATTATGGGCTACTTTGATGAAAGTATTTCCAATGCCATAAGCTCTTGACTGTTCCCACATGAAAAAAATATGGCACTATTAACTTCATGGTCCTAGTTTATTGTCATCTTCACAAAGAAGAAAGTTTTGGAATTCTACTAGAGGCCATCTCTCATTTTGGGGATATTACATGGATTACTATGGGCAAATATATCTGGCAGCTTGTATCTCATTATTGGGATATTATGTGGACTGTTATGAGTAAACATGTGGCAACTTGTATCTCAGTGGGATAGTACACAGATTGCTATGGGTAAACATATCTGGCAGCTTGTAATCAGTATTGGGATATTACATGGATTGCACTGAGTAAACATGTGGCAACTAGTATCTCAGTATAGGGATATTACATGGCTTGCTATGGGTAAACATCTGGCAGAGATCATGAAGAATTGCTCTAGTTCATGGTTTGAAAGTCTTTTCAAACTGTAACATGTAGCATAACAAGTTATTTGGTTTAAAAATGGTATAACTAATACATTCCAATGACTGTATTGCTGACATCACAAAATCTCAGACATCACGTCAACCTGATTACACAGTAATACATTTTTACAAACAAGTCATGAACCTGGGTTTTACTTGTAATTACAATTACAATGTAGTAATTAGCAGACTGGCTTACTGATACAAGTCTGGAGTGGCAAAACTGGAGACCACAGTCCACCTGGGAAACACAATGCAACTTGTGTCACGCTGCCATTTTGGTACCCATACCCATCGGCACAAATAAGACTGATATTCACACTACCAGAGGACAGTACAGAAACTCTCTTACTGCCATGGGGATCATCAGGGATTACCTCAGGGAAACAAGCCTGCACTGAAAAATTAAATATTTGAATTAAATTGACACTGTTCATCTTTCAATGGTTTTGATCCTCTTTCACTGCACATGAAGGTAAAAATTATAATAATACAGTAAACAATTTTACAAACAAACTTTTGCATATATTATACCATAAAGAAATGTTAATGGCAAACAGTAATCAACATTAATGGCAAACAGTAATCAATGCTATTGGCAAACAGTAATCAATGTTGATGGCAAACAGTAATCAATGTTGATGGCAAACAGTAATCAATGTTGATGGCAAACAGTAATCAACATTAATAGCAAACAGTAATCAGTATTAATGGCAAACAGTGATCAATGTTGATGGCAAACAGTAATCAATGTTAATGGCAAAGAGTAATCAATATTGATCGCAAACAGTAATCAATATTAATGGCAAACAGTGATCAATATTGGTCGCAACAGTAATTGCTACACATTTTATAAGTTTATCATGAGACTATTAAGGAGAACTTGCTTCCCTGAAATGGCATCAAAATTTTCATAGGTTTAAAATTTCTGTACACTTGCAACTTGTTTTCTCATTCAGTGTTCTTCATAAACAACCCAACCCAACTGTAATCCCTGTTAGACTCAATACAAACTAGAATTAGGGTAATGTCATGCCACTGCAAATCCCAACATGCCACTCTAGGCTTGGGCTAAACAGCCTGACCTTGGTGTCAATGTTCCAACATTGCATATATGTATCCATTTCAACACACACTGAAACTCTTCAAAACCAAGAATCCTTAGCATCCCAAATATTGTTTGGTTTTGAGGCGTTTTCTGTTTATCAAAGCTTTTGCAGTGGTCAAAAAGAAGTCTTTTTCCAAGCCTTTATGTGACAAGAGAGAGAGAGAACATAATTATGACAGAACTAGTGTCTGCGTGTGCAAGAGTATCCAAAATTAAGAAAACTGTTAATTCTTGTTCTTAAGTACATGTATTTAATGAAGAATTAGCTGAACAATATATGTTACTGTAAAAAAAAATCACATCCTGCCACAAAAGTAAACACAGTTGTTCCATAAAGAAACAGTCCTCATCACAAGAAACATCGATGAATTAGATACTTCTATAACTTTACCATAAGTTTGTTAGAATTATCAATAATGCTCCACAGTGCTTCTCAATAATCTGTATAATTCATCATTTCACAGTTTATGAGCATTGCTTTAAGAAGGGTTGGAACATTGTCTGTTTTCTTCATGTATCTTTCTTTAACTAATTTATGAAGGGTGTATGTGTTATTGAAGTCACCTCAAATGGACACCTTTGGAGGACCAAAATATTTGTAGAACATTGAGACTGATTTTTTTTACTTGTTTAGTATTTATACACAACCGCTGGTGCTTTAAAGATCTGTTTTCTTTGAAGTTTCAGCAAAACTATGTTTTTTTACTGGGTACTTTAAAAAAACAAAAGGAATTTGCCATCTGTTGGTCAATTATAGCTAGTCTCAGAAACATAAGTAGACCAAAGCATAAACTCAAAATTTATATACAGAATGCCCTAAACAAACTGGAAAACTGGTGCACATGCAATGGCATGTTGGTAAATACTGGTAAAACCAAACAATTACTTATCTCAACATGGCAAAGAAGGACAAATCTTGATAGTGATGAACTATATCTGACATGGAAGGATAAAAATATGCAAATGGTCTGTCATGATACACTACTTGGTGTTCTGGTAGATAATAACCTATCATGCACTGAACATATCGAACATATTAGTAAAATAGTCCATTCAAGTTTATGACTTCTCAGGAGGATCAGACATTTACTTCCTGAAAGTCACAGAAAACTGTTTTATAACAGTTACATCCAACCGTATTTGGACTGCTGTAATACAGTATGGGGTAATTCAAATGATAAAAACATAGCAAAGCTGGCACATCTTCAAAAAAGAGCATTTGGGCTAATATCAATCCAGAAAGAAAGCAAGGAAAATTTAGCTGTTAAGTAAAAAATATTACCTATTAAAGGCTGAATCTGTTTGAGAAAAGCCAAATTAATGTACTGGATATCTCATAATAGTGCTCCTGAATATTTACAATCACTATTCCAGTATAGGCTACCTGGTAATACTTCCCACCTGCGATCCATGTCTACCAAACAGTATAAAATTCCCAAACCAAGTAAGGAGTTATTTAAAAAAAGTTTCCAATACTCTGGAACTCTGCTCTGGAATAGTATTCCAGTTGAGATTAGAAATGCCCACTCTGTTTCCTTCTTCCAAACCCAATATATCCAGTGGCTTCAGAGATGCAGCTAAAATAAATAAATTCCTTTGTGTGAGGGCCTCAAGGTAGATTAGTTCTTAGCTAATTGTGTTACCCTCCTTAAATAAGGTCATTATTATTATTATTACTAGCTGGAAAGAATTTCCAGAAATCCAAGGAAAGACCAATTCTTTGCTTTAACTTCTGAGTGTTGAAACAATCTCTAATATTCTTGAGCAAAAACGAGACTTTTAAATCGGGCACTGTACTGATACAATCAGCTCCATTCCCAAGAGATCATTCAAAGTCTTTGTGGAGACCATATATCAATATGACCATTCATGTGTAACAGTGCTAACATAATTTTCAAGATGCTCACCGTGAACTGATAATAAATTAACTAAATAAAAAACTGGGTCTATCAAGTCAGCACCATTTTTATTTAGGAGAAACCAGACATCAAAAGAAATCTTTTGGCAAAACCCCTTTGAAAAAATAATCACCCATCAAGAAGGAGTAACTATGAAGATTTTCATGAAAGCAACCATGGTGGCCATATTGGAGGTCAGATCAGTACTTTTATTTAAGATTAACTGGGTAACATTGGAAGGCTTCTGGTGAAAACTCCATTTCAGTCACTTTTCACTTAGAAGTAGAAGTAACAAAACCTTCAAGATATCTGCCATGGTGGCCATACAGGGTGTCTCTTGGGCACCATTTTCATTGAGGACCAACTAATTTTCATTAGAAGTCTTCTGATCAAAACTCCATTTCAGTATGACCATCCATCCAGAAGGAGTAGCAATAACAGGACTTTCAAGATGCCACCATGGTGGTCATACTAGAAGCAAGATCAGAGGTCAATGGAGGTCAGATCAGTACCATTTTCATAAAGGAACCACCAGACATTCTACACCTTGCAGTGAAAACTCATATTGATATGATTTTACATTGAGTAAGAGTAGCAATTAAGGGGTTTGGTTTGGTGTACTTTAAGTCAAGTATGCACCAACACTGTAGAGGTGTAGACTACTGTTGGATATCTGCATGGACCACCTTTTGGTCTATGATTACATGCCCCAAAACAAAAAATCCCTTCACTTTGGTGAGCTAAAAAGCAAAATTTAAAAGAGAGGGTCATGTGAGATTGCCAAAATGTGGCTTGCATTGCATCCTCAAGAGTCAAATAAGGAAAGGTTATTGAGGTAGCAGTAGCTCGAAACTCAAGGGTTTAAATTTTCAATAAAGTCCCTCTTGGTAAGTGACTGCTAAGTTCTCTCGATAGTTGCAACATCCACCTCAAAGTGATGGAAGCTGAAATATCAGCTGAACCCTGTCTCTCTTTATAAGCTGTCACTGCCTCTCATGGAAGAAAAGCACTACTCATCTCCTAGTATGTCACTGCCTCCCACTGTTGAGGAGCTGTCCCATTCATCTCATGGCATGTCACTGCATCCCACTGAGGATGAGATGCACTGCCTGCACAATCAAGTGTTGCTGCCTCTTTTGGAGAAGGAGATAAACATTCTTCTCATAGCGTGTCACTGCCCCCATAGAAGTTCACTGAGATTCAACTGGTGGAAACACATGAGCATATTATTAAAGGAAGATCTTGAAACCAAAGTCAGTATCCTCCTCTGATTATAGAGAGGACCCAGATATCATCCATGATCCATGACCAACTCACTGGAAATTGTTTAGTCTGGCATACAAGGGAACCAACAGAATAGGTACACTGCAGGAGAGGGACCAAGTCACTAGAGCTATTCAACCATCCTTTACTCTAGGAAAGGGGGGGCACGACCCATAAACTTTGGGGAGCTCTGAATTGGGGATTGTTGCTTGGGCTGTGGCTGCATGGCTTTGAAGAGCTTTGCTGATGGACCATGAGGCTGGGTAGGATGATTTTCCTTCCTTAGGGAAGAGGGAGTGACCCACAAACTTCCATACTTGGAGTGACCCACAAACTTCGTAATTGGTGACCCAGTCATATGGACAATGACCGAGACAGAGGTTTAAAATGATATTGCTTCTTGGACTGGGGCTACATGACTTTAAGGAACTTGTCTGACAGCCAATGTGTGTGGTCAAGGCTGACCATGCTCATTGTCTGGTTTCCAATGAGCTGTAGCAGATGAGAGAGATCTTTGCTGCTGATCCCTCAGGTCCAAAGAATACATGACAGGGATGATGCCTCAAAAATAGGGACTATACCTCCAGAGGATCAACCAGAAGGAGGTCTTTTGATGTATTCAAGCAATACTTGGGAAGAGCCCAGAGCAAAATCATCCAGATGTCACTTAATAACAGCTAGGGGAAAACAAATCCTCCTTCAGTGACTAAAGCTGCCAAGAAAAATCATTATGTAAGCAGAGCTGCCAACCCTCCAGACTCGCAATTAGTGAAAAGTGGGATAAAAATTAGTGAATTCTGAACACAGTTAGTGAAAATTGTATTAAGACACTAACTCCATCCACTTTGATGGTCAGTACTGGATTATATGAAAATCCCAAAATAAAAATATAACATATTATTTACACTGATTATATGTACCACTATATTTGCAACCAGATTTATTGATATACACAAACTGCACACTATTTCTCATGATATGATGCCATGGCAGCCTTGAACTTCCTCAATCAGACCATGGTAAAAAAATTTTAAAAACAGTTAAGGCTTCTTGCCTGCTAGTTAGTCTTGGTGACTAAAATTGCTGCAAATTTTCAACACCTAAGGAGGCACTTAAAGTTTGTCTTATTTTCCCCTCACAATATGAAATAATCTTTCACTGTCACTGTTGCTGATCTCCAACTGAGAAAGACAGGTTATGTTTAACAAGAAAGCTCACAAACAATGCTTCAACACTGGTAGCATGCAGGACTTGAGTAGGTGGCTTAAAGTACCCCAAAACTGAAATCTGCTGGGGTTGCTATAGCAGTGTGCTGTTTCACATTATTCTACCACATACCTACAATGGATAATTTTGATGCTTACAATTTCTCTCATACATGCCTTCCTATCCTCTTCCCCTGCCAGGCATCTGTCCACTCATGCCAAATCCCTAATGTAGGTTTACTCGTAGAATTACAAGATGGGGTGGGGGTCTTGACCCAATCAGTTGCTGTATCAAAGATTGCTGATAAGTAAACACTGAGTAGTGATTGATGCTATGTGTTTGGTGACTCCAATATGTAGAAAAATGTAGAAAATGTAGAAAAATCACTCCTCAGTAAGAATCAAGCACAACTGTGGCTTTCTCTTACCATCCAGGCTTGATCAACAAGTCATCACAGGGTTTTGTTTTAATGGCACTATTAACACACTGTTACGTATATTGCATTTATATTTTGTGCTTGACCTTTACCTGTAATTGAGGGTACGAGCTTGGGCTTACCTAATTTCATTTTTTAAAAATGTCATCACTTGGATTCAAGTTCAGGACTTAATTATTCTCTTGAAAATTATATTGTCTACCTGGTTTTTTGATGATGTTCACTTCAATTTCAATTCAAGGCCTGATTTTAATTACCAGTTGGTATTTTCTGGAAGCAAACTTGTTTACGAATTTTAAGGGTAAATGACCCACATCCTGGGCATTTTGTTGTGTCATTGGTCAGGTGACAGTCTGTATATAAGGGATGTGTGGGCAATTATTTATTCCTATTTTAATACCAGTTTTCTCTCCTCTAAATTTCATTTTGTAAGTTAGAGACTTAAATTATTTGTTGAATTTTACAAAACCTGTTGGTTTCATTTCTTTGTTACTTAGGGTAAAGCCACAAAGTAAAAATAACTCTATTACATATATCATACAGAGGAAATGGAAGTTAATTACCAAGCAAGTTATTAATGCAACCTGTTATTTGTATCAGTATGTAAAGCAATGAATATCTATAAAAAGGATTCAGGCCACTGAATTGGACGGACAACACCACAACATAATGTACCCAACTTAAAATGGGCATAAAAAATTCAGCATTGTTCAAATTTTCTAGTTTTTCTTATCAAGTCTATTACAAAAGTCTTACTATGTAAAAATGAAGTTATACAGAACCACATTTCAATGCTGTAAACTTTTCAAGATCAAAGCCATGGTTTTTAATGTGACATAATGCATAACATGACATAGCCTGTTTGCCAGTTTTAAAATCCTCTTGTTCTTAGAGAAAGCACCTAGGAAATATTTTTTTGTCTCCTAACATCACTAACAAATGTCCAGTCAACAAGCCAAAACCTTGAATTATATCCCTAATTTGGAAGCTTCTAGGAATAAACACACACACACACACTCAATAACAAAATACTTACATCTTGTAGAGACTAGAAAAGTACAGGCCTTCTCTGTGAAAAATTTATTTTCAGCTACAACTGTGATCTCCATCATGTTGTACAACAAGTAAGTCGTATAATTAATAGCAACTGTTGAAGGAGTAATATTTTTTATATTCCCAGCAGACACACTGATAAAGTCCTGTATATTATATATGGTGGAAGAGGCATTCATTACATCCAGGACCAAGTAATCTGGGCAGGTTAAATTTGGCTTCAGGGATCTATCTGCAATGAAAGGAGCGAAACATAATCAGGACATCTTGTTTTATTAAATACAACACTACCAATAAATATCAAGATATTGGACTACTCATTTACCCTGCAAGCCTTCTGCCAAACTCATAATATTCATTTACCTCTGTAAGCCTTGTATCGAACCAGTAATACTCATTTACCTCTGTGAGCCTAACTGTTAATACTCATTTACTTCTGTAAGCCTTCTATCAAACTGGTAATACTCATTGACCTCTGTAAGCCTTCTATCAAACTGGTAATACTCATTTACCACTGTAAGCCTTCTATCAAACTGGTAATACTCATTCACCTCTGTAAGCCTTAATCTGGTAATATTCATTTACTTCTGGAAGCCTTCAATCAAACTGGTAATATTCATTTACTTCTGTAAGCCTTCTATCAAACTGGTAAAACTCATTTACTTCTGTAAGCCTTCTATAAAACTGGTAATACTCATTTACTTCTGTAAGCCTTCTATCAAACTGGTAATACTCATTGACCTCTGTAAGCCTTCTATCAAACTGGTAATCTGATACAACTCCAAAACAGTGTGCCATACTGTACTCAGATTTGTTTGGATTTGAAAAGAATGTTCTGCTGACTAATTACCATATCTATTTGATTGCAAAACAAGCTTTTCTCCATGACTAAAATTGTGTTGATTGATAGAATACATTTTTGCATAAGAAAATTAGAAGACAATATACAGATTTACAAATGTGCTTGTAGCTGGAAAGAGACTATTAAAGTCATAACACAACAGCATGATTTACTGAAATAGACTATTTCTGTCATAACACAACAGCATGATTCAAACAGACTATTTATGTCATAACACAACAGCATGATTCATTGAAATAGACTATTTATGTCATAACACAACAGCATGATTCATTGAAAGAGACTATTTCTGTCATAGCATAACTTTTTAACTTCAAGCTCTATGTTTTTCTTCAAAATGAAACTTGATCTAAACAGTTATAAAACCAGAGAGAATGGCTGAAAAGGATGAATACAGGAACACAAATCTAATATCTAATACTACACTGCCATAAAGTTAACAAAACAGAAGGCACAAAGTATTATTACTTATGATCACCTCATTATCAGTTGAATATGAATTAAGTTAATGGACATTGTCATTTTGCTAAAAGTTTCATATACAACACAGTTTTAAGTCAAAGGTAATTATTGGACACTACTACGTTCAATAATGGTGTTACAATGACTTTTTTAAAAGCCATAATTCATAAGTTCCAACCAGAATTATCAATTTCAATGTCTCATATCAGTGACAACAAAATAATTATGTTTTATTTAAACTATTTTAAGATTTAAAAACCAACCACAAAACACTGAAATAATGCTTCCAACTTTGACAGATCTTATATATCACAGCTAGAAGAAAGCAATGTGGGGGTGGGGTGTGTGTGTGTGGGTGTGGGTGTGAATTGCAAATGGTTACGTAGCAGACACACTTTGTAAATAAAGATTTTTTCAGCATCCATTTAAAATAAAAAATTTCAGCACCAAACTTTCAACTGTGTATATTCTAATGAGATCATAAAATTTTTTATCATGATTGTATCCTGAAAAATTTGACTATGACAAGATGTTTAAATGGCAAATCTCCAGAGCCTAAAAGATTCCCAGGTTAAATGCTATCATAATTTAGACTAAGCCATGCTTCCTTTTCCAGAATTGAAATCACTGGCAGTCTGCATATAAACAATTATGTTATGGCGATTTATTTCCTTTGAAACTTGCTTTCCATTTGCTCTTTGTGCTTTCCAGCATCATTCAGTATGCATAAATGGCCTAGGGTTCAAATCTGGGACAACTGTTATTTAACAGCTAAGTGAAATGGTCATCAGATTCTGCAAGACAGTAATACTGTCACCTATCAGTTGAAACCTGCTTTCAATTGGTGCATACTTGATGATGATAGATTCTGTCCACATTGTATGATTGAAAGAAAAATTGTATGTATTACTTGGGGATATATTTTACCAATAGTTGTCATTTTTTTTGTTTTATTTCAAATACAAAATTTCTCTTAAGCAAGCAGTGTCAAATGTGATGATTCAAAGAAGCAAACTAATGAATTCCAGTCATTTAAAAAACTCATTTAATGGCAGTGTATGAAATGTCTATTAGGTCAGAACTTACAAGAAGCCATTTACATGCATACATTTAATAAAATTCATAACCTGTATTTATACAAGGACACTATTTGATGGGAAGGGTTGAGAAGTGTCTTTTGAAAACCCCATATTCATTGAATTTATTGGCAATTCACTCTTATCTCCAATACATGTTTAGTATGTTAATGATTCACAGTTCACTTATCACTGAAATATAATTCATTTATAAAGTGAAATGCCTGATTCACTTTGTATATCATTTATAAAACCGGTGTAAATGTCATCAACAATTGTTGAATTATCCGGTAATTGGTTCTAAAACACTTGTTCATGAACCATTCATAAAATGCAGCTGAACTTTCCATGAGTGGTTCATGAATATTAAACGACAAAATGTTCAAGAACTTAAGTTCTAAACTATTAGTTCTTAAACAGTTCAAAAGTCCATAAGGAAAGAAATATTGCAGAAATATAAAATATGCCATTTTGGACAAAATTGCTCAGTCTTATATCCACTAGAAATACTCATTATATGGTCTAATTGATACATATCAACTAACCTAACAGTAGCTGAAGAATTGATGCCACTAAAATACTTATGCTGAGATGATGCCAGAAATTTACTTGTTCTTGTTATGGGTTTCTTGTCATTTTTCATTACACAATAAGCTGTATATGGCAGCCAGTGTAACTGGTGGAGGAAGAATCTCAGAAAACCCTTGTAAGAACCAATAAACCACAGGAAGCTAGAGGCAAGTTTTCTTCCATACCCACACTGTCTGTGCCTGAGATTCAAACCAATGCAGACATAGATGAAATGGAAGTGATCAGTAAAGACATGGCTACTGAGTCCCACAGGTCCCCAAGAAATGTACAGACTGTAGGAGTCTGGGAACAAAGGTTTGATCTTCCCACCTTGACAAAAACAAGGGGGAAGGAAGAGAAAAAGTAGAGAAGAACTATAATATTTGATTAGTCTCTCCAAACCCAATGTCCAATGCATCACAAATTCTTCTGTTTTGACCATTACTTCTTTCATTCCCTGTTTCATTACTTTGTAAATACTTGATCCACTTCATTACTTTGTACACACTAGATGCACTTCACTACTTTGTGCACACTAGACACACTTCACTACTTGTACACACTAGACGCACTTCACTACTTTGTACACATTAGATTCACTCACTACTTCATACACACTAGATGCACTTCACTACTTTGTACCCACTAGATGCACTCAGTATTTTGTACACACTAGATGCACTTCACTACTTTGTACACAATAGACACACTTCACTACTTTTGTACACACTAGATGCACTTCACTATTTTGTACACACTAGACACACTTCGCTACTATGTGCATTGCTGCCAAAACTGACATCAAAGTTATTTGTAATTCTGCATCCTGCACATACCTGTCAAATTTTCAAACGCCAAGTAGGGAGACTCAATGAAACAATATAGAGACTGAGATCCATAATCGGGAGATATTTAGCTACATTTTTAAGCCTAATTTTCACAAGATATTGACCAATAATCTGGGTCCAATACATGTGAAATTCTCAAATGCATCATTTCTCACTGTCATATACCTTATTTTCTCCCAGGAGGTGCCCTCTTTCATATTCTGGTCAGCTGTGGCCAAATTGCACAATAGCTACAGTTTAGTCTTCAGTAAACAAGCAAGAAAGCCAGTGCAACTAATTAACAGTTAGTCCTTATCATTGCAATTATCTTGTGAAAAGGAATGGCCATCCAACATAATTCAAAGAAACCATGTTCTACAGTGTTTGTTATGTAAGCACCAGCAACTGATTGGCAAATAAATTATGCCCTATTTTGTTGTAACTAGTGGTACCTAAATAGGCAGTCTCAAGCTACATGTACCGTATTTGTGGCAACTTATTTTCCCACATTTTATATACCTTTTTTAGTCTCAACTCACAAGGCATTTAATATAGTTTACTAAATAACAAATTTATTCTGAATAACTTTTTTAAGGGCACATAAGCTGCATGGTATGTTTCTCGATTCCTTCTTTTAATTTAAAGATGGTAATTAACATTTGTATACGTGGTACAGTAATGCTTGGAGTTCACTCGTGCAAGTTTCGTTGATGGGAATGGAGATCCAACACCATCTTAGTGATCATTCTTGGGACTGAAACTAATTGCTGACAATTTTATTGTTGTGGTTTATTTTCTGATTCTATTATTGTTGTAAGGTTAGAAACATTCAAAAACTGACTTGAATAATGTTTAAACTTGACATTCTATTTACTGAAAAATAATGTAATAATCAGGAGTTCTATGCAAAATTCTGGAGATAATATGAAATTTAGTTTTTTTCTCCTGCCATGAGCGTTGACAGGTATACCTGCAATGACTGACAGCACTGTCATCTATCATCAGTCTTCTAATGGAAATAGCTTCATGTTTCTGACTGCACAGTTCAATATAATGGCATTAATTACGGAATCACCATATATATAGTTTAGCCTCTACCTGAAGAAGCATTCAAATTGCTGTTTTGTCAGTTATCCACATGAAGTTAACAATCAATAATATACTACATGTAAGTGAAGTTAAATATTCCTACCTTTTACACTGATGTTTTTCAAACATGTAGCATTATTATCAGAAAAGTCGGTGGCTGTGACAACCAGTACTGTAGCTACAGATATGACATCCCCTTCCCGAACAGCTTTGTTGTATGTGACCTGCTTGATTCCTCCAGAATTGTCAGTCACATTAAAAGACTTCCCAAACACAACTTGTTCCATTACATCTACATAGATATTTTCATTACAGTCTGTGAATATTGGTGGTGTGATGTCTGAAAGAAGAAATACGAGCAATTACAAACCGTAATTTACAATGCTACCAGTAAGCCAGAATATATCCATGCTATAGATTACCAGATTTCTATGTCAGGAATACAGGCAATTACAAAGTGTAATTTACAATGCTACTAGTAAGCAAGAATATATCCATCCAACAGATTACCACATTTCTATGTCTGGAATACAGGCAATTACAAAGTGTAATATAGAATGGTATCTGTAAGCTAGAATATATCCATCTAAGAGATTACCACATTTCTATGTCTGGAATACAGGCAATTACAAAGTGTAATTTAGAATGGTAACTGTAAGCTAGAATATATCCATGCTATAGATTACACCATTTCTATGTCACCATAAGCTATAACAAACAATCCTGACAGTAAGAAAATAACTACTTTGATTAATTTGTATGGTTATTCTTCATCTTCAAATCTGATATAAGTTACCTAGTGAAAATCATAATCTTTAATTTTCTTCACATTAATGGCTAGACACAAATAAATGCATAACTGACAGTAAGAAAACACACATAAATGTGGTTCAAAGACACAGATTTTACAGAATTCTCAAATTAGTACAACTTTAAATGTCATCAGGATGCATACTGTCTATCCTACTGTTCTTATTGACCATCAAATCCTTCCTACTTCATGTAAACAGCATACAGCCTTGTCAGGTAGACAGCAACAAAGAGGCGATATGACCATCAAATCCTGCCTATTTCATATAAACAGCATATAGCCTTGTCAGGTAGACAGCAACAGAGAGACGATATGACCATCAAATCCTGCCTACTTCATGTAAACAGCATACAGCCTTGCCAGGTAGACAGCAAAAGAGAGACAATATGACCATCAAATCCTGCTTATTTCATGTAAACAGCATACAGCCTTGCCAGGTAGATAGGAACAGAGAGACGATATGACCATAAATCCTGCTTATTTCATGTATACATCATACAGCCTTGCCAGGTAGATAACAACTGAGAGACACTAGTTACTTTCAAGTCAAAATAAATTGATAGAAACAATACAAGAAACAGATCAATTTCTCTTTTCTTAAACATTACCTTTACAAACTGGTCTACTGCTTGTGCTCCAACTAACATTACCACTGGTACTATTATATACACACTCTATTGGACCTGGAGGGTCGGGCTGAAACCCAATTCTTGAGCAGGTGTAAGAAACCTTCTGGCCAATCTCATAGCTGGTTGCATTCTGCTGAGTGCCACCTGGGGTTCCTGGGTCAGTACAAGTCTTACCTGTAAAAGAATTATATATTTCTTTTATCATGTAACGTTTATACCTCCTATATCCCACCATAACCTGTGCCCCAAAAGTACCAAAATTGATGTTAAAAATTCTTTACAAATTTCTAAGATGATATAAAATCTGTTAAGGTCAATTAAATATGCAAACAAATCAGCCTACAAATTAAATTTCACTATCTAAGTAGTGTTGCTTAAATTCATCTAAGACAGTTTTCATCACAAAAGTTTGAATCCAAAAAGTAAAAAAAGCACATTAAGATGAGCACCATGAATGGTATATTATACACTGTCTATATCTCCATGTAGATAACTGAAATGTGTAGAAAACGTTTTTCTTCCTTCAGTCAGTGTCCCTGACCATTGATCTTTTGACCCTCAAATCAATACTCCTTCCTTACACCCAGTGCAAGACATCAACATGTCTGTGATAGAGAACTATTATTATTGTGCAGAAACCATTATTTTTCTTTCAGTTACAGTCACCATGACTTTTAACTTTCTCACCCCAAAAACAACAGGATTTTTCATTACACAAAGTGTAAGCAATCCACAAAGTTTGGTTCAGGTATATGACCTTGACCCATGAACTTTGGATCCCAGAAATGACAAAGTTTGTCCATACCACAAAAGCATGCGATCCAAATTTTGTAAACTAAAGCATACATGTGAACCTCCCAGATTGAGCAGTTTTCCTTCCACTGACTGAAATCTCCCACATATGCAAAATTATTAATAAAAAATTCCCAAAACATAATAAAAAATCTAGCCTTTTTTCCAACTTGCTTACAGTATAATATATTTTCAGTAAAGACTTCCTCTGATGACATGAGTGTGAGCATGGCACGTTAATTGCAAAAGCGTGAAATTAATGACTGGATTATATTACATGTGATCAAAAGTAATTTGGAAAGGATAAAAGACGCTAATGGATTATGGCTGGATTAGACTAAAGAACCTGGGTGGCATAAAACAGGTTGGTTATGGTATCAGTATTTTTTTTATAGCTATAAATGTGCATGATCTCCTAATACTAAAATGCTAAAATATAAACAAAAGAAATATCGCATAAAATTCAACAATAGATTGAAACAGAATTTCAGTAGTTAGTAACAAGTTCAACGAGACAATGGGGCAAGCAGGCATGTCACAGAATTGTCTTATTTTCATTATTAATAACACCATGTATGACGAGAGTGTATCTAAAAGTTTAGAAAATAGAAGCAAATTAAATACTGCCAAAACCTTAAGACATATTTTCTATAGCTATGATCTTGGATCCAAAGTAAAGATACAATATGCTCATCCAAGCAAGCATATTGCATGATGCTCATCCAAGTAAGTATTCTGTACAATGCTCATCCAAGTAAGCATACTATATCATGCTCATCCAAGTAAGCATACTGCACAATGCTCATCCAAGTAAGCATGCTGTATGATGCTCATCCAAGTAAGCATACTGTATGATGTTCATCCAAGTAAGCATACTGTAGAATGCTCATCCTGGTAAGCACTGTGCAATGCTCATCAAAGTAAGCATACTGTACAATGCTCATCCAAGTAAAGCATACTGTATGATGCTCCTCCAAGTAAGCATACTGTACAATGATCATCCAAGTAAGCATACTGTATAATACTCATCCAAATAAGCATACTGTACAATGCTCATCAAATTAAACATACTCTGCATTGCTCATCCAAGTAAGCATACTGTATAATGCCCATCCAATTAAGCATACCATATGATGCTCATCCATGTAAACATACTGTATGATGCTCATCCAAGTAAGCATATGTACAATGCTCACCAAAATAAGCATATCATACAATGCTCATCCAATCAAACATACTGTACAATGCTCATTCAAGTAAGCATAATGTACAATGCCCATCCAAGTAAGCATACTGTATGAAGTTCATCCAGGTAAGCATATTGTTTGATGCTCATCCAAGTAAGCATACTGTACAATGCTCATCCAGGTAAGTATATTACATGATGCTCATTCAAGTAAGAAATATTGTATGATGAATTATCCTAGTTTCATGATGATTCATTAGAAGTGTAATCAGAATTTATCAAGGGCTTTATGACATCCACCGAAAAGAAACATTTTAATAAAGACTTAAACACAAATTTATATGACCGTGACCTTAAATCCAAGATAAAAACAGTTGAGTGAGCAAGCTGAAGAATGATCTATCTTAGCTTCATAATCATCACTGCAAGAAGGATGACAATGTGGGATTTAGAAAATATATCCAAAAAAAGCAAGTTTAACCAAAACCTTATCTACTGACAATGATACCACTGACACTGCTGGACAGTGAGGATAATGTCTAATTTCCCACTAATGCAAGAACAAGAATGGATTTTGAAAATTCATAAAACTGCTGCAGTAGCTTAAAAATTGAATCAGATCAGAGAAAACATGGATACAAATGAGATGGCAGTGTTTTATTTAACTATGCTAAGCAGATTTTCCACAATTATAGTAACAAGCTTCTTGCAACAAACAAACTCTGATACAAGCAGTGGAAGCACAGAAGTGGAATAAATATTGCTGACTTGTAGAAAACTTTAATCAATATAGATGTTCACTACATTTACATTATTTTAGTAAAACTTCTGGTTAATTAAAAAAATAATGAACATGCTGCATAGAGCCACCGCAGGCACCTTAACAGTTGGAACATGTTTTACTTTAAATTGAGAGCAGTAACTAAGGCTGATTTAAATCGGAACAAGAATGCACAATATTTTCAAATCATTAGACCATTCTCAGAGCTAAGTAGGTCCCCACCACCAAGCTCTTCAACAGACATCCAACTCTGAAAAATAATCAAATTTACACTTATGACCAAAGTATTTTGTTTAGCAAGAACAATGTTTTGCAATTCAGTTACAGAAAAACTAAACTTTCAACATAAAAATGACAAAAGCAGTGTTTTGATCTGACCCATGGTTGCTTGTGACAAAAGATTTCCTCAAATTGCATGCAGTATGAATTTTCAAAAATATGTCATCAACAACACAATGTAACAATCCCCATACATAAAAATGAAAGTATGTTTTATCAATCAATCAATGACTGTTTGGAAGAGAAAATTTAATTAGCTCGTTCCAATGTCAGTGTGAAAGGTCTTGTTCAGTCACTACTGTGAGAAAAGTTTATTCACATGCACAGTGACTGGTTAAACAGGTTTATGTACATGTAAATTAATGAGAAATTAACAAATCTCTACACAAACATACACACAGACACAGCCACAGATGATGACGTGTAGTTACCCACAGTTTGCAATATAGTCTCCAATATACAATGATGTATCAATTTAATGGCATTACCAAAGTTTTAAGTAGCAACAAGAGTGTGTATGTTTAGTATATGAGTTTTAGACTTATTCAAAACAATCAGTTGTACAGGACATATTAACATTTTTATTTCCTCCTCCACATGAGAGTTAATTTTAGTTATACACAAAAGATGATTGCAATTTAACATAGCCAGTTTTAGAATAGATTTTATCTTACTTAAGGAAATGTTAATAGTGTTGAAGTCTGATATGATGATATCAAGTTAGAAATGTCTAGTAATGATAAGCGAACACATGTATACAGGTCTTGTATAATGTACTTTGAAAGTGGGAGTTAAACAGTAACTTCTGCAAGCTATTATCAGATCCTTAACTTGCTGTATACATGGGGCTTAAGTTGTTGGGTCATGTTTAGTGTACATGATTTATGGGCCTTGAATACTAATAATGACCCTAGCTACTGGTCCTCATTGGCATCAGTAGTCAAGGACAACTAGAGTGAATGGTATACATCTAGTAGGGCATTTTTCCCCAATCAGACAGAGTCATATTTTGTACTACTAATATGAATACCATTCATCTGTTCATGTTTAACACATTTCTCACGCTGTTTTAAATATGGGAAATTGGAACTCAGAATACTTTCTTCATGCTGGGATCAGCCATAAACACTACTTGCCTTGATCTGGAACCAACCCAGAATACACTTTTAAGCAGGTATCAATCTAGCATAGCTCTAATTAAGTTACGATCAGTCAAAATTTGCTCTTATATTTGCATCAGCCTAACAGAAATTCCACTTAATCTGAAATTGTCCCAGATTATAATCTAAGGCTGGGATCAGCCTTAAGCACTGTTTCTAAATAGATTTGTTTTTGGTCACATGGTAAGCACCAAGCCTTAGACAAGCAAATTAATATCGGAGTTGGGTTTTTTTTCTGACATCACTGGTGGTGTCACTGGTGGCGCCACCAGTTATCTCAAAGCAAAGTAGAACTTTATGAACTATAAGATGCCTGTTAATTGCTAAGTCCTTAATTGCCATTATTATATTTCATTTTAGAGAAGTCACAACAAAATATGTACACACAAAATAAGAATTATGTAAAAGCAATCAGTTTGTAGTAGTTTACTGGCATGATGATTGGACAAGAGTTTGTTACTGCTGTGTGATTGGTGGTGAGGTTACCAATTATGTGTCAAAATTGTACATAGTTGTTAAATGCCAATACTGTTTGTAATTGTTAAATGCCAAAAAGGTTATATTTTTTTTAATGATTACAAGTCCTGGGACTCATAAAATAATAAAAAATTTCCTGTCCCAATACTTAAATTGATTACAGTTCTTTAAATGGATCCATCACTCTACAAACTACATTAGCTATATGTCCCTATCTGTTTTATTTACCTTGCTTTACATTTTTAAGAGGTACATTTATGGGACATCAGTGTGGCACCAGAGGAGGGAATCTGGCAATAGCAACAGGTAAATATTACATCATTAACATTAGTTTTACCAACTCTACATAAACTACATTTTAATATAAGTAATACATGCCTGTTGCTGTTATGTACCTGAATTTGTCAATTTGGTGGGAGACTAGCAACCACCATACACAAGAAACACAAGGAATGCACCCTCATTGTAGCTCGCTCGAAAGACCACTGCCAGATGGAATCCATATGTGCAATTGTATGAGCTATTATGACAATTGCACTTAATGAATATGTGCCTTCGCTTTGACAAGATAATGAGCAAAGATGGAGTTAGTGTGAGATTGCCAAAATGTGGCTTTGATCACACACTCCAGAGAAGAATTTAGACAGACCAATAGTGTATCAATGGTTCATGAATTAAAAGTCCCTTTCACTAAGAGACTGACAATCTTTCTTATCACAGACCACCTTGATGGTGGAAGCTGAAATATCAGCTGAACCTTTATTAGTGGGGAAATGTTAGAATCTGAACTGGGCATAGTCTCTCTTAATAATCCTCAGCACAGATACAACTGAGACTGGAGATACAGCCAACTGCAGCTAAATAGCCAAGCTAACCAAGTCAAGAAACCAGCTCATAAGTTTCATTGCACCTTTTTCAGCTTTGCTCTGAAGATGGAATATGAAATTCACTCATTTCTCTCACAGGTGGTAAGAAGAGTAAAAAACAAAAGTCTTCATGGTTAAATTCTCAAAGGAAGCTTCACCCACATGTTCATATGGATATTTATTTACAAACCACAAGACGCAAGCAAAGAAGATTCCATTTAGACAATAGAATGGAACACTAGTCTCTGCCACTCAAAATAATTAATCCTGTACGCTAAGGGAGAGTCCTAATGGCTGTGCCTTTTAAAACTTTAAAGAGTGTTGGATAGGAATGTTATATAGCCCTTGATAGTAGAAATCAAGCATTGTTTTTCTGGTTAGGGGCTGGGGAAATGTAAAGGGAGAGTTTGTTGTTTAGGCTTGTAACAACCAAGTTAAACCAACTGAGTTCTTCAAAGTTGGATAAAGGAAATCTGCTAGAGACCATTCCATGAGGACTATCTTCCCTTTCCCTGACAAACTACAAAACTATTCTATATGCCAGGAATGAGGCAAACTCAGAGAATAATGCTTTCTGAGACTTCCCAGCCAGTGAAGAAGATTCCAAACTTCCACACAGAGGAAATGTGCACGTGTACCACCTTGTCTCCTTGGGTATGCTACCACAAACATGTAATCAAAGTGAACCATAACCCAGTAACTTCTTACTTGGTCAACAGACCCTGAAGGGCTAAGAACAGAGCCCTCATTTCCAAATTATTCACGTGAAGAATAGATTCTTCCCAGGACCACAAGCCCTAAATAGTTTGTCCTTCCAGCTCAGATGAGAACCCCACCCAAGTTGGACACATCTGCAAATAAAAAGCAGTGTGGTTGTGAGGTTTGCATGTCAACCCTAGCCCCAAAAAGGTCATGATGTTTTAAAACCAAATCAGATAATGGTAGAAATCCCATCCTAGAGAAATCTGAACATTTAGAGGGTCCCTTTGCAGTTTCCTGACTGACAAAAGAAGAATCTGTAAAAAAGACACATTTTCAGTCAGCTTAGGAAATCAGGTTCACTGCAGAGTTCAAGGTTCCGTACAAAACAAGAAAACCAGGGGCCAAACAACATGTTCTTTGTCAGCCATTGTCGATCAACCAATCATTAAAATACTGGAGGACTGAGATACATAGCGTTCTTAAATGGGATGCAACTACTCCCAAGGCCCCGGTAAATGCTGTGTGCAGAGGTCTGGATGAATGGCAGATTTTGAAATTGGAAGACCACTCCCATCCTAGCAAATCTGAAGGTACTTCTGTGGAGGAAAGATAGGGTGAAGGAAAGATAGGGTGATGGTCAAAGAAGAATGCCAAGTCACCAGGTCTTATGGCATTCCTGATTGAGGCTGTGGTCTTCCAGAGGTGGGTCATTAAACATCCTCCATACTACACCCTTCTGAAGAAGTGATTAAACCTCATCCTTTACCTGCGATGTATTAAACTGGTGCAAAAACATTGTGGACATTACTAGAGATTGAAAATCTCAAAATGGAATCATCTTTTATAATAGAAAAGATCCAGCCATCAACCATTAGGCCATCCAAAACCTCTGAAAAAAATGTTTAGCCTGAACCAATGGGAACCAGAGAAGGAGTGGAACTGCAGAAGAGATAATGAATCCATGAGGTTCTCCACCCTTGTCCTTAGGAAATGGGTCAGGACCCATAAACTTTCTCCCATGTGCCTTTGCAATACGCCCTTCTCTGACCCAACTGTCACATGGTTGTTTCTTTGACTGGGCCCTTGTGGCCTTAAGTAATTTAGTCAATGAACCCTGTGGCCAGTCAGGATGATTTCATTTTTGGCCATTTTGAAGGGCCAGAAGCAGATGCTAGGGGCTGGTGTTGCTGGTTTGTCAATTCCTAAAAAGCCACAGAAAGAATGAACCTTCTGAAGGGAGTCACATTGAGTCCAGGGGAGCAGATCCTTATTAGTTTTACTGTTTTCAAGTATGACATTAGATGCAACATTCATGCAGAAGTGAAGAAACTATGCTGATGAGGCACATCAACAAGGATAACACATGACAAGACGTTTTTGCTTCCAGCAAATGATGAAGGGCAATTCGTGACTGAGATTCCTCCTTCAGCAGGTTGAACTAGGCAGCTGAAAAGAAGTCAGTATGTAAGGTTACAGTTACTAGAGAGCTGGGTCTTTGTTTTAAGATTTCCAGTGTTTTAACTGAGGCAAACCAACATCCCCATATACATATACACTTGTGCCATTTCAGCATCCAAAGTGGTTGCTTTAGCGGGCCAAACAGCATCTGAACCTTAGAACCAGATGCAGCAAATAATGGTCACAATGTGTGTGTGTGTTGTGGGGGACAGATGTCCCACCGATTGTCTAGTATTGTCTTGGCCCTTGCTAAACCTTTAGAAAATATCCTTGATCGTAACCGAGTGAAAAAGCTAAAATAAATGAATAAAATGAATTCAAAATGCATCTGTAGACCCAATATGTAAAGGATAAAAATATTTAACTAAATACCTAACCTAGCTAGAAATAATTCTCAACAAAATTAGTACACTTACACACCTGTGGGTGATATATTAAAATGCAAGGTAGTACAACAATGTGTCCTAGAAAAAAATGAAAATGACTCTCAAGAGAGCCCAACAGTAACAGAAAAAAATTCTAGATCAGGGGTATTTCCACATAACGAAGATGATGCACAAGAAATAAACAAAATCAGTACAATAACAAATGAAGCAAAGACCAACATTTCCAGTGTCCCAAGACTTAATAGACTGCCATTCATTATATTATTTTGTCAAACCAATTCTTTTGTCTTGATCAAATAATAAATCTCATGACAGTTAACTTGATTTATTTTCTTGTTCTGACAATTGCACATATGTACTTATACAAGGAATTTAAAATAAGAAGTTTCTTCTTGTTTCATGAGCCTCAATGCTAATTTGATTAGTTTTTGTTTTATATTGTATTACATGAATTCCTCAGCATAATTTTTTTTTTCCTCAGCCAATTAGATCAGAACTTGTGAATACTGCCTGTAAATGATGTGCACTTATTGTTAAAATGTTTGCTAGGTTTTCTAACAGTTCAGCATAATTACAGAAAGACAGACTAGAGAAATGACAGGAAGTGAACATAGCTCTGCCTTTACGATATATAACCATGATGAAAAAGGATAAGAAGTTTTCAATTTATACATGGAAAACCACTTCAGTACACCATATTAATCATACTGTTTATTGGATTCAAAAGAGAAATTTAAAACGTTATACTGATAAACGTAAAACTATATTTTGCAGGCAAGAATTCAAAAAAAATGCAACAACTGTCTTTGTGGTTCCAAACTAGGTGATACTGTGGTATGAAAAGTGGGGTCTAAGAGATGGTGTACTAAGCTTAATTGTCCAGGCCTATTATGTTTCCTTATAAAAGATGGGCATGTGGCACTGATATGCACTAAGAAATGGTGTACTAAACTTAATTTACTAGGCCTATTATGTTTCCTTATAAAAGATGGTCATGTGGCACTGAAGAAATGGTGTACTAAACTTAATTGTCCAGGCCTATTATGTTTCCTTATAAAAGATGGTCAAGTGGCACTGAAGAAATGGTGTACTAAACTTAATTGTCCAGGCCTATTATGTTTCCTTATAAAAGATGGGCATGTGGCACTGATACGCTTTAAGAAATGGTGTAAAAAACTCACTTGTCCAGGCCTATTATGTTTCCTTATAAAAGATGGTCATGTGGCACTGAAGAAATGGTGTACTAAACTTAATTGTCCAGGCCTATTATGTTTCCTTATAAAAGATGGCCATGTGGGACTGATATGCTTTAAGAAATGGTGTACTAAACTTCCTTGTTCAGGCCTATTATGTTTCCTTATCAAAGATGGTCATGTGGCACTGATATGAACTAAGAAATGGTGTACTAAACTTACTTGTCCAGGCTTATTATGTTTTCTTATAAAAGATGGTCATCTGGCACTGATATGAACTAAGAAATGGTGTACTAAACTTACTTGTCCAGGCCTATTATGTTTCCTTATAAAAGATGGTCATGTGGCACTGATATGAACTAAGATATGGTGTACTAAACTTAATTGTCCAGGCCTATTATGTTTCCTTATAAAAGATGGTCATGTGGCACTGATATGAACTAAGAAATGGTGTACTAAACTTACTTGTCCAGGCCTATTATGTTTCCTCATAAAAGATGGTCATGTGGCACTGATATGAACTACGAAATGGTGAACTAAACTTCCTTGTTCAGGCCTATTATGTTTCCTTATAAAAGATGGTCATGTGGCACTGATATGAACTAAGAAATGGTGTACTAAACTTACTTGTCCAGTCCTATTATGTTTCCTTATAAAAGATGGTCATGTGGCACTGATATGAACTACGAAATGGTGTACTAAACTTACTTGTCCAGGCCTATTATGTTTCCTTATAAAAGATGGTCATGTGGCACTGATATGAACTAAGAAATGGTGTACTAAACTTACTTGTCCAGGCCTATTATGTTTCCTTATAAAAGATGGTCATGTGGCACTGATACAGACTAAGAAATGGTGTACTAAACTTAATTGTCCAGGCCTATTATGTTTCCTTATAAAAGATGGTCAAGTGGCACTGATATGAACTAAGAAATGGTGTACTAAACTTAATTGTCCAGGCCTATTATGTTTTCTTATAAAAGATGGTCATGTGGCACTGATATGAACTACGAAATGGTGTACTAAACTTACTTGTTCAGGCCTATTATGTTTCCTTATAAAAGAGGTCATGTGGCACTGATATGAACTAAGAAATGGTCTACTAAACTTAATTGTCCAGGCCTATTATGTTTCTTTATAAAAGATGGTCATGTGGCACTGATATGAACTAAGAAATGGTGTACTAAACTTACTTGTCCAGGCCTATTATGTTTCCTTATAAAAGATGGTCATGTGGCACTGATATGAACTAAGATATGGTGTACTAAACTTACTTGTCCAGGCCTATTATGTTTCCTTATAAAAGATGGTCATGTGGCACTGATATGCTTTAAGAAATGGTGTACTAAACTTCCTTGTTCAGGCCTATTATGTTTCCTTATAAAAGATGGTCATGTGGCACTCATATGAACTAAGAAATGGTGTACTAAACTTACTTGTTCAGGCATATTATGTTTCCTTATAAAAGATGGTCATGTGGCACTGATATGCTTTAAGAAATGGTGTAAAAAACTCACTTGTCCAGGCCTATTATGTTTCCTTATAAAAGATGGTCATGTGGCACTGAAGAAATGGTGTACTAAACTTAATTGTCCAGGCCTATTATGTTTCCTTATAAAAAATGGCCATGTGGGACTGATATGCTTTAAGAAATGGTGTACTAAACTTCCTTGATCAGGCCTATTATGTTTCCTTATAAAAGATGGTCATGTGGCACTGATATGAACTAAGAAATGGTGTACTAAACTTACTTGTCCAGGCTTATTATGTTTTCTTATAAAAGATGGTCATGTGGCACTGATATGAACTAAGAAATGGTGTACTAAACTTACTTGTCCAGGCCTATTATGTTTCCTTATAAAAGATGGTCATGTGGCACTGATATGAACTAAGATATGGTGTACTAAACTTACTTGTCCAGGCCTATTATGTTTCCTTATAAAAGATGGTTATGTGGCACTCATATGAACTAAGAAATGGTGTACTAAACTTACTTGTCCAGGCCTATTATGTTTCCTTATAAAAGATGGTCATGTGGCACTGATATGAACTAAGAAATGGTGTACTAAACTTACTTGTCCAGGCCTATTATGTTTCCATATAAAAGATGGTAATGTGGCACTGATACAAACTAAGAAATGGTGTACTAAACTTACTTGTCCAGGCCTATTATGTTTCCTTATAAAAGATGGTCATGTGGCACTGATATGAACTAAGAAATGGTGTACTAAACTTACTTCTCCAGGCCTATTATGTTTTCTTATAAAAGATGGTCATGTGGCACTGATATGAACTACGAAATGGTGTACTAAAGTTACTTGTTCAGGCCTATTATGTTTCTTTATAAATGATGGTCTAGTGGCACTGATATGAACTAAGAAATGGTGTACTAAACTTACTTGTCCAGGCTTATTATGTTTTCTTATAAAAGATGGTCATGTGGCACTGATATGAACTAAGAAATGGTGTACTAAACTTGATTGTCCAGGCCTATTATGTTTCTTTATAAATGATGGTCTAGTGGCACTGATATGAACTAAGAAATGGTGTACTAAACTTACTTGTCCAGGCCTATTATGTTTCCTTATAAAAGATGGTCATGTGGCACTGATATGAACTAAGTTATGGTGTACTAAACTTACTTGTTCAGGCCTATTATGTTTCCTTATAAAAGATGGTCATGTGGCACTGATATGCTTTAAGAAATGGTGTACTAAACTTCCTTGTTCAGGCCTATTATGTTTCCTTATAAAAGATGGTCATGTGGCACTGATATGAACTACGAAATGGTGTACTAAACTTACTTGTCCAGGCCTATTATGTTTCCTTATAAAAGATGGTCATGTGGCACTGATATGAACTAAGAAATGGTGTACTAAACTTACTTGTCCAGGCCTATTATGTTTCCTTATAAAAGATGGTCATGTGGCACTGATATGAACTAAGAAATGGTGTACTAAACTTACTTGTTCAGGCCTATTATGTTTCCTTATAAAAGATGGTCATGTGGCACTGATATGAACTAAGAAATGGTGTACCAAACTTAATTGTCCAGGCCTATTATGTTTCCTTATAAAAGATGGTCAAGTGGCACTGATATGAACTAAGAAATGGTGTACTAAACTTACTTGTCCAGGCCTATTATGTTTCCTTATAAAAGATGGTCATGTGGCACTGATATGAACTAAGAAATGGTGTGCTAAACTTACTTGTCCAGGCCTATTATGTTTCCTTATAAAAGATGGTCATGTGGCACTGATACAAACTAAGAAATGGTGTACTAAACTTACTTGTCCAGGCCTATTATGTTTCCTTATAAAAGATGGTCATGTGGCACTGATGTGAACTAAGAAATGGTGTACTAAACTTACTTGTCCAGGCCTATTATGTTTCCTTATAAAAGATGGTCATGTGGCACTGATATGAACTACGAAATGGTGTACTAAACTTACTTGTTCAGGCCTATTATGTTTCCTTATAAAAGATGGTCATGTGGCACTGATATGAACTAAGAAATGGTGTACTGAACTTAATTGTCCAGGCCTATTATGTTTCTTTATAAAAGATGGTCATGTGGCACTGATATGAACTAAGAAATGGTGTACTAAACTTACTTGTCCAGGCCTATTATGTTTCCTTATAAAAGATGGTCATGTGGCACTGATAAGAACTAAGATATGGTGTACTAAACTTGCTTGTCCAGGCCTATTATGTTTCCTTATAAAAGATGGTCATGTGGCACTGATATGAACTAAGAAATGGTGTACTAAACTTCCTTGTTCAGGCCTATTATGTTTCCTTATAAAAGATGGTCATGTGGCACTCATATGAACTACGAAATGGTGTACTAAACTTACTTGTCCAGGCCTATTATGTTTCCTTATAAAAGATGGTCATGTGGCACTGATATGAACTAAGAAATGGTGTACTAAACTTAATTGTCCAGGCCTATTATGTTTCCTTATAAAAGATGGTCATGTGGCACTGATATGAACTAAGAAATGGTGTACTAAACTTACTTGTTCAGGCCTATTATGTTTCCTTATAAAAGATGGTCATGTGGCACTGATATGAACTAAGAAATGGTGTACTAAACTTAATTGTCCAGGCCTATTATGTTTCCTTATAAAAGATGGTCAAGTGGCACTGATATGAACTAAGAAATGGTGTACTAAACTTACTTGTCCAGGCCTATTATGTTTCCTTATAAAAGATGGTCATGTGGCACTGATATGAACTAAGAAATGGTGTGCTAAACTTACTTGTTCAGGCATATTATGTTTCCTTATAAAAGATGGTCATGTGGCACTGATATGCTTTAAGAAATGGTGTAAAAAACTCACTTGTCCAGGCCTATTATGTTTCCTTATAAAAGATGGTCATGTGGAACTGAAGAAATGGTGTACTAAACTTAATTGTCCAGGCCTATTATGTTTCCTTATAAAAGATGGCCATGTGGGACTGATATGCTTTAAGAAATGGTGTACTAAACTTCCTTGTGCAGGCCTATTATGTTTCCTTATAAAAGATGGTCATGTGGCACTGATATGAACTAAGAAATGGTGTACTAAACTTACTTGTCCAGGCCTATTATGTTTCCTTATAAAAGATGGTCATGTGGCACTGATATGAACTAAGAAATGGTGTACTAAACTTACTTGTCCAGGCCTATTATGTTTCCTTATAAAAGATGGTGATGTGGCACTGATATGAACTAAGATATGGTGTACTAAACTTACTTGCCAAGGCCTATTATGTTTCCTTATAAAAGATGGTCATGTGGCACTGATATGAACTAAGAAATGGTGTACTAAACTTACTTGTCCAGGCCTATTATGTTTCCTTATAAAAGATGGTCATGTGGCACTGATATGAACTAAGAAATGGTGTACTAAACTTACTTGTCCAGGCCTATTATGTTTCCTTATAAAAGATGGTCATGTGGCACTGATACAAACTAAGAAATGGTGTACTAAACTTATTTGTCCAGGCCTATTATGTTTCCTTATAAAAGATGGTCATGTGGCACTGATATGAACTAAGAAATGGTGTACTAAACTTACTTGTCCAGGCCTATTATGTTTTCTTATAAAAGATGGTCATGTGGCACTGATATGAACTACGAAATGGTGTACTAAACTTACTTGTTCAGGCCTATTATGTTTCCTTATATAAGATGGTCATGTGGCACTGATATGAACTAAGAAATGGTGTACTAAACTTAATTGTCCAGGCCTATTATGTTTCTTTATAAAAGATGGTCATGTGGCACTGATATGAACTAAGAAATGGTGTACTAAACTTACTTGTCCAGGCCTATTATGTTTCCTTATAAAAGATGGTCATGTGGCACTGATATGAACTAAGTTATGGTGTACTAAACTTACTTGTCCAGACCTATTATGTTTCCTTATAAAAGATGGTCATGTGGCACTGATATGCTTTAAGAAATGGTGTACTAAACTTCCTTGTTCAGGCCTATTATGTTTCCTTATAAAAGATGGTCATGTGGCACTGATATGAACTAAGAAATGGTGTACTAAACTTACTTGTCCAGGCCTATTATGTTTCCTTATAAAAGATGGTCATGTGGCACTGATATGAACTAAGAAATGGTGTACTAAACTTACTTGTCCAGGCCTATTATGTTTCCTTATAAAAGATGGTCATGTGGCACTGATATGAACTAAGAAATGGTGTACTGAACTTAATTGTCCAGGCCTATTATGTTTCTTTATAAAAGATGGTCATGTGGCACTGATATGAACTAAGAAATGGTGTACTAAACTTACTTGTCCAGGCCTATTATGTTTCCTTATAAATGATGGTCATGTGGCACTGATAAGAACTAAGATATGGTGTACTAAACTTACTTGTTCAGGCCTATTATGTTTCCTTATAAAAGATGGTCATGTGGCACTGATATGAACTAAGAAATGGTGTACTAAACTTCCTTGTTCAGGCCTATTATGTTTCCTTATAAAAGATGGTCATGTGGCACTCATATGAACTACGAAATGGTGTACTAAACTTACTTGTCCAGGCCTATTATGTTTCCTTATAAAAGATGGTCATGTGGCACTGATATGAACTAAGAAATGGTGTACTAAACTTAATTGTCCAGGCCTATTATGTTTCCTTATAAAAGATGGTCATGTGGCACTGATATGAACTAAGAAATGGTGTACTAAACTTACTTGTTCAGGCCTATTATGTTTCCTTATAAAAGATGGTCATGTGGCACTGATATGAACTAAGAAATGGTGTACTAAACTTAATTGTCCAGGCCTATTATGTTTCCTTATAAAAGATGGCCATGTGGGACTGATATGCTTTAAGAAATGGTGTACTAAACTTCCTTGTTCAGGCCTATTATGTTTCCTTATAAAAGATGGTCATGTGGCACTGATATGAACTAAGAAATGGTGTACTAAACTTACTTGTCCAGGCCTATTATGTTTCCTTATAAAAGATGGTCATGTGGCACTGATATGAACTAAGAAATGGTGTACTAAACTTACTTGTCCAGGCCTATTATGTTTCCTTATAAAAGATGGTCATGTGGCACTGATATGAACTAAGATATGGTGTACTAAACTTACTTGTCCAGGCCTATTATGTTTCCTTATAAAAGATGGTCATGTGGCACTGATATGAACTAAGAAATGGTGTACTAAACTTACTTGTCCAGGCCTATTATGTTTCCTTATAAAAGATGGTCATGTGGCACTGATATGAACTAAGAAATGGTGTACTAAACTTACTTGTCCAGGCCTATTATGTTTCCTTATAAAAGATGGTCATGTGGCACTGATACAAACTAAGAAATGGTGTACTAAACTTATTTGTCCAGGCCTATTAAGCTTCCTTATAAAAGATGGTCATGTGGCACTGATATGAACTAAGAAATGGTGTACTAAACTTACTTGTCCAGGCCTATTATGTTTTCTTATAAAAGATGGTCATGTGGCACTGATATGAACTACGAAATGGTGTACTAAACTTACTTGTTCAGGCCTATTATGTTTCCTTATATAAGATGGTCATGTGGCACTGATATGAACTAAGAAATGGTGTACTAAACTTAATTGTCCAGGCCTATTATGTTTCTTTATAAAAGATGGTCATGTGGCACTGATATGAACTAAGAAATGGTGTACTAAACTTACTTGTCCAGGCCTATTATGTTTCCTTATAAAAGATGGTCATGTGGCACTGATATGAACTAAGTTATGGTGTACTAAACTTACTTGTCCAGGCCTATTGTGTTTCCTTATAAAAGATGGTCATGTGGCACTGATATGCTTTAAGAAATGGTGTACTAAACTTCCTTGTTCAGGCCTATTATGTTTCCTTATAAAAGATGGTCATGTGGCACTGATATGAACTACGAAATGGTGTACTAAACTTACTTGTCCAGGCCTATTATGTTTCCTTATAAAAGATGGTCATGTGGCACTGATATGAACTAAGAAATGATGTACTAAACTTAATTGTCCAGGCCTATTATGTTTCTTTATAAAAGATGGTCATGTGGCACTGATATGAACTAAGAAATGGTGTACTAAACTTACTTGTTCAGGCCTATTATGTTTCCTTATAAAAGATGGTCATGTGGCACTGATATGAACTAAGAAATGGTGTACTAAACTTAATTGTCCAGGCCTATTATGTTTCCTTATAAAAGATGGTCAAGTGGCACTGATATGAACTAAGAAATGGTGTACTAAACTTACTTGTCCAGGCCTATTATGTTTCCTTATAAAAGATGGTCATGTGGCACTGATATGAACTAAGAAATGGTGTACTAAACTTACTTGTCCAGGCATATTATGTTTCCTTATAAAAGATGGTCATGTGGCACTGATATGCTTTAAGAAATGGTGTACTAAACTTACTTGTACTGGCCTATTATGTTTATTTATAAAAGATGGTCATGTGGCACTGATATGCTCTAAGAAATGGTGTACTAAACTTACTTGTCCAGGCTATTATGTTTCCTTATAAAAGATGGTCATGTGGCACTGATATGAACTAAGAAATGGTGTACTAAACTTACTTGTTCAGGCCTATTATGTTTCCTTATAAAAGATGGTCATGTGGCACTGATATGAACTAAGAAATGGTGTACTAAACTTAATTGTCCAGGCCTATTATGTTTCCTTATAAAAGATGGTCATGTGGCACTGATATGAACTAAGAAATGGTGTACTAAACTTACTTGTCCAGGCCTATTATGTTTCCTTATAAAAGATGGTCATGTGGCACTGATATGAACTAAGAAATGGTGTACTAAACTTACTTGTTCAGGCATATAATGTTTCCTTATAAAAGATGGTCATGTGGCACTGATATGAACTAAGAAATGGTGTACTAAACTTACTTATCCATGCCTATTATGTTTCCTTATAAAAGATGGTCATGTGGCACTGATATGCTCTAAGAAATGGTGTACTAAACTTACTTGTGCAGGCTATTATGTTTCCTTATAAAAGATGGTCATGTGGCACTGATATGCTCCTTTAAGATAGATTAACCTGTGTCTATGAAGTAGACTTACCTATGCATGTGAGACTGCCCAAACTCCATCTTCCATTCTCTTTGCATGTAACAATCATGCCTCCAGACTCACTCTGTCCTCGTGCCTCATACCCTGGCATGCAGCTGAATATAAAACTAGGATTGTCCAGGAAGAGGGATGAAGAGTTAAATATTGATTTGTTTGCTCCAATGGGCAGCACATCTATAACTGGGCCACAATCAATCACTATGAAAATGTTAAGTGAAAAAACATTTAAAATTTAGCAGTAATTGCATGTCAAATGAAAACAGGTTTTGTGTTATTTGTACAAATTAAGCAAAATCTGAGTTATAAATTATCACAAATACTGTTAATTTTATGGGCCTACATTTTTCTGATCTTGTGACAAATTACATTTTGATCAGTGTATGTACATAAATGTGTGGATTGAGGATGGGGGCATACTGTTTGCACAGAAGGATTATTGTTGATTTTGTCTTTAAGTAAGTAGCTAGATCATAATAAATTAACCACAACACAATATTTTCTTATCTACTAATCTTAAACATCAGTGGACCAAATAATATACTGTTATGTATATATATAGTATGTGTATTTTTTTTTCATAATAATAGTTTTTTAAATAATTATTTAGTTAGTAACAATTTAAATACTAATTTTCCACAAGGATCGTAAGTTTGCACTTTAAAGATGTGTCCTGTATCAAGTGCATAGATTCATTTACCTAGTTCAAAGGTTGAGTTGTACTATTAATACAAGTAAACATCACATTAATTGGAATAGCTGTACAAAATTACTGTGAATTCAATTAAAGGCATATTGGGATTATATCAAAGTAATTCTTTTGTACTGTTGATACATTAGTAAATCACTGACCATCATTTTGAATATCTTTGGAACTCGTTTGAATTACTCACAACACTTGGAATTGACAAAATATTTAGGACTTCATTCGCTATAAGTTATTTTTTCATTTTCGTTTAGTATTTTAGGCAGGTAAGTAATTTTATTAATTTTACAAAATTTGATGGTTTTTGTTTTTTCATGTTACTTATTTACAAACCAAAGAATCATAACAATACTGACCTGGACATGTCATGCTATCCCCCAGTAGTTGCAATATACCATTCTTATAGCCACAGATTATTGTTTTATTGATGTAAGTTTTGTTTGTGTATTGACATTCAAGGTTGACTTGATCTCCAAAGCTGATCCATCCTGAACCCTTGAATTGTCCCCTTTTAACAACAGGAAATCCAGGGCACTGCATGACTGGAATGGACAAACATACTAATATCAAACCATGACCAACTGGATATCTGGGCCACTGCATGGCTGAAACGGATACAAACATGCTAATATCAAACAATGACCAACTGGATATCCAGGTTACTGCAGGGCTAAAATGGATACACCTATGCCAACCATGAAATGGATATACTTATGCCAAACACGAAATGGATACACCTATGCCAGCCATGAAATGGATAGACCTATGCCAATATCAAACCATGACAGCAACATGTATATTAGAATATTTCACCATATTTGTTGATGTGTATCAATCTTTCTGAACCTATCACTTGCAAGAAAAGAACAAGGCTGAAAGGAAAAATAGTGTTGAAAGTAACAGCTCATCCAAGAATGGTGATTTTTTTTAGTAGGACATGCCAACTCTTTCAAACTAAACATCTGGCAGTTGTGCAAGATTTACAGACAGTTACTCAAGGTTCATTGAAGTCAAAGTATCTTCACCTACCAAGGGTTGCTAATCCACTTCTGTACCACATTCTAGTGGAACAAAGTGAACTGGCAATCCTTGGCTAGCAAAAATGTAGCAGAGTTATCTTAACGTAAAAATGTTCTTATGAAGGTTTGATTTGTCAATATTTTTCTATATATAATATTCAGGCATACCCAGCAATCACAATGGGTTCATGAGCTTTTGGTCAATACTTTCTTGGGGATGAGTCAAAATACTCTTTCTTTATTAAAAAGGGCAATAAAGCATATTCAGTTTCCTTTCTACTGTTCATGGAAAACAAATAAAGAACTACATATGTTCATCCCAAATACAAAATTTACAAACCCAATGATATCTAAAGCTGTGCCAATACTTTGCATATTAAACTTTTTAAAACCAGACAGACTTATTTAGTAGACATAGGAAAAAATTTAAGTTTTAAAACCGGTTCAAACAACTATAGTCTAAAAGTGCAAAAACTGGACATATTTGACCAGTGCCTTTGGCCTTTAATCTTTAACCATGAACGTGATACATGTCATGCCACTAGTGCCACTACCTGAAAAACACAAATGTGCCATTGTTTATCACTGCACCTCAAACAACTTTTACAATCTTTTACAATGTAAAGAAAACTAAATAAACCTGCTGAATTGCCATGTTGACCTGGAAAAAAGGGCCCAAAATGCAACACATATTATAATGACAATATACAAGTATACCAAGTTTTATCAACTACCTTAAAAAGCTCTAATGGCAATATGACTAAAATATTGAAATACTGACCTGAGATCATGACCTTGAAGATAATCACATATATAAACAGTGACTATGACCTTGAGGAAAAAACCCAAATGTGATAAATTTGATCCCTTAATCTCAAACATCTTAGCCATTTTAGAGCATCAAGTGTCACTGAAAATGAAGAGGACTCTATGTAAGCTGCATGTTTGCATAGTTTTTACTAACAAAGTGACTAAAATTACAAATCATACAAAAAGTATTTCAAGTTAAGTATGTGGTAAAAAAAAATGCAACTATCTTGCTTGTGATGTAAAGAAAGTTCACATTTAATGATGGTATGTGCAATCAATATAAGTTATGTTATTTGGACAAATTTTGGATGTAATGTGACATTTGAAATGATAGTAGAGAAAAACCTGCCATAATATATTGCATTTACCTGAGGTATCCCCAACCCATAAAGTTTCCTCTCTAAAAGTTATCTAATAAATGGTCACCTGCTTTCTGTGGTCAACAACCTTGTGTTTCCAAGCCAAACAATAGTTTTCTATTGCTTAAAGTGATAACTAAAGCTATTCAACTATGCAAATGAAGTGTTTTCTCAAGAAAGGTTTTGTGTTTGGTGAAGACATATCAGGTGAAGTGATGTGCAAACATGCCTTATTGATTTTGTTCACTGTATTCAAATATGTCTGTGTAAATTTACAATGACTAATCACTCCACTGTTATTTTTAAGAATTAGCAAAGTCACAATATTGCTTACAAATTCATTGTTGGGGTAAATACTCAGGGTAAATAATCATTCTTATTGAAACACTAATCATTTCTGTCATATAAGTGGACTTAAATGTTTGACAGAAAAAGCAGCCAAAATATTAGAATATTATGGAAGAGTCTACACAAATCCACATGTGCAAAATGCATCGAAGTCTCAAAAAAATAAAGATAATCAGTGTACATGTACATAACCAGATCTCCATTAAATATTCATCTGTGTTTTGAGATGAAAATCTTATCAGGCATTAATTGCTGAGTTTCTTTTACTTCAAGAACAGATAACAGACCAGCATTATTTCTTACAAGATATTATGCGAGTTCAAAGTTCTTGAGGAATGTTATCCCAGTTCTGAAGGAACACAGAACTAAGGATAAAACTTGCACACATTTGCTGGTAAATACATGATAAGAACAGTTTTCAAAATAAAAGCATCACAAATCTTTTAACAATGGTGACCTGTCAATCAATAAGTTGACACTTTCCATATTTGGCCTAAGTCTGTTACTCCTGAGACTGCCAACTACAGCTGAAATATACAAACAGGTGAACCAGCTACCTCCTTGCTATAGGTACTACATAACAAAAAGACTGAGGAAATCGATAAATGAAATCATTTTTCATCTGAATTTATGAATGATATATTTAAATAGTGAATTCATGGAATAGACAATTATCACAATGGCCTGAAGTAATAATAATAATAATAATAATAAAAATGAATGATAATGGTTACTTAATTCAAAGCAAGGCAATATTCCAAGAATCAAGTGTGATGGGTGAACAAGACTTCAGAAGTAAAATTTGGCTGTTTTCCATATATGACTGTACTTGGTAACATTGAGAACACTCAACTAAATGTATCCTAAATATGTCTTGGTCACTAAGTTGTTTAATTAATTTTATAATGACATACAAATTTTCTGAAGAATAAAACTCTGGTAATCTACCATTGGTATATCTGTGTTTTGCATTGTGCACAAAATATACCATCCAAAGCAAACAAAATGTAGTGATTTCAAATTAGGAAGTAAGTAACCATTCATTTACTTTCTAACCACAAACTGTGACGTAACATTTTGACAGGTGGCCTTAACCTTGATGGCAGAATCCCCATGCCATGTACCTTCAAACACAGACATGAAAGTATATAAAGTTGTCATCCGTTAAACTCAAATGGCTTTACAAAGCACACAGGAAAGTATATAAAGTTGTCATCCGTTAAACTCAAATGGCTTTACAAAGCACACAGGAAAGTATATAAAGTTGTCATCTGTTAAACTCAAATGGCTTTACAAAGCACACATGAAAGTATATCAATCAATCATCCCTTCATGCAAAAATATAGACCATCCATTGACAGCTGAGGAAACTCATCCCCACATACACAATGTCCTTAAAAGAAATGAGATTCAGTTTCTTTCCCAAACCAAAATTGCAAGCTTGTTTTAAAGCTTGCAGCAAGCTTGCCACAAGCTTATTTATAAAGCTTGCGGCAAGCTTGTATTTGGAACATTGCAGCAAGCTTGCGCAAGCTTATTTATAAAGCTTGCGGCAAGCTTGTGTTTGGAACATTGCAGCAAGCTTGCGGCAAGCTTGTATTTGGAACATTGCAGCAAGCTTGCGCAAGCTTATTTATAAAGCTTGTGGCAAGCTTGTATTTGGAACATTGCAGCAAGCTTGTGGCAAGCTTGTATTTGGAACATTGCAGCAAGCTTGTATTTGGAACATTGCAGCAAGCTTGCGCAAGCTTATTTAACAAAAGTGTCATAAGCATGCACAAGCTTGCGAAAGCTTAAGCTTGCACAAGCTTGCACAAGCTTAAGCTTGCACAAGCATGCGCAAGCTTGTTATTTATTTACCTAGTACAATAAGTATACACAAGCTTGTGCAAGCTTGTTACTAGCTTGTTGCAAGCTTGCAGAGATTTCTTGCTACAAGCATCTGGGCTTTCAAAAATCAGACATGATTGTGTTTTCCCCCCTTCCAAAAAACCCCCTGAAAATGTGAAGGGGGGGTGTCTGGGAGTCCGAAGGCCCCTGTCCAAAAATGCATTTTAGACTCAACTGCTCCTGGTGGACCAAATTATCATAATATATTGCAAAGTTTTACTTCATTCCAATGAAGTAATCTGCATATTTAATGATTAAATAATGCAATCTTATAGTTGCAATACAGTGGAAAACAAATCTGTTCTGCCAAAACATTAAGTTTAATTCCATTGTTCAAGTTTATTCATTCACTGCAAGCTTACCCAAGGCTGCAGAAGCTTTATGTGTTCCCCTAGCTGCAAGTGTCACGCCCCTATGAAATGATCATGAATAATGAATGAACTGTTCATGAACTTGGTTCAAGAACTGTTCATGAAAGTTCATCAAAAGGTTCATGAATTATTCTAGAATGTGCATGAATTGAAAACAGTCCACAAATTGGATCATCATCATTCATGATCAAGTGCATGAACATATTCATGAACTATGATGAACAAAGTTTCTCAATGATTCATGACTTCACAAACAGTGCCTATAAAACAAAATATGATAACCTGACAAGTCACAAATACCTATTCATCCTGAATCATACAATAACCTTAGATGGGGGATGGGGTTAATACAGTATAAAATGCAACATATTATCTTAAAAACTGTATTTGATTTCAGATAAATTTAAACTGACAAGTGATATTCTTTTTTTTTACCCTTAGCAACACTTTTTGTATGTTCTGTAATTTTTCTTTGAAAAATGTTCAAGAGATATTGGGGCAGTTGCCTGCAATCAACTGTTGAAGCATATTTCATTGTCATGGGGCTGTCTTTCAGCTGGGGTTTCTCCTGACCAATCTTCTTCCAGAGACTGACCTGTCTGATAACTCTTTTGTGAAGATGTTCAGGGTCTATAATTTAATCAAATCCTGTCCAATGTCACTACTGAATGTCTCCTTCTGCAACTTAAGCTGTTCCATCTGATTACTGTTTGGATCTTTAACATTGTTGCAGCAGTCACAATTTAATGTCTCTTCCATCTTGAATCCTCCAGTTTTCAAATTTTCATCCTTAAGCTACAAACTTCATCTTCTACCAATTTTACTTTTCTGCTGTCTGGTCTGAAAAAAAGGTAAAGTTAGTTAATTACAGATAATCTCTGATCAACATTGTTTTTAGCTTTTAGCACATTATCATTGTACCCCACTTTACTTACTGGAATAATATGATCCAACTCAAAAATGATTTAATCCCTTACACATAATACTGAGCATCTATATTATTGCAGAATTTTGTCACTGTTTTATATTAACTGAATCTGTCTAGCCATAGGTATAGTCACAGGAGACGGATGTTTTATTCAGTAAAATATGACATTTTTTTGACAACACCGTTACACTAAATAACCGTATATATTACAGATAACGGTTATTTCATGCTTTCAAATATTTTCGCCATTTTTTATTGATAAAACGCCAGACTTGTGTGGTATAGGCCCTTAGTATGTCACTAATGCATCCACTCCGACTCCGCATGTTGCGTATAGCTGCTTCCGGTTTCATCACGTTGTTATTTGCACTTTTATTGTGAACAGTTTCACGCATTAACTATTTTCTTAAGGTTTTTTTTTTTTAAAATTACGAAATTACATCAGATTATAGAAATAGTGATGTCATGTAAAAGAAAACGATCTCGAACATCTCAACTCCTATCGATATCGAACCACGTCTGGTATCGAGAACTGGGGTGGGTGGGGGTGATAATGTTTAGTGATTTTCAAAACTTCGATGAGCAAGTTTAAATTAGGTCTGAACAAAATCGTGTCATTAGCTTGGTTATAAATAATATGATGACATATATAAACCAATAAAATATCCATATAACTTCTACTGAAATAATCACGAATGACCAAGAAAAAGATACTCACCGTAATTTTGGTCATCCGGGCTTGGTACGCTTTTCCGCCTAATTTTGCTCTCACCAAATCATTTCCTTCACATTCTTCAAAGTCGCTTCTCTGCACTTCTACTTACTTTAAAAAAATGATATTGAAAATATTCTCATCTGTCCATTCCATGGAGTCCACGGTTTTTGTTCGAGGTTTTTGCCTAACCATCTGCATGATCTTTGGTTTCTGAGGAAGCTTAACTGTAGAAATCGCGCGCGTATATTAACCAATCATATCACGTCTTTTTTCAAAGTCATTCAATCAGAATAATCGTTGTTAATATATTTCGGTTTTTACTGCAAATTGGCAACCAGTGACTAAGTCAATAGAATAAGCAGTTTATAACAGTAATGGAGAGAAGAAAAAAAACGTTAGGACAAAGTCATTGAAAGCTTTTTAAAGCAAATACATTTTGTTGATGCTGGCCAGAAAATATTTTCCCATATTAATCCAGAAATACTCAGGTTAAGTAAACAAGTATTGAATTAAAGATCTGTATGAACATTTATACAGTATACCATTTTAAAAAAAGAAGAAAAAATTCACCTTTATTTAAATTTCACTAATATTGTGAGAAGTTTGTATGATAAATTTTCATGAAAATTTTATGAATATAATGATATAGATATTTAATATACATTTTTTTAAGAAATACCATGGTATTGCATCAAAGTACTTGAATTGTTCATGAACCATTAGTTCATGATATTTCAGGAACTTCAAAGATATTATAATAGTTCATAAAAATTCATCAGTGTGTTCATGAACTTCAAGTACATGATTCATCAAAATTCTTGAAGCTCATGAACTTACTTGAGGAACTTTCATGAACACTTCATGATTGTTCATCAAGTCAGGACTTTGTTTTCGTAGGGGCGTGACAGTGATGGTGCCTGCTACTTGGATACATGGTCTCAAACTTTCACAAGCAATGGATATATATATATATATATATATATATATATATATGAAGAAACTTGTTGCAAGCTAGTTTAAATTTACTTTCTGAAACATACAAGAAAGCTTGCGCAAGCTAGTTTTACTTTCTGAAGAAAACAAGCTTGCGCAAGCTAATTTTACTTTCTGAAGAGAACAAGTAAGCTTGCGCAAGCTAGTTTTACTTTATGAAACAAACAAGAAAGCTTGTGCAAGCTAGTTTTAATTTCTGAAGCAAACAAGAAAGCTTGTACAAGCTTGCGCAAGCTTGTGCAAGCTTGCGGTTATATCCAGCTATCTTGCCTAAGCCTGCACTTGCTTGTACAAGCTTGCGCAAGCATCCATGTTAGCTTATAAACATCAAACTAGCTTATCGCAAGCTTACCGCAAGCTTGCCACAAGCTTTCAGCAAGGATGCATTTTGGTTTGGGTTATGTTTGTAGATTTGACCCAGATAAGACGTTATCAACCAACAGAGGGATAGGTCCTTCAGGATAGTATCTTTGACAATGTTACCAGTCATCAAAATACTGGAGAATAGGATCTCTAAAAACATCAAGTGACCCCCATCACCAAAGTAAAGACTGCCTAGTTGCATAGATTTGTGGTGTTCCTGATCACGATGGTAGCCTCCATTTTGAAGACATCTTCCTCAAGCGATTTTTTCAGTTAGAAAAAATCAATCATGAGTGGAAAATGGAGTTTTGTCATTTTACACCCTCTCAACTGGGCCCTTCCGCAAAAGGATGTGTACCTCTTCCATTAGATGAACCAGTTTGCACTGGTATAATGAAACCTACACCTCATTTATGATACCCATCCAAACCATGGAAAAGAAGATTTCTGTGTCACCTACTTGGAAATTGGGAAAAGGAAGATGATGCAAGAGAAAGTGCAACTCCCTATCACTGGCTACCTCCCTCCTAAGGGAAGGGGGAAGCATCTCAAGACTTCATCTCTTGACAGCTTTGTCTAGTGAAAGACAAGCATACAAGAAACGTGAATTTGGGTTGCTTGTTTGACTGTTGAGGTCATATCTTGTCCATAAAACTTGTGATGTGTCCAGTCTAACAGGGTGTGCATTCCTCCTGGTGGTTTCAGCAGGTCTGAAGTCACATACAATCACCGGTGTTTTTGGTTTCTCAAGCATTATTGTTGTGGTCCAGCCCTCAAATGTTACTTTCATGGTCCAGCAAGACCATAGACATGTTCAAGATGGTATCTCTGAGGAAGAGGAGAAGCTCGATTGACATGGAAAATGCAATGCTTTGAAATGTTTCCCCCAGTCTACAGTAAGTGCTGAAGTGTTGCCTTAGAAAACATTTCCTCCTTCAGGACAATGGAGGAGGCAGTCTAAAAGAGATTGGCATGGGAGGTGATCTTTACTACAGTTTCAGACTTGGCCTTCAGGTCCTCCTAGCCCTTTACTGGAAGATGAACTAGACCAGAGTCGCTACCCATACCTGAGATGCACCCAAGCCCAAGTTAGAGGAGGCTTAAAGGGCCAAGCAAGGGACAGTAGCTGGGACAGAAACCAATAGCCAGAGAGTTAAAGATGGGACAGACCACCCCTTATGCTGCCTTTGTGACTGTTTTCCCCAGGAAAACTTCTGCACAAGCTATAGGACCATAGTAGAGTGTTGGAGAAGCAGATCTGAATAAAAAAAAGACGCAAAATGCCTCCCCTGATTTAAGTAAATTTCTAGTGTGCTCAACTCAGAAAGCCTTGCTCCAGGGGAAGGATATCCAGACTTACTCCTGATCAAACACCTACCCAATCAAGAAGGAAGGAGCAGGGGACCTAAATGGATGAAAAGAAACTGCGGTAACCAGGTCTCCTGTTCAAGTCCAACAGAATGGAAAGGTCATCATCATCATATTTGTCTCATTGTCACTGAACAGACTCTAATTAAAGTTCAATTATGCCCACCCAAAACAAGAAAGGTCAACCACTGCAAGCTGCCAAGTTCTTGCAAACCTTGCCCATACATCAATCTCAGTGGTTCATGTCACGTTGACCATGACAGAATGTGCTGCGAAAACCAGTACAGTCACGTCTAGTAATGCATGTATTAACTGGATGCTATCGGGTAAATTATGAACAGAAAACTTACCTGTACTTATCTGACTGAAGCTCGATTACTGATGCATACAAAGCTGACACTACAATATCCATTAAGTGACCATGTTACCTGTAGCAAATGCCCAGAGACATTCTATACAGGTAAAATAAGTAAAGTGTCAAGTATACAACTATGAATTAGAAGCTAAGACAAAATAATATAGAAAAAAGTAATTTTATGTGTTCTGACATGGTGGAAATCATATAGCAATACTAAACTAGTTTTCTACATCAAGCCTCAGACAGGCACCTATTAATATGGTTATAGCAAGCAATGTGAGGAGATGCCACTGTAACCCATGCAGTTATGTACCAAAGGCACCTTTCTTTGTGCAGATAGAAAGGTAGGAAAGTTAGCCATTGATGATAGAGACAACAAGTTGGAAATTTATAGATGGAGTATACTTCCCTTTGAAGAAAAAACTCCTACTTGTTTTGAGGTAGAAAACTTCCAAACTGATTGCATGAATTTTGTAAGGCCTCATTGCAGAGACACAGGTGGTAGTAGTAACTGATGATTTCATGGGCTTTGGTACAAATTCCAGTATCAACGACAGATCATTCAATCTAACTGCAACCTAAGTGGGCAGATAACTTTTAGCTTTTTAGCTAAAAAGTTTTAACATGGGAGTACTGGCACAATCATTTACAAGTTCTTACAATACAAAGGAAAAAGTTAAAGTTTACAGCACAAATAATTATGAAAGACTCTAAATTCAATGTCTTACTATCCAAATAGGCTTTAACTTGGAAAATGTTTGTTCTCATAAGATTTTTTTTTTTATATATAATCAATTACCTGTGCACACTGGGTCAACTCCTGTCCATAATCCAGAAACATTGCACTGTCTTGTTAGGTTCTGGGTGCCACCATAAAAACTATATCCTACATTGCAGATGTACAGAATTTCCTCACCAAAATAGAAGTTCTCTTTCACTGTAAGGATCATACCATTGACTGGAACTTGAGGCTTGTTACAGAGTTTTCCTGAAACACAATACAAAATACTGGTATTATTGTCAACTCACTTTAAATCTACAGGTATACAATTTTGTTCAAAAAAATATATATTCTTGGTTACTTAATTGAAGATACAATGCAAATATCTATAAAAGATTACACCCGCATACAGTTTTTGAGCAAACACATAATTCCAAAAGCAGTAATCAATCTGATGAATTAAGTTATTCATTGCTAACACTTAACATAATCCAAGATGCTGACATAGAGTTCTAAACACATACAAAGAAACATGTATAATTCCAATTCTATGATTAGGACTGTATTAAGTTTCTGTATTGTTCTTCAAAACAAACACCAAAACATCAAACTCTAAACAAGAGCTTCGACAATATTTAAATTTGTGCACTACTAGCTTGCACCAAATTAGGCCTGCTGCTGTAACAAAAGCTGATCCATACGTGTACTTTAGACTTGAACTTTTCCTTTGTATTGTAAGAATCAGTAACTGATTGTGCCAGCCAGCCCATATTAAAACTTTTTAGCTAAAAGGCTAATAGTTTGTAAAAGGCTGAAATTTGTACCAAAGTCCATGAAATCGTCAGCTTGGAGTTAAAATTCCCAAACCAAATAAGAAATGATTTTTAGTGGAACTTTGCTTTGGAATAGTATTCCAGCTGAGATTAGAAATGCCTACTATATTTCCTTCTTCCAATCCCAATATATCCAGCGGCCTCTGAGATGCAGGTAAAACAAATAAATTCTTTTGTATGAGTGCTTCAAGGTAGATCAGTTCTTAGCTAACTGTGTTACCCTCTTTAATTATTATTATTATTATTATTATTATTATTATTATTATTATCCATATCACAGACCAAAAAAGGAGTGGAATTCTCCAATGACTAGAACGTAACATTTACTGAAATTCACTGGATCAATAAGGACTCTATAATTTAAAAAGTGATCCTGAACTGATTCAAGAAATTAAGATGATTAGTGTATTGAACAGAAAACACACAGTCCTGTAAAATTACAGTGACTCTTTATAGTTCCATAAATGCAATGCTATTCAGGGGCCTAGCTATAAGGAATGGACTGAAACTAATGTTAATCTCCTAGCTGCAGAAATTTATTCTGAAAGAAGGAATAGAGGAAACAATCAGAATATCTGTGCAAGCCATTAACACCCCAAACAAGTCTTTGGTAACCACTAATGGAGCTAAAGTATATTAACAGTTCAAGAATAAAAAACACATCAGCAAAATTAGCAGGCTTCTGAAGAAAGGAAAACACCTTGAAAAGTAACCCACAGAAATAAAATAGTATTTTCAATCCAACCCAGAATACAAGGAAGAAATCTGAATGCCGTCGATATATAGTTGAAAACTCAAGCAATGTTACAAAAGGTGATAAAGTCTCTCCTCATAGTAGACATAACATGTTTGCATTCCATATTACACTGGATTGTACTAATTTAAATTTACAGATGAAAACACAAGAATATGATAGTTCTGGATATACACTCATAAACAGCTTCAACATCAATAAAAATGGCAATGAAAAAGGTCTTAAACCTTGGGTTCTAGTTAAGTGTCTGCCTTGAACAGAGAATGGCCATATACTTGGTATGCTGTAAGATTGTTGTTTTTCTTGACACTTTAAATACATTACTAGTTTTATCAACACATTGAGGAAATGGGAACTATATGCATTTTCCATGGAAGCAGCTGACCTGGGCACATATTGAATAATGAGTTTGAGGCTCCAACAACCAAGCTACTATTGTTTCCCTGATGCAATGAGAAAAAGTGGCCTCTAGCAATATGACACCATCATCGGCAGTGTTGGTACTAATGATATTAATAATACTTTTGATATTCACCACACTGAAAACAATTTTTAAAGGAACTTCTTTTTATCAATGTAATGCAGCTCTTGATTGCACTGGTGCAGAATGGTGAAACAAATCTATGCAAACAGCTACTGCCTTTAAAAAACAGATAATGAAAGAAAATCTACTTGTCAAATGTCAACAATCTGTACTGTCTTTTGCAGTTTTGCCATTAGTGACAATACAATGGTACCACTTCACTCATAAAATATTTCTGTATATCTATTCAAAACAAAGATATCCTCTATTTTGGATACTGCAGTGAAGATATTATAGAGGAAGATCATGGTTCACATAGCCATGATTTCGGACACCATAATGAAGACAATTTAGAATATCACAGTTCAGAAAGTCATGGTTTAGGATACTGTAATGATAATAATTTTGACAAATATAATGGTTTATATATTAATAGCAAAAATAAAAACTCATATATTAAATGCCATTCATCTCAAACCAAAAGTTTCAAAATCTGCTCTTGGATAAACATTATCTTTTTCTCAAACTTAACAAAATCAAATTACTTCTTTCATGAAACAAGTCAATGATCAATAATTCTGCACTCAACACATCCTTTTTACTTTAGCTATTTCTTGATGAGGAACTTTAAGTTTTCTTTTAATGGGAGGAGGGGGTAAAAGAAATGATATTAAGGTACATCTAATACTTGCCTGTCACTACTGCAAAGCTCACTCTTTTCTGGATAGAAAAATAGCATCAAATGTATCCCCCTCCCCCCCCCCCCATGGAGTGACTCAAAAGATGTTAGATCCAACCCATACTAATCTTGCCCATGTTCACTCATTATCATTCTTTGTAAGGATGAAGACTGGACTGATGGGGCATCATTTCAGGGTGAGAAGAGGAAATCTGGCAGTGGCAACAGGTAACTACTAAATTATTAAAATTAGCATTACCACTTTTAACATCTGTAACATATAAACTTATGCCATTGTGCAGCTGAATTTTCCAGTTCTGTGGAAGGCCAATAATCCCATAATGGTCAAGAAAAACGAAGAATATTCATCCTAATTTTAGTAGCATATTCTACTGTCAGTCCACAAAATAATATTCCTTAGCTTTGATAAATGGAGGAGAAGCTTGGCTTGTTGGGTTTTTTCCTACGAAGCCTAACTGACAAAGGAGAGAAACAGATTCATGATTTCCATTGACAGCATGGTTCTATTAATAGGACATATTGCTCACTTCAACTTATAAAAACTAAGGAAAGCAATAAATCAGTCTTGAGTGACAGGTTCTCAAAAGAACCTTCACTCAAGGGTTCATATAGGATTTTAATTAGAGACCAAAAGACACAACAAGTTTCCATATTGACATTAACAAGCAAGACTTTTTTTCAAAGCTGAAAATATCTTATCAGGTCTTTTATGTAGGTGCATTTGAAAGGGCTGCCCTACAGCCATTGATTGTGGAAAGGTAGCAATATTGTTCTTCAAAAAGGAACACAAGAAACACAGCCATTCCACTTATAGAGGGACAGCTAGGTTTAAAACACTTCCTACAACACAAATCACAAAAAGAAATTCCTCTTGGCGAATAATCTTTTGGACTGAATGATACATTTGGCAACTTTGTCCTCTCCTAGCAAAAAGATAGAGATGAGTCAAGCATGATGGTGGTGAATCTGTGGCCTGTTGTGCAGGAGAAAAGCCCCTATGCTGCAACAGAATATCACTCCAGTGAGGCAATATCCTGGGTGATCTACCAGCAGGTCAAGAACACTGCTGAACCATAATTGCTAGGGTCAAAGAGGGACTGTCAAAAAGAGCTGCAAATTATAACTGATTAGCTTGTGAAGTACTTGTAGGAAAGCTTAAGCAAATACAATATCCCACTTCAGGCATACACAGCCCATTCTGGATGGGGATTGTAGAAACATAAAACCAGAGCTTGTTCTTAAGCTGTCCCACAAACAAGTTCACTAGGAATCTCCCCCAAAATCTGTACAGGGAATCTGCTACAGACTGGTGCAGAGACCACTGAACGAAGATCATATTTCCTCTCTTGGTCAGGCTGTCTGCCAAAATATTCTTTCTCCTGGGAATATGACAAACTCAGAGGGGTAATCCATTCTGAGGTTGCCCAGCAAAGGAAATTCCAAACATCCACAGAGAGAGATGAAAGGCTGCCTTCTTGTTGCCTAAGGAACAATACCATCAAAATATTGTTGAAGGAGGCCATTACACAGTGACCCCTTATTTTTCCGACACACCCATGAAGAGCTAAGAACAATGCCCTCATTTCCAAATTCTTGATGTGACGGGTAGGTCCTTCTCATAACCAGGAACTCTGAAGAATGTCTTCTGGGTCAAACTGAGCATCCCAACCTGAGATCTGATGTGTCTACAAATAGACAGGAGCAGGGTTTGGGGAATTCTGGGCTGAAATTGTTCAGGTTTCTCTGCCACATTAGATGATGCTGGAAACCAGGAATAGATAAATCTGAGCAGAGGGCTGCCTGAAGGATAAACTGGAGAGGAAAAAAGGGCAGTCTGCCTATGGGAACCATATCCACTGCCAAGTTCAAGGTGCCAAAATGAAAAGAAGAAAAAAAATATAAGCCAATAATATGGTCTTGGCTTTCAGTGCCACCAACAGGGTCAATCTTGTACACCATGCCTAAAGGGACATGACCTGATCCTCTGTTCATGAGGAAATTCATCCCCTACATACACGACATCTTTTGATAAATTAAGCTACAACTTCTCTAGATCGGGGAAAAAACCAGCATGGTTACTATGGACCAAGAGACAGACAGACAACTAGCCTGAGGGACTCAAGCTAGCCTTTATGGATCAAACTAATCATTCAAATACTGGAGGATTAGGATCCCAAGTGACCTGAAGTGAATGTCAACTACTCACATGACCCTGGTGAAAGCTCTGAATGCAGAGGCAGACTGAATGGTAGAGCACAAAATTGGAAGACCCCCTTTCCAAGACAAATTAAAAGTACTTCCTGTGAGGAGATTGGGAGGTGGAGATATGCATCTTGAAAATCAACGGAGACCAGGTCTAATGGCAGTGATCACTAAAACTGTTGTCTCTATCTTGAAAGGTTCCCAATGCAGAAACTTACTTTAAGGAGTAAAGTTCGATAATTAATTCAATCATAATTATTACTTGTTATTACATTAACAATATTATTAATTAATGCAGCATGAGTAAAGATCAATAATTAATTTAATTATAATTATTACCAGATGGATATATAGAGGGGAATTATTACATTACCAATATTATTAATTAATGCAGGATGAGAAAAGATCAATAATTAATTCAATCATAATTATTACTTGTTATTACATTACAATAATATTAATTAATGCAGAATCATATTCCAAGATTTTCCCAACTTTCCATATGGCATGCATAACAAAATAAGTCAACAATTATGTATGAAAAATATAGACTTGAGATATGTTTCATAAACTACTAATGTTCTTGACTGATAAAGCTATGAATAAGTCGAAATACTAGCTATAATACCAAAACTTACAGACCTAGTCTGTTTGATAACTTACGGACACAGGTATGGTTGATGTAGTATGTGTCCCCTTCAATAAGTCCTGTTTCTGATGGAGCCAGAAGAATCTCATTGGAACCATTCCTGATATAAAGGTCATAACCAGGAATACATTGGCACTGATAGCCTCCTGCATAGTTATTGCATATCTGGTTACAGCCTCCATTGTTGGTATTGCATTCATTAATATCTGTAATTGAAAATAACATGCAGGTGTTACTTTGAATAAACATAATACAAATGGCTTATGATATCCTCCAAAATCAATCTTATAGTCATACCTGTCAACCTTCCTGATGGTTGTGGTTGTTTGTATCAGACCACCTTGACATTCTATTCCCCTCTATATATCCATCTAGTGTATAAACTGCCATGCAGCGAGTTTTCTATGAGCATTAAACACAACTGTTTTACTCTTTTATACAGACTACTGATTATGGGCATATATCAGAGTGGAAATCATGGCATCTCTCTTTTGTTCCATATAAGATTAGTGAAAATCATGTTTTTATGATCATAATCATGTTGGATGACTAGGAAATCAAATTTTTTCTTGATGTGATACATCATGTTCTCACTGGCATATGATGCAACATTGACAGTATTCTCGCACACTTTTAAAGCAGTTTTTAATTATTTGGACTTGAACATTTTAGCGGATATGACTAGCTGTAATTATAAAAAAAACTTTTTAACTAGACTTAAAACTCTCTTACTTCACCATGCCTCCCTCCAGCCTCCAAAACCTATATAAATACACACAACAAGCACTGTAATAAATGATGTATACAACAGATCAGTCTTACTTTCTGTCTGATTTAACCTTCCTGAGAAACTAGATGAGCTTAAAACTGTCAAAACAATCAGAAATGAAATGATAACATCAGTGATGATTTCAGCATGTCTCCCATGACAGTTTTGATAAGAAAACAAGCTCATTTGTCATCAGCAACTGCATCTATCGATGCGATGGCCAGTGAGGCACATGCTAAGCTGGCCATTACAGCTCCAGCAAGACATGATGTCATTGTCTGGCTCTTTTAGTTGAACTTCCACCCGAACACGAATATCACTGCTCTGAACAAAGACATGCCAAAGCAAGCGTTTTGCTATGGATGCAAAATGTGGATGTGGTGTCCAACATGCATGCTTGAGTAATTATCACCAAGCCAAAGTAAAAGCTGAGAAAGAAAAATTCCAAGGAATACTGAAAGGACTAGATATAGAACAGTGAGAAAATGAAAAACAAACTGGCATGATGATTGTGCTGGAAAATTTAGCAACTGATCAGGTCAAAAAAGTAGACATCATATATATAATGAGACTGCAAAGAACAAAGATCCTGACATGCTGTACCATAATGCACTTGCAGATCAGGGTCTACATTTTTTCTACTGATTACTTCTAACACACTACATAGACCCAGATCAACTGGCACATTATACAATGGCAGATATGGGTCTTTGCAGTTTACAGTTGGGCTTGTCTTTTAAGTGAGTATATATGGTAAGTGTCTTGCTAATGCAAAATACAAAGAGAGAAAATATGGAGAATGTGTATCAGTAATACAATCATGGGTGACACTTTTAAATTTTAATAAAGGGGTACAAGAAAACTGTTTGAGAGTCAAAATTCTGCTCAAGTTCAATTTAAAATAACCTACCTGAAAGTTTCAGGTCCGAAATGTAACAATTTCCATAACAGGTGTGTGCATTTTGCAACAAGAAAATGGGTGAATGTGTAGGGTTTGTCTCATGGGTTGGGGAAGATATGACAGAAGAGACATTGCAACTAAACCATTAAAAACATTTTTAAAGATAGTGTAGCATCCGTTTCCCAAAGACATCCAAGCCAGATCTGCAATCAGCTATTGAATGCTGTCATAGGGGCTATGGCACACAGTTCTAGTTTGACTATTACGATTTGGACTTTTTGTGTCAATGAAAATGCTACATGCACTTCTGTCTGTCTGTATGCATGTATGTATGTATGTATGCATGCATGTATGTATGTATGCATGTACGTATGCATGTAAAGACAGTACAGCTCGTATGTATTTTCAGAACCCCACATGACATGGTGATGGTGGAGAGAGAGTGGAGAGGATAATAAAAAAAAAACTCTTAAGCGTTTATCCATGTGTCCTGATGGAGTTGCTGCAGCAGATCATAGAGAATTGCTCTGCACACGTTTTCTCGTGGAGTTGTTGTGGACGACCACGGAGTAAACATAGTGTATATCATATGGGTATGGTTTACCATGTATGACCCCTGCAAGCATGCTCATTAGAGGTAGGGATGCCAATTTATCTACATACTTTATCAGATGATTATACACAATTCCTAGTTCTAATGAAGACTGATTAACACCTTTTGCAACAAGTTGATGCTTTTGTTTTATTCAAAGAAATCCTAAAAAATGTATCCACATGTGTCCTATTATCTGATCAATCTTGTAAAATATAAAAACAAAATTTGTTTCACGATACAAAAAAACAAAAAACAAAACTTATCATTGATATGGAAATGGCATGTCAATAGCCAAATCATAATATAGAAAAAAGATGTATAATTATTTAAATGCAAATTCCTGTTTGTGACTATTGGAGCATTAGGCTACTGAGACAAAAAATTAAAATAAAAAATTAAAATAAAAAATGCAAACCAATTTATTTCAATAGTATTTATCTAATTTCTGTATTTGGCATACTGCACTGCAGCTAAAATCGATTCAGTGGAAAATGGGATTGATTCCGAATCTCCCTCTCAATTGATTGATCAATCGATAAAACTATAAGTATCAAATTTACATTTCCCTAACATACAAAGTTTTGTCTCTACATATATCTCAACTGATAATAATAATAATAATAATAATAATAATAAAGACTTTATTTAGAGAAGGTAACTCAGTTAGTTACAGACCTAATCTACCTTGAGGTCTTCGATCTGTTACATACAATATATACAGTATATACAACCTGATGTGAAGAATCTGACTTGACACTAAATAATAAAGTGATTTTAAAAATCAAAGTATCAATCCTGGAACATATGCACAGACATCTGTGAAAAATATAAACACACAAAATATAAAACATCCTGCATTGAAAAATTCAACTGTGAAAATGGTGCAAAATTACAGAAAACTAAATTATTGTACAGGAACTGTTCCATTGTCTAAAGATTTCATCCATATGAGACATTGATTATGAAAAGAAGAAATGCTAGGAGCCTGAATTATGTCACTGGGAATGTTGTTCCATACCAGTGGACCAGTATATTGAAAACATTTTTTAAACAATTCCTTCTTTGGCCTTGGTATAATGTAATTTTGTTTATTCTTATGGACCTTAAATTTGGAGTACTGTCATCATCTCGGTGGTGAAAGATATTGCTTAGATAGACAGGAATGGCTTTTCTGGATACTTTATACATCAATTTGGCCTTTCTAAGAAATATTCTTTAATGTATCATTAAAATCTTTATATTATTTATTGCATCCTGGAAATTGTATATAGACTGATCTAGATTTAAATGGCACACCCACTTTTGGAGTCTTATAAGTGTTGTCATGTTGGAATTAGAGGTACTACCCCAATTACATTATAATAGTCCAGATATGGCTGAATATAACTTTTATAAAAGATGACTCTATACCGAAGAGGAATGTTATGTTTTGATTTTCCTCAGTAGCCAAAGATAAGACTTAACCTTTTTTGAAACATGTTTAATGTGAATAGACCAAGTAAGATTGTTATCTATGAATACACCAAGAATTTTATCATGAGAAGTCATATTAAGACTCACACTGTCAAATAGAACCTGGAGTTTGTCGCTATCTAGCCTTGGTCGTCTTTCTTGCATTGTAACTAGTAGGGCTTTTGTTTTTTTCTATATTTAAAATCATAACGTTTTCCTTGCACAACACCTCAAGTCTGTTTAGTGCATCTTGCAAGTCATTTTCAAGTACTGTTTTGGTTTTACCCATCTCAGACAGTGAAGTATCATCTGCACAGAGGTCAGTGGAAGAAATTGAAGTTCCAATCTTAAGAGATAAGTCATTGATAAATATAATGAATAACAGAGGTCCAAGGATAGAGCCCTGTGGTACTCCATAATTAATATTTTTACTTTGAGAAAGTTGACCATTTAAAAATACCTTTTGCACTCTATCGGTTAAGTAAGAAGTAAACCAGTTTAGGGAGTTTTCACTGCATTGATAGATTTTTAGTTTGTCAAGCAAAATTTTCATTGTCTACAAGATCAAAAGCTTTACAAATTTCACCCAAAATAGTGCCTACAATTTCACCCTGATCTAATGCTTTCAGCCGTCTATAATCAAAGATACAAGTGCAGTTTCACAGGAGTGATTCTGGTGAAAGCCAGACAGATTATCACGAATAAGATATAAGTGATCAAATATTTGGGAAAAGAATCATGTACATGTTTTTCTAGTAATCTGGAGAGACAAGGAAGGATAGAGATGGGTCTGTAGTTATTTTTGTCCAGTTTAACATGTTTGTGGAAACTTATTAGATCTAATACTTTCATTGTAAATAAAGATATATTCTCTACAACTGCAGGTGCACCTACAGTAGCTTTGATCAAATAATATCAAGTCCAGTAGCTTTATAATCATCCATTTCTTTAATATATTTAAACACAAATTCTGGACTCACATCAGGAATCTCAAATTTTATATTGTTTGGTAGTTTTTTAGCACAAAAATGTTCGAGTTCCAGATGATGCGATGATGTTCTTGGTTCTTTAAGTTTTTCAACAATTTGAGCAAAAAAGTCATTTAAAAAATTGAGATGTCAGTTGGATTATCGGTATAAATGTCATCATGATTGAATAATAAAATTTCAGTCTTACTCTTAAATTTCCCTGCACCAAACTCTGTAAACACTTTCCAGATAGCATTCAGGTCATTTTAGTTTTCATCCAGCAATTTTTTGTTGTGCACTTGTTTGGTCTGACATATCATTAACTTTATTCCTCCAAACTCCATAGTCAGCTTCACTTCCTACTGATTTTAGTTGGCGACTCTTTGCTTTACTGATTCTAAAAAATTGTGGGGAGATCCAGCCTGGCTGATGGTCTTTCTTTGTCCTGTGTGTTTTTAAAGGGGCATGTTTGTTCAATAAACTGATGAGCAGATCTGTCCAAGTTATCTAAAACATCATCAATATCTTCAAAGATTTAGACTGTATTCCAGGGAATCTTTCAGATCTTCCAGGCATTTAGTAGTATCAAAGTTTTGAAAAGATCTGTAAGTAATGGATTTATGGATATTACCTCTTTTTTACTTGCCACTGACTTTACATGCTAGAAAAAATGCAAAGTGGTCTCTTTTCCCAATCTTTGGAACCATCGCTTTCAAAACATTTTCTTTTGTATTGGTATAAATATGATCTATAAGCCTTTCAGAGATAGACGTTCCTCTGGTTGGTTCATTTACATGTTGCTCCATAAAATAACGAAGCAATAAAATCCATCCAATTCACTTTTATTTGATCATTGAAAAGGTCTCTATTTATATCACTCAGAATGTAAAATTCTTTCTCTAATCATTAAATTTTGTATCTACTTGAAATTAAAAATAATCACACTAACCAGTATGTGACGATGGGGGTCTGTACACAAAACCTACTAAGTAGGGCTTAGCTTTTTCTGGAATGATCTGTAGCCAAATGGATTTTATTTCCTGTATTTCTAGGTCTTCCTGTCTTTTATAAATAGTACCAGTTCTAACATACACAAGGAGCCCACCACCACCTGCTTTCCTATCCCTCTGATAAGGTTTGTCATAGCCTTTCACCCTGATTTTCAGTCCACATTGTTTCTGAGAGTCCAAATAAATGGATATTATTATTTGGAGAGGTTAGCAGTAACTACAATTGATCAATCTTTCCACAAAAACCCTGAATATTTAAATGACCTATATGTAAACTTTTATTAGAAGTTCCTAATTCATGAGATTAACATCAATGCTATTACAGGCACTCAAAGAGACATTAAAAGGATTAAAACTATGTTCACAATGATTTTCGTTACAACTGTCGTTACTGTACAAAAAAAATTGTTTCTACAACTGTATTTTCTACTTTTATAATCACTGTATAAATCTGAACTATCCGTCATATTTGAATATGTACAAGAAGCGGTTAAATTTCAGAACAGCTATCAGAATGGGGATCAAATCTGTTTTAACATGCCTCGTGTATATGAGTCCTTGATAGATAGACTGGTCTTCCCACTGAATAGAATCTTCCTGTGGAGTTGAGATGGCTTCATTGCCCTTTTCTTATTCCATAAATCTCTTGTGAGTTTTGGCTTTGTGTCCAAAGCTACCACACTGATGGCATTGTATTGGCTGTCTGTGCCTGCATTCCTGTGCTGAATGTTTGGTCTCACCACAGTCATCACATCCCAAATTGTACTGACGGTATTGATATGGCTGACCATATTCTCTGGTGCTGTTTTGACTACATTGGATTTATAGGGACGAAAGAAGTTTGTAATGTGGCTGTAAGACCAGACTACACAAATGACTGCATTTATATTTTTTGCCAGATTTAGTGCGTTCTACTGCTTCTTATCAAATCCTCTACTAAAAACAAAAACTTCACAAAGTGCTAACGGACCTATTTCTAGTATGTCTGTTGGAATGAATCTTATTTTTAAAAAACTCTCAATATTTTGTTATCAGAATGTACGGATTCATTCATTTGCTTATTTCTGTTACAGTTTGCGCAGTATGCTTTGCTAAGTATTATATAAAATGCAGTATTATTGCACTCTGCAATGAAAAAAATGATAACGAATATGTCAAACAATTTAAAACAAAACTGCATTCATATCTGACTGACGTGAAACAATACTGCACTAGTTTCGACAGTTAAATCATGAACGAGCACAGCTGGATCAGGTCAAAGTGTTGGGGGGGTGGTCAAAAATTTCAAAAGGGCACCAAGGCAAAAGTCTATGTGTCTATTTATTCAGTGTGCATAATACCCAATAAACATGCTCAAGAATAAAACTGTAAAATTTCAAGTCACTGTGTGTGTGTGTGTGTGTGTGTGTGTGTTCACGCATCGCCTACATTAGGAGGCAAAACCCATGTTTTCCACCAACATTAGGCAGACCACCGACATTAGGAGGATATCCTCCTAATGCTTCCTCCTAATGTATGTGGAGTAACATGTGAAAAAATTTAAATATTGGAATTTCTGTGATTTGTTAAGTTAGATCGTAATAAATTTTGGTCATATTGGGTGGGTCGAAATATTGGATGGATATGATAATAGGTACAGAAAGAGTGTAAAACAATATTTACCTATGTTATCTGACATACCTTGGGAGGACCTGTTTGAAATGTGTACCAATTGTCACTTAAACGATTTGCTAAAGATATCCCTAATAGCAAAAAATATGTCTTTATTAATTTTCTAAGATTCATACTAATTGCTTTAAAAATAAGAGAATACACACCTGATTTTTACAGTCCTCTCAACGTTGGTGTGTAAACATGTCGCATGATAAGTCCTCGCAATGTTTGTGTGTAAACAAATTAACTATTGAAATATCTCGTGTTGATGTTAATAATAACAATACGATCTCTCAATGTTGTTGTGGAGTCAGTTCAGCACGTTATATCTGACACATATAGCCAGTAATGTGCTGACGTGCTGTTAAATCCTACACACATGCATACATACATACATACATATACATACATACATACATACATACATACATGCTGGTATGTAATAGTTGTGGGTTTTATCTATAACGTGAAGTTACAAGTTACAAGTTTGAGTTCGCAGGTTCATATATTTAATTATGCAGATGATGTTTAAAATCTTTCGAAAGTCTTTATCAATGTTTCGGAAGCTTATGGACCTGCGCAAGATTGACTGATGTAATCTTAAATATGATTAGAGTTCATGATAATAGGCCGACCAGCCCAATAATGTCAGCTTTTTGACGAATACAATTTGCTTACCAAGTGCAAAATAAGCATAATAAGTGTCTATTATTTTTTTAACCGACAGCATGGATACTTTTTTCGAGAGTGAGAGTGGAAGTTGAATTATTGGCAAAATAACATAATTTCAAGAAAAACAATTCTTCAATACGCTGACCAAACCGCTACGCAAACCGATGCAAACTGACTGACCATTTACGGACAATTAAATGCACCATAACTGCCTTGTTACTTGGTTTTTATTGCAATTACATTATTTTGTAGAATAATACTCAGGCTTGTCTTCGCAGATATCCAGAGTAGACCTGATTACGTAGAAGAATCCATTTCATTGCGAAATTCAAACCTGTTCTAATTCGAACCATAGATAAAATATATTCTTTCATGTAAATAATAATGATATTGTAGGTCATTATTTATATACACGTTCATATTTTGAACCAATACTTGGCTAAACAGCGTCTAATCTTGGCATGAATTTGATTTTTAAATGTAAGCAACAATCACATTCTTTGTGTCTTTAGGCTTTATGATAGTTTCGATGACAGTAGGTATTAATAGAAGCAAGTACATATGATTGTGATGATAGTGACACGCGCACACACTTCATTTAAATGTTAAAGTAGCACTACTCCTACACATCACTTTAAGTAACATAAATGTGTTAAGGCTAGTGCTGAAAATTGTCACAAAAACATTTTCATATCTTTGGCAAGGTTATGGGCATTTATTTTGTATCAAAAGGATAAATGAACGAGTTACCTTAAGGTACATCGAGTTCATACAATCATATGCAACTACATTCGTGGTGAGAAATTGTACATATGCTGTAAATGAGGCCTAACATTATAAGAATCTACCTTAAATGTCACTACCATTATGCAAGTACCTTTCTTCAACAGTTACATGTATAAGAGTTTTGCATCAAACAAGTAGAAGAAATTAACCTCTTTAAGACGAAAAATTGTTTACAGAGGCTACTTGTTTAACTTGCCTGAGGTAGTTGTTTAAAAGGGTTGTACAGTATTCAAAACCAGTATGGAAACAAACTTATTTATTTTATACAGTATAAATAAAGTTTAGACTACGTGTGAATGAAACACATTACCATTTTCTGTGCAGCCAATGAAGGCCAGGCAAATATTTACCTGGCATACATCGATTTATTAACTAAAAAGAACCTAAATCATATTGCGGAAATATCTCATGTATTAGATGACAACCTATTTTGCACTGCAATTTTTCACAATAGATTTGTATTTTTTTAAAAATTGTACAGATCACATTTTACCCAATTCTAATATTCAGTGCATTATTTTAAGGTATTTAATTTGGAAGCCTCTGTATACATTAAATTATTCTTCATCACATCAGAAATGACCTCGATATTATATAAAAGGTTTTGTAAATCTTGTTTTATATTACCCGCATTTCTTGAACAAATATCAATTTCAACACACCAAGAAAACAAATATTCTTGAGTTCCTGGATATATTGTGTTATGCCCCTTCTAAAATAGCACGAGGATAGCATATTGTTTTGTTGCAAACCATGAAATCTGCAACTTTATTACCTGTAAGTCATGAATAGATGACATTTTCCATTTCCAGACAATTGCAGCAATGTATAATTAAACCTTTTTTAAAATTTTGGTTTTACATTCATAGGAAAATATTAGTCATGCATCATGTTGTTTACTAAATAAGTGTTGCTTTACGTCATAGTATATGATGTAATGTTTTCATCCCTTTAGCTTATTCCATCTCCATGATAGTAATTCCTTTCAGAACGTTATACTTGGCATTTTTAAAAATATTGTTTACAAATGTTATCTGTGGTAAGTTAGTTCAATAATGAAGATGTAAAATACACTGTTGGATTAACCTGACTGATATTCAGAACTGAACTACTTTGTTATTATTATTGTTGTTGTTGTTGTTGTAGGGTTTAACGCCATTTTTCAGCACACGATAGGCTATACATGGCGGCCAGTATTAATGGTGGATGAAGAACCCGGGAAAACCCTGGAAAGAACCACCGACCCTTGAGAAGCTACTGGCAAGCTTTCTCACATACCCACATCAGCCGAATCCAAGACTCGAAAACCCACGCAGACAGAGATGAGATGGCAGTGATCCATAAAGGAGAGCGCTTTAGACCACTCGGCCACTCGGGGCCCCGGTTATTATTATTATTATTATTGCCATGGGTTTGGATCCCTTAATAAATTCGTCCTTGTTCAATCTCGATTTAAACATTCATCGGAGAGAGCTTCAGTTGAGTTCATGAAAACCAATTAGACTCTTTGTTAAAACTAAATTAAGCCTTCAATTCTCTGATTATGTAAGTTAAATTTTATTTACATTTATTTACAGATATGGTTTCAAAAAGATCAGATGCTGTACCTATTGACTGTAATGTATCACATGCATTTGTTTTTTGGGTTTTTTTTAAAACCTTTAAAATAGAAATTTCACATATGCGGCATATACAAATCAGTAAAAGGCATTTCGCATGCATTACATTAAATTCCCTTACAATCAGGATCAAGTCAGTTAGTTAACAATAGTCCCAGGTGGGACTGAGCGGTCTTTTCTGACTGAAAAACTACATCAAAAAACTAAATGCCGTGGTATTTCGCACTGCAAATTATGTCAGAATGATCTTTTATGACATTTTAAGTTTCACTATCTCATGCAATGGCAGCCATACTCGATGGCACGTTTAGCGTCATTTCTACAATCTTGAAATTGTAATGAAACTCTTTCAAGACTGTAGAAATGATACTAACCAGTCACTGAAATAAACATTGATTTTACAGGATGTTTGAGCCTGGTCTATATCATTACTTGTGCTAACGCTGCACATGGAATGCCTTGGCTAAAACAATTTCATTAGTAAGTGACAAAATGTAATCCTGTTTGGTCAAAATTTTGATTTACTTGAAAGATGAAAAGCTTATATAAATTCTAAAATCTAAATATTTTCATGTGTTACTCCACATACAGTAGGAGGAATCATTAGGAGGATATCCTCCTAATGTCAGAGGTCCTCCTAATGCTGGTGTGTAAACATGAGGTTGTCCTCCTATTGTAGGTAATGTATATATCTGTTATTTGCTTCCATTAAATGAGCCAAAGCAATTTCACAATCAGTTTCGATTATGTAATCAATATTATTTTGAAGACAATCATATTTAAGAAGTACAAAATGTATTTCATGAGGATAAACCTCTTTTTAGTGGTACATATGAAAGTTGATATAGAAGAGGTATTCTTGCATAGATAATATTTCAAACACATTTGGTCTAGTGTGATTTTGAACTTACCCATTCAAACATTCTTCAGTTTAAACTTCTCTTACTTAAGTCAGAAACATCGTGATGCCGTAAATTATTGTAATACCCACAGTTTTGTCCAAAATAAAGCATTTTAAAGTGTAAAGAAATGTTCATGGTGTACATGTCCACAATGACTTATTGTAATTTGTTTTATTTAATGAGTCTGAATAAGGAATGAATTGATAGTAATGTTATACATGGCATTTTATTTTTCTTATATGGTTTGCAAATGTTATTTGTAGTACGTTAGTTCAATAATGAAGATGTAAAATACACTGTTAGATTAACTTGAGTTATATTCAAAATTTAACTACTTTATTATTTTTATTATTATTATTAGTAGTAGTAGTAGAAGTAGTATTAGTAGTAGTAGCAGTAGTAGTAGTAGTAGTATTACTAGCATTGCTTTAATTCTTGCCATGGGGTAGTATCCCTTAATAAGCTCCTTCTTGTTAGACTTGCTCCAAACGTGCATGATTTGGCTTGGTTTGATGGTTAATTACAGCGTCACAAATATACTATTTTGTACTGAGGCAACTGTAGTTACCCTGGGACATATTATGGCAGCCATCCCGTGCTGATATATTATTGTCCAAAATAAAGCATTTTAAAGTGTAAAGAAATGTTCATGGTGTACATGTCCACAATGACTTATTGTAATTTGTTTTATTTAATGAGTCTGAATAAGGAATGAATTGATAGTAATGTTATACATGGCATTTTATTTTTCTTATATGGTTTGCAAATGTTATTTGTAGTACGTTAGTTCAATAATGAAGATGTAAAATACACTGTTAGATTAACTTGAGTTATATTCAAAATTTAACTACTTTATTATTTTTATTATTATTAGTAGTAGTAGTAGTAGAAGTAGTATTAGTAGTAGTAGCAGTAGTAGTAGTAGTAGTATTACTAGCATTGCTTTAATTCTTGCCATGGGATAGTATCCCTTAATAAGCTCCTTCTTGTTAGACTTGCTCCAAACGTGCATGATTTGGCTTGGTTTGATGGTTAATTACAGCGTCACAAATATACTATTTTGTACTGAGGCAACTGTAGTTACCCTGGGACATATTATGGCAGCCATCCCGTGCTGATATAATGGCAGGACTCTAACCTGCACAATTATACTTATAAGTTCACATATAGTTACATATGTTACGGTTGTATACATAGTGGTGGCAAAACTGATTTTAGAAATAAAATGAACAGTGAAATATCTCGGTTTAAAATTTCATTAGAGACAGCTTCAGTTGCATTTCTGTAAACCAATTGGACTATTTTGTTAAAACTAAATTAAGCTCATCAATTTTCTGATTATGTAGTTAAATTTTATTCACATTACAGATTTAGTTTAAAAAAGATGTGATGCTGTAACTATTAATTGTATCCAAAGTAAATGAAAATAAATGTATTTCATTTTATTTTTTGATTTTCTTAAAATTGAAATTTCACACATGCGGCATATACAAATCAGTAAAAAGCATTGCGCAGGCATTAAGTTCCATTCCCAAGCAGAATGAAATCATTTTTTTTTAACAGTACTCCCAGGTGACCGTGAGTGGTCTTTTCTGACTGAAAAACTACATCAAAAAGCACAATGATGTGGTTGTTGTTGTTGTAGGTTTAACGCCATTTTTCAACACAAGATCGGCTATACATGGCGGCCAGTATAATTGGTAGAGGAAGAACCCGGGAAAACATCGGGAAGAACCACCGACCCACGATAAGCTACTGGCAGGCTTTCTCACGTACCAACGTTAGCCAAGGCTGAGACTCGAACACAAGCAAACAGAGGTGAGACGGCAGTGATCCGTAACGGTGAGCGCTTTAAACCACTCAGTCACTCGGGTAATTCGAAAAGCAAATTATGTCAGAATGATCTTTTGTGACATTTAAAGTTTCACTATTTTCAGTAATGGCAGCCTTATTCAATGGCATGTTATCAATATTTATAAAATCTGGAAACTGTCATACAAACTCACTGAAAAAAATATTGATCTTACCGGATGTTTGAGCCTGGTGTCTATCATTATTTGTTCTAACGCTTCATATTGTATATGGAGTGCCTTTGTTGAAAAAGTTTCATTAGCTAGTGACAGAATATAATTCTGTTTGGTCAAATGTTTTATTTACTTGAAAGATGAAGACCTTATATAAGTTCAAACATCTAAATATTTTCATGTGTTACTCCGCGTACATTAGGAGGAAGCATTAGGAGGATATCCTCCTAGTGTCAGAGGTCCTCCTAATGCTGGTGTGTAAACATAGGGTTATCCTCCTAATGTAGGTAATGTGTATAATCTGTTATTTGCTTCCATTAAATGAGCCTAAGCAATTTCACGATCAGTTTCGATTATGTAATCAATAATATTTTGAAGATAATCATAATTAAGAAGTACAAAATGTATTTCATGCGGATAAACATCTTTGTAGTGGTACATATGAAAGCTTATATAAAAGAGGTATTCCTGCATATATAATATTTCAAACACAATTGTTTTACTGTGACATTGAACTTACCCATTCATACATTCTTCAGTTTACACCTCTCTCACTCAAGCTGAAAATATCGTACTGTCGTAAATTATTTCAATACCCCCAGTTTTGACTGAGATAAAGCATTTTAATGTGAAAATACATTTTCATGATGTAAGTGTCTACGTTGATGTATTGTAGTTTGATTTATTTAATGAATCTGAATAAGAATTGAATTAATATTTCAGTTCTGTTCTTATTTACATTTCCAAGAACCTATGACAATTATATTTTGCAATATAGCCCACTGGATTGACCTTACTATTCTATTTAACATGTCTCAATGCTTATTCGTGTATGCAACCACTTCAGTTTTACTAGCCAATCATAAATAGCTCCAAAATTGTAAATATGTTGATTATTAGAAACTTGACAACACCTATTTACAGGTCCTATGGAATCTACATGACATAATTTAAATTAAAAAGTAGATAAAGCCATTCCCAAAAAGTAAAAAGAACATGTATATACATAAGATCTCCCCAAATAACGGAAAAGAATGATGCCTCAAGAATGACACAAAATATATAAAACAAAGCAGTACAAAGCTAGGTGAAAGAGTACATGCAATCAGATTCCCATAGCCTTTGATGTGCCTAATTCAGAAGTTATATTACTTCAAGGTCAGACCTTAACTTTAACAGGTAAATATTGATCATATTCTGCATTATTTCCCACAAATTTAACACAAACTCGGCGAAAACTCACTTTTAGTCCAATTGATTGTTAAATTTGTCTCATGCAATATAAGAAAGAATTTCTGGAGAGTTTGCAGGTGGTCTTTCAAGACGTCACTGTGTATAATGATGTCTTCGATGTTTGCATCAAAGCCATCTACATGAGATTACCATATTCATTAAACGGTCGAATTCTGAGAGAATTTGTCATACCACAAGGCATCACTTTTATTAGTTCGTGTGGGAACATCTGATAATAAGTGCACATATTCACAAATCAGTTGTTTTAACCCATACCTTTCTTACGTATGTACATGCGAATGCGTATGGCCTAGATTATTTCAAATATCAGAATTCCGAAGACTCATTACGCCAAAGTCACTACAGTCTTATTGCAAGAACTGCCAGAATAATGCGGATGAATTCCCAAATAGTCCTAATAGCGTTATGGCAAGTTCCAATGCATGATGTTCCAAATGAATTCTAGTGGTATTCGAAATAATTTCTAATACTAAATATGTTCATGCACATGTAATCTAAAATATGCTAATAGGCCAGTGGTCTGTAGTGTGACGATGTGCTAAGTGTTTTTATGTATCACAGTAATATAATCCAAAAGTTTTCTTGTCTGAATTCCCCAAATTTACAAATTAATATTCCAGTCCACGAATATTACTAATGAACAATTTGTAATTCTGGTGAATAATAAATTGAATTAATAATTCTGTCCAAATGAAATACTGAACACAACAATAATACATAGTTTGTATCAGGTATTAAATGGAAAAATGCGTTATTTCTCAAGCAAACAAGTTTATAATTTTAAAAAATTAGACAAAATAGTACCCGGATGAGGGTCAAAAGTTCATTTCTAGAAGATTTTTAAGTTGTCACCATGATAAGGCCTATTACTAAATTAAAATAAAGAACATGGGAAACATCATGCAGAATAGGTTTTTATGGGGGAATTCCAATGCCATAGACCCAGAAAGAAAAAAAATATGTTTACTTAATAATTATCTGACTAATTAATCCACAATCATAGGAAAAAGATTCATTATGCAATATGTAGTTTACAAAATAAATGTGACTTAACATCATAGCTTATGCAGGCCTCAGTATTGTTTTTTCCCTTTAGCATATTCCATCTCCATGATATTAAATCCTTTCAAAACGTTATACTTGGCATTTTATTTTTCTTATATGATTTACAAATATTATTTGTGGCAAGTTAGTTCAATAATAAAGATGGAAAATACACTGTTGGATTAACTTGACTGATATTCAGAACTGAACTACTTTGTTATCATTATTCTCATTACTATTATTATTATTATTAATATTATTGCTATATTTAGTACTATGGGTTGGAATCTCTTAATAAACTCCTCCTTGTTAGACTTGCTCCAAACGTACATGATTTGGTTTGGTTTGATGGTTTACATCACAGCAACACAAACAGACTATTTTGTACTGAGGCAACTGGAGTTACCCGAGGACACATTATGGCAGCCATCCTGTGCTGATGTAATGGCAGGATTCTAACCTGCACAGCTGTACTTATAAACTCACGTATAGTTTCATATGTTACTGTTGTATATTTAGTGGTAGTAAAACTGATTTTAGAAATAAAATGAATATTAGCTTCAAAATCTACAAGATACAGAGAAATAACTCGATTTAAACATAAATCATAGACAGCTTCTGTTGGGTTCATGAAAACCCATTGTACTGTTTTGTTAAAATTTAATTAAGCCTTCAATTCTCTGATTATTTATTTAAGCTTCATTTGCATTTAATTGCAGATTTGGTTTCAGAAGGATCAGATGCTATACCTATTGATTGTATCCAATGTCAAAATTATTTTTTTAAATGTCCTTAAAACTGAAAGTTCACCTGTGCATGCCGCACATACAAATCAGCAAAAGGCATTGTGCATGCATTACGTTCCATTCATTTAACTGAAGAATACATGATTGGGTAAGTTCAAAATCACAGCAGACCAAATGTGTTTAAAATATTATCTATGCAAGAATACCTTTCTTACATCAGTTGCACATGCAAAATGTTAGAGATGTTTACCCTCACGAAATTCGTTTTTATTTCTTAAATATGGGTGTCTTCAAAACAATATTGATTACATAATCGAAACTGGTCATGAAATTGCTTTGACTCATTTAATGGAAGAAGGTAACAGATTATACACATTACCTACATTAGGAGGACAACCCCATGTTTACACACCAACATTAGGAGGACCTCTGACATTAGGAGGATATCCTCATAATACTATTCTCTTAATGTTTGTGGAGTAACATGTGAAAATATATAGATCTTAGAAGTTATATAAGCTTTTCCTCTTTCAACTAAATGAAAATGTTGACCAAACAGGATTCTATCATGCCGCTTGCAAACATAACAAAATAATTCAAAACCATTGGCTCCATTATGTAGTTAGTTGTAATGACTTGCTGAAGTCAATCTACTGTATGTTTAGATCGTAATTTGAACCAGTCAAATTCTTCGTCAAAATGTGTTAACATATGTTTTTGTACAGCGTAAAATTGTCCATGCTCACAGGTCCACTTCCGTTGTTTGATAGTCATTTTCGGAGATTGTGTGCATGTTGTCAAGCTCCGCAATCAAATAATGCCTAAGTTGATGTGATCGGCTTTGAAAACCACATAAACTTTGGACATTCCCGTTACAAGCTAGACGTGGCCATGATGGCACCAAATTAATATAAAAGTGTTATATGATGCCCGGGAAAATGGAGATAAATGCCAATGGACACACAAAGGCAGTCAATCACGCCTGCCTAAGCAAGTATCGAACCCGTGACCTTTGGATTACTTGTCTGATTCACAACCAGCCATGCTACAACAAAGACATGTAATGACAATAATCGAAAAACATGGTTTATCGGAGATAAACTCAGTTTTACATATTTTAAAAGCCAAAGTTTTTTGTCTTCATAAAAATTACAGGATTATCTTCAAAAATGCAAAACGGACATTAACAAAAAAATCCAGAATTTTGCATTTCCGTGCGTTATCTATTTGTCCTAATAGTCAGTTCATTTTTGGTGTATATTTTGAGTCAGTGATACTGTACGGATGTTCGAAGATTGATTAGGACACGTTTTATTTTACTTGGATATCCTTTTAATTTTGGAAATTCCATCGTGTATTTTGTCTTTTTCTATAGCTATCACGCATATTTCATGTACAACCGATATAAATATTCACTTTGATGGAAATGAGAAATAATACATAAATGTGTGACTTTATGTTGCTAAGTACTTCCAAGATCTTGTTTTTCATCAGTAATACATTTTCTAGTCTCCTTACTCTTAACACATTTTAATAATAATAATAATAATAATAATAATAATAATAATAATAATAATAATGTCATTGATTATATAATACATGCGATTCATATGTTTTATAATTACACACGACACCCTCGACAACAAAGTTAATATCGGGATAAATTTTATTCTACCCCAAGCGATGCAAGTGTTCAACGCTGAACCACTTGGCATGTTTAATTTAATGCTAATGCTGAGAACTGAGATGATTATTTGTCAAAAAATAATCTATATGATCCTCGCGCGATAGTTTCATTCATTTGAATCGTTTCCTAATATTTCTTTCTTGGAGAATAATTATCTTAAATTTGACTTCATGGTTGACTATCTGCCATCTATCATCTCTTATAATTAACTTCTACAAATTCTAACATATATTACACACAAAAATGCCATTGTCTCAGATAACAGCTGACTTATTTGAAATCTTAAAATCTAATGCACAGTTGACTGACACTAATAACGACAGTCATGGTCAGTTTCGTTACACATATGTGGACCAGACTTCGCTAAGTCTCGAGACAAAAAAGTCTTTAATACGGCCAAAATGGCAATTTGTTACCTAAAGACACCAGATTAGGACACACTAATTATGCCAGTGTAGCATATAATATCTATTAAATATTGACTTGCAACCAGTAAATTGTCTTACAATTAAATGTACTGTATATAAAACCCCTCATGGAATAGAGGTATAACAGGGCTACTTTCTTACTCTATGGAATGTCCCAATTCATTTTCCCAATGGATGTCCGTAGCCTCATTATCCTAGCGATGGTCAGCAAATAGTGATTTTGGCTCTTCTTCGCTTTTGACGCTGACATTGCTGGTGGCGATCCTCCCTGGCACAGGCACTTATACCAAATTTACGGTAAGTTAACTTTGATTTCTGGCATTACCTATTCCCTCTAATAATTAAGTTGCTAAGACTCTGATTTATGTTCGAATTTTTGGACCTGGGGGCAAACCGAAATGGGTGGAAAGGTGTGTGTAGCTTACCTATTTCAATCTTTTCATGATTTAGTAATTTTGCAAATCAATATGAAAATGATTATGATTTATCTCATATAGTGAAAACTTCAATGACTGTTTTAACTAGATTCCTCTTACATTTCCATGCCCTGTACGCATACAAATAAAATGTGAAGCGTCTTAAATTGTAACATTTTGAAGCATAGCTTATCTCACAATTATATTTGTTTCGATCAAGGAAAACCTGCATATACCTTAACAAATAATTTTTTCCTCTGTAGCCAGAGTTTCTTTGTTAATCTGTATTACCTTAGACCTTGGGATCAAATTTTCAAGTTGCTTATTAAAATTAGATATTAGTTTAGATGATGGTTGAACATTAAATTCTATACCGGATCATTCTACAATGCAAATTATTGCTACTCACTTTTAGTTCGTTGCTGTAAAGTTTTCAGGCATTACTAATATAAAGTAAAGTACAAATATTATAACCAAGGTAATGACGTTAGCAGAAACACTGTTTCGAGAAGCTGTTTTCAACAGGCCATTTTCTTATCATTATATATGGGGCCCCATGGGAGTACCGCTAAATTATCTGGAGATCATTGGGACACTAATCAAACTAATCTGTTTGTAATTGCTCATTTTTCAGCCTTCAGAGCTCAAATTGTGAGCTTTTGCCAGGTATTTATTGCGAGGTAAAATTCCAATTTACATCTTTAAACATAATACTTGTGAAATTCCCAAAACCAAACACCAATGGTGTGAAGAGCTATGCCTGTGAAACGTAAACTGTGCTCAGCAGGTTACTTGTTAGCGCTGAGAGTCCTATCTGACCTGTCATAGAGAAAATGTCCAGTTAGATTTTCTTTCTTTCGACTCAGTTACAAATAGGCTGACAGATGTTAAGTATTATAAACAACTTGCATATATAAATACAGATATGTACACTCATAGATATCCATACATAGCTTGTTTTTCTCTACGAATTTATATCTAAACTCCATTCCCTTAATACTTTCCGAACATACCATATGTTACATTTTAATAAAGAAACTGAATACATGAATTAAAGATCTGTTAGATGTTTGTTTCAGTTGTGTTTATACTTAAAAAACAATTATATAGCATCACCGAAATATTCCAAATTAAATCATAACTATTGTGATAAACCAATTACAAACATTTTTGCTTTAATATATATATATATATATATATATATATATATATATATATATAACGTTTGCTCTATTTAAAACGAAGTTGGTTTTGGCTGCCACTTATGCTTTATGATTATTTTGCCAATCTTAAAATTCAACTGAATATACCAAGCAACAATTCGTCAACTAGAATGAATTATTACCATACTTATACGGTTAAATTGAACATATTACAAAGTCGACTCCATACATGAAGACAATATTAGTAATCAACGCTTCTAAGTATCAGTACCTATAATACATCAAGGGAATTGTAATAAAACAAATGTATGGTACACGGGTTTTCTAAAATATGTTTTATTATTTTATTCGCATTACAATTATGGAAGATGGAGCTGCTATGAATGCGAGGTGCGCCTCTGGGCAAGATATTAGCAAGATCAAAATTTACAATATTGTAATATACCTTAACTCAGACACTGCTCGTTAGGTTTTTTTGTAAAGTTTTTTTAAAGCAGTAGATCAAAGAGTATGCATACTATTAAGCCTCAACTATATATATATATATATATATATATATATATGCTTAGATAAAGTTTAGAAATGCGCTGAAGAAAATTGACTCAAACCATACAGAAGAAGGAAAACTAAAAATTATGTGTGTCAAATCACCGTTGTGGCTATAAAAGAATCCTCAATTTGATTTTATCAAATATTTTGCAACAGTCTACTCGTTCTTCAGAATAAGTTCAATCAAGTCAAAACATCAAACTCGTGTCTATGCACCTCTAGCAACAGACAGGTCCAAAGCCGGTAACAAGTGCGAAACCCCCAGGCAGCATCTCGAGTTTGTTACTATGTAAAGCCTTAATTTTCCAGCCATACTAGATCTTTAATTTACATTAAAATCTTTGGAGAAAAATATATATTCTGTATATCTTTGCAAACAGACAGCCTTGCAAACGCTACACTTTGGCAAGCCTTTATTATCCAAAATGTTTCAGAAACATGATTCAAGCTACTACATTATCAAAGGTGAATGGCTTATGAATTCCAAATTGATTAAACTTATTTCCTACTCAGAAAAGCAGTAATTAACTGTTTTAGTAATCACATTTAAAATGATAAGGCCTTTTGTGTGACTGATCATATTAAACAACCAACTAATAATATAGATTACGTATATTATATACATTTTGCAGACAAAATACAAGCTAGTGATGTCAGAAATAATAATAATAAAAATAATAATACATGTGCTAGTCTCGTCATTCACAAAGCGTTATACGAGTGTCTCCTCACAGTTGTATCGTGGTTTCGTTAACCCAGATCATAGGTTTCATTCTGTTTTACACTGTAATACTTCAATAACTGGACTGCAGCCATTGTAGACGTTCTAACAATACAACGAAAAGTCGCTTCTATAAGCTGTATCAATGTAAGTGCCCAAGACCCTTCAATTTTAGTACAGGTCAAGGGTAATGTGTATGATAAAAGGTCGGATAGGTGTAATACTTCAATAGCTGGACTGTAGTCGCTTCCAGAGACTGCAGCAACGTGAGCGTGTAATACTACTCAATGACAATATAGATCAAGGCTACTGTGTGTGTTAAATTCAAGTTTAATGTGTATGATAAAATATCAGATACATGTAGCAATTCAGTAATTCAAGGTTTTACTGCAGTCATAATGGACGTTCCAACAAAACCAGGAACATTCACTTCCAACGGAGATTATTATTATTATTATTATTATTTGCTGTTGTTGTTGTTATTGTTGTATTATCAAAAGACAGCCTCAATAACAACTACTAATATCACTACTGCCCCTATCATTTTTTACCACTACTAATACTCTTACAATTATTACTAATTTTCAACATGATACCTAACTCATTTTTCTAAAATCTAAACAATTAGGTATCAGTGAAATAAGGACACTTTATAAAAAAGTAATAGTGACAGAAGTTTTGAGCATTGAATATATTTTTAACCGAACGATATAGGCAGAAAACCTAAATAGTTCACATACATTGTATTCTAAATGTGATAACTATCACCAGAATCAATTTAATGCAGACATTTCAGTGAAAATCTACAGAATTATTATCTACATTGTTAGGAGATAAATATTACAATTATTAAATATAGGTTGTAAGGAATGGTTTAATTAAAGTGAAATTTTCTTGAACTGGGACAAAATGAAGGAACTTCTAGAACCAGATGGCAAAGCTCCAATGAAAGTATTATATTACAGACTTTCAACTCACATCACCATAGCAACACAACCATCTGCTGTAGCTAATCAGTCGTGTTATACAAAAATAACGGTTAAGTACTGGTCGAGCCTAATGTTTTAAGCTTATTTAGATGATACTGTTCCATATACTGATAAAATAAAATTTGGCACTTAATTAAAAAGTACGTTTTAAGTAATGCTATGTATTTGCCGTTTACGAGACTTTAACTTTAATGCGAATCTTAATATTCATTAAATGCTTATTAAATCATAGATGTCACATTTGCAAACACTTACAAATGATTCATATTCTTTAAACTTAATTTTTCATACAGTTAAAAACATGATTTGGCATCTGCTTAATATTAATATCAGGGAAAAACTCTTATAAATATTTGAAACTATAGGCAACTATGTACTTATAATTAATATTAAATCTATACATGTTACTGACAAACATTTGACCTTATCATCATAGTCAATTTGGCCCAAAGACAATTCGACCCAACTCAAAAGACAATTTGGCCCTACTTAACAATAGTTGGAACAAGTTCTCTTTCTTCAAACAACAAGTATATACTATGTAAGATAGGTTTTAGGAATAGGTTTTAAGGAAAACAACTAACTTTAAACAACCCAAATTATCTTGATATTCTTTAAAAGAAAATAATTAATCATACTTCGTAACGTGCATATATATGAGAGAAAACATAAACTGACGCATCTTGCTCATTCTAATTAAAATATTTATATACATTTTTTTAATGCTAATAAAACATATGCAACTGCACAAAGATACTCTCAATTTAAATCTTCCAATCAAAGTATTGCTATTTATAAGGCAATATTATATAGATTATTTATACATGTTTATAAGGGTAGTGTAATGAGATATTTAATTTTAGGCTTTAGGTTGTAACACTGCTGCATATAATACACTCTATTACACATGAGAGAGAGAGAGAGAGAGAGAGAAAGAAATGTTGAGCCTTTTATCAGTTTACAGTTGCTGCAATATGAAGTTCTTACCAGTTAAATTTATTGTTTGTTTCTATTTTTCAAGTTGTCTTAGTGTGTACGTGTGTAAATTGAAAGATTGTCATTAGTAGTCAATATAGTCGATCATGTTTGCTTCATTATTCCATACAAATAAGAAAGGATCGAATTTTGTGTTAAATTTGTGCATCACCCCCCAGGCAGGATACAATAAAATTTATAAAACAAACGTGTTTGAAAATAAAATGAAAGTAACTAACCTTGCATTGATATCATGTATTCCTTCTTGTTTCATCATGCAAAAATTACTGAACAAAATATGTCCACATACTCCGTATATGTAGCGGATGCTGGCTTGCGCATGCAACCTTTCTGTAATGTGTATTGCTCACATCAGATCACAAAATCGCAAATGAGGCGAAAATATCATCCGATTGCTTGAAGGCACCTGCCATTCACTCTGTCTGTGGTAGTTCGAGTCTCGGATTTAGCCAATGTGGGTATGTGAGAAAGCTTGCCGGTAGATTCTCGTAGGTCGGTGGTTCCTTCTGGGATTTTCCCGGGTTCTTCCTCCACCATTAATATTGGCCGCCATGTATAGCCTATCATGTGCTGAAAAATGCCGTTAAACCCCACAACAACAACAACAAGTATGATCTAGTTTGTTTGTTTGGTGTAGTGTTGTAGTGTTTCATCATATAAGGCTAAGCCACATACCCGAATACCCAAGAAGGCATGGCTAAGGTAGTACAATCAGTGGTTAAACGTACAATTTTGATATACTTGATCCTAACGTATTATGTCGTGCTGGTTGCACTAAGCCCTTTTAGCACAGCTTGTACTGTTTAATTTCGTTGTACTAATACTTATTTAGTTACTCTGGGGATCTGTACTAATGAGTTAAAGGCATTATATTAGAAATACCAAGTTAATACATAACTGGGAATAAATCAATTTTACTATAAATCCTTGAATAAAAGCCTAGCATCCAATGAATGTTAATAAGCAAATGATAGCCAACTTTCGCACCTGTAAGTTTAACTGTTCTGCTAAGCTGCATCGTCACCATGAAAAAGGTACCAACACACCACATTGAGAAAACTGTTAAAGCAGACAAAAATCCAATGAGATGATCTAAATGAGCACATACATTAACACGTGAAATTTCATATATGCTTTCCCGACCAGTTTTTAACACAAAATGCAAGTCCATACAAATATAAGGTGAACAGATGCAGTAATCATTTAGAAATTTAACATGTCAGACAGGTCATCTATTGGTCCTTAAATATTTAACCTATTACATGTATATTTATTTCTTTAGTTGGAATGGTTATTTTATTGCATAATCGTGTTAACACATTAACCCCTAGCGATGAGTTAACGCGGCAGGCGGTAGTAGCCTACTGCCGAGCTCTGTAGCGTCATGGTCATGCATGATAGACTAAAGTGGGTGGTATTAATAGAAAGGTAGACAGGTGTAGCTCTAAAATTATACCAAATAATCTGGAAATTCAAGTTGCATCACAAAATACAATGGGGAAAATCTCATGTATTTGGACCCAATTTCTTTGTACCCAAAATTTGCCCGTGGTCGGAATCCCATTTTGTGTCTGGATTTTAGACTTTTTGGTCTTAGATCTAAGGCAAACCGGTATGAACTGCAAACAGATAGATGAACCTTCGCAAAATTAGCATACGTTCGGCATTTGGAATAAAGAGTGGTCTCGATACAAAAATAATGGCTCCGTTTAATATAAAAAATAAAATTAAAAAAATTAATTTTAAAAAATCTACTTTTACCCATCTGCTCATGAACGAGCCAAATAGCCAATGAAAAACGATGTTTCTAACACAACTAGGCAGTATTTTATTGAATGATCACCTGGGATTTGGTGTTTTCTGATCTATTCAGAAATAGCTTTCAAAATGTGTTTTCTACTCAAATTTCAGGCAAAAACGACAAAAACCTCCAGGGGTTAATGTGTTAATAATCTTAGGACAGCCGGAAAGGCAGACCAAAGAAAATAAATATCACACATCAGTATAACAGAAAGGAGGGTATTTCTATGTGTCATCATTAAAAAACGAAGCAAATTTGTTGAAACATTAGTCCTTCCAGCTAAATATCTTTCTTGAATGACCTCAACATGAAAATCTGTCTGGTTTGTTATGTTAAGATACCTGGCCTCACCATCTTCGTGATAAGCTGAGCTGATCGGACTGAGACGAGACTCTGTTTTGTTTCATCTATTTGACATGCACCTTTACTGTCACGTGTTCGAGATTCTTAAATCCTCTCACAAATCTTATGGACCTTTCATGAAACATGTTGTATTGTTGCTATCCATGATTGTTGTGATAAGTCAATGTATCTCATGGTGCGTTGAACCCAATGCAACACCTCCGCACCCATCACACACACACACACACACACACACTATCGTTTAAGATGTATATATGTAGTTTCAGCCATTCGAAAGTGTACCGTGTTTCCCTAGCGATTATACAATCTTTGGTATTATTTTTGGAAAGGTCAGTTTTCAAATACAAATCTCTGATCAACGTGTATGAACAGAGTTTTTAACCAGTAGAATGTTTGCCGCGTTTCATTAGCGATTCAACGACCTTCAGCAAAATATATAGAAACCTTATCTGTTTCTTCTTTCATAGTCAATCTATTTTGTGTCTTGTTAGCTTCTCTAACGGTCACTGGACACCATACTGGTCTAATTATTTTGTATACTTGTTCATAATCAAGACCGAAATAGTGAAAAATGAAAAGTTTACTTTGCATTTCTTGAAAGTGCTTTGATACTGTATCCACTGAATAGCACTCTAAAAATACATATAACCTATGGTATTGCCTTTAATTTTAAATTCAACTAGAAAAGTCTATAAAAAATGTGTTATTTAAATCCCCAATAAATCTGAAACCTTGCAGCAAAAATATGATATTTTCGTAATTCCTTACAACACCATGAAAACAAACACCATTTCCCCGATCAATATAGTATAAATTTACAATCTATTTTTAATTACAACTACTTCTTTGGGGCGTCATGTGTGACCAGTTTTTATTAGTATTGTGTTAAAAAATTATTGCGACAAACCAAAGTAAAGAAAACAGTCACTTTGATCAATTAGTCCATATCGTTTTGCAAATGATACTGTATAACTGAATTCAGAAGAACCCAGAATAATGTATTCCTGTAAGCACATCACAATTGCGGTGTTTATACGTTATTTTATATAACGTGTGATCATTATACATGCAAAGTATATATTTACAAATTAATACTCCAAATGAGATAACACATACATACATACGAATTATAATCGTGAGATAGCAAAGGTTGGTTTATATTTTGAGAGGTAACAAATACACCACCAAAATTAGAGTCTATGAGTTCATTTGATTTCCATCTTATCCATAATACAAATTGTTTCCAATATGAAACTTAAACATTTCAACACACTTAAACATATTCCGACCATGAAGGAAATAAAATAGTGAATTTAATTTAGTGTAAATTGTAAAATAGTTCTATATATTTGGTATGGGGTCTGAATAAAGAAGTATCTTTCCCAACTGCCACACTGTCGTTATATAATGATATACCTACTTGCTGTACCCTGGCTGTGTGTATATAATTATATATATATATATATATATATATATATATATATATATATATGTACATGTCACGTGTTTGTGTAGGGGAATGCGTACATCACAATCGCACTCATAAATTGTAGTCAATACCATCTCAGGTATGGCTATGAGTAAATTTGTACAGTGTTTTAATCACGAGCATCCGGTTCGGGGGCGCCAGTACAGCTCGAGTGCACGTGCACTTTTTTAATGATACCATTTTGTGTGGAGCACAGAAGGTACAATAAAAACGCACATATAATATTTTGATAATTAACACATTACGATCTTTACTTGCATAATACATGAACATAATCTCCCTAGAAAAGATACGGACTCTTGGTGGTGAAACGAGACGAGGATAGACGGCTCAACAGAACGATATCTGAATGTGTGCCATGTCAAGCTAACTCCAACAGAAAATCAATAAAATCAGTAAAATACACAGCAATAGAATATAGCTTCTTAAAGGTCACGCATTATTCTTGAAATGAGTGTGTGCAATGTGGGGTTTTAACGTAGCTTTAACAATATTTCAGCTATACATATATATGCTGTCTGCATAGTGGCATTTTATAGTGGTCTAGCACTGGGAGATCATACCACAGACATGTAGCATCATGTCCCACCCATTCACATTATCCTGACAACAGCCCAACCAGTCCTTACATTAACCTCTTAGTGCTGAGCGCATGGTGAGACAGTTGTTAGTACTAGTATTTATAAGTCTTTGGTATGGCTCAATTGGGGTTCGAACCCGCAACCTCCCGCATCCAAAGCAGATGCTCTAACAACTAGGCCACTGGAGCTGTATTTCTAGTACTGAGACAGTTATAGGTCCTATGTTAATAATTAATAAGTTTCTACGGTATAAATCATTTTCAAGCATGTTAACACAGGGAAGAAAGAAAAAACAAAATCATACTGAGATATGAATTTTAACACTGTTTTATACACATGCAATAACATACTTTCTATCCTTCTATAAAATATTTTAAACTGACAAAATATACCACAACAAAGACAGACAGACAGCCGAAAACTGGGTTCATCGAAGACTTATATCGTCTGTGTTGTGGGCTGATTTCTGAGCAAAAGTTTGGCTGTTCGAATCTCAGCAGGCATGATCGTCAAACAAATTTGGACTGCCCTAAATACATGAATACTTATTTCACATGGGAGCATTGTATCACCATATTAAAGATATTTAAAGTTACTTTACCATATGGAATAAGGTTTGGAACATTACATGGCCTTGTTCTAGGTAATATTCGCAAGAGAAAAATATGTGTGGTGTACTTTCTTCAATTAAACATCAATATAGAGGTGATCCAATTAAATATTTTTTTAAATGCTTGTTCATTACTTGAAATGGGGCTCCGAGTGGCCGAGAGGTCTAAAGCGCTATCCATTACGGATCACTGCCATCTCACCTCTGTCTGTGGGGGTTCGAGTCTAGGATTCGGCCTATGTGGGTATGTAAGAAAGCTTGCCAGTAGATTCTCGTTGGTCGGTGGTTCTTCCCGGGGTTTTCTCGGGTTCTTCCTCCACCATTAATACTGGCTGCCATGCAAAGCATATCGTGTGCTGAAAAATGGCGTTAAATCCCACAACAACAACAACAACATTACTTGAGACGAAATTTTTATTAGGTTGAGGAGGGGAAAAAATGATATTTCATTCTACCCAATAACAGTGTCTAGGAACATGACTGTCACAATTGTTAAATGACCTTTTTATTAATGGAATCGCTTTAACGAATCTTGAGAGATAATGTGTTATACTTTAGGCCCACACTTTAGTCAGATGACTAAACGAAAAAAATGTTGTAGTAAAGCTTGCATTGATTGGAAGCTATTTACGTCATAAGCTATGTCGCTAATAACTGGTGCAATCGGAGATATTATAATTAAGGAAGCCATGGGCCAGTTGCCATTTTGCACAGAAATGTAAGTTGGTATTTTTGTATTCTTGATCCATGATTATCTAGCCTTATTTTTCTTGACATAAAACTTCAATAGTTACTAAATCTTTTGCATTGTTTACGATTCTAGCTGTCTTAATTTTAATATTTTTGATTTCCCCTTTCTCAAGTAATGCATACTTTTAACTGACAAATTTGTAAAATATGCTGCTGCCAAAATAATTTATTGTTGTGTAATCGCATGTTTTTATTGTCTTATTTGGATCCATAAAATCCCTAAAATTTTAAATTGTCTCATAAAATTGTAAAACGACAAGTGATATTTAACTCTTACTGGGTCGTTTGTAGTCATCGGAAAGGCTTATACTAAAGTAAAACAAATAAAGGAATAATGTATATACTTATATATTGTTTTGTTTCTGTTTTTATTTTATACTACACAAAAAAAAGTTGAAAACATAGATCAATTAAATAAATAACATTTACGAAGCAAACGGAATTCTGAAATTTTCCCTTGGACAAGGAGGAGGTAATTCTGCGAAGTCCTCTTAAGTGTAGTGAACTACAGGTGTGTAAATCTCTGTCCCCGTAGTGTATGCCATTTACCACATGTGTGTCATCCCCCCAATGTACGTGGAAAACACATCATATCAATACAATTAAAATATAGTTTTTCAAAACATCTAGACCCTGAGATATATTTTTGTTTAAAATCAAACAAAATCCTCTATGAAGGAAGCGTATAAATGCTTTCCTTGAAGTGGACCTCCTAATGTATGTGGATTTACAAGGTCCTCCTAATGTAGGTAATGCTTGTGTGTGTGTGTGTGTGTGTGAGAGAAATTTGAGGTGTTTTTGCAGAGGGGTTGGACCCTGACAAGTTCTCAGTAATATCTTATACTATTTTTTTCTGACATCCAATCACAGGATTATATAGGTGTGGTTTCAAATTTACGATCAGTATGATAAAAAGGAACCATGCCATTCCTTTTGTTATTTGAAATAAATTTATGTTGTGATGAATGTAATGACAAAAAATATCCCAGTCAGAAAGAACAATCTAGTCCCATAAATTAAATGGCCAGTCCCTTTGCAGTACATCTGTAATTAAATTCAACAAGTATGCATATTCAGCCTCGTGAAAGGGTCACTACATGATTTAAAATTTCAGAAATTGCTCATTTTGGGTTTGGTGACATGGTTATAAAAAAAGTGGCTGTCAACTGGAATTTAATAAACCTTAGGGTGTGTAAGTTGGTTCAGACTGCTTTGAATAAAGTAAAAGTGTAAACATATTGCAAAATAAGTCCATCAACTTTCACTAATTGTAGAGAATAGACAAGACATTTTTCTTTTATTCTTTTTAAGGAAATTAAGATCACTTGATTCTTGAAATGGTATCTGATTGCAAATCATGCATGAGGTTTCGCTCTTTCCATGGATGCTGATCATCTACTGACTTCATATTTCAATAGTAAAACTTCCATTGTTATTGACTGGACCGTAATTACAGTTACATGTATTACATGCAACGCGCCTAATCATTCATGTGATAGAAACGCGCTTTTCCCCAGCTGAAACTTACATCTTCTGGTGCTAACATTTCATAGCAGTGTTTACAATGTCACCGCCTTGATTTCTGCTGAAGATCTCCCTAAGAATAGTCTTTATTTGGGAGAGACCATTCAAGTTTCTAAGGGTGTGAGGGGTAAATGCTTGAAAACTATTGTCTTATTCTGATTTGTGGTACAAAAGAGAATACTATGCAATTCCTTGCTTTTCTTGAAACCAACTGATCTTGTTATGAATGAAATAAATAAAAAACCAGTAAGAAACAATAATTTAACACCATACAATTACATGGCTAGTCTATTACAGTACATGTGCATTCAGAAATGAACTAGTTGGTAGTTTTGTACAAGTATATTCAACCTTGTAACAGGGCCATTAGTCCTTAAGGACTAAATACATGGTTTGCATTTAAGTGTAAATCAGCATTTAATTTTTGTCTGTGTTTTTAAACAGAAGCTGCTGCTATCTGGAATGTATTTGTCCATACCCCAGAGATTTCTTTTCATATTAAAACTGTAGGATAAATTTATACTTTAACAAGGTCAGTCACTTGTCAAGTTTTCTAAATGTAAAACATATACAAGAGTTTTCAAATTTAATTTTTACTGTCCATATATGTGATCAAAATAAAAATCACTGACTAGTTAAACGGTATTTTGATTGCCAATCTCTCAATATGACATATTGGGCTTTCCATGGGCAGTCTTCAAAGATTGGCTGTTCAAATGCTATTCAATAATCAGCTGTTCTATGGTGGAGATGCCATCGGTGGACCAGCATAGACATGGTGGTGACTTGTATGTATTGTATTGATCTGTCGCAGAGTGTAATCATGGAGTGAAAGACTTGGAAGTAAGTCCCCTATCGCATTGCGTGGGGTTGCGAAAATGCATGTGAGCTGTACTCCTGTACAAAAATTGATTCCATACGGAAGACTTCAGCAATCCATATGGAAGAGATATGGACTGAAAAACTTATGGAATCAGACAATTTATTCCATATCAATTCCATAAGAAGTTCACAGCAAATGAAAATTCCATATGGAATAAAGTTGCAACTCTAATCCATAAGCACTTTACTCCCGTATGGAAAGCAGGCTCATGTATTATAGCACTATGGAAAATACTCTCTGAAGAATTATTAACCTAAACTGATTTAAATAGAAATATTGGTGGGAGTTAGAGAACATGTACATGTCAGTGTAGCTGATGTGGAAGGATGAACATATATAAAATTGAAGAAACACATGTATGTCAGTTTTCTTTATTTCCACAGATGTTTAAAAACAGACAAAGACATGAACAAAAAAGTAGAGAAAATGTAAACATGATCAGAATATTAATATCTGGTAGTACAATCACAGATGAATCTTTGGACTTAGAAAATTTGGTGCAACATGGATTTTGGGCTTCATCTGATCTTTACTCTGAAAAAAATTTTTTTTGGCTTCCTATTAAAATATGCTCTATAAAAATCATACCCAGGTAAAAATGTGACTGCAATTTCAGCAAAATCACAGTGAACATTTTTTTGACCTCCACTCAAATGTCCTTTTTCACTAAAATTATGGTATTTTAGGAGATTTTACCAAAATTTCTGAAAATATCATTGAAAGTTTGTCATTGAAATTTCACTGACTGTCAACATTTCTGAAAATATCAGTGGGAAATTGTGACTGAAATTTCACTTAGAGTTTGTCAAAAATTCTAAAAATATAGCGATAGTTTGTGATTGAAATATCAATGACATTTCAATAAAAAGTATTAATAAGATATAATAAAATTTATTTTTTGTTTCTTGTACAATTTGCATAATTTTCAGCAGCATTTATATTTCCTGTTTCTGATAGCTATAATTTTATTGTTTATTTTGGGCACAATAACTTCTTTCCACATCTTTCCTTGTTATATTTCTTTGTCAAATTTTGTTGTTCTTGTTGTTGTTGTATTTTTAACTTAAACTGGATTTAACTGCCCTCAAACAAGTTTTCTTATTTTCCATTTTAAATCAAACTTTTGCTTTTCTCCAGACCTGAATCTGATTTACCTTGATACTGACTCTTTTTTTAATATCGTCTCTGAAACTTTTTTTTAATCTAATGCTCTATCTGGTCCCATTGCGCAATTAGCTTTCTAATAAGTATTTGTTCCGTTTATTATTTAAAAGATGACTGCTGTAAAGATCTTTCTGATTGGTCAAAAGTTTGTATTGCCCAATGAATTGTTGCGTAACAGAAACTGATGGGAATGAGCATGCTTGTTAAACATGGCGATTCGAATTTTTGAGCGGGATACGAGATTGAATAACCATTTGAAAAATGTGCGACAATGAGAATAGCTTGAATGAAAAGTCGATGGGAACGTAATTGGTCAATCTGTATGAAAACTGAATGCCAGGACCAGCATTTTGCTTTTTGTGCCATAAAGAGCTTTACAGTAGCAGCTAACATGCTAAATAGGACAAGGAATTGAACCAGGATGATTTCGAAGTTATGTAATTAAAAACTGATCAACTCAAAAGATAGTCATATCTTTGTGGAATTTTCCTGGCCCACACATAGAATCATCTTTCAATATCGTGAGGCATTATTGTGTATATTATCAAAATATTCCAGGTGTGTTAGAATTCAGTGTAAAATAAGAATAATTATATCATGATAAACGTTTGTCACAGTGCTTATGGAACAAGGACTATTTCAAGAGACCACAACAGCATCATAGTTTGTATATTATTCAAACATAAAGTCAGCAGTACAAGTGACATAAGGCTGGTTCCTAGCATTTCTTCTTCATAATCAACGTCTCAAATGGATGCTTTTCTGTAATCTTGCATTATTTTCACAGTTGAATTTTTCAATGCAGATTCAAATTTTATATTTTTTATATGTTTATGTGTTCACAGATGCTTGTGCATATGTTCCAGGCTTGATACTTTGATTTGTAAAATCAATTATTTAGTGTCAAGCCAGATTCTTCACATCATGTTGTATGTATTGTACATGACAGACAGAAGGCCTCAAGGTAGATTACTTCTGTAACTAATCGAATTACCTTCTCTAAATAAATACATTATTATTAATATTATTATTATTATTATTATTATTATAATTATTATTATTATTATTATTATTAACTCCCATATCTCCTGCCTTGGATGTCATACAATTACAACATCTGTATATTTGTTTTCATGCACACTTAATATCACCCTGGTTAATAAAGTCCTGTTTAATTCGTATCCATTATTAATTTGAAACTATTGCCAAATTCCATATGGATTAATCACAAATTCCATTTGGATTTTTGTCAAATTCCATATGGAATTTTAATTTTATTCTCATGGACTAATTTGCACATTTTGTGGGATTTTCCATATGGAGTATGTAAGGAATCCATTAAGATTTCCATATGGATACACTGAAATCCATAAGAGTGGTTCAGCTATAGAATAAAAATGTCCGTATGGATATTTCTGTAAAAGTACATACAGATTCCATATCCAATTCATGTGGAAAATTTTGTATGGGCTGTACTGTACTGTATTGTATGGATGGATGGATGGATGCATGCATGCATGCATGCATCGGGGTAGGAAAATCCATTGCCCAGGTGTCCATGATAACCAAACATTAATGCTGGACAATGGGCAACATTAATTTCCCTAATGTGACTTAAGGCCCAGTTGGGCAACAACAACAAAATATAACAGAATCTTATAATTTTTCAATGACTGATGTGACTATAAAGGTACAATTTCAAATCTCTGGGATTATCCCTAAAGTGTTGTAATCGCATTTAAAATCAGAAATGACTGGCACTTTTTTTACTTTGTATTAATATTACAATCTGTTATTAAAGATATATGTGTAGGTCAGTGTTTCTCAAACGTTTTTGTCTTGCGGCGCACCAAAAAGATCTAAAAATTTTCACGACACACCTGAAAAGATTTAAGAACTTTTGTGGTGAAGAACTTATTTATTTTTACATATATATTTAATTTTAAATTTAATGTGAAGGATGTGCCTGCTTTCGAGAGCAAATCAGATTGAAGCTAGGCTCCAAAGTCAACAAACAAGCGCGCATTTCATAATTAGAGCGATCGAGTTCTCCCGAGATCTTGCACAAGTCTCGCGTCACGAAATGAACCAGTGAATGACAGACTGACAGAGATTGCCTTTTTATATGTCACTTTTTAACTTTTGTGACATTGATTTACCATTTAATTTTTCGATATGTTCAAACTTACAAAACGCTAGCAATTTTAAATATTTTTCAAAACTCCCACAGCACACCTGCAAATCTCTCGCGGCACACTGTCTAGTGTGCCATGGCACACAGTTTGAGAACCACTGGTGTAGGTTCATGCAGATTACAAGTCTCACATGTCCCTCCCTTTCACCCAACTGTTCACCATAATTATATTCTCCTTCCCTATCTCATGACACAACATTGCTGATTGCTTGCCATCCAGCCATCAGCACAAGACAATGGTGATGACTTAAAGAGTCAGGATTTGTTTCTCTAGGGGGACTATAATAATGTTACCTTTCCTAAAGTCAAGTATATGCAATATTTAATGGCACTGGCTTCAATAGAAACTTTAGTATTTATGTGTAAAGGTCATCTGTAATGCAGTTTTAGTGGTAACTGTGTAAGGTAATAAAACAAACATGAAAAATAGAAGAAAACAGTTGTCAGAATTTGGCAGGGCTGCAATCCATTTAAAGTCTAAGATATATCTTACTTCTCACCTGTACAATTCCCGGTGCCAGATGGTGGCTTCATGTAGCCTGGTTTACAGTCACATCTGTAGGAACCCAGGATGTTGACACACACCTCAGTATTTGAACTACATGGTAAACTTTGACATTCATCTATATCTGTTTGAAATGGAGGGAAAAACGGTTATATATATATATATCTATACTGCTCCCTCAATAACTCATGCACAATGTGGTCCACAAATATAGACCGCACTATAAGCAAGGCCGCGAGTTACCAATTGACATCCCAAAATTCGCTACACATCGAGAAAACCAAGGGAGGATAGGGAACTGGGCTGTTTAATGACTGAATCCTCATTTTACAATCACACCAATAAGTTGATAATAATTGTAAATAATGTGCTTGTTCTCATGAAGCTGTTTGCGATTCTGAATAAACTACATTTATTTCCAAAATGTCAAACAGGTGAAAGATCGTTAACATTGATCTGATTTCAACAACCATTACATGTATCCAAAAACATCTGTGTATTACATCATTACTTTTTATTTTGCTGATTAGTCTGGTTCCTGGAGTAGTGTTTAATAGTATAGTGCCCTGTAGGGAGTCAATGTGGCATGGAACTAGAGTAATTGTAGATACACTGCCAAACAAGAATAATTTTTTTTCAAAAACTAGCAACATTTATTTAATTAGACAATTGTCTATGTTCAAACTCAATTTCTGCATTGTTCAGTTAGTAAAATATTGATGTTGTGATTTCACTGGAAGAAATAGTGAAACTTTTTATTATTCTTGAGGATATCTCTAAGTCCCATTTTGGGAATTCTCTGAAACTCATTTGTCCACAATGGTACATATATGTGAAACCAAGCTCTTTATTTTACGAAGTATTTGTTTTGTTTGGTTGCCTTGCTATTTTTTATCACAATTATGAATGAGTCTGTTATTTTAAGGTAGTTTAACTAGATTACATACACAATAACATTTGTAAAAGTGTTCGATTGATCAAATGAAGTGAGTTCACTCAACAACCTGGGCCAGTACATTCTAAGTATTTAAGATTTACATGCCTTTCCCTTTACTTCACCTCCTTTATTTGCTAACTTTAACTCATTGCAAAAATATAACAAATACTTCCGCAAGTCAGTCATCAAAACACAGTCGGCACTTAGTTAGGTTCTGAGAGAAAAGCTCGCAGATACAGCTGTAGATTGGCATATTTTACTTTTAAATACACATTGCATTTATGATGTATACACTTAAAAGGAACTAAACTAGAACTAAAACACAAATTTCACTTAATAAAAATTATTTAACTGGCATTTAAATATTACTGCACTGCCTACACTAGGCATGACATTTTCACTGATTGAAATTTCCTTGAATATCTTTAATTACAGTGTACAAAGAATGTCGTTTGGAAAGAAAATAAAACAAATTATATGACTTCTTATTAAAAGTGGATAATTTCATAATGCTGATTGAAATTTCCAGGTCCTATCTACCATACTCGATCATAAAACGAGCAATATATCAGCGTTTCGGCTATAAATTTTGATTGTAATTTTCTTCAAGTTCAACAAACAGGGATCAATTTTGGGTTATTTTCTGGTAAAATAAATGGGATCACTGTCTCATCCCATGTTATAAGCAGGTTCGTGAGTGTAATTATCTATTTTATATATAATTTAATATCAACTTAATTTCAATAATTCCAATAAAATTATTTGTATTATTAGAAATGTTTTTGCAAAATCATCATTTATTGCACAGACTTCAATGAAGTTATCCTATCATCAAACTGATATCTTACCATTCTGGTGTAGGACAATGAAATCTTGGGTGAAAACTAGACATAAAAGCACAATCTTGACTTCAGTCTTTTACTTAACAAGTACTAACATTTCACAGCTATCCCACAAAAAAATCGAAGTTACTTTCTCAAAATTCTGCGTGCATTGCATCCAGTGCAAGTCAAAACAGCAAAGAACATGCAGAGAAGGAGGCTGATCAGAGGATTCTGAGAGAACAGAGGATAATGTTGTACCAGCAGCGACTTGAAGCATAAATAGAAAATTTGAAAGGTAATATGAACTTCATGCACTTTGTGAATGCCAACAACTGACATCATATATCAGGCTTTTGATGAAATGATGCATGATTATGTTACTCAGGTAAGAGGAGATCCACCTCAAAAATTCACTTATTTTTATACCAATTATCAGAGATATCATTGATACTGCAGTTAATACTGTGACATCTGATGCGGAAATATTTCTCATATGGAAATTTGGATGATTTTCCATGCCCACTTCAGCACAACCATGCTTATGATAACAAAATGCCACAAAACAGATTACCCCTGTGGGAAATAAAAGGTAGATAAATGATAATATTTAAGCAAAGATAGTGTTCAATAAAATCAAGAACAATAACCATGTGGTGTTGGAAATAACCAATAAATTATCAATTAATGAATTGTCCTGCAGAATTACATGACAGACTTGCCTCTGATCAGTGAGTTGAATGTTATCACATGTACATAGCAGGGTCAATTAAAAATACCTGGCATATCCCCAACATATCTGACGAACATTGTGATCAATTACATCAATGTGCTTCCCTCTATCATTGCAATTCATTCCAAGTTTGGTCATGCAGGGAAAATAAAACACTGTTGGTAAAAACTGTGAAATATCTGCAACAGTAACATTGTGGCAAGTTGTTTTTCTTTGCATCAAGGTATGGTAATCATTATATTGCAAAACAGTATTCTGCAAACTGGCTGGGCTCAAATTCCTGTATTATCATAGAACAAGTATTTATGTGGACTGGGCTCAGATTCCTGGAATTATCATGGAAAATTTCTGTGATGAGGTAAATGTGCTGGCACAATTTTTTTTCTCACTATCTGCCAAATATAAGTAACAGACCATTTTCCTGTGATGATTAATTATCCCTGCAATATATCTGACAGACCTAATTGTGGTGAAACTATCAACAGTGATGAGGTGTCACATGCTGCAAGTTACCAAAAAAATGTGTAAACATCCCTTATTATACACCACTCCCTCGGTAACTCAAGCCCTGAGAATTCAAGAACCCACTTACAATGTAGGGTCAACTGTGGATCCCATTTTTCTTACACCACAAAATGCAAAAAGATTGACCTCAATTTATTGAACAAGAATTGGGATCAAAATTGGTAGCTGAAACCTCAATATATCGCTTGTTTTATCATTGAAAATAGTACACAGGACCTGGAAATTTGATTTAACATTTTGTGGCTTTTAATAAGAAGTCATATATTTTGTAAAATTTTCTTACCAAGTGATATTCTTAGTACAATGAAAATAACAATATTCAGCAAAATTTTGATCAATGAAAATGTCACTAACGCCTACTGGATCTGGAAGCGCTTTAATAAATAAATACCAATTAAGTAAGTTCTTTTATTAAGTGAAATTCATGTTTTAGTTTGATCTTTTCATCTAGTGTAAGTGTAATCACCATAAATGCAACATGCTCTCTTGTATTTGAATGTTAAATGTGTCAATTATCCATAAATGCTATGTCTGCAAGTTTCTCTGAGAACCTAATTAAGTGCCAACTCTATTTTGATCAAAGACTTGCGGAAGTATTTGTTGTATTGTTGTAGAGAATTAAAAGCTGATAATGTTAATTACGCCTTTTGTGTCAAATAAAGGGGGTGGAATAAAAGAAAAGTTAAAAGGCATGCATATTCTATCTGTGTAAGGCTAGTGACCTCAATTGTGTGTCAGGTCAACTTATTTCAATTGATCTGCTGAACACTGTTATTAATATTATTGTGTCCATAATATAATTAATCTACCTTAAGTTAATCTACCCATTCATCAGTGTGATCAACGGTAGCAAGGCAACCAAGCGAAATGAATACCTTGTGAAATAAAAAGCTTTGTTTCACAGATAATTTTTGGGTTCATTGTGGAGAAGAGAGTTTCCGAGTTTGTAGTTAACTTAAAATTCCTGAACTGGCACTCAGAGAATTTCTCAAGCATGAGAAGTTTCACTAATTTTTGCAATGAAATCATGGTATCAATATTTTAATAGAACAATTTAAAAATAAAAACTGAATTTTGACACTGATCGTTGTTTCACTAACATTAAATAAATGTCCCCAGTTCACGAAAAAGGAATCTTGTTTGGTTGTGAAATCTTGTTCCCTGCCTGTTATGCTCCCTGCATCACTCCACTATAATTGAATTCAAAGCTGGGAGCATATGAAGCAAAGAACCAAACTAATCAACAAGAGCAAAAAGAAGTGATGTAATACACAATGTTTTCACATGCACAAGAAAACTGTTGAAACTGGTTGGAATAATGTTAATGATCTTTCAGTAATTTATGCAAAAAAAGGAAAAACTTCATTAGCAAAGCAGTGTACTGTATTGACAATTATTCCTATCATAATTGTAAAACAAGTATAAAACCATTAAACAGCCCAGTTGCACTCCAGTATCCTGTGCAGTTTTCTCAATGTCCAGCAGTGATTGCATCACCCCTTTTGGAGGTCTCTTGGTAACTCATGCTCTCGCTTACAGCGCACTCAATGTTTCTAGATCTCATTGTGCATGGATTATAAAAGGAGTGGTGTAAAACACATTTATATATTCTGGACATTTCCACATCATTGAGAGAACTTTCTGATTCATCATATGATAGTCCTATCTCACAAAAAAAAATCCCTGCAGGAGCAAAAACTTTATTTCACTAATCTGAGGGTTCTATTGGATCTGCAGTGATAGATGAAATTGCAACCATATTTTTTCAATTCTAGCACAGCTGTAAAATTTTATATTTCTGAATTTAATGGTTAAGTTCCAAAGGTGTGAAGGTCAAAAGTGCAAAATCTTTTGAAAGAATAACCCTTCCAAGTAAATGTACAAATGTAGTCCTACAAGATTACAAACAAATGGTAAAGATGTTAGAAGTCTTTAAAAACTTAATCAAATCAATAATAAAGGTAAAAACTATTAAGCTTGAAAGACAAGGTGAAAATCTGTTTTATAAACAGATTGCATTTAAAAAGCCTATGATTTTCCCAGTTAGTGCTTGTATTTAAAAAAGATAATGTCTTTTGAAGAGAATCATGTCAGTTTTTTACGTGTTGCAGCATTGGTAAGATTGATTTTTCAATAAAGAAATGTTTCCTTACCAATGCATTCTGGCAGGTCATTAAAAGTCTGATTGCTGAGACAGAGAACTGTACGATTGTGGCTGAGTCGAAATCCACTAGCACATGTCACATTTAGGTTACCTCCAAACTCGACCACAGCAGGTGAAAGTGCAATACTGTTACGGATCACAGGTGATGGACACTTCAACTCTGAAATAAAGCAATCATATGCACAGATTTCAGTATTTTGTACCCACAACAATGATCCATCTTCCAGAGGTTTGTTATAAGCATGTCACTAAATGAACCATCATCTAAATCATGATGAGGTTTGTTTTGACAGAATGAACTTCACTAGACAAGAAAACTGGAAATCTAACAAATTATAACAATAACTTTAGTTTAGCTTTGTGAAATATGTATATGCACATTATATTAAATAAATCTAACAGTCTTGACAACTTATTCCCTTCCAAACCAGCTAAGGGATCATCAGAAATGTTGAAACAACAATGATATTTTAAGTATGTCAGTCGTCTGCTCTCCCCAAACACCAGAAATGACCAACCTCGCATCACTGCTTCAATATAATATTTTTTTCTGCATTTATTAGGATATTTAAATTCAAGACAAGTAGTGAAAAATAATGTATATACCTGACCAACTGCATATTAATTCTTTTGAGTAAATTATAGAGCTTTAATAAATGTTTATATTGGACGTTTCATGGGAAACGAGAGAATTTTTTCCGCTATACTGTACATCAAACAAAAAATGCTACAAAGCTTTACATGAGGCGCTAATTAAACATTTTGATATTCAAGCTAGTTCAGCGACTTGGAACAGGTACAATTAATTGTAAAAAGTAAATAAAGTAAACCACAACAGAACCAATATCAAAAAGGTAAAGACAATGAAAAGAAAGTGATAAATTACAATTAAAATTGTAATCAAACTTACTGATGCATTGTGGGATTTTCTTGTGGGACCATGCAGTGCCATTACAGTATGAGTACTGGATGCCCTTCAACTCATATCCATCATTACAGACAAATTTAGCCACTGATCCAAATTGTCCACTGCTGATGTTTCCTGCTTCTGATGTGATTAAACCAAATGTAAGATTGCCAATGGATGAACATGCAGCAGCTGAAAGATATACATGTACAAATATTTTTGAACAGCAAAACTTGCACAGAATGTTACAGTTTCTAACAAATAATAATAATAATAACAACAACAACATTATTTAAAAAGGAAGTTCATTTGGTCAATCCATCTGTAGTGAAGACCATTCAGATATGACTGCTTTTATCATCTTTGGTACTTACATGTACAACTTGAAATATTTATCCAACTTCCTGAATCTGAGCACACAGCCATGTCAGCACCTTCCCTCCTGAAGTTACTATTACACTCATATCTGGCAGTTTTGTTGTATGTCACCCCGGTGGCATTTGCAATATACCCATTATCAATGGCAGGTGGAACTCCACAATATGTAACTACAATGTAAAAAATGTACAGATAATGCTGCATGATAAACGATACTACAATCCAAAATAAAATCTATTAAAAAATAACACATAAGAAAGTAAAACAAAATCATGGAACTTAACAAAATTAATTGATCATTCAGTAAAATGGAATGTCAAGAGATCTTAAAATTTGCACAATACTCACACCATAAATTCAAAATAACAGCAACATTATACAGCATATATCACGCAGAGTCAATATTTTTGCAAATGTATGAACTTTTTAAATAATTCTGCCCCTTCACCACTAAAATGTAAAGCTGCAATGTTTACTTTGACAGTCTGGGATCCTCTCTAAGTCCCACTGTCCCCCAGAGAGGCAGGTCATCATCACTTGTGACTGTTTGCTGTACTCCTCCTGCCTGAAGGAATAACCATTGACACAACTCACAGGTACTTTGATTTCGAATGAATAGGAGGTTGCATTCCACACTGTGAATTCTGGGACATTCGCTTTCACTTTGGGACAGTCTGGAAACCAAAAATAGTAATGTCAGGTATTGTATTTCATATCAATTAACCAGGAAAACAATTTTTAATGGTTAGTCCATTTAAAACTGCATTGAAAGTGGGGGGGGGGAATCATTTGTTTTTAAGGGTACAACCAGTGGAAAAGAATTATACAGAAAAGGAACAAAATACCTAGTTGGCTGAAAAATGTGGCTCGCAGTTATGACAGCACTAAACAACCCATTTTTGTGGCTGTGCCAAAAACATTGACTAAAAACCTGATAATTGTGCATGAAACTTATTCATTATCCAACTGTTCCAAGATGTTGATGACTGAAGCACATATTCCAAGTCTAACCAAAATGAAATTAGACGTATGGCTTTCAAAATGGATACAAACCAATCACATGTAAAATCAATTCATTGATATATGTGTGCATTACTCACTTTAGAACTAGTTTTAAAGTCCCTACCCCAATGATATAAGCAAATATTCCAAACTTGATCGAAGTCAGATTAAAAATACTTAATTGCTAACAAGTGAATCTAGCTGCAAGATCACCTCATTAACATTCATGGATCTTACTCATTACTGAACTCATCCAAATCTTGGTGCCACAAGTGTATTCCAAATTTTTATCAAAACCATGAATTGCTGAGTGTGGTAACAAGTAGTTACTAATGGACAAATGACAGACAATGCATGATGTATTTAGGTCCAAAAATGCTGATATGCAAATCTCCTTATCAATAAGCATCTATCTCATAATCAAATTAATTCAAGATTTTCATAACACAATCTCATGATCTATGCTTGATCAAAATCGGATCAAGGATTCCAGAGATGTAACAAGAAACTGCTGATTGACAAATGACAAACGACAGAAAAACCACAATGCATGATGTATCTAGGTCCTTTTTGTCAGTTCATTCTGCCTTTATGACCAGATGAGCTAAACAGAACTAGAAATAAGTAAAGCGGCAACAGATGTCCATGTAAATATATTAGAAATTTAATGGAAAAATTCTAAGTCAAGCAAGCACCATAAATTCTTGCCTGAAAATGATGAAATTGATCAGTCTTTTTAATGTCTAGCCTCATATCAACAAAAGCTACACAAGTTAGGGAACCCAGAACTATCTCTTGCAATAAATAATCATCTATTGGAAAATGTCAAACATCAAAAGCCTGCATGACTGCAGATAATAATTTATTATGGAATGACCATATTGATAAGCTTTATTAAAAACTGTCATCCAAAAATGCCCTTGTCAGCTCAGCAGAATCAAAACATATTTACCTATGGAAACTTGAAATCTACACTACAAGTCAAATATTCTTCCAACAATGGATTATTGTTCAAAATGTATGGGGAAACTGTGCTAAATCTGAGCTTGACAGGATTTATAAACTTGAGAAATAAGCAGTACATGTCATTTTAGATGCATCTATTGATCATCCCTCAAAAGCATTATTTACAGAACTCAAATGGTTTATAATATATAACAGGATAGATTTTCACAAGGCAGTTCTTTTATATAAATGTCTACATGTAACTGCACCAGAGTATCTTCAGGACTTACTCAGGATTTTTTCAACACAATGAGATCAGTATCACATGGAAACCTTCTAGCACCAAAACCAAGAACAGAGCAATTTAAAAAGAACTTCCAATACTCTGGTACAGTTCTGTGGAAAAAGCTTCCACTACATGTAAAATCTGCTGAAAATATTAGAGTATTTAAGAAGAGATATCATGAGCATGTATGTGCTTCTAATAGATAATGGAATTTAGTATTTTTATACTAAACATGTTAAAATAAACAGTAATTATTACTATTTTCATATAATGTGCATTGTTATACTCTCCTTAAGAGGACCTCAAGCGAGAATAGTCCTTGGCTAATGAGTCACCCTCTATAAATAACGCATTACTATTATTATTACTATGATTATTTACCAACCAATATGAAAATAATGGAGGACAAAGTTCTAAGACACATAGGGCGAGAAACTGTAAAACTCAAACCTGATATGGATCTTTCAAATATAAAAACTCACTCCAGATCTGGTTTAAATCCTTAAAGTTCTTCAAAATTGTGGAGTGGAAACTAAACAACAAAGTTTGAAGTCAAACTGGGGCTACAGCTACAACCAATTAGTCTCACATGAATTTCCTTTACAGATTAATGTAACCCCTTTAATTACTTGCAGAATTTTTCTAATTTCACTCCTTGTATAATTGTATGGTTTAAAGTTTACAGCAAAAACTTGACAAGAAACTAGAGTTAGAAAATGTATACACAAATTATGATGCTCATTTCTGGAACAGAAATATACTCCACAAAAAAAAATGCCCTGCAAGTTCCTCTTTCTTAAACATACAAATTGTATGTCACACCCTGTTTTGCATCCCCAGCTTCATGAGCCAACTAACTTTTCCTTACGAAGAAACAAGCTACAAAATTATGAGGGTCACAAAGACCTACTTTTGTTGGCATTGCACACCCCTAGAGGTATCCATGCACAACAATGTAAACGCCTGTAATGAAATGCACTGAAAAAGCTTATCTAGACATGTAACTTTACAAAAAACAGTTATACCCATCCACATTCATGGAAATGCATACTTTCCACATCTTTGGAAGGAAAATAAAAAGATATGTACCTAACATTATAGGAATTATAATTACCTATGGAAAACTTGGCTGAGAATCCTGTGTCAGTAAGAGCTTGATCTGTGATGAACTTTAGTTTGATAATCCCTTCATTTGACTTGACTGGGTCTGGAAGTTGATTTCCTGTGAATCCCATCCCACTGTGGACAGCTGTTTCTGAACTGTTAATAAACACCTAGAAAAGAAAGTCAGCCTTTACTGCAAACTAAAAATTGTTCTCCTGAATATCAAAATTCACTCAAAATGGCTGCAATAAACCAGCTATATATATATATATATATATATATATATATATATATATATATATATATATATACTTCAACAAGTTTTATAAACTGTTACAGTATACAGTAGCATGTCTTAAATAAAGCAGTAATCCAAATAACATGGGTTTAGGTGACCAGGATCTTACCATATGTACACGAAGGACAGGACTAGGAGTTGCCTATAAACAAGCGCTAACCCTGCTTCTAATTGCCAAGTTCAAACAGAAACAAGTACTAATGTTATGTTAGTGTTTTATACAAAATGAAAGGAATTAAAATAAAGTATTCTTGGAATTTGTTAGTCACTTTTTATGGATTCATTTTTTGTTTTCTGCAAAGAAAAGATTAGAGTAGGATTTTACCAAATTATTTATATACTAACAATGTAGTGATGCTTAGTAGTTATAAATTCCTTTTTCTTATAACCTACCCATAAGATGTGGAAAAGGTGAGAAGAAAACTGGTAACTGTCTTGAGAGATACTTAGTATTTAGCATAGTTACTACGAAGATAATTTATTTTTTACTATGTATCAACACCATCTACCTGGACAATGTCTGTACTGTTCAGGGAGGAGTTTGTGTCTGCACTGTTCAGTGAGAAGTCTGTGAACCTCAAGGTCATCCCCTTGCCTATGGCTGTAACATTTAGGATCCACTGGCAGCTAACATTGTTGGGGTACTGTCTGTTGTATGCATCCTGAGTAAACCCTGGAGACTGGATTATTCCCTCATATGCTGAAATCACCAAGGAACAACCTGGAAAAAAAATATATTGAATCTTCACCCTCCATAAATAACACAAAAGAGTTAAAAGTTCCAGAGATCAATTTACTTCATTCCATAAGACATTTTCATCATACAAAGATTATTCAAATGGAAACTTTTCTAGCTGACAACCTTATCTGAGATCTGGCAGATTTAGTTTTGAAGTTCACAACATAATTAAATGCACTCCCATCAAAATAACAACAAGGTCACTATAAATATTAATAAGGTCACTATAAATAACAAGGTCACTATAAAACAAAAACAATTAGTAATTGGTGTAAAACAGAATGAAAAAAAATTTAACAATCATAGCAAAGTTTGACGAAAACTCTAATATGGCTGACAAGTTGGCATATAAATATCAAATTTACCTTTCTTGTAGCGGAGTTTGAATCCTTTACCATTTCCTATGTCAGTCTTCATCCTCATCTGTATGGTTCTTTTTCTAGAGATGTATATACTAGGATTAGGTACAGATGTGAGATTAGACAATGCTACTGTATCACCATCTCTCACTGTCAATGATCCAAGAATGTCCATTTCCAAAAACTGAAAGTAAATGACTATAATAACTAAAATATATCGGGGCGGGGGGACAAATGTACCTACTCGTCACTACTGCCTTGCAGCTCTTCTGGGATGAATCTACCTTCATCCTCAGTTCTTTTTTCCTCTGATTTTTCTTAACAGCAGTACTGTCCTGAGCTTAGCAATATCTGCATCTGCCTGTCAGAATCTTGATGTCAGCATTATTTGCTGATGTTGAAGCCTGCATCATTTTCACCATATGCAGATCTTGATCATAGCATCATTTGTACATACCTGTCAGATCTTGACTAGTCAGTAAAGTTTTGATAAAAGGTAATTTTTACCAATATTTTCTGTTGTTTGGGTTTAACACTGTTTTTCAGCACATAAGAGCAAATACATGGCAGTCAGTACATCTGGTGGAGGAATAACCCAGAAAAATCCTGAGAAGAACCACTAACCTATCAGAAGCTACTGTACTGGCAAGCTTTTTGATATACAAACATTGCCCAAACCTGAGACTACATGGTCAGAATCAGGTGTTAGGGATCTGTAAAGACAAGCAACGTAGACCATTTGGTCATCTGGATACCATTTTAGCAACAGTGAAACAGTAAGCAGCATGTAAGCATCATCTGCAAGGTTCTAACAGCCATCTACAATAAAATAATCTGGGCCACAGGTAGCTGAGTGGCCTAAGGCACTCACTTTTACAGATCTCTAACATTTCACCTGTGTCCAAGTTTGTCCTGGGATATTCCTCCACCAAAATATACCGGCCACCATACAGTTTATCATGTACAAAAGATGGCATTAAAACCATAAACCAAAAGCTGAAAAATAATGACAAAGTAAATTTGGTGAAAAGCTTGATGGGGCAGGCAACTGGATGGCAGTTTGAAAACAAATGCATGAATCAGATAACTTCATCAACATGGTAAATTAGACAGCAGCTGCAGGAGTTCATTTTTTTTAGGTAGGATGTGTTTTGCATCTTTGAAAAACTAATTTTTTCTAGTTCAATATGTTCTTTTATGAATACTTATACAAACATAATACCTTAAGAGAACTACTACTACCTTGCAAATCCAGCTCTCCCTGATAAGTTTTAGCTGAGAAGAAGCTAAACATTACCTGCTCACCTAGATGGTGGTCAGGCAAAATGATGTCCCCTTGGTATGGGAACTAGTGCCACATCCCAAGAATCTCTCAGTGGAGTGAAAGGCATGCTCTCTATATGGATATTAGGAGGTGAAGGAGATACATTCCCTTACCCCAAAGATGCCATCTCTGGTATCCTAAGGCATGTGAGACAGCTACTAGATAACCCGGCTGAAGAAGACTCCATCTGTCTGGCAGAAGCTTCCCAATGGGAAAATTTTCCTTCCATTAAATCTAGCATAAACCATGAAGCCACATCTTAAGAAGCTGTTGATGACCTGGAAAGGTGATCTATTGTGCCTGACTATAGGTCCCACCAGATCAAGCTGAGTCCTTTGGGACAAAACATCTTGAAGGTAAAAACTGAAGAATGTGGACTTCAATCTCCATCCCATCGCATGGATAATGTCAGTTAGAGGACAGTTATTTTCAACGGCTTCACTTGTGGCAACTGCTCTAACATCACAAGTCAAAATGCATAGCAAATTCATTGAGCTGGAGTTATTTCCTAATATGCAGAGCGAATAATCCACTTAATCCAGGATTAAAGGGTCTGTGCTGTTCTATCATTCTGTCCCTGTTTAAGAGCTGATAATAAACATGATCTCCACATATGCAATGGCTTCTTTATTTTAAGATACTATTTTCAAGTTCACACTATACTGTGAAGGTGATCTTGAGAAGTATCCAGAGTAGATTGTGATTTCATAAGTCTGGTTACCAATGGATGGGAGCTTGTTCTTGATAATGAAAAATGGTACCATTAAAATTGAAACTGACCAATCTCGTTGGATCTGCATATGATTCTGTTCCACTGATAAGGCATGTATTTCAATGATTCTGGCTGCTGATATTAATGTAAATGAGGAAGCAGATCTAGTATAAAAGATAAGCCAATGATGCCCTTGCAAGTGGGGAGAATCATGAGTGATATTGATTTATGCTGATGCAATTCCAAAGTGCCTTTGTGATGCAACCTTGAATGGTTGCTAAGAGAGTTGATCCAACTGTCAAGTTTGATCTCCAGCTGGACCATATAATCATTGCTTTGAGAACCCAATAAAGTGACAGAGGACTAAGACATCCACTGTCATATGGAGCTCAACTCAGCTGACAAATGAATACCTTTGCAGACGAATTGCTCCAAAGAGGCATAGAACCAACCATTGCATGAATTCAAATCTCTTTCCCAGGGAACATATTCTTCTTACTTGAATAAAGATTCCAGACCTAATCGACCAAATCTTGAAAAGGAACGAGGTCTAAGATGTTCTAGTTTGTATCCTGTTGTAGGCAAAACACAGAACTTCTGAAAGCAGTCTGAGTGGGGCATGAGATCATGCCTCTTTAAGTCCACAGTGATTGCATAGTCTTCACAATGAACAGCATTGGGACCTGCTGTATTCCATCGCAAACTCAAGAGTGCACCCGAGTTGACTGAATGTGCTTAGGCTGAGGATCAACTGACAAGTGCTGTGTTGTAGCTCAGTCAGTCATGGCCAAAGGTTTAGTACATGTCCTGAACATGATTCCAAGTACACAAGCACCATCTTGGAACCACAGGGATCCATGATGTTGTCATGGTAAATCTCCAAACAGCCACAAAGATTGCAGTCTTCTTCCTTCCGGGATCTGAGAAAGACCTCCCTCTAACTCTTCCACTTAGGTGTTGTTGGACTGTTATACTGTGGCATATGCTCTATGGGCGTCTCTGCAAACTTCTTGGTTACCCTGTAAATCCCTCCACTATAGCTGAGATTGAAGACAGTGATTTGGAGTGAATTCCATCAGCCTGATCATTAAGGAGGAGAATGGATGATGGAGGTTGCAAGCATATCTTGCACCTTGGGCCAAGACAGGTCTGAAGCATGGGGGTCTAGGGTGGGTTCAAGAGTGGGGTTCAAGAGCATGTAATACTTTCCACCTTTTGTATTTTTGTCCATAGTTACTATTATGGCTATAGTATGTTGTAACCCTATGAAGTGGAATTCCTACGAATATGCACCCGCTAATATTCCATTGAGATTTGTGGAAGGATATCAGCTGTGGTCTGCAAACTGAGGATCGTCCGAAAATTGGATATAAGGTTCATCCCATGGTCATGACATTTTGAAGGAAAACAGGAATCATTTGTAAATCATTACTAATGATATATTCCTTGTCCCTCCTTAAAGCCTGGCATGGAATCAGTTTGTAATTGTGCAATTTCTAAATCTGGTCCAATTCCTTCTCATTTAACAAATAATATGCTACTGTAGTGTAAAAAATAATTGACATACTCAGTCCCAAAATGTCAATAACTGTTCAGATTTGGGAAGTATTTGAAAGTAGAATATTCCGTAGATACTTCTCACCTTATGTCAGAACAGTACACACGGCAAGTGTTGTAGTACACCTGGCAGGCGATGTAGAAAAACGAGGACTTAATTGATCCAAGCAAGATATAATGACAAGGGAACTTGAATGCCCATTTCATTGTCCATAGAGTGAGTTGGTGAGGTTGATGTCAATAGACTGGGCATCGTCTGAAGAGAATGCCTAGCAGCACAATGTGAGTTAGATTGATCCACGAAAGTGACAATATAGACTCCACATTATAAGCAGAGTGCAGCACTATGTAAGATTGATCAATAAGAGTGCCTGTATAAATTGACCATCAGCCACAGAGTGCCTTGCATCACTTTGTGAGTTAGACTGATCATCATCCATAGAGATTGCCTAGCAGCACTGTGAGTTAGTCTGATCATCATCCACAGAGAGTGCCTAGCAACACTGTGTGAGTTAGATTCATCATCATCCACAGAGAATGCCTAGCAGCACTGTGTGAGTTAGACTAATCCATGTGTAACTGGTTTCATGAAGTGGGTATAATGGCCCTAAACTGGACTTCATCTTCTGGAAGAGCTTGGCAGCACTATGCAAGTTGTGGAACTGGACAAGATTGTTCCCTGGTGGCTGATACTTTAAACTGATAGTAGTCATGATCCTTGCAATCAATTATATGGCCAAATCCAGTCACGGAACATGGCCATCTTGGCTGGCAAGATGTAGTCCAGTTCTTAAGGTTGGGATGGGGTATGGCATATCCAGTCCATAATTATGATATGCAAGACTGGAACTGATGCTTGTTGCTGCTCTCTATGTCACTGCCCTGGAATGATATGGTATGAACCCTTGTGTGCAAGCAATGCTTCCTTCCCTCAAGTTATTACTGACTTCTGTCCATAATAGACAAGTATGACAGGTACTGCAGGAATGACAACCAGAGAAAATTACCCAGTTATGCAGTTATCATGGAGATCTTGCCATGGTCTAAATCTGCAAGACAAAACAGAACAGAAACTATATAAATTTAGCAAAGTAAGTGTCCTGTTTTGAACTTGTAAGAAAGCGTGCAGGTTGACACACCGACAAACACCAGAAGAGGGGTTCACCTGACCTGTACAGGTAGAAAATTATCCAAAGTATTAATAATCTGAAGTGGATGCTGTATAACAATTTGAGTTACAAATGAACTGTAGGCAGGTGAATTAGACTGCCTGTCCAGATAGAATCACTGAAGGATCACTTATAGTACTTGCATGTGCAAAACATAAATTCTAATAACAGCTTACCCAATAGAAGGTCAGTTGTTTAGATGCTTATACAGATAAAAATGCTCAAGCATCGCTGACTGCATGAGCTGAACTCTACTGAGTAAACCATGTACCGACCTGTACTTTACTGACCAGAAAAGAAAGCAATACAGTAATATAAACAAACTTCTATACTACAGACAAAAACCTGCGCATAAAAAGGAACTGAAGCACCAAACAATGTAGGATCTACAATACCAATTGTGAGACAATGTACCTGTAGGAATAGGTCTAACGACAATCTATACAGGTAAAATTAATAGTCACATATTACATTTCACGATATGTTAAGAGATGGCCTAATGAAGACAATGCAGCATCAATATACCATATCATTTCACAATAATACATGTAGGAAGGCTCCTAATGACAGCATGTACAGAAAAATTTAGTGAAGCTTGGTGCCCAGATGCTAAAGCATTGGCATAGAAAACCTACCTGTATATATCTGGTCATTGCAGAAATTATAAACACATTAATTTTTCCATAGCCCAATACAGACTTGCAAGCATATATATAAGTTAAAACTATAGCCAGAACTATTGTGAAGTTGCATAGGCTACCCATGCAAGTAAGTAAATACTGTCAAGTGATGGCAAATTGATTTAATGAAAGGCAGAACTTTATCATCATAGGAAGAAAGGAAAGCCGAGTGGTAGTCTCCTAAGGTATAATGATAGATTAAAATATTCAAAATAAGAAAGAAAAGACTTCAATGCAAGGATATGCTCATAACATCTGAAAAGCAGTTTTTCTCTGCTGAAAGATACTGTTCCTAATAAATGTGATCTTTTTGTATTGACTGAGTGGTCTACTGCATACACATGACAGGACTTGTTGGATTGACTGATTGGTCTACTTCATACATATGACGGGCCTTGTTGTATTGACTGATTGATCTACTGCATACATATGACAGGACTTGTTGGCAGGAGGATAGTTAAAACTGGTTACACAGAACCTGACAAATATTCATGAATTGTTTGTAATAAGCCATACTTAATGATGGATCAGACCTTAATGTTCTTGACACAGCCATGATTATGCAATATATCTGTACAAAAGATGTTATGTAGAGGGGAAGGGTAAGTGTAATACATCAAAAGAGAACAAAACAAAACATGACAACATACAAATGCATATGGTTCAAAATGTATAAGCAATATCACAGAAATATATAAATTAAGCTTCGTAATTACTTTTCTATAAAGTTATTCACATCCATGTATCCTGAGTTGTAAACAATCTAATTGTTTCCATTAAAATGCTGATACTCCCAAACCTATTGACAGATTATATCATTTCTTCTCATACAATACACTAGCTGATGTTTTTACAGAACATGAAAACTTCAGACATAACCCATGTTTTGCAAAAAAAAACTACTTTGTCAAAACATATACAATAAGAGGCAAATTAAGAAGTATCAATCTCAACACTTAAACAAATGTATTTTACAATCCTGTTTATGGCACATGGTGTTTTCTACTGTTTTACTATGTTATTTATTATGGGCCAGAGGCCTAAAGTACTGAAGAAACTTTTGGTTCTCTTCTGTTCCATTCTTAAACCTGTTCACACATCACAAACTGACAACAGCTTTGTTTTGAAAATCATTTAACTCTAATCACAAATTTAAACTACTTATGAGACAAAAACTACTCACCTCGATTGATATGACATCATTGTCACTAGTAATTGTCCACTCAAGGTCAAGATTCAGCAGATTGGTGAACTGGCCATAGAAAGGAGATGTCAGCTCCTGCCATGTGGTTGTGGCTGTCATGTTTCTGGACTGTTCCAGCTCAGTAATGTCTGTGAGAGCGAAGTAAATACATAACTACCTACTGTGTGGAGAAAGAGCTTTAAATATACACAGCTAACTACCATGTGCAGAAAGAGGCTGGCCAGGTCAAACAATAATACCTCAAAATTATCAAGCTTACAAAGCACGTTATAGGGAAAAGAATCACATCCCTTCATATCCTGCATTATTATCAAAATGATTCACAAGAAACCTAGACTAACCAAATACAGTTATTGCACTGTCCAGCCCTAATTAATGGATCTAGGTATGACTAAAAAATAACACAACTCAAAAAAGAATACATCATATAGGTGTCATGTGGTGAATAATATTATCATACTTAATGCAAAACCCTCTTTCATTCCTATGATCCTCAGGTACTGAAAGACAAAGTTCCATTGAACTTATATATTATGTGAAACAGCTTTTACCTCTTTCAGCCCCTGTGACATTGACCTCTGACCTTTTTAATGTGGAAATCAACATGTTTCTTCCTAGTCACAAATGCAAGCTGCTTAAAAATTTGGTAATTGTATATGGTGAAGAACAAGAGTTATTTGGCATAAATGTAATAGTCATACAGAGAGATCAATCAAAAACATCACAACAGCTTTATGGTGGGCGTGTAAATAAACATTTTACAAGCATGGCTCAGAAGAATAACAGATAAATTGCCTTTCTCAATATACAAGTTAATTAATATAAAATTATCAAACATGATGCTTAAGTAGTCATGACATCACTAATGTGGCTGACATTAATGAACGTAACTGCAGCCATATGTCATGGAATGTGTGGCCCAAAGTTTGCAAGAGTATTATATTCCAAAGTAAATAATGAATAGGTCATGTTGCCATGTACAGCATTACCCAGGGTGTGTCAGTTGTAGTTCACATTAGTACAAGTCATGTTGCCATGTACAGCATTACCCATAGTGTGTTTTAGTTCTTGCTGTTGGGAGTACTGTACAAACATAATGCTGAAGAGGGATGCCATCATCAACTTTCTGGCAGCAAAGGGATTCCAAAGCCTCATGCTCCCGTCAAAAGTTGCCATGAGTTATATTATTCTGACCTTGTGTGACAAGGAAATAAATATGCAAAGTTACAAGATCTACATAGGCCGAAAATGTTCCAACTGTGGAGTTACAATAGTCAGATCTAGGCTACAGCCAGCAATAGAGACGTGCACAGATGTTATAGTAAAGTGGAAAAAGTGGACATTCGTCTAAGAGAACATAAGTGACCACACTGGAATGAATAAAACATTATGTAAATGGCAACATACTACACTGTGAAGCACACTGGACCAAGTTCTTTCAGAACTGGAGGAAAAACTGCTTTCCTTGTCATGCCACCTCATCATGCCACTTAACAAGTGCAGATTAGCAATAGGAACTTTTGTCAACTTAAAAGAAAGTCTCCCAGAAAACTGGATACTACTTTGTATGGATATTGCTGAAAAATCTGGGTGTTTCTAGCAAAACGAGGCACAAGGGGCTCACTGGACTTGCCTATAAGTACCAATTCATCCAGTGACTGCCCATTACCACAGTTCACAAGATCATGACAAATTCACAGAACCCGTGATTTTCATATCAAAAGAACTGCAGCATGATGCACATTCTTTTCAATATTCCCACATGATTGCCATGTGTGAGCTCCAATCCAGAGGACTCCAGTTCACAACAATAATTCATTTTTCTGATGGTTGTGCCTCAGAGTACAAGGGAAAAACAAGTTTTGTTTATGTCTCATGTGGGGATGAAGATATTGGTGTACCAACAGAAAAACACTTTTTTGGCATCACCATGGAAAGACCTTTGGGATGCAGAGATTGGTATTCTCCAGAGTGTGGTTTCAACTGCTGTCAAAGCTCAGCAAGCCAAAGTTTCAACAGCTAAAGAAATGTTCAGCTTTTGCACAAGGTTTCTGAAACAGCCAGAATCAGACAAGACCCACAGTAACAACAGGAGAAAATTCTATTTTGTTCCTCAAGAAACAAAAAAAAAAGCAAAAAGCAGACACCAGAAAATTCTATTTTGTTCCTCAAGCAACAAACAAAAGGCACAGACCAGACAGGACTGGACCAGAGATTAAGACCATGGCTGGCACTTGGACGCTTCACTGTGCTCATGACTTAATGCCACATGTCCTGTACAACCAAGAAAGGAGCTGCTTCTATCTAGCCTGCACATCTGAGGAGAGCCTGTGTGCAAAATGCAGCCGTTTGTGGCAACTGGAAAATGGAAAACTTGAAAAAGAAGACTGCAAAACAAAACAGATTTTTAAGAAAATTGACAACAAAGTTTTGATTTGCATTGTATTTACTTTTTTTTTATCAAAATGAGTGCACTGTTTTGTTTTTGTTGATCAGATTGGCAATAAATATAAATCATATTTGTGCCTTTAGACTTTAAGACTAAATAAAGTTTACTTCCTGATTAATTGTCAGCATGTATTTGTTTTCTAATTTCATTGCATTTGTTTCTGTAATCTGGTCATTGGATGCTTTTTTGTGTTATCTAATATTGTAAAGTACTTAGACCTTCTACAGATTAGGCATTGTAGAAGCTACATGTTATTATTAGTAATATTGTTATTATTATATTTACTGTTTCATATTTTTGTACAGAAAAATTTCCTGGATGCAGCAATTTTAGCTCAATTACTTAAGGGTATGCTGTGTTTTCAGCAGCCACTGAAAATTCTCTTTCCTTTAAAAATCTATTTTATACATGTTCGTTTGACACGAACAAATACATTATCTTTTTGTCTTTTGTTTTAACAGAGCCAACCGAAGGCCCAACAAATGCATCTGTTAATAAAAACAAATCCAGCCTTTGCTATGAACACACCAACAGTGCCAGCCAGTGTCACTGCAGCACCAGTATCAGAAGCTGTAAGAACTGTGCTTAAGAAGCTGTAACAGCTGTGCTTTAGAAACTTTAATAGCTGTGCTTCAGGCTAATTCAGTCAGGTAAGCTTTTGCAAGAATAAAATAACAGGTACAAGTGATAGCTCTGGCATTCTGTACTTAAAACTGTGACTGAGCAAAACTGTTCATAGCTTTTAACACATTCTTGAGACTAAGAACCATAATTTAAATTGATGCTTCTACCATTTTGATAAAGATTATTTTTTTCTCACTGTTATTTATAGCCAGTAGTTTATCCTGTTTGCTTAAAATTTTTGTTGAATATTTCAGAGCTGTTTAGTTTCTCTTAGAGTCTCAATTCAGTTGAACTACAAAATTTCCTTATTCAAACTCTGTGTTGTGGTAGCTTGTACACTTTCTCATGATTGATGTCAAAACGGATAGCTGACATACATGGGTATTGGAACTTTATAGGCTTTAGTTTAAAGCGATGGTAATAGATATTAGGAAAATATTTTATATGCAGTGTTTGTGATTAATTTTAAAGCTTGTAACAGCTTGTGCTGCATACTGCAGGTGCTTTAAGTCCAGGAAGATGATCTTGAGGTGCGGTGCGGTACCTCTGCCAGAAGGATGGGATATATTATTTCTCTGGCACAGAGAAAAATGCCTGGACTGTGTGTGATGACACTATTGGACATCTTGATATTGCCCATATTGCCAGTAGATTGTGCCACTAAGTTTGAAAAAATAAATCCATTTAAAATTACACAAGTTGTGTGTTTTTCTGCACCTTTATTTAGTCTGTCTATCACATGTAACAGTGTGACTGTCACATGTAACACTGTGACACCATCCATTATACTGAGCATGATTAAAGAGGACAGCTTCATATCATTCACATATACACATTTAAAATATGATTCACACACACTCACAACAAATTACATCTGTAATAGTAAAATCCTTTCCGCCAAGTAAAGGGTGAACACTAGTGTCATGTGTGTTACAGTGTGACAATTTTTAAAAAATGATCAACTGAAAGTTACATTCAACACAGATTTTGACAATTTTGTTTTTAAATCTTTCTTTCTATTTGTACTAAATGAATGGATAGCAAAGGTCTTAAACCGCGGGGTTTTTTTTATTGTATGTTCGGGGTACTTTTATGTCAACTGTAACACACGTGACACTCTGGCACCTATTTTCTTCAAGCTGCAAGCATGTGAAAACAAATTCACTCACTGATTTTCTGTTTCTACACTGGGCCATCTATTATGCAAATATTTAACAAAATTTACAATTTTTATTTTTGACAACAGTCCATCCTAGCAGTTACCAATTCTGGAGAACTACTCATATGCATTGTAGAATATCTTTCTCTATTCTTGAGGGAGGTTAAAATTTTATTTGATTCAAGAGATAAAGCAGCGAGTTATCCTTTTTAATGACCTTATCAACTTGCATTTTATAGCACAATATCATAATGCCAATTAGATTTTCATTTTCAAACTGTTGTATATCCATTCCTTCTATCATTATCACATTTCTCAGCTTTTACTCTCAAGACTTGTTCGACTATTATCATGACATTTGATTTCGCTGCACTTATCTTCATACCACTGCGCTCAGATCAGTTATTTATTTCTACCAGATATTTGATTTAGTACTATCTCATGGCCAGTTGATCCAACATTATATAACATTGTTTCATCTACATGTACGAACGTACTGGTGGTTGATGGCTTAATGTGATGTGGTAAATCATTGATGAACAGCAGAAAGAGTAATGTTCCAAGAACTGATCTTTGCAGAACACCCAACTTTATCAATTTCTTATCTGAACGTTAATTAAAATAAAAAATTTGTTGCTGTCTGCCTTCAATATATTTCTGAAACCAAGTTAAGCTTTCATTGTTAACTTGATATATGCTAGTTTTACAAGCATGATTTTGTGATCTACGCTATCAAAGCCTTTGTAACCTTTGTAATGTCAAGAAACCTACAAGGATATCTTGACCCATTGCTGTTAAACAATCAAACACTGTTCTTGTTAGTGTAGTCTGGCAGGAATGTCATTCAAGAAAGTCTGATTGTCATGAATGTAGTACACCAAATGATTCCAAGTAGTTTGTATTCATCACAGGCTTTGCACATAAGCCAACTGTCTCATGATCCCGGCAAGCTGATCAACTGACTAATCTAAATATTACTGTTAAGATTTACATCTGTTTCCAACCTGTTTTTCAAGTGAAACTTACACACGATGACTGACAAAAGAGTCAGTCCTATGCTCAATAGTTACATGAAAGTTGCCAATTATTAGTGAAATTATTATTTTGTCATGGTTCATGCAACAAAAATCAGTGATTAAGTTAGTGATAATTCAATTTATAGGATGGATTTAACTGAGCAGGATATGATAATCTTGAATAGAACAATAATTTGGTAGAGAATATTATGCATATTTTATGATATTTCTGAACTGTCTACATAAAATAATTTTGATAGCGTAATAATATTAATATTTTGTGTATGGTATTTGTTGAAAAACCACTTATGAAAGGTGAACCTGTGTAAAGATATCAGCTGTGTACAAGGGCCAGTTTTGCCATTTCCTATGGGTGAGTGATATCGACAGGACTGAATGTACATACAAATCTATCTACATAAGCATATGAACATGCTATCCAAATGTCACCTGTCAGCAGCAATTAATTTTTCTGTAACTGTTCAAACATGATTTTCACTTAGAATTCTACGTCAAAACAATTCAAAAACTTATTAAACCTAAAACTTGAAAAGCAAGAAAATTTAAACAGGTCATCTTTATAAAATTAAGCATATAAACCTATACCTAGACAAATTTTAATTGCTAAAATCAAGTGGTTTTGTTAACCATGCAAAAAATGTTACAGCAACAAGTCCAAAAGCAATTAAAAATATTGCTTTCATGAGATAACAATCTAATCAGGTAATTTAAACATGCATACAAAATGTCTAACAAATATTATTCATATAGTGATTTTTGCAGTAATATACCAATGAGATTCAAAATATGGATGGACAGACAGACTGGACAAAATAAAGAGGATTCTGTTGGATATGAGGAAATACTAATAATCTTTGACCCACAAATAGAGGCTCTCGAATGGGTAATGATTTAAAATTGAATTTACGGAAAGAGTTTAATAATGTCCAGCTTTTGCAAGCCTTGACATTATCCAAAAAGTTTCATAAATTTAATATTGAATCATTATCCGTCTGAGGTTCTGTTTATCAGTTTCTTTACTGTAATGAAAATAGAAAAAAGAAGAATTGTTTTCTTCATTCTAACTCAGATGATGTGCCATTCATTTGTTGCATGTAAAAAAGTAGTCCCAAATTAGTGTTGATTTTTGGGGCAGTTTTACAACCAATAAAATTTAAAAACATATTCGTTCACAAATTAGAATTATAAGAGTAATTGTCCTTCACAATAAATGGAACAACTGACTCAGAGAACATCATTTCTAAACTCAGAATGTGTATAGAACTTCTGTGTGATGTCACACAGTATGATTCACTGAGGTTAGACAATCAATGTAACTACGTTGATATCTCAGGTATGTCACTTTCAATACTGGAAGTTGTTGGATATTCATCTGAAAGGATTATTACTGGATGAAGAATTTCTATATTTACTGTAATGTATTTGTGACTGGATATTTGCATTGGTTGATTTGGAACATGAGACAGTGGGAATTACATAAGAGATCAGATTTTTTTAGCTATTTACCACGTAAAAATAATGTGGTTTTAACAGGTCTAAGTCAGTTGTGAGACAGGTTTATGTCTATATTCTTCCAGGAACAGAGGTGACCTTATTATCTTCTAGAAGTAAACATTTAAACCACTCTTTTATATAGGGCAAATTTATTGTTACAGGATTACAGCCCACCACTTCTCTATGCACACCATCAATGGACCACTGCCCTTAATTTTATTTCTTGTTGTTTTTGTTGTTTGAGGTTTAATGCCATTTTTCAGCATAAGATAAAACAGTAAGTGGCACAACAAGCTTCAGTAGGGTAAATTTGCCATATCAGAAAGATATGACCTTTTTTCCTCAGGTCCTTTTGATCCATCAATTCGAAAAATGGTTGCCAAAATATTCATACTATTAGTAAAATGAAAACTTTTCATAAGGCAGGGTAAAAAAAAATTCCCATGATTGCAGCCAATCAGTAAAGAGAATACTGTGCAAGAATATCATGGGCTTATTTGGACCAATCAGAATCACATAAAGTGACATGTTGGTGTGTGGTAATATCAAAAGTATTCAAATGCACACACTATATGCAAAGTGTAAAGACAATGTGATGAATATAATTATACTTTATTTTTTAAAGCTTTTCCTTGAGTTAATTTGGTAGCTGTGTCTTAATGTTGCCAAGTTAATGCTAATTACTTTCTAATACTACTGAAGGCTAGCTTAAATCAATAAAGCATTGTTACAGATGCTTAAGGCACAGGCATCTAAATCTATGCTAGACTTCACATGTTGTGAAGATCTGTATGGCTTAGGCCTCTAAGTTTATGTCAGACGTCAACAGCTGTGAAGACACTTAAGGCTTAGGTATCAAAATTTAAACCAGACTTCACATTTTGAAGATGCTTAAGGCTTTGGCATCAAAGTTTATCAAACACTTCACATGTTAAGATGCTTAAGTTTAGGTATCTAACTTTATGTCACACGTCACATGACGAAGTTATCAACTGTAATTATGTGTTTTTGATCAGTAAATTTAGTCTGATTTATTAAAAATCAATAAAAATTGTACCAGTTTTATAAATTGGTTTCTGTAGAATAACCATGACCTTTTGTCGTTTTACTTAAAATTCAATAAAAATTGTACTAGTTTTATAAATTGGTTAGTGTAGAATAACCATGACCTTTTGTCGTTTTACTTAAAATTCAATAAAAATTGTACTAGTTTTATAAATTGGTTAGTGTAGAATAACCATGACCTTTTGTCGTTTTACTATCAACTTATGGTGATCATGCAGTAGAGTCAATAATGAACAACTGGATGCCAATATTTTTGTAAACAAATAGGAAAGCCTACATATACCAAGTTTCTTACTTCAAAACAAAATCAAAAAGACATACACAAAATGGGACATGTTGTTGTAGGGTTTAACACTATTTTTCAGCACACGATAGGCTATACATGGCGGCCAGTATTAATGGTGGAGGAAGAACCTGGGAAAAGCCCGGAAAGAACCACCGACTCATGAGAAGCTACTGGCAAGCTTTCTCACATACCCACATCAGCCGAATCTGAGACTCGAACCCACGCAGACAGAGGTGAGATGGCAGTAATCTGTAACAGAGAGCGCTTTAGACCACTCGGCCACTCGGGGCCCCAGAAATGGGACATAAGTAATCAATTCAGAAATCTGTTCATACAAAAGATGGGAAGGGACATTAAACCTTTTGAAAAGCAAATTCATGCGATCTTCGTCATATCAGGAAAATAATATGAAACATGAAAACAAAGGTTTTGGTATTGTTTTAAATTACTGCTATATCTCCTGTCTCTGTGTAGAAAACAAGGGAGAAAATGAGAATGAATTTGATGTTTTCCTTTCCATGTTTAACATTCTTATTTTCTTTCTTAAAAGACAAAAGAAAGACAGGTATGCATACATGTTGTCCAGTTAACGCTAAATCCTGTTGTCCTGATGATACTGTCATCCATTACAAGGCGGATGAATATGAAGTTATTGGAGGAAAAAAAAGTGCTAGGTTGAAGATTCCCTGTCATGTTGGCCAGCAATGTGGATGTAATGAAAGAAAGGCTACTGCTCCCTGTCCACACCTGTAGGAAGTCTGCCATCTCCTCTATAGTCAATGCTGGCAACTAGAAGAGAAACATCATAAATAAAATTCTTTTTCATTACATATCACATTCTTGTTTAAATTATGACATCAACAATGCTAGAGACCCCATACATTATCCCCATGCTATTGTTTCAGAAATACATAAAAGAAGTTTTGGTTTTAATTACTGTCAATTCATTCATAGCTAGTAATCTTTACAATATCATCTATGAAAATAAAATAATTCCTATGTAATATCAAGCTATGCAAGGTACACAAATTTTCATTTTATTTGCTTTGTAACAAAGGATTCCATGTGATTGAATTTGACACATGAACAGTCAATAATCTAGAGTCAATAAGCCAGTACTTGAAATGTACCTAGTATTTTAGATTTAGTAATTATAGTAACTGTATGAGAAAATTTTGATGCAAATGTTTAGTTACCCTTAGTGCAAACTGACTCTATTGTTTGGTAATGTTCCTGCCTTTACGATAAAATTCATTGATTTATTGATGTATCAATGACTGCCATGTACCTACAAAATGTTTGCACACAATGACAGAGATCGAACAAAGGAATCGTGTTATGGGACTGGACTATCGCATGAAATAGTTGCCAAGCAGAGTTTAGCAAACAAAGTCATAAGTTTCTCCACTACTTTTGTGACAGAGTATAAAATGATAGCATTGTCAAAATTAAGCAGAAAACCTCAAGATTGCAGACAGGGTGGCTGCACCATTAAAGGCTGTATTAACAACAGGTATATCACATGACTGTGCACCTTCATCTGAATTCATGTGTAGGACTTCAAGAGAAAGCATGATGCTAGGAAAACAATGGCAGCACCCTAAAGGAACATCTGCTCAAATAAGAAACAGCTTGCAATCAAGCAATGTTCGACAACCAGCTCAAAATGCTTTCATATCTGACATCAACTAAAAGATCTGAAGTCACTGGTTGATAAACTTGGTCTCAAATCCCCAGCAGATACAATGTTCCTCAAAAGAAACAGTTGAGCATGTACTAGATGAAATGGTAACAAAGCAAATTTAACTTTGGATGCTGAAGGAAATGACATCTTGAATGAGCGTACTGAGTTTTATGACATGCAAGAATGATGTGACCAACCCATTCATGAGATTTTGACAAAATATGTAAAGTGGGTTTCAGGTCCCAGGTCTCTCGCAATAAATTTGTGGACCTGAGTGAAAAACATTAAAGGCCACAAAACAGCCAAATTTAGATGTACCCATGGTTAACCCTGATAGTTGGGCAAAAACATTTAAATCCAACAAAGAAGTGATGTCAAGCTTCAGAAGTTTCTGGTAAATCTTTCAAATGCTTGTGTTCCCTTTTTTAGGCTTATGGATGAATTAATGGGGACAAAATACAATGCACACCCAAAAATGTTAATAAACTGCTTGCTGAGACTGGTGATATACTGTAGATGCTTGTCCTCTGGGTTTTTTGGTATATCTCAAAAACAAAAACTCATTAAAACAGATCTCCATGGTGATCGTATCAACAGGGTCAACAAAATGTAAAAATTGAAGAAATTACATCATTTGTAAGACACGTGCATAAAAGCAGTGGCCTTCCTTGCACACATTTAACTAAGTAGCAAGGACAGTTACCTTTTGATTACTCCTATAGTAAACACCAGAGCATGTTTTGCTGACAAGGATGATCTGTGTAACATAAAATGGACAACTTAAGATAAATGGCTTTTATACAATTTGAATTGATTGACATCAATCCACTTCAAAATTTTTTCCACCACTAGATATGGCATGTGATTTACGGTAACTCAATCATAATGTCATAACATTATAATGGCATCATGTACAGTTACATTTTGATATAACGCTCTACTAAAACAAAATTATACCTTTATTTTGAGAATATTAAGTTTTATGTGTCAATATACCTTTATTTCAGAGAATATTAAGTTTTATGTCAATAAACCTATCATACAGATCTCTGCCTTGTGTCAGATAAAGTGTGGTTCACTGGTCCATACAATTTCATACCTGCCTCAACAAAGTTCAGTATAATATTAAGAAGAGGAAGAAAAAAACTGAAAAAAAGACATCAAATCATGGACTATAGCAATCATAATAAACAATTAATTCCATTTTACTAACTGTAAGTTTCAATGACTTAAAGAAATAAAGCAAAAATACTGTGACTTGTATTTTCATAGGATTTTTCTCACATATGACACTTTCATACATAATTAATTTCATGATTTGAAAAGGGGTCTGATACCTGTGACATAAAAATGATTAGACTGGTCTTTAAATTCAAAGACGTGGGAAGGAGTCCAATACCTGTGACATAGAAATGATGATTAGACTTGTCTTTAAATTCATAGATTTGAATGATAATCAGTCTGGTCTTTAAATTCATCGATTTTGGAAGGAGTCCTACACCTGTGAGGTAAAAATGATAATTAGTCTGGTCTTTAAATTCATAGCTTTGGGAAAAAGTCTTATACCTGTGACATAAAAATGATAATCAGTCTGGTCTTTAAATTCATAGATTTCGGAAGGAGTCCTATACCTGTGAGGTAAAAATGATAATTAGTCTGGTCTTTAAATTCATAGCTTTGGGAAAAAGTCTTATACCTGTGACACAAAAATGATAATTAGTCTGGTCTTTAAATCAATAGATTTGGGATGGAGTCCTATACCTGTGAAATTATAAAAATGATAATTAGTCTATTCTTTAAATTCATAGATTTGGGAAGGAGTCTTATACCTGTGACATAAAAATGATAATCAGCCTCATTTTTAAGTTCATAGATTTGGGAAGGAGTACTATACCTGTGACATAAAAATAATAATTATTCTGGTCTTAAAATTCATAGATTTGGGAAGGAGTCATACAGTTGCCACAGAGAATAATTGCTAATCCGATCTTTAAATTCATGGTTTATGGCTATCACAAAATTCACCAAAAGTGGTACTCCAACAAAATATAAAAATTGCAGTACAATGAAACCTGCCTTAAATTTCACTCTATTGAGCAACCACCTATATTTGTTAGGCAATAAACCCATGCTTTGGTCACCCCACCAAGATTCAGTCTTTCTAGCGATTAAAAAAAATAGAAAAATAATCATTACCTACCTTAAACAAACTTATTTTTTAATTATATTTAATCTCAGAATTTTTTTAAATTTTTGCCAATTTCACCATGAAGATGAAAATCAACACAAGATGTGACCAGTTTTATCAATAAGACTAGCATTAATCTATTGTTGCCTCAGACTTGTGAAATAGGGCAGTCTTAAACAAGGAAGAAGAACCAGCCAGGATGAAATGCTACAACAATGTGACATCTCATACCATGAATTTTCATTTGCTAAATCATCTTGAAAGTATTAATCTGAAATATTGTTCTGTAAATATATTTGAAGTCATTAGTTTGATGTAAGTACTGACTTTTTCAGTCAAGTGTAAAATGTTTTAGAAACTGCAGGAAAGACTGAATTATGGTGGGGTGAACAAAATTTAAAAATCCACCCTTTATAAGAGGAAGCTCTTGCTCCATCTTTAGAAGGCTGCTTAACACTAGTTTGACTAATCATCTGCAACTTAATGATCCACTTTAATAAGAACAGACTGGTTTGACTAATCATCTACAACTTAATGATCCACTTTAATAAGGACAGACTGGTTTGACGAATCATCTACAACTTAATGATCCACTTTAATAAGAACAGACTGGTTTGACTAATCATCTACAACTTAATGATCCACTTTAATAAGGACAGACTGGTTTGACTAATCATCTACAACTTAATGATCCACTTTAAAAAGAAAAGACTGGTTTGACGAATCATCTGCAAGACAATTATTGTTTCATTTTAATAAAACAGACTAGTTTGACTTAACCATCTGCAACTTACTGTTCCGATATAATAAGAACAGACTGGTTTGACTAATCATCTGCAACTTACTGTTCAATTTTAATAACAGACTGTATTGTCATGAAAAACTATTTTCATAGTTTTTATGAACATTGTAAACAGCAGTGTTCCATCCAGGACCCCACAAGGTGGAGAAAGTGTGTCCCCCATTCTCAACAAAAATTGGATAATTCTGGGTGCTTTAACAGTTTCACTACCATGACTTTGAATTCTGTACTACCATATTTTCCTTGCACACTCTAACAATTAAAGTTTTATCATGAGTTCAAGCACCTGATGGAAATATTACCATGTCTGAATAGCTGGTTAACCCAAAATGAAAAACATCATGGAGTTTTCCACTCTGGAACTTTTTCTCATTTAACTTTGGTGTTCCTTCATTGCTACCTTCATTTTCTGTAGCAAATACCACCATCTTTTGAAGTACTTTTCTTACCAAATTAATAAATCATTATTTTAAAAACTAAATTGTTTATTTACATAAATTTAGTCACTTTTGCCATTAATTCAACCTCAAAATAAATTAAATTTTCTTTGCTGTAGGGGTGACATTAACTTCTAAAATACATTACACCAACAGCTGTCAAAGAATTTACATTGCAACTTGGCAGACTACTACCAACCTTAAATGTTTATTACCAGACACATTTTTTTAAAATGGATATTCATTACCATCATACAGTTTTATTACATTTAGAAACTTGATCATTGATAACACCATAACAGATGTGGATTTACATCACAAAGGAAAAGTCACAAACATCTATTTCAGTGTTTTCTTGAGAAAATAGGATTGGGGGTACAAAGGTTCCTAATGTCAGGGAACATGAGAAACGAATTGCAAGAAACCTGTGATCCTGGATGAACACTAAGAAGAATTACACCACAGACTCAAATTAAACCATCTGGTAAGTATTTGGACTTTTTTTTCCACCAGTACATGCTAATTTTTTAAGTGAACTGTTTCAACTAAATTGGCTTCTGGCAATTTGATTAATTAAAACTGAAGAAAATTATAAGTTATTTAATAACATTATGTACTGATTTACTTACAAAATCTAGAATTATAGTGATATTATATTTCAGGTACACTATTTAATTACATGTGTAAACTGTTGTCTTTGTTGTGGGTTTAATGCCATATTTCAGCACAAGACAGGCTATACACAAGAATAAACGTGTTCACACAAGTATTCTTACATTTGTTTTGATCCTCTTGCCAACTGGTGCTTCAATAGTCCACACACATTCCCTGCTATTATTAAAGCTGGATACTTGGAATGTGTCTGATGATTTCTCTCCAGTAATTATAACAAACTGGCATCTCGAAGCTGAAAAGACAGGCTCACAATCTAAAGGCATAGTTCAGTGCATGGCATGGCTGCCTCAGTCTATGAATGAATGAAATTTTTAAAGTTCTTAAGCTGCAATATAATGATGATTAATAAGGAAATATAACATTTTGATAACTATTTTTCTCCACAAGAATGACAACATATGCTTCCATTAATCTAAAGATGTACTTGATTGCAAAATCCGATAAACAGCATGATACTGCTTGCTGAAGGATTTCTAGTTACATTACAATGTTCATTCCAGAAAAGAAAACTTATGGGCCAATGGCTGCTACCAAGTCAAAAAGTAAGGGTACGAAAGCAAACCGGGGTCACAAAATATCCATCCACTGTTTTGTTTATGAAATTATTAACTTCTGATAGTCACTTTTACAAAATTTTATAATTTGAGATGGTGATGGGTGGGTAAATGTACTGTTTCATGGCTGATAATCACATCCAGAATACTTGTCAATAAAGTGCTTTATCTGATAAAGTTGTTTGCTATTCTGTATAAATTACATTTATTTTTAAGACGCCTAACATTTGAAACATTGTTAACATTATTCTGACTGGTATTACACAATAATCACATGCACACAAAAACATTTGTGTTATTACGTCACTGTTTTTCACTGATGATGATTAGTCTGGTTTTCTGCTTCACAAATGGCTACAAAGATCAAAGCAGCAAATCTACCAAATAAGGACCAGACTAACTGTTGATACAACACAAAATAAGATTCCTTTTTCCAAAAACCAGGAAAATGCATTTCATAAAACAATCGTCTACATGGAAACTAAGTGCTGTATTGCTCAATTAGTAAAACACTGATGTGATTTCTTTGCAAGTATTAACAATACTTCTCAAAATCTCAAAGTGCCAATTCAGGAATTCTCTGAAACGCTTCTCCACAATGATCCTATCTGAAACAAAGCTCGTTATTTGACAAAGTATTAATTTCGCTTGGTGGCAGTGCTATCTTCAATCACATTTACGAATGAGTAGGTTATGGTAGTTTAATTATATTACGTACACAATAATATTTATAACTGTGTTCGATCGATCAACTGGAACGAGTTCAACTGATTTAATACCGAGGTCGCTAGATTTTACGCATGTAGGATTTACATGCCTTTTACACTTTCCATATTCATGACATTAGAATAATTATGGCATTTCTATATTCATGACATTACAAAATGTACAGTACTTTCCATATTCCTCCCATTCAAATATTTATGATACTTTCAGGTTCATGACATTAGAATTCTGGTACATGTACTTTCCAGGTTCATGATATACGAATAATTATGATACATTCCATACACATGACATTAGAATAATTCCGGTACTTTCCAGGTTCATGACATTAGAATAATTATGATACATCCCATACTCATGATATTAGAATAATTAAGGTACATTCCACATAAGGACATTAGAATAATTACAATACTTTCCACATTAAGGATATTAGAACCATTATGGTAATTTCCAAGACCGTGACATTTGAATAATTATGGTACTTTCCATATTCATACCAAAAGCACACTTACAAAGATTTTTAATTTCAGTTAACACAATAATCATTAAACTTTCTGTCCACTACCATTGTCCAATTACTGACTAATGAAGCTATTCAACAAAAGCTTACGGCAGTTCTTCTCATCAGAGTTGTCTCCACAGTCGTTCTCCCCATCACACTGCCACTTGGGATTCAGACAACCACGTCCATTTTCACACCGAAAATAACCTGCATAAATGGTAGAGTAAATAATGTATGCAGGATTATTCAAAAAAGATCTCTCTCATTCCTCACTTACAACAAGATCTGTGATTAGTCACAATACATTATATAAATCAGGGTAACATGTCAGTCCATACTTTTTGCAGCCTTCCCCAATAATATTGTTTGGAAAAGTCCCAAATGAATGACAATAAATCTAAAGTTTTCACTTCCACTGCTCCAAGTGTTCCCAATCATGACTTTGATACTACTGTTATGGGGGGCGCTCACCAGTTAATATGTACTTTTGAGAGAGTGACATATGTAAGGTGAAGTAGTTCACATTTAACATGCACAATGGCAAGAATGTTAGCATACCTCTATGCTACATTAATGTAATGTGGATGATATTTCTTTGGATATTGTACTTTAGGAAATTTTACATGATTTAAGCACACTGCTAACTAAAATGACTGCTCCCTTGTGTTAAAAAATTAGCCTGAATAAGTCTAAAGTACACTATACATAGCAGCTATTAAAATAGGGAAAATGAATTTTGCCAGACTAGATAATACCAGCTTCTGAAAGTGCAATGAATGAATTACCAAATATATAATATGTAAAATTATCAGCTCTTTTTTCTACAATTTACCTCTGAAGTTCAGGAAGTGAAAATGACCACGTAGAGCTAGCACTTTTTGAAAGGTGCACATCTGAAGTAAGGCCAAGTTGTATACTCTATAACCCATCGTACACCCATAATAATAATAATAATAATAATAATGACCTTATTTAAAGAGGGTAACACAATTAGCTAAAAACTAATCTACCTTGAGGCCCTCATACAAAGGAATTTATTTATTTAAGCTGCATCTCTGAAGCCACTGAATATATTGGGTTTGGAAGAAGGAAATAGAGTGGGCATTTCTAATCTCAGCTGGAATACTATTCCAGAGCAGAGTTCCAGAGTATTGGAAACTTTTTTTAAATAACTCCTTATTTGGTTTGGGAATTTTATACTGTTTGGTAGACATGGATCGCAGGTGGGGAGTATTACCAGGTAGCCTATACTGGAATAGTGATTGTAAATATTCAGGAGCACTATTCTGAGATATCCTGTACATTAATTTGGCTTTTCTCAAACAGATTCGGTCTTTAATAGGTAATATTTTTAACCTACCAGCTAAACTTTCCTTGCTTTCTTTCTGGATTGATATTAGCCCAAATGCTCTTTTTTGAAGATGTGCCAGCTTTGCTATGTTTTTATCATTTGAATTACCCCATACTGTACTACAGTAGTCCAAATAGGGTTGTATGTAACTGTTATAAAATAGTTTCCTGTGCCTTTCAGGGAGAAAATGTCTTATCCTACTGAGAAGCCATAAACTTGAATTGACTTTTTTACTGGTATGTTTGATATGTTCAGTCCATGATAGGTTATTATCTACCAGAACACCAAGTAGCCTATCATGACAGACTATTTGCAGATTTGTATCCTTCCATGTCAGACATAGTTCATCACTATCAAGATTTGTCCTTCTTTGCCGTGTTGAGATAAGTAATATTTTAGTTTTACCAGTATTTACCACCATGCCATTACATGTACACCAGTTTTCCAGTTTGTTTAGTGCATTCTGTAAAGAAATTTCGAGTTCATGCTTTGTGTTTCGGATGTCTGACAATGTTGTGTCATCTGCATAGAGATCTGTAGATGATATTGAGTCTCTTAGTAAAAGTGGTAGGTCATTAATAAATAAAATGAATAGTAGTGGACCTAGAATTGAGCCTTGTGGTACTCCATATCTAATTGTTTCAGGTTCAGACGGAACATTATTTATGTAAACATGTTGTGTTCTCTCATTTAAGTATGAAGTAAACCATCTAATTGTTCTTTCATCACACTGGTAGATTTTCAGTTTCTTCAAAAGGATTTCATGATCCACCATGTCAAAAGCTTTCCTGAAATCTACAAATACAGTTCCTATTATTCTACCTTGGTCAAGTGCTTGAAGCCATTTATCAGTTAGGGAGATCAAGGCAGTCTCACAGGAATGGTTCTGTCTAAAGCCTGATTGATTAGGGTGTAACAGCAAGTGTTTGGTTAAATATGACATGAATGAGTCATGGACATGTTTTTCAATCAATTTTGACAAGTTTGGTAGTATTGAAATTGGTCGGTAGTTATCAGCATCATCCTTAGAACCAGATTTGTGAATAGGAGTTACTTTTGCAGTTTTCCATATTTTGGGGACAGATGAGGTTGCAATACTTAAATTAATTATGAATGTTATGCTATCTACAATAGCAAAGGCAGAAGATTTAATGAGTCGTGGACCAATCTGATCAAGTCCTGTAGCTTTCTTGGTATCAAGTTCACTGAGACATTTTTTAACAAAGTTTTTTGACACTGGTGGGATAGAGAAACATACCTCCTTTGAGATTTTACTGCTGCAGAACTTTTTCAGTTCATTAAAGTTGTTTTCTATCACTGGCTCTTTTAACTTTGTGGTAATGTTGATGAAAAAATCATTGAAAACATTTGCAATGTCAGTTTCATCAGTGACTATGGTGTCATTTACCAGAAGTGAGTGAATTTTATTTGTCTGTTTTTTGTGCGTTCCTGATCAATCATACACCAAAATAAAGGGAATTAAAGGTTCTTTGAATTATACCTAAGATATACAAGGTTTTTTTTAAATAGCCAGTATAACCAGTGAGGAAAGCCAGCGACATTTTTTTTCTTTAAAATCCTAACCTAGGCAAAATATAAAACTGTAGAGCACCACCTATACCTAACATGAATTCATCCTAATCAAGCAGACACTTGACATTGATTTCTACACTCCAAAACATTTGATGTACAAGATTCTTTAGTTTCTTTAATGCACTCATCATCATTTCTTTTATGCTTCTTCTGGTTGTGGATTTTGTTCTTCCATTAATCGATAATGAATAAACAACAATAAAGACTTTGCATTCAGACTTAAATCTAATTTTAAAATACTAAATAACATCTGTTAGTCAGAAGTATTAATCAGTAGTAAATGGTAGCCTTAATTAATGTCTATCACTCAAATCTCATGTTTAATAGAGCAAAATATATGTCTCTATCATAAGAACTGAATGAGGTACATTACATAATCCTGTTTTATGTCTTTCTCAACTGATATGTAAAGGAATGTTAGGGAGAAAAAAGATTCAAACCCTGATCTCAATGTGTTTGAATTTCCTAAGAGTAACATTTTTTAATATTTTTTACCCGAAAAATTATTCCATTTTCCAGGTTTGGGAACCCCAACATTTTGTCCCTGTAATTATACATAAACAATAAATGGCAATCAAACCAACTCTTGATTTACAATCCAAAGGAAAAGATCATTAATGACTATAAATGTGCTGAAATGATGCAAATGACTCTCATCATCAAACTTTGTTACCAACATTCCATCACGAGACTGATATTAAAAGCCTCTCCTTTTGGGCCCACTGGAATTCACACATACATACAAGCCAGCAAATTTTATTCAAACCATTCAACATAACTCAAGTTACAACCAAGAAATTAAATGTGCTGTTAAAATTCTTTATCTGACCTCCAGTGACTTTTAACATCAGCATGAAGGAGATTAATCTTCTGGCTGAGGGAATGACATATGTAATTTAAATCTGTTGAACAGAGCTTAAGTTACTGTTCAAAAACAACATGCAAATAGGAAATCTATTTTAGGCAGTGATTTTGAAACAGAAGCTACAGACTAAAAAAACTGAGACTTTTTCTTTTGTTACAAAACTCACATAATAATAATAATAATGCTTTATTTATAGAGGGTGACTCGTTAGTCAAGGACTATTCTCCCTTGAGGCCCTCTTAAGGACAGCATAACAATGCACATTATATGAAGATAGCAATAATTACTGTTTATACCAAGACTAACTGAAATTTAACACAACAGAAATTATCATGTTCAAACTAAAACAGATGGAAGGCAACATACAAAACAGTACTGCATAATATCCCACACACATTTGGTGGCCATGTATAAAATGTCATACCAAACTGACCTAGAAGCCTACTGCACAGTTCAAAATGATGTCATAATTACATTATGAAATCATCCATGTCACTTGTTACTGAAGTGTATAACACAGTGCTATGGACTCCGGGATAAACTGGATGTAAAATGAGATCATGGCAACTTCTGTCTCTGAATAAGGAAATCAAAAATGGTTAAGCAGTTTTAATAACTACAATAACAGGTCCTATGAAAAAATCTAGGAAATTATGAATGACCTTGGAAATTTTTTAAAGATTTCCAACCTGCAATAAATCAGCCTTACAGGTTATCCAATAAAATATATCTTCTGATCTCAAGAGCTATCATGCTGACAAAATTCACTCACAAATAAACTTGTCATACTGATAACATTAACTCACAAATAAACATTTTTTATTTACTATTTGGTAGGAGTCTATAGCCTTCAACCTGTACTAGTGTAGCAAATTATTTAGCACTCATACAACCGATATTTTATGAACAACTAGTGGCTTTTTCCAAATTATGTTCAGTGATACGACCATTACTTGGTCATATTATGATATGACCGTTATTTGGTAATACTATGTCATGATCATTTCTTGGTAATATTATATAAGACTATTACTTTATAAAGCTATGCAATGACCATTACTTCTTAATGCTGTATGACCATTATATGGCAACACTATGTAATGGCCATTACTTGGTAATACTACGACATGAACATTAATTGCTAATACTATGAAATTACCATTTCTTGTTAGAACTATGTAAGGACAATATCTTGGTAATACTATATGACCATTACTTGGTTATGCTGTGATATGACCATGACTTGGTAATACTCTGTAATGAAAATTACTTTGTAATACTATGATAGGACCATTACTGGTAATACTGTGATTTGACCATTACTTGGTATAATGCTATCTAATGACCATTACTTGGTATCATACTATGTAATTAACATTACTTGATAATACTATGATTAGACCATTACTTGTTAATACTGCGATATGACCATTACCTGGTATCATATAATGACATGACCATGCCATGACCATTAATTGGTAATACTATGATATGACCACTACTTAATATAATACTATGATATGAATTACTTGGTACAATACTATGATATGACCATTACCTGGTAATAATGTGATATGACCATTACTTGGTATCATACTATGCAATGACCATTGCTTGGTAATACTATGATATGACCATATACGCCAACCTTGAGAGATGAATGAACATATGTTTTGCTAATATAAGTGGCACATAGCCTGATTCCGAGCATAAAAAGTGTAATCTATATATCACTATTATTAATATTAATACCTCTACTTTGTTGAGAATACGACATTGTAACTAATATATTACATGCCATAATTACAGCACACTATATGAAAAATACACTTTACTTTTAATGCTAACCTGTATATGCCGAGACATCTATAACTTTGCTGAATAATCGTGAAGTCCAAAGATTATGTCCTCAATCCGACCTATGTATTACATCACTGATATTCTTCTGCACAAATTTCTAATGTAGTGCTGAATTGTCCTTATGATTGGACAGGCTTAGAAGTTTAAAAAGACCCATCTGCTCTAAGAATTTTTATCCATAAGTCAATCCATAAAAGTTTATTTCACTAAATTACTGGTACTATTTTCTTTAGAAGTACAGAATGGTCTGCTACATAAATTCATTATCAGTATAATAAATCTGTGAGGCAAAGTGTCAAAGTAAAGAAACCCATGTTTTCTTGGAAATGGAGTCATGTAGTTACTTTAAAAAGAATACTAGGAAACTGCACATAGCTCTAAGATGGTCAAATTTCCTCTTATGTAGTTCTTACATAGCAGTCTCTCATTTTAGAATATTCTCAATCTTTTATGATGGGTTAAATAAAAAAGATGATAATATAAATTACAAACACAACTTTTACTGCTTCATTTTTTTACTGTTTTAATGTACTGGAAAAGCATAATTCATATACAGGCAAGCATATAACATCATTCAGTAAAAAAAAATAGCATATTAGTTGAAGGTTATGTGTGACCATTACTTGGTAATACCATGTAATGACCATTACTTGGTCATACTATGTAATGACCATTACTTGGTCATACTATGCAATGACCATTATTTTGTAATGCTATGTAATGACCATTATTTGGTAATACTATGTAATGACCATTACTTGGTCATACTATGTAATGACCATCATTTGGTAATGCTATGTAATGACCATTTTTTGGTAATACTATGTAATGACCATTACTTGGTAATACTATGTAATGACCATTACTTGGTAATGCTATGTAATGACCATTATTTGGTAATGCTATGTAATGACCATTACTTGGTAATACTATGTAATGACCATTACTTGGTCATACTATGTAATGACCATCATTTGGTAATGCTATGTAATGACCATTATTTGGTAATACTATGTAATGACCATTACTTGGTAATACTATGTAATGACCATTACTTGGTAATGCTATGTAATGACCATTATTTGGTAATGCTATGTAATGACCATTACTTGGTAATACCATGTAATGACCATTACTTGGTCATACTATGTAATGACCATCATTTGGTAATGCTATGTAATGACCATTATTTGGTAATACTATGTAATGACCATTACTTGGTAATGCTATGTAATGACCATTATTTGGTAATGCTATGTAATGACCATTACTTGGTAATACTATGTAATGACCATTACTTGGTAATGCTATGTAATGATCATTATTTGGTAATAATATTATGTGAATATTACTTAGTATCGCACATGTACTATGATATGACCATTACCTGGTACTCCTATGAAATGACCATTAGTTAGCATCAAACTATGTAATGCCCATTACTTCGAATCATACTATGTAATGACCACTGCTTGGAAATTCCATGTAATGCCCATTACTTGGCATCATACTATGTAATGCCCATTACTTGGCATCATACTATGTAATGCCCATTACTTGGCATCATGCTATGTAATGACCATTACTTGGCATCATACTATGTAATGACCATTACTTGGCATCATAATATGAAATGACCATTATTTGGTAATGCTATGTAATGACCATTATTTGGTAAATTGCATGTAATGGCCATTACTTGGCAATACTATAATATGACCATTACTTAGTGCCATACTATGATATGACCATTATTTGGCATCATACTATGTAATGCCCATTACTTGGCATCATACTATGTAAAAACTATTATCTGATAATGCTATGTAATGACCATTACTTGGTAAATTCTATGTAATGACCATTACTCAGTAATACTATAATATGACCATTACTTAGTGCCATATTATGATATGGCCATTTCTTGGTATCATACTATGATAGGACCATTACTCAGTGATAGATATTCAACTATGAGTGCCACAAGTGTGTGTGTTCTGGGAATTTTAACATAGCTTTAACAATTTGAGCCGTATCACTATGATGTCTGCACTTTAAAGTGATGTCTAGCACTGGGGCATCCTGCCACAGACATTTGGCATTATATCCCATGCAGCCACATTATCCTGACACTAGGCCGACAAGTCCTAATACTAACTTATTAATGCTGAGTGACAAGTGAGGCAGCTGCAAGTATCATTTTTATAAGTCTTTGTTATGACTTATCCGGGGTTTAAATCCAAGACCTGCACCTGAGGCATACGCTCTAACCACGGATGCCACTGAAGCAGTAACACATGTAGATGCAACCAACCCCAAAAAATTTCAAGTTATTTCAAATTGCACGGATCCTGAGCTGTGCAATACTGTAGCTGTTTCAAAAAGTAAAATACTTCAACATAAGTGATCATATTTCAGTTTATTCTGCAAACTCTATAAAATCAATCAGCCTGTAGAATTTATCACTTGTAGTGACTGTTGCTATTGTAATTGTTTTCATGTAATGTTCAATGCCAACAATTTATGACATTATAAATCTATAGAACGATCCTATCTATCTAAAAGTGATAATAAATTTATAAAACTAGTGACAGATTCTACCATGCTTTCTGTATCTAAAAGTGACAATAAATTTATAAAACTAGTGACAAATTCTACCATGCTTTCTGTATCTAAAAGTGACAATAAATTTATAAAACTACTGACAGATTCTGTTTTCTGTATCTAAAAGTGACAATAAATTTATAAAACTAGTGACAGATTCTGTTTTCTGTATCTAAAAGTGACAATAAATTTATAAAACTACTGACAGCTTGTTTTTTTTCCATATCTAAAAGTTACAATAAATTTATAAAACTTGTGACAGATTGTTTTTTTCTGTATCTAAAAGTGATAATAAATTTATAAAACTAGTGACAGATTCTAACATGTTTTCTGTATCTAAAATTGATAATAAATTTAAAAAACTAGTGACAGATTCTAACATGTTTTCTGTATCTAAAAGTGATAATAAATTTATAAAACTACTGACAGCTTGTTTTTTTTTCCGTATCTAGAAGTGACAATAAATTTATAAAACTTGTGACAGATTCTGTTTTTTTCTGTATCTAAAAGTGATAATAAATTTATAAAACTAGTGACAGATTCAAACATGTTTTCTGTATCTAAAATTGATAATAAATTTAAAAAACTAGTGACAGATTCTAACATGTTTTCTGTATCTAAAATTGATAATAAATTTAAAAAACTAGTGACAGATTCTAACATGTTTTCTGTATCTAAAAGTGACAATAAATTTATAAAACTACTGATAGATTCTACCATGTTTTCTGTATGTAAAAGTGACAATAAATTTATAAAACTAGTGACAGATTCTGTTTTTTTCTGTATCTAAAAGTGACAATAAATTTATAAAACTAGTGACAGATTCTGTTTTTTTCTGTATCTAAAAGTGACAATAAATTTATAAAACTAGTGACAGATTGTTTTTTCTGTATCTAAAAGTGACAATAAATTTACAAAACTACTGACAGATTCTACCATGTTTTCTGTATCTAAAAGTGACAATAAATTTATAAAACTACTGACAGATTCTGTTTTTTCTGTATCGAAAAGTAATAATAAATTTATAAAACTACTGACAGATTCCATGTTTTCTGTATCTAAAAGTGATAATAAATTTATAAAACTACAGATTCTACTTTCTGTATCTAAAAATGACAATAAATTTATAAAACTACTGACAGATTCTGTTTTTTTCTGTATCTAAAAGTGATAATAAATTTATAAAACTAGTGACAGATTGTACCATGTTTTCTCTATCTAAAAGTGATAATAAATTTATAAAACTACTGACAGATTCTGTTTTTTTCTGTATCTAAAAGTGATAAGAAATTTATAAAACTAGTGACAGATTCTACCATGTTTTCTGTATCTAAAAGTGATAATAAATTTATAAAACTACTGACAGATTCTGATTTTGTTCTGTATCTAAAAGTGACAATAAATTTATAAAACTACAGACAGATTCTGTTTTTTCTGTATCTAAAAGTGAGAATAAACTTATAAATCTACTGACAGATTCTGTTTTTTTCTGTATCTAAAAGTGATAATAAATTTATAAAACTAGTGACAGATTCTAACATGTTTTCTGTATCTAAGTGATAATAAATTTATAAAACTACTGACAGATTCTACCATGTTTTCTGTATCTAAAAGTGACAATAAATTTATACTACTGACAGATTTTTTTTTTTCTGTATCTAAAAGTGACAATAAATTTATAAAACTAGTGACAGATTCTACCATGTTTTCTGTATCTAAAAGTGACAATAAATTTACAAAACAGAAAAGTTTGGGAGACAAAATAAAAAAGGGTCCATATCAAGGAAAATCAGATTCAGGTCAGGAGAAAAGCAAAATTCTGCTTAAAAGTGGAAAACAAGAAAACAAACTTCGTTCAGGGCAGTTAAATGCTAAATTCAAGCTAAACAAAACAACAACATATTAGAACAAGAAAAATAGATAGGAAAGATAAAAAATAATTTCTACTAAAAATAGAAAAAAGGTTTGTTTTTTACATCAGTAAAGTAATATTTCTTATTGATATTTTTTGGTGAAATGTCAGTGATATTACTATCACAAAATATCACAATGATTTCAGAAATTTTGGCAGAGTCAGTTAAATTTCAATCACAAAATTTCACTCATATTTTCAGAAAATTTGGTAAAATCTCAGTGAAATTTAACTGATATTTTGGCAAAATACCATAATTTTGGTTTAAAAAAGGACATTTGAGTGAATGTTACCGAATTTTCACTGTGATTGCACTGAAATTTCAGTCACATTTTCACCAGGGTATAATTTTTGTTCAGCATAATTTAATAGGAAGAAAAGAAAACTTATTTCTCAGAGAAAACATCAGTCAAGTCTAAAATGTGCATTGTACCAAATTACCAAGTCCAAAAATGTATCTATGCTTGAAGTTCTTTTGATAAAGTTCAAAATTATGCCTAACATTTCTGCTAAATCATTCCAAGTCCAAATTCCGTCTTACAGTAGGAAAATGAACTGGGCAATCAAAACTTTTCTGGTGGAAAGTTATTTTTTAAGACGAATATGTGAAAAGGTTTGTTTAGCTATTAGATTAATTATTCCACCATAGCCATATTCCCAGGCTGCCTAAAGTCTGTGAGAACTTTGGAATTTTTAAGCAGATTATGCCCTGAATCCACCTAACATCCAGGCAGAATCCGCCTACAAATTTTTGTGGGGATGTAGTGCACTAATATACTGGTTATGTTTTAGTGTGAAAAGATTATTGTTTATGCAATGAAGTCAAACTCATTTTCTCATTTGAAAATTGTTGAAAGGCTGATGTCTTACATGTTTTTTTATGTAAACACATCTATAAGGAACTACTATAGCTAGGAAGAAAAAATCTGACAAGTACAAGTATCTCTTTATATTTTACAAATAGTAAATCCATAAGCTTGTTTATCATCACCTGCAGTGGACCCTTTGTTTTTATCACATCATATAAAAGGAAACAAAAATAAAGTTTGTTTTTCAAAATAAATTTTAAAAAACTGTTCAGAATGTTAGGATTTCATTCATGAATTTAATGACTGTTAGGGTACTTTATTTCTAGACAGCAGCAGGAAGGCGGAGTCCCCCACTTTTTATAAGGGTCCTTTCAGTAAATAGAGGCTTTCTACAATTAAAAAAGTTAACGACAATAACATTAAACTAATCTTCTAACAAATCGAGATTCTCCCTTGGACTTAGTTAACTCTGTAGAGGGATGATGAAGCTCTCTACATTTTATAAGGGTCCTCACGGCAAATAATAGTCTTTTTAACGTCAACAAATCAAAATTCTTTTTAAATTTAGTTAATTCTGTTAATGTTTTTGTCGTTATCTTTTTCAGTTATAAAAAGACCCTATACCATGATGACCCTCATATTGGTGGGCTCCACCTTCCTGCTGCTGTAATTTTAACCAAATATTTTATCAATTTCTCCGTAAATACAGTTAAAAATTAAATCATATCATATATCAATATGGTAGGAGAATCATTAACAACCCGACTGTCACAAGAACGATTAGCATCGATTAGAAAATTTATACCAGTCCATGATTCTGTTAGACAAAAATTACAGGCACGGCAAGAAGCTCAAGTTGATTTTGTACCGGGTATTGAACATTTATTTAAACCTATTACTATAACTACTAGAGAGGTTGTATTTGGAAGGGAGGGAGAAGAAAGGAAGGGTCTTTTTCCTAACTTGAAAAAATATCAAAAAGTAAACAAACAAAAGAAATACTACTGGATCTTCCAACTGATATAGCTGCTGCACAACAACAAGATGCAGCTGTACAACCACAACAAACATTCGTTGATACTACTAAAATAAAAGTACCTAAGGGAAGAGAGGGGGAAATCAAATATGAGAGATTTACTAATGAGGCAATTAATGATATTAAAAAAAATGATTCTCTGGCTGATCTAGCTGCTTTTGCATTTACAAGTTTTAATAATAAAAAATTATATCTAAACCCCCAATATGATAAAGCAGTAGGTAGAAGTGCCTGGTACAAGTGGGTATATAGAACAAAATATGATAGGAATTTTGTTTTAGCAGATGATCCAGTATTTAGAACCTACATGCAAAACATATATAAGTATGAAAGTGCTCAGTGACAAGATATCTATCAGTGTTATCTCTCTCTTCCTCTGCAGCAAATAGAACAAGAGGAAAAATATTTTAAAATGGCAGAAGAAGATGAATCTGATGATACTCCTGGTGCTACTGGTAGTGGGTTTTCTTGAGGAAGTGGTCTTGTTGAGTGTACTAGTAATATTCTCTCTGATATAGCACGATTAGAAATTCTTATAGGAGGAATAAGAGCTGGAAATAACTCTCATGAAATCACTAATGAAGCAACTGATATTTGCCAATGACTACTTCAAAGAGGTATGATGGATATCGACATATATCGAGAATTTATCAATGAACTCGTTGATGATAATCATAGTGATTAATTGTCAGATTAAATATAAATAATAATAATAATAATGATCATACATCTACACCATCATAAACCAACCATGGTCAGAGTGGTAAATTCACGATTACCCATCTATAGGACATTTTACAGAAATGGTTTTGGTGATGTTATTCAAGGATTATTTTACAAGAATGGCTCCCAAAATAGCACCATTCTTAAAACAATTATCGATGAAAGCTATTAACGTTACTGGTGAAAAAGCTCCTGGTGCTATTGGTAATATTGCCAGTAAGGCATTTTCTGCAGCTAAAGAGAAATTATCAACCTTGATTCGAAGACGACATAAACCACAACTACCAGTAAAATTAACGTCTACGGAAAATATGCCTGTGTATATAATTGATATAATAAACAAAGCCTCTGATAAAAAAATAACAGATATAAATCAAGAATCTGATCAATTACAAAGAAATATTACAGCAAATTTAATAGGAAGTGGTTTGAGATCGCGATTTAAATCAAGAAATATATAATAAATGTTCAAACAATCATCCAACACAGCATTTGACATGGATGTACCAGTTCTCAAAGATGATTCTGTACGTGATTATCAATTTTATTCTTATAATGCAATACAACCAAATAACCGAGGATGAATTGAACTTCAAGTTCAGGATACATGTAGATATGTCTTACCCGCTGAAGCATTTATTGAAGTAGAAGGGGAACTTGTAACAAATGTTGACGCTAATACACCATATGCAGTAAATACGCAAGTTGGTTTTGTTAATAATGGGATTATGGCACTGTTTAGTAGCGTTACATATATGATTGATGGAAAAGAGATTGAATCTATCCAGATGGATGTTGATGTTGCCACAACAATATTGGGTTTAGCGAGTTATTCTGATGATTATACAAGATCGGCTGGTCCATCAATGATGTTTGCTAAGAATATTACTGATCACACTGAATATATTAGATACATTAAATTAAGGACTCCGCAGGCTACTGCATCTGATCCACAAACAGATGATATTGAACATGAAGCTAGACCAGCTGCTGCTTTTGATATTATAAAAAGTGTTAATGCTAATTATAACCTAGGATTTGCAACACTTGTTTCAATGTTGCAGGGTAATCGTAGATTATTTTCATGTGCGATTCCATTGTCTCATATTTTTGGATTTTGTAGAAACGTCCGAAGGGTTATTTTTGGAGCTAAACACTCAGTAGTCCTTGTTAGAAAAGGTGATGATAATGATGCAATCTGGCATGGTGATGGTGTTGCTGCTGGCAAGGTAAATATAACAAAACTCTCATTATGGATGCCAGTGATGACTCATCGATCAACAAAGAGGATAAATTACTATCATTTATGGATTTAGGTGGTAAATAACTGTTATCACGGTTAACAACAACTACAGATAGTATTCAAAGTACTATTAATGGTATATTTTCATGGCATATGGCATCACAACTGGGTGTTTCTGCACCACGACATATATTTGTATCACTACAGGATTATATGCGATTAAATTCACAAACATGCAGTCATATGATATTTGATCAACTGGGTGTTTCTGAAGTATCATTAAGAATAAATGGCCAACAAGAACCATCTGAGGATATTTTACTTAATTATGGACAAAACCAAATAGCACAAGCATATCATCGTTTACTAACATTTATGGGATGTGATCTAAATATAGATAATCATCTGCAAATATCACTATTGGATTTTAAAATCTTTACCCAACTTATTATTTTTCGTTAGAACCTCTTGATTTAACCAGATAAGAGTATTGTTGATATTCATGTTAGAGCTCGTGCGAGTCTTCCAACAAATGCAGCAGGTGATATTACTATCCCTAACTTCAGAGCAGTAGCTGTTATACTCAGTGATAAATCGATGTTACTCAAAGGTGTTGGACAAATGAGCGTTATTGATGCATCTGTAGAAAATATGTAAGTATATAACACAATTAGATTACTTGTGTTGTTATAAATGTTATATAATCATGTTAATGTCACTCTGACTCCTGGTCAGATTAAAAAAATACAATCAAATTCAGCTAAATCGATGGGAGCAAAAATAACATTAAAATATGATCAAATTCTGCTGGTCAAAATAAACTATCATTGACATCGCGTCAAATTAAACATTTTAATGATGCAAAAAAAGATAAAAAGGGTGTTCAATTTACTCTCTCTATGGATGTGATTAAAGATATGATTAAATCAGGTGGTATATTTCAGCTTCTCGCCGCGTTACCAGCATTATTTGCCGCAATTACATCTGCTGCCACTGCAAAAGGCGGTTATGCTGTTGGAAGTCTTGCTGGCGTAGCAGCAAAAAAAGTAAGAGGACAGGGATACAAAAAAAAGGACGCGGTCTAAGGTTACCAGGCAGTCATTTCACTCATTATGGAGTCGGCCTGAGATTATCAGGAAGTATTTATTCATAAAAAAAAAATCTGATATAATTCCTATGTCTTAATTTGATTTAATAAATGCCGTTAAACAATTAAATATAAAAAATTTCAGGAATGTTTATGCAAGATCAATTACCAAAAAAAAAAAAAATTCTGTTGAAACGGGAATCATTAATCTTGATAATTCCACAGGACCAGGAACTCACTGGGTTGCAAACGCGATTGATCCATGTGGAATAATTTATTTTGATTTGTACGAGTTAGTTTCACCAAAAGAATTTCTAAACTATATTAATCCAGTACAAAATTCTCTAGTTTGCTATTCAACGTTACCAACTCAAACAATAACCAATCCACCAGTATCTGGCAGAGAAGTAATTAATGTACTTGATACTATATCAAAATCAACCAAACCACCTCATAAATCTGTTCATGATTATACAAGTCAGTATTGGAAATCTACAAAGAATTTTAGTTAAAAGAACCAATTTAATATAATGATAGATATTTATGGAAGATCCCTCGAGACAAAAAAACAATGGACTATCAAGCGAAAATGTAAAGAAAATCATCAACAACGAATTATCCAAATTATTAAATCTTGCAAATGTAGATTCAAACGAAATTGTTATATTTCAGGATAAACAAAGAGTATTAAGAACGAGTAATCTTTCACTGAGTGATGTCACTGTTAGAATTGATGGAGTAACCGAACACTCCACAGTGTTATTTGATTCCTCTGGTAGGATTAAATAGGGTGTTCTTTTTTCAACTGTATTAGATAGTATTCATACACAAATACAAAAATCATGTGATACAATGACAGGTGAACATGAATTTAAATAAAATAGCATCACTTGGTAACCCAACATCTGACACTGACGCGGTAACAAAAATCTACGCAGACGTCGTAAATAATAAATTATCAACACTACGAAATCAATATGATACTCATGTAACTGCGTTTAATAATCTCCGTAGAAATTTTAGACAAACTGATGATGTCACAGATAATTTCTTTGGAAAATCACCGAGAGTATCTATGAAATTATCTGATATCTCCGAACATCTTACTAAGATTAAAATACCTCATAAAGATATTATCAATATTGTGTACTTGATTCAACATAAATCCTTCACCTGGACGGAAGCAAATAACACTATTCAAGTTACCACATCTGTCCGACGTATCTATAAGTTCTCTATTTCAGTATTACAATTTAATATATCATCAAGTACATCTACGGGTGTTAATAGTGTAAGCACAACAATAGAAAAAGAATCCACAGAGGTATTTACATTAAGACCCAGCGTTGATAATTTAGCATCAACATCACTCACATGGTATGCAGAATTTGTAACTGTTTTAAGTAAATAATATATGGACGTCCAAAAATATCAATATAATCAAGCATGTGAATGGCAGACTAAATTAAAGACCATCGTTGATAATTATACTATAAAAACAAAAAAATATCGACATATAATTACCATTGATATGATCGTTTATTCGGTATCCGCGGTTGTTGCTGGAACCGGGCTTATACTATCCTAGATCACAATGTCACCGGTGATTGTAATAATTTGCGTTTCAACAGCAGCAACAATAGCTGGCGTTGCTAATATAAATGCAAAAAAAATTATGTTCATGCTCGCATACAAAATTACACAATTATACTGTAAAATTACAGTGACGGAGACATATTTTAAAATGTCTTTAATAATGTCAATGAGTCTCTATGATGGAAAAATATCAGACACTGAATTTGCTGATATGATTAGAATTTACAACAAAGCAGTGACTAACACTGATTTAAAAGATACTAAAATAAATAATGACTTCAGTGGAACTATTACAACAAACTGCCACAAATACAACTCCGCAAAGAACAGCAGTGATCTTGGTAACCTCAATGAATCCTGAATTTAACATTAATTTTCCAACTGCAATTCCCGTAACAGAGATTGCGCTTGCTCAGTTGCGAGTTTACTACAGTTGGCCAAATATCCAATCAAAATTATTTGCGGGTCAACAACCAAATAATTCTCTGGTATTTGCAAATAAAAATAAACCCGATGGAACCCCTGATTGGCAGGTTGTTGGAATATCACGAGGAAATTATGATATCGAAGATATCAATGAAGAATTATCACAGAGAATAAAATCCATAACAGGAGAGGAATCAAAGATAGCTATAATGGTTCATGAACCATCCCTATCAGCCACGATTGATATAAATTCTCCTAATTAGATCATTGATATTTATCAATCATCGATAAGAACCGTTTCAGGATGGCCTAAAATTCCTCTTAAATATAGTGGACCACCAGAACCACATCGAGATGAATTTTTTACCAGTAAAAATAAATTTACCATGGATTCAGAATATCGAGAACCCAACCTATGGACTGATAAATATGGTGATACAGGCTTTGGTGTTTTACATCCACAATTTATAATGACTGCAGACAGTGAGGGTAAATTTTTCATTAATGAAGAAAAAAAAACAAATCATTTTCCGACGTCGTTAAGTCTGAACATAAAAAAATAATAAATTACAAAATGTATTTTCTGATCTCGTACAACATTACAACAATGATACAAAGCAGTATATCACTGAACTGATACAGCATCTAAACCAGGTTGTATCAGACCTCGAGTTTATCAATTAACAGATTATTATGTTTACAATTGAATATGGTGATTTAACATATAATACTCATTTTCCAGATGTAAAAACATCCTTAGATTTATTTTTAAACCACTACGCGATAACAGAAAATCAATTACAAACATTTGTAATACCAGAATTAAACACACAACAACTAAAGAAACAAACTCAGTGATCTTATCACGGAGACTTTTCCCAGGATCATCAATTCATGGAAAAAAATATAGACGAATAATATCCTTAGACACAACAATGATCCATTCGGTGGTGGTAAACACCAGGAGTAGTAATTATAACTGCAGTGATCGTGGTTAATCTCGTGTCTGATACAATTGATGGAAGTTACCAGACAAACACGGAAGTATCAACTCAGGCGTAACAGGGATATATATTATATACTTTTACTCCTCAAGTATCTCCTGAAAGTACCGGTTAATCCAGTATACCTCCGCACTCATAATAATTTATTAACAAGAGTGGGTTTTAATCTCACCGATCAGAATTCTAACCTGATTGATTTATTTGGAGCAAAATTACAAATTAGTCTTTATATAAAATCCTAAAAAAATTATAAAATTACTGGATTTTTTTTAAAAATTCTCCACGATTATTCGAAGATTACCGAGATAATTAAAAAACCCAGCGAAGTTGCCATGGAATATAAAATCGGATTAACACGACTATATAAAATATGGGGACGTGAACCAGTCACCGTGATTACACGTGGCAATGATGAACAATTACGACCCGAATTGAATATCATGCAAATAAAAAAAAACATCTGTAATGATATCGCTGTAATAAAAAATAGAATTATCGAACTTGAAACTAAAAAAAATAAATTACGTGTGGATTTAGAAATTCTCATAGGGAAGAGACTGAGTTATTAATGTCAAATAAACAATGTAAAACCGCGACTGAAAAAGCCCGTAAGAAAAATATATTACTGGCACTTTATTACAAAAAAATCATAACCACAAATAATGAATATAAAACCGCAATTGAAAAAGCCACTGAGGAGAATAAACGATATTCTATAATCATAAATAGAATCAATGAGCGTAGAAATGAGTCAAGGGGAATTATTAATAATTATGGATTAAACTAGCATTCTTTCAAAGTCATTAATGATATTCTTCTGTGTTAATCGTTCCTGAAATATTTTAGATACATCATCAGTGATTTTCTTGATAATACGTTCGACAGGGATAAATAGTGTTATATCCTTATGATTCGCGCAAATGATCCTATTTCTTTCTTCAGTGATAATTTTTATGACTTTTCATTTGCATGAGTTGGATAACCATATCCACGTGTCACCTTAATTTTTTCAAATTCATCAATGATATATTTGCTAGTAAATATCTCACTAGATCCAACTAAATGCTGAATTTTATCAAACTCAACTATCAACTCAGCAGTATTTTCATTATTCATATATATATATATATATATATATATATATATATATATATGTCTAAATAGAATTATCATTCAGACAAAAATCGATTAAAATCCCCCTATAGAGTTGTAAAATTCTCATATGAAAATGAAATTGTTTTTTTCCATCTGCATGAATACATTGTAGAACATATTCCATCAGCGGCATTTTTTACCAATATAACATTAACATCAAAATATTTTCTGCAGAACACATCAACGGAAATGAAATGATTATATCATGAACCCGATAACTGGTTTTGGTTTTTTCAAGGATCTACCTGATTGTCCATTGTGGCAATTCTGACTTTGAGTAACAGCTCGTAAATTACTGACGCAGTTGTCTAATGGGTTTGAATTGATATGATCAATAATGAGATTTTTATCAATATTACCATTAAAACACTCGAAAATAATCCGATGTGCAAGACGGGGTTTACGGCTGATTGTGATCATTACATAACCCATATTATTAATTTTACCTATGGGGATTCTTCTTTGACGATGTCTAATTGTACCATCACAAGATACTTCATAATTATTGAATAGTGGGTGCGATATAAACTCCTGATCCATTATACAAACAAATTATGTCTAACTGTTAGGTTTTAATTTTACAATGAAAACAACGATTTATATAATCATGCTCGGATAATACAAAGTTATGCTTGCATAGGTAATATCGCGATAACTCATTATAAAACTTGCCACCACAACTATAGCATAACTGAGTTTTTCCTCGTACACCATTTCCACATCTGATACAACAAACAGGACCCTGAGATCCTTGTCGAATATGCTGTCCATGCTGAGCACAGTATTTTCCCACAAATGAACGAGAACAGTATTCTGCTGAACCCATCATTTTCCATACACAATTTTGTGTCACTGTCATATTTAATGAAAATAATTTAATTAAGCATAGATTTGACTAGAAGATATATGGAAGAAATTTTCCTAATTACTGATATAAACACAGGAAAAAAACGAATACATTTTGATTTTGATATATTACAGCCAAAATCATGGAAATCAAAAATAATTAATAGTGTAAGACAAGCAAAATTTGAATTTTATCGAGATGGAGCTAAATATGCATGGTCGACGTGGAAAACAACACGTGACGATGCAACAATGAATGATAAACGAGCCAGAGAAATACGTGCCGTGATAGATTTCAGCAATAAAAAATCGTATTTCATTCAGACGAAATTTGTTAAATTTGAAAATCAATGATGGCACATCTATGATAATCGTGACCGTATAATGACATCACAATTTAAATATGTAATTTTAACCAAAAAAAAAACAAAACCAACATTATAAACAGGAATAGATAGATTATACTACACATGAGCGTATCCATTAAATGCTGTTATTTATGGAATTTACTTGATAGATAAGCCGGATATTAAAGAACTCAGATGAAATTATCATCATTGAATTGTGTAGCTGAACGAGTAATCGAACATTTAAAAAATGCCAAATGAGGAAATGGTTTAACTAACCAATGACGTTTAAAGATAGATACATGGGCTAAATCAGTCATGGATAATGGATCATCAATAGAGGATATTGCAGTGTTATCAAGTTAATTAAAATTTCTGATAATCGTAAAAACAATATCCGTTGAGATTTTATATGAATCAAATAAAAACTAAAAAGGGAGCACCAATTAAAATTATCGATCATAATTCACAAGCGTGGACTAACACAATTATGATATTTCTACGAAATCATGTTGTGCGATTTTATTCACAAAATATGTATGATACTATTTACCAGATAAGTAAATCCGATCCTGTATCAGTAAGGTTGTTTAAGAGTTCTGAGGAGGGTCAGTATGATCAATTTGTTAGACCCAACAGTGAATTATATCGGATGGAATCTCTTCACAACTCGATGAAAAAAACTGCTAATCGATATTCAACAGAATATGATGAGCTGCTCACAAACTGTTTTACCATTCCATCAGTGCCTAGTCATTTTGCACAGGAAATAAACTCGTGCAAAACAACACGAACTTGGTTTCTCAAGGATATTCAATCTAGTTGTATTGAATATGGCCATGGTGGTTTGTGGAATACTAAGTATGATTATAAAAAATGTATTTCTATTGATATGGTCACGTGTTATCCTGGAAGTTTTCTTGGAATAGGCGAATGTGATAAGTATTTTTTAAGATTTGGTCATCCAACACATGAATTAATGCAAGTATTGATTAATGGACCATTGCCTGATTTTGATTTAGCAGGATTTGCTCGTATTATGTCGTCTGAATTTAATCCATATCAACATCCATGTTGTTATATTTGGTTTGGTAGAGAAGATGTGGGCGCCAATACCATTGTTGCAATTTATGCTTGATGATTGTATATTAGCATCGTTGACGGTTAGTGAAGTGATTATATCATATAAAAAAATAAACTAATATTTGGTTACCAATACCTGAATTCATTCCTGCAGTGGATTTCAACACATTCGTGGAAAATATCAATGAACAAATCACAGCAAAAAATATCTGTAGAAGAATAATTGGTAAATTTACTCAAGGCGGATCTCATGATCATAAACGACTTCACACACGATTAATTTTAGATGATACAGAACGAGATTTTATAATTGCTGATACAATAGCAAAAGAAACATTTATAAACCGAGAGGATGTTTATTTATCCAACAGAATAAAATTAGGAACTATTATTAGTTATACCGATGGAGAATCACCTCGGTATACTCATTTAAGATCCTCAATGCTCACGTACGTCTCTATTAATTTATTATCAATGATAAACAGATTTCCTGAACACGCAGTCATAGTTGCTATGGATTCATTTTACATTAATATGGAACATAAAAAAGCAATGACTCATTGGACAACCACTGATAAACAGTGGGGTTCATGGAGAATAAAAGAAGAAAAATTACATAAATACTGTGAATCTGCTGACGTTATGATCAAAGATGAGTACTGTTGTATCAAATATCAGAATTGACAAATGCACCATCATTACACGATCCAGTATCAAGATATAAAACGGTTTATTTAAGCAGTCTAGGTAGTTGTGGTAGAACAACTCGTGTTATTGAACTATTTGGAAAGGATTCAGATATGATTGTGTTAACACCAACACCATAGACTAGCCAGAGAAATGAAAAACCGAGGAATTAATTCTTGTACCTATCACAGCTTCTTTCGTTGGAGCAGTGATACATGGACTTCCGTAAGGATGGGAGAGAAGCCTATTCCTGCGATAATTATTTGGGATGAAATATGTACAGTATCGTTAAAAATATTCAAAATATTTCTTGATTGGTTATTATTAAAAAATACTGCTGTGATAATGAGTGGAGATCACGGTCAACCACCACCATTTACCAGATTATCCCCGCATGATTGGTTAAAAAATTCATGGATTATTACGAAGAAATAAATGATGATCATAGAATACTTGATGAAGAATTAAAATCATTTTAAAAAATTTATAAGATTACAATCGGATAGAATACAGTGTACAATAGCGCGTAGGATAATTCCCGAGACTTCCATGGATGAGTTTTTGGAAATATAGAGACCAGATGATTTAATAATAGCAAGTAGAAAAATAACAAGAGCTATAATTCAAATCAAATTATTTAACATGCAACAGGAAAAATATCCATCGATGCCTGTACCGTTATGTTATAGACCAACTGATATACAAAGACAAAATATCGATGTTGATATTCCAGGAGGATCTACGATAGAGAATTTAGTATTAAATGATATTATTCTAGTTGATATTAATGCTGTCAAAGATGCATTAAACGCTGAAAAATCCCCGTGGAAGTTAGGATATGCAGCAACGATATATTCATCTCAAGGATTAACAATTTCTGATACACAAGTTTGGATCATAGATGATTACATCGAATGGTCAAATTTGGTGTATCTCGCGGTATCACAAGTAAGAAAAATATCTCAACTTGGTAGGGTTGTTGTAAATATTAACGATAATACAATCAGCGATATAGTCAGTGATGTTATAATAAGAAAAAAACTTGCTAGTTATAAACACTGTGATTAAAAAAAATCATGATTTTAACATCGATGTTGAATTTGTAATGATGCTAAGAGAACAGCAGAATAATCACTGTGCGAGTTGTAATTGTATAATGAGGTGGTTATATTCAGAAAAAGATTCGCAACAATTTACCATGGATAAAACAGTAGTTGTGGTCATACACGAGAAAACACTACATTGATGTCCCTTGAATGTAACAGACGTAAGGGCGCTAGTTAAGCGATCGTGGTGGTAATTGTGCATCTGGAATTACTTGTAATTGTTCACGTTTAAATCCTCGCTGAGGAGCAGTTGAATCTAATCTATATACCGCTGGTCTACCCGTAGATGTAACTACAGAAGAAATTGTATGTGTAGTAACATTCCAAACAGGATCAGTTGCTCTTTTTTTACCACCTTCAAGTTCACCTGGTTCATATAAATATCTAACAATAACATTACTAAGTATTTGTTTCGAAAAATCATGTTGCTGTGTTGGTATATATTTTTTTTTGTAATTGCTTGAATAGGTTTCATTGAAATTGTTCGAGTTATTTCATTATTTAATGCGGATATTACACTTGGTAATCTTACAACCCATTCGTAGGATCTCATATCCTGAATAAATTCTTTCGCATATTGATATCCAAATAACCTCTCAGCAAGTGTTCAATTAAATCGTTCAACAACTGCCTGATCACAACGAATTCCCCTATGTCCTTGTCGTATTTTTACATTATGATGATTCATTAATGATGATACTGCACCAAGAAATTCCTTACCAGGATCAACTTGTAATGGATTTGGCCATTGTAGACCACCTTGTGGTCCATGTCCTCATTGATAAATTTGTTCAAATGCAGAAGCAACCTCTGATGATGTCTTTGTAGATAATGGTTCTGCTTCTTTGTATCTACTTGCAACATCAACGACGGTTAATACATATTTGTATGTTCGTGAATTGACAATATCATGAGGTAAAAATAAAATATCAGCTTGATGAACCTCATTTTGAACATTAACATCAAAATGTGCATATTCAACTTTTTTAGGTGGTGGTAGATAAATCTGCCATATTGATTGTTTTGAGAACCAATCTGCTGCAGTGGCATGTGTAACCTTTGCTGCGGTGGTGAGTTTATTAAGGCGAGTTTATTAATTGCTGCTTTACCCTTCCAAAATCCCCTTGGAGAATAATAAATTAATTCCATAATATTAATTACCAGTGCCTAATGCTAGTTTACCTTTCACTGCTGTTTTTATTAACCAACTAGCTAATTTTTCTTTGAGAGATTTATCAGTAATAGAATTTAACGTGTGAATCAAATTCACATCTGCGAGATGTCTATGTTGTAGATTACTACTTTTATATGCTATATCATGAACATGACAGGCTCGATCAATAGCATTTATCGGATATTTGCCGGGTTTTGGTTGATCCTGATTATTAAGTCGAATATCAAGTCGAGTTCAAGGACCGCAGTAATTATATCCTGGAAGGTGTTTTTCTCCTGGATATTTAGCCCATGAATCTCCTGGCAGTCCTGTTAATTTTGCTGCAATATCACCTCCTCGGTTTTTTTTTAAATTTGATTTGTTACCTGGGAAAAATCTAAATTTCTTTGTGCCACATTGTGTACACTTACCGGTGAGTGCTGATCTATTAATACTCGTTGTAATTGTTGTTATATCATCTGTTGGGGTATGCGCTTTACATTTCACACAATATAAATCCATGATATTTATTATATATTTAATGGATGTAACTGACTTTTCAGCAACATGAAAACAGGAACCAGTTAAACATCGTCCAGCACCAAATTCTATTAGAATGAGAATAACAGGTCCATCTGGATCGGGTAAAACACAGTTGTTACTTAATTTAATAATGAGATGGTTAAAATGGGATAAATTATATTTAATTGCACCATCAGCTGATGATCAGAGATGTTACGATGTTTTAAAGGATTTTAATGAAAATGCAAGACTGTTAAACGAAGACAATGATGTTATTGACTTTATAACTTATATTAATGATGCACCGAGTATTGATTCTATTGTTGGAAGTATTAATAATTTAGTTGTATACGATGATGTAATGCTAGACAAACAAACCAATCCAGCAAAAATATTTTCCCGTGGAAGACATAAAAATACTGATGTGTTTTATGTAACACAGAGATATACACAAATTCCAAAAGTAATTAGAGATAATTGTAACATTCTTGCTGTGTTTAATGGCGTTGATACACATACACTGAGAAATATTCACCAAACTTGGTGCAGTGGTGACATGGATATTATTAAATTTTAAAAATTATTTTAATCATGCTAAATCAAAAGAACATGGATTTATAACAATAAATCTACATGATCCTAGATCAAGATATCAAATTAATCTTCATAAAATATTGGGTTTAAATTACAGCAGCAGGAAGGCGGAGCCCACCAATATGAGGGTCATCATGGTATAGGTTCTTTTTATAACTGAAAAAGATACAACAAAAAACAGTAACAGAATTAACTAAATTAGAAGAGAATTTTGATTCATTGACATTAAAAAGACTTATTTGCCATGAGGACCCTTATAAAACATAGAGAGCTTCATCATCCCTCTACAGAGTTAACATAGTGCAAGAGAAAATCTCGATTTGTTAGAAGATTAGTTTAATGTTATTGTCGTTATCTTTCTTAATCGTAGAAAGGCTCTATTTACCAAATGGACCCTTATAAAAAGTGGGGGGCTCCGCCTTCCTGCTGCTTAGACTTATACTACATTATGTATCTTTTACAATCTATTAGCATACAAACTCAATGCGTATCAATAGTACTGCATACATGTCTTTAATTTCTTTTATAGTTTTTATAATTAATGCATTTCTTAGTATATGACAAAAAAAATATAGCTTTATTTATAACTCAGACCACTCTGTTAGCCTAAGTGGTTAGAGCATTTGCCTCGGATGTGGGAGGTCTCAGGTTCAAATCAAGGCTGAGTCATACCAAAGACTTAAAAAATTGTACTAGCAGCTGCCTCACTTGGTGCTTAGCATTAAGAGGTTACTGACAGGACTGGTCAGCCTGGTGTCGGGATAATGTGACTGGGTGGGACATCCAAAAGCCATCTTACAGTAGGAAAATAAACTGGACAAAAAGAACTTTTCCATCTAACAGTTATCCGTTAGAAGGAATATGAGAAATAGTACGCTTAACTATTAGATGGATTCAGTCTGTCACCTTAGTTGTATTCTCAGTCTGCCTAAAGTCCATCTGAAATTTGTTTGGTTTTTTTTAGATGGAATACACCTTGAATCCACCTAAAATCCAGGTTGAATCTCCTTAAATATTTTGTATGGGAGCTATGCATCAAAATCGGAAATCTGCAGTTATTCAACTTCTTCACATGAACAAAAGCAGACTTGTCATGGACACACCACTTTGAAATTTTCAAGACCCTAACAATGAATTTCACTTGTTTCAAATATCAGGATTTTGTCAAAAGGGGGAGATCTTTCCTCATTATTAAAAAGGAGTGTGGGGAAGGGAAATAACCATAGGCAATGTTTACGGACTACTCAAATATCACCTCTCTCTGCCTGCTCAATATTATGTTAAAGCTGTATTGAGATCAAAATCAACACAAGCTGTCAACTCTATCTGCATACACATTCATCTGTTGATGGTTTCTGAGGCTAATGTATCCTTGAATGTGTATGAATATTGTTGTGCTGAGAAGCCCATCTCACAGCCTCCTGTCTGAAGGGGCATATTCATTTCCAGCTTGAACAATAGATTGTCGGTTCTTGTGGACCTCTTTTTCTGTCTACCTTACCTATGAACAGTGTGCGCATGGTTACATGCATGCATGAGTGTTTGCATGTGAGATGGGGAGGGTTTCTTTTTTTCTAAACATTCACAATACTCAATGCCAATATCTGAGTTCTTACCCTTTAGGCATGCAGGGTACTGACACATGAATGGCAGTTTCATATCACAGTCCTTTACAGCCCAAAAGCTATTACTTGACCCAGCCACACAGACTCCCACTTCAAAGTTAGGCTCATTATTATTCCACAGTCCCTGCCACAGTGGGTAATTTCCTATTTCTCCCCAGGCAGCTTGACCCTCATCTTTCTCATAGATGCGATTCAGTCCTTCAAAAATAAAATATAGAGTGGCATTCAGTTATCAACTTATTTGAATACGGTATGTAATGGACATAATAAACTCAATTACCTGATGCAGAACGCATCAGAAAACCTGCAAAAATTGTCCTTAAAAATAATGTGTGCCAAAGCAAGAATCCACATAATAATGGTTAAGCATGCTCCTCACTTATTTCCTAGAAACAGATTTAATGTACAGATGTACATTTCTAAAAAAAACCTACCTGTTTGGTTTGAGTTGTATTATTTGAATAATCTGGACAAAGTGACACTAGCATTAACTACGACCTAATTCTTCTCATTAAAGGCATGATGGCTACAAAACGTTCACGCTTCAGATTCATTAGGTTTCTCAATAAATTTGTTGTTGTTTTAGGGTTTAATGGCATTTTTCAGCACAAGATAGGCTGAACATGGCAGTAAGTATAACTGGTGGAGGAAGAACCCTAGGAAACCCCAAGAAGAACCACCGACCCATGAGAAGCTACTGGCTGGATTTCTCACATACCCACGTTAGCAGAGCCTGAGACTCAAATCCATGCAGACAGATGTGAGTGGCAGTGATCCGGAACAGTAAATGCTTTAGGCCACTCGGGGCCCCTCTATTTTTTTTGCATGAAAAGCAATAATTTTTATGATTTCTTTTGTGCAGTAATCTTGAAAATGAATAAAGATCATAATGCCATTCTAAAAATAAAAGTGAGGAAGTCTTAAATTCTCTGAAGATCTTCAACTTCCCCTCTGAAAATGAGATTTGTTTCAGAATTATTTAAGAATTTAATCAATAATCATGAAAGTCTGCTTTACACTTGTTAAATTTTTTCATCATATATAAGACAATGACAAAGATCTTGAGATATTTTGATGTGAACGAAAATCTGAACTTTTTCAGGATAACAAGGCAAAGAATGACACAGAGACACAGCTTCCATCCTTGCAGTAAGCTTGTGGCAAGCTTCCAGTAAGCTTAAAATGAGCCTGTCTCATGTTTTAACCCTGTCTGATGTTTAAATGCAGCATTGATGCTGGTACAAGCAAATACAGGCTTGGGCAAGCTGATGGGCTCTAATTGCAAGCCTGCACAAGCTTTTATGTTTGCCTCAAAATGTAGAACAATACGGCATACAAACATTGAACCTTCACAGTATTTAGTGCATTATGACTATATGGTCTTAAAACAAGTAATAGAAAAGAGTGAGAAGCAACAAGCTTTATAAAATTCAACAGATAATTTATTTCCCATGAATAGAAAGTGAAAATAAAAAAGAAATTATGATATTGTAAATTAAATCCAAAACAATCCAAGAATTACAGACACAAATCCTAATGATTTAATATTTTAATAACTTGAATGGAAATCCAAATTAAATCCAATGCTGGAAATGTTGATAAGCCTGTGGTGGCCCTTGTCATGGTGACGTACCAACAGTCTTTTGTTGGATCACCATAATACAATCCTACAATATATCGTTATTTGAATGTCACCATAAATTCAAGTCTCTATTTCCAAGAGTGTTATTTTTACTTTGCATTTCCAAAGAATAATCACTTGAACTAAATCTTTTGAATAAATAAATTCCAGCCCAAATGAATTTCTAGACATGACAATAATACAACTGATTCTGCTAAGATCTTAACGAACGAATAATTAATTTCAACAACAACAAAAAAGATTACACACTCTTCTACCTGACCTCCAGTCACAATTAGCATTTTCTTAAAACAAACATTACCTAATAGAAAATAACCTCGTAGAAGACCCCTAATATGTACAAAATAAAATCTTAGTTATGATTAGAAGTCTATTACTAAAATTAAAATATAAAATGTGTAGTAAACAACAGGTAGATCTGGAAATTCATAGCAATTTCCAAAGTTCTAGACTTAGATTGAGATAAACATCTTTACTACTAAAACTAAATCATCAATTTAGGGTAGGTAGAAAATGAACTTGAGTTTTGGACACATCAAGTCCAAAATACAATGTTCCATAGCATACAATGAAAACTTAAAGATAAACTAACGAAGAAACAATGCAAATTAATTATAACTCTTAATTTCCCTTTGCAATCCCACAAAAGAACCACCAAATTTATGTTTTGCTCAACATAATTTTAAGTATATACATATAAAGATTATGTACAATACACACCAGGATCTTTACAAAAAAATTGAACATGTTAATATATGTTAAAATTACACAGACAAGACCTGGTACATCATTTATAAATCTTGATATTATTCTGCATTGTAACACCACAACACAAAAAAAAAATAAGCAGATTCAATATATCACTACACCGTGACAGAAAATAATCTCAATAGTCAAGTATCACATTGCCATGACAGGCTTTCAAAACATATTGCTATTAACCTTTGACTTAAGGCTTGGTTTAGAAATATTGCATTTATAAATTTAATAACATATTCAGATCAGAGTTGTTTGATTTTAACGAAATACATTTCATGTGTTCATGTGAACAAAAAAAAAGCATTAGGAAAATGTTAGAATTTAGTATGATTTTATTTGCATTCGGCTATTAATTTGAGTGATCACACATATTCAAGAGGCATCACTGCCATCTTTTGATGTCTTTGACCAGGATGAAAATTCAGCTCCCCATTGATAAATCAATTGAAGATTGTTTGTTGTCCATTTGTATTTTTTGTGTGCATTTCTTATAATGTAACTGAATATGTTTACAAATTTGTTTTCCTAACATAATAAGGTACTGGCTGAAAATTGTTTTCTTTTGGTATTTTTGGTGTCATAAATAAGAGGTCTAAAAAATGCAACCCATCACTTTTCTAATGTTAGCTAATTAACCCTAGGACTTATGTTAAAATTAAACCAGATCACTCTCACAAAACAAGTCCTTATTTTTTGGATTTTAATGTTACCTCCCCCAACCCATCCAGGAAGATGAATTTATCAAAGCTACTTCCCAACTCTTTAAATGTAAAATTACTTTACTGGTTCATTTAGTAATCTTTGCTGACCTTAGTTCAGAGTGATTAGCAAAACAATTATATTCAATGTAAGTTAATTTTCTTTCATTTAGATTCTGAACTGTTTTCAGATGTGAGATCTTACAGAACTGCACAACCATACTTAAAAGAAAGATCAGTTAAGTTAAATGTATGTTGTTGCCAGTTGAATGGTTAATCCATTAAATTTAATGTGTGGAATCAGTGCTATGGTTGGACCAGTTTAATATAATGGAGTCAATGTAGAGGTTAAACAACTTTTATTTAATATAATGAAGTCAGTGCAATGGTTAGATCAGTTAACTGTAATGTATTGAGTCAGTGTAATGGTAAAAATAGTTTAATGTAATGTATTGAGTCAGTGTAATTGTAATAATAGTTTAATGTAATGTATGGAGTCAGTGTAATGGTAAAAATAGTTTAATGTAATGTATGGAGTCAGTGTAATGGTAAAAATGTAATGAGTCAGTGTAATGGTAAAAATAGTAATGTATGGAATCAGTGTAATGGTAAAAATAGTGTAATGTAATGTATGGAATCAGTGTAATGGTTAGATCAGTTAACTGTAATATATGGAGTCAGTGTAATGGAAAAATCAGTTAAATGTATGAAGTTAACTAAGCTTCACTAATCCCTTTCTATACACAATTAGTCACATCACTGGGTCCGATAATTTAGCTTCACTCATCCCTTTCTATATACGACTAGTAACCACTGGGTCTGGTAACTGCTTTACTAATTCCCCACTTAGGCAACAACAAAAAATATGTTCTTCTGATCAAGCAACCATACCTGTTTCTCACTGCCAATTCAGGACTTTTTCTCACCCATGTAAAAAAATACCTCAAAAAATCACATTAAATATATGCAATATTTATAAAAACAAATAATACCTAACCTAATTTTAAAACCAGTGCAATAGGATTTTTTTAAAAAATCTTACATAATATTAGTGACATCATTTGGTCAGATAATTAACTAATGAGGCGTGGCTAATATTTCCTAGGAAAAAAATAAAGTTTGCTATCAACCAACATACCTATCCAGAACAGATGATCTGGATGACTGGTTGGTGCATTGGGCCTTACAATCTCTGCATACTGAACATCGTTGGCCTGAACAAGCTCACTACCATTAGCACTGAAATTAAAGCATCACAAACTGATGAATGATTTTTAAAAAATGAATATAAAAAGTCAAATTCTCTCACTAAAATGATCATGCAATGGCCCATTCAAATTTTATTTACCATTCATGTGTTAAATCCCAAGAAGGCAAATTAGTATCCAGGGCATGAAAATGCACTTCAAATTCCATGCACCAATGAAAATTACTGAGGTTATTCAATAGTGGTTTTCATCCTGTAAGTAATCAAATCTAGACTTTGTTTGCTCTTTCAAAAGACAGAAATGATAAGTTAAAAGTTAATTCATTAATTCAAAAGCAAACTCATTTGTAGACTTCAGAGGAAATATGACTGTTTTATAAATAAATACATTTCTCAGTTTTGAAATATGGTTCACCAATGTAATGAAGATATAAACAAGATATTAAAAATTTGGAAACTGACTAGGTAATATGCCTCAAATTATATATAAACAAGACAACCATTAGGCCCAAGAATAAATATGCATGGTTCCAGTAACCTTACCTACCTTATTTTAATGGACCTGATCCTACAACTTTTTATCATGTATGCACAAAAAACTGTACCAATCATGCCGTTTTCAGATTCTGCCCCCAAGAAAAGTAACTTTGAATTAGAAACTGGCCTAACTTGAGCTGGTTAAAAAAAAACAATAAAAGTAATTAAGTGTAAAAAGAACAGAATTTGCAGGAATTCAAGATACCAATAATTTCAAGATGGCTGCCATGATGGCCATTTGATTTCAGATTGGCACAATTTTCATTTCGGACCATCCAGACATCATAAGACATCTTCTGGTGAAAGCAAAATGTTAATATGACTAGTCAGCCATAGCAACTTTCAAGATCATTGGCTACAGTGGTAAAAAAATCAGATCACCACAATTTTCAATGATGACCAAACACATCTTGTGATGCCTTTCCCTAAACACCCTATGCTGATATAACCATTTATTCAGGCACAGTGATAACAAGACTTTAAGATGGCCTCAGAATGTGGCAGCCATATGGGTTGTTTTAGCAGCACCATTTTCATTTAAGTCATCCAATCAGTGCCATTTTTGTTTAGGATCAAACAGAAGTCCTAGGAAGTCTTTCACTGAAAACACTATGTTAATATGACCATCTATTCTGGAGTAGAATTAGTAATAATATTTACAAGATGGCTGTGGTGGCCATGTCAGATGTCCATGTGGTACCATTTTCATTTAGAATCATAAAGATGCTGGTGTCAAGTTTCATGTCAATCGTCAAATGTAGTCCTTAAAGGAGAAGCGACAACGAACTTGTGCTAACAGATGGACAAATGACAGATAATAGACCATCCCACAGGCTCTTTGGTCTATGACCAGTAGAACTAAAATTAGTATTGACCTTCATACCCTATTTGTTTACGGTTGTCATCAGAACCAGGCATAATTTGTTTCTTGGCCTTAGAAATGGAACCTCTAGAACATCAAGGTCAAACAAAGATATGCATGAGACTTGTAAATTCAGTCATCATACTGATGTAAATTTCATATTCTTCCTACTATCAATGTTACCTCTATACAAACATTAACTCATTAAAGCCTTTGCAAAGACCAAAATCAAAAGAAACTTCTTCTCTTATAGAGTAATGGTAGCTGATATATGTTGGCATCTTACAGAGTAATAGTAGCTGGTAGCTTGCTAATAGCTTCTGGTGGGTCGGTGGTTCTTCCCGGGTTTTTTTCCGAGTTCTTCCTCCACCATTAATATACTGGCCGCCATGCATAGCCTATCATGTGCTGAATATGGCATCAAACCCCACAACAACAACAACATGTTGGCATCTTATGAAATAATGGTAGCTGGTACATGTTGGCATCTTATAGACTAATGGCAGCTGGTATACGTTGGCATCTCATAGAGTAATGGTAGCTGGTATGTGTTGGCATCTTAAAGAGTAATGGAAACTGGTACATGTTGGCATCTTGGAGAGTAATGGTAGCTGGTATGTGTTGGCATCTTATAGAGTAATGGTAGCTGGTATGTGTTGGCATCTTACAGAGTGATGGTAGCTGGCATGTATTGGCATCTTACAGAGTAACGGTAGCTGGTATGTGTTGGCATCTTACAGACTGACAGTAGCTGGTATGTGTTGGCATCTTATAGAGTAAAGGTTGCTGGTATGTGTTGGCATCTTACAGAGTAATGGTAACTAGCACCAGATCAAGATCGTCAGTGGACAAATTTTTACAGGAATTTGAGATTCCTGATGTACAGAATAGAGGGTTAAATCCATGTACATGTTCTCAAAAGTACTCCTGTAAGATCTTGTATTTCCCCTCCTCTACTGCACATCACCACAACTTGTATAGAGAACCCTGACAATAGCATTATTCTTATTTAAAATTGAATGTGATACTTTTTCCCACAATTTAACCAAAAACATTTATATATTGTGCCATGAAAAGGATGGAAGTCAACAGGACATAAACTGTAACATTTGCTTTGATGAAAATCTACATAAATCTGACTTGCAGAGACAAACACAAATGACCAGGGCTCATGAAAACCACTCTGGTCCTAACTACTTTACTACTGACTCAACCATGGCCTAATTAGATTCCCACCCTGACAAGGTATCTGTGTGCAATTTCTACCCTTCAGAAGCACATGAGTTCAACTTCACTTAACATTAAGTATATTATCCATTATCGACTGCTTTTGCCTAACTTACTTGTTAGTCTAGAACATATCAAACAGGAAGCCTAAGTCACTTTTTACACAGGTGTTTGCCACAAGCTATGTTAATAAAATGGGTTCAGGGTAACAGTTACAGACTTAAAACCCTTCTAACATGTACACTATGACAAACATAATTATATTCAGTTTAGTGGAGAAAATCCTGTGACAGCATTATCACCAAAAAAGAGGAATGATGTTTGTAAATACTGGTACATCTATTCAATATAACATAACACAAGATACAAATTATATATAAAGCCATATAAAGAAGCATCATTACTATGGTAATCATTGCCTCAAGTACAAAGGGTCAATTGGTAGATATAACAGAAGGAAAAATCACATTAAAATGGACCAATCCTACATTCAAGTTTTCGTTAAATTTCTCTAATATTTAGAAGAAAAAAACACATGCACACATCTTGTACTTTTTTACTGGAAGAGGTAAGTTTCCTGACTCAATTTTCATTTCTAGAACAGATCCAGAGTACAAATAAAACATTTGTATCACTCACTTATTCATTTATCAATGAAATAGTAAATTTATTTGTTGATGGTTTTAAAAAACCTGAGAGAAAAAACATCACTTGTTAGCATCCTAATAACCTCCACCAAGTATGAATATTCATTTTCCACAGTCCCTCATTTTACTAAAAGACAGTACTATATCAACCGCTGTTCTGAAAAATGCCTGTCTTGTTTGCAGAAGAAGAGGGCATTCAATAAAGAAATGTCATTCATATACTATATCCAATTTACACTGCTGACAAATCCACTGCTTTAATGGTACCTCATCTTTACGAAGTTCTATGTTTAGATTATGATGGCTGATCCCAAGCCTTACAAAATTAGACATGGTTTGTAAATCGAGAAATTTCAGTTTCATGCTAACAACAATGGCAAATCATGGTCAGCTGCACACTTCTAAGGACCTGAAGCAATGACTGGTCTCCTGGTTGAAATGAGTTTTTTATGCGGCTGTACCTACTGACATTATGTATATTTAATTTGTATTGTGTAGTGTCTTTTGACAACGATTCTGTTATGCATATTTAATCTGTACTGTGTGATTGACCTTTGTCCATAATTGATGGTAGGATTTTAGTCTAACCTAACCATTTACTTATAAACAACATATTACGTAGCTAATTTTTTTCTATTATAGTGGATGAAGCATTAAGATTATTTTTGGTAGGAAAACAGGTTTACTTGGTTTTAAATTCAAGACAGTCTTGATTCTGACCCTAGAAGATTATATAATTGAATTTTGCTTACAGTTTGATAGAAATTTCCCTTAAGGTGACCCTCATCTTGGTCCCATACATGCCAACCAACCAACCAACCCCTAACAGATATAAGCATTAATTATTGTTATTATAAGTGGCAAAAAGCATCATTTGGGCTTAAAAGTGTGATCTATATATTACATGCCAAAATTACAGCATGTTTGAAAAAGATACATTTCTTTATACTATTAACCTGGTTCTGCAGCTGGTCAAAATTCTTATCAAAAGGGCAATATCTATTTGAATTAGAAACAGAATACAGACACAAAATATAGAAAAATTATTTATATTCAGCACCCACTCCAACAAGTCTACATGTGTAACTTCAGCTCAATGATCACGAACTGGAATTCTGCAATGATCATAGTCAGGTACTCAAAGTGCTGTATTACATTACTCTCATATTCTTCTTTTAAAGTTTGTAAAGCAGTGTTGAGTTGTAACTTTTTCCAATCTGACATGTTTTGAAGTTTATAAAGATCCATCTGCTCTAACATCTTCCATCATATAACAGCCACAACTAACACTGTAAAGCTTTTTACATAACATCTGGTGTAATTTTCTTTAAAAACAATATAGAGTGGTTCACTAAATGGAAAGCATGTCTATAAAATAAATCTTTCAGGCAAATTTCACTTTTGAAAAACCCACTGTTTTCTTAGAAATGGGTCATGTACAATTACTATAAATAGAAAATAAAGAAAGTATTCATGCTATTCTAACCCAGCCCTCGTCCTTATAAGAATATTCTTAGATTTTTGTGACGACAATACAAGAGATGATAATGAAATAGACACAAACAACCTTTTTTTGCCTTATTTCTATTTCATTTTTTAATGCAGCAAAGAAGCATAGTCCATATTGTCTAGACAAAAGCATAATTTGGGGGAAAAAAAGCATAATAATTACAACAAAAGCTTAATTTTTATCATGTATGCAGTCCTGTTATTGTGACTTAGGTTTTAATTTTAGGGTTGTTTATATTAAAAGTACTTGTCTGATTTTAACTTCTTAAGTGAAAACAGTCTTTTAGTTGTGTTCAGTTTTTAATTTGTGAGGATGTAATATTCTTTGGAATTACAAGTGCTTATTAAGGATTTTTGACTATTTACGTATCATTATTCTGGGTTTATTGTGAATTCATTAAAGGCTATTTTGAATTATATCACTGTGATACATGAAGACTGTTAGCACATAAACACTATTCCAGCCTACTGGTACATCAGAACATCCATGCACAAGCATGGCCAACTAGAATTCATTCAGGACTCGCGGTACTAATTCAACTCCAATGGTAAACATATGGAAACCCTATCATATTCAAAATTCAACTTAAAATTTCTGGCTGCTGATGATGTGGCCTATTTCATCATGCACAACTAACCTTGGTGCAAGCTTATGTGTCGAGAACACCATATGAGCCACAGCATTTTGTTTATCTACATGTACATGAAACACATGTTATTGATTCTGCACCAAATGAATCAAGTGCTACTTTCATTACTGAGTACTCCTAAGTCAAGCCTGTAAAAATACTAAAATTGCATCAATAGAATTTCTCTATATTTTTTTTCAAATTACATATAGGATAAGCTCTCAAAAGATATTTTTTACTAAAATTTTAATTTTCATTATTAACCAATTATGGACCACCAAACCCATAAATACTCTATTATTTGTTCACCCATTTCTAGACTGGTTGACAGTTCTTCCGTATAATTAGTACTGTGTGTCCTATAACCAGATTTATTGTTTTTTTACAAAAAGTTGTATTTTACTCATTGATATTGGAGCATAATTGTAAGAAAGAATTGGCCATGCTTGTGCATGGATAATATAAGTGCAATAGCATTTTATGTGATACCAATGTCTATAGCTAAATTGCATCCACATTACATGTTGCTGTGTTGTATTGTACTTATTAGTGGCTTATTCTTGCCATTAAAATAATTGTTTTCTGCCTTTGTATCTTCATGTCGTCTTTCTATGGCATGCATGCTACACGAAAGAAACACAAGCATGCTGACATCAACAATTATGACATCACAGGGAATCAAATTACATGACGCATTGTATTTTCATCTCTCACTGTCTATAAGACAAGTTTTAAACGTTTTAAATTTCAAAATCGCCATTTCTTTTCTTGCTAACTCTCACAGAAATAAGATGCAATGCATCCCTATTCATATCAATCAAACAAAACAAATAAGTGTGCCACATGACAGGTCAAAATGATAAGAGACCATTGCCATTTTGTGACTAAAATACACACCCATGAAGCATCAAGAGATGCTGACATTCCAAACTTATTTAAGCTATCATCACATGTGATTCATCACCTCCAAATCTTAATAAAAAGGTATAAAAGCCAAATAAAAGTTCCATAAGCTTTATTAGACTGAATAATTAAATAAAAGAGTGCTACTTTTTTGCATTAAACTATGGGAAAGGATAAGAAGCAAAGAAAAGATTAATTTCTTCAAGCCTGGTAATGTTCCCACACAACAAGGGGGAAAATGTGCATCAACCCAAAAGAAACAGCCACTTGAGGTCTGTTACATAATGACAACAAGAGACAAATTTGAAAAAGCTATCCAAAGTTCCTACAATGACGACATTGATGTTGGCGACAGAAAGTCCATGTACAAAACTGCTGTGGCTCAAGCTAAGAAGTAAGCTGGAGGTGGAGAAATATGTGGAAAACTTTGTGATGCCAAGACAAGTCCATGTTTCTATGCAATATTAAGGCAATGATAAAATTTATCACTGCATAAACTACTTGTTAGATTTAAGTAATAGAATTGAATTGCATATTAAAGTTGTCTAATACATAAATCTATACCTGAACATAGAAAAGGTGTCAAGGAGTTTAATTCTATGGTAGGAAATAAGATAGATATAACTGATATTCAATGTGACTCGACATATAATAATGCAAATTACAGGTTGAGGCAATGCAGCATGTGCAGTTTTGTGCACAGTCCTTGATTTTTACAATGTTCTCTGCTTTGATCTACTGAATGTGTCTCTAAAGTTAAATGATCAGTATTGATACATAAGTGATTGTGACATAGGTGACTTACATTTAAAATCTCTCCTCCACTCCCTTTTGAGGAATTGTTGCATGTGTTAAATGGTATTTAACCATATAGGCCAATCTGTGGGCACCATCATAAGAAATTTTGCCATCATGCCATACTATGCTCTTTTCCCAAGGCCTGAACTATATGTTGCCTTTGTCCAGTGTATAAAACCATTCCCATCTGTCTTCTGGATAGGTTTTTTTTCTCCAAAATCACATTCAAGCCATGAAAAAAAGACTCCATTATGATTGTCATATGCAAAAACCACCAAATGATACTCTGGATGCACATGGTAACCACGCCAACAACAAGCTCCTATTATGGTATAGGTAGCATACAGGACTCACGTTACTAATTCAACTCCAACGGTAAACATATGGAAACACTATCATATTCAAAATTCAATAACTTAAAATTTCTGGGTGCTGATGATGAGACCAATAATTCACCATGCACAACTAACCTTGGTGCAAGCTTATGTGTGGAGAACGCCATATGAGCTGCGGTATTATGTTTATCTACATGTGCATGAAACATGTTATTGATTCTGCACCAAATGAATCAGGTGCTACTTTCATTATTGAGTACTCCTAAGTCAAGCCTGTAAAAATACTAAAATTGCATCAATAGAATTTTGTCTATATTTTAAAAAAATTACATATAGGTTAAGCTCTCAAAAGATATTTTTTACTATAATTAAAATTTTCATTATTAACCAATTATGGACCACCAAACCCATAAATACTCTATTATTTGTTCACCCATTTCTTGTTGTTGTTGTGGGGTTTAATGCCATTTTTCAGCACACAATAGGCTATACATGGAGGCCAGTATTAATGGTGGAAGAAGAACCCAGGAAAACCCCGGAAAGAACCACCGACCCACGAGAAGCTACTGGCAAGCTTTCTCACATACCCACGTTAGCTGAATCCGAGACTAGAACCCACGCAGAGGTGAGATGGCAGTGATCCATAACGGAGAACCCTTTAGACCACTCGGCCACTCGGGGCCCACACCCATTTCTAGACTGGTTGACAGTTCTTCTGTATAATTAGTACTGTGTGTCCTTCAGAATATTCTATACTTTAGGATCGTGATGTAACTTTTAGGACAATTTTTTTTATTTGATTCAGATTACTGCAAGTTTTTATAAAACATTTTAACAATGCATTTTAGGGAATTAAATTATTTGTTGAATTTTACAAACTTGTTGATTTTGCTCTTTTTTGTTACTTACTATAGTCTAAGACCTGAGTTGTAACAGTACCTCCTGACACTATATCATGTATGCATAACTCTCACTAATGTACAATGCACAAAGTAATTTTTGACCAACTCAATCTCAAGCAAAAGCTTAGTTCTGCAACATAATGACAGAATGATAACCCACTGTGACAGTTTTGGTTACAATGGTTAGCATGTTTCTCTCGATCAATTTTATTGTCTGACTATATTCATTCAAGATCAAAAACAAGCGGTGATGTGAAAGTTCACGCCTAGTATTTATATTCATTTGGACTATAATGACACCCCTGAATCACATCTCAGCCAGAATATACCCAAACTATGCAACATAATTATGTTACATACATCAAAGAAACTGCCGACAGAAATTACTTTCTTGAAACATCAACAATCTGAACATGATTCAATGAAACATTAGATACTGTTTTGTCAGTCACACCATAGCATTAAGTGCTGTAATTTAAGACATGTTTATTTCCAGCTGAGTCACAGAACAAAAACTACATAACATAAAATGAAAGGAGTTTATTAACACAAGCTAGGCATGTGCAACCTATGGCATATGGGCCTGATCCAGCCTGCAACCTGATTTTATTTACATCATAGGGTGTGGTTTTAAAAATTGCCTGTCTGGCCTATAGCCTGCAAGAAGTTGCACATGCCAGACATAAACAATCAAATTATTGAGGTTTGTAAGCATTATTTCAAAATTACGGTTTATACAGGAAACGTATATACAATGCAATGATATTTATATATATAACAAAGTGAGAAATGGGATGTGTGCAGGCAACTTTCATGCCACTGTTTTTCACATCAGACTGACCTGGACAAATCTTTGTGTGTGTTCAACCTTAAAATGTATTTCTGATTGAAGTAAAATAATAACTGCAAATTTATCCCAAAGTGACAATGGTTCCACAACATATATATATATATATATATATATATATATATATCAGGGTTCAAAATTAGCTTGCCCAAGGCTAGTAGATTTCCTGTCGGACTAGAAACTTTCATAATATTAATAGTTCGATGGGCTAATAAGTTTTGGTTATCAATAGTCAGCGTTTATTTACGCCATTCCCTAATAAAGACTTGACTTGGCAGATGTTCAGTAGAATCAAAGCAGTGGCCGTTGTAAACACAGTCATAAAATATCAGCATGAGAAGATGAAGTCAATTTCTGCCTCGGAAAGGTGCATTTCTATAACAAGAATCCATCTGATTTTGTGCATTTCACTTAACAGCGCAAATTACTGACCCGTCAATAACAAAGGAAGTTTGGTAATTGATCCTAATTAATTTGATAACAAATTAAATGAAAAAAATAACGTGGTATCACACTTTTTTCACTCAACCACAGTAACAAACTACAACGCAGTCTACCACACAAAAGAACACAGCAAAAACTATTCAAAGAAATTAGTTTACACATTTTTTGTTTAAGGTTCTTTTTTTTTGTTGCTCGCTTCCCAAACGTACTAACAGTCACAAACAGGAAACTACATATTTTACATTTCCATCGAAATATTATAAGAATTAGATCAATTTATTATGATTACGTTATTGACACATCCTTTCCATACAACTACTTTTCCAATGATGATAAGAATAGGGTCTGTTACCAATAGAGAGCAATCCCAAACCTTATGCCACAGGAGGTCAAAAATATTGTTTTTTGTTTCGGGATTACATTGAAAAGAACTGATCCTTACAATTCGTGGCTACATTAATGAAGCCACACAGTGGTGAGTACAGAAAAGAAAATTCAGTGAAGGCCAAATTAAGGGAACTAAAAGTAAACTATTTTTAAGTATTATCATAAAATAAGTCTTTCATGATTACTGCAGGCCTGTGGTTCTGATTGGTAGATTACCAAACTTTTACGTAAAAACGAAAATTTCTAAGTCCTAAGTGATTCTTCTTTTACAGCATTTTGTGTGGAAAGGTAGTAGTCATAATATCAAGTAAAAAGAACTAGGAAAAAAAAAATGTATTTTACCAAAATCACTATTTTCTTCTTCAATTATTCATGAATTGTTGTAGAACATCATGAAATATTCATAAATTGCACATGAACATTTCATGACCGGTTGATAACGGCCTAATTTTCAAGAACTTCAGTTCATGAACTGTTCTGCAATAAATAGTTCTTGAACAGTTCACGAATGTTTGGTGTTGGAATATTCATGATCTATTCTGCATTAATAGTTCTTGAACAGTTCACGAATGTTCGATGTTGGAATATTCATGAACTGTTCCAGAAGTAATGCTCTAAAAAAAGTAAAGAATATTGTTTGGAAAAAATAAGCCATTTAATGTTCATGAACTGCACATGAAATGTTCATGTGCATTTTATGAATGGTTCATGAGCACATGTTCTAGAACAATTCATGAATAATTCAACAATTGTTCATGATATTTTCACAGGGAATGTTCATCTCAGCTTTCACTAGATATGGTACCAAACTTGTTTAACATGCAAATTAACAGAATTTTTTTATCGTGACAGCAAGGAAGCTTACTTCATACAACTTGTTCTAGCATGGTCCCAGGTCATGGCAGTCTCCACTGCAAGGTAACATCCTCCCCTGGCAGCAACCCATCCTGCAATTATCAAATTTTGCCGTTCTAATTAAAATTAAGTTCTAAGACACAAAATGGATCTTACAGATACTAGCAAGAATTTTGTATCTATGTAAAATTAATGATGATAGTGGGTTGATGCATGTCCAATTAACGTATGTATCAGTACTTCATACACAATCATTACATCGTTTAAAAACATTGAGGTCACTAAATTTTACTGTACGATATCTACTTTCTTTTTCACTGATTCCTGTCCAAAACAAACGTAACTGTCAATCAAAAGTTTTAATTTTAATCGCTAAACTATAGATGGTCTTTAGTACATACAGTATAACACTATTTTACTGGCTTGTCCTCGTTGTTGATGGGTTTATCTTTTTATACTGAGAATTGAATGATGGCGGCATAACACCTTTCAGCGGCTATTGGACAATTCGGCCCAACTTGGACCGAAAATAAGACAATTCGGCCCAATTTTATAATCCAACTGACAATAGTTTTAACAAGCATTTATTTTTAACATATATTTTGACAATTCTTATATAATATGTTTTTACCATATAGTTCAAAATCCTTGCATTAGGTAACTTAGTTATTCATTCTCATTTGAATTAGTTTGTAAAATAGAAGAGGTTGAGAATAAAATTTGAAACATTTGGTGAACTAGATAAATGTTTTCCGAAGTTATAATGGTTAGGAGCTTTCTGATATCTTTAGGAAAACCATACCAAAGACAAATATTACTGTGGAGAAAGGACGTCTGATAAAAAGAAGTATAGTAGAGATGGACGTGATGCTTTGGGAGTTACGTAGACAATAATGAGATGCATCATATCTCCTGTGGAAGAAGGTCGATTTTGTTAGGCACTTGCCCATTTGGTCTCAAAACCTTAATTCTCAAGCAAAATACATACGTTACAAGAGATCTTCTCGTATTTGAACGTATTTGTTATGATTTACAAATAAAATGATACCGAGAAAATGGTTGAAAATTGCATAATTAGGTATTTTGCGATAATTTCACATAAATTTAATTCAGAACATTATTGCGTTTTGCTATTATGAGTTTCGAAAAAGACAGATAAATGTGCACAACGTAAGATGCATCTTTACCAAAATTTATGGTTTTTTAAATTTCATTTAAATTGACAATAATAAATATTCAAAACACCAAAAACATTTTAAGTTGTCAAATTAATACCATTCTAATCATAACAGTTTCCACATCAAAATATAAGCACGAAAATTTACAATGTGTATGCTTTTTTTGTCACTAAAATCAAATATATTAGTATAATATCTCATGCACGGTGTCGCTACTCTTAGAAAAATGTAAGCGTATTCTGTAGAATATTATCTGTTAAGTATTATTATTTGATAAATCAATATAGATAATTTGACCAGACGACTTTAATTGAGACTGTCGTTGTGCAGATGCATATATTTTTAATAGTTTAGTATATCTTTGTTACGTACGTATCGGTAACGTACGTATTGTGATGGTGGATGGAGATTTAGTGAGTAATTTACTTCAAGTAGTTCTTTAATATACGATTTGGCCAATTTCGGACTTATTTACACTGAAATTTAAAGTTACCCCACCCCTTTCTTTTCTACATGAAGTGTTTACTTGAGCTCTGTTTACGTCGGACCATTTTTTTACCGGTCAGCACATGCGTCCAGTCTCTGTCGGACAGTCCGGTGGCTACGCGTGTGTACATTTCATTTTATATACGTTTTTCGACCGGTCCGGCGTCTAGTCGAGTAGAATCGCTGTTTGCAGTTGCTGAAGGTAGTACTGCTTATTTAGCTAATTATTTACTTTAAATAAACCTTATTATTTTCATTCGAATTTCATCTTCTTGATTTCAGTAGGTAATAATTTCACTTTAATAAAATGAGCTATTTTTCTTTCTCTTCTCTGTCGTTCAACTTTTAGAACTTTGTCTTACTTTCCCTCTCTCCGATTACTAAATTATATCACCGAATACCCTTTTATTAGAAACGAACCTGGGTTAGAATAAATGAAATAAGTGGGGGCTATTTCAAGGCTTCACTCCGTCCGTTCGTCCACTAACTTCGCTGGTGTGCATCAGCCCCCCCCCCCCCTTCCCATCAAGTGGAGAAAGCCCTATTTAGATTTTGTGAAGAATTGCCCCCGATACATTTTTGGTGCCGTGACCAGGATATTCGGTAAAATTTGCAACTAATGTAGCTGGTATTGTTAAAGTCTTAAGCAATCAAATTTAGTCATGTCGTCTGCTCGTAGATTACTGGAATACTGTGGTAGCAGAATTGCAGATGTTTGAAAGAGCGGATATTTATTCTCCTGATGAGGAATTTTATGATACAAGTATGGAAATTGTAAACGATGGTGTCCAGACACATGCACGTACCAAATGTTTAGATACACCTACTGGCAAACAATTCGTTATCAGGTCAAGGCTGCATGTAGATTCTCAGCAGCACAAAGTCAAGGTCGAATCGCCCCACAGGCGCCAGGCAACACATCTTCATGACGAAATACCTTTGCGCATTTCAGATAGTGAATTAAAGATGAGGAAATATGAAATGTACTCACCGACAGATGACAAAAACGGCATCCGTACCACTAATCCACCTGAATCCGTTGCAACATTTACACATTCCAACCGTGATGTATGTGTAGGCACACCTACCAGTGGATCTTCGGACACAAATGCATACATAAAAACACTATTAAAAGTGATGAACTGTATCATCAGGACACGCACAAGGAAAATAAATACGGTTATTTTGTGTGGACCAATTCGCTAAAAAGCAAAATGTGCACAATCCGCCATGCGGTAACTGCTTCTTGGTCCACTATTGAAACGTCGCTTCCTCTCCCAAAAACAGAAAAACTGGAGCCCCATTTCCTTCGTGCCGACAGAAACAATTTGCACGAAAAGAATTTCTCCATAACTCGAGATGCTGCATGGGATGACAGTATGTTGTGCGATATTTCCCGTTGTTCAAATGGTTCTTGCACAAATGAGTCCGCGCGTTCAACTTCGACTTGCTCTTGCGTGGTAGATAGTGGTCACATGACGTCAGAAGCCGAGGAATCCCGAGTCGCGGGTAACAGTGTGCCCAATTCAAGGTCAAATGGGCGCTGCGTAAACTTGGTAATATACCATTCAAATTGTACTGCTTATGATCGATCTGACGGTGACTTCAGTCACAAGGATTCAAACAAGCGAATGAATTTGGGCAAAATAAATACTCCGAAGGTACCGAACGATTTAGGAAAGAAAAAGAACCTGACAAATTCGATGGCAAAAACGTGGAATGGCAAGATTATATTGTACGTTTTGAGCAAGTTGCTTAGCAGCAGAGAGGGTGAACAGACCACTTAAGGGAGTGGTCACCCTTGTGTTTTACCAAAAAAAATAGTGACCACTCATAGAGGCCAATTACCACGTCTACGATTATTGTTTGTCCCAAACAGAATTGTAGACGAGCCCTCTCTGCTGCTATCAGTCTTGGGAATCATCATCTGAATCATGGGAATCTTCATCTGAATCTTCGGAATTTGTTCTATGTTTCAAGTAATATTCAAGTTCTGATGGTGGTTTTTCTATTTTTGGATTTATGTTCTTTCTTTTTCTGTAATAGTTCATCAAACTTCTGTATCGATCTCCACCTCAATTTTTACAAATCTGATATAATCCTCTAACGCCGTTGTTACATCCAACACAACTTCGTGGACCAGCATGAGGATTTTTCTTTATAAGATAATTATGTTTCTTGCAATATTCTCCACGGCATTTTTTATTACAATTGTTAGTGGTTCCTTGACGTAACCACGCACAGTTGTTCATTATATTAATGATATCTGTTTAATTCAATTTAATTTTATCATCACCCCTCTCTGCTGCTCCTCTTCTGCTGATATTAATTAAATTATTATGTTATAATAAAATGATACATCCAGAATCTCATACTGCAAGAACAGCTCGAGAACGATTAGAAGCAATTAAAAATTTCTTCCTGTCAAAGACTCATTTAGAAAAAATCTACAAGCGCAGCAAGAAGCAAAAGTTGAGTATGAAGAAGACACTAAAAAACTGTTTAAACCCGTCACTGCAGCTACTGAGAAAGTTGCAACTGTCATCAAAGAAGATCTTCTTCCGGTATCAAAACAAACTGCGGCGCAGGCTGAAAAAATAGCAAGAAGAACTAAACAGGCAAAGAAGATTTTACGAGATCTTCCACCTGACATAGCCAGGGAAATAGCTGCGGCTCAGCCTCCACCTGTTGGTGAGGAAATACTTGAAGAAATTGGACAACTTCGTGCTGAGATAGGTGATATGAAAGATGATGAAGGAAGAACGATTATGCTGAGCAATAAATTTACCAAGGTGGGTATCAAATTCATAAAAAAAATTAAGGATATTAATACGTTATCAAAACTTGCAGTAGAAAGTTTTAATAAAAAAGAAGAACTTTTAAGACCTGAATATAGTTCCACTCGTATTAGTGATCCTGAAATCTGGTATAAATGGATATATCGTATATATTACAATAAAGATAGAGTTTACTCTAGTGATGAGGTATATAATGATTATCGCAGAAACATAGACATGTATCTTGCACAAAAAGGATCAGAAGTATCACAATCTCTCAGAACAATAAGTGAGGAAGAAGAAGAAGAAGTATCACCCTCAAGACTGTTTAAGAAAACAACGGAAAAAAGATCACCCTTAAGACTATTTAAGAAATCAGAAGAAGAAGGAGCTACTGGCAGTGGTCTGGGAAATAATTTTATTTGTCCTGATAATATCCTCAATGACGTGTCACGGTTAGAAGTTCTCATAGGAGGAAAACGTGCCGGAAATAATTCACCAGAAATAACCAATGAAGCAGCTGATATTTGCCGGCGACTATTTCAAGGTGGTATCATGGATATCGGCGTTTACCGAGAACTTATTGATGAGCTCGTTGATGACTAGTTGTTAGATAAATGGTAAATAAAATAAGATGATTGTGCATAATAATCATCGTAAACCCACACAGGTTAGAGCGGTAAACTCACGATTACCAATCTATAGTGTTATTTACGGAAATGGACTTGGTGATGTTATTCAGGGATTATTTACAAGGATGGCTCCAAAAGTAGCACCTGTAGCAAAACAATTATCGATGAAGGCTATTGATATTGTTCGTGATAAAGCTCCTGGTGCAATTGTCAATGTTGCTGGTAAGGCGTTCTCGGCGATCAAAGAAAGACTAGCACGATTATTGCGACGAAAACAACAATCACCGGTGAAACTGGCAAGTACTGAGGTGATGCCTGCAGATGTTAGTAAAATAATAAATCAGGCTGCAAATCAAAAACTAGCGGCGATATCTGAAGAAGCAGAAAAAAATATAACAGCAAATTTAATAGCAGGAAGTGGTCTTCGTCGACGATGATCATCATTTGGAAAAATGGTAACTATAATAAAAATGTTCAGGCGCGAATCAGACCCAGTATTTGATATGGAGGCACCTGTACTTAAGTACGAGTCGGTACGTGATTATCAATTTTATTCTTATGACGCAAGACTACCAAATCAGCGGGGGAGAATCGAATTACAGGTTCATGATACAAGTAGATATTTCTTGCCCGCTGAGGCGTTTATTGAAGTAGAAGGTATACTTGTAAAGGGGGATGATACGGCATATGATGCCAATTTGCGTGTTGGTTTTGTCAACAAAGGAATTATGGCACTGTTTGATAGCGCCACATACATGATTGATGGAAAAAATATTGAATCAATTCAGAAGGATGTTGATGTTGCTACAACAATAATTGGTCTGGCGAGATATTCTGACGACTTTACAAGATCAGCTGGTCCAACAATGATGTTCGCTAAAGATATCACCGACAACGCTAACCATAATCAGTATATCAAGGTACTCACACCACGGGATACTTCTGTTGCTAATCAGGCAGAAGCTGCCAACCCCGATCGTGAAACTAGACCAGCTGCTGAATTTGAAATCATAAAAGATATTGCCCCGACTTACAACTTAGGGTTTGCATCACGCCGGGCGGCGCTGTCGGGAAATGATAGAAATTTTTCGTGTGCAATTCCATTATCTCACATCTTTGGATTTTGCAGAAATGTTAGAAAAGTCATCTTTGGAGCTAAACACACAATTGTGCTCGTAAGAAAAGGTGATGATAATGATGCAATCTGGCGAGGTACTGGTGTTGCTGATGCTGGTAAAGTAGATATAACAAAACTTTCATTGTGGATGCCAGTAATGACACCATCTATTACTGAAGAACAAAAATTACTATCTTTTATGGATCAAGGTGGTAAATCATTGCTATCATGGTTAACAGTAACCACAGATGCTGCTCAAAGCAATATTAATGGTTTATTTACATGGCATATAGCATCACAACAGGGTGTTTCTGCACCACGACATATTTTTATTGCATTGCAAAATATTGACCGGATAAATAATCAAGAACGTTCACATATGATATTTGATAACCTTGGAGTTAATGAAGTTTCCTTGCGGATAAATGGACATCAAGAACCAACAGAAAATATACAACTAAATTTTGGTCAAAATCATGTAGCGCGCGCATATCATCGTTTAATGTCATTCATGGGACGTGATCAAAATGTGGATACCGGTTTGCAAATATCACAACTAGATTTTAGAGGTCTATATTCGATTTATTATTTTTCACTAGAACATCTTGATTTATCCAAACAATCTGTTGTTGATATACACTTTCGAGCTCATGTTACTAACCCGCCAGGTGGTGGTGCTTTCTACAGAGCGATCGCGGTCATACTTAGCGACAAAGCCATGTTACTTGAAGGTGGTAGTGGTCGAATGAGGGTCGTTGATGCACCGGTGGAAAATCTTTAATCGTGTTATTTAGAAAAATATATTTTATATAAAAATGTCGTATGGTCATGTTAATGTTACTCTGACTCCTGGTCAGGTAAAAAAGCTTCAATCAAAAACCGCCAACAAATGCGGAACTAAAATATCACTAAAACGAGATCAGATTAGTGGTGGTCCAAACAAATTATCGTTGACAAATAATCAGATTAAACATTTCAATAAAGCCCTAGAATCAAAAACTGGAGTTCAATTCCATCTCTCCCCGAGCGCCATCAAAGACATGGTTAAAACCGGTGGTATATTCCCATTTCTTGCGGCCATTCCGGCATTAATAGCTGCAGCTGCTCCAGTCGTAGCAAAAGCAGTTGCGTTAGGTGCTGCTGGAGCGGCGGGTAAAAAAGTTTTCGAAAAAGTTACTGGTGGACGATATAACAAAAAAAGGGGCGCGGCTTAAGATTGCCAGGATCTCGTTGGGGGAGAGGCCTAAGGCTTCCAGGATCACTTCGTTAGACGTTCCAGCATCAAATTTTGATTACTTAATGCTGCTAAAAAATTAAAAATATCTGCCTTTAGAGGTGTTTTTATGCGAGATCAATTACCGAAACAACCAAACAAACTAGAAACAGGTATTATTAATCTCGATGAACGCTCTGGACCTGGTACTCATTGGGTATCATACGCGGTTGACCCGCGTGGAATTGTTTATTTTGATTCGTACGGGTTAGCTCCACCTGTTGAATTTATCAAGTATGTCGCACCACTCCACGCAACAACTAGAGGTTCCAAAGTTTGGTATTCAACGCTACCCACACAAACAATGACAGATCCGCCAATATGCGGCCGTGAAGTAATTAATGTACTCGACGCTATATCAAAATCATCCAGGCCGCCACATAAAGTCGTGCACGATTATACAAGCAACCGATTTGTTGCGCGTAAAGCATTTTAAACAACGGGTCTTATTATAATGGTTGACATTTACGGAAGATCTTCACGCGTTAAGAAAAAGCCCGGCGACGTTGATCTGTCAAAGTATGCGACTAAAGATGACCTCGCTGATATCGTGAACCTGGCTGGAGTTGACCCAGATGAAGTTGTTATTTTTCAAGATCGATATGGTAAACTAAAAACCAGCAATATCAAATGGAATGATATAGTCCGGCGAGTACTCGGTGCAGTTACGGATAATATTCCCGTGTTTACTGACGGTGGTAGAATCAGAGATTCAAGTATGTCACTTAAAACCATCAGAGATAAAATTGCAAAAAGTGTTGCTAATCGCGTGAGAAACACCGGTGACACAATGACAGGTGAACTTAGCATGAACGGGAACAAAATAGTAGCTGTAACAGCTCCAAAATCTGACAACGACGTCGCAAACAAACTATACGTCGACGACGTAGACAGTAAACTATCCACGCTGCGGGCCGAATATGATGTTCACGTAACCGGTTTTATAAGACTTCGAAGAAATTTTCAAAAAATCGATGATGCCATAAATAAGTTCTTTGGAACTCCTTCCGTCATCGATATAAAACTTTCTGATATCAAAACTGACCTAGACACAATCAAACGAACACAGCTAGACATCGTAGCGGGAATTCCTGAGATTATCAATAAAACAAATTTGATTAAAATTCCAGCTGGAATAACTCCCGGGCATATCACAAACATCGTATGCACGGTATCATCGGGATTTGCAACATGGTCGCAGCAAAATAATACTATCAAATATACCGCAACAGTCACTGGCGTGTACAGGCTGTCTGTGTTTACTGCTGCAAAATTTGAAATATTTACAACGTTTCCATGACGTCATTCCACCGACAGGTTTTCCGGGGTTGTATCTGTTGTATTAAATAGCGGAACCGAAGAAATATTTATTCTGGAAGCAGATGATAAGAAATTAACCGCAACATCCTTCTGGTGGTGTTTGGAATTTGTAGCTGAAACACCTCAATTGGTTACTGCATAAAAATATATGGACGGTGCACAATACAGATACAATCAAGCACGTGAATGGCAGGCGGCGCTAAAAGATCAAGTTGATCAATATACAGTAAAAGTAAAAAAATATCGACGACGATTGGTTATCGTTGATGTGATTGTTTATTCAGTATCCGCAGTTGTTGCTGGAACCGGTGTAATATTATCAGCGTTGACAACGATGGCACCAGTAGCTGTAACTATTTGTATTTCAGCAGCAACAACTATTGCAGGTGTGCTTAATATCATCACAAAAAAAAATATGTACTTGTACGAACGAAAAATTATCCGATTACAAAATAAAATTACATACAGCGACGGTAGCATACTCGAAATTATCCTCGTTGTTATCAGCGAGTCTCAGTGATGGAATTATATCTGATTTCGAATTTTCAATAATAACCAAAATATACGACGAAGGTATCGGTATTAAAGATACAAGTATCAATAATGACAGAATTACTCCAGCAGATCGTGACCAACACAACTCCGCTAAAGATAACGATGATCTCGGTAAGTTCAATTAATCCTGAATTTAGTGTTAATTTTCCTACTGCAATTCCAGTAAAAGAAATAGCACTAGCACAATTACGAGTATATTACAGCTGGCCAAATATCAGATCAAAATCATTTAATGGTACACCAGCAAATAATTCGCTCGTATTTGCTAACAAGAACAAACCCGATGGAACACCTGACTGGGTTGTTGTTGGAATACCAACCGGCAGTTACGAGATTGAAGAGATCAGTGAGGAATTTGCGCGTAGAATAAAATCAATAACGGGAAAAGAATCAAAAATATCAATTAATGTTCATGAACCCACCCTGTCCTCGACGGTTGAAATAAACTCGCCTGATTACGTAGTTGATATTTATAAATCTTCAATCAGATCCGTGCTAGGATGGCCTGAAATTCCCCCGGTGTATGAAGGATCACCAGAACCGAAAAAGTCTGATTATGTCACGGATAGGCAATCATATCATGAAATTAATCCATCATACGGGGAAAAACTACGTATTTTTAAAAATAAATTAATGTTTAGCCATTTTATCTTTTACGACGATATTGAGGCATGGATTTTTGTAAGTCGGAGGGGGAAACAGGACATGTTTTTGGTCTTCATCGAGGTGATATTATTGAATATTTTCAGGAAATCAATCAAGAATGTAAAAAACAACTAGATCAACTGAATCAATATTTTAACGAACATATTTTTGACATATCAGCGTCATCGCGTGAAAAAATCATCACGCGTGTGGAAATATTAAATCAGCTTATATCAGATATGGAATATTTTAATAACCGAATAGTTCAAGCGATGGTTAGTTTAGAATCATTTAAAAAATTTGATGCATATAAATGGTTAGAAAGATATAAATTAACAGAAGCAGATGTACCAAATTTTAAATTTCCGGGGTATAGTGTAACCGAGTTAAGAAAATCTGTCAGTGATGTCATTGATGAGTTTTTTCCTAAAATACTCGATGCGTGGAGAAAACTAGCACCATATCCAACCGTTCTCAGATATGATAATGATCCACACGGCGGCGGAAGACACGTATCTCCGGGAATCGTTAATATAACACCGACGGTCGCGGTCAATCTGGTTTGTGACGTAATCGATGGCAGCTATCAAATAGATCTCGGAAGATCAAATCAGGCTCAACAAGGATACATCCTGTACACGTTCACACCACAAGTTCCCCCTGGAAGTTTAATCGTGCAAGAACCAACTAATCCTGTGTATTTACGGTGTCACAATAATATGTTAACACGAATCAATTTTAAACTCACAGACCACCTTAATCGCTTAATTGACATACGTGAAGAAGAACTTGTAATAAATCTGTACGTAAAGTCGTAAGACTTTTGTCGTAAGACTTTATCGTAGATCTTTATGTAATAGAGGGTTTACCAACTCACCCATCAGAGTTATAAATAAATAAATAATAATTCAGAAATAAAATAATAATTCAGAAATAAATAATTTGTAAAATTAGGAAATTTGTACAATTTTATGTTTTTGATGGGGTAAATGGTACTCAAATTAAGAAATTTGTACAATTTTGTAAATTTGATGGGGTAAATGGTACTCAAATTAAGAAATTTGTACAATTTTATGTTTTTGATGGGGTAAATGGTAGTCAAAATTAAGAAATTTGTACAATTTTGTTAAATTTCAGTAAAAATAAATAAATTAATTCAGAAATAAATAAATAATAATTCAGAAATAAAATAATAATTCAGAAATAAATAATTTGTAAAATTAAGAAATTTGTACAATTTTATGCTTTTGATGGGGTAAATGGTAGTCAAAATTAAGAAATTTGTACAATTTTATGTTTTTGATGGGGTAAATGGTAGTCAAATTAAGAAATTTGTACAAATTTATGTTTTTGATGGGGTAAATGGTAGTCAAAATTAAAAAATTTGTACAATTTTGTTAAATTTCAGTAAAAAAAAAATAAATTAATTCAGTAAATAAATAAATTAATTCAGAAATAAATAATAATTCAGAATCTTTGATTCTAAATCTTTGATTCTAAGTACCAACTAACCCATCAAATTCAGAAATAATATTTCTGATCAAAGATCTCAGTCATCTTCATCGGAATTACTACTCTGGATCGTTTCACCAGTAACGAAGTTACTTTCTAACATAATTTTTCTTAATAGTCTTATGCGAGTACTAATCGTTTTCTTTGCCTCATACTCGTGGGATAATAACGATTTAATTCTTTCTATGGCGGCAGAGAGAGGAACGAACTCCTTCACATGATCATCTTCTACGGTAGCTAGCGACTGAAACATTGGCGCCTGAATCCGTTTCATGAGCCTGTATTCAGATGATAGTGTGTGTGTCCCCTGGGTTTTACGTTCTTGTAAAATCTCAAAATCAGAAACTATTTTTTCAGGATTAAGTTCATCAGATATATTAATTCCATCTTTTTTCAATTTTTTAATAGCAACAATTACATCATTGATATTTTCATGGTTCATTATATAATATATAAATCTTTAAAATAAAAAAAAAATATCCCAGAACCCCTAAATATCCCAGAACCCCTATCGAGTGTATTAGCGAGTTCGTCGGGATGTTTCAGGGACAGCACAACATATACAATGAAATGGTTATATACAATGAAATGGATATATACAATGAAATGGATATATACAATGAAATGGTTATATACAATGAAATGGATATATACAATGAAATGGTTATATACAATGAAATGGTTATATACAATGAATGAAGAGCCCCTATCGAGTGTATTAGCGAGCTCAGATTATGAATTGGAAGGCACAAACATATAACTTAACTAAGGAAATGGATATATACAATGAAATGGTTATATACAATGAATGAAGAGCCCCTATCGAGTGTATTAGCGAGCTCAGATTATGCATTGGACGGCACAAACATATAACTTAACTAAGGACAGTACAAACATACACGCTCAGCAAAAACCCACCCACAATAATTAATCCAGTGGGTGATACGAAAATATGTATCACCCACAAGTCAATATTGTGGGTGGGAATTTTGCTGAGCGGGGGGGTTTTTGCGGTTCCCCCCACTATTATAAAAATCGCAATTATACGTACACCACCGACAAATTGTCAGCCATGGGGGTTTGATCCTGGACCGCGAGCGTCACAGTCCAATACCATACTGATTGAGCTATCAAACCTTGTTACGAACATATGTTTTGGAAGTTAATATATAGTTAGCTATATAGCTAAGGAACCAATATTTACACTAAACAGCGGTTTCTGAATAATAACAGTTTCTGTATTTATAACAGTTTCTGAATAATAACAGTTTCTGAATAATAACAGTTTCTGTATTTATAACAGCGGTTTCTGAATAACAACAGTTTCTGTATTTATAACAGCATTTTTCCTAAGCAGACTGCGAATCAATAATAACGGTGGCATGAACACACCTGCAGATCGATTACCATGACAACGGTTTCTGTTCTACACACAGCTTCCTGCGGATCAATAACATTGTCATGATCTCTCGTAATGTTGTGTGATGGGGAAATATTTAAAAACCATAAATACTACTTCTACGAGTAATTAATTACAATGTAATTAATTACGATGTAATTAGTTAAACTGACTAATTACGATCATAAAAAATCAAAAATCTACGAAGAAAACTATATATTACAAAGTAATCTTCCTTTTATATAATCAAAATTCAGTAGTGTATGGAGGACCTACTGTGACATAAATTAAAAAAATTAATTCAATGTGGTGATGATAGTTAATAATGTGGTGATGATAGTTATTGATACTGAAAGATGATTTTCTGCTTATATTTTTTCGAGAAAGTAGATCTGGTTATATTTTCTGCGACGTATTTTACCACACGCGAGTCAATATCAAAATATTTAGCAGCTGAATACATTGAACGAAATATAACTTTTTCGCCAGTTTCTGTGTTTGTGGAAATTACCGCCCTCTTTCCGATTGTCTTACATCTTCCTGTATTACCACATGCAGAGTTCACGCTTCGAGTGACCACTCGAAGGTTGTGTAGGGAGTTATTTTGAGTGTCCCCGTCAATATGATCAATAACAAGACCGTCTTTGATCACTCCGAAGAAACATTCGTAGATGAAACGATGACAATGATATCTTTTCTTTCCAACTGTAAATCTAAGATAGCCAGTATTAGTAACATTACCAACTGGTTTTTTTAACCTACAGTGTCTGATGATACCATTAATATTTGATTCATAGTTTGTTATGACAGGATGTGGGACAAATATATTTTGCTCCATTATAATAATATTATACGTTTAAATCATTGTTTGTCTGAAATCTTGATATATAATCCCTCACGGATTTTATAGCGTTTTCACCGCTATTATTTTTTTTGTCATAATATCTTTTAAGTTCTCTGAACCGTTTTCCGCCGCACTTTCCACATAATTCTGTTTTTCCTCGCACTCCAAAACCACACCGTAGACATGGTATTGGTCCTAGACTTCCTCGTCGTATGTTTTGTGAGTGCATCCAACAAAATTCCTTTCTACAGGATTTGTTGCATCGATTTACTGAGCCGATCATCAACCATCTACATTGAGACATTGTATATATATATATATATATATATATATATATATATATATATATATATATATATATATATATATATATATATAATTTTCTTTATTTAAATATTTGTTTTAATTATATGAACGAGTTTGAGAGATTATCCCAAACTAGGCCTGTTAAATATAAATTCAACCTTGACAGATTATCTTCTGACTTGCCAGTGCGAGATTTGGTTGATCCGAAAAATAAAAGTTTGATCTCGAAAATTCACGACGCCAAGAAAGAATTTTACACGGATGGTGCATCTCATACATGGTCAACGTTCAAGATCATACGCCTTGACGGAGTCAAGGAAACTGTCACGGACGCCACAATGAACGACAAGCGAGAAGCAACTATCATTAACTACATCGCTGAATACGAGGGCAATCAAAAATATTTCTTCAGAGTAAAATTTATTGTATTAACAGAAACAGGTAGTTGGATTATCCGTGACAAATATGATCCTGTCCTTGGCAATAATAAAACTATCATATTAAGTAAAAATTCCAGACCGGGTCTACTGACGGGTATTGACAAACCGTATTATGAACGAGCGTATCCTGTAACAGCGGTTATTTATGGAATTTATGAGATAAATAAAAAACCCAACGTTGATAAACTAGCGCCGATGAAATTTTCAAGGTTAAATTGTGTAGCCGAACGAGTAATAGAACACTTTACAAACGTGATGCGTGGAAATGGATTAACCGATTTAAGGCGTGAAAAAATAAACTCGTGGGCTGATTCAGTTAAGGATACCGGTGCTACAATAAAAGATGTTGCTGAGTTAGGAAAAATATTAAAATTTCCAATAACTGTGGCGACAATAACGGGAGAAGTACTGTACCAGTCGAAATATAAATCGAAGGGAGCTCCAATAAATATTATCGATCATAACGCGCACGCATGGACTAACGCGGTAACAATATTTCCACGTGATCGAACTGTTAGATTTTACCCCACAGATAATTCTGGGGCAGATAATTCTGGGGCAGATAGTATGTTTGATTTTATCAACGAAATAAGTAAAACCGATCCTGTATCGGTATGGTTATTTAAAAGTAATGAGGAGGGTGAATTTGATCAGTTTGTCAAACCGAACGGTGAAATATATCGCACAGAATCCCTCCATGACGAGATGAAAAATCTTGCGACGTTTTTACAGTGCAAGCACGCGGAAAATACTGACAAATTACTAACTAATTGTTTTACCGTTCCATCTGTTGCGGCTCATTTCGCCAGAGAACGAAATTCATGGAAACCAACACGATTTGATTTACTCGAGGACGTACGCGCAAGTTGCGTCGAATATGGACATGGCGGATTATGGAATACCAAATACAATTACAATGATGTTATTTCGGTTGATATGGTTGCATGTTATCCAGGAAGTTTTCTGGGATACGGAGATTGTTCTACGTACTTTGAAAGATTTGGTCACCCAACAAACGAGATGACGCGAGTGGCAATTAATGGACCATTACCTGATTTTGATCTGACTGGATTCGCCTGTATTGAATCATTCGAGCTTAACGAAAATCTTCACAAGATTTGTTATGTTTGGTTTGGTAGACATTTTTGTGAAAAACGTTGGGCACCTATAGTTTTGTTGCGATATATGCTAGATTGTATGATACTGACATCGTTGGTGGTCAGTGAGGCAATTATATCATATCATGCACAGACCAAAGTTTGGTTGCCCATGTCAGATTCTGAAGTTATCAGCGAGTTTAAGGATGATATTCCTAATAAACTCAAAACCGCAAAAGATCTAGGTAGAAAAATTATAGGTAAATTTACTCAAGGTGGTGCATATGATTATAAAAGACATCACGCACGATTAATTCTAGATGATGCCGAGTACGATTTTATAATCGCTGATACAACGGCGAAAAATATATTTGTAAATCGAGAGAGTGTTTATTTATCCGACGGAACAAAATTAGGTACGATCGTTAGTTACATAAATGACGTATCCCCGCAATATACTCATCTAAGATCTTCCATGTTGGCTTATGTTTCTATAAATTTATTATCGATGATTAATAGATTTCCTGAGACCGCAGTCAGAGTCGCAACAGACTCATTTTATATTTCAAGTAAATATTTAGAACCTGTTATGAAGTTCACAAGTAATGATGAACGATGGGGTTCGTGGAGAATAAAAAAGGAACTATTACACAATTACACAGAATCAGCAGATGTTCCAGTGAGAGATTTTTATCGTGAGGGTAATAAAATATCAGAAATGTCGAAAGCACCATCGTTGAGTGATCCAATAACCAGATATAAGACAGTATATCTCAATGGACCTGGTGGATGCGGCAAAACAACTCGAACGATTAATGTTTTTAGAAATTCAGATATAATCGTGCTGACACCCACACATAGACTTGCACGTGAGATGAAACAGCGGCAAGTACAATCGTGCACGTATCATAGTTTCTTTCGGTGGCGCGGAGATACATGGACTCCTGAACGGATGGGAGAAAAATATATACCTAAAATAATTATTTGGGATGAGATATGCACGGTGTCATTGGATACATTAAAAATGTTTCTTGATTGGTTGTTGACGAAAAATACCGCCATAATAATGTGTGGCGATCATGGTCAACCGCCGCCCTTTGTTGGACCATCTCCACATGATTGGTTAAAAAATTTCGTTGATTATTACGAAGAAATAGATGATGATCATAGAGCTCTTGATGCAAATTTGAGGGAGTTTAAAAAATTAATCAGATTACAATCAAACAAAATTCAGTGTGAAATAATACGTGGAGTGATCTCAGAGACATCAATGAGTGATTTTTTGAAATTATGGAGACCCACCGATTTGATCGTAGCAAGTAGAAAAATAATCAGAGACGCTTTACAACAGCAGTTATTTCAACTACATAAAGAAAAATATTCAGAATTACCCGTACCGTTGTGTTATAGACCATCAGATACACGAAAACAGAATATTAATGTTGATATTCCAGGACAGACTGAGAATCAAAATCTCGTATTAAATGATATTGTCGCCGTTGATATCAGTGTGGTTGAAGATGCAATACATGCTGACAAATCTCCATGGGTGTTGGGATACGCTATGACAATCCACTCGTCTCAGGGATTAACTATTTCTGACACACGAGTCTGGATTGTAGACGATCGCATCGAGTGGTCAAATTTAGTTTATTTGGCGGTATCGAGGGTCAGAAATATATCTCAATTACGTAGAATTATAATTCCTGAAATCGTTGATAAATTTAACATCATCGATGATGATATAATAAGAAAAAAATTAATCGGATACAAACAATGTGATAAAAAAAATAAACGTGACTTTGATCTTGATGTTGAATTTATTATTGAGTTAAAACAGCAGCAGAATAATCATTGCGCAAGTTGTAATTGTATAATGTTATGGCGGTATTCGAGTAATGATTCAAGACAATTTACCGTAGATAGAAAAGATAATAGTCGCGGTCATACACGAGAAAATACCATGTTAACCTGTCTTGAGTGTAATCGACGTCGGGGTGCAGGCACCCTTGGCGCTGGCGCCCTTAGCGCTAGTGCTAGTTAAGTGATCGAAATCACCGGAGTGATTTTGGTGGTAGTTGTGTATCCGCGGAAATTATTTGTAGTTGTTCACGTGTAAATCCACGTTAAGGAGCGGCCGAATCTAATCTGTAGATTGCAGGTCTGGAAACGCCTACGTTTCTTCCAGTGGATCTTGTCACGGTAGATATTTTGTGTGTGGTAACACTCCAAATAGGATCAGTTGCTCTCGCTTTACCACCTTCAAGTTCACCAGGCTCATATAAATATCTGACTGTAACATCACCTAATATTTTTTGTTTTCCAACATCTTTTCGTTGTGTTGGTATATTTTTTTTTGTGACCGCGCTAATGGGTTTCATGTTGGTTGTTCGTGTGATCTCATTATTTAATGCAGCTATCACGCCTGGTAATCTTGCAACCCACTCGCGAGATCTTTTATCCTGAATAAATTCCCTCGCGTATTGATATCCAAATAACCGCTCAGCAAGTGTTCGATTAAATCGCTCAACAATTGCTTGATCACGGTGAATTGCAGTATGACCTCGTCGTATTTTGGTATTATGTTGTTTCATCAACGATGATACTGGACCAAGAAATTCCTTACCAGGATCAACCTGTAGTAGCTGTGGCCATCGTAGACCACCTCGTGGTCCACCACCTCGTTGATAAATTCGTTCAAACGCATCGGCTACTTCAGATGATGTTTTCGCTGATAGCGGCTCTGCTTCTTTATATCTACTTGCAACATCAACTACGGTTAACGCGTACTTGTACGTTTTTCCACGCACAGTATCATGCGGTAAAAACAGAATATCAGCTTGATGAACTTCATTAGGAACACTGACACTGAAATACGCGTACTGAATTTGTTTAGGACGTGGTAGATAAATTTGCCATATTGCTTGTTTGGATAACCACGCTTTAGCAGTAGAATGTTTAACCGCCGCTGCATCAGCGAGTTTACCAATTGCTGCTTTGCCTCTCCAGTATCCTCTCGGTGAATAATAAATTGATTCCATTATTAATTACCAGCCCCAATCGCTAATTTACCTTTCATCGAGGATCTTACTAACCAATTAGCTAATGATTCTCTAATATTTTTATTTTTTATAGAATTTAATGAATGAATTAATTTTACATCTGCAATATGCCTATCTTGTAGATTTTGACTTTTATAAGCTACATCATGAGCATGACAAGCTCGATCAATAGCGTTTATTGGTTCCTCGCCTGGTTTTGGTTGATCTTGATTATCGAGCCTGATATCGAGTCGAGTACCAGGACCGCAATAATTATATCCTGGTAGATGTTTTTCTCCACTGTATTTAGCCCATGGAGCACCTGGAAACTTTGACATCAAATTAGCAATATCACCCCCCCCCCCCCGCTTATTAGGTAAAAACGAAAATTTCTTTCTACCGCATATAAAACATTTTCCACCGTACGCTATTTTTTTGTTTTTTGTTATAACTGTGGCTAAATCAGTAGTTGGAGTTTTAACTCTACAGCGTAAACAATATAAATTCATGTTATAATATATATGGATATAATTGATTTCTCAGCAACTCGGCAGCGAGAACCTGTTAAGCATCATCCTGCGCTACCGAATTCCATCAGAATGATTATCATAGGACCATCTGGATCGGGTAAGACGCAATTATTACTTAATCTGATAATGAGATGGTTGAAATGGGATAAATTATATTTAGTAGCACCATCCGTTGATGATCAACGAAGTTATGATGTACTTAAAGATTTCAATGAAAACGCGCGATTACTGGATGAAGATAATGATGTTATAGAGTTTATAACCGATATTGATGAAGCACCATCCGTAGATTCCATAGACGGATTTATTAATAATTTAGTTGTATACGACGATGTGATGCTAGATAAACAATCAAATCCAGCCAGAATATTTTCCCGAGGTAGACACAAAAATACAGACGTGATCTATGTTACTCAACGATATACACAAATTCCGAAGGTGATCAGAGACAACTGCAACATTTTAGTTGTGTTTAATGGCGTAGACACACACACGTTGCGAAATATTCATCAAACTTGGTGTGGTGGTGACATGGATATAATTAAATTCAAAAATTTCTTCTCACGAGCGCAAGCTACTCCGCATGGATGTATAACAATAAATTTACATGATCCAAGAACAAGATATCGTGTGGGTATTGATAAAATATTTGGGTAACAGGGGTGATGATAAAATTAAATTGAATTAAACAGATATCATTAATATAATGAACAACTGTGCGTGGTTACGTCAAGGAACCACTAACAATTGTAATAAAAAATGCCGTGGAGAATATTGCAAGAAACATAATTATCTTATAAAGAAAAATCCTCATGCTGGTCCACGAAGTTGTGTTGGATGTAACAACGGCGTTAGAGGATTATATCAGATTTGTAAAAATTGAGGTGGAGATCGATACAGAAGTTTGATGAACTATTACAGAAAAAGAAAGAACATAAATCCAAAAATAGAAAAACCACCATCAGAACTTGAATATTACTTGAAACATAGAACAAATTCCGAAGATTCAGATGAAGATTCCCATGATTCAGATGATGATTCCCAAGACTGATAGCAGCAGAGAGGGCTCGTCTACAATTCTGTTTGGGACAAACAATAATCGTAGACGTGGTAATTGACCTCTATGAGTGGTCACTATTTTTTTTGGTAAAACACAAGGGTGACCACTCCCTTAAGTGGTCTGTTCACCCTCTCTGCTGCTTGCTTACTGGAATGAAAGTGAAAGAGCTCAACAACTTGCAATGAGTTTAAGAGGAGTAGCACAACGGTTACTAGGTGATTTAGACCGAACTATAATAGGGGACGATGACTTTCTTAAAGCTGCTTTAGAACAAAGACTCAGTCCAATAGAAAGGGAAATTGTTTATAGATGCGAGTTTAGAAATAGACGAAGACAAAAATCGGAGTCCGCTGCAGACTATGGTTATACATTGAGGCGACTAGCCTGTCGTGCATTTCCGACGATTCCCGTTTCGGCTAGGGAAGACATATTGATAGATCAATATATATGTAGGCTAGGGAGTTAGGAAATTAGAAAGCATGTTCAATTTGGGCACCCTAAAACTCTAAATGATGCAATGGCCAGTGCCACTGAGTATGAGGCCTCTGAAGGGACTTGGCCAAATTTACAGAAACCTATAAATAAGGAGACCCCCGTTAGAGCTATGAGGTCTAAACAGGACCTGCCCCAAAGCAATACCGAGACAGGTAACCAGAAAGAAAGTAAAGACAGTGACACGCGTTCGAATATTGATAATCTTACAAGAGTAGTTAAAGCTCTCCAAGAATCCGTGGACACTGTAGCAAAACGGTCGATAGAAAATACGAGACAGATAAATATTGGTAATTCGGAATATACAAAAGGATATGAATAAGGGGTTTCTCGGTTAGTATCTCCCCTTGAAAACACCAGAGGGCATCTGGGTGCACCTCACTTCCGGATAGTTCAATCGACTAAGATGGCAGATGTAGATCAAGAAAATGTGACAGACCGCTCACATTCTGCAAGCAGGGTCGATATCTCACTTTCTTAAAAAATAAATTCTATCAATATTTGATCTATTGTTTTTACATCTTTTCTTTTTTCTCTCTCTAACTTGCGTTGCTCCCAGTTTTCAAATAAATATTCTCTGCCCACTTAACTTAGACACATAGACACAGTGATCACATTCAAGAGTTCTTTCAAACTCACTTATTTCGACAGCAAGAACAAATTTAAAAACCAGATAATGTTTCCGTCCTTAAATATTCTCAGCATGTTTTTTATGTTTTCTAATTTCATGCTGTTTGTGTTTGTAATCATATCATTATATATGTTTTTGATCGTATAGATTTTTGTCTAATGTTGTAAAGCGCTTAGAGCATCTAAAGATTAGGCGCTATACAAAGTCCTCATTATTATTATTATTGTTATTATTATTATTATTATTATTTCAGATCTTCATTATCTTGCCATTACTACCATATGCTCTAATTTTTATTATTTGAGTATCCGCTGCTTCAAAAGTTCTTGCAATTTATCTCGCTTGAAGAATAATGAAAATATGTTTATTTTTTACAGCTTCAATCATAGCAGTTAATGGAGGTTGAACGACAACGAGAAACAAATTCTAACTTCTGAAGGTTCTTTTATTATTGATTTAGACTGATGCTTTTCTATTAATGTTAATTATATTTTTTCAAGAAATAACTTGAGTTTTTTCAAAATGTACAAATGTCAAACAGGCTTGAACAGACAGGCGCACGTACGAGTCTCCTTGATGATTATTTTAATTTTATTTCCTTGAACGGTTTAAAATTTTAGTGTATACAGTTTGGACACATATCGATGTTATATACACTATGCATGTGTAGGATATTTGTGGCTCTCACCTATATGTCTGTCTGTCTGTCTGTATGTATGTATGTATGTCTCATTTCATCTGGTGCATGGGTATGTATATCCTAGAATGAATGTGTGTTCGCATACGTATATTACATAAAAATACTCCAGGTTAAAAACGAGTATAAAATGATGCTAAGATAGAAAGATTGACTGATAGATAAAGACAACAAATATGAATATTTGTGTGTATTCATTTATTATTGACTTGTAGAGCATGTTCTTACAAGCAGTCTCTTTTTTAAATCATACTGTTTGCAATTTTATATCCGGTCACGTGGATCAATATTGATTTAAAAGGCGAACCAAAGAAATAGGAAGAAATCTGTGAAATAATTGGATCTTTAAAACTTACATATTTGATGCAAGGAAAGTTAAACAGAATTAAACTAATTTTAATAAGACTGTTTTAAATTAATTTGCTGGTGGCACTCAGAAATGTTGTCTAAAGACCCCAGCAAATTTGAGAGTTATTACGTGTCAGCATAAGCCAACAAAAATCATGCTGAAAGTTATTGCATGTACCGTCCGATACTTGATGTTTCAAAAGTCAAAAAGAAAATGAAATTTTTTTTTATAAAAAAAACAAAAGTCATTGGGCATGTTATTTTATCTGAATATTGTACGATATTTATACCCAGATATGAATAAATATTCCGTCTACATTAAGTACACTCCTTTATCGTTATGATAGCTAATATAATTATTGCTTTGTTAAGTTTCTCTGAATACATTAAAATACTGTGTTCCATTTTTATTTTTTTTAAAAAAACCTTTCTGGTTTAAAATATTCAGCATTACAAATCAGCTGACGTATCGAATTCGTGTTATAATTTTCTTATCGAACTTGTGTTATACCTTTCTTAACTCGTGTTATAAACGAAATATTAGCCTTGCGAAAGTAATTGAGAAGGAAGGATATAACAACATTTGAAAAATACAAATTGTTGAGATTGTTTTCGTTAAAGCTATAATGCCAAAATTGGGCAATAAATGTTTAAAATCGGAGAGTAAAGTGAAATAGTCCTACAAATTTATATGAAATTATGGATAATGAATCGATAATATCAGGTATGGACAGTGTATTTAATTGAATTATTTGATATCAATTAAGTATGGAAAGTAAATATTATTTAATTATCTGATATAATGTAAGTATGGACACTGAATCTAATTATGTGATTTAATGTCAATAATTATTCTCCTAGTATGAATTAAAGATGTTTGACATATACAATTGATTGATTAGTTTAACCATAATGATCTGTAGTACAGCTAAGATTCATTCCTTTGCTGACTTTATGTTTCGCTAACCAGGTGTAGAACGGTGAACTATCCGGAACTGAAAATTTTGTGTGGGCATGCGCATTGGAGCTAAGGGAGGTAATTTTAGGCGCTACGACCAGTAACCGTGAAACACCCTATACTACCTATCGAGAAAATCGTCAGACTGCCAGTGCCAATCAGATAGAGTGTTATACTTGTCATGTATTGGGTCACATGAGTAGGGACTACCCCACGAAAAAGAACCCGAACAGACCTAATAGTATGTTAGATAATCAGGTGAAGCCGGAACAATCGGCTCAGAATGGTGTAGAGTTAAACTAGAACGGGCACATCTTGAGGCCGAAAGTTTGGCACACTGTTATGAACGCAATAAGAAGAGTAATAAAGACGCTGAAAGGCTTTAAGATTAACTGCTATTGCTAAAACCTGTTGGTTTGTGTCTGTCGACGTGTGTCAAACGTCTGTGAAATTTTTAGTAGATACTGGGTTCGCTGTAACACTTATTTCTAAACAAGTTTTTGAAAGATTTGTGTGGGGAAAACCTGATTTAAAACCAGCATGCTCTCAACTGGTTTGTTTTGGCGTACAAGATGGTATGAAATTCAGCTTGGTCCCATTCATTGTATGATTTATCAGATTATTTGATACTTTCCTAATTTCCTCCCTAAACTTAGTCTCCAGCCACCTAAAACACATCTTTAATTTATAACTGCTTTTTTAACTAATTATTTACTTTAAATAAACCTTACTATTTTGATTCGAATTTCATCTCTGCTTCTTGATTTCAGTAAGTAATAATTTCACTTTAATAAAATGAGCTATCTTTCTTTCTCTTCTCTGTCGTTCAACTTTTAGAACTCTCTCTCTCTCTCTCTCTCTCTCTCTCTCTCTCCGATAACTAAATTATATCACCGAATACCTTTTCATTAGAAACGAACCTGGGTTAGAATAAAAGAAATAAGTGGGGACTATTTCAAGGCTTCACTCTGTCCGTTCGTCCACTAACTTCGCTGGTGTGCATCAGCCCCCCCCCCCCCCCATCAAGCGGAGAAAGCCCTATTTAGATTATGTAAAGAATTGCCCCCGTTACAGTATTATTAAGCATTATTTATGCTAAAATTTGACAAAATATTACTTGATATATTTATCAAGATTTAATTTCCGACATATATGAAACATGATTACATTTCCGAAGGGTTTATTCAATCCACTGATTTTGATTTCATATTATTTGGACCAAGAAACGTAAGTATCCTTTATTTTATAACCTATGAACGTCACAAAATATAGCACGCAAAAAATTATGTGCATCAAAAATAACCATTTATTTGTGGGTTTTTTTAAAAAAATAATAAAACGTACAAGTGAATTTTGAGCGCCTTTTATACTCCACAAAACCATCGTTTTACACAAAAAGCGCCGTGCATAAAAAGGGTTACGTATGCATCATGACCTTAGCGACCTACATTCTGAAGCCTCGTGAATAAATGTTAAGGGTATACTTATTCAAAATTTGCTTTTAGATTCCTCAAAGAGTATGCACAATTGATTCAGAGACTTTTTAATTCAATCTTCAGTTTATTTTTCATCTTTATCTGATAGAATTAGCTCAAAATTACACTGGCGACAGTAACGAGGTTGTTATTGTTGTGGGGTTTAACGCCATTTTTCAGCAAATGATAGGCAATGCATGGCGGCCAGTATTAATGGTAAAGGAAGACCCCGGGAAGAACCACCGACCCACGAGAAGCTACTGGCAAGCTTTCTCACATACCCACATTGGCCGAATCCTAGACTCGAACCCACGCAGACAGAAGCGAGATGGCAGTGATCCGTAACGGAGAGCGCTTTAGACCACTCGGGGCCCCCAGTAACGTAGGTATTGATATACACCATTTAGGTTGTGATATTTTAAGATCCAAGCTTTATTTATTGTTTACGTTGATTTTTATTTTTTTTGATTTTTTTTTTTTTGGGGGGGGGGATGACAGACGTATATTGATATAGCAAAAAGGTATGCATTAAGGAAAGAAACATATAATGAAATAACGTGTCAGCGACATGATTTGTGCCTCGTCAGTGAATTTGGGTGTTCATCATTTTCACTTCCTTTACTTCAGAGGTAAATTGTGAAGAAGAAAATAGAGTCTTTAACGCTTTTTTCTTCTTCTGACACTTACTATATCTGGTGACACCGCATCTGAGGGAATGCTAGTAATATGATTCACCACCTGTCAAGGTGCTTTGGTTATTGTTATCTAAGAGATGACTGATCACTGTGTTATCGTCCGGATCGAGCAAACAATAAAATATGAAATAAATGGATGGAATAATAGATATAGAATAGAACAACATGAGCCTCGTAGTAAAATATAACAATTTAACCAATAACATACACAATAATGACCCCACGAGCACAGGTGTACAGGTCACATGGTTAGGCTGTGGTATTACATGCCTGCACCCTAGGACAATGTCGTGAGACAACCTCAGCAAACATGCTAGTTCAATTCATCCCATCACATACAGAAAGTCTAGATCAGTGTTCACTACCGGGAGCAAATCTTTAGTCCTGTTGGCAAAGTGTGCTTCTTTTGTCTCACCTATGTAATGTCCAGGCTTGACATACTTACTATCGACCAAGGTCGGATAACTACAGCCAATATCATTCCGACTCACTAACCGTTGACTGTCAGAATGTTATCATACTAAACATTAACCTTTGACTGTCAGAATGTCATCATACTAAACACTAACCTTGACTGTTAGAATGTCATTATAATAAACACTAACCTTGACTGTCAGAATGCCATCATATTGAGCACTAACCGTTGACTGTCAGAATGTCATCATATTGAGTACTAACCATTGTCTGTCAGAATGCCATCATATTGAGCACTAACCATTGACTGTCAGAATGCCATCATATTGAGCACTAACCGTTGACTGTCAGAATGCCATCATATTGAGTACTAACCACTGACTGTCAGAATGCCATCATATTGAGCACTAACCATTGGCTGTCAGAATGCCGTCGTATTGAGCACTAACCATTGACTGTCAGAATGCCATCATATTGAGCACTAACCATTGACATTCAGAATCCCAAATTGAGCACTAACCATTGACCGTCAGAATCCCATATTGGACACTAATATTTGACTGTCAGAAAGCCATCATATTTGACACTAACCTTTGACTGTCAGAATGCCATCATATTGAGCACTAACCGTGACTGTCAGAATGCCATCATATTGAGCACTAACCGTTGACTGTCAGAATGCCATCACACTAAACACTAACCTTGACTTTCATAATGTCATCACACTAAACACTAACCTTTGACTGTCAGAACGCCATCATACTAAACACTAACCTTGACTTTCATAATGTCATCACACTAAACACTAACCGTTGACTGTCAGAATGCCATCACACTAAACACTAACCTTGACTTTCATAATGTCATCACACTAAACACTAACCTTTGACTGTCAGAATGCCATCATACTAAACACTAACCTTGATTGTCATAATGTCATCAGTAGTGAAGTGGGATACTATAGCGACAATGGGAATTAGCATTACAGACCCCCCTTGGGAACATATAGCGACAAGGGAAATTTAACATGGAGAAAAATCGTGGGAACATATAGCGACAAGGGAAATTAACATGGAGAAAAATCGTGGGACTGTTGAGCGACAAGGGAAATGAACATGGAGAAAAATCGTGGGACTGTTGAGCGACAAAGGAATTTAAACAGGGTGGGACTGTATAGCGTCAAGGGAAATTGAACATGTGATTTTTTTTTTTAAATTTAAAAAAAAAAGGGTAGGCAAATTGAAAGTCATTCTCTTTTCGAGAAATGTGGGTGGCCCTGAAAAGGGCCTTTGGGTTTATGTTAATATGCCCTTAACATAAAGGGCATCTGCGGCATCTTCTTGTCCTCAAGCTGCGTCTTACTCGAGGGCCATAAATCAGTGTCCTCCTGAGGCAACCTTGTCTTTCTACGTATACTCTTCTTATCCACAGACTGGTGTCTGACTTGTCGACAACGGTCCACTTGGACCGGACATTACATGAGCATGTCCGTCCTAAACATCATTGAAGACACAAGGGTGGATGATTCGACTGTGGTCCACATCTTGAAGCGACGAGAACAGGTAAATCAATGCAGTGAACTGCGCTTATTTATAGGTAGAGGAAGGATTGAAACGGATTGAGTTCATTCACCAATCCGAACACGCGTTACAAAATTCAGTCAGCCCGCATCCAATCCGAAGAGAGCAGTTTGTGACGTCACGTGGTCTATATAGATTCGCTAGCGCCTGTGTGCAGTCAATCTATGCCAAAGTGATTCAACATGACGGAAACTCAGAAAACGATTCATTGGGGTGCACCAGCAGTGGAGACCGCCCAAGGGAACCCGGACTTACTTTCAGAAGAGGTAAATTGGGATTTTGTGGATTTTCTTACCTCGCAAGAATTTGTTCCGGAACCTTCGTTACCTTCTTCATTACCGCAAGTGGAGAATTTTAGACAGAGACAGAAAGAAGAATTAGAGAAATTTATACAGCGACAAAAAAAGCGGAACAAGCTTTTCTCCTACAGCAACATCAGCAAGAAGAAGAGGTAAGAAAAAAACAACAACAGTAGTAAGGTGGGATACCGTAGCCTCAATGGGAATTAACATTACAGACACCCCTGGGAACGTATAGCCTCAATGGAAATTTAACATGGAGAAAAATCGTGGGAACGTATAGCCTCAAGGGAAATTAACATGGAGAAAAATCGTGGGACGATATAGCCTCAAGGGAAATTAACATGGAGAAAAATCGTGGGACGATATAGCCTCAAGGGAAATTAACATGGAGAAAAATCGTGGGACGATATAGCCTCAAGAGGAATTGAACATGGGAATAGGGGACTGTATAGCGTCAAAAGGAATTTAAACAGGGTGGGACTGTATAGCGTCAAGGGAAATTGAACATGGGATTTTTTTTTTTTAATTTTTTTTAAAAAGGGGTAGGCAATCGAAAGTCATTCTCTTTTCGAGAAATGTGGGTGGCCCTGAAAAGGGCCTTCGGGTTTATGTTAATATGCCCTTAACATAAAGGGCATCTGCGGCATCTTCTTGTCCTCAAGCTGCGTCTTACTCGAGGGTCATAAATCAGTGTCCTCTTGAGGCAACCTTGTCTTTCTACGTACACTCTTCTTATCCACAGACTGGTGTCTGACTTGTCGACAACGGTCCACTTGGACCGGACATACATGAGCATGTCCGTCCTAAACATCATTGAAGACACAAGGGTGGATGATTCGACTGTGGTCCACATCTTGAAGCGACGAGAACAGGTGAATCAATGCAGTGAACTGCGCTTATTTATAGGTAGAGGAAGGATTGAAACGGATTGAGTTCATTCACCAATCCGAACACGCGTTACAAAATTCAGTCAGCCCGCATCCAATCCGAAGAGAGCAGTTTGTGACGTCACGTGGTCTATATAGATTCGCTAGCGCCTGTGTGCAGTCAATCTATGCCAAAGTGATTCAACATGACGGAAACTCAGAAAACGATTCATTGGGGTGCACCAGCAGTGGAGACCACCCAAGGGAACCCGGACTTACTTTCAGAAGAGGTACATTGGGATTTTGTGGATTTTCTTACCTCGCAAGAATTTGTTCCGGAACCTTCGTTACCTTCTTCATTACCGCAAGTGGAGAATTTTAGACAGAGACAGAAAGAAGAATTGGAGAAATTTATACAACGACAAAAGGAAGCGGAACAAGCTTTTCTCCTACAGCAACAGCAGCAAGAAGAAGAAGAGGTAAGAAAAAAACAACAACAAGAAGAAGTAGCGGCAAAGAAACAAGAGGGTGAAAATCAAACGGTCACGGTACTGTTGGACATTTTAGCGGAGTTAAGAAGTCTGAAACAAATGTATCAGACTTCTTTATTACGACCGAAGAGAATACGACCTTCCCGAGCTAAACACGTTAACCCTGTGACTAAGCCTACCGTACCACCCTTAGTGATTTCAACCAAATCATCATCATCATCAACAGTACGCAGTCTAGAAGTAGGCCTTGGCGGTGGCAAAGGCTTAAGGCAGTTAAAGTTGATTGCTTAAACTCACCCCTACACCAAAAAGGGCCCTTTTCAGGGCCATCCACGTCTCTCGAAAAGAAATACAATTTCAATTGCCAATAACTCAAAAAAAAAACCATTTTACCCCTATAGTACGTGTATATGAGTGCGTGAGTGTACGTTCTTATCTTAAAATCAAAACTCAAAGACACTTACCTTATATAATTAATTTATACTTTTATCCATAGTTACAATCCAATTCACAATTCACAACAGAGCACTTTAAAAAGTCCATAGACTTCTTCTGTCTCCTTGTTTAGTCTCTCTGTTTTTTGAATTTCTACACCATCACAGGCATTTCCTCTTCTTCCTCCTCACTTTCTTCCTCCTCACTTTCTTCCCTTCTTCTTTTCTTCTCCTGTTTCTTTTTCTTCACCTGTCTGCTTTCTTCCTCTGAAGAATCCCTCTTTTCTTCTGAAGAATCCCTCTTTTTTTCTGACTCCTCTTGTTTCTTTTTTGGGCAATCTGGAGACCAATGTCCTTTTTCTTGACAATAATAACAGGTATCTTGACTTTTGTCTTTTTTAGCCCCTGTTTTTTTTTTTCTTTTTTGACGGTCTGGACACTCTGAAGACCAATGCCCTTTCTTCTGACAGATATAGCAAGTATCTTCACTTTTATCTCGAAAGGAAGGAGAGTAGTCCGTGGGGTGATCTGAAGATAATTTTCTAATGACCCCTCGCAAAGCTCTGATGAAACGTTCGATTTGGCTAGTCTCTTCCATCGTTGTGCTCGGTTAGAGAGTGAAATGAATAGTGAAAGGACAAGACACACACCCTTTTATATACGCTGGTCTGCCATGACTATAGATTAGTCTATGGTGTTTAAACTTGAGTCACTTGACGTTTTTTACTCAAGATGAAACGATCCTATTCATTCCAGAAGAAAGAAGAAGAAAGTAAGAGGCAGAAACGTGATCTATCGCCTGGTACCAGAGCTGAAGTCTTGGCACAAATTCATGCCAGTGATTTTGAAGAGGACATGAGTGAACCAGAATCCCAACCCTCTAAACCAAGTTCGCCACCCTTAGTCAACCCTGAAAAATACTATTCCATTCGAGAGACTGAAAAGCGCTCCTCTAGAAAATTTAGAACCACGGCATACAAATACACGGTGAAGTTTAAAGATTTCAAGGCTGAAGTACCGTTAGAGAAAGCAGAAGTGTTCATCACTGGGGTGTGGGATTCTTTGCTCACCACACTCAAGCAACAATGTCAACCCAAAGAAGACGATCGCTTGAGACTTTCCATACAACACGACGGTTTGAAATCCCCTGTTTGGATCGAGTTTAGCACCCCGGCAGAATTGACCGCTTCCAAAGTCATGGACAAGATTCAACACGTGCAACAATCTAATGACCAGTTTGACATCATCGATGGAAAAGCCACACTGGACATGACCCACGTCTCTCCTCCTCAAGGGACTGGACGCAAAAAGATGTTATTGGTGAACGAGCTTCGCAGCAATAAGCGTAGCCTCGTCCAAATTCACAATTCTCAAGACCAGATGTGTTTAGCCCGAGCCATCGTGGTGGGACGAACGTATGCCAACAAGAACGACACGGCAGAATGGAAAAGAGCCTGGAAAACTATTCGACAATCGGACCGAGCCAAACAACGAAACGAAGCAGAACTCCTGTTGCAACAAGCCGACTTGCCCAAAGACAAACCCTGTGGCATTCCTGAGATGCAAAAATTGCAAGATGTCCTAGCTCCACGATACACCTTGAAAGTGTACCCTCAAGAAATGCGTAGGCCTCTGTTATTTCGAGGCCAAGGCTTTAAGGACGGAAAATACATTCATGTCTATTATCACGATGACCATTTCGATACCATTACCAGTATCACTGCATTCCTGGGATACGGTTATTACTGTGAGAAATGTGACCATGGTTTTAATAATCGAGAGCAACACAAGCATTGTGGACTGAAATGCTCAGGATGTTTGGCCTCTCCACCCTGTCTGAGCGAAGGACCAGTGCCTTGTTCAACTTGTCTGCGCACGTTTGTCAGCCCTACCCGTTACCACCAACATCTGAAGACGCAAGGTTCACAGAAGAAATGTGCTTGTCAACTGCTGAGATTGTGCCCTACGTGTGGACAAGGCATACTTACCAATAATGTCAAGGCACACGTATGTCGAGGAAAGAAAAAATGTCACATTTGTCGCCACATCGTGGACTTGGAACACCAATGCTACGTGCAAAAATACCAACCCCCACCAGAGAAAGAGGACGGTCACAAGAAGAAAGGCAATTTCATCTTTTTCGATTTCGAATGCATGCAAGAGACCGGCATTCACATTCCTAATTTCTGCGTGGCTCATCGAGCGTGCGAGAAGTGCATTCAAGAACCTATCTTCAGTCATTGCCCTCACTGCAGCAAGATTCCCGGAGGTCGTGAAAAAATCTTTCGGGGACCGAACACGTTAACCGATTTTGCCCAATGGGTTTTAGACCCCATCGACAAGACGTGGAGCCAAGAGGACATCGAACGTTACGGAGATTGTCATCGTCATGCCACGGTGATGGCTCACAATTTCTCCGGATACGATGGACAGTTTCTTTTGAGATACTATACGGAACATGGCACCGAACGTCCTAAAGTGACTTTGAACGGAGGCAAAATCATTTTCATGCAAGTGGGACAAGTACAGTTTAAAGATTCGATGAGCTATTTGGCCATGCCTTTGAGTCGAATGCCTTAAACGTTTGGAATGACAGAAATGGCTAAAGGGTACTTTCCACACTTTTTCAATACGGAAGCCAATCAACACGCCGTTCTACCCCATTTGCCTGAGGCTCACTATTACGACCCCGACAACATGCGTACCGAACAACGAGAAGCTTTCTACGCTTGGTACCAGGCTCACGCCTCGGACCCTTTCGACTTTCAGGAAGAAATGCTAAAGTATTGTCGTTCCGACGTGGACATTTTACGACGTTGCTGTGGAAAATTTCGAGAACTGTTCATGGAACACGGAGGGGTCGATCCTTTGAAAGAAGCTTGCACCATTGCCAAAGCGTGTTCCTTAGTGTACCGGCAACGATTCATGCCTGAAAACACCGTAGCTGTCATCAGTCCTCAAACGACCCACTATGTCAAACGTCAATACTCGGTCAAAGCCCTACGCTGGTTACATTACTTGTGCGACAAGGAAGACAAGTGGATTCAGCATGCCCGCAACGGAGGGGGTGAAAAGACCATCGGAACGTATTCGGTCGATGGCTGGGACTTAGAAAACCCCAAGATCGTGTACGAGTTTAACGGTTGCTTATTTCACGGATGTCCCGTCTGTTACCCTGATCGTAGCACTAAAAATCAGTTTTTACAACGAACCATGGAAGACTTGTACCAGGACACTTGTCAGCGACGCCTAAAGTTGGAACAGGAAGGATACCAAGTGGTGGAAATGTGGGAACACGAGTACGATCACCGTATGAAAACCGATCCCGAGTTTAAACGCCTCGTGGAAAGTTACCAGTTCATGGACCCGCTGAACCCGAGGGATAGTTTGTACGGAGGAAGGACCAATGCCACCTGTCTGCTGTACCAAGCCGACGAAGAGAAAGGAGAAGAAATCAAATACTTGGACGTGTGTTCGCTGTATCCTTACGTGTGCAAATATTGTCTCTTTCCTACAGGACACCCACAATTGTTCACGGAACACATCGACCTGAAAAACATTCGACAATACGAAGGTTTGATCAAGTGTAAAGTTTTGCCTCCCACGAACCTATACCATCCCGTGTTACCTCACCATTGTCAAGACAAACTGATGTTTCCATTGTGCCGTACTTGTGCCGAAACGTGCAACCAAGACCAACCTTGTCAGCACACCCAGGAAGAACGGGCCTTGACGGGAACCTGGGTCAGCGTAGAATTGTTCAAAGCTCTGGACATGAGATACCAACTGTTAGAAGTGTACGAAATTTGCCACTTTCCCAAGACACAACAATACCACAAGGGTGATCCCAGTCAGAAAGGCATTTTCGCTGACTACGTGGATGCCTTTTTGAAACTGAAACAAGAAGCCAGCGGCTATCCGTCCTGGTGTCACACTCCCGAAGACCAAATACAATTCAAAGAGAAATACTATGAACAAGAAGGCATCTCTTTAGACCACATCGAGAAAAACGAAGGCAGGCGATCGTTTGCCAAAGTGATGTTAAATTGCTTGTGGGGTAAAATGGCACAACGACCGTGTTTACCCAAGACGGAATATTTGACAGAACCTTCCCGCTACTTCCAGATGATTCACGACAAAACCAAATACATGAAACACGTGGACGTCGTTCACGAGGATTTGATCTTGGTCAATTACGAAGAAGATCTGGACTTTGTACAAGACGACCCTTTTGGAAATGTCATCATTGCGGCTTACGTGACAGCTCATGCTCGCTTAAAATTGTACGAAGCTTTAGAACTGTTAGGGGAACGCGTCCTGTACTTTGACACGGAGAGTTGCATTTACATCCATCACCCGAGTCAACAGCACCCTGACATGGAAGGAGACCGTTTAGGAGCCTGGACAGACGAGCATCCCGACGACAAGATTTTAAGTTTCGTCAGTGGCGGTCCCAAAAATTACGGCTACGAATACCGGGACAAACAAGGAGACTGACTTTGAATTATCGTACCAGTCGAGTGGTGAACTTTGGGGTATTGAAAGAAGCCTTGCAGTCTGGAAAAGATGAACACTTTAAAGTGACCACCTATCAACCCAACAAGATTGTACGTTTACCCACTCACCACATCGTGAGTCGGCCCTTGGAAAAAGTCTATCAAATCGTGTACCAGAAGCGAGTGCGACTACCCAACCACTTTACTTTGCCGTATGGACACGTTGGTATAAAACATTGGTTGTAAGAGGATAGTCAATCACCAGAAGGATGAATTCGCCACAGTAAGAATCGAGTGAGAAACCCGATGAGAACTCCAAGTTCAAACCCTACCATTTTCCAGTCTTCTTACCTGACTATTGTGATTGTGCCCGTCGATTGGACACGTTTCAGAAATGGTCTACAGATAGGTAAGGATTACCTTCTTCGCATGTTTTAGCTAGAACAGGATTTGTCTACTTGGGACCTGAGTCAGGATTGGGATACGAGGTACAGTGTTTCGCTTGCGGACTGAAGTTACGAATGGATCTATGTATCTATAAAGATTCAGCTATTCTGGAACATACTCGATGATCTCCGCACTGCCCTTACCTTTCCATGGCCTTTCCACCCATCACACTACGGTACAATTATAACGGTACCTTAGAGACGGTACCTTCCAAAACAAGACATAAAAAACATAAAAAAAAAAAGATGTACATGCTGGAGACTGCATTGCGACTAGTATAAAAAGGGGCTATGGTCAAGATCGATAGTTCATTGTGACTACCAAGACCGAGCAAACAAGATGAATACTTTCAGAGAAACACAAAACAAGTTGTTTAGAAAGGCACAATTCAAGTGTGGGGCTTCTGAAGTGGAATGCGATTGTGAGCCTTGCGATGGGTACGATGCTGTACGTTGTGACCTTAGCGATGCCGTAAAGCATCATGGGAACTTTGTTCTCACTACCCCTATCATGGAAAGTGATGCTGTGCGTGTCAAACCTGAGGGATGCGAAAGTGATGCCACTCGTCCTCTTGGACATTTTACTTAGTTTCGTTTTAAAGGGAAATGTTCACCTTCACGTCTACCCCCCTACGGATGTCATCCAGCCCTGAGCAAACTCCTGTTCATGTCACCCAACCCTCATCGAAACGAACCTGCGAAAGACGAATATTCCTTTCCTGTGCGTTTGTCGGAATACTGCGACTTTGAAAATCGTCTTCAATTGTTCAAAGGAAAATGGCCTAAGTATCTGGGAGGCCCGACCCCCGAAGAATTAGCCAGAGCCGGATTTTTCTACTTGGGCGAAGGAGATAAAGTCAAGTGCTTCAGTTGCGGTGTGTCACTTCACCAATGGGAACCGCAAGATTCGGCCTACGTAGAACATGCTCGATGGTCACCGAATTGTCATTATTTACCATTAGTGCGACAGAGACACTGAAGTAACTTACCATAATCTGTTCATGGATACTTTACACGAGAACATTCGTGCTTTGCCTGTGGAGTTGAGAGAACGCATTTACCGAGAGCTGGTCAAAATACAAGTCAAACGTAAAGAACAGTTGCATCCGTTACGTCACCAGATCTTTAACCACTGGTACCTGAATGGTATAAAAGAACTGATTCGTCAGAAATTGTTTCAGTGGCCAGACCTTGTTCTATACTTCCATGACCCCGATGATCCACGTGTTGATTATTTTGGTTACTTCGAGATGCACCTACAGCAATACATTGAGGATGACAAGATAAACTATTACCGACATATTTTACGTGGAATCTGCTTAGCGGAAGAGGAAACTTCTAAACGAACTCTGACGTTTCGGTTACAGTATGCAACATTTAAATTTCCCACTGGAAAACGAAGATCTCTGGCTAGAAAGTACGTGTATTGTTTCCGAAACAAAGAGACTATAAAAACAGGCTGCCATGCCACGACTTTTATCACATGTAATCCAACAGATTCCGTGGAAGGAACTCAATGACCATATTCAAACCGTGGATCATTACCATCGATACTTACAAGAACTGTATCCATTCAATTTGGGTCGACAAGTGGTGTGTGTCTTAGTGACTTGTTTTCTGGGATTTCGTTTACCAGCCGATTCTTTGTGGACTCTTTACGATCAGTACTTACCACCTCAATGGCCTTAAATGGTCACGAAAAACTCCTTTTGCTCAAAGCCTTGCGTTTTCATCTGGATACTTCTCGACCTCAACAGGAAAAAAAAGATTCGTCAACTTTTAGCTACCCAAGACGTGTATGACGATGTGTGTGTAGCTTGTGACTTACATCCCCACTGGACAGATGTCCGTGCCTGGAAAGAATGGGATTTTGAGGCTTGGACCCAAGAAGTGGCCCAGTATGCACGAGAGTTGTTCAAGGAAAAAAGTTACTTTTCAACCCGTGTTAGTGACGGTGCCAGAAGAACCCGTCACCCAGGACGGGACTGTCGTGGACAGGCCTGAAAGACCCTTTCGGGAGGACACTTGTGTGACCTTACCCCCTACTATAGAACTGGTTAGAACATTACCCAAAACATGTTTTACAGACACTTGTTTTTATTCCACGTTAATGGTTATCATGTGCCTTTTATCCTTGTACTTAAGCCTTTGGCTTTTATGTATTTTTGTCTTTCGTATTCATGTTTGAAACATTCAATAAACGTGTTCTGAAAAAGTATATAAACTCTTGTCTTGTTTGTTTTCGTGTCACAAGTGACATTTCTGACACTATGGCTACCTCTGCTGTCTCTGCTCCCTCTTCCTCTACTGTCAAAGTCATCGACGAACACTTAGATCGTGCCAGTTGGGAGGCTTTGTATCTTCGCCATCCCTTTAACATGCTCATTGCTGGACCTAGCGGTTCAGGCAAAACCGAATTCGTCAAACGTTTGATCGAACATAAACATCATTTGATCGATCGACCACCTCAACGGATCGTGTGGTGTTACAAAGAGTGGCAATCGGCGTACAGCCTCTTGCGAGAAAGTCAAGGCGATTCCATCGTGTTTGTGGAAGGCATTCCTAAAGAAGACGACGGTATCGTCTCTGAGTCCCGTCTAACCCATTTGGTCATTTTCGACGACATGTTAGGAGAAGACGAAGAAGAAATTAAATTGTGGTTCACGCGCAAAGGGCATCACCGTAATGCCAGTGTCGTTTACATCACCTAAAATTTGTTTCAACAAAGTAAAGCCCATCGCACCATCAGTCTCAATGCGCATTACGTGGTCTTGTTTAAAAGCCCTGGAGATAAATCGCAAGTGCAAGTCTTAGCCAAAGAGTTAGGAACGCCTTGGCTGACTCAGGCATACGACGATGCCACTCAAACTCCACACGCCTATTTACTCGTCGATTTGAAACCTACGACCCCCGAGGATTTGCGATTTCGTACCCACTTGTTTCACCACTGGTGCCAAGACGGAGGGCCTGTCCTGTACACGTCTCCGTCCTCGACTTCATTTCACTCCCCATGAAAAAATCTATAAAAACCTCAGACCCTTTTTCGTCTGTCTCACACAGTGTGAACATGACGTCCCTTCAGTCGCATCTTCCCGTCAAATTGATTCGTGCCTTGTATGGCATCAGTCGAGAAAAAAATCCACAAACACGAGCTCGTGTCTTAGAAGCTAGTCTCAAAGAAGTCTTACGATGGTTCACGGTGACGGCACGTCAATTACTCCAAGGAATCATTCAGATTCCTCATCAAACCAAACGCTTTTTCGATCGAAACAAAGTCGCTTTGGTCCAACTGGCCGATCCCCGCATCGACACTCAAACCAAAAAACAAATCATTTTGAAACCTGGAGGGAGCGGTACTCTAGGAGGGGTCATCATTCGCTCACTCTTAAGATGGGATCCTAATGCCCCCAAAGTTATACCCAAGACAAAAGTCCAACGAAGCCCCAAGAAGAAAAAGAAAAAGGCCAGGTCCCCAAGGAGAACTTCTCCAGTGGCGGGACCCTCCTCGTACCAGACACCACCCCGGAAAAAGAAAAGAAGCCCCCAGAAAAAGAAACAGAAAAAAAGTCCCCAGAAAAGGAAAAGTCCACAGAAGAAAACTAGTCGCAAGAGAGGCACTTCGGCCAGGACGCAACCTTACACTCGCAAACCACGACTTGCCACGGCGGTAACTGCGTCTCCGGCAGCCTCAAGTTCATCCACTTCTCCGTTGATGACACCAAGAACTGAAGAGTACTTGGAGACGTTGATCACACCAAGAACTTCTCCGTTGATGACCCCAAAAAGAACTTCTCCAATGGCAGGACCCTCCAATTTAGTGGCAGTGGCTGCTGCTCACAAAGTACCTTCTCCCAAAATCTAAGTTCAAGAAAGATCGGGCATGTTACAAAGTTTACTGGATTTGTCCAAGCAAGAACTGGCTCGATTTAGTCCGTTACGTACCCCTGCACGACGTGTCATGCCTGTCCTCAAACTAATACGACGTAAAGGCAATCAGTGGCGACACGTTCCAGTATAAAAAGGCCTGTGACCAAGTCGGGGTATCAGTGTTTTTGGTGCTCCTGAAGACTCAAAGATGTCACCCTCCAGAAAACCCCAAGGAAAGAAAAGGAAAGGACTACCACCACGTTTAGTCAAACATGGGGACATGTTATCTGTCCTGTCCAAAGCTTCTCCACCTCTACGAAAAAAACTCATTCAATCGGCCTCCAAAGAGGTCATCGATACCGTGTGCGAATGTTGTTTGAACGTCTTGAAAGGCACGATTCCTTTGTCCAAACATCAGAAACAATGCTTAGGCAAATATAGCCAAGTTCTTCGCCAAATGGTTCAAAAGAAAATTCCCATTCGTCAAAAGAAGAAGATGTTGGTCCAACGTGGAGGCATTTTACCTCTCTTGTTAGGCCCCTTACTGAAAGGAGTCTTGGGAACCATGTTGGGAGGACTGGTGGGAGCAAGATAAAAAGACCCTCGGAAGTCCCAAGATCTCAGAATCCACCCCTGACAACCCCATGGAAGGACGAAAACTAGCTTTAGTGCCTTACAAACGATGGATGGAATACCATCGTTGGCAAGAACAACGCACCCCGCATTTACCTCCCAATCCCAATTTGAGCGAGATGTCCCAGTTACAACACGAATTGCAGTCCTTGATGGATCGCCAGGATTTGTCCGAAACAGAAAAATCGCAAAAGTACGGTCAACTCTTGCAACGATTACAACTCTTTCAACAAAAAGCTTTAGACGAAACTGCTCTACCCACTCTGAAAGATTTTAAGACCTTGATGAAAAGTCCAGCACCATCACCAGTACCAGTACCAGTACCAGTGACCAAGACAGAAAAAGGAGAAGAAGAAGAAGAAGGGTTTCAAACTCCACCAGAAAAAGTTCGCAAGTTAACAACACCACCTACCTCCAGAATTGGATGGATTAAAAAGATGATGGCCACCCCTTCTTCATCACAAGAGAAAAAGAAAGTGAAGACAGAAGTGAAGACAGAAGTGAAACAAGAACCGATATCCCCCGCTCAGACATCCTCCTCTTCGACACCTATTGCCGGTCGCACACGCAAAGCATTGCAATCCAAGAAAATACCCCAAGAGAAAAAGAGTAGCATCCTCCAAGAGTGGGTGTCTTATTAACACACAAACACAAAATAATGGAAAAAGTCTTAGCCAGCATTTACTAAGATCCCTCGCATCCTGCAGGTTACGCAGGAGTTCAAAAATTGTATCGTGCTGCCAAAACTCGACTGAAAAGTCTCCGTTTACCTCAAGTGCAACGATCGTTACAAGAACAAGCTACCTACACTTTACACAAACCCATTCGACGCAAGTTTGCCAGAAGTCGCACCCGAGTGGAAGGCATCGATCATCAATGGCAAGCCGATTTAGCCGATGTCTCTCATTTGGCCATCTACAATCGTGGCTACAAATATTTGTTTTGTGTCATCGACGTCTTTTCCAAATTTGCCTGGGTCGTGCCCTTGACTTCCAAATCGAGCAGCGAGTTAGTGCGAGCCCTGCAACGGGTGTTGAAACAAAGCGGTCGTCACCCTCTTCGATGGCAAACGGACAAAGGCACCGAATTTCTGAACCAAGCCTTCCAAAAAGAATTAAAGAAACGTGACATTCATTTTTTTACCACCGAGAATCCCGAAACCAAAGCCAGCATCGTGGAACGTTTTCAACGCACTTTGAAAGAACGCATGTGGAAATATTTTACGCATCACCACACTCTGAAGTACATCGACATCTTACCGCACCTGGTGCAAGCGTACAATCAATCTTACCATCGAAGCATCGGACGTGCCCCGCAAGACGTGACTCCCGACAACGAAGTGTTGGTGTTTGAGCGCCTGTTTGGTACGTCCCCGACGAGGGCTGTCCCCAAGAAAAGTGGAGTGTTGGCCGTAGGAGATTGGGTGCGCATTGGTAAAACCAAACGCACTTTCGACAAAGGTTACTTACCTAACTGGACGACCGAATTGTTTCGCGTCACTGGACGAGTGCATGGCCGTCATCCTGCCGTCTATAAATTGGAAGACATGAACGGAGAATTGCTCAAAGGAACGTTTTATTTACCCGAGTTACAACGTGTCACCAAAAAAGAAGACGACGTGTACGACATCGAAAGCATTCTCGAACGCAGAACCCGTAAAGTGGGCAAACGACGTGTCAAAGAAGTCAAAGTACGTTGGAAAGGATATCCACCCAGTTTTGAGTCTTGGATCGACGCTTCGCAAGTCATCGACTATAAAAAGAAGTGACCATCATGCCCTTTCACACAGACGCAGCTACGTCGAACACTCCTTCACCTAGTTCTTCTGTGCAAGATTTACAAAAACAACCCTTGTGGGTGTGGTGTGGAGAACGTGTGCCTAAAACGCAAATCGTCTTTTTCTGCCAAATCTTCGTGGTGTATTGTGTCATCGGGGCAGCCATCGCCAATTTGAGTTTGCAACAAGGAGACAAACAATTGTGGACCATTTTATTGAGCAGTTGCATCGGTTACCTGCTTCCCAATCCCTCCCTGAAATTCTCCTCGAACCACGGGAACCTTGTGTCCAGTGCCAGTGCCAGTCACCACTCCAACAACAACCACAACCAGAACCCCGTTTTGGGCGGAGACACGCCTCTGACGTCCAGTAACCCCTCGGAGAGCCACAGAACTCTGGAATTATGAGTCACGAAAACCAATTTTACTTAACCTTACCCAGTGACAGTTCCATGGAGGTGTTTCCCAACAACACGTTGTGCTGTTACACGGCCAAATTACCTCAGGCTATCCCCTTAGATCACGAAGCCCATTGGGAAGTGGCTTTAGTGGAAATCATTCACCCGACCCAAGTCCTCAATGTCCTTCCCAATCAAAATTCTTTTACAGTGGAAGTTCATAACGAGCAAATGCAACAGTGGTTGGATGCCAATGTCAAATATGACAAGAAAACCCGTTTACAAAATCAAAAGTCGACTATCTATCACTTGTTCATTCCCCCAGGCTATTATTTTAGTGGTCAACATTTGGTCAGCACCATAGCCACCAGGTTTAATGGCGTGTTTCTGAAAGCTTTGGAGCAAGCCAGAAAAAGTGTCTCCCTGGAATACCACAAAACAGCTCGTCGCTTCCTGATGAAATTTCCTGAGGGGGGTAAAATCATGTCTTTCTTATTTTGTCCTGAATTGTTTGCCATGTTGGGCGGGGACATGGAACTGAGGAAGAAAGTAGAACAACAAAAAGTCGAATTAGTAGTCATTTCCGACAACGATTCTTTTGCCAAGTTTTTTCGTGCCCCGGTAGAACTGAACCAAGGACTGAATTTGATTTTTGTATATTCCGATGTGGTGGAGTACAACGTGGTGGGACACACCTCCGTACCGTTACTGCGTGTCATTCCTTTCAAAGTGGATTCTGTCACCCTCGCTGACGCAGAAGGTGGAAACACTTATCACGTCCACCGCGAATTTGTACATCCTCACCATTTGCCTGTGAGCAAGTCGTATTTGGACACGGTCAACATTACTATAAAAGGAGATTTGGGACAAAATATTCCATTCACCAAAGGAAAAGTCACGGTGAAACTCCATTTTAGAAAACGATTCTCTCACGATTCGTAAGTCATGTATCCAGAGTACCGAGGGGTTGCTCGACAGCGAGGACACGGTTTAGGAGATATGTTAAAATCGGCCTTTCGTTCGGTGGCCCCGGTGTTGAAACCGATGGTGACACGCGGATTGCACGCCTTGAAAGATGCGGCACTAACGCAAGGCAAAGAATTTCTCCAAAATGTTATCATCGACAAACAAAACCCTAAAGAAGCCTTCATGAGGGCTGGCAAAAATATCTTGCTGCAAACGGGCAAAGACCTTTTGGGTCGCCGAGAAACACCTATAAATGCCCTGCACGCTACCGAGTCAGGCATTCAGCAAGGACAAGGCAGAAAGAGACGACGCAGAAAACACCCTTTCACCAGACTTCACACGTCTAAAGCGAGAAAGGCCAAGAAAAGAAGAACTGTTCGAGACTTAGACGTTTTCGATTATTGAGACACAGAGAAAAAATGATGCACCGAGAATCTTGCGCTTGTTCCAAAACGGAACTGGACCTGTTTGCCATGCCCCCCACGATGACGACGATGCAAGAATCCCAGTGGGTGGAATTTCACCCCGTCTCCTCTTTGACAGCCTCAGCTCCCATCGAGTTTGAAATCAAAGGACAGCCCGAAGATTACATCGATCTGAATAGCAGTTACTTGTACTTGAAAGTCAAAGTTGTCGATGAGGACGATTCGCCCCTAGATGGCGATGAGGTAATAGCTCCCGTCAACAATTTCATGCATTCCTTGTTCAGTGGAGTGGACTTGTACTTGAATAACAAACTGGTCAGTAGCAGCATGGATACTTACCCTTATCGCGCCTACCTGGAAAATCTCTTGACGTACGGAATAGATGCCAAGAACACTCATCTCAATGCCTGTGTGCTATGGGAAGCTGACGGAGCTGAAAAGTTTGAAACATTCGAAACTAGTACAACCAAAGATAACAATGATGGATTTGTAGAACGAAGAAACAGAATCATGGGACCCAACAAAAGTTTAGAACTGATGGATCGTTTGCATTTGGACATGTGGTTGCAAGAGAAATATTTGCTGAATGGGGTGAATGTTCGCCTGAGACTGAATCGTAGCAGTGCCACTTTCCATTTGATAGGTACTACTGCTTGCAAAACTGTCATCGAGGAAGCCAGGCTCTACGTACGACGCGTAGAAGTGTTACTTAAAGTGGGAAACGACATCAGTCAGACGTTGAGCAGAACGACCGCCAAGTATCCGATACGACGCGTGGAAGTGAAAACCTTCACCATTCCCAAGGGGCAACGATCCATGATCGAAGATCAGCTGTTCCAAGGACAGTTACCCAAACGTTTGATCGTTGGTATCGTCGAGAATACAGCCTTCAACGGAGTTTTGGCTAAAAATCCTTTCTACTTCGTACTTGTCCCTGTACGAAGCCACCGGACAGTTAGGAACCAACACCAGTCACGGCATTACGTAGGACGATTATGCAGGAGGCTATGCTTTGTGGGTTTTCGATTTCACTCCTGACCAAGGCAGCGACGAGGGACATTTCCACCCTATAAAATCCGGCCAAATTCGTGTGGAACTTCAGTTTCCAAATGCACTGGAAGAGACAGTGAACGTCATCCTGTATGCAGAATTCGATAATACCATAGAAATCAACAGTTTGAGAGAAGTCATTCTAGACTATTAGAAGCCATGGAAGACTGTTATCCCTCTTTACCTAGTGGAGAAACTTTAGAGATGAAATGTGAGGAAACTGTGGAAGAAGAATCCCAAGACAAAGACGAAGAAGATATCATGATGAAGTCGAGATGGCCAGAACAAGAAGCCCATTTAGTCTCCTGTTTTGCCAAACACTTGGTCGAATAAATGACGGAATTGATCAAGAAAAATTGCTATGGATGTCAAAACGATCATCCCAGTCAAATTCAACACGACAAATGCCTGATGTTGAGTCAAGAAGAAAAATTGGACGAGTATCTGGACGAAGCTTGGAGTCTCATCTCGGACGAAGACGTGTTGCACCAGTGGCATAAAGACTTGCGTGAACATTCTTGTCCACCATTAACCACTCAAGAGATCCATCGTATCGAAGCTCTCCTGAATCAGAGTGAGGAGACGAAACGAAGAAACGGTTATTTGTCAGACATTTTCAAGCAAAAAGTCAGGATCGAATTGACGACTTATTATTACCTGTAAAGAAGAAAAAAACCACACAAATGGATACCTGGGAACTTTATTACCTTTTGAACCACAGTTCGTATACGGCTTCTTGGAATCCTGTCGTCTGTGCTAAAGATGAACTCCCTCATCGCAAACCTCAACACCATCTAGCTTATGTGATCAACACGGACGACAGTCATCTCCCAGGAACCCACTGGGTAGCCGTTTACTTTCCTCAAGAAGGATGTGTGGAATATTTTGATTCGTACGGATTGCCCCCTTTGGAAGACGATATCATTGACTTTATGAGAAGAAATGCTCAGACCACCTGATTCAATAATGTGAAATTACAAGGCACAGATTCCTTGGTGTGTGGACAATATTGTGTGTATTTTCTGCATCAAGGCAGCCTGGGCTATTCCTTAGAACATTTAGTGACTCATTTTGATCCTCGTTCTTCTTCTAGAAATGATGTGAAAGTAGATCGATGGTTTTGTGACCATTATGCTTATCTTTTGTCTCAAGCTAGGAAACGTAGTGTCGATCAATGGCCTAATGACTTCCAACAGTGGAAATCACAATTTCATTCACAACGTTGTCAGCCCTGTTTAAGGTAGAGTGTGAATTGAAAAACATTTTTGTGATTTGAAAAAAATGTTTGATGTTATATTGTTGGATTATTGTTAAAAATGTTAGAGTTGTTGGTTAGTGTTAAGTGATTTTTGAATAAAAAATGTTGCGTTTTGAAAAAAATGCCTTTGTCTTTTGTTTGGCTATAAGAATGTTTGATTCATGCTCTTTGATTTCTTACTATCCCTCTCATGACACTCATTGAACGTTGCGACTCGAAAACCGTGGAGGGATGTTTTCCTTCACGTCCGCGCTTTGATTTTAAGAACCGGGGCAGTTTTCCAGTCTAACCATCCATTGTCGACTCATCCTCCTACGAAGATGTGCTCCAAACTAGCTAAGCTAAACGAAGCCTACGTGAATTTGCATAGGGTCAGACACAGTCTGATACCGAAGCCAGAAGAGATAGAGAATGTGAGAATGTTAAAAGTCACTGAAGACCTGATAGAAGAGCTCTTCAGAGAAGAAGTGAACAGGGAGAAAGAAGAATGGACAGAGAAGTACAGACTTCAGAGACAGCAGCAGCAACAACAACAACAACAGCAGCAGCAGCAGCAGCAACTGAACCTGACAGAGGCTTTGTCGATTGTCGTATCGACACCAAAGAGTTCTTCTTCTCTTTCCGAAGAAGCAGACCTATCGCCAGAAAGTCTATCTTCAGAGGACATCGCATTCTTAGAAACTAAAAGATTGCCATAGCAAACAACAACAAAAAACAGCCCTTTTCAGGGCTACCCCAATACTCTAGAAAAGAAATAACCATCGATTTGCCAATGTGTGTAGGTAGAGTAGTGTGAATATAAACACTAACTCTTTTTTATAGTGTGAGGGTATGTGTTTGTGTATAGGATTGTGTGTTCGTAAGTGCTAACGTACGTTGGTGTGGATAGTAGATTAAGATGTTTTTTGGCTGTTTGAGGTGCGGGGAGAGTAGATTTGGGGGGTTTGATTGGATTGCTTTGCGTATGTGAATACTATATTGAAGTGATTAATGAAAATTTTTTTAGAATAGGAATGGGTAGTATAAAAAAGTGAGTGAGTGTTTCTTTTAGGTCCGCGCGTTGTTTTGGTCATGATCTAGGTAAGATCAATTTTATGTTTTTAGGGGGATGTTTTCCTTCACGTCCGCGCTTTTAGTAAAAATTAAAAGTCACTCGTCAGTCCAGCTACCCTTGTTGATTGATCAACACCAGAATGAACACCAGACTAGCAAAATTGTTGGAACTTCATGTGCATCTGGAATATGCCAGGCGCCTGTTGAACGAATGGGCCGCGGAAGCCATTGTGGAAGAGGGAAGGATGAGAGAGGAGGAGGAGAGAAGAAACAAAGAAGAGGAGGAGAGAAGATACAAAGAAGAGGCGGAGAGAAGATACAAAGAAGAGGAAGAGGAGAGAAGAAACAAAGAAGAGGAGGAAAAGGAGAGAAGAAATTTCAGAATCCCAGAAACAGAAAATTGGGATTCTGAAGCTATTTATCCCGCCTCTGCTCTCTCCCCCAAAAAAGTAAAAAGCAACTGGAGAACAAGATGTGTATGTGGCGCCAGGCCTGGAAGGTGCCATCATTAACCAGGTGTCCATGAAGTTAAAAAAAAACAGCCCTTTTCAGGGCTACCCAATACTCTAGAAAAGAAATAACAATCAATTTGCCAATGTGTAGGTAGAGTAGTGTGAATATAAACACTGACTCTTTTTTATAGTGCGAGTGTATGTGTTTGTGTGTTTGTGTTTGTAACCGCTCACGTAAGTTTGTGTGAATAGTACATTATGGGTTTGTTTATTGTTTCTTAGCGTATGTGGAGAGTATAGTTTGGGTTTTATTATACGAAATGAGAAAGTAGGGGGATGTTTTCCTTCACGTCCGCGCGTTGTTTGGTCATTATCTAGGTAATATCAATTTTATGTCTTAGGGGATGTTTTCCTTCAGTCCGCGCTTTTCGTATAAGAACCCAGAGTATTCGTCGTTCAAACCATTCTACAGAGAAGATGGCTTCAAACCACGTGGATAAAATGCAAAAATTACAAGACGTCCTGGACAATTTGGGCATGATGGAACAAATGCTAGTGAGACTAAATGAAGACCACTATTCTTATAGTCCCCATCGAGTAAAGATGGAGATTAATAACTTAAGAAAAGTAAAGGACATGAAAAGTGGTGTCATGAAAGAAATAAAGGAGGAGAAGGAGGATGAAGAGGAAAGGATAAGGATAAGAGAATGGAATGAAATAATTGAAAAAGAAGAAGAAAATGAGAAGAGGAAGAAAGAAGAGGAGGAGAAGAAGAAAGAAGAGGAGGAGAAAAAAAAGAAGAGAAAGAGTGTAGGAGAGAAAATAAGAAGTTGGTGGAGAAAAAGAAGAAATTGGAAGCAGAAGAAAGCAGAAGAAACCCAAAGGCCCTTTTCAGGGCCACCCACATTTCTCGAAAAGAGAATGACTTTCAATTTGCCTACCCCTTTTTTTAAAATTTAAAAAAAAAAAAATCCCATGTTCAATTTCCCTTGACGCTATACAGTCCCACCCTGTTTAAATTCCTTTGTCGCTCAACAGTCCCACGATTTTTCTCCATGTTTATTTCCCTTGTCGCTCAACAGTCCAACGATTTTTCTCCATGTTAATTTCCCTTGTCGCTATATGTTCCCACGATTTTTCTCCATGTTAAATTTCCCTTGTCGCTATATGTTCCCAAGGGGGGTCTGTAATGCTAATTCCCATTGTCGCTATAGTATCCCACTTCACTACTGTCATCACACTAAACACTAACCTTTGACTGTCATAATGCCATCATTCTAAACACGACCCATTGACTGTCAGAATGTCACCATACTAGTGTACACTAACCTTGACTGTCATAATGTCATCACACTAAACACTAACCTTTGACTGCACTGGACAACAAATTTTTACAAAAGTCATGTTACTGAAATAAAATTAGTCAATTCTTATCAATTTTTATGTGCTGAACACGAATATGACAGTCAAATTGCAAAATTGGCTCTAGTTTTTTTGTAATCTGCAAGAAATTAATGTTTACATAACGAAATGCATTCCAATAGTAAAAGGTCAACTGTAATAGCCTACCTATAAAAAATCAAGTCATTGACTACATCTTAGATTTCTTCGCCTGTCTCTTGTACAGCTGTTCGGGAGCATCTCTGAGGAGTGTCCAGCAGTAGTCAGCCAGCATTGTAGTGGACCATTTTCCCTGGTATCTTTGTTCCATTGTTGCGATATCTTGATGAAAACGTTCGCCGTGTTCATCACTAACAATACCACAGTTGCTAGGAAAGAAATCCAAATGGGAATGAAGGAAGTGAATCTTTAGAGACATATTGCAGCCAAGTTTCTTATACTTCATCAACATGTCTTCTACTAGTTCCTTATAGTTTTCTGCCCTAACATTTCCGAGGAAGTTTGTAGAAACTAGGCGAAAAGCATTCCATGCTTGTTTCGCGTCACCTTCCAGCAAGTTGTTGAACCGGTCATCTTTGAAAAGCTCTCGAATCTGAGGACCCACAAAAACTCCCTCTTTAATCTTTGCTTCGCTGAGTCGAGGGAATTTTTCATGCAGGTATCGGAATGCTGGCAAAGTCCGGTCAATGGCTTTCACGAAGTTCTTCATCAAACCTAGTTTGATGTGAAGGGGTGGTAGCAAGATTTTCTGAGCCTCAACCAGAGCTGGGTGTTGGATATTCTTCTCTCCAATGGCTACATTCTGCCTGTGAGTCCATTCCTTCCTCATGTAGTGCATTTCCCTTGCTCGGCTATCCCACTCGCATAAGAAACACATGTATTTTGTATATCCTTGCTGCAGTCCCATTAAAAGGGCAACTACCTTCAAATCACCACAGAGGTGCCAGCTGTACTTGTTATACTCAATGGAATTCAGTAGCTGCCTTAAGTTATCGTATGTCTCTTTCATGTGGACAGCATACGCTACTGGAATAGATGGAAGAATGTTTCCATTGTGCAAAAGCACAGCCTTGAGACTCAGTTTCGAAGAGTCCACAAATAGTCTCCATTCTTGTGGGTCATGAGTGATTTTTAAAGCATTCATGAGGCCCTCAATATCGGAACAGAATATCAGATTACTTTCCTTTCTGAAGAAAGGCTCCAATTGCTGGTGGCGCTTTCGATATGCAGTAATTGTGACATCTTCTTCTAGAAGATTCCATTGTTGGAGTCTTGATCCTAGCAATTCTGCCTTGTTCTTTGATAAGTCCAAATCACGAATCAGGTCATTTAGTTCTTCCTGTGTTATTCTGTGTGGGGTTGATGATGCACCACAGTGAAAATCTGGATCACTGCATGCTGATGGACCAGAAGAAGAACAGGTCGACTCACCTTTGTCTTCGTCAGATGAATCAAGAGAATATTCTGCTGGAGGTTCTGGAATAGGAAGTCCCTCACCATGTGGAACTGGTCTCAATGCAGACGGAATGTTTGGGTAGACTATTCTCGACTTCTTTCGCTTCGTTATTCCGCCGGAAAGAGGAGGAACCAAGCAGAAGTAACAGTCATTTAGGTGGTTGCTTGGCTCTCTCCACACCATTGGGACTGCAAACGGCATTGATGACCTTTTGCAATTCAACCACTGTGAAAGCTGTGTTGTACATGTAGCACAGCATATATGCGGAGCCCAAGGCTTGTCTTGGTCACCAACCTTGCATCCGAAGTAAAGATGATATGCCTTCTTCACTTGAGAATTGATACTTTTCTTCTGGTTGGCAAATGTCACTTCCCCACAAATATAGCAAAAATTGTCCGCGGTATTAACACACTTTCGAGGCATTACTGTTCTTTATTGTACGTAAATGGATAAAATAATAAGTTTTATGTAACAGTAGCTTGAACTGTCTCGCACAACGTCTAAAATATTTTAAATGCTGAACCTATCTGATTGGGCTTTATATAGTACACTGCTTACGTCAGCTTCAGCAGCCGCCTGGCATTAGTATAATAGGCCTACACATGTCTAGTACACTGCTGACGTCAACTTACTTCAGCAGCCGCATGGCATTAGTATTGCATTGCATCAGAAAATGATGCAATCAACTGTGGATGATGTGAGCATGATGGTATTATGCAATGTTACATCATTATTCCGGATGTTGCTGCAGTCCTACTGGAGAAATTTACACAGTGAAACATAGAAAATGAGGTATATGAATATCTTCAAAACGAGAGCCAATACAAATTTTTCACGGTTATATTCGTGTTCGGCACACCAAAATACGACAGATTAGGGCCTTTTCAAGTCAGTAATGATTTCACTGTTGACCAGTGCTGTCAGAATGTCATCAAGCTAAACACTGACCTTTAACTGTCAGAATGTCATCAAGCTAAACACTGACATTTGACTGTCAGAATGTCATCATACTAAACACGACCCATTGACTGTCATAATGTCATCCAATTAGTCTACACTAACCTTTGACTGTCAGAATGTCATCAAGCTAAATACTGACATTTAACTGTCAGAATGTCATCAAGCTAAACACTGACCTTTAACTGTCAGAATGTCATCAAGCTAAATACTGACATTTGACTGTCAGAATGTCATCATACTAAACACGACCCATTGACTGTCATAATGTCATCCAATTAGTCTACACTAACCTTTGACTGTCAGAATGTCATCAAGCTAAACACTGACCTTTGACTATATTATAATACTGAAATGGGAAAGATATCAGGTCATTTGATAAGCGGATATCCTTAGTGAAAAGTAGTTAACCACATGAATTCAACTGCAGCATGGCAAATTATATGCATCCTGTCTGCCATATTAAATCTTGTATATAACGCTGAATAAAAATTCAGATGAACTGTGGGAATTCTTGTTTAATAAATGCTGTTTGGAATGATCTGCCGGATATTCTGGGTCAATTACCACAATAGAACTGTATTTTCTTCTAACAGAGAGGCAGCAGAAAACCTTACATCAGTGATTTGCTACAAACATTTAATATAATCAATAAATTTGTCGTTGGTTGAATTGTAATGGACCTTTCTGTACTTTATCAGATATGTGTTGTTGACGAAATGGCAGCATGGGCCTTAACAATTGAAACAGCAGTCCACTACCCGTAATGCATTGATTTCGTCCATCAGTATCAACACAGATTTGGAGGGTTGATTTATAGGACTACATCCAAGCCACTGAAACAGCAGTCCACTGCATCCAACTGAGGTTGGTCTGGATGAGTATTGAATCCATGACCCACGGGCTCTAAGTCTCATATTATTTTTGCCACAGTTCGAGATCTGTAAGATCTTCACTGATAGTTCGAGTTTCTTTATCTTTTCAAAACCAATTTAACTTATCTGGACAAAAGTGTGGTGTGAACTAAAAGGTTTGTGTAAAGTCGGACAGAAATTTCCAGTTTGATTTTACTTGTTACTGTTAACAAACCAAACACATTTCACGCAGGCAAATTAAAGATACAGCTGTCCCAGTTAAACCTTTTGTTTTGGATTTATTTCTTCCTCACCCCTATAGGAATCATTTTTAATTCCAAAATGCTGCAAACTAAAACAGTTTCCTGGCTATGTCGTAAAATCCCGAATTAGCCAGTATGGTGACTGGGGAGTCTACCGGTATGGTAAGAAATGTTCATGCCAGTAAGTACATATCCCTGCATTATCCTATCATCTTTCCAAAAGATAACTCTCATTGTCTGAAATCGCTGCAGCACTGAACCAAATATATTTGAGTTTTTCTGAAGTTGACAACGATTTCCTACAAAATTAGCCGACCGATCCGGTGGCCTAGTTGTTAGAGCGTGCGCAGCGCATGCGGGAGGTTGTGGTTTCGATCCCCGGCCGAGCCATACCAAAGACTTATAAAAATGGTACTAACAGCTGCCTCGCTTGGCGCGCAGTATCAAGTGTTGGTCGACCTGGTGTCAGGATAATGCGAACTGGCTGGGACACACACACGCACACGCACACACAAACACGCTAAATTAGACTACACATGGTACATATAATTGAAACAACCCAAGGCTCGAATATATACAAGATCTCTACACATTGGTTATATATATATATATATATATATATATATATATATATATATATATATATATATATATATATATATATATATATATATATATATATATATATATATCACTGCCACTATGGTACGACCCAATCTTTGAATTTGCATAGAGGTGTGCAGTATATGCCTAGGGATGGGGCTTGACACGTGACACTAATTTGCGCGCGCATGTATGAGTGTGTGATTTAGATTTGGAATTACATCACAATTAATACTTCCAGTTCAGTACCCACGAATGTAGTTCTAGTCTATTTTTAGAACATTTTTTCCTCTCTGATTTTGGTGGTGATAGAAGAGTTTTATTTATGCATTTTTGGTAGGGATTCAAAGGTAACTGTTTATTCTTGATAATATGAGCTCAGGGTGTTGTTGTCTGTATGTAGTTTGGCGACAGTGCACAGTGACTAATAAGGCCTTGGTGATGATCCGGAAGTGAAATATGTGTTCTGTTTACATGCTGTTATGTTGACAGTCAATCATCTAAAAAAAGAGCAGGTCAACCTTTGACAAGAACTTCACCGTGAAGTCATCTTTGAAGGTATTTTAGATTAACATATGATTTGCATTGATTGTCACACAGTGGAAAGGTCAGTACTGAGAAACAAATGTAGAGAACATATAGTAAAATTAATTGTGTACTATGTCCACTTGTAACGTAGCTTTAACAGGAAGATCGCACCGATTTCAGCAGTGTGGCAGTAATATTTAGCACTGGGACATCATGTCCCACACAGTCACATTATCCAGGCCGACCAGTCCTAACACTAACCTCTTAAGTGACAAGCGAGGCACTTTATGTCTTTGATACGACTCGGCCAGGCAACGAACACGCCACATCCGAGGCGGACGCTCTAACCACTTAGACCACCGGAGCGGTTATTTGTTACCAAATTTTTTTAAAAGAATTAAATATACTTTGTCGGTCTAAATCGGGAAGATGGCGATATTGCTGTCCCGGCGTTGTTTTTTATTTTTATTTTATCTCGTTGTTGCCATAAATCAAAGCAAGAATATATTTTTTGAGCTAATGGAGAGTCAGGTTGTTGTTTTTTTCTTCTGAGAAAATCACAGCAGCCTTACCCCACCCACACACACACACACAAATATGGTCTAACACTATTAACGCTTAAGCACACCATATACAGACTAAAAATTCGTTATGAAACCATGATTATTTAAGTACATATGGCAATTATTACTTCATCCGTTTGATAAATTTATTTGCAAATACGGGCTGGGGGATGTTACAGTTACGGTACAATATACATGAACACTTACAGAATATCAGTAATTGAGGGTAGTGTTGGTATATTGACAGTCTCCTTAATTAATCCATCATCTCTCTAATTTGCAAATGTTGTTTAAACCTATCAAAATTGTGTTTCCCTTTCAAATAAAAAATTCTTTCTTTAACAATGAGTATCTTAAAATTATTCTTTTTTAAATATTTGTCACAATAAATATACCACTGTAATACCTAATAGAGTATAATTAAACATGCGGTTATAATGCTTAGTACAGTATCATTAAATGTACTGCTGCAATACTTAATACCGTTTCATTAAATGTACTAATACAATGCTTAATAATTTCATTGAAAGCACTACTGTAATACCTAATACAGTTTCATTAAATGTACTGCTGTAATACGTAATAAATTTATATTCAATGTACTAATGTAATACCTAATACAGTTTTATGAAATGTAATAATGTAATACTTAATACACTTTCCTTAAATGTGCTAATGCAGTGCTTAATACAGTTACATTAAATGTATTGCTGTAATACTTAATACAGTTTCATTAAATGTTCTAATGTAATACTTAATAGTTTCATCAAATGTACTACTGTAATACTTAATACAAAATTTACTAATGTAATACTTAATAGTTTCATTAAATGTACTAATATAATGCTTAATACAGTTTCACTGAAAGTACTTCTGTGATACTTATACAGTTTCAATAAATGTATTGCTGTAAAACTTAATACAGTTTCATTTAAATGTACTTGTGTAATATTTAATACAGTTTAATTAAATTTAGTATTACGAGCTCTTTCGTGGAAACTAATAATGCTCATTAAATCTGCCACAAAACAATTTCCTCAACACACACAGCAATAATCAACATTAGGATGCATGTAGTTGTTTTTCTAACAACGTGCCGTGCCTTATACATTCCATCCCGTGTTTAATAGTCCAATATAAAGGGAAGGGAGCTGACACTAGAGACTATTAGGTCATCGTTGGTGGTCTTGGACTAAACTTACTGTGCAGAAACCATCATTTTCTTGTTAGACTTACATGTTTGTGACGTTTCACGTTTATATTCCAAGACCTATATATTACCACACGTGCAATAAATCCACAAAAATGTGGTCAAAGACTATGTTATAGAAAAAGTGATTCTTCAAAACGCATTTCTGCGAGAGTGACGGCGATCTTAATGTTTAACCTTTAATCCTGAAAAGCAACATAGTTTTTCCGTACCATTAGTGCAGGACTCCACCACAGTTCTAAACAAGGCACGTAATTGTCGGTTAACATTTTTCGTCTTTCACATAGTGATCTTGACCTTTGACCTTTTGAAATAAAAGCCATCGGGCTTCTTTTGTCCCAAAGTGCAAGCAGTCTACAAACTTTAGTGAAGACATATGGTTGTTAAATGAATTTGTTTGTGCATAAACCTTTGTCAGCTCGTGACCATTGATCTTATACTCCAAAATCAATAGGTTTCTATCATAAGACGACATTATTATAATTGTTATTAAAACTTTAATTTGCCAACTTTAATCGCGTTTGCTTGTTGGCCAAAAGAACTTGAAATTGACTCAGAAATTCGCCTCTTTGCAGATGACTGTGTATAACACAAAACCGTAAAGGGTAGGAAGATATTAAAAACTGAACAGTTGGCACGAAAATAAGGCATGCGATTCTAACATAAAAAATGCATCATAATGCAAATTAAAGAATGATATGCCATACAACCAGTATATCAAATTCATTACAAGGTATAAATATTAACTTTTTCCCCAAATAAGCCAAAAGACTGGAATTCATTACCACAAATATTAATTACATCTGCCGAATCCTTGACAACCAAACTGAAATAAATATTTTTTTAAAATGAAATCGGACATATTTTTTTCTAAGATTTTTTGTTTTAAGGGTTGGCGCTGCCAACGCAAAAATGTCATTATGATGTGACACCGAACTAATTGTCAAAATTAAGATCAGAAGTGTGATCTAGTCTAACTAATCCAGAAGTGTGATCTAGTCTAACCATGGCTTAATGTTGCCTGCTATAATGCCATAGTGAAACCGACAAGTCTTTCCAACACATTGGAACTAATCCATAAGGAACTGAAATTTTGGCTTGTAATATGGTTGCTTTGAAGGCCCTACTATTTTCAGGGGATCTACCTCTTGCGCTGGCAATGATTAAACCCGACATCCGCTTTTCTAAACCCAATTTAGAAGTCAGGTACACAGATCTGGCGAAAGACTGAGAGAACCTAAATGTAACGCTCTCTCTCTCTCTCTCTCTCTCTCACATACACACAACAAATTATCGACAATTGTAGATATAAACTAATAATTGCAATGCCAGTAGCTGGTACAGGAAAGTAACATTTCCATTGGTCAGAATCTTACAACGTGATCAAAACGAATTGCGTTCATTTCTGTATGAACTGTAAGGAGAACTACTTTTCCACTTCTATAAATAGAGTCACGTGTACAGCATAAGATAAACACCGCCAGTTAAGGCAGAGATGAAACAAGCATGAAAGAAAAATAACATTCTAACAAACAAACAAAAAATAATAGAAAAAATTGGCTTCCACGGGTTGAAGGACTGGTATTATGATGACTTATTGCGATCAAGCTGGACATCCCAAGTGCTATAAATAGCTACGTAACAGAAAAACCACCAACATGTATTATTACGCTCAATTAAGATTTCTGTTTTTTAATGATGCAAACAAAATAACATAACAAATAATTAAAATTTCAATTATAAGAGTTTAACGTTATTTTTTTCTGAGTTCATCGTGATATAAACTGTCAGTTGCCGACTCACACAGCTTACATAACGCCCTTCGGGCGTTATTTGCCGTGTGAGTCGGCAACTGACAGTTTATACCACGATGAACTCAGAAAAAACAACATTAAACTCTTACATAAAACCAGAATGCGTGTTCACAAGATCGCGTGATATAAACCCATTGAGCCACAATGTTATAAATAGGTTAAGACTAATGGCAGGTTATGGTTATGACCTACCAACAGGGAAGAACATCTTCGGTCGAACGTCTTAACAATTAATCTCAACTTGGTCAATATGACAATGTAATCGGAATCCTTAGCATGTCATCCAGAAAGATGTTAGGAAGGCGCAAGTCCCATCAATACTTGCATAAACAATCACTTGAAGCTGGCAACACAGAATGTCCGATTCGAGGGCAAAGTACAGATACGTAGGTAAAAGATTTGCAATGTTGGCTCCGCCCCTGGTATTAGTAAGCCGTTCATTTCTCTAGACTATATCCAGGAGCATTAGTTTTAAAAAAGACAAGAAAGAAAAATTATACACGAGCATGCACGTATAAAAGAAAGCTTTGAACATCATATACTCGGGGTTTAGTTTTACCGATAGAAACTACGACGATATGATCCCGCTACGCCCATCCTTGAACACGAAAATGGATTTGAGGCACAGACAACTGATGTAAGAACACAAGCACAGCGCATGAGAGGGACGGAAAGTAGTAATAGAACCAAGGCAAGGGCATATTTCACTAATGATTTACAACTTCATGAAACACAGTGAAGAAAGGCAAGGAAACTTATCAAACGAGATAAAATCAATCAAAGGAAAGAAGTACGAGCTCAACACCTAAAGTGTATAAAGATGGAATTAAAAATATTTTAAAGAGATACCTCAGCTCCAAAGTCTTTTTCAAGTTATTTTGTTTTTCCTTTTAGAGAAAGTACCTAAACACGATTCTTTATATAAAAGCTTTGCTATCTGGAAAAATGATAGATCATTCCTAAAGCTTAAACCACTCCTATATGCCGGGAAGTAGCAGAAGGATGTTCATGTAACAAAACTTAGATAGCCGAGTGGATTTGGTTTTGTGGTGCTTAATGCCATGTTTCAGCACATGATATGCTGTACCTGGCGGCCAGTAGATTTTTCGATGGAGGAATAACCTGGGACGAACCACCAACCCACAGGAAGCTACAAGCGAGGTTACTGACATGCCCTTGTTGGTCGAGCCGAGACTAAAAATCACATGGACAGATATGAGATATGCGAGTAACTTGTAAAAGCGAGCGCCTTGGACCACTCGGCCGCACAAGCCCCATCCCCCTCGGGAGTACAATTTGCAACATTTATTACCGTTAAAGAAAACAATTTATGATAGAATATAGCTTTGAAATTTAGTTAGTGAATCAAAATTTAGTTAAATAGACATTGATATTTAGTTAGTTCAATGAATTACACTGGTCTGCAATTTTTTAAAAGTCGTCTACTTCAGGGATAAATGTACCGGTAATGGATTTTAATGTGCTGAATTAATATACGACAATTAAAACAACCGATTGTATACTGCTTCCAAGATGTTTAAGTTTTACAGTTTACTTCTATTTATATTGTGTAGATAGTAGAGTTATCATCATATATTGTAAACCTAGGTTTTTTCACGTGTTTATGGTTGCTTTACATAATAGTATTTCATCTGTCCTATTTATGTAACACTTTAAAAAACAGCAAACGGGTTATATAAATAAAACTTCTTATGAAACAAAAGGCAAAAAGCTATTATGTATATACAAGTACAAAATTTAGTCCTTCTTCAGTGTTTACTCGGCGCTTATTGACTTGTCTCCTGTATTAAATGGAGCATCTCACGTCACTGTCTAGCAATAATGTGTAAGCATTGATAGGCTCCATTCGCATGATGGCGTTTCTCCATTGTTGCAATGTCCCGGTGAAATGGCTCGCCGTGCTCTTCGCTCACCGCTCCGCAGTTAGGTGGAAACAAATCTAGATGAGAGTGCGAAACATGTATCTTTTGTGACTTGTCGTAACCAAGGCTTATGTATGCCTGAGGAGGTTTTTTACCACTCCCTGTAGTAGTATGCCGTGTTGTTTCCGAGACAAGTTTTTGCCACTTACTGGAAGGCTTTCCATGGCGTCTTTTCCTTGCCACGTAGTGCACGGTCAAATGCATCATCTCGAAGAAGTTCTCGAATCTGAGGTCCAACAAAGAGACCTTCCTTAGCTTCACTTAACCTTTTTTGTCTATGGCCTTGACAAAGTTCTTCATCAGACCCAGCTTGATTTACAAGGGTAGTAACAAAATCTTCCTTAATTCAACAAGATCCTGAACACTTTTTCTCTCAAACTCCAGTGACTGTCGGATTAGCCAATCTCTCTTGATGTAGTGGGAATCTCTAACACGACTATGCCATTCTCATAGAAAACATCAGTACTTTGTGTATCTAGTCTGCATACCAAATAAGAGCGCAAGAACATTCGAATAGCCACAATGCTGCCACTGAGATTGGTCATAGCTTATGCACATCAAAAGTTGTTTCATGTTTTCATAGGTTTCCTTCATATGAGCTGCATGACCAACTGGACTTGATGGTAAAACTTTGCCATTGTGCAGCAAAACAGATTTAAGACTCGTCTTCGATGAATCAATGAACAGTCTTCACTCATCTGGATCATGAATGATGTTGAGGGCTGCCATCACACCATCGATGTTTTTGCAGGCTAAACAATCAACTTCCATAAAGAAGAATGGGGCAAGTCCCTTTTGACGGTCAAGGAAATATAGAAACCCTAACATCGCCTGGCAGGAGAATCCTCTGCTGTAGTCTGGAGCCCAACAGCTCTGCGTTACTCTTGGATAGTTCCAAATTCCTGACAAGATCATTCAGTTCACATTGTGTTATGAGGTGTGATTTAGAGGAAGATGGGAGAAAATATGGGTCATGTGACATTGACTGTTCAGGACTAGAAGTTTCTTCAGTTTCCTCTTCCTGGTCTAACTCAAGTGAGAATGATTCTGGCGCATCAGGAAACGGCAGCCCTTCTACTTAGAATACTGGGTGTATAGATGATGGGCTGTTTGGATAATGTACAGTCCACTTTTTCTTCTTTGGCACACCTTCTCCAAGTTGAAGCACCATGCGGAAGTAACAATTCCTGATGTGATATGTTGGCTCTCTCCAACATCTTGGCACTGCAAAAGATTTTGACTTATTTTTCTTGTTCAACTTCTGGCGAAGATTTGTTTCACAAGTGTTGCAGCATAGGTGTGGGACCCACCTCTTGTCCTGATGTCCAATTTTGCAGCCAAAATAAAGGTGATAGGTTTCTTATCCATAGCGGTTATACTGCGCTTTTGTGATGCAAAAGTCACTTCACCAAACATACCAGAAGTTATCTGCATTGTTCACACAAGTACGAGGCATCGCTGCTCACTTTGGCCAAACAGAAATGTGTCCCTTTGCAAAATCAAACACAGACAAATAAGACAGCGCGACACTATGATTTCTAGAGTTGATATAGGGCAATGTGTTATCAGAGTGACGTAAGCTTAGTTATGATTGCATCATCGACGACTTCTAGGAGTAACACGATGCAATTCATTTCATGTATGACGCAATACCAGCTGCAGATTGCATCATTCGTTGTTTGGCCTAAAAATCAAGTACTGTCAAAATCCAGTCATATATTTAGTCATAGATCCAGTCAAAGATGTATTTTAGTCGTCTCTGGTTAAATTGAGATCCATTCCCTTTATAACTCACTTAAACTCCGCTATTGCCAAGTCAAGGGTCGTATATACTGACCCAGCATCATCTCTTTAAAACTAGAGCCAATCAATTAAGCATCTAAGAGGTTTAAATTTAAGCATCTAAGAGGTTTAAATTTATTTGTCTTCAGCTAATTTATACAACTTCAAAGAGATATATTAATTTCGTTCTCAGTGACCCAGAATTAGTCAAGTTTGACCACATATTTTTCGGAAGCATTTTGGCTGCAGACCAGTATTATTGATGAAGACTTCGGTATTTGATCAACCGATTCCAAAGCATGTTAGGAAATATTAAAATATTATAATAATATGCTTACAAACGTATTAATACGCGAATCTAGACATAATCATTATTGAAAAGCACAGAGATTCATTAAAAAAGAAGTGTAAATCAATGACTATTGCTTGTCATAACTTTGCATCACTTTTTCAATAACACAAGACCCTTCCTAAAGTAAAACAATAATGTAAAATTCCGTCAATTAAGTTCTGCAAAAACTCACCTTGTGTTAACGATCAGTCTTATGAAGCCAGGAAATGAAAAAAGGATGAATGCACACAGTTTGACCATTGTACAAGTCATAAGAACATCATGAACCGGGGTGAAATGGATTATGTAACTGAGCGTTTATTAGGTATTGTTTCTATCAAATTAGGACATGAAATAAGTGAAAGAACGAGGTGGATATTTGATACCATTGAACATTTTTAGCACTGCAATTACACAGGTTTCAACTAATTAGATGAAGTTTATACACAGATCTACCTGAATGAGAGAAATTTCAAAAGGCATTACTCAACATGAAAAATTTGGACGATGATATCTCTTTTAAACCAATGAATATTCGCTAAGTATACTGGGATTTCATGGATATAGACATTCCAAATGCTATCTTGTTTAAAAGAGTCGATGGTTCAATTATGCCTCGCAGAATCAATAGTATACCAAATTAATATATCTCTTTGACGTTGTATAAAACAGCTGAAGACAAAATAAATTTAAACATCTTAGAATAACAGAAAATGAAAGAGATATTGCTACGTGATTATGTATCACCTTTTGACTTATATAGCTTTGATTTAAGTAATTTGAGGATATGAATTATATTTTAATCCTTTAATTCAATGCCTAGAACTATAGTAAAAGTATATGTATACTTAAACCTAAGAATTCGTTCATGACAAAGACGATCCCCAAGGTGAAATCAACAACTAAGAAGATCAAGAATGCCATGTTAATGATTGAGAGTCACGTAAACAAAACATGTTATTCAAAGTGCAATTGCCTAATGGAGAGCTATAACACGCGCTCTTCTAGCCTTTGATTGGTCTAATGAGATTTGAAGGTGAGAATAGGACTGTTTGTGCATGACGACGACCAAGCTATTATGAAAGAGAATAATACAATTCAGATTATTCTATAAATTAAGTGAATCAGGGATTGATTATTTGAAACGCAAACGGATACCATATAATCCATATAATATCCATACAAGCTATTTATTGCATTCTTGTGCAGTTATGCGAGAGTTCGTAAGCCATTGAGAGGAAAATATTGATTTGAAATTGCATGTTCGTTGGACATAGCCGATTTGATAATCTTTGATTCAAACGGTCAGTAATTATGTTCAAGGACTTGAACATTTAATTAATCCAAATGGATTATGTGAAACATTCAAGGGCTTCAAATGGATTATGTTAAACATTCAAGGGCTCCATTCTTCGTTTACGAGATTACATTGAAGTAAAAAGATACGGATTAATAATTGTGTTAACTTCAGTGTTATCAAGGGAACAGATAAGTACTATAGAGGCTTCGTTTGGAATACCTCAGAACAGTTTCTGGATTACTGAGAAATTGATAGTAGGATTACTTTCTAAGAATTCATACACTATAAATTATTTTTAATTCTTTCATTTTGTTTGATTTTGTGTTTTATAAAATAAATTTTTCATTTGGAAAACTTTAAAACTTGTTTTGGTTTTACATAATCTTGTTATTTAAGTCTGACATAATGAAAAAATTCCTTTATGTTGCTATTAAAGATTACCAACACTGGATAATCCAAAAGAAGATGATGAGAATAAATCAATCAATCAATCCTCTCTGCCCCGTCTGGTGCTTGAGGCGACAGCAAGGGAGCACCATTTTGGTCTATCGGCTGCTGTTATGGGGCGGTCTGCAGGGTAAGGCCTCTGGTCTTGAGTTCTCGCTCCACGGTACGGCGCCAGGTCTCTTTGGGTCTGCCACGGTTCCTTTTCCCCTGTGGAGTCCATCTCAGTGCCACCCTTGGTAGTGAGTCAGGGGGCATTCTGCAGACGTGGCCGAGCCATCTCCATCGACGAGTTGCAATGGTCTCAGCGATGGTGTTTGCGCCCGCTCTGTACCGGAGTTCCTCATTCGAGATCATGTTTGGCCAGAAGATCATCATCATCCGTTGCAGGCATTGGGTCTGGAAGACTTCGAGATTGTGTTCTATGTTAGCAGTGGTCTTCCAACACTCTGACCCGTACAAGAGGACGCTCAGCACGTTGCTCTTGAAGATACGGATCCTTGTGTGGGCGCTGAGGTTTGTTGTCCTCCAGATGGGCTTCAGCATTGCGAAGGCCTGGTTGGCCTTGCTGATTCTTGTGGTGACTTCCGTTGTGCAATCTCCATCCGTGGCGACCTTGCTGCCCAGGTACGTGAATTCGTCTACTTCTTGCAGAGGCTGGTCATTGATGGTGATTGGGTCGCCCACTCTAGTGTTCTTCCTCAAGACTTGTGTCTTCCCTATGTTGCCTCGAAGACCTATGGTGCTTGCTGTCTGTACCAACTGTTGTGTCTTCTGTTGGATATCCTGGTGTCTGCTTGCCAGCAACCCGATGTCGTCGGCATAATCCAGGTCATTCAGCATTGAGGTCAGCGTCCACTGTATTCCTTGCCTCCTGCCCTCTGTGGTGCGGCGCATGATTCAGTCAATGGCCAGTGAGAAGAGAATCGGCGAGAGAATGCATCCTTGCTTCACTCCGGTTTCCACCTTGAATGGTTCAGTGAGTAGATGTTGTGGATGACTCTGCACTCAAAGTTCTCGTACAGGGACCTGATGACGTTGACAAGTTTCTGGGGGATGCCATAGTGTCGTAGGATCTTCCACAGAGAGGCTCGGTGCAGGCTGTCGAAGGCCTTCTCAAAGTCCACAAAGACCACATAAAGGAATCCATTCCACTCATGGGACTGCTCAAGGATCTGTCTCAGAACGAAGATGTGGTCGATGCAGGATTTGCCCTTCCTAAAGCCTGCCTGTTCCTGGCGTAGAATGCCGTCCACAGCTGTTGTGATGCGTTGGAGAATGATACGACTGAAAATCTTACTGGTGATGGATAGTAAGGATATTCCCGCCAGTTGTTGCAGTTCCCCAGATCTCCTTTCTTGGGAAATTTGACGATAATTCCTGTTTTCCAGTCATTTGGTGCTTCTTCACTATCCCAGATCTTTTGGAGACTCTGGCAAAGAAGCAGCGGTGTCTTTATGTCTTCTGCCTTCAGCATCTCGGGGCATACTCCATCATCGCCAGGTGCCTTCCCATTCTTCAGCTTGTGGATGGCCTGCTTGACCTCCTCAACAGTGATGTCGTCGCAGTTGATGTCAAGGTCCTCCTCTGCTTCAAGAATGTCAGCGAGTACTGGTGGGTCTGGGTGATTCAGTATGGACTCAAAGTGTTGCTTCCATCTCTTCAGCTTCTCCTCCTCCACTGTGACATGAGTTCTATCTTCATCTCTCACTGGAAGGTCGTGGTGCTGGCCGTAGTCGCCCTTCAGCTTCTTGGTGTTCTGGTACACCGTCTTCGTGTCTTTCTGTTCTGCTGCTGAAACTGCCTCCTTTGCCAGTCTCTCTGTGTATTCTCTCCTGTCTCTCCTTGCTGATTTCCTCACCACCTTGTCTTTTTCTCTATACTCCTTCGAAAGTCTCTCTTTCAGTCTTGGTGACTTGGCGTCCAAAAGTCTCTTCTTAATCTGTCTTCTCTCGCCTATGCGAATCCACGTCTCTCCTGATAACCACTCAGTCTTCTCACTATTCCTATAACCTAAAACTACTTCTCCTACTTCCTTCATTGCTCTGTTAAAATTGTCGATAGTCAGTGCTGTCTCATCTTCTAGAACACTAAACCTATTCCTTAGGGCCAGCCTAAACTCTTCCTTCACTTTTGGATCTTTCAGCTTGGCCACATCGAGGCGCTGATTCCTGGAGACCCCTATCCTAACTTTCCTAAGCTTCAAAGTCATCTTGGCCACCAGAAGACTATGGTTGCTGCCGATGTCAGCATGCCGCATCACTTGCAAGTCCTGCAGGGAATGTTTCCATCGGCCGTTGATGATGATGTGGTCGATCTGGTTCTGAGTTCCCCCGTCTGGTGATGTCCATGTGAGCTTGTGGATGTCCATGTGCTCGAACAGGGTCCCTCCTATGACCAAGTCATTCTCCTGACAAAAGTTGACCAGTCTTTCCCCGTTGTCGGTCATCACACCTACTCCATGGCGCCCCATGGTCCTCTCTCTCTGTCTTTATTGTCGCAGCCGACCCTAGCGTTGAAGTCGCCAAGTAGCAACAGCACGTCATGTCGAGGGACGTCCTTTAAAACGGCTTGAAGAGCGTCGTAGAAGGTGTCTTTGTCCTCTTCTTCCGCGTCGTCTATTGGTGCATAGGCCACAACAACAGACAACTTGGCGTACTCGGAGTTCATCCTGACGTACAGTAGGCGCTGAGGCGATGAGAATAAATACAGCTGTAAAAATCCTTAATTTTGTCAAAGCACCAGAGTTTACCCGGAAAGGTTCCATTGTCGAATTCGGACACCTTCTAAATTAAATGAAAGCCGCCAATGTCCTTCCTTGCGCTGCTTAATGTGTGCCGGTTAAAAATGATGGCTCTCATGTAGCATCGTCAACAAAAACATGAAAACTTCAAACAGCTAAAGCCATTTAAGTCACTCATAAATGTTACAGATCAATAGTTTATTGAGATCCTGACTACACACAGCTCTTTTAACTTTTAAGGAACTGATCTACACCTAAATGCAATACCTATTCTATTCACTTGAAAATATTAGAAGAGAAAGTTCGTGATATCTTAGTAGGGAAGTACGGAGGTCATGCGCATAGAGACTAGTTTAAAATTCAGCTGTCCAAAATGGAAATGACCAGAATATGTATAATTGATCCCGTTGTGACAATCATTTGTCCATCATGATGATGGCAAAAATGACCAACGTCATGAGATAAAAACCACACCAAAACACTGACGTAAATTGATTTATATCAGTATTCATGATATGGTCGCCAGGTTCATGAAAGATGGAAAATGCATAGTACAATAAGACTTGATAATTTTCAGTTCAAGAGCAGTTCGATAAAACTTGAACTGATTACAAGTTTCCTGAGCTGCGACAACGGAGCATTTCAGAAACATGAATCAACGTATTTGATGAAGAAAATCTTGAACTGATAATATGTTGCCGGTAGCTGCGACAATGAAGCATTTTAGAAACATGAATCGACGTATTTGATGAAGAAAATATTCTTTCCTAATAAGTTCTTTTCTCCATCTATCACGAACAGTCGATGTCAATAATCCAACCTTCCAGGAAGCTGTTTCTATGCCATGATAAATTATTATTTAAGAAAATGAAAACATTCACAATTTGGATTAAATGGTGGATGTGGTGGTGGCTGATTTTTCCCTTACAGAAATGCATAAATCAGACATAATACATACTAAATTACGTACTATTAGTTAATTAATTATATACTTACTATCAGGGCATTCAAAGGTCAAATCCCCAATCGTTTCATTAACAACCGCTCCAGTAAATGTGACCTGAAAAATAATACAAGAAAATAAATTGGTTTAAATACGTATTCAATTAGCTTGTAAAGTGAATAAAGCGATTTAAACTTTCTCTATCTAGTTCTACTCTCCCTGTGAAATGAGTGCAGCTTATGTTGAGCTCGAATTGTAAATGTATTCAGGTTTTGCCTTTAGATTTCTTTCAAGTGCCTTATTGCAACACCTGAACCTTATACTTTTGCCCCGTGTTGCATATTAACTTTAGGTTGAAGCGAGTCATTTGTCCAGGAAGTTATGACAATATTTGCTGTTACTATTTGTGTTACTTAGTTTAAGATCGGCACTATATGGGCAGTATTATGCTGATGTGCAGTTAAACCTTGTGCATACATGCAACTAATCATTTAGTATTTTTAATATAGTCAACAAAAATACACTTTTAAAAAAGCAATAATAATTTTAAAAAATGATCAGTTTCTTGTATACACATTTTCATGTTTCACTACATCAACATGATGTTAAGTTGATGTTTAAATAATGTAAGTATACAAATATAGATTTTAACCTTTCCAGAAATAAAACTCATGTGTAAATCTTATATTGCAGCTTAAAAGCACCCCTTTTTCTTGTACTACTGTGGCCCGTTGATTATATAAACACGATAAAATCAACGTTTGTTAAAGAAATGGATCCTTGAAGGGTAAGGATCCTTGAAAAATAATAATACTCTTCACACATTCAGTATCCTTGTTCATATCATGTGCTTATTTAATCGTAAAGATTATATGCCCTCAAACTTATTTAATTCCTTTATATGAAAAATAAACTGGTTTACGCATTTTATTTTCGAATCCTGTATGGTTTTATACATTTGAGTCATATTGAAAAATAAACTACCTGTTTATCTGTTTATTGCAGTGACGTCAAGCTCGATTGTATGAAGCATATGCAAAATACACAGCCCATCATGTTCGTCAACACCCTATCAAATTTTACACTTCTCGATTGAAATTGAATGCTAACTAAATCTATGAAGGTGTTTATAACAATCATCTACGCAATCTGAATGGATCTAAAGCAGCCCTCCAAAACAATTAAAAAAGACTTTGACATCCATCAACTTAGTGACATCCCGCTTTCTTACCCCTGCAATATTTTTACATAGCTTGTGCGTCGTTGCTATATTTTTCAGACGCAATTAGCATGCTTTGTTTTCTCTGTTTATTTTTAAAGTCTCCAAGGTCAACTCTGATTTATGTTTTTTAATGCTAAGACAACGTTTCGCCTTTATCTCGGTGACCATGTGTTAGACTTGATTGTTTTGCCTGTTTTGTTTCAAGTTCTTACAAACACATGAACGGCTATACAATGTCAAGGAAATTTAAGTAAAATGCCTTGCCTTGAGATGCAACACAGAGGCCGACCTAGACCGACTTCGGCACAGGACCGGATTTAGACATGGTGAGGCCCTAAGCTATGGGAAGCTTTAAAGGCCCTATGTGGTAAGTGTTAATGAAGAATAAGGCTGAAAACAACTTCTGTAATTTAGAGAGGCCCCTTTCAAACTATGAGGCCCAAAGCTGTGGCTTGTTTAGCGTATGCCTAAATCCGTTCCTTCTTTGGCACGACTAGAGCACGCGACATTTTGGTAGCGATGCCAAACACTTAGTCAAAACAGATTCCTCAAATTTGTTTAACGATTGGACAGATGAAAACTAAAATTACATCACTGCTTAGAGTGTGACAACACAAAACTCAAAACGTTGTGCCTAGGTCTGTCATTGAAGAGATCTTCCAATATTATATTTTTGGCCCTGTTGATGCTAAAAAGGATACACAAAAAACAAAATTATATTATATTGCACGCATCATATGCAATAATCATAAGGAGCCTCGCTAGATTTCACACATGTAAATCTTCCTGAGGTAAACTGTTTCGCACAGCTCAGAGTTTAGTCTTGATAGCAAGGTCGCATAACAATGCATTTCATAAAACCAGAAAAATAAAGGCTAGATTTATGATTGTCTTCCCTGCAAAACTGCAGAGCTTGAGAATTTGCAAAACAATGCCCCTCCCATAAAGGAAATTTAACAATGGAATTTGGAGCAATTTTACGTTTTTTGAAAACCATGTTAAAACGTTTATTACGAAGCAATTCATTTTGCTTTTAACTTAAAATAAGTACATTTATTACAATAATGATTAAGTAATGAAAATGAACAAACTAAAGGGGTAAAATGCTTGGAACTATGTTTTTGCTCTTTCAATACGTGTATGCTGAGCTGTTTGGTGAATGGATATTATCTAAAATTGAATAGTAGATAGACCAATAGCAGACGCGCTTACTTAGTGGTATTGATGCAGTCCCCCACCCCCATCTAAGCTACGTTATCAAAAGAAAGCGGCCAGTTCCTCAAATATATGTAGTCAAGTAAAATACCCGGATACCTACGTTTAAGGAAAACCTAGGGTACTCTCGAAACTCTTTTTGTGTAAAATCCCAATAACAGATATGACACTTGGAGTAATTATGTTGTCCTTAAAATCAAGCAGCCATTAGAGGAAACAAGATATAGAAGTGTCTCAGGCTTGTAATATGAAATATGATTCTAGCTTAATTATCTTTGAAATACAGACTATAAACCTGTCTGAACTTTGAGCCCGAGTTACATAGTTTATGATCTAACCGTAAAGCTTAAGTTGTGCTAACTGTCCCCCTCTGGATTCCTTTAATTCAAGCCGTGGAATCTAACGAACTCGTAGTTTATTTAACAAGACATTTGTGAATCATGCCTGATCAAATAGGTTTGATTGCAATGTAAACTCTGTTGTTTATAATGAATTTTAAATACCATCAGCTTAAATCGAAACTTCAAAAAGAAGCAGCAACGTTTTATTATTCTTCTTTTTTTCCCTTTGTAATTATTTTTTGTTTTTGTTTTTTGCTTTAGTTGTTTAGGCATATTTTGCTAGTTATTTGTTAAGCTTATTGCCTACATTCATACTGCGTATTCTGGAACCTTAAATGATATATTAATATTATGTAATGTATAATTAATGCTTGAAAACATAATTAGTAAACCATGGGTAAATAACTTCAAGAAAAATTCATCACTTGCATCTGTCCTTGAAGTTAGGGGATGGGGTGCGGGATGTGTCTATATGTAGACCTTGTTTGGTCCATTTGATTTTTCAGCTGCGACGACTACAAGCCTCCTGCCGTTTGTGTCCTTCTTGCTTATATTTTTTAAAATGTCAATAACAAATTTTGCATCCTGGTATTGCATTTACACTGTCCAGTTTAATTTCATACAAAACTTTGCTCTATATTTGTTTATTGTATCGTCATTATAAAATTTTAAATTGCATTTATCAAACATATTTAATGGTCAGTATGTATGCTCAGCGCAATGTAAATTCCTCTCGATAAATTAATGTCTTATATTCACTTATATAATTTAAGTTAGCCAATATGAGTGTTAAATTGTTTTCCTGGACAAGGCTAAAATTTAATGTTCGTTGGTTTTTAAGAAATATTAAATCCATTACTAATTATCAAAAGTTTTGTTTTTATTTTATTTTGTATATCTTACAAATTGTAAAGAATACAATAATGGCTGGTAGACATTCAGCTATTGTTCATTATAACCGTACGAATGTCTGATGTAAAAGGTGATAGGGCGGTCTTTAGGTCCACTGGGTTTTTCTTTTGAATTTTTTGCTAGTATGGTTTGTTTTTTTTATTGTTTATTGGGTTGCTTAACGATCTTGAATTTCTTCACTGTAATGGGCTCTTTTTATGTTTGTGCTTCTGAATTCTCATTCTATTATTTATTGTTTTGCCACACTCTGAAAGCGAGTGTCATTTTTCCTACCATTGATAACAGGCATGTTGACTTTTATCTCTCTTTTCTCCCTTTCCAGTGGTCCATTTTCTATGACGTTGTGCACATTTTAGAACCCAAAATCCTTCTTTCCTGACAGATATAGCAGGTATTTTGACTTTTATCCCTAGAGGAAGAGTCAAGTCTTGTTGGAAGTATACTAACGAATGGTTCAAATTTATTTTCTCCATTTCACTGGAATCTATGCCAAGCAGTTGTTAATGCGTTTCACTGGAATCTATGCCAAGTAGTTGTAAATAGTTGTAAATGCGTTTCACTGGCATCTATGCCAAGAAGTTGTAAATGCGTTTTCGCAGCTCAAGAGTTAGGTTCTGAATGGGATCCTCTAAGCTGTCAATTTACAGGAATGTCTTCCAGGTATTTGAACAGTTTCAAACTAATCAGCTTTTTATTGAATTCAGATCCCAATGCTTATAACAGCTATGTTACGAAGGATTAAATTGTTCTTTGTGTAAACAGAACATTTCCAAACCTCCAACGCATAACACTATTTTTTTACGAACATGTTACCCACAAGCACTAGTGTAAGTTCATACTACTATCGAAAAGCTTTCTTAATAATAACATAAATTTTAGAAAATAACATTCTTGGCCTAACCTGAAATAAAATATTTATTGAAGGTAATATATTAAAAACTACAAACTATATATATGGGCAATACTGTTATTGTGGAAAGATTAGAGGGTTGTAGGTTAAAAAAATATCAAAATAATGGGCATACGGAAATTCTAGTCCAAGGAAAGTGATTTGCAAACATATTAATTCCAATAAGTAGGTAATATAAAATAATTATATGCTACTAGTTAATTTATAATAAGAGCATTTATCATTGAGGCCATAATTTTTGGTTTGGGATCTCTATCACCTCTACAATGCAATGTTAAAAATATCCAAAGGTATGCTATATTAGGGCTGTATGCCATCTAACTGAAAATTTAATGTTAAAACTACACTTAGTAGCCAACATGCCATTATGAGTGACCAACACACAGTTATCAACTATCAAACACCTACAACATAACATCAATACTCCGTTTACAGTGACCAAAACACATATGTATTACCATCCATTATCCTGTTACCTACTATTCAACATTCACACTATATCATTAACACGCGGCTGGAGCGACCAATACCCAGCACTTAATATCAAATAAGCTGCTAGAGCAACCAAGGATGGCCTTAGGCCGATTGGACCGATTTGGACCAACTGGGCCCCGCGCTCAAAGGGGCTCCACTCGTTAATAATGTTTAAAAATATACATATAGAAAGAAAGTAATTTTAAAGCGATGGAAGAAAATGTCAAGTTCAATATCATATAAAACTTGTTTAAAAGTTTATTTCCAAATCTCTTGCTCACAGGGGGCCCTGTGCGTAAATCTAGTGGGCCCTACCAAAATGATCCGATTTCGATTTCACTCCAGACCAAGGCAGCGACGAAGGTTATTTAACCCCTATACAACGAGGCTAACTTCATGTAGAACTTCAGTTTAACGGTAGTTCTGGACTTTATGAGAAGAGATGATGTATACACCTGAGTAAATAATGTGATATTAGAAGGATGAGATTCCATGGTGAGTGCACGACGTTGTTTTCATTTCTTTAATTTCTTTATCAGCATGGCAGTCTGGGATTTTCCTTAGAAACTTTTAGCAACATTTTGATCGCAAATAATCTAGAAACAATGATAAACTAGAAAGATGGTTTTGTGAACCATCTTGTGCTTAGCTCAGAACTGACGAGTCCATTGATGGCAAAATGACAATGTCTTCGATTATTGAAAGTCAACTTTGTCAACATTGTAAATATGTTCAGATTTACTATTGTTTGTTTGCATTCCTATTTTAAATTAGGGAGGCTTCTTCAAATTAATAGGCATGTTGATTTTTAAAAAAGAAATGGTGCTGTCTTGTTTCTTTATGGGAATTAGAACAAAATTATATATCCCACAAGGCCCTGAGTGCAAATCAATGATCAGGCCAGATCATTGTTTCAGGGTGGAGCTTAAGGGTCAAGCGATAAGAACAATATTGTAATTAATATCGGAGGAGAACTCAAACAACAGCAAATGGAGAAGCAGCCCCTGAAGAAGACCGAGTCAGGAAGGACGAACGCAGGTACAAAAGAGGGAGCAAGCCCGACCGACACGCTGCGCACCTGCCGTATAAACCAAGTCAGAAATTCCTCCAGGTCCAAATCAACATTCCAGTCTCAAATTCTGAAGCTAGCAAGCGCCCCCCCCCCCCCCATTGCCACGGACGTCACCGATATTGAGTACAACTCAATAAGGGACCAGGGAAGGGTGCTAGTATTAGAAAAAAAGCACTAAAGGAAAAAGAAGCAACAAGAGGGCAAGAGGCTTAGAGAAAATAAGCAACACGATCACCACCATATCCTGGAAAGACGAGCAATGGACCATCGCCTACACAGCTGGAAAAGACAGCGATTACGTGAAAAAACTCAACAGAAACCTCTGGCAAAGATAATCCGTTGTAGCGTATATTTGCGACCAGGCTATGGAGTGGGGAATATGAGATTTACTAGACGATATAATGACAGTATAAAAACTGAGGACCTGAGGACGTCACTGCAGCCACCGAGAAACAAAAGGTGAGGGCCGGATCAATAAATGAGCGAAAACCAATTCTCTCCATGCAGCAGAGAATATCAGTTCGCTGGTTGGAAATATTGCAGATGTTCAGTACCGCAATTGACATTGATTATCAATTAACTCATTAGAGAGAACAACATTCCGGCTCATACCATCACAATTTGGCCACGGATGCACGAACTAGTGATAGCAGATCTCATCACTCCAAGAAGAACACAGGGGTAGACCAGACAAAAGTTTATGCCGCCCGAACACCTAATGCGGTTTCTGTTCACACTTTCAGAGGTTAAACTTCGGTCGTTTTAAGGAAAATACCAGTTATTTTCGGAACCAGTTTCAGCATGGATCGATGAGGGTCATAAGGTGACTTCAGGACGTGACCCTTTCCGACACATCCTCTCCCTTCCCCAGTTCCGGACATGCAAATTGAAAAGTATGTGGTTCATATATTAAAGTGTCGAATGCACACAAAAGTTACAATTGGACGAGAAATTAATTTGTACGCAATGTGTACACTAACCAGTCGCACATGGCCCAATGGCGGTACGCAACCTCAAGACAAGACAATCCAAGATTACAAGATTGAGCGAAGACGTGGTGCACATACATCGTATCAAACAGAACCTGCCCGAAAAAATCATTAAGGAAAAAGAAGACTGGGGGAGAGACAAAGACACTATGAGAGACTACACAACAACAGAGGCAACAGCAGCAACATCAAAAATAAAAACAAAAACAATGAGAAGTAGAATGTAGAATTGAAACGGAGGATGTTTTGTTTTCCTTTAGAGTGAGACGTGGCCGTCCTGTCTGAAGTTTAGGCTAGTATCACTCACCAAATACAATGGGCCTTTTCAGGGCTATTCAAATATGTAGAAAAATGATTGCTCACCATTTCGCCAAAAGAGTTGTCTTTGTATGTTTACATTTGTGCATGTCTTTGTCTTTCTCCACCAAAAGCTAAAACCTCTTCGGTCATAACATTTATGTTTGCTTGGTATAGTGTGTTTCAGCGGTGTATACGGTACAATGGTCTGCATATGGGGTGTGTTTGGATAGCAAATTTTAACATTACATTTTCCCTTGTCTTCGTGAGCACATTTATTTCCATAGGATTCACCTTGTCCCCATTGCTTCTGCAGCATTTTACCATACAGCGTACCTTTATTTCCTGGATGTCATCCAATGCTTCCATACAGCTACTATTCCACCACCATTTTTTGGAAACATTCAGTATCTGGACCCCACATTCCTTTTATTCTGTTAATTTTTAGTTCGAGGCCATGTTTACGGTAATTAAATTTACAAATGATGATTTCAGACGATCGAACGTGAACCGGGAATCATGCTGTTTGTAGCGGGCGACGAGGGCACTTGACTTACTGCATTATTATATTGAAATTCGTCAAGCTATATATGGGTTTATAACACTGAAAAAAACATACACAAGCTTAAGAATCGGACAAAGAATAGAAATTTCAGGATATTGAATTCAAACAAGTTTCTAGTATTTACTCATTATGTTGTCTTTAATATATGCTTTTTATCTTCCTTATTCCAATTTGTTAAATCGACTTCAGGAACATATTCTCATCACGAGACGACACTCAGAGAAAAGCTTGTTTCAGTTAGCTCACCTCTCATGACATATAGGAGGTCTAATCGATAATCACCACTACTGAGATACAGGTTAGCTAATCGATAATCACCTCTAATGACACGCAGGAGGTCTAATCGATAATCACATATAATGACGAGCAGGAGAGCTAATCGATATACACCTCTATTTATATGCAGGAGGGCAAATTGATAATCACCTATACTGACATAAAGGAGGACTAATCGATAATCACCTCTACTGACATACAGGAGGGCTAACGGATAATCACCTCTATTACTATGCAGGAGGGCAAATCGATACTCACCTCTATTCATATGCAGGAGGGCAAATTGATAATCACCTCTACTGATATGCAAGAGGGCAAATTTATAATTACCTCTATTGACATACAGGAGGGCTAATCGATAATCACCTCTATTGACATACAGGAGGGCTAATCACCTCTAATGATACGCAGGAGTGCTCATCCATTTGTCACCTCTGATGACATGCAGGAGGGCTAATCGAACATATTCTGCATCGCTTTGCCTACGAAAATGAGGTGGGGGGAATCTGAATTTGAACAGAAGTAGTTTCGTTTCCACTTATAAATAAGGTACTTAATCTCTGTCTAAAACACTTGTTGGCAACAACTTTTATTATCGTGTAATCGGATCTAGAAGTGTAACCGAGTATAAATACGACTTTAGCTTCTTTTTGCAAACACGTTGAATTTGTTATCTAATCTGTTTACGTCCTATTTGAAACAAGAAATCTTTTTTCGAGAACCTGATGGTATTTGTCCCAAAGGATTGTGTGAGCGGCCTTTTTTAATATAAAATTTCAGTTGAAAGAGATATTGTTGAAAAACAACCGAAAAAGTGTTTAGACAGTTTCATTTTGTATAAAGCTTTATATTGATATTTCTGATAAGTTGACTTGGCAGAATTCAAAGTTACCGTTTGATGGAGTAATGACCCCTAATGATAAGAAGGATCTTGTACCTTTTCCTGAATAATAATAATAATAATAATAATATAGACTGCATTTCTTATAGATGTGAAAGTGGCCCAAGCGCAGGTACCAACTGTGCCTGAGAGTTTACAAATACGTGGGGATCATTTTTGCTAAATGTATCTAGCATTCAGACTATTAGGAAAGTTTATTCTACCCTCAGATATGAAATAGATAAGTCTATTGGATTTAATATTTCAAAGATTTTTTGCTATGCATTTTTAAAAAAATTTAGTAAATCAAGTCAGTAGTACTTATAATAAATGCTTAATCTGAAAATAATATTGATAATATAAGATAATGCTTTAACCATTTCTACGATGACCATCACACAAACTGTATTTATTTATATATTCTGTTTCTCTGTCTGATCAATCTCCTTTTCAATTTAGCATGAATTTAAATCGAAAAATGACTTCATTAAAGCAATCAATTTATCCAGCCAAGTAACAAAAAATGCTTTATTTTCTTGGAATTAAATTCATCGCACAAAACATCTATTGATTTTTCGTGCGGCAGGGTAATATTTTTAATTAAAATAATCAGTTTAATTTGGAATGAAAGGAAAATTTAAAAAGAACGGAGCGTGATGATAAACACGGCAATGGTTGTACATACATGCATACATGTATATAGCTGTTCCGTGACTGTACAGGTGTTCAGAATAATTCAGATTGATTTATACCGAGGAAGTGCCATTCTGATTGAAACAAAACATATTGACCCATATAAACTATTTTACATAATTTTCATTTTGGAGTGGGATGACTAGCTCAAAGTGAGATCGGATTGAAGTATTTGTAATAATAATCCCCTCAGACGGATGGGATGATACGGAATAGTTGTACGAGTCTATTGGGCCACTCTATAGTCTTTATAAATTCAAAGTTGTACAAACAATGATATTCTCATTTGGAAATATGATAACTCCAATACTATTGTAATTGTATGCATTATTAAGCATTATATATGTTTAAATTAACATTAAATTCTCATCAGATTCAAAGTGCATAATATTTTACATTTATAATGTTAAGTTCATATTTAGCAATGTTTATTTATGAATGCATAAAATAAAATTTTGCATTTAAAAAGACTCTTGAGTGTCCCATATATCATCATATCTCTAACGTTACTTTATGTAATGAAGCTGAAGAAATGCATTGAGTTTTATTTAAATTTCAACTCGATTCCGAATCAAAACTAAGTATCACTTATATCTTAAATATTAATTAAATAATTAAATTTTAATTTTTGAAGTCAATCATGATTTTTCATTTTGCATTAAAATAGCATATGAAAACTATCAAACATAAAATATTAGTTAACTTTTTAGACATATATTATTCCTAACCAAGTAAGTAATAATTTATAGGTGTAATAATATTATTTTATATTAAAGATGCGGGTGGGGTATTATTTTTAATTTACTTTCGATAATTTTAAGCAGTTTCAACGGTTCTGTTATTAATAGATTTATACTAAAGACATACTTAAGCAATATGCTTGATTCTTCTTAATGTTTAATCATTTCTTTTAATATTTTTGCTGCGGTTTCATTCAAGTAATAAAATGTATTAATTAGTCCTCAAAGTTACCTCAAAATCCTTAAAACTTTGAATTATAGGCTGCAATATAATATTTCATTTGTCATGATCTGAAAGATACATGTATTGCACTCTCAAGTTCTTACTTTATAAATTAAAACTACTTTTCATGTATTATTATTATTATTATTATTTTGTGCTGTAGTAGTACATTTTAATCTAACGCGTCCTTTTTAAGCGCATCAATTAATCAATATTCTTTATGCATCAAATTATATTAATAGCTGACACCTCGTATCCCTTCACAAGAATATTGTCATTCATAAAATTATGAATTTAAAACGACCGTAGTGTGACCCAATGGAGTCCTATCTTTAACACGATTTAGGATGTAGCGCACTTTGTATTTGTTTGAATTTTGATTAGTGTTGAAATAGTTAAAAGCTTCGTGGATCGACGAAGTGAAATTAAGATTTGGGTGTGGAGTGAAATACTGGTACAGGACGCCTATGCAAATAACAGAAAACCTACACTGGATGGAATATATATATATATATATATATATATATATATATATATATATATATATATATATATATATATATATATATATATATATATATATTCGACAATGTCATTTCAGAACAAACAATAACTTTCATCTCCGATTTCCCCGAGAAAATCGCGATCATCGGGAGAATAATCTGAGCTCTTGTTAGGGGAAATTTACTTTTTAGACCCAAACTGCTACTGTACGCTATTCATTGGTGAACATGATGAACATGAACAAAGTGCCTCTAACTAAGAAGAATGCGATGGTTTGATCTTTATATTTGACCTGCTAAGATATTTGCAAGAGAAAAAATAACGCTATTAATAAAACATTACATTTTAAAATATTGTTAAATATTCCAAATCAACCTTTAGCATCTTCTCCCAGAATAATTTCAGAAATTTATTTTAACCTGTTATTTGTCAGCCTGTCCGTCTGTCCAATTCGTTTCATTTTACATTAAAAATTCAATTTCGTAAAAATATGCACATACTATTCCTCAGTTTAAAGATCTGTGGAAAATAAAAATAATTTTTTTGTTTCCAAGCCATTATATATATTAGGAGACAATTTTTTATTAAAAATTAAAAGATTGAAATTTACTCAAAATTGTATTTAAAAAAGGAATTTTTCATTAAATTATATTGAAAATAATTTTCAAATAAAATATATTGTGATTAATTTTGTGTGGTACTACAACTGTATACTATTTTTAGTAAAGATTGTGCTTTTACGAGCAAGTGCAAAACTCTTTTGTACTATAAAAAACACAATTCGCTTGTATCCTAAGTCAGCAATTTGTAGACTCGGTTGTAAGTTGTCGAACAGGCGAGTTCCTTTCGGATGTGTAGGCTAGAAGATTCACACATTTCTTGAAACGAATAAGCCGATGCAGCAGAAATGTCCGTCTGATAACGTACACAGACGCAAACAGCATCAGTTAGAAAAGAAGGGAGCCTTGTTCTGATTCAAAATGAATGAATACAAAGTACCTGGATGCATGTCCTTATTCGGCCGTGAGGATATGTTCGAAATTATGTATAAATTGAGAACAAGCTTATGCAAAATCAATTCAATCATCGAGCATCAGAGGACTCTGTCTTTCCTTACATCAGACCGTTACCTCTCGCATCGCCATTTTTCCCAAGATGTAGACGTATCTACACCATTATGAGTGATTTCTTTTGTTAAGAGAGCCCGAACTCTCTCTGTCCCTCTCTTTCCTTCTCTCTCTCTCATCATGGATAAAGACATTTCTTAAGTTATGAGTATTTCATCTCATAGCAAGAAGTGAGAAGAAAGTTATGATGACAATCATTTCATCCGTAAAATAAAGTAGTTACCGTTTTAAGGTGCTATTGAATTAAAACAATTTGATATGGCTCCGAGGAGCAAAGAAGAAAAAAAATAAACGAGAGCGTATGAATTCTATTGTGGTATTACGTATAGATGTATATGTTTAGTGAATTGCACATGTTTACCAACTTAAATAGTGGAAATTGTAATCCTAATATAACATATCGTATCAACAACAATCTTCTTACAAGATGTAGCTAATAGCGCAATACAGATTATATTTAAGCTTTACCTAGGAATGGGAGGAAATAGATCAAAATGAGAGAAGACTGAAGTAGTATAGTGATCAGGAGAAACGCACAGGCCATGTTTTGTATAAATAAACCATGAGGAAATTTATAATTTTCTTGGCGTTGTTGAAGACAAGACAAAGCTTTGTTACGGTCTGTTGGGAATTTTACAACATATAACGTATATAAGAAAAGGAACATGAATATACCATGTGCTATCATAAAATAATGCTTAACAGCGACACGACTTTGATTGGTGTGAGTATTAAATATCATTAAATAACGAAAAGACCAAATAATCGAGGAATTAATATTCCGGTGAGGGTGCTGCGTGCATCGCTGTAACGAGTTGCTATTAGAAAGCCTATGTTATAAGGCAGCTATGGGTAGCTATTAGCAAGCCTGTGTTATAATGCCGTTATAGGTTGCCATTAGTAAACCTGTTGTAAGACTGCATGGGTTGCCACTAGCAGGCCTATGTTGTAAGACTGTCATAGGTTGCCGTTAGCAAACATATATTATAAGGCTGTCACTTACTTGAAAATTGGAAGAATACGCACACTGTTTTGCTATAGGCAATACTTTGCATAATGCTAAAGTAGAAATAATTCTACAGGACGTTTCTACCCGGCCAAGATACTGGTTTAAAAAATAGCCAATAATTAGTCCTCACATGCTTTGACAGTTTCGAACATTGCATATGTTTTCATAACACTACCCGTGCAGCAAACATTTTATATTGGCCTGACGTATAGTTTACCTGTTCTCAAACATAAAGCAGGTAATCCGAACTAGCATAGTGTTCTAGCACCTTTTGGGTGTATAATAATAATAATAATAATAATAATAATAATAATAAAACCAAATAAGTTATCAAAAGTACATTGTACTCGGACAATTAAATAATTCCTCTAATAATTGTAATTAATCCATTGCCGATGAAAGGCTAAACACAAGCGATAGAAAACATGACGTTTGAGACTATATTTGCTTTTTCTTGTATCTAGTGAATTGAATGCTTCAGTTTTAATACTTCTATATTTATCAACATGTTCTGTAATATCAGTCCAATGCATTTTAAAGGGTGTCATGTATAATGTACGCATAATCATCCTACGTACGTTACACTTTTTACATTTATAGGCACACACACACTCGCACACACACATACCTTGTACCTGCCACTAGTGTGATTCGGAACTTACAAGCATGTAATTAGTGATGCGAAGCAATATTAAGATTCAGGTGCTGTTTAATGGTATATTTCATGTGTTCTTTTTATTTAGCTTTATTAACACTGGATTTGCTATGATATGAAGCTCTTTATATTCTTCACAATCTGAGCTACAGTTGATATACAATCGATACATTTTTCAAATCGGTAAATATGACTTTCATCGCGATGGCGTATTTTGCAGATGCAGAATAGGTACACCAAAATACTTGTTTGTTTTTGTTTAAAATAGGTTCAAACACATAAATGTCATAAAAATTAAGGTAAGTATAGAGAACAGTTTATCCAGTCTCTGAAAATTTGTGGTCAATTTGATCTAAGTAATGTTATCATGTTTCGTGCAGAGAAAAAGAACCCTATACAATCAACACAAGTATAGTTTACTTTTTGCTTTTCACATGTATATTTAGTTTACTGACGCATTTTACTTGCTGTTTATAATGGGAAAAAGAGGTGACACCTATCGCCAGTATTACATAAGATCTACAACTGTATGCATACCTGTAAGCAGTTCACATGCTCAAAACGTTAGTTTATATAGTGGTAAACAATGCCTTTACAAAATCATATTGAGATTCATTTATCTGATAGAGCTTAATTATATATCAAGTAAAACTTAATCAATCTTCTTTCTAAAAATAAGATTGCATAATTTAAAGCTGTGTACTTTTAATGATTTTTTGATGTAGAGGTTAAGGAGAAAGTATGTTATAAACTGAAGCATTTCGTTGTTTTATTGCTTCAGATGGTATCGCAATATCACTATTTTAAATTGTATGTTTACTTAGAAGAGGCCACTTTTATGTTTACGAGAAGACGCCACTTTTTAAGAGCTATGTGATGTTAATTCACCTTGACAGCAGTAGAAGGAATAATAAGGTACACCTTGATGTAATGAAGGGGTGGTTAGGTCTGTCTTGATTTCACAGCAGTATTTCTTTTTGGGTATTGTATTTTTATACCAGCAGTGAGATAATAAATACATGGAAATACTCCGATACCATAAAATACAGTCCTCGGTCAGTTTAAACCTGAAATTTACACATAGTATAAAATCTCTGACTTTGCTCTCAGAATTTACTGTTGTTTAACTCATCAAATATCAAACCCATTACCAGAAGATGTACAAAAGTTGTTACCATCATGGTTCACTATCTTCCAAGTTCCATGGATATGATTTCCTATTCAACAATTTCAAAGGTAAAAGCCTGAGAGAGAGAGAGTGAGACAGAGAGGAAACTGTCGCATTTTTAAATCAGTATTTAGGTTCAAATTTAATACATGAACTGTAAAAGGAGTAATGGGTTTTGAAGTTTTCACGTCTTATGGGTTTATAGCGCTACAGTACAGGTTTAAGGATTTTCATATATATATATATATATATATATATATATATATATATATATATATATATTAGACGCTAGATTCCATGTTTCTGTGTTAATTTTTATTGGAAGTAAGTTGTAAGAAGATACGTTACACTATAAAGGTGTCCAAAGTGGCTTTACGTGAAAGAAAACAGCATACGGGCTGAACTGACACGTTCAGGTAAGGAAACACGATACTTCAAAAGATGCATCTTACAAACGCTATTATCTGCGTCTGCAGTGTCATTCGTACACATGCAGAAGAGCTTAAATGGCATTCAGTTTTTTCTCTCCGCTGTAACATCTTTGATAAGAACTCTATCTGAATCTGGTTAAAACACCATCGTCTATGTGAATCGCAATAGTGAATCCCACGAGTATAAGAAAACTAAACCAAAATATATTTACATATATTTGAACGCTTTACGCATCATACTGGAAATTGCAATTTTCATGCCCAAGACTGCTTTTTGGCAGGGAAAGGCAGCTTGCAAATATCACCAGGAATTTCATATGATAATTTGTTTACATTTTAATTTTTTTTTTTTTTAAATTAACCCTGTAATAGGTTGACCATTGGGTCGGGGAACCATCCCAAGGTCACCTTACAATCAAACCTTTCTGATTATCAGGTAATATAGGGATAATAAATATAATCTACAGAGAAAGAAAAAACACACACACGCATACACACGTGCATATGGTACACTTTCTAGATGACATGGACTTTGTGATATTACAGTATTTTGTTCCTGTTTACCATCAAGTCAGAGACAAGTTACATGATAAGGTGATATTGTTGGAAAATGCTCAATCATTGTTACATATCACGCAGACACGCAATTAATACTTAACAAATGAGAGAAATTCGAAACTCTGCGTTCGTATATTCTTTTGATAAACATTACATTTAAGTTACTTTAGTAAATAATCTGAGATATTATTGTACGTTTTATGCTCATGTTATTTATTTAAAAGAAAAGAAACTCATTTGTGATATTTTCCAATTTGTTCTGACTGCAATACAGAACTGAGAAAAATTTCAACGTATCCTGTAGAATATTCGTTAAATGTATTCGGATAGAATTTGAATATTAGATTGATGTAAAAAAAAGCTTTCAAATTTACACAGTTTGTCTACTTTGGTGTTTATTGACATCCACCTCCACCCTGTGAAGCTCCACTGAAAACACTGTGAACTCATTCATCCGTATGTGTGTTAGAAGAAGCAATGTTGAAGCGACGGACAAGCAGACAAATATTTTCAAACTGTACATATCCTCAACATTCTCTCCTCAATATCAGGATGTGACGTTTGTCAAATTTACACTATGGTATCTACAACATTCTCACTACGATATCATTGTGATGTGTATCTAACTGATTATATTTACAAACTTCTCTCAAAAGTATCCCTGTAACACTTGGCAAATCGATTACGTTTAGTTTTCTCTATAATTCTGCTGTGACAATTGGCAAATCGATTGCATCCTCAACACTCTCTATAATATCACGGTGACACTTATAAAACTGGATATATCTTACCACAATATCAGTATGTAACATTTACCAAGCTGACAATATCTGCAACATTCTTTCAATACCAGTATGTGATATTTGTTAAACTGTTCATATCTGTAACATTCTACCCGCAATATCAATAGGTGACACTTGACAAGCTGATATCTAAAACATTCCTAAATACCTGTATGTGACAATTTATAAACTGACAATATGTTTCCATAAGATCAGTATTAGATGCTTGAAAAACTGACAATATCTGTAACATTCTCTCCTAAATATCAGTAATGTGACACTCGACAAATTGACATCTACTATATTTCTCAGCTTGACAAACTGACAATATCTACACCATTCTCTCCTAAATATCAGCAATGTAACTCTTGACAAATTGACAACATCTACTATATTTTTCCTAGATATCAGTATTAGACACTTGACAAACTGACAATATCTACAACATTCTTTCTTAAATATCAGTAATGTGACACTCGACAAATTGACATCTACTATATTTCTCAGCTTGACAAACGGACAATATCTACAACATTCTCTCCTAAATATCAATAACGTAACACTTGACAAATTGACAACATCTACTATATTTCTCCTAGACACCAGTATTAGACACTTGACAAACTAACAATATCGACAACATTCTCTAACTAAATATCAGTAATCTGACACTGACAAATTGGCATCTACTATATTTCTCCTAGATATCAGTATTAAACACTTGACAAACTGACAAAATCTTCAAAATTCTCAATATGTTATACTCGATAAAACGATAATATCTTTTTCACTGTCTCCTCAATGTGTGGCATCAAAATGACAATATCTACAATATTGTCTCCTCAATGTGTGGCATCAAAATGACAATATCTACAATATTGTCTCCTCAATGTGTGGCATCAAAATGACAATATCTACAATATTGTCTCCTCAATATGTGGCATCAAAATGACAATATCTACAATATTGTCTCCTCAATGTGTGGCATCAAAATGACAATATCTACAATATTGTCTCCTCAATATGTGGCATCAAAATGACAATATCTACAATATTGTCTCCTCAATATGTGGCACTTGCCAAAATGAAAATATCGACAACATTCACTCCTAAATATGCGACACTTGTCAAAATGATGTAAGGTGATGTGAATTGAGTTAGTTTAGCTCTGTATTTTATTCATTTATTGTGCAATATTTTCTTTCATTTACTCCTGTAATAATAATGAAAACTAATGTATAACGCATGATAATGAAGACTGATGAAACGTGCATGGTAATGAAGACTGGTGTACAGTGAATGATAACGAAGACTGGTGAACAGTGTATGACAATAAAGACTGGTGCTCAGTACTTATAGGTTACCGCATTTGTATGGGAAAATGTGAACGAGTTTTTCTGAATATATTGCACGAACATGCGCAATTTGTTTCTGTGTTGATAAATATGTGCATAAGTAAAGTATTTTTTACCAGTCTTATTACCATATAAAGAAAACATGTTTACGCCCTGCCATTTGCATTTCACTGTTGAGGGGACCCCAGCTATGACCTGTATCATAGAGGGTGTCTTCTATCGCTAGCTTAACATTGTATGAAAAGAGTTAAACGGGGAAACTTTAAAAGGGGCTGATGTTTGACACTACATTTACCCAACTCAAAATAATACTTTTTGGTCGTTTTGGATTGTTGGCATTGAGGCTCTTAGTTTCCTACCAAAACCTTAAGTTACATTTCTTTCTCGAATGGATTATTTTAACAAATTTTTTAAAAGGTCCATCTCTGATAGATATGCGATTACACTTGGCTTCAATATGCTTTTCGATGGTACATTTCGTTAGACCCTAGAGAGCACTCGTCTTAATCTTAACCATTCTATTTGTGAAAAGAAATGAATATTCTAAGAAATCACTGAATCAATGATCAGACCAGTTTTTACAATTACTGCGTCTCACATTTGTTGTCAACATTGAGAATATAACGTTATTTATTTACTCGTTTGAAAGTTTCGTTACTGACTCACTGAACTCGTCAACATCAGTAACTTTATCATCTAAATCCGTTTTAACGGGATAGGGGAAAGTTCAAACAAATCACTTTAATTTGGCCCAAAGGCATCAAATGAAGACAGAAAATGAACTAAATGAAAAATACTACTATGTTATTACCTGCAAATGTATTTTTTTTTGTAAATAAACTCATGTTAAAAAAATAATTCAGTGGACTCATTAATCAAGTTTAACAATGGCACTTCGAATGTGAAATCTAAATAGAACCAAACATATAATCAATAGTAAAACTTATTACAAGGAGTAGACATAACCTGAAATAAATCAGATCACCAAATCTCTGTTGATACTTATGGATGATCTGTTGGTATGATCAGATTTGTTTATTAAAAGTGCAATTTTTCTGCATGCAAATCTGTCCGGAACACCCCAACGTACAGTGTAGACACTTTTGCAACAGCCATTCACAAACTTCAAAATGGCTACAAGACATGGGCTGTGTTATTCCACGTGGACTTAAAAGTCACCAAGCATAAGATTTGAACGAGCACTATTCTATACATATCGCCCAAAGGACCCTACAACCAAAGGTAGCACAAGATACACATGAAATATTAGTAAATGTCGAAAATGTACACCTATATATTGCGGACAGGCTTGTCTGCGAACGTTTCCTCTGTTTTATTGCCGACAGATAATCTATTAGTGTCAACACAGATTTGGGGTTTTGATTATCAGGCTGTTTGAATCAGTTTCCATGAACGGTAGCATCATTAGACTAGGTCGACACGAAAAAAGATCCAAATTGTACGGTGTACACACACACACACATACACACACACACATATGAAATATAAAAGTATGTTTTGTATAAAAGAAACATGGAGGTAATTGTGGCACTCTGGGATGTAGCGCTCACCTTGCATTTTATAAAATATTGGATAGCGTTGAATAATGAAACGTATTGTGTTTTGAGGAAGTTTAATTCAACCGAGTACGGCTTAAATGGACAGCATTAGCCGCAATCAGTGTCTCTTTACTCCAAACAATGGTTTTGAATAGAAAGAAGAAATTGTCTTTAAAATATTTGCAAAAATAAATAATAATGAAATGGGTTAATGAAGATACAGAAACGTGACTGTGTTTATAAATATCTACTAATCCTTACAGCAGTCCAAACTAAACCACAAGTTTAGATTCTGATCCAAGAAAAGAAGAAATGATCATGTACACGGTTTATCTGTGCGATCATTATTTTCACCCATCGTCAAATCTAAACTCAGGTTTGGAAGATCAAGTGTTGGCAACTACTTAGGATATTCCAGTTAAACACCAGTTTATATTAACATAACGTACACTGAGCATAAGTATGTGTACTATTCCTATATTTGCAAGCAGCATTGTGCAAAATATTCTATTTTTTGAGCTGGTGTTTATAAATGGTGTTGGTATTAACTATAAGGAAGTATTATCTCTCCGTCTCAAATTACAAACCAAGAAAATCTAATTTGATCGATTTCGCTTTCTTGGGGTGAGTTGGGGGTGGGTTGTTTGCTTTTTCTGCATTTCACCAGCGTTACCTGGCGTGAAAAACGAGAACAGCCAAGTATCAGTTCCTTGAGGGGTCAATACAGTGAGGACTATTTATACTTCCTTTGTCACAGCAAGTTACTCATTGTAGTTTCCAAGTAAAACAAAATAAGTCTGTATCGTCAAAAGCAGAAATTTTTAGTTACATTTTAATAAAACCCTATCTAGATCTGGTTAAGACAACATCTTCTCAGCAAATCGCAGTATTGAATATCAGAGTGATTATAAACCTAAACCAAAATATACCGACATAATATATGCAATGTATTTTGAACGCTTCACGCATCCTGCTGGAAATTGAAAGTTTCATGCTCAAGACTGCATTTGGGAGAGAAAAGACAACCTAACTCTGGCCAATTCAACCAAATATAACCAAGGATGTCATATGATACAGAAATATTTGTTGGTAAATGCTAAATCATTGTTTCGTTTTACGCAGACACGGAATTAATACTTAACAAATGAAAGAATTGGAAACTCTGCGTTCGTAAACGTTTTGATAAACATTATATTCAAGTTACATCATTAAATCTATTAAAACGTAAGTGATCGCTTTATGTTCATATTATTGATTTAAAACGAAAAGAAATTCATTTGTGATATTTCCCTTATTATTCTGACTGCAATACAAGACTGAAACGAATTCCAACTTATCCTGTAGAATATTCGTTAAATGTATTCGGAAATAATTCGAATATTGGATTGATGTTTAAAAAAATCTGTCAAATCGACATTGTCTGTCTATTTTGGTGTTTACTGACATTCACCTCCACCCTGTTAAGCTGCATTGAAAACACTGTGAACTCATTCATACGTACGTGCGTAAGAACTAATGTTGACAAGATTATTGACATGGCGAGGGACCAGCAGGCAAATATTTTCAAACTGGACATATCCTCGACATTTTCTCCTCAATATCAGTATGTGACGTTTGTGAAGTTGACAATATCTACAACATTCTCACTGCAATATCATTGTGATATGTATTAAACTGATTATATTTACAACCTTCTCTGAAAAATATCCCTGTGAACTTTGTAAATCAATTGCATCTACAACACTTTCTATATCACTGTGACACTTATAAAATTGGATATATCTTACCACAATATCATTATGTAACACTTATCAAGCTGACAATATCTCAACATTCTTTCAATACCAGTATGTGATATTTGTCAAACTGTTCATATCAGCAACATTCACTCCACAATATCAATATGTGACACTTGACAAGATGATATGTACAACATTCCTAAATACCTCCATGTGACACTTGATAAAGTGACAATATCTACAGCATTTCTCCATAACATCAGTATATGACGTTTGACAAACTGACAATATCTTCTCTTATAAATATCAGTATGTGACATTTGGCAAATTGACAATATAAACTATATTTCCTCATAATATCAGTGAGACACATGACAAGCTGATAACATCGACGAAATTCTCACTATGTGATACTCCTCAAAACGACAATATCTACAATATTCTCTCCTCAATATTTGACACTTCTCAAAATGTGAACTGACACAGAGAAAATCGCTGACGTGTGCATGCTAGCTTACCACCGTATTCTATTCATTTATTGCGTAAAATGTTATATTATTTACTCTTGCAATGATAATGAAAACTAAAGCACATCGCATGATAATGAAGACTGATGAAACATACATGGTAATGAAGACTGGTGTACAGTGAATGATAACGAAGACTGATGCACAGTGTATGCTAATGAAGACTAGTGCTCAGTACTTATAGGTTACTGCATTTATATGAAAAAATGTGGACGAGTTTTTCTGAAAATATTGCACGAACATGCGTAGTGAAGTATTTTTCAGAAAGAAACGATTTCATTTTTTCCACACAAATGTAATAACCTTTGTATTATATGCTCATTTGTTTCACTACCTAAGGCTTACTAATACAAGACATTTCAAGAATTAATGAAAATGAATTCCAAAATAAGTAATATCTGTAGATTCAATAATACACAATGGCATTATTCGTGCACACATAGCTCCGCCCCGCAAATTGCAAATAGAAAATTGGAACAGTTAAAATTGAAATTCAGAATCATATGGAGAATGAGTACGCATGGAGTTTGTTTCTATGTTGATAAATATGTGCAAAAATGTAAGTATTTTTTATCATTCTTATTACCATCTAAAGAAAACATCTTTATATCCTGTCGTTTTCATCTCGCTGTTGAGGGGACTCCAGCTATGACCTGTATTATACAATGTGTCTTCTATCGCTAGCTTAGCATTGCATCAAAATAGTTGAATTGGAAAAGTGAAAAGCAGCTGTTGTGTGACACTCCGTTCACCCAGCCGAAAAAAATACTTTTTCGTCGTCCTGGATTATTGGCTCTGAGGCTCTTAGTTTCTTACCGAAACTTTCAGTTGCAATTGTTTTCTCGAGTCCAGTATTGTGACAAACTTGTAAAACGGTACGTCTCTGATAGATACGTGATAACTCTTGGCTTCACTATGCTTTCCAATGCTATATGTTCAGTCCCTAGTGAGCACTCGTCATAGTCTTAACAATTCTATGTGCGAAAAGATATAAATATTCTCATAAATAACTATTTAAAAAATCAGAACTGTATTTGAAAAAACTGCATCTCTCACGTTTGTTGCTGATACTGCGAATATCATGTTTTGTTCGTTTCTTGTTTGAAAGTTTCTTTACTGACTCAGTGAAGTCGTAAACATCATTAACTTTATCATCTATACTTTCAGATGGACGAAACAGCTGCTTTAGTTCATTTATTTATTCAGCCAAAACCCAATGCGTCTACTGTATAAATTGTACATGGAAAGTTTGCAAATTAGTTCCTAATAAACTATGCTATCTTTATGCACATGTTTCGTTAACGTGCATGCACTATGAAGGTGTTCAGTATCGTAAAATACTGCACGATTGTGACAATGTAAATTTAAAAGAGACAAAAATGAACACATAATATATGACAGCGAAGACTTGTGCACAGTGTATGATAACGAAGATCTCTACACAGTACATAACATTGAAGACTGGTACAGTCTTTGATAATGAAGACTACTGCACAGTAAATGACAATGAAGACTGGTATACAATTTAAGATAATTAATGATCAGTGTGAGCATAATGATGTAAATAGTGATAAGTAATCCATCTGCACAAATCCTTCCCCTTCAAATGTTTTTCGACCTGCTTCATCTTAGTTTTTAAATGTTTACCTAGTGCCGTATGAACGTAATCGCGGGACACTGTCTTTTTCGGTTTGTTTACTATACTAATGTTAATAGTGTTTCCGCGTGTCTGTTTTTCTGCTTCAGATATAGTTTTCTATTCCGGACACTGCTACAGACTAAAAAGGTAAATCACGTGATTACTACACAATATATATATATATATATATATATATATATATATATATATATATATATATATATATATATATATATTATCCCTCATTTGATAATTCTTAATGGCCAAACTTGGTTTGACAATCAATCAATCAGCTAAACGTTGCAATGGAAAACCAATAACTCTAGCTGATTTACTTGAAATTTAAATGAGGGAAAGTCCTTAGAAACTGATACTTCTATAACAGGATGTGAAGTAGTCGTATTGGCAATGTTGTAAAAGTCCTCAAAGATGGTGGCAAATACTCTTTTGTTTATTGAATCTATTTTACAAATTTAAACCTACGGAATATCTTAGACAGAGAGCGACAGGCAGGAATCCGCCTCAGCTGCGGAGGTTCTGACATGGGGATAATGGCAAGGATTAATAATTTGCGTAGTGATGGATATTATCTCTTGTATTTTTATATTTAATTTGGTTGTCTGGGCTGGAATGCATACATATTAATTTTTAATACCTTAATTTGTTTGCAAAATAAAGAAATTTTGGGGATATATGTCAGTGGTTATTATTAATTTATTAATGTCTTCTAAGGGTAACTAATAGGGTGTTGGTTTTAAGTTGTGACTGAACCAGTAATAATCACATCTATACTCCTAAAGAGTACATGGGGAAAATATCTGACATTAGATGGGTACAGTACAAACAGTTACTAGTCCCATATACTAATCCATTTACTTTCTAATCAAAATTTGATTTTCCCTTTGTCTGTTGACTGAATTTTAACGTGGGCAAGCAAACGTATGTTTTCTATTAAAAATGTACCTGTTTGGAAAGCCAAATTTGATACAGATGTTTGCTGTATAGTGCAAGGTCATCAAGTTTGAGAGAAATAAATACAGTCGACTCCGGTTAACTGCACAGCCTCGGACCCGTCACGAGACTGTGCAGTTAACCGGAGTGTGCAGTTAACCGAAGTACGATACAGTACAGCTTTAAATCAGCACGGCACGAATATAGGTGAAGAATAACGTAAAAAGATGATTAGAATCCACTCTTTCAACGTTTACTTAAATGAAACAAGAGTCTACAATGAACAGCACTAACGTCATATTGTTGAATCAAACACAACGAAATTTACAATTTCCGAAAGAAATCAGCAAATGATGTCTGCACACAAGTTTTACTACTAAGTTGGTGAATTGCCGACTCGATTTTGTAAAACGGTTTAAACAGCTCACATTCTCTCTGTTCCATGATTCTAGCGTAAATTCTGGAGTGACTATATAGCGACTTTAGATGAAACCTGGTCATCTAATGCGTCGTCGTCATCACTTCTTTCGTCATTTTTTTCTTATTTTGTCTCTTTAAGAGCTGCAACGATGGTTGAGTCGTCGATTTCACCTTCCGTCTGAAGACCGTCATCTATTGCAACATATTGTTCGAATTCTTCTACATTCATGCCGTGTGGCGTTTCGAATGGGGTTTCGCCGATATAGGTGGGGTAATCAAGTGACTCGTCATCAGAAGGCACTGAAAAACTGGCCCTTCTATAGCAGTTTGCTACGGTTGACTGTGTTACATTGCTCCAGGCATTTCTAATCATATGAAGTGCATCTAAAACTGTCAGCTTCCTTGTCTGGTTGGACGCTTTTTCTTCGGGAGATGATCCATCAATGTCTGACAGCAGTTTTCGAATAACAAGCGATCTATAGAACGTCTTGAAATTCGCAATAATTCCTTGATCCATTGGTTGAATAAGTGAAGTTGTGTTAAGAGGAAGGAAAACAATCTTAACATTTGACAGTTTGATGCTGTGGCCATGAGCGGCACAATTGTCGCACAGCATAATGATGCTTCTCTTTTGCAAATGCATTTGATTGTCAACGCGCTTCAACTATCTCATCCAAATTTATGTCGTCATCCAGGCGGTTTTGTTTGCCTCGTACTGTACTGGCAACTGTTTCAAATTCTTAAAACATCGAGGGGATTTGCTTTTGCCAATCACCAAGGCATCCAATTTTTCTCTACCATCCATATTGCATGCAAAGAAAATTGTCAAACTATCTTTGGCAATCTTACATCTGGGTGCTTCTGCTCCTTTGAAAAACAAAGTCGCATCAGGTACCCCCCGACAGTACAACCCAGTTTCTTCGGCATTGAAGATGTCTTTTGGTTGGTAGTCTTTAAAGATTTCGGGTAGAACATAAATTACCCATCGTTCAGCTCCAAAGTCGTCTGCATCCTGTTTTTCGCCGTGTTGTCGTTTAAATTGAATTCCGTTGCGCATTTTCCATCTTTCCAACCATCCATTTGTTGGTTTGAAATCATGCGAACCCGAACCATTTGCCAATTGATTAGCTTTTTCAAGCAACAGTGATCCACTTATCGGAATCTGTCGACTGCGAGCTTGAGCGAACCATTGTAACAGCGCTTCTTCAACATCTTCGAACTTGCCACCTCGTTTGCGCTTCTGAGAAGGATTGCTGTTATTTTGCCAGTCTTCAATGATCTTCTCCATGTTCTTGAGGATTCGCGAAATCACACTGTGACTAACACCGAACTCAAGTGCAACAGAGGCCTGACTTCTGTTGTTCTCAACGCATTTTATGACCTCAAACCTTTGAGCTAACGTCAGGGATTTACACTTGCGACTAGTCATTTTAGACTGTAAAAAAAACCGCTCATAAATTCAAGGTTGAACTTCCGATGATTACCCCTAGTTCAAATCACGGTTTAAGGCAATGTTTCCCATGCTGTACTATGATTGTTCCCACGCTATTGCTCCCTGGTGGGCGGGGATATACATGTATCTACCATATCTACCACCTATGGCGTCCTTTACATGTCAATCATTTACAAAGTCGCATTTACCGGCTTAATTGTCGGCTTATTTGAAGCGCTACAGCAGTGGACTGGCAATAACTGACCCTGACTATACATTATGCAGTTAACCGGAGTAAAATTGTATTGAATAATGTGCCACGGGCAGAAAATTTATCGTGCTATTATCCGGAGTGTGCATTTAAGCGAAGTGCAGTTATCCGAAGTTTGTTCCCATTGAAAAGCATTGGGGAAAAACGGGACCGGCGTGACTACGTGCAGTTATCCGGAGTGTGCAGTTAACCGATGTGCAGTTAAGTGGAGTCGACTGTATAACGAATCTGAATATCTGCATTATACTAATATCTACATTATAATCTCTACATTATACAGATATCTACATTATAATATCTACATTATACTAATATCTGCGTTATAATATCTACATTATATTTATATCCCCATTATACTAATATCTACATTATACTAATATCTACATTATACTGATATCTACATTATACTGATATCTACATTATACTAATATCTACATTATACTGATATCTACATTATAATATCTACATTATACTAATATCTACATTATATTTATATCCCCATTATACTAATATCTACATTATACTAATATCTACATTATACTAATATCTACATTATACTGATATCTACATTATACTAATATATACATTATATTAATATCTACATTATGCTAATATCTACATTATAATATCTACATTATATTAATACTTTTAAGATGATTCTAGTGGAAACGCAAGAAAGCTAAATGACAAATCAAATATGACATTATTTTAAAAAGATTTAAATTAGTGCCATTATAACATAATATCAACATATATTCTTTCCAGTTTAACAGGGTAGGGGAATGTTCAATCTAATCACTTTAATTTGGCCCCGAGGTATCAAATGACCAAAATATTAACTTAATGATAATTACCAGTGTGCTATTATGTGCATATGTAATTGTTTTGTGAATAAACTTTTGTTACAATAATAATTCGAAAGGATACATTAATTAAATTCAACGAATGTGAAATCTGAATAGAACCAAGCATAAGATCCATAGAGAATTTTTTTCACAAGTAGCAAACATTATCTGAAATAAAATAGATACCCAGATCGTTATTGATACTGATGAATGATATTTTTGTATGATCAGACCTGGTTTTTAAAAGTGCAATTTACCGCTCGGGTGGTCTAGTGGTTAGAGCGTCCGCCTCGGATCCGGGATATCGTGGGTTCGATCCCTGGCCGAGCCATACCAAAGACTTATAAAAATGGTACTAACAGCTGCCTCTTTTGGCGCTCTGCATTAAGAGGTTAGTGTTAGGAATGGTCAGCCTGGCTTCATGATAACGTGACTGGGTGAGTCATCATTCCACATGTCTGCGACATGATGCCCCAGTGCTAGGCATCACTACAAATTGCCACACTGCAGACATCGTAGCGATATGACTGAAAAATTGTTAAAGCTACGTTATAAATCTAAATCACACACACACACACACACACACACACACACAGAGTGCAATTTTTGTGCATGCAAATCTTTGCGGAACACTCCCGCGTACAGTCTGGACATTCCGGTAACAATCAGTAATAGCACAAAATTAAAAATGGCCATAAGACATGGGGCTGTGTTACTCAACATGGATTTACAAGTCGCCATGCCTAAGATTTGATGCGGCAATATTCTGTACATATCGCCGAAATGACTCTTCAACCGACGATAGTACAAGATACGCGTGAAATATTATTAAATGTCGAAAATGTACACCGATATATTGTGGTCAGGCTTGTCTGCAAACGTTTCCTTGGTTTTATTACCGACATATTATATATTAGCATCAACACTGATCTGGGGTCATGCTTATCAGATTATTATAATCAGTTTCTATGAATGGTAGTGTTCCTGGACTAGACAGACACGACAAAAGATTGAAATGTTATGGTGTGCACACAAAAAATAGAAACATACCATGTTTTGTATCAATGAAACATTGAGGTAACAGTGGCAATCTGGGCTCACCTGGCGTTGTAGCAAATATTGAATAGCGTTAAATAATGAAAATTTTGAGGAAGTTAAATTCAACCGTCATTACGGCTTGCGTGCCTGGCATTAGCTGCAGTTATCAACTGTATAATTCAAAAACAGTGGTTTTGAATAGAGAGAGATACATAAACGTGATCGTGTTTGTGAGCATCGACTAATTATTACAGCAATCCAAACTAAACTGCAGGTTTAGCCTCTTATATCTGTGAAAAGAAGCAAAGATGATGTACACGGTTTATCTGTGGGATAATTTTTCTCATCCATCGTTGAATATGAACCCGGGTTTGGCAGATTTAGTGTTGAGATTGCAATCGGATATCCTCTGGATCATGGAACTAGTACACATTAATAACAACCATTAGCAATTACAAAACCTGCTAGGTAGTTACAGAAAACACGCATTGGTTATTTATGTTTAATATATACAGTAAAGTATTCAAGGAACAAATGGTTCTTAGGAGAGTTGTATCATTGCTAAAATATTGATAAGAAAGAAACCAGTAATAAATCGGTACTTGCTTTGGTCGTTTAAAACACACTTCCAGGATGCGTCTCAATGTCTATGCAGTAGATATTTGATACTTACCCAACATGTAACGATTACACAAGACTACCATGGTGTTTTATTTAAACACCTGTCCACCTTACAGTCTTATGAATTCAACCAAACTTGTTAAAAAAAATGTAATTGAACATGCCAGTTTAATAGGACTTGTAAGAATAAATGCGTATCACCGTTAAATTGACAAGGAGTACCTAGACAACACATGACGGCTGATACTTGTTTTGCTTTTTCTCACTGCATCGTAAATATAATTTGATCGAAGACTAGATAGAATGATACATATTTAAAATTGGTATTTTAGGATGTTTTTAAGACTTGTGAATGTTTTAGAACTTTCCAAGTATGTCCTTTTAATGATTGCAAGAGTGTTAGTAGTATTAAAACATTATGAGCTTAACCTGGTTTTTGTTGAGGGCATTTTCATTCGTTTTGAATTGTAGTATAGTAGACGATATAGTAAATATTATTCTCCGCAGTTAACAAATGATCAATACAAAAAATGCACAATATACTTGCCTGCCAGGTCAAAGCGGCAATTTGCAAACAGCTTGCCAGAAGTCCTATATACCGGAACATTTCTTGCACTTAAGAAAAATCAAAACGTCATGACTGCCGCTTTCTTCTAGGACAAGCGGTACAATGTGCAAAGCTATTGTCCTACGCAGTTCTTAATACCCGGTGGGAAGGTAAATGTACTACCCGGATATAGCAACTACTTGGGATATTCCAATTAATGTGGCAGGGGCTAGTTTTGTAAATCGGCCCCTGACAAATTTCTTAACTTAAGGCTATGGTGTGACTTTTTCAGCTCTTATTGTTTACTAATTAAAGATTTGGATATATTTGTGACCTAGGTGTTTCGGGCTTATGTTATTATTGAAAATGATGTCAGGCATGTGCACCTTCCATAGTTACTCTGCAGTATGTAGATAGTGAAATACCAATAGTCGGCTAGGAAGAAGAATTGGCCTCCCATAACAGTAAACACGTGGATTTGGGGCAAGTAGAATATCTCAAAAACGGCTTGGATGACACTATTTTCAGTTGCATCAGCCTGTTTAGTACACATTGTTTTGCAGAATTATCGTCTAGGAAAAGGGCTTGTTTTTGCACTGTGAGCATCACATGGTGTAAGATAAGACCATCGGATGTGACAATTGCAGGTATAAATTTGGAGCCGGGGTGCATAAACTTCTTCTGCTACGAGCTTCTGTTGACTTCTCTGCTGAAGTGGATATTATTTGTATCCTTTGTTTTAATATAGGTATCCAAAAATATGGACTTTATTTTTACCTCACTTGCGTATTTTATTTTTAATGATTTATTTTATACATGTTCAGTGATTGCGGCATTAAATTTGTGCATAGAAACGGGCCCCTGCCCCCTAAACTCAAATTTATAGTAACATAAAACATACTGAGTCTAAGTATGTGTAAGATTCCTACATCTTCCAGCACTATTGTGCAAAATTTATATTTTTTGAGCTGGTGTTTATAAATGATGTTGGTAATGACTATAAGGTAATATTATCTCCCCGTCTTAAATTACAAACCAGGGAAACCCAATTTGATCGAATTATTTGAATCAATTAAAACATGGTCATATAAGCATAGGTAGAATGCTGTACTTAAAGACATTATTGACTGATAGACAGAAAAATGGTTTAGTCTGAAAGTAGATTAATATACAGCATGCTTTAGTGTGGATTCATGTACAGTATGCATGAGTGTGGATTAATGTACAGTATGCATGAGTGGGTTAAGATATTGTATATATGGATTTCGATTAATATACATTATGCTTTAGTGTGGATTATTGTACAGTATGCATGAGTGGATTAAGACATTGTATATATGATTTTAGATTAATATATAATATTCATTAGTGTGAATTAATTTACAGTATGCATGAGTGTGGATTAATTTATATTATGCATGAATTGATTAATGCATTGTATTATAAGTGTTGGTTAATGTACGATAAACATGATTTGTTAATATACAGTATGCGTTAATGTGAATTATTGTACAGAATGCATGAATTTAGATTACTATTCATAAGTGGGTTAATAGACGGTACGCATGAGTGTGGAGTATTATATTAGTGTCCGCAGTGCTAAAAAATATCCAAAAGCCCGACGCCCAGTGCCCATCTAATTTTAGTTTGGACCTGTCTTGTATTCCACATGAGGTAGCCGTCGGGCTCGTCGAAAAAATTAGTTTGCCTCTGGAAACTTTGATCGCGCTAATGAAATGAGTAGATGTACTTTTAAGATGTTGACATAAATGCCATAACACAGCACACTTTAAATCAGATTACCACTGTCCTACGTGAAAATGAGATCTGATTTTGATCAAATGGAAGCTTGGTTAAAATACTATTTCGCACTCCCAAACCCCGATGACCCGGTAGCGTTTCGAGAAAACACAATTTTCTGTAATCTTAAAAAAAGAAGAAGAAGAAGAAAAAAACCAACATACAAATACCAAGAAAACCTTTCAGGCTATGGCCGTTACAGTATGTTTTTGTAAATGGTAATCTGCTGTGATTGGAACTGATATAAAACTATTCCTTGGGCAGTTTAAAAAGAGCCTATTAAAGGTAATGAGGTCGGATATAAAATCAAAGTTTGACATTAACTGGCTGACAATAGCTAGTGAGATGTGTTGAAGGCTGCATTGGATGAACAAATTGTGCTAATCTGCATTGGAAGTGGAACAATCCATTACAGGTAAATCAAGGTAGACGAGTCTACAAAACAAAATTTGTTACATATTATTGCTCTGAATCAGACTTATTATATTTTTGAATGTTTGTGAAAAGCAGCATTGTTAGGGCATCAGGGATTGTGAACAAACCGTATATAGAAGTGTCTATTTGTGAAAATAAAGCTTCCTACAAAAAATAAAAATACAAGATCAATAACGTCAAACTGAAGCCTCTAACCGACCAAGATTTTCTCTAACTGGGTTACTCATTTTGTTACTTTAACTTTACCGCTCGTATTTTCAAATGTGTGTTTTGTTTACCCACCCGGACACTGATTGTTGGTCGTCAACCCCTCTGCTGCTGTAGTGTGCGAGTAATTAAATCATTATTATATCAATAATGGAACCTCACACATATAAACTAGCTCGACAGCGACTAGAGGAAATTAAGAAATATCTCCCTGTTCGTGATTCTGTCAAGCAACAACTACAAGAGCGTCAGGAGTCTCAGGTGGAATTTACAGAAGGTGCAGAACAATTATTTAACCCGGTTACGAAGGCTACAGTGGGTCTTCTTCCCACGTTGGAGCAAGTCGCTAAAGCAACTGGAAAAATAGCAGAAAGAACTAGAAAGAAAGATTTTAAGAGAACTTCCAGGTGAAATAGCTGGTGCTACTTACCAACAACAAACACAAGAAATACGTAAGAGTATTGACCTGCTTTGTTCAGAAGTAGCCGATATCAAGGATGTTATACCAGAAACAAAACCAGAACAAGTAATAGCCGAAATTGATATAAATGTCAAATTTACCAAAGAAAGTATTTCCGCCATAAACAAAATTCACAGCATGGAAGAATTATCTGCGTTTGCCGTGCGCAATTTTGATAAAACAAATAAGAGTTTTGAAATTAAGTAAATTAATGATGTTGTAAGTCGTGATAACTGGTACAAATGGTTATTTCTTTTACACTACGGAGTTGAACAGACCCGAAATAATAATTCAAAATATATTGTATTTATCCAAGGAATAGATAAATATTTTGCAATGTTACAACAAAGAAAACTACAATTGCTACAACAAGAACCACAACATTAACGACAAAAACAACGACAAAAACAACCACAGCAACCAGCCCAAAAAACAAGTGAGGAAGATACAAGCTTAACCCCCGGTGGCACTGGAAGTGGTATTGGTACAAGTACCAGGAGAAGTGGCCTTATCACTCCATGGCTCAATAACGTTCTTGCAGATGTTGAACGACTATAAATGTCAAATTTACCAAAGGGAGTATTGCCGCCATAAACAAAATTCACGCACACACACTCACACACACACACACACACACACACACACAAAGGTATTGGAGAAGAAATAAGAATGTTTTGTATAAATGAATCATGGAGGAAACTGTGGCAATCTTGGCTGTAGCGCTTATCTGGCATTGTGGCAAAATATTGAATAGCGTTGAATAATGAAAAGTATTGTGCATCGAGGAAGTTTAAATCAACCGTGAGTACGGCTTACACGGCAGGCATTAGCCACAATCAGCAGCCCCATACTCCAAACAGTAGTTTTGAACAGAGAGAAAAATATATTTGTGTTTCAAATATTTTCACAAAAAAATAAAATAATAAAATGACTTAATGAAGATACAGAAACGTGATTGGTGTTTGTGAGTATCGATTAATTCTTACAGCAATCCAAACTGAACTACAGGTTTAGCCTCTGATATCCAAGAAAAGAAGCAATGATTATGTACACGGTTTATCTGTGCGGTAATTATTCTCATCCATCGTCAAATCTAAACTCAGGTTTGGCAGACTGAGTACTTAGATCGCAGTCGGAGTACCTCTTCACTTGGGATCATGGAACTATTATACATTAATGACAATCATTAGCCATTACAAAAATTGTTAAGAAGTTGCAGAATACAGGCATTGGTTAATTATATTTAATATTTTAAGTATAACATCCAAGTAATAACTAATTCTTAGGAGAGATTAATCATTGCTAAGATAGTGATAAGAAAATAACCAGCAATAAATCGGTACTTGCTTTGGTACTTTAAAACACAATTCCAGTATGCGTCTCATAATCTTTGCAGTAGATATTTGTTACTTACCCAACTTGTAATGATCGCACAACACTTCCATGGTGTTTTTTTTTTTACCACCAGTTCAATGTATAGTCATAAGTATTCAACCATACTTGTTATACAATATTATCCTGTACATGCAAGTCCAATAAGATATATATATATATATATATATATATATATATATATATATATATATATATATATATATATATATATATATAAGTAGACGGCTGTATATCACTGTTAAATGGACAAAGAGTAGCCAGGCAACACATAACGGCGAGATTGTTTTGCTTTTTCTCACTGCACCGTAAATATGATTCGATCTAGAGACAAGACAGAATGATACATACTTAAAATTGATATCTTAGGATGTATTCAAGATTTGTGAATTAAGAACTTTCCAAGTATGTCCTTTTAATGATTGCAAGATTGTTAGTTGAATTAAAACGTGAATTTAATCCTGGTTTTTGTTGAGGGCATTTTCATTCGTTATGACTTCCAGAAAAGTTGACGATATAGTGGATATTAATCTCCGTAGTAAAGAAATGATCAATAAAAAAATGCACAAATTACTTGCCTACCAAGTCAAAGCGGCAATTAGCAAATAGCTTACCAGAAATCATATATCTATCGGAAAATGTTTTGCACACAAGAAAAATCAAAACCTCATGCCTGCCGCTTTTTTCAAAGCCAAAGTGGGTACAATGGGCACGGGTATTGTCCTACACAGTTCTTAATAACTGGTGGGAAGGTAAATGTACTACCCAGATATGGCAACTACTTAGGATATTCCAGTTAAACACCAGTTGATATTAACATAACACACACTGAGTACACGTATGTGCACAATTCCTATATTTTCAAGCAGGTATTGTGCAAAATATTAGGACAGAACTTTTAAGTAAAAGTATTACGATTTAAATTTCTTATAAATTGTATTAAAAGTAATTGTTCATTAATTTATATTGAAAATAATTTTCCACTAAAATATATGGAGATAATTATATATATATATATATATATATATATATATATATATATATATATATATATATATATATATATATATATATATATATATATATATATTTGTTCAATATAATTATATACTATTTTATAAAGGATCGCACTTTAGAAGCAGGTGCAGAAACCCATAAAATAAATTTCGCTCGTAACTGAATGTCAACAATTATCAGGACAAAATAAATTTCGCTCGTAACTAAAAATTAACAATTGTTAGCACAAAATACATTTCGCTTGTATCTAAATGTCATCAAATTATATTGGGGGGGGGGAGCTGCTGAACAGACAAATTATTATATCAATATTGGATGCGTTCCGCAGATGGTTCACACGATCGCCATGGAAAAGTTCAAAAGGACATGTTCTCACTAAGACTGAGCGAATGAAAAAAAAACTGTATAAATAGCGAATCAGGCTTGCGAAGAATTAATTGGTTGCTCCAGTCAGAACAGCCCTGTCTTTTCGTTGCAGGTAAGAATCGTCTGCGTTCGCAAACTTCTTTAAAAAATGTATACCTTTTAATGTTTTAGACTTTTTCGGTAAAGTTCATATTTTCCAACATTTTTGTGAGCTCTTTATATTTTATATTATACTATAATGGAATGTTCAATTGCATTTGTGGTATGTATTATTGGAAAAGATGAATTCGCTAGCAACTTCATGTTTAGATTTAATTTGCAAATAAATGATTCTTTAAGTAATATTGAGTAATGTTTAGTAAACTATTCCAAATTAGTAACCTATTTTAGCACGATACATTTATTCAAAATGATTGTTGCATTATTCGCAACTATTGAATTTTATTATTGTTGGATATCATGAAGTTAATCAAGATTTAAATATCTATATTGCATTCAAAAGGTTACCAATCAATATATACAATGAAGTTGGTAAGCACAATGGGAAAATGTAAGTTTATATGTATTTCGTGTATTCTTAATATAAAGACTTTAAAAATGTATCTTTAAAATTAGCATTATACATATATCAATAAAAATTCGTTGCTCCAGTCAGAACAGCTCTGTTTTTTCCTGACGGCGATTCCGTACCTCATTCACCAAGATGTAGTCGTATCTTCACAGTTATTGGTGACACCCTTGTTAGAAAGCCTGAATTCCTTCTTTTCTCTCTCTCTCTCTCTCTCTCTCTCTCTCTCTCGCGCGCGCGCGCGCGCGCGCTCTTTAACCATGGGCAAAGACATTTCTTAACTTATGAGTAATTCCTTCTCATAGCAAGAGATGAGAAGAAGGTTATGATGCAAACCATATGATAACAGTTGGTGGAGAATCCGGGTTATTTTTGAGCTGGTGTTTCTAAATGGTATAAGGAAGTACTATCTCTCCGTCTCAAATTACAAACCAGGAAAACCTAATTTGAGCGATTATTTTTTTTCTTGGGGGCTGTTTTGGGTTTCTTTTTATTTTGTTTGTTTGTTTTTGTCGCATTTCACCAGCGATACCTGGCGTGGAAAACGAGAACACCTTACTATACATTTCTTGAGGGTTCAATTAAGTTAGGACTGTTTATACTTCCTTCGTCACAACAAGTTACTCATTGCAGTTTCCATTTCCAAGCAAAGCAAAATAAGTCTGTGTCGTCAAAAGCAGACGTTTAGAGCTACATTTGATTTCTAGATTTTCGACATGCATGAAACATGAATAACATTTCGCAGTTGCAATTGGTAAGTGGAACATCATTACAAGACCGATAAACTCCCTCAACAGAGAAAGATAATGCTAGCTTTTAGTTCTTCCACAGTATAATAATAATAATAATAATAATAATAATAATAATATAGACCACATTTGTTATATATGTAAAAATGGCCCACGCGCAGGTACAGACGGTGCCCGAGAGTTTACGAATACGATGGGAAATATTTGTGCTAGCATTCAAGCTATTTATTCGACCTTCAGACATGAAATAGATAAGTCTATCGATTTAATATTTCTAAGATTTATTTAGTTAGGACTGTTTATACCTCCTTCGTCACAACAAGTTACTCATTGCAGTTTCCAAGCAAAACAAAATAGGTCTGTGTCGTTAAAAGCAGAATTTTAGAGGTACATTTGATTTCCAGATTTTCGACATGCATGGAACATGAATAACATTTCGCAGTTGCAATTGCTAAGTGGAACATCATTAGCAGACCGATAAACTCCCTCAACAGAGAATGCTAAGTTTTAGTTCTTCCACAGTTCAATAATAATAATAATAATAATAATAATAATAATAATAATATTGACTACATATGTTATATATGTCAAAATGGCCCAAGCGCAGGTACCAACTGTGCCGGAGAGTTTACGAATACGATGCAAATATTTATGCTAGCATGATTTGTTCTAGCATGTCTGAAACATGAAATAGGTAAGTCTATCGGATTTGATATTTTTAAGATTTTTTCGCTATGAATTTATTTAAAAAATATAGCGAATCAAGTCAGTACTACTTATAAGAAATGCTTAATATGAAAATAATGTTAATAATATAAGATAATGTTTTAACCATTTCTACAGTGACCATCACACCGTTACGAAATGCCCGATATGGCTCATTTAGTCTTCCATACTTTTCATTTAAATCAGGTTGTCTTGTTTCACGCACCGTAATATTTCTGTAAATGTAATTTTTCGTCGTATCGCGTGACGCTTTTATTGCTCGCGCGGCACGTGCGAAATGTATTATTGCGCACTACTATATACATCGGGTAGAGATATTGAAGGGCACAGCCAATATAGAGGGAAGCTCTTAAACATATTCAGCTGTCGGGCAGGTGCCATTGTAATTTAGTTTGAGCCAAACAGTTGGGTGAGTCGAATGTTTTTTTAGTCAACTCTTTTTATTATTTACAATAATTATTCAGTTTCGTAAAAGCACGTTCATTGTTGTATTATGTTGTCACATCGTTTATCGTATTTGCAATTCAGTTTATTAAGATATAACCTAGGCAATGTGGTAGCGAGTTAATTTCATCTAGTCGCTATCACGACTAATTTCGAAAACATATTATGTATGTATTAATGTCATAGCATTACGTATATTTGTTTTTATTGCATAGCATTCCTATGTCATACTTCGTACCTATCGTATATTCTTAAAGTAGTTGCAACAAAACCCATTCCAATTAAATTAGACTATTGGAAAGGTGTGTTTATTTTCCATATTCAGCTTGCCGGTTATGAGCAACCGGATGGGCTTGTGAATACCATGACGTCTGGTGTACCATTACTAGTATAATCCACCAATTCAGTGCCAGCGTACGGGTACAAGTGCGGAGGGGAAAGTGACCGTGCCAGAGAGAAGGCCGTGTCAACATGTACTTTCCAATCAAGTGGTGTATTGACTACAAGTAAAGCACAATAACAAGTAGTGTATTGACTACAAGTAAAGGACAATAACAAGTAGTGTATTGACTACAAGTAAAGTACAATAACAAGTAGTGTATTGACTACAAGTAAAGTACAATAACAAGTAGTGTATTGACTACAAGTAAAAGAACAATAACAAGTAGTGGTTTGACTACATGTGAATTATGACAGTAGTGTCTGACTACATAAATGTTTGCAACCAGTAGTTGATTATATGGGTTTGCAACAAGCATTTATTTATATGAAAGTTTGCTAGAGATATTTGTATACATGAAGTTTACATAGTGTTTCTAGAACTTTTTGACTACTTGAATGTGACATAGTAGTTAAAATATATTTCATATGTGTTTTATATTCATTTTATATGCTTTTCTGTGTTATTTTCATATCATTAGTACCAGTGTTTCATATAGTCATTTGTCATCCACGAACGTGTTTATTGTTTCTTTAAAACCCTGCCCGGTCTCAAAGGGTCAGCTCGACAAGGTTACATATAGACAATTAACTGGTTCATTAAGAAATATTCGTCTAGATTTAGCTTCATACTATAAAATGAAGCTTCAAAACTTAATCTTAAAAGGAACAGGATTCTGAATTTTACATAGGACTCAAACATTGTCGATTAAAGATATTGCGATTTTGAAATCAAATCACGAATCGGTCACATTTAGCACAACACGGTAACGGCTTGTAACAGCCTAGGGCCAAACCCGTGTTCAAGATTCGTTGATAACTTAGCTCATCTAGAAATCAACCTAATCTTTATTTTACCTATTGAGCAGTTGCAAACTTAAGCAAAGAACATATTTAAAAAATAAAATTGAAAAATTACAATGAGAATTGAAAGTAATTTATTCGCAAGAAAGAGATGTTAAAAGATTATTTAATCCACAGGAGAAGAAAAAAAAAGATGTCAAGTGACGTTAGGCGTTTTAGATGTAATAGCAAAAGGAACACAAAAGATGCATAAAAAGCTAAATCGCAAGAAATAATGTAAATTTCTGTAACTTAAAGAGCAATGACCATATTTAAACTAACTTCGGAAAAATATATTAACACTGCTTCAACCATTAGGTAAAAGACTGAAATAATTATTTTAGTACAGATGTGTGACAATTGCTGTTATTTTACAGCTTTAGACAAGATGGTAACGACTCTTGATATCAACATAGTTAATTTTGAAGAGGCTTAACATAAGGGTGGAGTGAAACAAAATGCTGGTGGAGGCAATAAAGGAAATATAGACACATTCTTTGACAAATTCAAAAATTTATTTTAAAAAATATTACAAGCTATCAGTTTGAGAAGTTTTATAAAATGCAACAGCATGCTTATCTGGTATTATGGATAATGTAGTAAGTGGAAAAGTTATTTCCTTATAAGCTGAGCTTTTGTTGATTCTTGCATAACTTAGCTGGCTCCTTTCAATTGTACTAAAAGGTTTATTTATGGTATCTCAAATGTATAAAAAGATAAAGGACTCGTATAAAAATAAAAACAAAATATTCTGTTTTTAAAAGTAAATTACACTCGACAACCATATTCATAATTATAAAGACTTTGATTGTCCTAGGAGCCACTTTTTTTAAGTCATGTGCAGCTCCAGCTGCGACGACTTCAAGCCTTTTGCCGTTTGTATCCTTCTTGCTTATGTTTTTTTTTAAAATGTCAATAACAAATTTCGCATGCTGGAATTGCATCTACACTGTCCAGTTGAATTTCATAAAAAAGTACGCTTTATATTTGCTTATTGCATCGTCATTATAAAATTTTAAATTGCATTTATCAAACATATTTAATGGTCAGTATGTATGTTCTGCTTAATATAAATTCCTCTCGATAAATTAATGTGTTATATTCACTTTTATAATTTAAGTTAGCCAATTTAATGTTGTATTGTTTTGCTGTACAAGGCTAAACTTTAATGTTCGTTGGTTTTTAAGAAATCTTAAATCCGTTACTAATTATCAAAAGTTTTACGTTTTTGTTTTATTTTGTATATCTTATAAATTGTAAAGACAATAATGGCTGGTAGACATTCAGCTATTCTAGTATATGCATTAAAACCGGACGAATACCTCATATAAAAGGTGATAGGGCGGTCCATAGGTCCACTGTGTTTTTCTTTTGAATTGTTTTCCTAGTATGGGTTATTTCTCTTCTATTGTTTCTTGTGGTAGCTTAACGATCATGAATTGCTTTATTGGAATGTGCTCTTATTATGTCTTTGCTTCTGAATCTCCTTCTACTTTTTTTTTTTTGGGCGCACTCTGAAAGCCGGTGTCTTTTTTCCTAACACTGATAATAGGCATGTTGACTTTTATCTCTTTTCTCCCTTTCCAGGGGCCCATTTCCTTTGACGTTGTGGACATTCTAATACCCAATATCCTTCTTTCCTGACAGATATAGCAGGTATTTTGACTTTTATCCCTAGAGGAAGAGTCAAGTCTTGTTGGAAGTATACTATCGAATGGTTCAAATTTTTCTTTGCATTTCACTGAAATCTATGCAACGTAGTTGTAAATGCGTTATCGCAGCTCAAGAGTTAGATTCTGAATGTGCTCCTCTAAACTATCAATTTACAGGAATGTCTTCCAGCCGTTTCAACAGTTTCAAACTAATCAGCCTTTTATTGAATTCAGATCCTAATATTTATAACATCTGTTGCAAAGGGTTAAATTGTTCTTTGTGTAAACAGAAAATTTACAAATCTCTAAAGCATGACTTTTTTGTTATTTGTTGTTGCTGTTGTAGGGTTTAATGCCATTTTTCAGCACACGATAGGCTATACATGGCGGCCAGTATTAATGGTGGAGGAAGAACCCGGGAAAACCACGGAAAGAACCACCGACCCACGAGAAGTTACTGGCAAGCTTTCTCACATACCCACATTGGCTGAATCCGAGACTCAACCCACGCAGACAGAGGTGAGATGGCAGTGATCCGTAACGAAGAGCGCTTTAGACCACTCGACCACTCGGAGCCCCTTTGTTATTTGTACGAACATGTTACCCACAAGCTCTAGACTAAGTATATAAGTGTAAGTATATACTACTTTCAAACAGCTTTCTTAATAATAACATACATTTTAGAAAGAAGCATCCTTCCGCCTAACCTGAAATATATTTTTTTAAATCTAGCTATAGAAAGTAATTTTAAAGCAATTAAAGAATATTAAGTTCAATATCATATGAAACTTGCTTAAAAGTTTATTTCCAAATCCTTTGCTCACAGGGGTCCCTCGTGTAAATCCAGTGGGTCCCACCAAAATGATCCAAATCGGGTCCCGGGTTTGCTAAAGCCGTTACTAAGAACAATTCACACCCAGTCATCTACCATCCAATATCCATACATTTACTGACCATCGAAAGAGTTAGAAATATAAATAAAACTATACTTACAAACAAACAAACATATCACTCAAGAATTTAGTATGTAAAGAAGAGGAATGAAATCACACACCCACATACTGTCATGCAAAATCAAGGGTAGTAGTGGTCAGATACACTATACCCACAAATATATGTATACACTATAAGACAGAAACGTAATGGTGGTTTTAAAGAGGCTGAGCTTTTGTTTACCTGAAAGTCAAAGCTCTCCGAATTGACAAAACCAATCCAGGCGCTGATGCCAGAGTTGCTCCCGTCAATAATTTCAAGCATCTGTTGATCAGTGAAGGTGAAGAAAACTTGCACCACTGACTATAGACTTCGATCAAAGATCAAAGATAATGTTTTCCAAGGACAGTTACCCGATCGTTTACTCATTGCCATCGTTAGCAAAACTTCGGTGTGCCAGAGACAGAAGTCACACGAGATGGCCAAACATTGAGTACAAGATTACAACCTACCTATGCCCAGATAAATTATTAGAGATTAAACTTCAAACTCTTGGAAGGCAAAGGGCAGTTAGATACCAGTAGCAGCCATCGTATTTCACGCAATCATTATGTGCTTTTAGGGAGATTCGATTTCACTCCAGACTAAGGCAGCGACGAAGGATATTTAACCACTATAAAATCAGGTCAACTTTATGTAGAACTTCAGTTTACAATAGTTCTGGACTTTATGAGAAGAGATGATGTATAGACCTGATTAAATAATGTGATATTAGAAGGATCAGATTCCATGGTGAGTGGAAAATATTGTTTTCATTTCTTTTATTTCTTTATGATCACCGCTCCGGTGGCCTAGTGGTTAGAGCGTCCGCCTCGGATGCGGGAGGTCATGGGTTCGATCCCCGGCCGAGTCATACCAGAGACTTAAAAAAAAATGGTACTAACAGCTGCCTCGCTTGGCGTTCAGCATTAAGAGGTTAGTGTTAGGACTGGTCGGCCTGGTGTCAGGATAATGTGACTGGGTGGGACATCATGCTACATGTCTGCGGCATGATGTCCCAGTGCTAGACATCACTATAAACTACCACACTGCAGACGTCGTAGCGATATGACTGAAAAATTGTTAAAGCTACGTTAAAAATCAAAAATCACATCACATCACATCACATCTTTATCATCAACGCAGTCTTGGATTTTCCTTAGAAACATTTGGCAACTTATTTTGATCGCGAGTAATCTAGAAACGATGATAAACTAGAAAGATTGCTTTGTGAACCATTTTGTGCTTAACTCGGAATTGACGTGTTCATTGATTGCAAAATGACAATGTCTTCGATTATTGAAAGTCAACGTTGTCAAACTTGTAAATATGATCAGGTTTAATAGTTTCTTTGTATTCATATTTTTAATTAGAGACGCTTCTTCTTCTAATTAATAAACATGTTCATAAAGTTTAGCGTTCACTAGTCTGGTCTGACATTCGAGTCTTCGACTAAGAGAGCAGCGAATAGCACACAGAAGTAAAATAGAGATGAAATGAAGGTTTCCAAAAGACCCTGAATGCAAATCAAATGACAAGGCCATAACATTGTTTCAGGGTGGAGCTTAAAGGCTCAAGCGATAAGAACAATATTGTAATTAGTATGAGTGAAGAACTAAAACAACAGTAAATGGAGGAGGAGCCCCAAAAGAAGACCGAGTCAGGAAGGACGAACGTAGGTACAACAGAGGGAGCAGGCTCGACTGACACATTCCGCACCTACCGTATAACCCCAGTCAGAAATTCCTCCAGGTCCAAATCAACATTCCAGTCTCAAATTCTGAAGCAAGCGCCCCATATTGCCACGGACGTCAGCGATAATGAATACAACTCAACAAGGGATCAGGAAAGGGGGCAAGGATCAGAGAAAAAACAAACAGAAGGAAAAAGAAGGAAAAGAGGTAAACAGAGGGCAAGAGATTTAGATGAAATAAGCAACACGATCAGCACCACATACTGGAAAGAAAAGCAATGGACCATCGTCTGCTCAGCTGGAAAAGACAGCGGTGACATAGAAAACTCAACAGAAACATATCGCAAAAGATAATCCGTTGTAGCGTATATTTGCAACCAGGATATGGAGTGGGGATAAGGAGATTAACTAGACGACAGAATGGCAGTAAAACAACATACAGAGGACCTGAGGACCGTCACTGCAGCCACCGAGAAACAAAATAGTGAGAGCCGGCTCGATACATGAGCAATATCCAATCTTCTCCATTCAGAAGAGAATATCAGTTCCCTGGGGGAGAAATATAGCAAATGTTCAGTTTCGCAAGTAACACTGATTACGAATTAGCTCATTGGAGCAAACAGCATCCCGGCCCATACCATCCCATTTTGGCCACTGATGCTCGAACTAGTAATAGCAGACCTCATCACTCCAAGCAGCTCACAGGGGCGGACCAGACAAAAGTTTATGCCGCTCGAACACCTAATGCGGTTTCTGTTCATACTTTCAGAGGTTAAACCGCGGCCGTTTTAAGAGCTACTACTAAATAATCGCCTCTTATAGCTATGGTTTTTACTTTGGCTTGAAAACTGTTTTTGACAATAGCTCAAATAATATTCAACCATGATTAGTCCACTGCTATAAAACAGTACTCGAGTAGTATCTAATTAAGACAACCAAACGTAATGGGTCCCTCAGAACTACTTTTGTTTATTGTTTCGAAAAGCATGTACACTATGTAAGTTAAATTATACAACAACAGAAAAGCTAAATTCGTAACCGATTACTGTGATCCTAATTACAATATGTGGCTAACGCACAATTGGTTTTAAGGAACTGCCCAAAATTAGATAACTGGATTGAATTTAAACGATTGCACATCTGACATTTGGAGAGTCCGGCCAGGTTGAATTTGAACGTTAGCACATCTGACATTTGGGGAGTCCGGCCGGATCCCTTCTTTTCTTCACCCAGATATGTCAATTATAAAACATCCGGTTAATAAGCTTGTTCCATTCATCGTAAATCTAGTATGCTGTACACACACCCTCTAATGCCTGTAATGTGTGTTATTGATTGATTGATTGGATTTACGTTGCGTGTGCTATGCACATAGTAGAGGTATATATTCGTCGAGTAGTGGCTCCTGTTTTCCACTCAACGATTAAGTAACAAGACGGCTTTACCGAATGGCTATGCACGATTATAATCGATTGAGTCAGGCCTGATGTACGCGGCAACGATCTCAATCTATTACTAGTCGTACTCTAGCAGGACTATCATCGAGAGATGAAACAAACCCTTTCGGCAAAAACTGGTAACAAACCAACCGTGGGGAAAAATCCATGACCTCCAAAGAGAACAGAAAATTAACACCATTAAGGCAGAACTGATAACATACCCTGCCCCTATCCCATAGAAATGTAATTCCCCCTAAAATAAACTTCAAGGCTTTAGAGGATGGATTAAAATAAGACCAACCATCAGAACCAAGGGCAACCATACGTAGACGGTAGATACAATGGATAGACAGCAATATATAATGATGGGTCTAAAATACCAAAACCCAGGCATAAAACGTCCAGGAAATCTAATATATAATTCGGTATAAAATTGTTAACAATTGGCAAGAAGAACGGGGCAGCAATCCAAAAGGACGCAGGCTGTATCACCTCCAAAAGCATATATGCATCAATGTCAGCGTCCAAACACCTCTTACCTAGTATGAACCTAGAGGCCATCAACAGTTCACATCGTCCAACCCCAGTAATAATACACTGTATTATGAATGAATGCCCCAAATAAAGTGACGAGAGGAAATATTCTAGGACAAACAGATAAATCTCAAAGCGCTGATATCCTATCCAGAATTCCTTCAACCAGTAGCTAAAAATATCGAAAATGTTTTATATCAACATCGTGGGATGCCTTTCTGCAATAGGAAAAAGAAGAGTAAAAATATAACCCACTGTTAGGGGATAGCATGCAAGCTACAACTAGTGATTGATCACACTATAACTTACTGGCCGCTTAAATCTAGCAGAATACCTAAATTTCCTCACGTCTCGTCTAGGTCAGGGGGCCAGGGTTGGGTATATCATTCCCAATAGAGGAATAGTAAAACAGGGTGCAGTCAATCAGTACTCCCTGTATGAAACATCATACTGATTTTGTGTTGAAGAAAGGACATCAAAACAGATGTTCTTTGAATTGGGTAAATGTAGGATTGGTAGGAACATTGCATAATAAAATGGGGGACAACCATTTTCCCTTGTCCCTGTGAGCACATTTATTTCCATAGGATTTACCTTGTACCCACAGCGTCCGCAGCATTTTACCATACAGCGTAAATTTAATTCCTAGATGTCACCCAATACTTACATACAGCTACTATTTCACCAAACATTAAACATTCAGCATCTGGACCATACATTCCTTTTATTCAGTTCATTTTTAGCTTGATGCCATATTTACAGTAACTAAATTTCCAAATGATTTCAGACGATTGAAAATGAACCGAGAATAGTGCTGCTTCTAACAGTTGATAAGGGCACTTGTCTTCCTGCATTATTATATTGAAATTCGTCAAGCTATATATTGGGTCATAACACCGAAATAAACATACACATGCTTAAGAATGACAAAAAATTGAAATGTTAGGATATTGAATTCAAACAAGTTTATAATATTTAATCACTATCTTTTCATATTTGCTTTTTATGTTCCTTATTCCACATTGTTTAATCGACTTAGTGAATATATTCTCATCACAAGACGACACTCAGAGAAACGCTTGCCTCCATTAGCTCCCTCTCGTGACATACAGGAGGTCTAATCGATAATCACCTCTAATGACATGCAGGAGGTATAATCGATAATCACCTCTAATAACATGCAGGAGAGCTAAACGATAATCACCTTTATTGACATGCAGGAGGGCTAATCGATAATCACCTCTATTGACATGCAGGAGGGCTAATCGATAATTGCCTCTAATGACACACAGGAGTGCTCATCCATTTGTCACCTCTGATGACATGCGGGGGGGGGGGGCTAATCGAACCTATTCTGCATCGCTTTGCCTACGAAAATGAGGTGGGGGATCTGAATTTGAACAGAAGTAGTTTCGTTTCCACTTAATAAATAACGTACTTAAACTATGTCCAAATACATTTGTTGACGATAACTTTTATCATCGTGTAATCGGATCTATAAGTGTAACCGAGTGTAAATACGGCTTTAGCTTCTTTTTGCGAACACGTTGCATTTGTTATCTGATCTGTTTATGTCCTATTTGAAACAAGAGACCTTTTTCGAAAACCTGGTGGGATTCGTTCTAAAGAATTATTGTGAGCGGCCTTTTCTTATATAAAGTTTCAGTTTAAATAGATATCGTAGAATAACAACCACAAAAGTGTTTAGACAGTTTAATTTTGTATAAAGCTTTGTATTGATATTTCTGATAAGTCGACTCGGGAGAATTCAAAGTTACCGTTTGGTGGACTAATGACCCTTAACGATTCGAAGGATCTTGTACATTTTCCTGAATAATAATAATAATAATAATAATAATTAGTATTATTATTATTATTAGTAGTAGTAGTAGTATTTTCAGTATTCCGCATTTTACTGATATGTCTCAGGAGTTCGTTTGTTAGCTTTCTTCACTATCATGTTTATTTAGTGGACGTTTAGGCTCAGTTCTTTTCAATATTAATTAAAACATTAAATTTCTGCATAGACTCGGTTTTATCCAATACTTAAAACATTTAATTTATGCATAGACTCAGTTTTATCGAATACTAATAAACATTTAATTTCCGTATCGACTCAGTTTTAATACTTAAAACATATAATTTCTGCATATACTCAGTTTTATCGAATACTTAAAACATTTAATTTCTGCATAGACTCCGTTTTATCGAATACTTAAAACATTTAATTTCTGCATAGACTCCGTTTTATCGAATACTTAAAACATTTAATTTCTGCATAGACCCAGTTTTATCGAATACTTAAAACATTTAATTTCTGCATAGACTCAGTTTTATCGAATACTTAAAACATTTAATTTCTGCATAGACTCAGTTTTATCGAATACTTAAAACATTTAATTTCTGCATAGACTCAGTTTTATCGAATACTTAAAACATTTAATGTATGTTCAGACTAGATTTTATTCAATAATACTCAAAACAATTAAATTTCTGCATAACACTCTCTATTGTCCGTATCGATTTTAATCAACTGCGGCTTGAAGTTGTACTTAAACCAGAAATTGGACGTCCAGAGTGAACTTTCCTCATCGTCATTTCACAGAATGATGATCTCATAGCAATATATACTCTAAAGTGTGAATTCCGCAAAAGAACTGAAGTTTAGAACGGTGGGTTTCCAACTTGTGCAGTATAAAATGCTACATTCATGTCTCACTTTACCGTCATTTGTCAGACAATTGACCAAAAGATCAAATATGGAAATGATGTGGCTTCTGAACAAAGTTTTATTCCTATGACTCGATTTCAACCGTATATGGGGCCCATTACTTTATAAGGCGCTCGAATTTACAGATCACTCACATATCACCTCTCACCGTGTGGGTTAGTGTCTCGGCTCGGCCAACGTGGATATGTCAGACAGCTTGCCAGCAGCTTCCCTTGGGAAGGGGGTTCCTCTCTGGGGTTTTCCCGGGTTCTTCACCCACCAAATATACTTGCCAACATGCATATGATCAGGTGTTGAAAAATAGCGTTAAACCCACAAAATCACAAACCATCAACCAAATGAAAAATAATGCATAGGTATAGAAACAAAACTGACTAATTTAGCAAACTGTGCTTTGTATTCATTGGGATGAGCTATAGTTGGTATTTTAAATAAACATTAAATGTTTCATTATGCACATGTACAATAATTTAAATTTCAGATCTGAAGCATTTTCCATAATTTCAATAAAGATTTTTACATCTTCAAACTTAAAATGTCCCGTTAGTTTTATTTCATATTTATCTTGTTTTCCACCGTGTCAAACTTCCTGCGACTTCTCTTTCCTTTTGTACGATCTTTGAATACAGGAACATTTCGTCTAACTTGCTTTTTCAAGGTCACATCTGGGTTTTATTCCATTCCACATCATATCTACACTGAGGATATTAAAATTATATATCACTCGGTGGATGAAAATAAATGGGTTTTTCAACCACAAGATTAAATGTATCCTTTCTTCACTCGAAACAAGCAGGTTTTCTTTCAATGTTGTGCTCACGAATGTTGTCTAGAAATACGTACACGTATAACAGGTTGAAAAATCAGATTTGTTAATGTATCCCGCTCGACAGTGGTAGATGTTTACCGGTTATGTCGCTATCGGTAGTAACACAATTCTCTCTTTAATCCAAAGTTGTTGTTGTTGTTAGTGTTGTCATTGTTTGGGTTTAGCACCCTTTTATTTCCAGCGCAAGATAAACTATAAATGGCGGCCCGTATAACTGGTGGAGGAAGAACCCGCGGGAAGCCATTGGCACTGGCAGGCTTTCTCATATAATCACATTGTCCGAGTCCGAGTCTGAGTCCGAGTCTCGAACCCACAAGGACAGAGGTAAAATGGTAGTAACCGGTAAAAGCGAATGATTTAGACCACTTAGCCACCAGGGGCCCCAATGCAACGTTTAAACACACGCACACACACAGAGACACATACATACATGCATGCATGCATATATATATATATATATATATATATATATATATATATATATATATATATATATATATATATATATATATATATATTGTACTACCAAATATTTTAAACTTCATAAGACTCAGAAGCGAAAGCTATACGTTTGGGAAAATTAAAAGTGAATGAACAATTTATTTCGCTGCAAAAAAATATTAAAAGGAAAATAACGTTTTGTGAATTATATCCCAAATAATTCTAAATGTTATATCCTGAATAATGCTAAATGTTTATCACCAAACAATTCTAAATGTTATATCCCAAATAATTCTATTATATCACAAAACCAAGAGTATAGAATGCTACAAAGCATTCCCAAGTCTTGAATGTGCTGATGTATCAAATGTTTTGTACATGCTGATGTACCAATAGAATTGATGTATCACAACGATACATTTCAAAATGTCTTTGAATGATTAATAGATAATCCCAACGTAGTATTTAGTCCGAAAGGTCAAACACCACTTTAATTCCAATGAATAATTTATATAAATGGTTCCTTTTAAATATATCGGAACACAACTAAAAACTCCGATCACATATTAACAGAGAACTGTATGAAGCAGGAATGAATGAATGAAGAATTGTTCACTAAAACTTCCTTATATACTATATTACCTCTCTTTCACACACACACACACGCGCGCGTGCGCGTCGCACATGTATGGAACATCATACTGATTTTGTGTTGAAGAAAGGACATCAAAACATGTTCTTTGAATGGGTAAATGTAGGATTGGTAGGAACATTGCATAATAAAATGGGGGACAACTTTTAGATCCCACAACCTAACGTTTAGTGTATCGAATGTAGACTAACTCGTCTGATTTTAAACCTTGCCCTAATAGTAAATCGAGCACATTTTTTTTTTTATTATAACACGATACCCAGGATGATTTCCAGTGATCCTTTCATTGTTTGGACGAGCAATTACGAGAACTAATTTATAAAGCTACCACTTATGTAGTTTGCGCGTGGATAGACCACAGGCTTAAATAAGTTATTAACATTATATCAGAGAGAGAGAGAGAGTATTTCACTCAACGTGGATCACACGTGCGTTCACACTATTCTCGTCATGGAGATTCCGCCATTTGAGGATTGTTGGATTTTTTAAAATATTGTGTGTGTTTTTTTTTTTTTTGGGGGGGGTTGCTTTTGTTGCATTTCACCATTGTCACCTTGCGTGAAAAACTACAATTACAAATCCGACGTTCTACTAACCGAGTCACAGCTGCTACACTTAAGTAGCAGTTTCTTGAGGGGTCAATTAAGTCATTACCGATTATAATCCCTTCATCGCAACAAGTTACTCATTGTAGTTTCCAAGCAAAACAAAAAAGTATGTGTCGTCAAAAGCAGAATTCTTTTTAGCTATATTTGATTTCCAGATTTTCGACATGCATGGAACATGAATAACCATTTCTCAGTTGCAATTGGTAAGTGGAACATCGTTATAAGACCGACAAACTCCCTCAACAGAGAAGGAGAATGCTAGCTTTTAGTTCTTCCACAGTATAATAATAATAATAATAATAATATAGACTGTATTTGTTATAGATATCGAAGTGGCCCAAGCACGGGTACCAACTGTGCCTTAGAGTTTACAAATACGTAGGAAAATATTTTTTGCTAAATGTGCCTAGCATTCAGCCTGTTTGGCATGGTTTATTTTACCCTCAGATATGAAATAGAATAGTCTATTGGATTTGATATTTCTAAGGTTTTTTCGCTATGAATTTATTTAAAAAAATATAGCGAATCAAGTTAGTACTACTTATAATAAATGCTTAATATGAAAATAATGTTAATAATGTAAGATAATATCATAACCATTTCTACGATGACCATCACACAAACTATACTTATTCACATATTCTGTTTCTCTGTCTGATCAACCCCCTTTTAATCTACCATGAATTTATATCGAAAATGGCTTTATTAAAGGGACAAATTTATTTAGTCAAGTAACAAAGAAATGCTTTATTTTTGGGGAATTAAAATCAACCCACAAACGTCTATTGATTTTTTGTGCGGCAGAGAAATTTGTTTAAAAAAAGTCAGTTTAATTTGGAATCAAACGAAAATTTAAAAAGAACGGGACGTGATGATAAACACAGCAATGGTTGTACATGTATATATGTATATAACTGTTCAGTGACTGCACAGGTGTTCAAAATAATTTAGAATGGTTCATACCAAGGAAGTTCCATTCTGAATAAAACAAAACATACGGACCACATATAAACTATTTTACATAATTCTCATTTTGGAGTGGGATGACTAGCTCAAAGTGAGATCTATAGTCTTTATGAATTCATAGCTGTACAAACAATGATATTCTCATTTGGAAATATGATAACTCCAATACTATTGTAATTGAATGCATTAATAAGCATTATATATGTTTAAATTAACAATATTGCTGATCAGATTGAGAATGCAATATATTTTAAACTTATAATGTTAAATTCATATTTAGTAATGGTTATTTATGAATGGATAAAATAAAATTTCCCATTTAAAAAGACTCTTGAGTGTCCTATACATCCTCATGTCTCTAACGTTACTTTATGCAATGAAGCTGAAGAAATACACTGAGTTTTGTTTCAATTTCAACTCGATTCCGAATCAAAATTAAGTATAACCTGTAACGTAAATATTAATTAAATAATTAAATTTTAATTGTTTAAGTTAATCATGGTTTTTCATTTTACATTAAAAATAACATATGAAAACTATCAAACATAAAATACTAGTTAACTTTTTAGATACATATAACCAAATAAGTAATAATTTATAAATGTAATAATATTATTTTATATTAAAGATTTGGGTGGGGGTATTTATTTTTAATTTACTTTGCATAATTTTAAGTAGAATCTCGACGGTTCTTTTTTAAATAGATTTATAATAAAGACATAATTAAGCAATAGGCTTGATTCTTCTAACGTTTAGTCATTTCTTTTAATATTTCTGCTGCGGTTTCATTCGGGTAATAACATTTATTAATTATTCATCAAAGTTATTTTAAAATCCATACAACTTTGAATTACAGGCTGAAATATAATATTTCATTTTTATGGATCCGAGAGATATATGTATTGCACTCTCAAGTTCCTACTTTATGAATCAAAAATAACATTAATTTATTATTATTATTATTATTATTATTATTATTTTGTGCTATGGTAGTACATTAATCTAACGCATCCTTTTCAAGAGCATCAGTTAATCGATCTTCGTTATACATCAAATTATATTCATAACTGAGCCCTTGTATCCCTCCACAACATTGTCATTCGTAAAATTATGAATTTAAAACGACCGTAGTGTGATCCAATGGCGTCCTATCTTTAGCACGATTCGGGATCTATCATACTTTGTATTTGTTTGAATTTTGATTAGTGCTGAAATAGTGAAAAGTTTCGTGGATCTACGAAGTGAAATTCAGATTTGGGTGCGGCTTTAATGGCTGGTATGCAAATAACTTACATGGACAGAATAGAAAACCTAATTGGATGGACGTCACTGGAAAAAAAATAATATATATATATATATATATATATATATATATATATATATATATATATATATATATATATATATATATATATATATATATATATATATATATATTATCATTTCAGAACAAACAATAACTTTTATCTCCGATATCACTGAGCAAATCGCAATCATCGGAAGTCTAATCTAAGCTCTTGTTTTGGCAAATTTAACTTTTAGATCCCAACTGCCACTGTACACTATTCATTGTCCGGATTGCACAAAGTGCCTCCAACGTATAAGAATGCGATCATTGGTTCTGTATTCCTCAATTTAAAGATCTGTTAAAAACAGAATTAATTTTTTTGTCTCCAAACCTTTATAAATATTAGGTACTCTGAATTGTATTAAAGGTAATTTTTCATTAAATTATATTAAAACTAATTTTCCGCTAAAATATATTGAGATTCATTTTATTTATTTCTGTACTACAGCTATATGCTATTTTTAATAAAGATTGCGCTTTTACGAGCGAGTGCAACACTCCTTTGTACTATCAAATACATTTCTTTTGTATCCTAAAGTCAGCAATTTTTAGACTCGGTTGTAATTTGCCGAACAGGCAAATTCCTTTTGGATGAGTAAGCTAGAATATTCACACGTTTCTTGAAACGAATAAGCCGATAAAGCAGAATTGTCTGTCTGATGACGTACAAAGACGCAAACAGCATCAGTAAGAAAAGAATGAAGCCTCGTTCTGATTCGAAATGAATAAACACAAAGTACCTAGATGAATGTCTTTCCTTACAAGGGACCGTTACCACTCGCATCGCCATTTTCTCCAAGATGGAGACGTATCTACACCGTTATGAGCGACTCCTTTTGTTAAGAGAGCCTGAACTATTTTCTCTCTCTCTCTCTCTCTCTCTCTCTCTCTCTCATCTTACCACAATATCAGCATGTAACACTTATCAAGCTGACAATACCTGCAACATTCTTTCAATATCAGTGTTACAGTTGTCAAACTGTTCATATCTGCAACATTCTTCCCACACTATCAATAGGTGACACTTGACAAGCTGATATCTAAAACATTCCTAAATACCTGTATGTGACACTTGATAAACTGACATGTCTCCATAAGATGCTTGACAAACTGACAGTATCTAAAACATTCTCTCCTAAATATCATCAGTAATGTGACTCTTGACAAATTGACATCTACTATATTTCTCAGCTTGACAAACTGACAGTATCTACAACATTATCTCCTAAATATCAGTAATGTGACTCTTGACAAATTGACATCTACTATATTTCTCCTAAATATCAGTATCAGACACTTGACAATCTGACAATATCTACCATATTCTCACCATTTTATACTCGTCAAAACGATAATATCTGCAACATTATCTCCTAAATATGTGACACTTGTCAAAATGATGTATGTTCATGTGAATTGACTCATAGAAATCGCTGATGTTCAAAACCATACTTGTAGGATGACAGGGCTATACATGTTTGCTTGCTAGCTTACCACCGTATTTTATTCATTTATTATGTACTATTTCCTATCATTTACTCGTGTGATGATAATGAAATATAATGCATAGCTCATGATAATTAAAAGACTGATGAAACGTACATGATAATGAAGACCGGTGTAGAGTGCATGATAATGAAGACTGTTGCACAGTACTTGTAGGTTACCGCACTTGTATGGGAAAATGTGAACGAGTTTTTCTGAAAATATTGCACGACCTTGCGGAGTAAAGTATTTTTCAGAAAAAGACGAGTTCATATTTTCCCATACAAATGTAGCAACCTTTTTATAATATCCTCATTTTGTTTCACTATCTAAAGATTAATAATAAAAGACATTACAAGAATCAATGTAATTGAATTTATGCTTTATTCCAAAACAAAAAATAACTGTAGATTCATTAATATACAATGGCAGTATTCGTGCACACATAGCTCCGCCCAGCGATCTTTTTACTTAGTCGCGCGCTCTACATCAATTTCAATAAGAATTGTCGTTTTGGTATAGTTAAAATTGAAATTTACAGACATATGGAGAATGAATGCGCGTGGTCTTTGTTTCTGTGTTGATAAATATGTGCATAAATGTAAGCATTTTTTTACCATTCTTATTACCACCTAAAGAAAACATGTTTATGCCTTGTCATTTGCATTTCACTGTTGAGGGGATCACAGCTATGACCTGGTATCATACAGTGTGTCTTCTATCGCTATCTTAATATTGTATCAAAATAGTTAAACGGGGAGACTTAAAAGGAACTGATGTGTGACACTCCATTTACCCAACTGAAATAATACTTTTCGGTCGTCTTGGATTATTGGCACTGAGGCTCTTAGTTTCCTATCAAAACCTCCAGTTGCATTTTTTCTCGAATCTATTATTTTAACGAATTTGTAAAACGGTCCATCTCTGATAGATATGCGATAACCCCTGACTTTAATATGCTTGTCTATGCTACATTTTGTTAGACCCTAAAGAGCACTCGTCATAATCTTAACCATTCTATTTGCGAAAAGATATGAATATTCTAAGAAATCACTGAATCAATGATCAGAACAATTTTTACAATTACTGCGTCTGTCACTTTTTGTTGACACTGAGGATATCACGTTCATTCGTTTACTTGTTTGAAAGTTTTGTTACTAACTCACTGAACTCGTCGACATCAGTAACTTTATCATCTATATTTTCAAGTGGAGGAAACAGCTGCTTTAGTTCACTCACCAACAACTTTCATCAACCAAAACCTAAAGCGTCTACTACACGAATGTACATGGAAAGTTTACAAAGTAGTTTCTAATACACTATGTTATCCTAAGGGAAATGTGTCGTGGACGTGCTTGCAATGTGAAGGTGTTCAGTATCGTAAAATACTGCACGATTCTGACAATGTAAAGTTAACAGAGACAAAACTGAGTATATAATAAATGACAATGACGACTAGTGCAGTGTATGAAAATAAAGACTGGTGAACAGTATGATAATGAAGAATGGTGCATAGTACATTACAATGATAACTGGTGCACATTATGACAATAAAGACTGGTGTACAGTGTTTCATAATGAAGACAGGTGCACAGTGTTTGATAATGAAGACTGGTGCGTAGTACATGAAAAACAATACAGGCGTACAGTGTAAGATAATTATCAGTATGAGCATAATAATGTAAATAGTGGTAAGTAATCCATCTATACAAATTCTTCCCCTTCAAAAGTTTTTCGACCTGCTTCCGCTTAGTTTTTAAATTTTTACCCAGAGCCATATTGACATATACGCGAATCACTCTCTTTTTAGGTTTGCTTACTATACTATCGTTATTATTGATACTCTTTCCGCTTGTCTGTTTTTCTGCTTTATATATAGTTTTCTATTCTGGACACTGCCACAGACTAAATAGGTAAATCATGTGATTACAACACCAAATGTAACGATTATTCTAAACATCTTAAATAACATGACAATTCTTAATGGCAAAAGGAGTCCTATAGATATATCAACTCTTGATTTTTATATATCTTTTAAATTTAGTTTGGTCGTCTGGGCTGGAATGCATACAGATTCATTTTTAGTATGCTTATTGGTTTTCAAAATAAAGCAATTTAGAAGATATATGCTTATGGTTATTATTAATTTAATAATGTCTTCTAAGGGTGACTAACAGGATGTTGGTTTTAAGTTGTGTTGTGGCTGAACAAGTACTAATCACATCTATTCTCCTAAAGAGTAAATGGGGGAAATATCTGACATTAGATGGGCACCGTACAAGCATTTACTAGTCCAAATGATTAAATCATTTACTTTCTAATCAAAATTTAATTTTCCCTTTGTCTGTTGCCTGAAGTTTGATGTGGGCAAGCAAACGTATGCTTTCCATTAAATAAAATAATACAGGTGTTTGCTATATTGTGACAGATCTTCATGTTTGAGAGGAATAAATATACTGAATGTCTACATTGTACTAATACTTTTAAGATGATTCTATTGGAAAAGCAAAAAAAAATCTTTGATAAGCCAAATATGATATTATTTACAAAAAATTTTCAAGACAATTTTAATACTGGATCTATGTCGAATATCCTTCTTTTAAAAAATATAAGGGTCTAGTTTCTGCGATCGTACAGTATCAAACATTTAAAAATCTCTCTCTCTCTCTCTCTCTCTCTCTCTCTATATATATATATATATATATATATATATATATATATATATATATATATAATTTTATACCATTTTAAAAACAATATCAACATCTATTACTTTCCGTTTTAACGGGGTAGGGTAAAGTTAAAACAAGTCACTTTAATTTGGCCCCGAAGTATCTAATGAAGAAAGAAAATGAACTGAATGAAAATAGCACAATGTTATTACATGCAGGTGTAATTGCTTTGTAAATAAACTTATGTTAAAAATAATTCAAAAGGACTCATTATTCAAGTTCAACGGTAGTATTTCGAACGTGAAATCTGAACAGAACCAAACATCCCATCCATATTAAAACTTATTACAAGGAGTAGACATAACAAATAAAGCAGACCCCCAAATCTTTGTTGATACTGATGTGTGATCTATTGGTATGATCAGACCTGTTTGTTAAAAGTGCAATTTTGCTGCCTGCAAATCTTTCCGGAACACTCCGACGTACAGTTTAGACACTTTGGTAACAGCCATTCACAAAATTCAAAATGGCCACAAAACATGGGGCTGTGTTATTTCACGTGATTTTGATCCGGCAATAATGTATACATATCGCCCAAAGGACCCGTCAACCAACGATAGCACAAGAGACGCGTGAAATATTATTAAATGTCGAAAATGTACACCGATATATTGCGGACAGGCTTTTCTGTAAACGTTTCCCACGGTTTTATTACCGACAGATAATCTGTTAGTGTCAACACAGATTTGGGGTCTTGATTATCTGCCTATTTTAAGCAGTTTCTATGAATGGTAGTATCTTTGGACTAGATCGACACGAAAAAAGATCCAAATCTTATGGTGTAAACACACACACACACACACATGAAATGGAGAAGAAATAAAAATGTTTTGTATAAATGAATCATGGAGGAAGCTGTGGCAATCTCGTCTGTAGCGCTTACCTTGCATTGTGGCAAATATTGAATAGCGTTGAATAATGTAAAGTATTGTGCATCGAGGAAATTTAAATCAACCGTGAGTACGGCTTACACGGCAGGCATTAGCCGCAATCAGCAGCCCCATACTCCAAACAGTAGTTTGGAACAGAGAGAAAAATATATTTGTGTTTCAATGATTTTCAAAAAGAAATGATAATAAAATGAGTTAATGAAGTTACAGAAACGTGATTGTGTTTGTGAGTATCGACTAATTATTACAGCAATCCAAACTCGTATGCTATTTTATAAAGATCGCATTTTACAAGCAGGTGTAGAAACTCATAAAATACATTTCGCTCGTAACTAAATGTCAACAATTATCAGCAGAAAATACAATTTGCTCATAATTAAAAATCAACATTTGTCAGCACAAAATACATTTCACTCGTATCTAAATGTCATCAATTTAGATGGGGGGGGGGGAGCTGCTGAACAGACAAAATATTATTTCAATATTGGATGCGTTGCGCAGATGTTCACACGATCGCCATGGAACAGTTCAATGGGACATGTTCTCACTAAGACTGAGCGAACGAAAAAACTATAAATAGCGAATCAGGCTTACGAAGAATTAATTCGTTGCTCCACTCAGAATAGCTCTGTCTTTTCCTTGCAGGTAAGAATCGTCTGCGTTCGCAAACTTCTTTGAAGAATGTGTACCTTTTAATATTTGAGACTTTAACGGTAAAGTTCATATTTTCCAACATTTTTGTGAGTTCTTTATATTATAATATAATGGAATGTTTAATTGTATTTGTGGTTTGTATTACTGGAAAAGATGAATTCGCTACCAACTTCATGTTTAGATTTAATTTGCAAATAAAAGATTCTTTCAATATTATTGAGTAATGTTTAGTAACCTATTCCAAATTAGTATCCTATTTTAGCACTATACATTTATTCAAAATTATTGTTGCATTATTCGCAACTATTGAATTTTATACTCGTTGGAAATCATGCAGTTAATCAAGATTTAACTATCTATATTGCATTCTAAAGGTTACCAATCAATATATACAATGAAGTTGGTAAGCATGATGGGAAAATGTAAGTTTATATGTATTTCGTGAATTCTTAATATAAAGGCTTTATAAATGTATCTTTAGAAGTTAGCATTATTTATATATCAATAAAAATTCGTTTCTCCAGTCAGAACAGATCTGTCTTTTCCTTACAGCGATTCCGTACCTCATTGCCCAAGATGTAGTCGTATCTTCACGGTTATTGGTGACACCCTTGTTAGAGAGCTTGAATTCTCTCTCTCTCTCTCTCTCTCTCTCTCTCTTTCTTTCTCTCTCTCTCTCTCTAACCATAGGCAAATACATTTCTTAACTTATGAGTAATTCCTTCTCATAGCAAGAGATGAGAAGAAGGTTATGATGCAAACCATATGATAACAGTTGGTGGAGAATCCGGGTTATTTTTGAGCTGGTGTTTCTAAATGGTATAAGGAAGTACTATCTCTCCGTCTCAAATTACAAACCAGGAAAACCTAATTTGAGCGATTATTTTTTTTCTTGGGGGCTGTTTTGGGTTTCTTTTTATTTTGTTTGTTTGTTTTTGTCGCATTTCACCAGCGATACCTGGCGTGGAAAACGAGAACACCTTACTATACATTTCTTGAGGGTTCAATTAAGTTAGGACTGTTTATACTTCCTACGTCACAACAAGTTACTCATTGCAGTTTCCATTTCCAAGCAAAGCAAAATAAGTCTGTGTCGTCAAAAGCAGACGTTTAGAGCTACATTTGATTTCTAGATTTTCGACATGCATGAAACATGAATAACATTTCGCAGTTGCAATTGGTAAGTGGAACATCATTACAAGACCGATAAACTCCCTCAACAGAGAAAGATAATGCTAGCTTTTAGTTCTTCCACAGTATAATAATAATAATAATAATAATAATAATAATAATATAAACCACATTTGTTATATATGTCAAAATGGCCAAAGCGCAGGCACCAGCTGTGCCGGAGAGTTTATGAATACGATGGGAAATATTTGTGCTAGCATTCAAGCTATTTGGCGTCGTTTATTCTACATAAAGACATGAAATAGATAAGTCTATCGGATTTGATATTTCTAAAAAACAAACTGCTATGGATTTATTAAAAAAATATAGCGAATCAAGTCATGACTACTTATAATAAATGCTTAATATGAAAATAATGTTAATAATATAAGATAATGTTATAACCATTGCTATGGTGACCATCACACAAACTATACTTATTCACATATTCTGTTTCTCTGTCTGATCAACCCCCTTTTCAATTTACTTTAATAGATGCATCTTATAGGCGTCAATAACTGTGTCTGTAGCGTCATTCGTGCACCTGTAGAAGTGCTTAAATGGCATTCAGTTTTTTTCACCGTACGAAGGTCCAGATAACATCTTTAACAAAACCCCGTTCGAGAACTGGTTAAGACACCATCTTTAAGTTCTAGGCAAACCGCAGAATGGAATCTCATAGTGATTATAAACCTAAACCAAAATATACTTACATAATATACGCAATGTGTTTTGGGATTTTTCTCGTATCATCATGGAAATTACAAGTTTCATGCTCACGATTGCATTTTGGAGGGAAAAGACAACCTAAATCTTGCAAATTCAACTAAACACAACCAATGATTTCATATGATAATGGATTTTTTGTTGGAAAATGCAAAATCATTGTTACATATTACGCAGACATGCAATTAATACTTAACAAATGAAAGAATTGGAAATTCCGCGTTCTTAAACATTTTTGATAAACATTATATTCAAGTTACATCAGTAAAATATAAATTATCGTTTTATGTTCATATTATTTATTTAGAACAAAAAGAAATTCATTTGTGACATTTCCCTTATTATTCTGACTGCAATACAGGACTGAAAAGAATTCGAACTTACCCTGTAGAATATTGGTTAAATGTATTCGGATGGAATTCGAATATTGGATTGATGTTTAAAAAAATCTTTCAAATCTACATTGTTTGTCTAATTTGGTGTTTATTGACATTCAACCCCACCCTGTTAAGCTGTATTGAAAACACTGTGAAGTCCTTCATCTGTATGTGCGTAAGAATATGTAATGTTGTCAAGATTATAACATGGCGCTGGACCAGCAGACAAATAGTTTCAAAGTGGACATATCCTCAACATTTTCTCCTCAATATCAGTATGTGACGTTTTGACTTACAGAAAAGTTTACGATATAGTTTACGATATAATAGATATTATTCTCCGTAGTCAACATATGATCAATACAAAAAAATACAAAAATTACTTGCCTGCCAAGTCAAAGCTGCAATTAGCAAACAGCTTGCCAGACTTCCTATATACCGGAACATTTTTTGCACTCAAGAAAAATCAAAAGACCATCCCTGCCGCTTTCTTCGATGCCAAGCGGGTACAATGTGCAAATGTGTTGTCCTACGCAGCTCTTAATAACCGGTGGGAAGGTAAATGTACTACCCGGATATGGCAACTATTTAAGATATTCAAGTTAATGTGGCGGGCTCCAGTTTCGTAAATCAGCTCTTATTGTTTACTAATTTATGATTTGGATATATTTGTGAACTAGGTGTGTCGATCTTGTGTTGTTCTTGAAATTGATGTCAGGCATGTACCACAGTTGCTCTGCACTATGTTGATAGTGAAATAGCTATAGTAGACTAGGAAGAATAGCTAGCCTCTCATAGCAGTAAACACCTGGGTTCAAGGCAAGTAGAATATCTCTAAAACGGCTTGGATGACAACTATTTTCAGCTGCATCAGCCTGTTCAGTACACACTGTTTTGCAGAAATGTCGTCTAGGAAAAGGGCTTTTCTTTGCATTGTGAGCATCACATGGTGTCACAAATGACCCTCGGTCGTGAAAATTGCAAGTATAAATTTGGAGTTGGGGTGCATCAACTTCTTCTGCTATGAACTTCTACTGACTTCTCTGGAGAAGCGGATACTATTTTTATGCTTTGTTTTAATATAGGTATCGAGAAATATGGACTTTATTTTTTTACCTCACTTATGTAAAAAAAAATTAATGATTTATTTTATACATGTTTGGTGATTGCGGCTTTAAATTTGTGCATAAAAACGGGCCCCTGCCCCCTAAACAACAGTTTATATTAACACGAAACATAATGAGTCTAAATATGTGCAAAATTCCTACATCTTCCAGCAATATTGTGCAAAATATTCTATTTTTTGGAGGTGGTGTTTATAAATGGTGTTGGTAATAAGTATAGTCAAAAGTTGTGTTATGACGGGCTCTATATTATCGCGGCAAACAGGATTTCCAGAGCAATTTTGCACACGTTACGCCTAGCGGCTGTTTACCTTGGTAAAGTTGCAGAAAATAGGTTACGCAGATCGGTTAGAACACAATTTCACTAAAATGTCAACATTTTTTGGCAAGTATACTTTGAGAAACTCGGAAACGCACTATCTGTTAAGGTGCATGCAATTTCATGGATCACTATATACAAAAGTACTATCGAAGTTTTAATATCTACATCGGTCTTGAGTACTAAATATACTAAATGTGTCGTCGGCACTTTAATAATTACAGGTTATATACCAGTGGTGACATACAAGCCATATCAAGGCTGCGCATGAAATTAGATATCTGATATCGGATATGGATATACAAAGGCAAATGTGCAGTACCTTACAGCAGACTATGCAGTGTCTTGTAGAAAAAAAAGATCGAAGTGAACGACCATTGAGTGATTGCTGGTTTTATGGGTTTATGTGCAGGTGGCCAGATTTAAAACAGAAGCTATCTATCATGCGAGCAAAATGTGCTTCAAGATATGTACTAAATCGCTATTATAAGGAGATATCAACCATCCTTACAGTCAACAATTTAAGAGAAAGGCCAGATAGTTTATTTAATATTGATGAAACTGGAATCAATACTGAGCATTCATCTCCAAGAGTTGTATGTGGCAAGGATATTCAGGCACAAGCAGTGGCGTCAGCAAGATCACAACATGTAACCATCATTGGGTGTGGCAATGTGCTTGGAAACCACATCCCACCATACTTTGTCTTCCCTGGGAAGAAGTGGAATACTCAGTCGTTAGACGGTGCTCTTCCAGTTGTTCGTGAGATGTCAGATAGTGGTTGGTCAAACTCAACCATATTTCATAATTACATCACCAAACACTTTGCAACGCATATTGGAATAACTGATGGAAATAACACAGCCCACCCTCATATTGTATGATGGTCATAAATCACATATATCTTTAACACTTCTAGACTGGCAAATAAAAACAATGTCATTCTTTTTGTCCTGCCACCTCATACAAGCAATATCACCCAGCCTCTGGACATTGGTAGTTTTGGACCCTTCAAATCAATGTACAACAGTGAATGTCAGCTATTCCTGCAGAAGAACCCAGGACAGCAAGTAACAAGATATGACATTTCAAAACTTATTTGCAAACCTTACTTGAAGGCAATGTCTCCTGAAAATTTATTTTCTGTTTTTGGTAAATCGGGAATTTATCCATTCTCAAATAACAAATTTTTTGGATTCCCAGTTAGCATCATCAAATATTTGCCATGTGGAGAATGTTGCCAGTGACGGTGAAGAACAAATTACAGAAACTCAGGATTACCATAAAGATGTTGTTATGAATGCCAAAAACATCAGAGAAAGATGAAGACATACATGATTTCTTTAAAAGAGAAAAATTATAAAAATTGCCCAAAAGCCAAAAAAAATATTATTTTTTTTTTACACCGTTACTTACTGGTAGCCTAGCAAAGAAGAAGAATATCAACATCATGCAACACTCATCAGCTTCAAAACCTTACAAAGAAGCACCAATTGTTGTAGACAATTCCACAAGTTTCACTGTCAGGAAATCATCTGTCTCAACTGTGAAGTTAGCAAGTACAGAAATAATGAATATCAGAATAGTACCTACTTTCTCAAAGAAATCTTGTACTACAGCCAATTTTTTTCGGAAACATCACCTATGATTAGAATCCCTTCTTCTCCTCAACCTGGTCCTTCTGCATATTATGTAGATGATGATGATGAAAACATATTTGAGGACAGTCACGACAGCTTATCTGTATCAGAGGATGAATCTTCAAATTGTTGTGTATGTCAGCCACCTGCACTTAGGGATTGTGTTAATCTTGTGATTGTTAAATGGGCACAGTGTGACAATTGCCGACATTTGACACACCTTTAATTTTGTTGTGCAACATTAGTTGTTAGGCGACATAGTTCATTTCTTTGCCCACAGTGCATTTAAAATGTATAGATATTTAATTTTTTATACAATTTATTGCGTTTTTATTCATGGATTTCAAGTTTAATTACATTTGTGTATTCCATTTAATCACTGGATCCTTTTATTTATGTGGAATATTCAGCCAATACAAGTGTGGACATTCATTCTTATAGGTAAGATCAAATTTACGTTTATTATAATACGTGCGTGCTACCATACCCAAGTTATGCAAATACCGCGATAATATAGTTGTTCCCTCATGGTAATTTAATCTGGGTCATCAACTATATTTGATTTTGTATACATTTCCGGGCTTCGATTGACAAAGGATTTTTATAGGAGTAGTTTAAGGGAAAGTCACAGAAACTTCACAAAATGTAACTATGCAGTAACAACAAAACGGTTTTAATATATACCGATAACAACATTATGTACCGCGATAATACAGCGTTCCGGGCTATAAGGAAGTATTACCTCTCCGTCTTAAATTACAAACCAGGGCAACCTAATTTGATCGAATTATTTGAATCAATTCAAACATGGGTCATATAAGCATAGGTATAATGCTGTACTTAAAGACCTTATTGACTGATAGACAGAAAAATGGTTTAGTCTGAAAGTAAATTAATATACAGCATGCTTTAGTGTGGATTAATGTACAGTATGCATGAGTGTGGATTAGTGTACAAAATGCATAAGTGGATTAAGACATTGTATATATGGGTTTAGATTAATATATATTATGCATGAGTGTGGATTAATGAACAGTATGCATGAGTGGATTAAGACATTTTATATATGAGTGTAGATTAATATATAATATGCATAAGTGTGTATTAATGTACACTATGCTTGAGTGGATTAATGCATTGTATATATGAGTGTTGATTAATGTACGGTAAACATGACTTGTTAATATACAATATGCATAAGTGGATTAAGATATTGTATATATGGGTTTAGATTAATATACAATACGCATTAGTTTGGATTAATGTACAGTATGCATGAGTGCATTAAGACATTGCATATATGATTGTAGATGAATATACATTATTCATTTGTGTGGATTAATGTACAGTATACATAAATGTGGATTAATGTACATTATGCATGAATGGATTAATGCATTGTATATATGAGTGTTGATTAATGTACGGTAAACATGATTTGTTAATATACAGTATGCATGAATGTGGATTAATGTACAGTATGCATGAGCTTAGATTACTATTCATAAGTGGGTTAATAGGCGGTACGCATGAGTGTGTAGTAATATATTAGTGTCCGCAGTGCTAAAAAATATCCAGAAGCCCGACGCCCAGGGCCCGTCTAATTTTCGTTTGGGCCCGTCTTGTATTCCACGTGAGGTAGCCGTCGGGCTCGTCGAAAAAAAATAGTTTGCCTCAGGAAACTTTGATCGCGCTTATGAAATGAGTAAGTGTACTTTCAAGATGTTGACATAAATGCCATAACACGGCGCAATTTAAATCATATTACCACTGTCCTACGTGAAACTGTGATCTGATTTTGATCAAATGGAAGCTTCGTTAAAATATTATTTTGTACTCCCAAACCCCGATGACACGGTCGTGTTTTGAGAAAACACAATTTTCTGTAATCTTAATAAAAAAAAGAAGAAAAAAAAAACAAAAAAATGAAAAAAACAACAAGGAAAATACTAAGAAAATCTTTCATTCTATAGCCGCTACATTATGTCTGTGTTAATGGTAATCTGTAATGATTGGAACTGATATAAAACCATCCCTTGGGCAGTTTAAATAGAGCCAATTAAAGGAAATGAGGTCGGATATAAAATCAAAGTTTGACATCAACTGGCTGACAATAGCTGAGATGTGTTGAAGGTTGCAGTGGATAAACAAATTGTGCTAATTTGCATAGGTAGGATGAGGAAGTGGAACAGTCCATTATAGGTAAATCAAGGTAGATGAGTTTACAAGTTATTACATATTATTGCTCTGAATCAGAATGTTTAAGTCGTTATGCATTATATTTTTGACATGTTTGTGAAAAGCGGCGATGTTTCAGCAGCAGGGAGGGTGAACGGGCCATCAATAGAAGAGTCTATTTTTGAAAAAAAAAAGCTTCCTAAGAAAAGTAAAAATACAAGGTCAATAACGTCAAACTGAAGCCTCTAACCGACCAAGATTTTCTCTAATTGGGTTAGCTCATTTTGAAACTTTATCTTTGCGCTCGTATTTTCAAATTTGTATGTGTGTTTTGTTTACCCACCCGGACACTCATTGTTGGTCGTCAACCTCCCTACTGCTGTAGTGCGTGAGTAATTAAATCATCATTATATCAATAATGCAATCTCACACATCTAAACTAGCTCGACAGCGACTAGAGGCAATTAAGAAATATCTCCCTGTTCGTGATTCTGCCAAGCAACAGCTTCAAGAGCGTCAATAGTCGCAGGTGGAATTTGCAGAAGATGCAGAACAATTATTTAACCCGGTTACAAAGGCTACCGTGGGTCTTCTTCCCACGTTGGAGCAAGACGCTAAAGCAACAGGAAAATAGCAGAAAGAACTATAAAAACAAAAAGATTTTAAGAAAACTGGAAGTGGTATTTGTACAGGTATCAGGAGAAGTGGCCTTATCACTCCATGGCTCAATAACGTCATTGCAGATGTTGAACGACTATAAATCCTCATTGGTGGAAGACGAGCCGGTAATAATTTCCAAGAAATCACTAATGAAGCAGCTGCTACTCGTCAACGATTATTTATTACAGGCGGTATCATGGAGATTAATGCTTATCGGTCTCTCATCGATGAAATCGTTGATGATTACCACAGTGATTGAGGGTACGCAATTAGATCAATGACAATAAAATAAGATGATCATACATAATGCTCAGCGTGGACCTGTAATGGTCAAGTCTATAAATTCACGATTATTAACCTATAAAGCGATCAACGGTGATAGACTTGGTGATGTTGTTCAGGGTCTATTCAGAAGGATAGCCCCAAAAGCAATACCGGTTGCAAAACAAATATGGCTATAGAAAGATCGCTGTTATACTCGCTGACAAAACAAAATGCTACTTGAAGGATTTGGTGGACGAATGAGATTTATTGACGCCCAAGTGGAAAACATGTAATTAAATTGTTCATATAATGTCATATCATCATATTAGTGTTACTCTGGTAGATTAAAGATCTTCAATCGAAATCAGCAAATAAATGCGGAACAATAATAACACTAAAAAAAAAATAGATCACAGGTGGTCCAAATAAACAATCACTGACTGAACGCAAACTCAAGCACTTCAATGTCTCCAAACAATCAGAGATTGGCGCACGACTTAATCTTTCTGCGGGCGCTATTAAAGACGAAGTCAAGACGGGCGGTATCTTTCCATTTCTTATAGTTATACCAGAGTTAATAGCTGCTGAATCCACAGCTGTTGCAAAACCAACCGCATATGGTGCTCTTAGAACTGCTGCTGTGATGGCACTAAAGAAAGCAACAGGTCATGGAATAAAGACTTTTAAAAAAGGGAAAGGGTATAAGACTGCTCGGGCCCACCCCATTCGTGGAAAAGAAACGGTTTAAGACTTCCCGGGACACTTCGTTAGATGCATAGCGTCTCCTTCCTAAGTCCAATTTTGATTGAATTGATGCTGCTAAGCGATTAAATATAAAAACTTTCAGAGGTGTTTTTATTCGTAACGAATTACCAAAACAACCAAACCGTGTCGAAACCGATATCGTTGACGAGTATACAGTAAAAGTAAAAGAATATCGCAAACGTGTAGTTGTCGATGACATAATTGTGTATTCGGCGTCCACAATAACAATGACATCATCAGCAGTTATAACAACTTGTGTTTCAGCTGCAAGATCGATTGATGGTGTTCCTAATATTATCGCAAAAAATATATACGTGCACAAATACAAAATTTCATGAGGATACAATATAGTTGCGGAGCTATCTTACTCCAAATTATCTTAGTTGATATCAACCGGTCTTAGCGATGGAAGAATATCATATACTGAGTTCACAGAAATGATTCAGATTTATAAAGAGGCAACGACTGTGTCAAAATCTATGTCCGATTTAAAAACTCGGATTTAGAATCCTGATTTAAAATTAAGGGTTGTAAATAACTTTGTCATCTCTAGAATTACTGCAACAGATCGTCGCTATAAAACTCCTTCAAAAACCACGATGATATCAGCAAGCTCAACCAATCCTGAGTTTAGCGTCAACTTTCCAACTTCAATTCCAGCGAAAGAAATAGAAATAGCACAATTACTGTTGTATCACAGTTGACCAAATATTAGGTCAAATTCATTCGGTGGATTGCCAGCAAATAATTTTCTGGCCTTGACGTACCAAAATAAACACGACGGGACTCGCGATTGGCAAGTTATTAATATTGTCACAGGTAATTATCTGATCGAACAAATCAATCATGAATTCTAGAGCACAATCAAATCTAAAGAATCTAAGCTAGCTATCACTATTCATACACCAGCATTATCAGCTGCTATAGAAATAAACTCGCTAGATTATGATGTAGATATTTGTCAGTTATTAATCCGAACAGTTTTAAGATGGCCAGAGATACCACCTGTTTATCAAGGATCGTTAGAACCTCAATGTGCCGACTTTATCGCAGATAAGGAAATATTTCTGAAACTTCCAGAATATCGAGAAAGAGAACTATGCGTATCTCCTTGTATTATAATTGGATTTTATGCTCGTTATGGTGAAACAGTTTATAAACTAGGGAGAAATATATATGAATATGACAATGATAGACCATTCATCGACGAAACATGTATCAAATCAATTTCCGCCGATATTAAACATGAGTACGCACGTGTATTTGATGACCTCCGATCTTTATTTTCCAGTTTCACACAACACTAAAATAATGACGTAAAACAAGAGATTATTGAAACGAGACATCTAAATCAGGTTAAATCAGATCTTAAGTATATTAGGAAATCTATCGTTGAAACAGTGATTCGCTACGCTAATGGTGAATTCGTTGATCGTCATACAAAAACCCATACAGCAATCCTTAAACATTTATTTCTTAATCATTATAAAATAACTGAAACAGAATTACTAACATTGATATTACCAGGATTTAACAGCGAAGAACTAAAGAAAACTGTTAAAGATATTGTAAAGTGTCGAATTTTGAATAAGTATTGGACCTTAAAGTTGAATGCAATAAGCATTACATTTTTAATCCCATTTAAGCCAGAAAAGTCTTTGTGAAGGGTCACTTCGACCTTTCTTCTTTCCTCCCCCATGTCAGTTTAAACTTGAAAGGCTAGCATCTACGACCCATTGAGATTTTACCTGGGCATTGCAACGCTGTCCTGAGAAAGTAAGTATTTGAGTTACCAACCATTACCACCTGATAGTAACCCATGTCAAATTATCATTTTCGTAGGGAAGTTGCTATACACCGTAGCCCAGGGATTAGCTGTCCACAATTGGACGAAACAAATGATCATCTTGGAATTTTTTTTAGGAACCGCTGCGTACGACTGGGCAGAGTAAATTAAGGCGTACATTTTGGAAGTATTGTGAATTTAAAGTGATTCATTATTCTGAACATTCCTGAGAGAGGATAATTTTGGCTCCTAGGAAGTCTAAAAGGAATAGCGCTTTAACGAAAGACAGGTTTAAGTGTTAGGACGCACAATTTCTGAAAGGGAACAGCAATATCGTGCGCAATTTTAGTTTTTCACGTTATTTTCTATTTTTGATTGTTTGTTTATGCAAATGTGTTTGATATGACTAGCATCCATATTATGTATCGTTTATTCAATTTCATGGAAATCTGCCGATGCTAGATTTGTTAAGCAATGTATCCATTCGATTCTACAGTTACTAGTTTATTGATAGAATTGACAGATTGCATCCGTTTCCAATTTTCATATGTGTATGATTTAATACGGTTATAGGAAATAATTTCCTTTGTCTGTTAGGATGATACTGATTATCGTGAGTTAACAATAATCGCATGTTTTTATCTGATTTTGTAATGTTTCAATAATCTTGTATGTTCGGGACTGCTGTGAGCTAGAAGTTTGTGAATTTTACTCAGTAGTAATCTAGCATGTAGTAGCGTAGGTAAAGAAATACGGGATAGTTAGATATACCGCTAACGTATTAATTTATGTGTGATGATCTCTCGAATTAGGTCAGAATTTATGCAGTGTTTGGATAGCTAGTTATGCTTCTGAGTAACGTAAGTGAGTGAATTTTATGTACATATAGGAAGTGACACGTATAGAGATTATGGGGTAATTTTGTCCTTTAAGGAAACAGTTTTTTGGGAGAGACAATGCAGTCCGAAGACGGAAGTCGGAAGTCCGGAAATTGATGACGTGTTCAGAATAAAAGACTAGAAAGTCCAGAAGGAAATGAAGCGTTCAAAATAGAAAGACTAGAGAGAATACAAGGGTCAAGAAAAGAAGGAGACGAAATCAGTTGTGGACATTGCACTCTTTTCAACACTCGTTATTATGATCAAATAAATCTAAAGTAGACACTGCTATTAAATTATGTTGACATAACTTGGGTTGAATTGGAGTTGCCGCTGTTAATTGCTATTGATTACATTTTGTTATTTTTCTTGTCTAAGTTGGCTCATATCGCATTATTTCTTCCTAAGAGCCTTGCTCAGTTCTCTGTTGATGTTCTATCTATCCACTCACACCAGGGTATAAAATCGAGAGAGGTCATCCCCTAGATAACGCCAACCAAATCCAATTAACCACTTTTTAATGAAAAACTGCGAACTATTTTCCACCGTCGACATTCAGAAATTATTATGGAGTTATCTACGGGGAAAGTCGTACAAATGATTATTATACTGAGTAAATTATAAATGTTGTAAACTAAAGCGTGGATTTATTTCCTTTTCCATATATATAAGAATGGCACATATATTTCTGTCGAGTTAACTGCCACATAGGTAGTTAAATTACTGACTATAACAATTACGATAAGACAAAAAAAATCATCGCGTTAGTCACAATATTACGCAGAAATATGCGGATCAACTCCTTCAGAATTCTTGCTGTGTGTAATACTGAAATGCTATTTTTTGTTTGTATGTCCTTGAAAATGTTGACTTGTTTATACTGTTTGCGACAAAATGCCTTCTGCATATGTCGATAGAAATAGTATTTCTTCGCCGGTCTCTACATTTGTAGATACAACTGCTCTGGCGCTCTTATCATTACAGCCAGTATTTCCAAATTTGATATTTTCACTCTGTCTAATAGCTCGTCAATTGCCCAAGGAATTATCATTCGGATCTAAATTAATATGGTCGATCACAAAACCTTTTTCGATTAGTCCATGAAAACATTCATTTTGTGATCGTAATATCGTTTCAGCGCTCTATCTTGTTTACCACCATGTTGCACACACAACTGCGTTTCACTTCTAGCACCAACACCACCTTCAAACACGGTTTTGGTCCTAGACCCCCCCCCCCTTCGCACGCTTTGTGGGTGTAGTCCACAGAATTCACTTACATTCCTTGCTTGAATCATTGTATATATATATATATATATATATATATATATATATATATATATATATATATATATATATATATATATATATAAAATTATACTTCAATATATATTTGTCTTAATTTTAATATGGAGGAGTTTGAGGGATTATCTATAACTAAACCTTGTAAATCTAGATTCGATCTTGACAGAAGAACTCGTGACTAACGGATGCGATCTCTGGTACATAATGACAAAACTCTGATTAAAAGCATTCATCGCGCCAATAACGAATTTCGCGATGATGGTGCATCTCACATGTGGGCAACACTCAGAATCATGTGCAACATCGAAGGTGTTATGGATGCTACAATGAATGATCAACGAGTGGCGACGATTATTATCTCGACAATCAAAGATATTTCGTAGAGTAAAATTTATTGCGGAGCTAGACGATTCTTAGATTATCCGTGACAAACGTGACCCTCTTCTATTACACAACGGCGTTGGAAACGCTGTTGGAAAATACTGTTACGTTAAATAAAAATTAGAAACCAGGAATATTGACTGGTATTGACAAACCGTATTATGAATGAGCGTATCCCGTGATTTATGAATGAGCGTATCCCGTGACTGCAGTTATTTATGCCATATATCCGCTAAATAATAAAACTAGCGTTGATGATCTCAAACCGATGACTTTGTGTAGCCTAGCGAATTACAGTTCACAAAAGTTATCCGTGGAGACGGTTTAACAGATCTAAGACGTAATCAAAAATGAGTGGGCAGAAACAGTTAACGAATCCGGAGCGTCTATCAAAGATGTTGCTCAACTGGGAAAGAAACTAAAATTTCCAGTAATGATAAAAATAATAACCGGAGAGAATTTTGTACGAATCGAAATATAAATCGAAAGGAGCTGCGATAATTATCATTGATCATAATGCGCATGCGTGGACTTCGGCATTAATAATATTTCCACGAAATCAAACTGTTAAATTCTATAACGGTGATATGTTTAATTTTATCAAAAAATATCAGCAAAAGCGATCCTGTAGCAGTGTGGCTGTTTCACAGTTTCGAGGATGGAAACTTTGATCAGTTTGTACGGCCTATTGGAGATATTTATTGTACATAATCTCTCCACGGAAAAATTAAAATCATTCGTTGAAGTATACCCATAACGATACTGGGCAATTACTGAGCAATTGTTTTACCGTTCCGTCAGTTGCTGATAATTTTGCTCAGAAGAAAAATTCATGGAAATCAACACGGATGGAACTTCATGACGAAATAGAACGCAGTTGTGTGGAATACGGACACGGTGGATTGTGGAATACCAGATACGATTATAACGATGTTATCTCGGTTGATATGGTTGCATGTTATCCTGGAAGTGTTCTTGGAGTGGGAGAATGTTCTAAATACTTAAGAGATCTGGCCATGTAACACACGAGATGACCAGATTTGCGATAAACGGACCCTTACTAGATTTTGACCTGATTGGATTTGCTTGTATCGAGTCATTTGAATTTGCACCATGAAGCCTTCATCCGATCGTCGACTTTTGGGTTGGAAAACATTTTAGCGAACGCGGTTGTGCTCCAAGTTTTATTACGATATATACTTGATGTAAAACTATTGATATCGTTGATTGTAAGTGAAGCAACTATAACATATAGTTCACAGAAACAAGATTAGTTACCACAACAAAAGAAATATTCTGGTGATGAAAATCCTGATAAAACTGATTTTGAGAATAAAATAACAAAACATCTTGACACAAAACTTATTGGCAAATTTACGCAAGAAGGACCATATGATTATAAACGACATTGTACAAGATTAATTATAGACAATGCTGAACTCGATTTTATAATTATGAATACAACGGAGAGAAACACATTTATAAGTCAACGTAATGTTAACTTATTGGATGGAACTAAATTAGGTGTAACTGAGTTGCACTGATAGTGAGTCGCCGCAAATTACTCACTTAAGATCTTCAATGCTGGCGTACGATTCGATAAATTTATTAAAACTTTTTACGTGCGCAAGCTGGCCCACGTATATTTATCACGATATATTTACATGATCCTCGGTCGCGATATTGTGTACGTCTTGATACAATTAAGAAACAGTAGCAGGTAGGGTGGCGACCAACAATGAGTGTCCGGGTGGGTAAAAAAACACACATACAAATTTGAAAACACGAGCAAAAAGATAAAATAACAAAATGAGCTAACCCAATTAGAGAAAATCTCGGTGGGTTAGAGGCTTCTGTTGGACGTTATTGACCTGGTAATTTTATTTTTCGTAGGAAGCCTTATTTTCAAAAATAGACACTCCTAAAAATGGGCTGTTCTAGATCTGTGCTGCTGTTTCTTTGAAGTCAGATTTTACTGCATATATAGATTGCAAAGCATGATCATTTCAGTAATGAGAATAGTGTTCAAGTGTAATTCATTTTTATTTAATTTATATTTGAATTGTAGCCATTGCAACGTTGTGTGACAATATTTAAAAAAAGGAAAATTTTGGGCTGTGGAAATTTGAGTCCGTCAAACCTGTCAACTTTTTCAAAGCTAAGCAAGTATAATAACAAATAAAATGGTGAGTTTGGGAAATAAAATAGAGAGATTTTACGTAGCATTTTTTAAAAAATATCGACTGATCTACCGGGTCAAATAAGGGTGAAATTCTCAAACGTTGCCCCCCCCCACCTTGCCTCATTGTGCGATGGGACGCGCTATTTCTCCCTGTGACACGCCTTATCTTTCCCCAAGACATGCCCTCAATTTACAAATTCTGGTCAACTGTCTCTAAACTGCATAATAGCTAAAGGTTAGACTTAGTACACAAGCATAAGGCCAGGGTAACAAATTAATGGTTTATCTTTATCATTGCATTTATCTTGCGAAAAGGCCTGTCTTTCGGAAACTTCAAAGAAACCATGTGCTACGGTGTGTTTTATATAAACACCAGCAATTCATTTTAACAGTCACAAGTTACTGTACATATGGCAACTGTTTTTCCCATGTTTTGTATTACACCTTATTTCCTTACGTTTAAATCTTAAGACATGTGACACTGTTTACTAAATACAATATTGACTCTGAATTGGCTCTTTGGGGGCACATATACTGCGTGGCATATTTTGGTTTATTTCTTTTTTAAATTTAATGATGGTAATTAAAGTTTCCATGTACGGTAAAGGAATGCCAGGTGTTAACTGGCTGAGTTTCTTTGGCGCGAATGGAGATGCGATTTTTGTTAGCGGAGAAAATAACACAGTAATCATAGTGATCATTTTAGGGATTAAAATTCATTGGTGACACTTTTACTTTTTCAATTTGTTTTTACTGCAGTAGGGGTATAAAAAATCTGAAATTTACGTGAATAATGTTTAATTTTAACATTACCTTTACTGAAGAAAAAAAAACTTGGTAGTGTGATACTAATTATTTCGTCACTGCAGTATTCACAAGTGATAAAGTAGAATATGACATACGTGGATTGCATACAATATTTCTATTTATGTATGGTATGTTGGGATTTTTTTTTGAGAAATGAAAATTGACAGACAATATAATAATCGGGAGATCTCTGCGAAAAATCGGGATATATGATGAGATGGGGAGGAAGGTGTGGAAATACCTCCAAAATCAGGATGTTTTTCTCTCAGCTTGAGAGTTGACATATATGAACTGTCCGAGCTTGTGGATTTTCAGTCAGGGCTTGTGAGTTCATTTAAGTCACCAGCCGGGGGCCTGTGCCTAAAACTTTTCTTTAAGCGCTGACATGGTGTAGATTAATATACTGTTACGTGCGTAGGCTCTTTTAAACAGTAACAAAAAAGTGAACACAACAAGCCTTGTAAAAATTAACGAATAATTTATTTCCCTAACAAATGAGGCAAGAAAGAGAAAAAGAACTTCCGATTTTACGAATCAATTCCTAAAATAATCCAAGAATAATCATAGAATTAAATAATAGAAGTCCTAATAATAAAAATTCCTGATGAAACTGAGTTCAAATCCCGACGAAATCTTAAACGACGTATGCTGGTCACAACAAAAACACTTTGTCTTCTCAAGTGTTTATTCCAAGAATAAATTATTATTTCTTAATACATCAATGATGAAACTGGCTACGGCGCAAAACAGACTCCCGGATGTGGGTCAGTCCACTGGGAAACCCTAATTAATACATGTTATTTGTCATATACTTCAGGCATGGCCTCGAATTCACTTACGAATTTTTACTTTGAGAAAGAATTTAAAAAATAGAAAAAAGAAGTTGTTTACTTCAACTCATACTGATTCTGAATCAAGCTAAAAAAATAGGTCAAAAAATAGGTCATCATTAGATACAAAGATTGCATTATTAGTGGTTACGAAAAACAGAACTGAATTTCTGGAAAATGAATTTTCTGGAAAATGTGAAATCAATGAATAAAATTACATTACAATGGCATGTAATGGAGTACAAAAATTAGGACTAACAAATAAACAATTAAATTAAACCAAATATACATAACAATACAATGTGCATGAGCAGATTAACATACAGTATTCATGAGTGTGGAGTAACATACATGACGGGTAAATATACAGTATGCATAAGTGTATATTAATATGTAGTATGCTTAAGTGTAGAGTAATATAAAGTATGCATGAGTATATATTAATATACAGTATGGATATGTGTGGATTAACACATAAATATCCATGAAAGGGTTAGCATACAGTATGCATGATTATAGATTAATATACAGAATTCATGAATGTGGATTATTACACAGTATACATGAGTGTATATTAATATGCAGTATGCCTGAGTATAGATTAGTATACAGTATGTATGAATGTATATTAAAATACAGTATGCATTTGTGTGGATTTTAGATGAGATACATTTTACAATCACTAATTATTAAATTATTCTTCGTGTATTCTGATATTACACTGAAGAGTTGGTAATCGTAAATAGAATGTCATTACTACGTGGAAAACAAGCTATGAGGAAGAGAGACGGTTGTCAGGAATCTGGATTCTCCACCCCGTCTGTTGGGGCATAGTACCGACATTGGTCCTGTTTAATTATTTGCTAACCAGTCTAGTCTTTAATTAATGGAATTTATTTAATTATTCATCGGTCGGTGACTTATGTGCTAACTTAATACCTATAAATACATGTGAAAATACAGCAGAGAGAATGAACATACAAAATATTCAGTCAAAATAGGGCATACAAAAAAGTTGGCATTAGATGGCGGGGCTTGGGTGGAGGGGCCTGGAGTTAGGGAGGCTGAACAGGCCAAACATTTGCGACCTTAGCACGCCATTACCTAAATATATATTATCGGCCGAAAAATCATCATTCCGACCACCGCGTATTGAGGAAGAAGAAACAATTGGAAGTGGCCTTGATTTACGATAGACTTTGCCCCAACAACGTCCTCGCTGATGTTGATCGATCGAAAATTTCGACTGGTGGAAGACGAGTCGGTAATGCTTCCCACGATATCATCAATGAAGCATTTGCAATTTGCCTGCGATTACTTACAGGTGGTGTTGTGAACATCTACGTCTATAGGGCATTAATCAATGGAATTACCGACGCATTTGACATGGCCGATCTGGTAGTTAAAGACGATTCTCTGCGTGATTATCAGTATTGTTCCAATGAAGCACGAGAACCAAACCAACTTGGACGAAACAAATTACAAGTCCAATATATCTCCAGGTATTTCCTACCCGCCGAGACAATCGTTGACGTTCAGTGTAAACTTGTGAAAAATAACAATAGCATATGCAGCAAATGACTAATGTGGCTTTGTTTGTAATGGTATTGTGGCGTTATTTAAAAGTGCCTTGTATAACACCGATGGCAGACAAATCGAAGTATGACATACTGACGTCGATGTTGCTACGATGATACTCGGCCTTGCAAGATCTTTCGATGATTATTCACGATCTGCTGGTTCATCAATGATGTTTCTCAAACGATAACATCGACCACTCTGAACATATACAGTATAACGTAGGACGACCAAGAAACAATGGCAGCAACGCTGACGCCGATGTAGCCCTTTTAGTCATCGCAGTTAATCCCGAATTAAAGTTGGCATCTGCACCACGACGATCACATGTTAACGCCAATGATAGATTCAGCAGTGTGATACCGCTGTCACATATCTTCGGATTCTGTAGCCATGTTAGAAAAGTTATCTTTGCGGCAAAACGTATGGTTCGGTTAGTTCGAAAGGACACCACAACGATATTGCTGCAGCTATTGGTAAAGTGGAACTATGAAAACTTGCATTATGGATGTCAATGATGACACGATCAATCACTGAAGAACAACGGCTACTCTTTTTCATGGATAGCGGTGGTAAGTCGACGCTGTCATGGTTGAAAATGACCACAGACTCAGCCACAAGCACAGCACATTCATTTTCGTGGCAGATAGCGTCTCAACAGGGAATTTCAGCATCACGACATATATTTGCTGCATTTCAAACTAGCTCAGGATTGCAAAATCAATAAAGAATCTACATGGTGTGTGACTCTTTAGGGGTGTCTACGATTTAACTAAGAATAAACGGACAACAGAAACATCCGAAGACATCATACTAAACTTCGTACAAACAACTTAGCACAGGCGCATCATAGTTTCATGATATTCATGGGGCGTAATCAAAATATTGATACAGATCTGTATATGTTTCACCGTGAGTCGTCGTATCCGATCTATTATTTCTCATTGGTACATCTGGATTTGTTCAGATAACCTGTCATTGGCATACACTTACGAGCTGCTGTTAATGATATACCGGTTGGCCCTGATGGTTATAGAGCAATCTCTGTCATATTATCATAGAAAATAATGAAGCCCGAAGATGGTGGTAGACGAATGAAGGTCATTTATGCATCTGTGGGAAACATGTACTTCAATTGCAAATGATCATTCATAATTCAATAATTCATAATATTAGTATGTCATATCAAAACGTCAATGTTACTTTGACACCTGGTCAGATTAAAAAGCTACAATCAGCATCGAAGAAGAATTCTGGAATAAAAATATTACTGAAATCAACAGCGTTGCAAGGTCCAAATAGATTATCACTGACATAAAATCAGCTCAGGCACATTGATAACACGAAGAAATCAATGACCGGTATCAGACTTCATCTTTCTGTGACTGCCATTAATGATATAGTCAAGACTGGTGGCATATTTCCACTTCTTGTAGCTATACCAGCCTTGATTGCTACCACAGCTCCAGCTGTTGAAAAAGCTTTTGGAACTGCTTCCGGGATGTCATATACAAAAGCGACAGAACATGGTCTAAAGTTGTCACAAAAAGAGGACATGGTCTAAGACTGCCATGAACCTCCCCATTCCTGGTTCGAATGAGGTCTAAGATTACCAGGAATGTTTAGCTTAAACTCCCTATGTCCTCTGTTGATTTGGTCGATGCTGCTAGGAGATGAAGCATAAAACATTAGAGGAGTTTTCATGCGCGATCATTTAAGAAAACAACCAGATTGTATTGAAAATGGTATCTTTAATCTAGGTGGAAATTCCGTTCCAGGTACTCGCTGGGTTGCATATACTATTTTTTTATTTATAGATTTGTATGGATTGGCGCCACCTAAAGAATGTTTTGAGTGTATTAGTGGCAATTCACGAATAACGAACATACCGATCTGGTGGTGACGAATGAGTAAATGACACGGGTTCCAGTAAAATACACAGACGATACAGATGTAGTAAATGAATTACTGTATAATTGTTTTACTATCTTATGTGTCGTTGCTCACTTATGTCAGCAAAAATATTCACGTATGGAATTTTTTGAAGATGTTCAAGGCTCGTGTGTTGAATATAGACAGGGAGGTGTCTGAAATACTAAATATTATTCCAAGGACGTTATATCGATTGGCGTGGCTACATGTTATCCCAGAATCTTTCTTGGAATGGGCGAGTGTAAGCCTTATTTGAAGAGATTTGGGCATTTACAGATGAAATGAATCGAGTTGCGATGAAAGATTACTGGATGTTGATCTTACAGGATTTGCCAAGATTGAATCAAATTCAAATGTATTCAGAATTTCATTTGGTCAATACTGCTTGGCATGGTCGTCAATTTAACTTACCAGATCCAGAGATGATTGTCATGGACAACTGCGCAAAAAACAAACGTGGTTATGCTCCAATAGTACAATTGCGATTTATGTTTTATACGAAGCTATTATTATCGCAGAGAGTGAGTGAAGCAATAACTTCATATTGGCCACAATACGAGGTCTGGTTGCCAAAACCAGAAATCAACGACAAGAAAGACAAAGGAGGAAAAATTATTTGTAAATTTACATATGGAGCCTCATTTGATAATAAGCACTGTGTTCCAAGATTAATCTTAGACGAGACAGAACTCGAATCTTTAATTGCTGATACGGCCAAAAATGGCTTATTTGCCATTAACGAAAGAGCAAAACTACCAAATTGGAACTAAATGAGATGCTACTATCAGCTGCTAGGATGGTGATTCGCCGATGTAGGCTCATCTGAGATCTTCAGTGCTCGCTTATACATCAACAACCCTGTTATCGATGATTAATCGATTTCCTAAGGAAGCCTTTAGAGTAGCCACATATTTATTTCATACCAACGAGTCAAAATTAGGCCTGCTAGACGAACGTCTGATAATTGTAGACGAAGCTCCATGGGGACACTGGCGAGTACAAAAAAATGAGCAGAGTCTGCAGATTATTGACCTCTTCCTAAGTATTGCAAAAATGAACAATTGTCACAACCATCAGCAGCATAATCGGTTCAAAATCCCTTCTCAAGGTATGAAACGGTTCATCTTATCGGTTTTGGTGGGTCTGGTAAAGCTACACGTGCGTTAGATTGTTTAAGTCCGATAACCCAACCACCTTGTTAGTGTTAACCCCAAATCACCGACATGACAAGAAGATAAGAGAAAGAGGTATTAAGTCACATATTTATCAAACTTTTGGTCGATGGTGCGGTAATGCGTGAACTTCAGAAGGAATGGGCGAGAAACATATTCCTAAGATCATTTTCGGGGATGAAATATGTAAGGTAACTAAAATATTTTAGAAATGTTTCTTGATTGGCTGTCACCAGAATCAACGGTGATTGGCATGTGCTGCGATCATCGACAACCTCCCCCATTCACAAGAGAATCGCCGAGCGCCTGGTTAAACTGTAGTATGTCGATTATTACGGGAAAATGTTTGAGGAGCACAGATCCACCGGCGAATCATTGACGACGTTAGAAGCAACGATGACACTTAAATCCAAATAATTTCAATGTAAGTAGATTCGCACTGAGATTTCAGAGACTGCAATAGATGATATCTGGAATTTGTAGCGGTCTAATGATCTGATAGTTGCATCCAGGAAAATAGTTCAAGATAAAGTAAACTCACTGCATAAGGAGATAATTCCAGAGGTATCCCATTATGCTATCGCCCAGCAGATACCAGAGAAAAGAATACTGACGTTGAGTTTCCAAGATATTGTTGTTGTCCCCGCTGATGCATTTAAAAAAGATTTAGCTCAGCGATCATGCTGGACTCTTTTATATACAGTAACAATTTACTCATCGCAGCGATTAAACAATCCACGACACCAACATCTGGATTAACGATGGTCGTGTCGAATGGTCAAAATTGGTGTAGCTGGCATAATCAAGAGTTACAAGAAAGTCTCAACTACGCAGTATGGTTTATATTGTGGAGGATAAACAAATTAAAAAAACTAACGAGACTGCGGTAAGAAAAAAAGCTGTTATCAGCGAAATGAGACAACGACAAAACAATCACTTTGCCTGCTGTAACACACTAATGTCATGGTAATATTCTCCTTATGACCCATGCCAATTTACATTCGACTGTGTCAATAGTAGTTAAGTCCATACACGTGCGAATGTGATCCTGATCTGTCTTGAATGTAATAGACTAGCGAATTCATTCTGGTGGTAATTGTGTATCTTCAGGAATTACTTGTAACTGTTCACGGACGAACCCACATTGAGGAGCAGTCGAATCGAGTCTGTAGACTGCAGCCCACTGGAAATTTTACGTGTGATTACACTCCAAATAGGATCAGTTTCTCTTTTATTTGCATTTTAAAGCTCACCAGGTTCATAAAAATACAGAAATACCTGACCGTCACGTTACTAGGTAATGGTCTCTGCGAAAGAGTATCGCGCCGCTTAAACTGTGTGTATTTCTTCGCGATTGCATTGATGGGTGTCGTTGAAATTCCACGATTACATGTACTTCATTGTTTAACGAGATTATTACGCTTGGTAGTCCTGCAACCCATTGTCGTAATCTCGTGTCAATTGAAAGTTCATAAGCTTACTGATATCCAAACAAGCGCTCAGCAGAGTTCAATTAAATTACTCAACGGTTGTCTGATCGCGATGTATTGCGATGTCCCAGTCTGATTATTGACGTTATGTTGTTGCATTACCGATGATAATTCACCAATAAATTCTTTTCCAGGATGAACATGTAGCAATCGTGGCCATCGTAAACGTCCGCGTTAATAAATTAGTTTAAACGCAGTTTCAACTTCAGTTACTGTTTTAGTTAATAGAGGTCCTGCTTCTTTGTACCTATTCGCAACCTCAACAACCGTCAATACGTATTTGTTTGTACGCTAACGACTCTGTCGTTTGTGTTGCGATTACGTGTAGTGCCAGGTAAAACAGAATCCTGTGATAAAAATTATCTGCCTGGAGGTGCTAACATAAGATCGTCCATATTGAATCGTTGTTGGTGGCGGGAGATAAATTTGCCATATTGCCTGTCGGGCCAGACAATATGAGGCAACATTATTCCTGACACCTGCTACATCAGTGTGTTTTACTAATCGCCGCTCTACCTTTCCAGTGTCCTCTTGGACTATAATAAATCGACTCCATTATAATAATCATCGGACAATTAATTTCCAGCCACTACCTCTAGTTTACCACTCATCACTGACATTATCAGCTAACTGTCAAGCGATTCAGTTGAGATTTTTTTTTACAGACTTCAACGTTTGAATCAACTTGACATCTGAGATATGTCGCTGTTGATTTGTAAGCATCATGAACATGACACGCTTGATTAATCGCATTTATTGGATATTCTCCTGGACAGGTTCAGGATGATTTATTTCGTCGAATTTAATATCAAGTCTAGTTCCAAGGCCACACTAATTATATCCCGCAAGATGTTTCTCATCATAACATTTAGCCCATGGAGTTCCTGGAAATCTACTGAGAGCCTTAGCTATACCACCACCACAAGACGCCACAAATTTGTATTTTTCTGTGCACATTTCACGCACATAACTGTAAGTACACGATCTTTGTCGTTATTGTTTTTAATCCACTGGTATGAGTGACGTTTTTGTACCGAACACAATATAAACTCATACAATTATCATATTTGTACAACATGAATGTAATTGACATTTTCAGGAACCCGAGAGCAGGAGCCAGTGTAGCATCGTCAGGCATTACCTATCTCTATTCATGTCATCATCATTGGCCCATCTCGGTCTTGTAAAGCGCAGTTGTTACCTAGCCTCAAAATGAGATGGCTCACGTTAGACAATCTTTATTTAATTGCAACATCCGTGGAAGACCAGTGATGCTATAATGTTCTTAATTAATTCAATGAAAATGCAAAATGTTTGAAAAACTACGTTGACGGTGACGTCATCGAATTTATCACTAACATCGATGATGCCCCATCAGTCGATGATATTGACAGTATAATTAATAATCTAGTTGTATACGATTGTGTTATTATAGACAAAGAAACAAGTTCTACCAGAATATTCTCACGAGATAGACATTAAAACACGAACGTCGTTTACGTCACGCAACGATACATTCAGATCCTAAATGTGATCATAAATAATGCAATCTTCTGGTTGTCTTTAATGGCTTTGATATACATATACATCATGTTACAGTGACATGGATATGGTCAGGTTTCAAAACTTCATAGCTAATGATCAGGAACCCCCTGATGGATTCATTACAATAAATCTACAGAAATAAGGTTTCGCCTGTTGAGCCACCCTCACTCCAGCCCCCCCCCCCATATTTGGACAACGTTCTTGTAATCCTTATTTTGACCAAATATTTGTCTGTTCAGCCTCACTCCACTACCCTTGGTATTAGCTTTGTTTTGCGTGCATAATTGGTCTGCTCAGACTCCCTGCTGCTGAAATTTATCACATGCACTTGCTAACATATTTTTATATTTGATCGACTTAAGCTTAGGGCGTGAAAAGAAACGTACCGAGGTCTTATTTCACAAATTTTTTTTTTCTCTTCGACAAGGAATTTCACGAACGTCTAAGCAAGTTTTTCCAAACCTGTTTTGGCCGCGACCAATAAATAATAGTTTTCTGAGCCTCACCACCCCGCGTCCACATTTTGTTACGTTTTGTCACTCTAAAACGATCCTGCCAACGCTCCACAATCCTCCATTACGTCCTCGTGACCCGAATTTGGTTCGCGACAATGAGGTGGGAGTTCAAAGGTCTATTCAGTGGTCTCAATTTGTTACTGTACTGACCTCGAAGTCATTGACACCTAATTGCTTCCATGGGACCATTTAAAGAGACGCAATAACTAAGGAGCTCCTTTTTAATAAAAAATCGATAATATTAATAGAAATGATTTGTTTTGATAGCAAGGCGTCTAACGTCCACTTATATACATTCATCAAGGAATGTACTCATTGCCGATGTTTCAGATGAGTATACGTTACCAGTATTTAATGGCAAACTGTATTTTTATTGCAATATACAATATTGAGATTTGAAAATTAAACTGTTTGAAGTGTTTTATTTTGAGAGAAGAAAACTTATTAATGGCGCTATTCCTCAAACCTGGCATTCTATTTTAAGATCAGATACAAAAGAACCATTACGACCCGGATTATTAAGCTTCACATACAATATTTTGAAGAAGCGACGTGATCTTAAAATAGTTTACATTATTGTGGAATTAGTTTGCAATTACTTAAACATTGAGTCGGGTATCGTGTGCTACAATAACTCGATCCATGAGAGATGGAAATGAATACTTCACACAGTAACGGAACATTCAGTAAAATACTGACAATATAACGTATGGAAAAAATGATATTTATATGCACAGATATCACATCTACTGGGTTTGAATTTTGACATGGACGTATCAATCGGACTTTTTATTTATTTATTTATTTATTTTATTTTTTTTAATTTATTTATTTATTCATGTTTTATACATGATTACTTGCAGTTGTAATACACAAATGGATAAAGAGACTAACATTATATATTGCCTTTTGAAAATAGACCTTTCTACATTAGGATATCCAAGGTTTCACGTATACGGAAGTATTAAAATGCTTTATTTTGCATATATTTTGTCATTTCATAAGATATCTTACACAGTTTTAATTTTTATATTGTTATAGATATGTCAAAGTAAGCTTTACTGTTTAAATCTTTTTTCTCTTTATGAGGGTATTAGTTATTTATATTGATTTTATATTATGTGCTTGATTTTTGTCCATGTTCAGAGGATAGAGTTTTAATCTACGTGTTCTTTTGTCATGTTTTGTAAGATATTTACTCAAAATTGACTTCAAGACCTAACCTTGGCATGTTCTATAAGTGAACTTGTTTACAATATTTTGGAATTTTTTTTAGTTATTCATAAAATGATATTGCCATATTGGTCAAGGGAGGAATGTATAAAGTAAGTTTCGTAAAATCTTTATATCCTTTTGAAATCATTCTTTGGTAATCTTTGATCAGAGCTTGCAGTTGTGTTCAGATATGATTTGAGACGAATTATTTGTTTAAATTATTTGTCGGAATTGCAAAGCGCACTTTTTTCTGTTACATAGCTTAAGGCCATATAATGATGTGCCCAATCAGTTCCGTTGATAGAAAATGCAAATATTTGTCATGTTTCTACCCGATACTCATATTCCTAATTTATACGGTATCTTATGAACAGGTTGCAGTCTGGTAAGGAGAACAGTACCAGTGAAAAGGTATATAGAAGTTAATACTGCATGGGGTTTTTATATATAAAAAAATGTCAGTGTCTCCAAAACTTGTACAATTCGTCACCGTAAGCATTATCAATAAACATGTTATATGGTAATGTATAAGCATTAGCAATACATATTTTACACTGGAAGTGCATTCTATATATTAGATTTTACATCCCGCAAGTCAACTTGCTGAAATAGAAATTATCATATGCTTTGTGACATTGCATTAGAACACGCGTTCATATGTATATTCAACTATGTATCCTTTCCATATCTATGCGGCTTTATTGTTGAGCCCAATGTTTGCAGACTTTGCAACATGTATTTTGGTGTCTAACTGTATTCCAGATTGAAATCAGTGCTAAATGTTTTTAGAAACTCACTAAATTAAAGTTGGGGTTGAGAAGGAAATTCTCTCGTTTCCTGTGTTTTAATATCGACCGATGAATATGTATTCACCAGTCGAATCGTCTTATGTTACTACGGGCATTCGGGTCATTTCGTGTCATTCCGCATCAACTTTCAATCTAACCCCTCCTTAGCAATTAATAGATTGCTGAAACTGTTTGAAAAGAAGATTCGCTCTGACAAGAAAATAAGTTGATGTAACAAGGTTCGCATTAGTACCTTCAGTGTTCTACATCCTGTGACATTGGATAATGAGTCAAAGATAATCTTAAAATCCTTGATGGCGTCAGTTCCAAATGGATTGTCACATTCCTGATATAACTGGTTTCTAATCACGAGGATGTAATGCAGCGTGTAATTGCTTCGTACTTCATATTACCCAGCTTGGACAGACTTGACTCCGCTCCCCAAAAGTAAAGTAAAAACAAACTGAAAGGCGACGATGTATCAGCAGGCAGGTTGAATATAATTAATATTCGGTCAGAATATAAGGTTTATAATAAAGTTGGTTATACATAGGTGGGAGGCAGCTGAAGACAGATAGGCTGAATAGGCCTTACATTCGAGACCTTATTTAGTGAAATAAGGTTTATAATACAATTGGAGGTGGGATGGTGTGGGAAGACCACTTCGCTTTAGGGGTCGTAAAAGTAACGCTTACCACAAGATCAGTGCTTGCGAAAAATCTCACATATAATTGGGGGTTCATAGACGTTTTAACGATTTTAATACACCAGTGAACGAAATAACCGTCCGATGGTATAACCGTCTCTTGTTTAAAACCGGTTACGAGTTTATAATGGTTGTCACTTACGGAAGATCTCGCGCTAGAGTTACGAAATCTGGTCCCGATACGTTGATTTGCAAATTATGCGACACTAGATGAAAATGATCTTATGAACCTCGATGAGGTTGGCAAGAATGAAATTGTTGTTTTTCAGGATCATCATGGACGGCTAAAGACACATACATTTTTGGGTTGGTTGATATTGTCCGGCGAGTTTTAGACGCTACCACCGATAATATTCTGGTATTTACTGAATCCGGGAAACTCAGGCACTCAAACCTATCACTCGGAAGGATCAGAATCGAGATCAAGTATCGTGTTGCTAAAGACGGCGGTACAATGACTGGTGAGCGCAGCATGAAGAGAAAGAAAATTGTTCTCCGGAAAGAACCAGTGTCTGAAGATGACGCCGTAACGAAGAAATACGTGTACATTAGCGAATCCACCACTGATAATAAATTAGCCACTTTGCGAACTGAGCATGATAGCCAATATAAAGGGTGTATAGGTCTGCGCAGAAACTTTCAACGACTTAATAAAATCACCTATGATTTCTTTGCAATTCCAATGGTCCTGAACGTAAAGCTCGCTGCCGAAATTAACACAAAACACGGCGATCTAGTGAAGATTAAAAAGTCAATCACATCTATCAACGAATCGCTCGCAGCTATATTGGGCAAAATCTCCGACGTCGTTGAACGCGTCATATAGATTGAAGCGGGTGTAATTCATACGAACCCCATACTCAACGCGGTATACATGGCGGGGTCAAGTTCAGCAACATGATCAAAACAAAATAACACAATCAAACATACCACTGAGGTCACTGGAGTGGGTACAGGCTCTCAGTGTTTAGAGCTGCGAAATTTGCTATATTTACGATATATACATGGCGTCATTCACCCGATACATTTTCTGGAACCGGGTCAGTCGTTCTATATCAAAATACCAAGACACCATGGATATTGGATCCCAAGGACAAAAAATAAATTCGGCATTGCACTTGTGGTCTCTTGAATTCGTCTCAAAAACTTCTCAACTGATTACTTAGCATTCATATAATGAATCGCCATACTGACACCCAATCTCACACAGGCTTTCAGATATGATCAAGAATGTGCATGGCAAGCATTCCTGAAACATATCGACACGCACACGACATAAAATATAGTAGGCACGTTGTCGTCATCGACAATGTTGTATACCTCGGTATTCGCAGAAGTCGCTTAGACAATTGCGTTAATTTGTACTTTATCAGCGACGTACGTGATCACGCAGTAATAGGAATCGGTGTTGCCGTTATCGCCGGTGATGATTAATTTTTTAGTATCATCGCGACAAAATGGGGCAAAAAAATTAACATGAACTAACATATCTATTATAAAACACATTGCACGCGCATACACAGCTATCGTCGAAGACAACATCGGGGTTGAACGACGGTGTAATATCCGACGACGAGTTTATTGCAATAAGCAATATTTATCATAACACGCTTGTGATTTTGACAACGTCGATTAGACCACATTTAGAATCTGTGTAAATACTAATGACAGAACATGAAAATCTTACACAATCATTATTAGAACAAATTGTCACTAATAGAACGCCATGAAAAACCACAATGGTATAAGCGACATCAAAGGAATTTGATATTAGTTTTCCTACCCCGATGAAAGCACCCTGATCCGCTTACGGATCAAGCAGAAGATTTGAAATCGCGCTGGTACTATTACGAGTTTAGAATAGTTAGCATAACACGACATAAAAGTCATTCGGTGGATCACTTACCAACAATTAACTGGTAATCAAGTATAAAACCAAAGAGGCCTCTTGTCCCCCCCCCCCCCCACGACAGACTGGAATGCCGATTACATTTCAACAGACTCATATCATATCAAGCAAATCCAAGATGAATTTCAACACAGAATTAAAATTATTACGGAAAAAAGAAACAAAGATTGCTATAACAGTATATGAACCATCGCCGAGTGCCACCATTGAAATATCAACACCAGATTACGCTGGTGATATATACAATTCATCGATCAGAATCGTGATGGGATGGCGGTTAGATCTGCCGGTTTATACTGGACAACCACAACTACAAAGACAAAGATCTCATTATTTATCACACAAACAAATATTTGCAAAACTTCCAGAAACACTATCAAAGGATTTATGATCAGGTATACTATTCTACGCATGGTATCTGGGTGGAAGTTAATGCAAGTGATAAAAAATATCTGGAATGAATATATCTTGAAGAAACACTAACATAACCACTGTTAAAAGAATAGCACGTGAGAGGGTTTCTAATAAAACACTAACATAACCACTGTTAAAAGAATAGCATTTGAGAGGGTTTCTAATAAAACACTAACATAACCACTGTTAAATGAATAGCATATGAGAGGGTTTCTAATAAAACACTAACATAACCACTGTTAAAAGAATAGCATATGAGAGGGTTTCTAATAAAAAAGAGTGTCAGAATATACAAATACACAACATGATCAGAGAAATCTACTGGAGCAATAGGGACTTGAAAATCCGAATGATGTTCTTAAACAAAATCATTCAGAGAATATAACATATGAACCCAGTGAAATCTGATGCAGAATTATTTTTAAAAATCTGCGATAGAAACTTTCAACGGGGTCTTATACTCTCACATAACTCATTATGTAAAAAATTGTTTTCTTTATTATTTTAAGATCACAGAAGATCAGGTACTGATTTTCAAGTTACTCGTACTTGATATGGATATTGTGGTGGTCGTCATATATCACCGTGTGTGGTTAATATTGCATCGACGATATCAGTGAATCTTGGTTGTGACGCCGTTGATGACAATTATCAAGCAGATCTTAGAAAATCTAAACAGGCTCGAAAAGGATATATATTTACAGCTTTTCTCCTGAAGTTCCTACTGGTCATTTGATTGTATCAGTGCCTGTTAATCCTGAATATTTACAATGTCTAAATTCATCATTTTCACGAATAAATTTTCGTCTGACTGATCAAAACGGGCATTTATTGGATACTCGATGTAACTAATTAACCTTGGAATTCGTATGTACGCGACAGACCATGAAAGGTAAAAAACAGTGAATAATAAAAAAGAATCTAAATTAGCGAACAAAAGACATTTTTGTTTTAGTTGGAGTGCTTGCAATTTAGTGCTTTTCATTCTGATTCCTTGGAGAGCTCGTGTTCTGAGGATTCCACCATGAATTTCTGTAGCCGTTTCACAAGCGGAACTAACATATTTTTTGCTTCATATTCTTTAGTGTCACAGAATAAGACAAGAAGTAACTTGGTTTCGCCTTTGAACTATTAAACATTTTTCGTCGTACAAGCGTACAACGTTACCTAGGATGGATAATTGTTTTTCTAAGCAACAGAACCTGCATGTATCTTGTCGTAGATGGCTTGCACTGTATGCACGGGTATTTTACCCTGACTAATACTTTCCTTTGGATTTAAGGCAAGTTCCATTTCTAACTGACACATTGGTCTTTGGATCATGTCAAGGAGTGAACGTTCTCCATTTGTTTTTCTTCAGCAATAGGGATAAGTGTTACATGTGTATTGTATTCGATATGTGATGTGTATTCAGTTTTTAATGTCGTATCTTGAAATTATGCCTATACTACTACGCAAATTAGAAACGTTGTGAACTTTGAATTACAAGTTGCTATTAGAGTTTAATTTAGTAGCATGTATCTATAGATTTTAATTCCGAAGAGAATATAATGACCAGTTTGATTTTTGGTGCAGCTGTTTAGGGCTGTCTGTAGCTGTCTAGGACTGTCTGTAGCTGTCTGTACATATGTATATACGTATGTCTGTGCGCATGGTCGATCCATGAAGGGTGGGCGTGGCCAATACAAGTTTGCCAACCCAATTTTGGAGAACTCTGTGCTGTCGGTGCGTATGTGTGTGAAGGTATATCAGGCTATCTGTCTGGCAGTCTGTGTGTCGATATGGAAGATGATATAACCATCACGGCTATACGAAGTCGAAACTGCTTGTTTGTAAATTGAAGATACCTGCATTTATCGTTGTTTTACGGAATATGCTCCCCAAATATTGTTTCTTCCGTTACTAGGCAGGCAAATTATTGGTAAATTTAAACAAGGAACCTCATCGCATCATCGACACCTGTTGTACACGATGTATTATCGATGAGGCTGAACTAGTTTTATAATGAAAGACGTAACGAGAAAAATCACGATTGCATATACAGAGCGTATTCCTGAACGATGGAACTAATCTGGATACTATTGTGCGTTATTATGATGGGAATTCGCTACAATATACTCATTTAAGATCTTCGATGCTAGCGTATGTTTCCATAAATCTAACATCAGTGATCAACAGATTTCCTGATACAGTGATAAATGGACTCCATTATTATAATAATAATCGTCTGATTAATTACTAAGCCCCTAACACTAATTCGCCTTTCACCGCAAATCTTATCAGCCAATTAGCTAGTGATTCTCGCAGATTTTTATTTTTTTAACCAATTTTATCATGTACATCAACTTCATGTCTGCGATATGTCATTGTTGTAAATCTGGACTTTCATACGCGACATCATGAACATAACAAGCCTGATCAATGGCATTCACTGGAGACTCTCCTGGTTTGGTTTATTTGGACCTTTGTATTTCAGCCATATTTTTATTCCAGAAATCATTTTCGATGCTGATTGTAGTTTTTTAAGCTGACCAGGGGTCAGAGTAACATTAATATGATAACACGTCATTATAATATCATGGGTGATGTAATTACTGATCGTATCCGCTTTCCCGTGATAAAGTCACATGTTTTCCACTGGGGCATAACTGACTCTCATTTGTCCACCAACACCTTCTAGCAATATTGTTTTGTCCGTGTGTATAACGGCGATTGCTCTGTAATCAGTAACACCAGATGGGAGTGTACTTACTCGAGCTCAAAAATGTATGTCAACGACAGATTGCATAAACAGATCCAGTGTTCCAGCTAAATGTAGTAGGTCGGATACAACGTAGACATATCTGCAAACCAGAATTAATATTATGGTCATGCCCCATGAATGTCATCAAATAATAATATGCACGTGAACTGTGATTATTTTCGAAATCAAGCAAGACTTCTTCAGATGGTTCAAACTGTCCATTTATCCTCAAACAAACCTCATTAACACCAAGTTTGTCAACGATCATATGATTTCGTATTTGAAAATTATGTCGTCGGATATAATGAAAAGCTATAAATACATGTCTTGGGGATGAAAGACCCTAAAGTGATGACATGCAAATGTGTCAACAGTTGTGATTGTGATCGAGGCTGTAGTCATCGTCAACCGTGACACCGCTGATACGTCGCCTGAGTCTATAAAAGAGAGCAGCCGTTGTTTTACAGCGAGTGATGGTAATATTATTTGCAGTTTCACTCTTCCAAGCGCCTCAGTTGCAACTGGATCAATTCCGTCAGCGTGCCAGATAGCATTGTTGTTATTGTCTAACATGTCTGCAGAAACCAAAAATATTGACAATGGTATTGCACAGCTACATCTCTCTTGAGGATCAATTTGATTCTAACGTGCTGCGAATCCCTGATTATAGCTGACATTTACAAAGGAACTTTCAACATTGGGACTCAGAAAAGTATAAGTCTGCCTTCTGCACGATCAGCGGTAGGTTTGCAGACATCATTGATTAACAAGCGGACCGCGTATATTCATTGGAATATCTTGCTAGACCCAACTTTGTCGTGGCAACGTCAAAGTCAATATAACAAACCTCAATTTCTCGACTGTCAATAACATATCGTGCATTGCTTAGTAATGCCATAATTCCGTTATTAACAAATGCACCTTGCGCATCACCATAGGGATCACTATTGGCTTTTACAAGTCTACCCTGAACTTCAATGAATGCCGCGACGGTTAATTATATCGATGTGTCCCGGAGTTGTAGTTCGATTGGGTTACTCTGATTTTGTTCTCGCGCTTCACAGACTCATCCTTTCATACTGGTGCGTCCATGTCAAATGCAGGATCCAATACACGTCTGAACGTTTTATTAATATTTGCTGTTATATAAAATTACACAACATCATCGCTAGCGATGAAGACGACGAGATAAACCGCTACCCTCTACCAGATTTGCAGTTATATTCCGAACTTTTCCACCGGCCAATTCATTTAACCATTCATTTGCAACTTGCTAGTCTATCCGTGATTGCTTAGAACGCTTTACTAGCAACATCACCAACAGTACTAGTAACCTTATTATGAACAACATCAATGGCTTTCATTCCTAGTTCCTTTGCATTCGGGATAGCCTTTGGGGCTCCAGTTCTGAATAGACGCTGAACAACATCGCCGAGTCCATTTCCGTAACTTTATATGTTGGTCATCGTGAATGTATCACCCTGACCATCTCAGGTCCACGTTGAGAGTTATGTATTATCATATTATTTTCTAGTCACGGATTTAATTGCATACCTGGTCATTGTCGAGATTCGTCTCTATCGAGAATAGTCACTTTAGTAATCATCGGTGATTTCGTCGATGAGGGCCGATAAACATTAGTAACCATGATAACACCTGTGAATAATCGCTGACAAATAGCAACTGCCTCATTAATGTTCCTGGGGAATTATTGCCGGCTCGTCTTCCACCGGTACGAATTTCTATTCTATCAATATATGCATTGCCGGGAAATAAGTTAATAAGACCGCTATTTCGTGTAGCAATACCACATCCAGTATCCCGCTTCGACAAAGTTACGCTCGTGTAGAACGTAATAAAACTGGCTCAAAAGGTAGAATCATGAACCAGATGCATGGCAGTTGTTTAACTATTACCCTTTTAGCCAATTATATTTCGCCGTTAACGCGTGTGTCGCCTAGTCTGGATAATTTGAAAATCATTGTAATGTGTATTCGTTTTGAGTGGAGTTTGATAATTCTTCTATGGAACTGAATTACTTAAGTTTAATAGAGTTAATGATAAGTAGATCATACGGTTGCGTCTATCATTGTTTTCAGATTAATAAAGGAATGTTTCGCAGAGTCGCAAATACCGCCCCACTCAGTAAAATAGGGCTCGATGGACCGGAACTTTGTCTCGGCAGGCAATATTCTCGAAATTCATAGGTTTCGGAGCCCCCTTTCGGAGCCCATAAATTCAGTTTGGTCTAACTCAGAAAAATCAAGTATAACTTTATGAATAGAAAACTATTTCAGGTGTAAAACAGCCATTTAGTATGGTCGTGTACATTCAGAGAGGGAAATAGTAGAAGGAAATCGAGGGTCAAGGGTGAGACGAAGTTTGGAAGTACTTACCTTGTCTCTTTTATAGTATGATAGACAGGGTTCCTACGTCAAAACAGGTCATGGGGGTAATCTGAGGCAATTTTGTCACTCGGTATGATTAGTTTACCGTTATATTATTGCTTTTTTCAACATCAAGTTTGCGTCGATCACATGTATTCCCTACACTACGTCACTTTCGTTTTGTCTTAAGGAAATTACCGAGCGCGAAATCGGCTAGGAGCGTGCTGCCTGCAGCGTTAAATAATCGATCTTTTGTTGTCATCGATTTCATTAATGATGAGATATTTGACATAATACCTTTACAAATCACATCTAGAAGACTAAATGTATGACATAAACGAAGTTGTGAGTACACTTGTTGACCTTTAAATAAGCGATTTATAAACCATCATATAAAAAATATTTTAACTATCTTAACCTATCACATACAACATCAGTCTTAATCTAGATACATACAACATACAAGTTGCACATATACAACACCAATATCTTTGTTATCTTATAGTCGAGCTTGACCTAGACACGCAATATTCCTAGGATTGTCAAGATCGACTGATTCCTCAATTTATAGAAGATAAAATATCGTCAGTGGTGTTATTCGAATCTATAGTGATTTGCCCTTAAGATGCGCTATCCATTATACCACGAACGCTTGTTTTATTTATATTTCGGAACTCTATTATAAATGTATGCACTGCTGAGAAAACCCCGGAGTGAATCCCTCATCTCCAGGTATTAAACACTACATCATGTTAAATTCTGCCCGCCCACCGATCGATAACATGACTTGCGTTTTATACCTGACTAAAGTCTCCAGTCAGGGTAATACATGAAAAACAGGGTTATTTTACGACCAGCGTTTTGATTTCCTCCTGAGAGTATGTGAAAACCGTAACACAGAGACACACAGAAATCAAACGTCTTACCAGAACCACAAGTTCGTAAAACACCCCGGTAATCGTTTTATTTATGAGTATGGTTTCGAAGCTCTGGATTTGTTGCCACCGCATGGAATACAAAGTTCAGAATTTTCTCTAACACCATTACCGAATTTCAGGCATGGTTTTTGTCATAAAATTCCTACCAAACACATGCCTGATGATAGCCCCAATACTCGTAATATCATGGTTTTCCACACAGAGTTGTTGATCAATCATGAGCCATTTGCAATGTTTCTGTAGTCATGACGTCAATATGTATTAATGTAGGATAATATATTTGCCTTAAGTATATAATGACGGAATGGAGCGCCTTTATGATGAAGAGTTTGCAATATTAGCTATGATCAAGTCCTCCCAGGCTAGGTTCGAGTTTGACAGATTAACCGATAAGGAAAAACACCACATAATACCAAATTTGCAATTACGCAGTCGTATTCGCGAAGCCAAGGAGGAATTTGGGGATGATGAAGCAGCGCACATTTGGTCAACGTTTCAAATTGCTTACTATGATATTTTCAAGGATACTACAATGAACGACAAACAAGCAATGGCGATGTTTTATTAACTTTGACGAATGAAGATACTTTCTTTAGAATCGAATTTATCGTTGTCGTTGGTGGCGTTGTCGTTGACGTTTTAACTTAAGGTGACGATGACAAAGATGGATTACCCGTGATAATGTAACGCTGTTCGGAAATCTCAACATAACCAGGATGTTATCACGTTATGAAAAAATTCTAGACATGGGGTACTGACAGTTATCGACAAGCCATATTATGATTGATCATATCTTCTGACATAAGATTTATTCGTTAAATTTACATAATAGTGATGCTCTTTTAACGATGCGGACTGTAAACAAGAGTAGGACCAACGATCAGATCGTAGAATCCAAACACGATTCTAAACTTTCTAGGCCAAAGAATCGCAGAACATTTCTTGCACACGTCACGAGGAAATGGACTAACAGATCAGCGACGCAAAACAATAAACAAATGGGCCAAATGTGTCAGAGAGAATGTAGCAAAGATATCGCTGACTTAGAAAAAAGTTAAAATTCCCGATAATGTTAAGGACAATAGTCACTGAGATCGTGTGCACCCCTAATTATCAAATCAGTGACACCCCAATAGTAAAATTTGACCACAAAGCCCATGCATGAACCACGAACATAAAAAAGTTCCGCACTGAACAAATGTTATATTTTACTACATAATATCAATAAAGAAGTTCCAGTGTCGGCCTGGCTACCAGATGACGAATATCGTCAGGACTCGCCGGGGGTGAGGGTGGCAGCACACCATGGATTGGATCAATGTACGTTGCCATCTGGTGAACGTTATCGGACGGAATCTCTTCATGAGCAAATGACGTGGGTTGCACTAAAATATTCAAACGGTACAGACGTAATAAATGAATTACTGTATAGTTGTTTTACTATCTCATCTGTCGTTGCTGACTTTTGCCGTCAGAAAAATTCATGGCGATCAATACGTATGGAATTTCTTGAAGATGTTCAGGGCTCGTGTGCTGAATATGGACATGTAGGTCTCTGGAATTCTAAATATGATTCTATTGACGTTATCTCGAATGACATGGTTGCATGTTATTTTATAAACTTTATTGGAATCGGTGACTGTAAGCCTTATTTTGAGAGATTTGGGCATCGGAAACATGTAATGACTCGATTTGCGATAAATGGCCCGCTGTCGGATTTTAAATCTTACCTGATTTGCCTAGATTTATAATTTGAATTTGTAAAAAAAAAAAAAAATTATCCTGTCATTTCTGCTCGGTCTGGTCGTCATTTCAACGGACCAAATCCCGACAAATATTTTATCGATAATGGCGCAAAGAATAAACGCGGTTGGGTTCCAATAGTGTTATTCCGATTTATGCTTGATGAAAAGATAATGTTATCGCTGACAGTGAGTGAATCACTATTTTAACATGTACCACATAAATTGTCTGGTTGCCAAAACCAGAAAGCAACGACAAGAAGGAAATATCCTTTGCAAAAGACTTCGGCCGAAAAATTATTGGTAAACTTACACATGGAGCCTCACCAGGCAATAATCGCCGTTGCACAAGATTAATCATTAGACGAGGCAGAACTCGATGTTATAATTGCTGACAAGGCAAAAAGGTGTATTCGCCACCAGAAAAAAGTGCAAAACTACCAAATAGAACTAAGTTAGGTACTGTTATCTGCTATCCTGATGGGGATTCTGTTTGCTTATTTGAGATCTTCAGTGCTACACGGGAGCAGAAGGAGAAAGTTGTTAAGTCTCATGCATGTCACAGTTTCTTTTGATGGTGCGTTGATGCGTGAACTCTAGAAAGTTTTGAATTTTATATCTGAAAACAAATGTGGAGGATGTAATATAACAACTCTTGAATAAAATGTCACCTAGACCCATTCTTCAACGGGGATTAAACCTGTTCTTTACTGCTGAATGGTGCGCTTTGTAATATCATGAATAAACGAAGTATAAAATAACATTATCAAAGAAAATGATTTAGCTATTTCTGATTGTTCCAGACAAAACTCACCAAAACCATGGCACGCCAAATCAGTAAAAATGAATGAGCTGGAGTAGGCAGGATGCAGAGATCGTTATTTGAGCTAGAGAGGACGTGCTGGAGTTTCCGATAATCAGTTGCATAGAAGAGTTAAATGATATTGTGTGTGTGTGTGTGTGTGTGTGTGTGTGTGTGTGTGTTATTTGGATTTCAACGTGGCTTTGACAATTTTTCAGTCATATCTCTACGATATCTGCAGTGTGGCAGTTTATAGTGATGTCTAGCACTGGGGCATCATGTCACATTATCCTGACATCAGGCCGACCAGTCCGAACACTAACCTCATAATGCTGTGCGCCAAACGAGACAGCTATTGGTACAATTTTTCTAAACCTTGGTATGACTCATCCAAGGCGGGTTAAATGATCGACATTTCTCTATCAGGAAACTGTAAATTAAGGTTTACAAAAGTATCAGAAAATTACTTTCTGAGAATCCCAGTAAAATTCACTTACTTTATTATTTCATACAAGTGCATTCCGAAGTCATACAGTGGTGATCCGAACCTGTGGCAAACAGGGAAAATAAAGTACACAATTCCAGACAACCATATTTATTTAAAATTGGTTTTGTCGATACATAGAATTTGTTGGTATATTTCATGTTTGCTAGTTAAAATCCGTGCAAAATATAATGGTTGTCAATCGATGCGAACAATAAATGCAAATATTATGTGACTAACCTCTGTCCCTGGTCTCTGTGGTTACTGTCATTATAAATGAGGCAGATACAGTAGTTCATGAAAGTGAGGATGTGAGAAGTTTTGTGTTTTTTTTCATCTCTCGGTAAATTTGACTTAGTCATTCGGTCATCTTGCAAGTGCTTGTTAGTCTCCTCAAATCAAGTCAAATTAACTCGACTCAAAAACACAAATGTCCTCACATGCCTCGGTTTCCTTAACTACTAAAATCATTCACATCAAAGTTTGCTTGTAAGTTAACTATTATTAATAGATCTTTTTACAGGAATAAACCAATTCAACTAATAGCATTTGAATCACTGGGCTCAAAAGAAATTCACCTCAATAAGAAGCCTCAACGTGTACTGGACATGCTTCTAGTATTATAGCAAGCTGCTACAAAGACAAACGAACTAACAAGTTTCACTACATACGCGATCTTATTGGGATTTTCAATATGAAAATGAAAAGGCTTAAAATGTTTTACCCATGGTTCGGTTGTTCTTAGAGGGGTTTTCCCCGGGTTCTTCGACCAACTCAAAACTACATCAATTTAAAATATTTTTGTTGGCAAACGAGCTTTGCCAAGGCGGGCATAGTGTTTTTGTTAGCTGTTATAATATTGTTTAGATACAATTTTCAACTTGTTATAATAAAGATTAGATAACTTTATGTAATATTGTTTAAATACGACTTTATTGCTAAACAAATATGATTTAATAACTATATTAAATTGCAATCGACCTTAAACAATTATTGGCAATATTTCGATCATTAATATTAGCAATGCTTTTATTGGGAAAAGCACCTTATTACTAGTATTTGTTGTAAGTTAATGTTTGTTACGTATTAGTACTGTAATTTCCACGTGATGCTTTTTCTCTGCTAGCGCATATTTAGTGTTATTCCATCTAACACCACTATCAACAGCATATGTCTTAATTCCTTTTTTTTTACAACACCATCACCTGTCATTATAGAATACATTTTTCTCCTCAGCCCTGCAAGATCTTTCACTGGAACAAAAGGTTTGTTTTTATCCTTGAACATTCCAATGACATTTTTCTACTTATCCATCTACAGTCCACTGAGACCAGAGTAATCGGAAACCTTTCTGAGTACGTATCTTCATAAAGACCGTTTGTGCATATTTATTAACACAGCAAATCCGTGTCAGTAATTCTGCTGTTGGGTACTGCAGTTTAATAATATTATAATTAAAATTGTACACGTGATATTAAGACAATTCCAAAATTGCAGCGCCAACATAAATCAGCTTTTTTAGGTTTAGATGTGTGTGTGTGTGTGTGTGTGTGAATCGCGACTTAAGATTCATGAAATAGTTTTTAATAGAAGCAAAGTCGTAATTGGTAACAAGTTTATCTCGTATGGTAACATTATTAACAAGCTCAACATTAAAACGTTTCCGAATGTTTCTTTGTCTAATCAAACACAGTAATCTTATATAAGGTGGATTATTAGCCAAACCATATTTTTGTACTTATTCGACAGCATGAGTTTTACCCCCTGATCCCCCCCCCCCCCGGGTTAGCCTCAACATATTTTTTTAAAACAAATTTGTTGAGGCAACAAAATCGATTTATCGATTAGCTAACTCAGGGATCTATCAAGGAAATCACCATCGTCGTCAGAAAACTAGGATTTGCTCAGAAACTATCCATTTTTATAAGACTACTGCAGTTTTAATATATTTTTTCACACAAACGTTGACATAGCCAGTCGAGATATTTTTAACGTCTCATCTCATAGTTTCCTCTACAGTAATATCTCCCACATTTTATATTTAAATTTACAGAGCATCGTATTTCATATTTCACAACTCTGTTCGGTATCACATCAACAAGTAAATCACTCTTGACTCGAAGGTCCTGTATCAGATCTAACACGATGAACTTTTCCCCTCTGTGATAAGCTCGACGCTGATTGAGAATTATGTTGTTGGTTGCTATTGCTATGTTACACAAAGTGATTTTATTCTCGTATTTTGGCTCGCTCTTTTTCTTTATTGTTGATAATATAATACCTGCTCCTGACACCATCATGGATGATGCTATTTCCAATATTGTAAGTCACATAAGAAAGTAGTTTAGCACGCCTGTTATTTGGCAGTAATATTTTCTTGCGCGTCTGACGCACTAACGTTTTTATGATAGTACTTGTAGTATTTAATAAGCTAATCCATGTCGTTGTCTGACAGACCTGATGATATGTGACTGAGTTCGATTATTTCTTCCTTTTTTGTTGTCATTATGAAACTCTTTCAGTAATTATTTCAATTGACGTAGTAAACTCATTTTCAGAAGCAGCCTTTTCGTTCAGCGTAATAAAATTTTTTATTTACTGGATCAGCAAGAAATTCTCTGTACTTATCTTCAGATGAGATATCATTATATCTCCTATCTGTTAAAACTTAATGACATGAGGATGAAAATGGAGGATCAAAATGTGTTGGTGTCTCAGTAATATCATTGATTCTATCACATATCTTCTGTTTCATCGATATAACTAACAACATAACATCACTGTACTAGATTCTGCATATGAATTGCATATGCTGTCGCAAAACTCAAACGATTACGAATATCTGCGTCTTCTATATTTATGTCATTGACGGGTAGTTACAGGTACCAACCAATCAGCTCTTTGATATTTTTGAAATTTGGATCTGTCAGCACATTTTAAGTTTCTTTTTTATAGTTTTTTTTAACGCAATGTTTTTAAAACTATGATGCGCTGAATAATCATCAATATTAGGTTTTACAGTTGTAATATCGTCAAACTCCTGATGAAATGTATCGAGTTCGACATTATCCTATGACTTAATCCTATGCTAAGTTTCTGATATTGCGTTTCGTGCAGCATTAATACCTATTTTATCACCGTTGAGAGAGTAAAACTAGATATGCTCATGTTAACAGGTTAGTATCAGTATGATTATCTACAATTTCCACAACGTCTTTTTATCATAATAGCCCATGCCTAGCACACAAAATATTGAACGTTTAGCAAATGTGTCTTTCAGCTTACGATTTCTAAGAAACCTTAATTTTCTTATTTCAGCTAGTTTGTAAAGCTCATTGTGGACTTTTTTTTACTGGCTCTTGGTTTCGGTTTTTACCAGTGTGTGATTTTGTTTTTACAAGTTTAAATTTATGGATCGTCAAAAGATTTTCCGCCTTTACCTCAAGCAACGTATTGAGAGCAACTTTTCAGCTTTAAAATCTTTTTTCCTCACGATCACTTTCAGGACAGTATTTGCTACTTATATTAAAGTCTCTGATTCCGGATTTTAGTTGAGGGCCTCTCATTCCCCCAGCTCTAGCAAAGATGTAATTTTCTCATTAAAGCGGATGAACCTAACGTTAATTTTTACATTAGAGCAATTATATGTATTGTTCTTGTTTAATCAACACTTCCTGGATTTAGCGACTCAATATCAGCTATTTCGATCTCCGTTTTCCGGTTTAGTATAAAATAATAATGACTCTTTCGCGTCTCAAATGGACAGGGGATCAACATACATTATAGATAACAATTACATTAAATCGTCATCTGTATATATCTGAAACATCGTCGAACCTGGGTATGGACTCTTCGCGTTGGAAACATAAATCCGGAAATGAGTATTCGTTTGTGGTTACTGCCAGATCAAGTGTAAATTGCTGAGATGTACTACCATGAGCAATAAAAATCCTATACAGATTAGTCTATTTTGAGTTATCATTCGATCCTTCTAATTTTCAGTTATATATACACCCGAGATCAGCACTTCGTCTACCTCGTAATTTCCAGATCGCTACGGCCACTTAATACTGTATTTGGAGCCAAAAGTTTAATGTTTTTCGGTTTGGGAACCACTCTGACCCGCCAGATATAGAGCTGTTGAACGCAAACGCCTAATTTGCATCATTTCCCACATATTGTTGTGATGCAGATGCAACAAAATCCAAACGATTATCAGCATCATCAGTGAAATGTGGAAATGATGGACAACATTTTTTTACTTGCTTTGTACTACCACCAATCGCAAGGAATTGGGCAACACTATCCATGTACTGTTTATTTACAAAATCAAATGTAGTAACTGGAACATAAGTAGAAGTTATCTTATTGACAACCATGTCGATCGCACCTGTTATCGTATCTCCGGATGTTTTGACGTGAATTGCATTTTGTTGCAGTAATTGTACTTGCTGATGATGCACTTTGTTCAAGTATTGTTTATTTGTAAGATCCGATGCGGCAATTGCGTTATACGACGATGTGACTTTGTTGGAGTTCATTTTTAACATGCATGATACCTGTCATCGTGTCACTGGATTTTATTACAAAATTGTCTTCGACAAAATTATCGAGTTGAGTATTCAGTATTAATTTTCCAGTCATACCTATGTTTCCAGCCGTTGTTGCACTAGTTACTGACAATTTGTTATTATCTATCTCCTAATCTGTGCATAACTTACAGCGTGTGTGATTTTCGTCAGTAGGAGGGTATTCCGTTTTCAAATTTATTATTTTATTACCTGCCATGTTAATCGATCCAGTCATTATTCTGCCAATCAGTGATAATTTTCTGTTATCGATCCTTTTAAGCTGGGCAACACTTACAGCTTGTGTGTGATTTACGTTCATAGATGAATATGTTGTTTCAAGGTCTAGCACTCACTGACCTGACATACTTAGGTTACCTGTCATTGTATCTCTAGATTTTTTGAGATAATTTGTTAAATCTGCACCAGTTTTAGTTGCTGTTTTTTCCTCTGTTGAGCTTCCAATTAACGTACCAAATTATTACCGCGCGATAAAAATTTCCAAAATACATAATATAGAATTAGCATAATTAACTTTGACGCGGAGCGATAAATCAAACATCAGCACAACCACGACCTACCGAATTGTCATTATGTGATAGTAGGACGAACTGGATTGGGCAAAACTAACCTGCTGATTAATCTGTTACTTAACGACATCTTCAACTACAATAGGGTATATATCTACATAATAAATTCACATCAGGACTAAGAAAGGCTGCTTAATGATTATAACAAAAAACGAAAAAAGAAATGAACTTGGCGTTGATCATGATATTTTTTATCATAAAACAACATGAAGATCTCATTCCTGTTGCCGAGCTAGATTCTGACAATAATTGTATTTGATGACACCCCCTTAAACAACAGCGAAATGAATAAGATAAAATCGAACTTTTCACTGTCGCGCAACAGAAAATATAATGCCATTTATCAAGCAAAGGGCTTCTATAACGTCGATCCATTTATCGGACGAAATACATCTTGTTTTATAAAAGATACATTTTCTGAACTTTATCATCATAATAATGGCCAGGGAAAACATAATTATATTTATTTGACAAGCTAGCACGCGATCAAAATTACATGTTTAGATATGGAATAGAAATGTTTTTAATTGTTAGAACTGTAACATATATCTGATTTAATCATGTTTATTTTTAATTTAATTGTTTGTGAATTTTAACATTTTATTATATTTTAATGTAATTGTTTTCACTAGAGATATTTTTTTTCAGAAAATTCTTTGACATTGACTGTTAGCTTATAAACACAAGGTGTTGATCTAAATTCTAACCTTGATTCAAAATTAGTAAACAAAGTTCTATTTTATTTTAAAATGATTGGTTGTTTCCAAGGTCATGATGGGACTACGTGGGTTAAGAAGTAAACACTTTAAAAAAATTATTCTGGGAATAAATTCATTGGTCTAATCAAGGCCATGTTCTGTGTACGTGATATAAACATGATCACGTGACCCCCTTTTGATTTCACAATTCCGGTTTTTCCATAGCTAAGAATTTGCTACTTTTAATAGAGATGTGTAGAGAGAGATTTCTCAGTTTTGGGTTTTTCACACTGATAAAAAGTTAATTTGTTGTAGCCCGATTTTGAGCAATTATCATCAGATCATTTGTATTTCAAAAGGATTAATTCTTTATTCTCTGGAAATATTTGAAGAGTGCTCACACAGATTTTGGAAGGACATTGTTTACAAGTTTAATTTGGATTTACAATGCCGGAGTGCCGTTATTTGTATTTCTACAAGGAACTGTAGATAAGCACAGAGCAACATCAGGATTCGAACTTGAAATTATCAGAACATTTATTACTAGCACTTTTGCAATTTAATTCGTAGATTTTTTTAATTATCTGTTATGTTTAATTCAACAATCGAACTTGGGCCAGGAACTCAAGTGTATCCGATGCAATATGAAACGCATTAGTTTCAGCTACTGCTTTGTATGCTATGACAAATATAAAACTGACATGAATGACGATTTCACATTTCAATGGAGCCAGCCATGGATATATGTTAAATTACCATGAGGAGCTTACAACGTTACAGACCAAATAAAACAATAAAGTCGTTGATTGCAACTGGAGTTGGATCCGCAGCCGTCAATTTGGAACTTCCTCCAAACTATAATAACCTACGTACCACAATCACGTCAAAAAAGATTTTATTATTGATTTTAGTGCGACCAACAGCATCGGATCGTTGTTAGGCTTTGCTCGACAACAGTACGGATCTAGATCGCAAAGCGATGCAGCTGCTGATTCAATTTCATACGAGGGCGAACTACCAGCGGATATAACAAAAGTAAATAATTCGATATAGGTTATTTGTTCCATTCCTAGCGGATCTTATATGACACGTAGCAGTAGAGGACACACTATTTATTCTTTTTCTCATGATGTTCCACTAGGTTCGCATATGCAAGTAACACCACGGTAAATAATCTACTCTTTGATAAAGACTGAAAATATGATATCTAATATCACGATGACATAATTGCGACAGACCAATTTTTAACAATGGAATTGTGACCTACTATCTGCACTTGAGGTCCTTCAACTAGTAGATGGAGTGAGCTCTGCTCACCGTGATAAATATTATCATGCAGTTTTGTATACCAAGATCAAACAACGAAAAATGTATCGTAGAAAAATCGGAGGAGGATCCTTCGGAAACATATTCTCTAAAATAGTTGAAAATATATCGGGAATAGCTTACAGGGTACCACATATTGCGTCAGACGCAAGATATGTTTTGGCTACTGAGGCTGCAGCTGCAGCAAGTACAGCTGTGAGACAACAGATTACTGATAATATTAAGGGAACTCCAAGTTCAGCAGATACAAATAATTTCTGAAAAATCATCAACATCTGAAACGGCTACGGCATTGATAACTACGACAAAAAATGCTATCAGCGACGGCAAAGAAATTATTAGAAAATTGTTACGAAAACACGACCTCAAGCCGCGGCGCGATTCATTGACGTGGCCGCAGTTTTGCTATATACCGCAAAACGATTCGCGATTTTATCTAACAAGTACAAATGAAAAATGTTTATGAAAATTACCTTGACCTGACAGAGGAAATATCAACAGAAAACTCAACAACAGAATTTGAATACATTAAGTATCTAGATGAAAGATCAGACATGTCTAATAATATGGGCATATATACGTTTAATACACGTGACGAAGACGAGTCTCTACTACCGTATAAAGCCGTACTTGAAGTAATAGGTAGCATAAAAACTGCAGAAGGTGGTAATATTGCTGCTGATACCCAAGCATCACTCGCGAACGGTTAGAGTTTGTGCAAAAGCGCTATATAACAACTAGCTAATCAAACCGTAGAATATATATATATATATATGCATTTGCCAGTAGCAATTACTACTCTTAACGTAGTTACGTTCAGCGACAGCTACTTGCGATCTGTTGAAACAAATATTATGTGATTTAAAGATACTGGACGTGGCGATTCTGTTTCAAACGAGTTTATTTATTTTGATGCACTAGCTGCTAAAGCTGATGCTGCTGCCAGAGCAGTTACGGTAAAATATTTTCTTATCGCAAACGCCACTACATTTGAAATTGATGCACTAGGTGCAGATGCAAGTGCATATATTACAAGGACTTTTCTGATTGCAGCATGTAATTATTTTGGAGTTACTCCACCCGGCGCGGCGGATTATGAAACTACAATGTTTGCAATCGTAAACAGGGTAATAAATATAGTAAATAAATTGAAAATGAGGGATACGTTAAACGAAGAGTGTTCATAGATGTATAGATGGCTCAAATCAAATAGCAATGATGCTTCCGTTCAGCAAAATATTTGGGTTTTTTCCGCCACTACAACTAAATATTTCGCGGTATTAAACATACTTTTATTCTCGATCGAGCAGATCAAAATGATTGTTTGATGCATGCTGCAGGTGTTAATGATGCACAGTTTATAAGTTCACGACTTGCGCTGTGGATGCCACGAGTTGTTGCATCTATTGATAAACAATCGAACTTGAGGCGATGTTGACCACGTTTACCAAAAAAGATATACCTTGAACAAAATAAGATTTTTCAAACGGCTTGGCCGAATTCTACTTATAACACGTGGAGAATAACGACCGCACCAAGTGAACAGCTACCAAGACACGGATTTGTTGCGTTTCAACGTCAAACGTGTTAGTCAAGAGCTAAGCAATTCAGTTTTTGATACCCCTGAAGTCCGGCGAATATATGTCAGAATAAATTTTAAGCAGTATCCAGAAAGAGCGATCGAATGTAATTTTTCAGAAATGTATCTCGTGCGTGTCTGTATCTTATGGAAGCGATGCAAAAGTATCAGGATGCTGGCAGTGGATCTCAAATTTCAATCGAAGAGTTTGAAATACTTTATTCGACATTTCACTTTCACGTCAGTAAGCATAATGAACGAGCTATTGGATCAACTTTTGATATTGATGTTACATCGACACTAGGAGGGATTATACATATGCATTAATTGTACCTGATATTTCATTGTAATCGGGTCTACAAAAGATAGAACGAATATCCAGCTGTGAAGTGATCACCAATTTACAGCAAGCGTATATTGATTTTGTAGCGAGCGGCAGAATGTATTGATTTTCTAACAAAAGGCAGACTGGCTTTCCAGGTGCGAAGTGTTTTGCACAAACAGCAAACGGTACAATTTTATCAAACGAAAGAAAAATAAAATACGATGAAAAATATTATACACGAAATAAACTTATCGCAAGGACAAGTCTTAATACAAACTAACACAGCCTATCGCTAAACTACTGTCTGTTTCGCTGAAGATCGATTTCGAAACGCATAGGGATCCGCACCCAGCAAAAATGATATTTAACACAAAGACAAATCAATAAAATGCGACTACAAAAGCACTTTTATCTTAACTTATCAGCAGCATAAGTTATTGCATTGGCGCGAAGTAAAAACATAAGTAGATGATTCCTTTTACCTGCACTAGCAACTATTGCAAAAACGGTGCTACCGAAATTATTGCACGTATTAGGAACATTCGGAATAGCTGCAGCATCAGGTGCAATATCTGGGGAAAAATAAAAAGCTGTTTAGGAAATTGGAATCAGACAACTTGTGTGATTTTGTCTATGAAACACGAAGTGTACGGAAACGTAAAACAGCAACGATACGCAGGGCAACAGCTAAAAAAAAGAACCTCGGTCAATGAAAAAAGAAGGTGGATTCATAGGGCCATCGCTAGCAGGAATATCGGGAAGTCTACTTCCGAATCTATTAAGAACAGGGTGGGGAATGGAAACGAGAAAACGAGAGGAAAAGAACTATTGCTACCTGGTACCCGCCATTAATCAACTTTCAAAAGATGAGTTATCGTCACAACCGTCGCTGGCAATCAAAGTTGTGTAATAAATATTCAAAATTTAATTATGGATCTGGTACACATTGGGTAGCGCTTTACAACAACTATTTGTATTCGTTTGGTCTACCTCCGAGTGATGTTATCAAACAGTATGTTTTGGATCTAAAATATACAAACAAACAAAAAAATACTCTTCTAAGCAATTTCAGCCAGTTGGAACTTCAACTTGTGGATAATACTGTGTCATGTTTATCAAACAAATGTCCAGGACGCAAGCACAAAATGCAAAGTACTCCACAGGTGATTTTCTAAAATTTATATTCCAATTTACTCAGTATAAAAGTGACTACGTATTGCCTCAAGTGCAGAAGTAAAACAGAAAATACAAACAAAACAATGGGAACAATTAAAATAACAGATTTATGCTATTCAGTGTCTGTGCCACTTGTGGCAGAAAAAAGAGTATGTTTCTAAAACCTAAATTGCATGACTCACTACCTGAAGATCATTGAATACAAAAATGTCCTAATGTTTTTTTCGTGAACGATTAAATTATAAGATGAGCTGCAAATGTTAAGCTCTCTACAATCTGTGTATAGAGCTGTACAAACTAATCACTTCCGTACAGTGTTGTAATCGGATCCGGCTTAGATATTTACAGTTTAATTAGCAAATTACCGAAACCCAAAGGTTGATGGACTTTGCCACCTCGCAAATAAGCTGTACCTTGGAACCTGCTTGATCAACAACTTGACGAAATTGACAACCCCAAACAAAGACAAGAACCTTATAAAAAGTTGCCTCAATTGCAATGCCCCATGACCTATTTTACCTGGACAATAAAAACGATAAACCTTGTTGTGAGCGTGTTATGCTTGACGAACTGAGAGACGCGCAACCGAACGGAAAACGAGAGCAAATTCATCTCAAACTATTGCAATGTATTATTGGTGCAAAATATAAGCACGTGCTCCTCAGCCTCAGATCTGTTAAAATGTCCTTTCTGACACCTTGGTGGATGAACAGCACAACTAAAAATATTTTTTAAAAAAGTTTCCTCGACGAACGTTCATCACGAACACAGTTGATGACATTTGGGCAATAGATCTTGCTGATATGTCAACATTCCACAGTACAAAGACTCCAAAATATACCTGATTAACATAGCTGATATTTTTAGTAAATACGCGTTTAGCACACTTGTCGCAGATAAAACAGGAAAAACTATACCTAACGTAGTAAGAGATAGTATTATTATTAGAACATAAATAAAACCAAATAAAATTTGGACTGAACATGGAGTGGATTTACTTAATAAGCAATTCGAGCAGTTTCTACAACAAAATAGTATCATCAAATACGTCACTGGAAATGAGGGAAAAGTGTTATGATAGAGAGATTTAACCGCACGTTAAAGAAAAAGATCTGTAGGCAACTCACAACTAAAAACACTAACAGGTATACTGATGATCTGCCAAGGATCAAATCGGATTAGAAAAACACTAAACACGAAATATTTCGAATGTCACCGGCGAGCGCAGTTAATTATCCAATACTGGTGAATGAGAATATGTACTGAGGACACAAATTTAGCATTGGAGATAAAGTTAGAATTTCGCTCGTAAAGAAATCATTTGAAAAAGGATTTACCCCAAAATGGCCAGAGCAAGTGTTTTTTGTGGATAAATTTTACCAACAATACCTGTTATGTATAAGCTGAAAGATCTAGAACGGAAAAATAATCCAGGAGAAGAAATTACTGGAAGTTTCTACGAACAGGAGCTGCAGCGGACAGAGCAGGATATATTCGTCATCGAGCGAGTGATAGCAAGAAAAGGTAAGTGAAGTTTGGTCAAATGAAGAGGTTATAGCGGCAGTTTTAATACTTGGATACCAAATAGTGAAATCAAAAATCTTTGATCAGATCACTAGCTATTCGATAAGATTATGGTAAATCTTTTCGTATTTCAAAAGGACAGACTTACATTTCACCGGCCTGCACAATGATATCAAATGTTGTCTTCTCGTTGTTGTTATATCCGTCATCAGGTTAAAAATCTTAATAAACAGAAAATTTAATTTTAGATTTTTTGACGACCATAAACGTCCAGCTGTCTACGATTCTGAACGGCTCTAACATCTCTAGGCCACGTGTTAAATTTCAGTTGTTCCCATAGCGATCAATTTGCATAGTAATTTCTCATCGTTCACCATAACTACTTTCATTGGCTTTTATAAAGATTGCAACTTACTTCATTGACAGGAGATTATGGTCTCTTAGAACTCATGGGATGTGAAAGTAATACCCAAGGCAGCTTGTTTATATTTGACTTTCTTTAACTGTTCAGTCGCATACACTAACAACATAGAGTGATGTTAAAAGTCACTAGAGATTAAATCAGTCCTTAGTGTGAGGACGAAAAGCTTCAGGTTAGCTTTAAATTTGTACTTTGATTTATCCATGTAGCCAAAACAAATATACGAAATGATCGAAAGAATAATTAGCAGTACTTTATTTGATCAAAAGAATATTGAACGGTGTTTCAAATGATAAAAGAAGAAATTAATAAATTTCAGTATTTTTACACAAGTTTTTGCAGCATATCTTCTCCAAAAGTGAGTACACAAGTTATAGCATATCTTTTCCACAAGTTAATACACACGTTACATCATATATTTCCCAATATACACAATTTGCAGCATATCTTTTCTAATACTTAAAATACAAGAAATCATACAGCATCCGCAAATGTAAAACATGCTCTATTACTGGGTCTAAATGGATAAAAAAGACGGTACTTTTCTGCTTTTTAAGTTAAAGAAAAATTCTAAAAGTACTGTTATGTATATCTATATTATGTATCACTTTTCATGATTACGGTCATTTAAAACTTAATATGAAATAATTAATTCTTGATAGCTGTAGGTTTGCACTTCAGTATGAAACCATTCTTGTAAACACAATCCTAGCTTCTGAGATAGTGAGATGTAGTCTTATTGACGTAGAAATGTCCACGAATTTAGTTCATGTCATGGGTTTCCTTAAAAAACTAGGATACATCATTCCTGATTGAATAGCTGCTAAAGTACTTGACCTTGTTTAAAATTAGAGTGATTTCTAATATTTTGCTGAGCCTGATTTTGCTCTCTGCATGGCGTCTCAGTTTTTGACATAATGGATGATTTACTGAACATTAGGTACTGGTAGCATGAACGTCAGTCTTATATTAGACAAATAGTTGTGATAATTGTAATGGATTTACTTATTGAGTTCAATGATTGCATTGAAATTGCAGAGTACTCTTACCTTTAACTTTTAATAGCTGTATTTAATTAGTGTCAATTGATTTAAAGACATCTTGTATTGTATCACTGTGATACAGCAAGACCAATGGTACATCAGCTTTATAGAATGGACTTCATTGGAGTACCTCCGGAATTCACTTAGATTACTCGATACGTTTGGAAATATGATAGAACTTTTAGGACTATTTTGAATCATTTAGTTTACAATACTGAAAGTTGTTTTTAAAATTTCAGTTTTGTAATCTATGGATATAATTCATTTGTTGCGCTTTTCAAAGCTTGGTCTCTTTCACTCTTTTTTGTTACTTAATTTAAGACCAAAGAGACGTAAAAATATATAGCTCGAACCATATAAATGCTCCTTGAAACAATACAGATCTGACCGATGGGTAATGATTCGAATCTAAACATAAGGTTTTTAAGCAGGTCGCATAGGGGTTGAAACTAATTTTATTGATGGATTATCTAACTGATACTATCGCATAGATAGTACTTTTCCGGGTCGAAAATTCCCTGACCGTATTATGAGAATTTGCCCTCCTCTTTAGGTGAACCAGAAAGTTTCAGAAAACTAGATAACCTGGTGACATGGCCTTCAATGATACTCACATGTGGAGCATCATGGAAGCCAACGTATCAGGCTAAACACTAAATCACCCCTGGGAAACCCAGTACTGTAGATGCTCATGCATACTACCTTCATTCTTTTCTAGGAATCAGTCCAAGTTAGTGCAGACTGGGAGAAAGAAATTTGTTAGCAGCAACAGGCAAGTAGTACATCATTAAACTTAATCCCCCACCCACCCCAACCCGCAATAAACTCCACAAAATTAACTACATTTTAATACCATTAGTACATAACCAATAGATGGCGAATAAAAGAAAAGTAAAATTAAAAATATGCAATGAATGCTTACAGTAGGAGACTACAGCTGAATGGAATCTCCCTGGGTCAATTTTGAACGACGACGATTGGGCCCAGAAAGAAGATAGTGGCGAAAGTACAAATAAGAGAGAGTAGGGTGAGTGTGCCAAGATTCGGTTTTCATCACATCTGCCAAAGGGAACTGAGTAATATAAGCAGGTCTCTATCGGTAAGGGACTGGTAAGATGTTTTGATAGTTAATGCAGCCCAACTAGAAACAGTGAAACCTGAATGATTAGGTGAACCTTTAAAAGGCAGCAAAGATGATTCCTACCATTTCTTCTCCATTAAGAGAATACATAATAAAAGCGTAAAGCCTTAATTAGACATAATAGTCATTCTTGGTCCTTCCCAGCACATATACGGCTGAGACTGGCAATTGATGCAAAATGGTTTTCTGCTTAGAAAATTGCGGTTGGGAAAGAAGAAAAACTGACTCATAATTGCCATTGAACGGGGTACAGTCCGGCTCTATGGTTAGGGCATAAAGCTAGCTCCTTCGGTAAAGCAAACAAGAAGACCTTTTGTAAGGTTCGTCAGGAGTTTATTAAGAGATTACAAGACACAAACATGAAAAATTTTATTTCGGCATTAGAGACCGAGGCGGTGGTCTTTGCAGCTCGAAACACCTGACCATGTCAACTTTATGTAAATCTATCCCAATGGCGGGGCCTTTCTCAAATTTTAGCGTTTTGGAAAGAGCTGCTTGATAGTCCTTAATAGAATAAACCGAAAATTGTTTCTGTTACAAAATACAGAGATGAAAATCAGCCACTGCACTCACAGAGACATCTGGGATTTACACGTTTTCTACCATTCAATCATATAAAATCAAACAAAAAATCTCCAATTGACGTCATACATCTTTGACGTAGGTCGTCTCCTGGATTAAATGATGCACTTGGCAACTTTGAACGATGCCTTTTATTGGCAGAGAGATTATTTGAGATGATCCAAGAGTGAAGGTGGAGAATTTGTTGGCTGTTGTGAAAGAGAGAACCCCTGTGCTGAGACCGGAGTTCCTCATCTCAGGTAGGGCCCTTGGATGGTCCAAAAGCATATCGAAAACATCATTGAACCAAGACCGCAAAATGCATAGAGGTCGATTAAAATGAGCTGAACAATGGAGTGTCTGACTTTTAGTACTCTTGGGATCATTCCGAAAGGTGGGAATAATATAATCTTTATTGGGGTTTGCACCAAGACATGGAGATCCCAGACAAGGGTTTATATTATATGTCTCCCCACGAGGCTAAGCAGAGTGGGGTGACAAAAATGTAACACCGAGAATGGGATTTCATTATCTTGGTACAAACACCGATATACATTATTTTTCTCGTCCCATTTTTCCCAATTGAAAAGAAGAAACCTGCATGTTTGCAATATAGTTAGCAGATTCCACAAATATAGAATTAATGAGCAACTAGTGTTGCCTTTTACAGTAAAGCTCATTAGGTATTATACCCTTTTATGAAAATCTGAACAATTATCTAATTATAATTTTACTGTATATGCCGCTCTTTGAAAAGAAAAGAAAAATCAAGATTTTTTTTATATAATTGTTATGTGTTGGAGGTATTATACAACGAGCGGCTTGGATCAAAGTGTTATTGTTTATAGAAATACTTCCCACAGTACGAATATGTTAATGAGGGAAATGGGGTGACCTACCCTAAGAACAGAAGTTCTACGCATGAGAAAATAGAAACATAATTTTGTTTAGATATTATTACTGGATTATCACGTTTAATCGATGAATGTCATGAAAATAACTGATATAGTAAACGGTTAACTTTTGACTCTCATCAGTCCTAATTTGGAAAACGTTCTGTGGTAGGCAAAGGTACGATACTGTGCAGTAAATAGGCCCACCGGGCACAATTATAACTAAGTTGATATTGACTGATGGGATTCCTAAGTCATGACATTCTTGGAAATGTATACATTCTATCCTGGAAATATGGAAAGTATTGCTATCATTAGCGCAATAATACGCTACAAGGAAATCTTCTTGTGGAATAGATTTTGACTGATGAATGAACCACTCTCGCTGGCAAGTGCAGTTTTTATTTGCATGCGCAATGTTATCTTTGATTGAACTTGAGCGGATTCAGGGTGTTTGACAAAGTTAGAAGAAACCAGTTTGACAGAACACGTTTCTGTCTTTTCCGGCTTTCCAGTATCTCTTGAAAGAGTATGGGTTTTTGTATCCAGTGATGTGTATTGCCTGTGTGTCTGGAGCTCTACCACATAGCCCGATTTAGCGAGCGCGTTTGCGTGTGTGTGTGTGTGTTACCAAAGTTTCAGAGACGTTAAGTTGCTTTTTAAGTTAATTTATTTTGCCATATGTTGTTGTTGCTGTTGTTGAATTCTATAACTTTTATAATAACCCCGTCAGGCACAGCAAAAGACAAGAATGATTTCTTTTTTAAATAGTTCCTGGTGCTTGGACACCATAACTGAGACTACCGGACTGAGATAACCAGACTGTGACAAGAAAATTAAGGTTAGACAAACATATATAGATTTCTCTATCGCATGGTGACAACAGACGACCCCACTTCAGACTGAAACCCTACATCGCTCAGTCCCTCTGGTCGGGAGACTTGGAAAACGTAAAAGAGGAGCTTGATGCTTACGTTGGTGCAAACAAGTCAACCATACCAGTAACCTCAAAGTCATAACAGGGAGTCTTATACCGAATTGAGAAGTGGCCATTCTGTGAGGACAATATTCCAATCTTTGACATACTATCCTCCAAACTATTTCTTTTGCCAGGAAACAGGGCAAACATATACGGTAATTCCTTACGAAATAGCCAAGCGAAGGAGCTCCAAAACCTCCACACAGATATAAGATGCACGTGTGTCTCCTTGTATGCCGAAGTACTCCACCACTGACGTTTGTCGTCGGAGACTATCATGCAGCGAGCTGTTATGTGGCGACGCACCCCATAAGAGATAAGGTCAATGCCGTCAGTTTGAAATTGTTGATGTTGAGGGTAGAATATTCTAGGGTGCGAGAACCCTCATGAAACAGTCCTTAAAACTATATATGAAAGCCCCACACTGTTTCTGAAGCATCTGTGAACAGGTCGGGGTAGAGATGTTTTGGGGTGAGATACACGGGGACGTCTGCTAGAAACCGGGTCCGTTTTGTTCACCAAATCAGATAATCCTGGAAATCTAGACCGAGAGAAATGGGATCACTGAAAAGATCCATGTGTGATTTTAACATCGCCAAAACGAGAAGCAAGAGAGGAGGCAAGTGTAGTCTGCGTAGGACAACCAGGTCTGAGGAGTAGTTAAAGGTCCCCAGCATAGCGAGAAAATGGCGAGCTGTATCATTGTAGTTTACTCTTAGCGCCTCCAATAATGGTATCATCTTGTCTATTCTATCCAGAGGGACACTGAGTAATCTCGTCCATGGGAAATTCATCTCCACGTTGACACAATTTTAAGAGAGATTGTGCTCCAGTTTATCCAGATTTATCAGAAGGCCCAGCCTGATCACTCTGTACCAACGGCGAGACAGATGTTATCTGAGAGATTCTAGACGACTATCGTGAATCAATTGTGGAAGTGCTGCATGACTGTGATACAGTAACTTTAAATGGGCTGAGAGACGTTCTTTCTGTACAGAGGAAAGACAAAGATGAAAAGATACGTATCCTGCTAATCTATGGAGGCCGCCCAATCGCCAGGTCTTATGATATTCGTGAATGAGTATGTGGTGTCTATCTTGAAGTGTTCCTCAAGAAAAAAATGTGTTGCGGGAGAAAAGATGGACAATTAGACGGAACGAATTTTCGGAGCTAGAAACATCCGGGAGTAAAAGGTTGCAGATTGATCGTTTAACACCCTCTCTACAGCACCCTTCTGGAAAGGGAGTGAACGCCTTCCATTAAGTGTACCAGGTTTAACTGATGGATGAACATAGGGGAACTTACTAAATGAAGGACGCACCAAAACCGAAGGTGTGACCATCTTTTATGATAGAAAGGACGAGCTATCAACCGTTATGCCAGACTAAATCTGTGAAAAGAGATTTAGTCTGGCTCCTACAGGAACCAATGGAAGATGTACACTCTGCATGAGGGAGAGCGAGTAAATGGGGCTTTCCTTAGCAAAGGGTCCTCAAACCTTCTCCTTGTGCCTTACAGAGACAGCCTGCCCATGCAGAGTTCTGAAATAAGGTTTACACTTTAGCTGAGCCTGTGCATCTTTAAAGAATGTAGCCGATGAACCATGACAGAGGGCAGGATGAATTTGTTTCTTGCGCAGTTTCAATGAGTCAGAACTCAAGTCCTGAATAGCCACGGGGGCATGGTCCATCGGAGGAAAGTCACTGCCTCGTGGAGGAGGAAAGTCTCAGAAATTTCCTACTGTTCTCTACTGAAACCTTTAATCTGTCCAGGGCATTGTCCCTGCTGAGGTGCAGAAGCTCCGCTGACAAGAACATTGACTGAGATTTGGTATGCCTGAATCTTTAGCCATCGCTTCCAACAAATGTTGAAGATCGATCGACGACAGAGATTCCTCTTTCAGCAGACTAAACAAGGCTGTTGAAAAGAGGTCGGCAAGTATGGCCTTAGTTACCAGTAAGCTATACCTTTTTGTTCCATGGATTAGAGAGTTTTCGCCTGGAGGAGAGGCCAGGTCACCGAAGAAATGCCCGCTTAAGTTGCTTCAGCATCCATGGTAGGAGGTGTATTGAATCAAGAAGGGGTATGGAACTTATAGCTATAAGCAGTTACCAGGGGTCGCAAGGTTGAGAGCAGGCAAACTACCTCTAGAATGTCAAGCAAAGTCTTGGCTGATGCTAAACTTTTGAGAACTCCTAAATTGCATCCGACTGAGGAAGCACGAGTTTACCTTAGAAATTTGTTCCAAACTGGAGAGAAATTTAGAGTCACCTTAACCTGAAGTTGGGATTGAATACAGGTCATTTGACGAAAGGTCTTGTTCACCGCTTAATCAAAAGGTCATGTCTCTTCCTGCTCTGTTGCATAGCGAATGGGTGAGACAAGGTAGGGGGTAACACATCAGCCTGTTCTGTATCAATCTCATGTGCAGCCACGTGGGCAGAAATGGCATCTTCATCCCCCTATCTCTCCTGGGAGGCAAGACTTGGGGGAAGAGGAGTTTAAACCAGTTACTTCTCTGAAGGCTCTAATGGACCGTTCTTAGCAGTGGACTAAGAAGGTGGTAGATGATTCGTCACCAGCATAGAGAGTTTGGTGAGAAATATCCATCCCTGTCCTATTTCTTGATATAACATAAAAAGCTATGTAGATCCATGTCCAGCAGCAACTGCCTCACTCTACCATATGGCCATGGTCCATCCAGAAATCCATGGCATGTAGGAAAAGGGCCGCTCATATCATGCAGTGGAATGCCACACCTCGTAGAGATTTAGATAAATAATTGGCAAGGTGGATTCTAGTCTCCTTCCATAATCTGGCATCTGTGATACGATTCACAATCCTCATGGAATGAAATGGCAATATCGACTCGATCCCTATTCTCATGCTGTAGTGGCTCCATTGACTGGTTCCCAGTGACTGTCCACTGGGAAAGACCTGGCATCTGTCAGTCGACCAGTTCTGTAGGAAGACCCTTTCACATATCTGAGCCCTCTTCTCACCTGGTGGCTTGATCTTGTCAGCATCCAAAAACGTCTATGACTGCAAAGTTGCTCTCTTGTCTGTTGTAAATGTGATGGGGCAACTAATGAACAGTCTGCACTGAGTTGTGAACGAGAAGAGTGTGCTGCTTCTTCTCAGGGGTGGAGGTGACAAGCTCTCTGCCATCTGGACAAAAGAGGGGGATGCTTCTCCCTGAGGGGAGGCTGCAACTTGCTGTCTTAATGTAAAAGAGAGAGAGAGAGAAAGAGAGAGTGCTTCTTCTTCCCCTTTGGATGATGCAACACATCTTCCACCCATTTATAACCTCCTTTTGTAGGGGTCCACTGACCCTAAGAGTCTCTTGTGAGACTTGGGCAATCCTTCTCTGAGACCCAAGGACTCAGAAAATGAGAACCCCTAAAGTTCTGAATATGAGGAATGAACTTTCTTCCTCACCTTATAGGGATGCCTATGCTCTGTAAGGTCCCAGATGTCATTAGACCATAGACTGCAGAGAAGACAACTATCTTTTCTCTCATGACAAATGCAAGGGTACTTCCTATTACTGCTTCCAAGTTAAAAAGATTTTATTTACAAAACTTCTATGCAACTAAAAGTAACACAAGAAATGTGTGTACTAAGTCTATGCAAATCATATTTTCAGCAATAAGTCACCTACCAGGAATTTTCACTAATGTATAAAAAAAATTGATTTATTTATTTTTGGAGAAGAAAAAGTAACTAGTGCTAAGTCCAGAAGAGTAAAATACAAAATAATGACATCAAACAGGTTTCAGAAAAAGGTGGAGACTACTAAATTAACAAAAATAAAATTGGTAACAGTCATGGACAGCTATCTGAAACTAACTTGTAATCTGTATTAAAAAACCTGGGCACATAATATGAAGGAAAATGGTGTTGTGTAACCTATGTTACCAAAAGAATGTGAATTAAAACAAGCTGTAATGAATAAGTGTATGAATCAACATTAATATATGGCTACAATTATGAAATGATAGGGAAAGTTCACAAAATACCTTAGCAAGACAAAAGGCACAATCAGATTTTGGATTTTTTTTCTTCTAACCCTTTTGAATTGAGAAAAGAAGGATAAAAAGCAAAGTTCACACAACATGTAAGGATTTTCAAATTCCAGTAACTCAACCGCAAGGAGGAGCTTAATAAACTGAGAAAAAACTTGATCAGAGTACTAATGTGCACTAATGTACCAATGTGAACTAATGTGTATTAATGTGTACTAATGTGTATTAATGTGTACTAATGTATACCAATGTGAACTAATGTGTATTAATGTGAACTAATGTGTACCAATGTGCACTAATGTCTATTAATGTGTACTAATGTCCACTAGTGTGTACCAATGTGCACTAATGTGTATTCAAATGTGTATTAATGTGCACTAATGTGTATTAATGTGTACTAATGTGTATTAATTTGTACTATTGAGCACTAATGTATACCAATGTGCACTAATGTGTATTAATGTGCATTAATGTTTACTAATGTGTACTAATGTATTATTGTGTACTAATGTGCACTGATGTACATGAATGTATACTAATGTGCACCAATGTATACTAATGTGCACTAATGTGTATTAATGTGTACTAATGTGCATTAATGTGTACTGATGTGCACTAATGTGTACTAATGTTTATTAATGTGTACTAATGTATATTAATGTGTACTAAGATGAACTACAGTATATACTCACGTATAAGCCCATTCGCGTATAAGCCCATTCATGTATAAGCCGACCCCCAAACTGAACAGGTATAGACACTAACAAGTGCATGACCCAAGTATAAGCTGACTTACAACTTTGAGGCATCTCAAGATGCATGAGGTAACTTCTAAATGCATTTATTTAGACAAACTTTTAAAAATGTGTATTAATGTGCACTAATGTGTATTAATGTGTACTAATGTGATTTAACTTGTACTACTGAGCACTAATGTATACCAATGTGCACTAATGTGTATTAATGTGCATTAATGTGTACTAATGTTTATTATTGTGTACTAATGTGCACTAATGTACACTAATGTTTACTAATGTGTACTATTGTGTATTATTGTGTACTTATGTGCATTAATGTGTACTAGTGTGCACTAATGTGTATTAATGTACACTAATGCTTACTAATGTGCACTAATGTGTACTATTGTGTATTATTGTGTACTAATGTTTATTAATGTGTACTAATGTGTATTAAGATGGACTACAATATACTCGCGTATAAGCCCATTCACTTATAAGCTGACCCCCAAACTGAACAGGTATAAACACTAAAAAGTGCATGACCCAAGTATAAGCTGACTTACAACTCCGAGGCATCTCAAGATGCATGAGGTAAGTTCTAAATGCATTTTTAGGCAAACTTTTATGCTAAAAAATTACATGTATACTTATCTTGAGGTTGGCATGCATGATTATTAAAAAGAAATGGTATAAACTTGTTTGAAAAGTAATTTATTTAGTTTTCTGTTTTCATATTGTTTCTGCCTAATTAAGATTGTGTATAATTTGATCAAACGATGACAAGAATTTAGCAATCGCAAATTCCTGTCCTGTAACACTACCTCTCTTTTTTGACTCGATTATTGTTTGTTTATGCATTTATTGCACATTTTATATTAGTGTACCAGTAATTACATTTTTACTTGGCTTTGAAACTGTAAATACCCAAACTCATTAAAATGTAATCCCAGTATGACAACACAATAAACAAAACATATGGTTCGATTCAAAGCTAGCAATTGGGCTGCTGAACGTATTTACATAATGGTGCCATCGCATGTACATTGTAGGTTTGATTACATGCTGAATTAAGTATATCCCTTGGAGTCAAATCATGGGCACCATTGTGCTTAACTTTTATTATATCTCCAAAATACAATAATAAAGTGTCGGAAATAATGCTTCAAAAATTATGCTAATACCATAAAAAACTAAGTTGTAGTTCGCTTTGATGTAAGTGACCTTATACCATACCTGTCAACTTTCATGTCGGGAGGAAAAAACTCCCGATTTTTTGGGTCACTCCACGCCTATCTCCCAATTTCATATTTTCCGATTTTTGCAAAGAACTCCTGATTATTACATTATGTCTTCAATTTTCATTTCTTCTAAACAAGAAAAGTCCTACATGTTCTGTTGTGTCACCTGTGAACTATTGTTTTGACGAAATAAATTTTTTAGTATAAAGAATTCACTTCTTCACTAAATATGTGACATTTAAACATTATTCATGTAAATTAATGATTCTTGTTTACATCTATAATAATACAGAAATACAAAAAAATAGCAGAACAAAACAAACCCCACAACAATAAAAGCATCTACAATTAATTTCAGTCCCAAGAATGATCACTACGAATACTGTAATTCCATATGCTATAGCTCCATTCCCATGAAAAGAAACTTACACAAGTGAACACCTTGCCTTTTTATACCATATAAACCAATGTTAAACTGGTATAGTTACCGGTCAAAATTCTCTCTTATCACAAGCCAGTTTCAGGGTTTTAATGATTAACTGGCCTGTACTGCTGTTGCAAAACGAAAAACAAATTCGCTGACTATCAACATAGGAGACATTGAAACATTAAGCTTTCCATTGTGTGGAAAGTTATGTTTGTTCAGCTAAAACAAAACTAAAATTGATTAATGTTGATCTTAGTTGATCTCTATGAGAATTTTAGCCTTTATTATTACCACTTTCATGAACTTATATCTCTTCCTTTATATACGTCTATAACTATTATGTCTCAGTCCCTTTATATACGTCTATAACTATTATGTCTCAGTCCCTTTATATACGTCTATAACTATTATGTCTCAGTCCCTTTATATACGTCTATAACTATTATTATGTCTCAGTCCCTTTATATACATCTATAACTATTATGTCTCAGTCCCTTTATATACATCTATAACTATTATGTCTCAGTCCCTTTATATATGTCTATAACTATTATGTCTCAGTCCCTTTATATACATCTATAACTATTATGTCTCAGTCCCTTTATATACGTCTATAACTATTATGTCTCAGTCCCTTTATATACGTCTATAACTATTATTATTATGTCTCAGTCCTTTTATGTATGTCTATAACTATTATGTCTCAGTCCCTTTATGAATGTTGGGCAAACCTGACCTAATTTAACAATGATCTGTGCCAAGTATGATGAGAATCTATCAAGGGGTTTAGGAAATATATGAAACACTTACGCCAAAACGTAACTGTTTCATATGCAACTGGTATGTCCTGCTTTGCTAATGTGATTCAGCAATAAATCTTAGCTTCCATTTTGATTCATACATTTTCAATAATTTATCACTAAGATGTATGTTGTGGTAGCTTGCTTTGCTTGTAGTGTACTTTCTAACATCTTACAAAGAAAAAAGAATGAAGCTAGTAATAAAGATTGCTTTATTTCTTGATTAGGTTAGATACATTTCAAAATATGTTTATTTAAAAATATACATATTGCTGGAATATATTCTCAAAAGGAATTTTACAAAAAATAGATACAATTTTTCTATTGCGACTAAAACTGGATGTGATACATCAATATCAAGGGACAAAATCTCATACTAAATATTGTGAATGTTTGTATCTGTCAACATTTTGTTCCAAATTAAAATGGCAGGTTACCCAATAACTTAACGCATTTCAATTATAAAATCATTTTTACATTATATATTCTAACAAATTTAGTAGGTACGGTGAAACAACTGACAGATTAATTTTTACATAATTAAAATAAAGTTGAAGGGTTTACATTCAATCCTAGAGATCAACGGAAGAATTTACAACAGGGTCTTTTTTAAGAGCAAGATAAATTCTAAGAAACTGTGGCATAAATATTAAGCTTAGGGTTTTTGTGGAGGAAATCTTCAAAAAAAATAATTGCTCCCCTTTTTAAGACATTTTTGTGAATGGTCATAGAGAAATCCTTTTAATGAAGTATCAATATTCTTTCCTTAACAAATAGTCCCAATCAGTTAGTAATGAAATATCAATATTATTTCCTTTACAAATAGTCCCAACCAACTAGCAATGAACTATCAACATTCCTTCCTTTACAAATAGTCCCAATCAGCTAGTAAGGAAGTATCAATATTCTTTCCTTTACAAATAGTCACAATCAGCTAGCAATGAAGTAACAATATTCTTTCTTTTACAAATAGTCCCAATCAGCTAGTAGTATTATGAAGGATCAATATTCTTTCCTTTACAAATAGTCCCAATGAGCTAGTAATGAAGTATCAATATTCTTTCCTTTACAAATAGTCACAATCAGCTAGCAATGAAGTATCAATATTCTTTCCTTTACAAATAGTCCCAATCAGCTAGGAATGAAGTATCAATATTCTTTCTTTTACAAATAGTCCCAATCAGCTAGTAGTATTATGAAGGATCAATATTCTTTCCTTTACAAATAGTCCTAATGAGCTAGTAATGAAATATCAATGTTCTTTCCTTTACAAAAAGTCCCAATCAGTGAGTAATGAAGTAACAATATTCTTTCCTTTACAAATAGTCCCAATCATCTAGGAATGAAGTATCAATATTCTTTCCTTTACAAATAGTCCCAATCCGCCAGGAATGAAGTATCAATATTCTTTCCTTTACAAAAAGTCCCAATGAGCTAGTAATGAAGTATCAATATTCTTTCCTTTACAAATAGTCCCAAGCAGCTAGTAATGAAGTATCAATATTCCTTCCTTTACAAATAGTCCCAATAAGCTAGTAATGAAGTATCAATATTCTTTCATTTACAAAAGTCCCAATCAGCTAGTAATGAAGTATCAATGTTCTTTCCTTTACAAATAGTCCTAATGAGCTAGTAATGAAGTATCAATATTCTTTCCTTTACAAATAGTCCCAATCACCAAGTAGTATTATGAAGTATCAATATTCTTTCCTTTACAAATAGTCCCAATCAGCTAGTAATGAAGTATCAATATTCTTTCCTCTACAAATAGTCCCAATCAGTTAGTAATGAAGTATCAATATTCTTTCCTTTATAAAAAGTCCCAGTGAGCTAGTAATGAAGTATCAATATTCTTTCCTTTACAAATAGTCCCAATCAGCTAGTAATGAAGTATCAATATTCCTTCCTTTACAAATAGTCCCAATGAGCTAGTACTGAAATATCAATATTCTTTCCTCTACAAATAGTCCCAATCAGCTAGCAATGAAGTATCAATGTTCTTTCCTTTACAAATAGTCCCAATCAGCTAGTAATGAAGTATCAATATTCTTTCCTTTACAAATAGTCCCAATCAGCTTGGAATGAAGTATCAATATTCTTTCCTTTACAAATAGTCCTAATGAGCTAGTAATGAAGTATCAATGTTCTTTCCTTTACAAATAGTCCTAATGAGCTAGTAATGAAATATCAATGTTCTTTCCTTTACAAATAGTCCCAATCAGTGAGTAATGAAGTAACAATATTCTTTCCTTTACAAATAGTCCCAATCATCTAGGAATGAAGTATCAATATTCTTTCCTTTACAAATAGTCCCAATCCGCCAGGAATGAAGTATCAATATTCTTTCCTTTACAAAAAGTCCCAATGAGCTAGTAATGAAGTATCAATATTCTTTCCTTTACAAATAGTCCCAAGCAGCTAGTAATGAAGTATCAATATTCCTTCCTTTACAAATAGTCCCAATAAGCTAGTAATGAAGTATCAATATTCTTTCATTTACGAAAGTCCCAATCAGCTAGTAATGAAGTATCAATGTTCTTTCCTTTACAAATAGTCCTAATCAGCTAGTAATGAAGTATCAATATTCTTTCCTTTACAAATAGTCCTAATGAGCTAGTAATGAAGTATCAATATTCTTTCCTTTACAAAAAGTCCCAATCAGTGAGTAATGAAGTAACAATATTCTTTCCTTTACAAATAGTCCCAATCATCTAGGAATGAAGTATCAATATTCTTTCCTTTACAAATAGTCCCAATCCGCCAGGAATGAAGTATCAATATTCTTTCCTTTACAAAAAGTCCCAATGAGCTAGTAATGAAGTATCAATATTCTTTCCTTTACAAATAGTCCTAATGAGCTAGTAATGAAGTATCAATATTCTTTCCTTTACAAAAAGTCCCAATCAGTGAGTAATGAAGTAACAATATTCTTTCCTTTACAAATAGTCCCAATCATCTAGGAATGAAGTATCAATATTCTTTCCTTTACAAATAGTCCCAATCCGCCAGGAATGAAGTATCAATATTCTTTCCTTTACAAAAAGTCCCAATGAGCTAGTAATGAAGTATCAATATTCTTTCCTTTACAAATAGTCCCAAGCAGCTAGTAATGAAGTATCAATATTCCTTCCTTTACAAATAGTCCCAATAAGCTAGTAATGAAGTATCAATGTTCTTTCATTTACAAAAGTCCCAATCAGCTAGTAATGAAGTATCAATGTTCTTTCCTTTACAAATAGTCCTAATCAGCTAGTAATGAAGTATCAATATTCTTTCCTTTACAAATAGTCCTAATGAGCTAGTAATGAAGTATCAATATTCTTTCCTTTACAAATAGTCCCAATCACCAAGTAGTATTATGAAGTATCAATATTCTTTCCTTTACAAATAGTCCCAATCAGCTAGTAATGAAGTATCAATGTTCTTTCCTTTACAAATAGTCCTAATCAGCTAGTAATGAAGTATCAATATTCTTTCCTTTACAAATAGTCCTAATGAGCTAGTAATGAAGTATCAATATTCTTTCCTTTACAAATAGTCCCAATCACCAAGTAGTATTATGAAGTATCAATATTCTTTCCTTTACAAATAGTCCCAATCAGCTAGTAATGAAGTATCAATATTCTTTCCTTTACAAATAGTCCCAATCAGCTAGTAATGAAGTATCAATATTCCTTCCTTTACAAATAGTCCCAATCAGCTAGTAATGAAGTATCAATATTCTTTCCTTTACAAATAGTCCTAATGAGCTAGTAATGAAGTATCAATGTTCTTTCCTTTACAAATAGTCCTAATGAGCTAGTAATGAAGTATCAATATTCTTTCCTTTACAAATAGTCATAATCAGCTAGTAACAAAGTATAAATATTCTTTACTAAATTATTTTCTTAGTGACATTCACCAATTCTCAAAGAGTCTTCATTCATAATTTGAAAATAATACTGTAACCAGCTTTTGACACACAGCTAGTCTAAAAGAGTCTTCATTTATAATTTGAATGGTATACAGTATTCAGCATTACTGACATTAAGCAAGTCTAATAGTCTTCATTCATGATATGAATGGTAGGTATACTGTATTCAGCATTGGTGATATTCAACAAGTCTAATAGAGTCTTGATAATTTGAACAGTATACTGTATTCAGCATTGGTGATATTCATCAAGTCTGATAGCGTTTTCATTCATGATATTTATGGTATACTGTATTCAGCATTGGTGATATTTATAAAGTCTAATAGTCTTCATTCATGATATGAATGGCATACTGTTTTCAGCATTGGTGATATTCAACAAGTCTAATAGAGTCTTCATAATTTGAACAGTATACTGTATTCAGTATTGGTGATAGTCATCAAGTCTAATAGAGTCCTCATTCATAATTTGAATGGTACACTTATTACGTTTTTACATGTAAAGAAATCATCAACCAGATGTGGAAATAGCTAATGCTTGCATGGAGAAACATATCAAACATAATAAACAGTATCAGGTTGTACAGTGACAATTCCGTATCTAAGCAAAAGTAAAATCATAACGTGTATGCTATAATTTATTCTCAATTGATAAAAAAGGTCCACGACTTTTGGCGTGACTTATTATGAGACTGTATTCTTGAAGATAAAAATCCCAACCTTTCATTTTAGCAGGTTTCATCTTTTAATGTTTAGACACAAGCTTAATATGACCTTTATTCCACCTCTAACTTGATTAGAGACATCGTACATCAATATGACCTTTATTCCACCTATTATTAGAGACATGGTGCATCAGATACATTATCATAAAAACTCATATAAAACAGGGATTCATATAAACAACTCTTGATGGCAACAATATATAATTAGCACATTTTCAAAATGGAGATGACTTGTTCAATCAGAATCCTGTACACTTTTTCTTACTTGATGTTACTGACTAATGCTATGTTGATTAGAACTTAAACACACATGTCATCTAATGCTATGTTGATTAGAACTTAAACACACATGTCATAAATGAAGCAAAATGCTCAAAATCTTGATTAAACATGATGGTTATAAAAACAATGGTGGTGAATTCTTCAATAAGAGTCCCAAGTGGGACAGATATTAATTGCTGAACTTAAAATTATACTAGGGACAGATATTAATTGCTGAACTTAAAATTATACTAGGGACAGATATTAATTGCTGAACTTAAAATTATACTAGGAACTGATATTAATTGCTGATTTTAAAGTTATATTATGGGACTGATATTAATAAGAGTTTAAATTTATAGAATGGAAATGTAGGTAGATTTTATTGTATTTCTTGACACAGAACCAATACAGAGTGTCTGATTCTCCCAGTATGAAACTCTCTGGCAAAACGTTGACAACCAGTCTTCATGCTATGGAATCCACCCAGACTCAAATACAGGATATCTGAAGAAACATTTCTGCAAAATTTGAATAAGACTGACTTGGCCAATATGGAGAAGCTGAAACCAGTTTTCCACCTAGACTCCAACTGAGCCAACACCAATCTTAATGGTAAGAGTTGTCAACTTTGCATAAGATTTAAATTATATCCAATCAGATAAATAGATTCCAAAATAAGATTTAAATTATATCCAATCAGATAAATAGATTCCAAAATAAGATTTAAATTATATCCAATCAGATGAATAGATTCCAACATAAGATTTAAATTATATCCAATCAGATGAATAGATTCCAACTTAATTTTAAGAACAGTTTTAACTTCTGTAGATGGAATATTTGCATGACTGCATTGGAACCTACACCATGGCTAATGAAGCCAACCTGTGCATAATACTTCTGATGGATATCCTAAAATTACATTAATACCAGGGCTGAGTATGTCCTTAAAAAACAACAATGTTATACCAAGTTAATTTAACTTCTGTGGGAACAATTTAAAAACTATTTTCAACCTAGATTCTATAAACACTATACTGCAGCTTAGAAAGCCACCCTGGACACAAATTAGAGTATGCCCCCCAAAAACGATATCTAGGATTGAATTGAATAGATACTGTATAACTAAATTAGCTGTTCTGGAGAAAAGTCAAAAATAGATTCTCCACTTGTCTGCAATGGGAAACACCCCAGACACTAATTCAATAGAGCATGTCCAAATGAACACTTCTGCTAAGTTTGACCAAGTTACCTCATCCATACTGGAAAAGCTATGGAAAACATATCATTGCTAGGAAAGCTACCCCAGACGCAATTTTTTTTCTTCAAAATATAAAGTAGGGAATGTTACTGCCACACTTGAATCAAATAGGCTCAGCTGTTATGGAGAAGTTGATTTCCATCTTGCTTTTATAGAAGTTGCATCACTTATTCAAAGGCAACCCAATATTTGCTTGGATTCAGTATGTCCTATGGAACATTTTTAACAACTTTGATCTAAACTGGCTTAACTGTTCTGTTGAAAATTGGTTTGTCCATCTGGTTGCTATGGAAACCACCCCCTGTATAATTTTAAAAGCTGTCTTAAGTTGCATTCTGTTAATTTAGGTTAAATTCATATGTCTTTCATAAGTTGAAAATAGCAAATGTTGACAGATGGACAGCCTAGCAAACTAAAAACAAATGTCAATCTACAATGTTCTCTTTTTGCAGGTATAAATAAACTCTGCATATTTTCATACAATTAAACAAAAACTTCAAAGACATGACAGGAGCTGAAATATTTTTGATTAAGGTGTAAATGAAACTATGTCATTTTGATACAATGAACAAAAATTTCAAAGACATAACAGACATTTTAGATAAGGTATAATTCAAACTATACATAATTTCATACAATGAACAAAAATTTCAAAGACAACAGACGTTTTTGATAAGATATAATTGAAAATATATAAAATTCATACAATGAAACAAAAAAATTATAAAATTACAGGAGTTTTATTTTAGTACAAGCATTTTAAATTTAAAAGCTAAAATAAAAAAATACATTAACAACTTATTGTCATGTATTTGAAAGGTTTCTCATGTAACATCTGTTGCTACAATACTGAAATGTGTGAGCTCATTTTTTTCCATGCAGAGTACTGTAAATAGGTCAACAATAGGTAAAGGGCACCGGCATTAGGTCAACAACAGGCTTAGAGTACTGGACATAGATCAACAAGAAGCTGAAAATGCTTTAGATGTAAGCAAAAGCTAAAAGCTCCAAGCTTTAATAGGACTCAAGCATATTGCATTTGTAATAAGTAGTGCAGAGGAAGCATCATAAACTTGTTAATGACTTACATTTAACAGCTTTTGGATACCATATTGAAGTCAACTATTTGAATGCATGCATGAAATTACAGCCCTTGAGATATTCACATTGAAATAACATTTGTTGGCAGTCTTTCATTATGTGTCTTTGATGTGAGTACAAGTCCTGATATCTCCTAAATATATGTCCCTGTATATGATTACTCTTCGATTTTTGGAAAACAGCTTCAGTCTTGTCAGGTATCATGGAAGATAGGACTGACATTTGCAAAATCTTTCACATGCAATATGACTGTTCAATTAAAATTTAACATATGTATTTTACACAGAAGATATTTCTTTCCATGCTAGACCTTGAGAATTAGCATTGATAAATCTAAATGGATATATAATTTTTTTGTCTCCAAATCAAGTATAATAACTAACCAACAAGGTCTTATTCAGTACATACTAAAATGAATAGTCATACATAAGTATATCCTACATTTAAAAAATTTTACAAAATAAAATTATGACAAAACCAGTGATACAAGCAGATTATATATATGTACAAAGTTGTGAACATTTCATGGTACTAATTTGCTTTGATTAGGCTGAGAGTTTCCATACAAACTGATCATTGTCTTCCTCATACTTGATGCTAGGTCTCTCTTGGTATGCAGAAATACCCACATCTGACTGCTGGTGGTAGGGATTGTACTCAGTTTCTGGGTTGGCATAACCTGGGTAAGGCCGAGCTGGGTAGGGACTTATACCAGAAGGACCATTATCATAGATTGGGTTGTGGAAAAACTCTATTTCTCCATAATCTCCTCGACTGACCACTGAGTGTTTGTCACTCTTGCCCTTCTTCACTCCCCTTCACAAAAAAATAGAACACACAGATGACAGAAAGAACTTTAAGGAATGAAATCAAAATATATTCTTTATGTGTTTTTATAAAGGTAATAAAATGGGTAGGAATCAGCTGAAATTCAAAGACAAATTAGCAGAACTCCTAAACATTACCAGGGGTCATGCACCCAAGTACATGTAAAGTGGGCAACTAAATCGCCTAAAAAATATAAATGTCACCTTCTTCTGTTTGGAAAGCAAACACTTCATCCTGAGATTTTTTTAGAGGAACAATGAATGACCATCCATTTTGAGATGCCCCCTCACCGTGACCAGGCTAGTCCCAGTGTTATGTTATACCTCAAGGCAAAATGTACGCTTCAAGCCGTCAAATAGTTGGTGTTGATATCAACTGCACCAACAAACTCTTGCACATTCACAGGCATGTGTCTTGATAGCTGATTGACCATTAGCCTTTTCACAAGTAAGTTAGCAACAATTAATGCCTGATTGCCGCAAATTATCCCTTGATGATAAAAAAATACAAACTTGTGTTTCGAAACTTAAAATTATGTAAATAGCAATTTGTGTTTTAAGAATAGAATTGGCAACTTGAATATTTTAACAGTCTCATGTACATTATTTTCTTATAAAAATTAGTTTGGAGCCATAAGTGAACCTCTTAAGGAAAAATAATGGCGGACATCGCTGTGTCTGGGAAACACAACTTTATTAGATTGTCTCTTTTTGTAAACTTTTGGGCAAATATATTCAGGAAAATTCATAGAAAGTCTAAAATATCACGGTATTGAAGATTTTGCTTTAAAATGCAATTACAGTATGTAGGTCAGAAACATACAAGACAATGCTATGTTATGGAATTTGAGAGATGGCGTAACTTTCAGAAAGTCAAAAGAAAAATTCTTGACTAATGGTAGTTGATAAAGCATTTGTACTAACTTGCAATTACAATACTGTAACCTAGTTACTCAATTAAAATGCATTACAATGTATAGCTTCTGTTATTCTCTTTTTAAGTCATACTGTATTGCCAAAATATGAATATGAATATGGTAGTTTTTAAACATGCACCAGATGTGTTTTAATGTAGAAAGAACTCAAAAAAATTTCTACTTGAAAATAAAGGACTGCTTAAAACCAATGTCAAATGCAATATGCATACTGGGAAATAGAGAGCATAATTCAAACAAGAGAATGAAAACAACACACACACACACATCTATCTATCTATCTAGTGTTCCCACTTCTCCCTGTTCAGCTCTCACTTCTCCCTTTCTGTCAAAAAGGTGAAGTCACTTCTTCCTAAAATTCAAGTCTAATGTGATCCCTGAATACTGATTATTGCTGAAATCCAACTTACTGAAGTTCAGGGGCCCCGAGTGGCTGAGTGGTCTAAAGCGCTCTCCGTTACGGATCACTGCCATCTCACCTACGTCTGCATGGGTTCGAGTCTAGGATTCAGGCAATGTTGGTATGCGAGAAAGCTTGCCAGTAGCTTCACATGGGTCAGTGGTTCTTCCCAGGGGTTTTCCCAGGTTCTTCCTCCACCATTAATACTGGCAAAAATGTATAGCCTATCATGTGCTAAAAAATGGCGTTAAACCCTATAACAACAACAACAACAACTGAAGTTCATTTGCATAGAACACATTAGTAGTGCACATGAAATATGGCAAAGAGGACATTTAGTGGAGAATTAAATTCTTTTCGGCACATGACATATTCAGAGTAGCTTACTGGAAATTGTGCAGACAAGCTGAGAGTACAAGTGGAGTTTTAACATAGAATTGGTAAACTCTATGGAATCTAGAAAAATGTCATTATGTATAATTTCCTTGTTTCCAGGAATGTCTGGTCAGGATTACAATTTTAGTACAAGAAAAGAACTGAGATAAAATAAATAGTGTCGCATCTAAATTTGCCTATGAGTGTCTCAAGTGGCCCATGATTCTTATTGAAATTACATGTTGCTGTGTACATTATATTTATGTTCATTTACTAAAGTGATTCTTAAAAAAGAAAACACGGCCTAACAGTCTAAGAAAAAATAAAGAATTCTAACTTAAACATTCTTGGGGTAAAGAATGTAAAAGTAAAATATAATGACCACATTTATCTTCTATATTTAAAGCTTACACTTCACACTGCATTGAACCTTCTCCAATTCTGATATCATTCTATTTATATGTATTACATGCTGGCTGTTGGAGGTCAGCTGGGACTTTAACTCATAAAAACATTATCCTGAGAGCTAAAACTCATTTCTGTGTGTGTGTGTGTGTGTGTGTGTGTGTGTGTGTGTGTGTGCACATGTATTTCTAGTTTATAGATATTTTATTCTTTTGCACTACTGTAAACTCCAGAATCAGGATTAGTTGTTGTTGTTGTTGTTGTTGTGGGGTTTAATGCCATTTTTCACCACATGATAGGCTATGCATGGCAGCCAGTATTAATGATGGAGGAAGAACACAGGAAAGCCCCGGGAAGAACCATGACCCACGAGAAGCTACTGGCAAGCTTTCTCACATACCCACATTAGCCAAATCCTAGACTCAAACCCACACAGACAGAGGTGAGTTCAGGTTTAGTACATTATATGTGAACCCTGTGTTTTATGTAGGTACTAACAGAGCATGGATGACAGGAGATTATTTTTCAATGGGTCATAATAATTCAGTCAGCAACCATAAAGTATGACCTTTTTGACCCCCAAATGAAAGGCTTCTTGCTTCCCCAAAATACAGATTATTTACAAAGTAACTGTAGATGTTGAAGAACTCATGTCTGGAAACAAAATAAGTAACAGATGAATAAAATGTACTGATTACAAAGTAAGACAACATGCTGTGCCATATGTCTGGCACAGAAAAATGTCCAGAATGTTTCTGGAGAAATATGTTCTGACTTTTCATTCATTCTTTGTTTTGGACTGAGTGTTACTGTTAAATTCATTGTTATACTTGCAGCAAATCTACATAAACTTTAACCAAATTACACTTCACTATGATAACATTTAAAGTGAATTTCTTCTCTTTCAAGTACCTAATACATAATATTTAGAGTGAGGTTTGGTAAACACAATTGTTTTGTTAGTCTCCAGTTTAGATTGACTTGTGTGTTTGGCATGATTACAATACTAGTAATTTCTTGATGATATAATTCTAAGTCTGTTATTCAGGTACCAAGTTCACTTTTGGTCATCTAGCATAAAAAGTACTGTATAATGTGGATGAAAATCATTTACAGCTCATCAGATGAAGTCAGTAGACCGCTACCATAATCACATTTTCAATTTGTCACAAAAATTTATTTTCTACAAGACAGCTAGTTTTACTTATAATTATCCAATTTTGACTAATGAAACCTTGTAAGAGCTCAGTTGTCTATATTATGAAAAGTTATGGCCACTGATTGCCTAACCTCGAAACTTTCATTTCCACAGTTGAACTTTAGTAAAGATAGTGAATTTCAACCAAATCTGACATACAGTTTTATAATGAAAAGATCCTGAACAAATCAGGTTTCCAGAGTTCCATGACATAAATTAATAAGGGATTGTGCATCCCACTAACTTTGGTTTCTGTTGCATTACTTTTACCATCTGATTTTCAAGAAAATCTGACATGCAGCTTTAAACTAAGGAGACCTCAAATGAATTCAATTTCCAAAGTAATCTGAGATTTTTTCTCAAATTTGGCATGCAGCTTTATCATTTACAGCAGTTAAGCCCCCTGATTACCTCTCCTCCTTATGTTGTTTTCAGTAGCATAACCATAAACAAATTGTAGGATTTCAACCAAATCTGTCATACAGCTTTATACTAATTTACCAGTGCCAGTTGGATTTCAACTAAATCTGGCATACAGCCTTATTTTATCAATGCTAGTTGGATTTCAACCAAATCTGGCATACAACCTTAATTTACCAGTGCTAGTTGGATTTCAACCACATTTGACACACAGCATTATATTAATTTACATTATGCAATTTGGATTTCATGTAGATTTGATATAAAGCCTTAATTTACTAATGCCAGTTGGATTAAAGACAAATATGGCATACAGCCTTATATTAATTTACTAATTCTAGTTGGATTGCATGCAGATATTGTATACAGCCTTAATTTACCAATGCAAGTTGGATTTCAATCAAATATGGCATACAGTACAATATGAATTTCCCACTGCAAGTTGGATTTCATGCAGGTTTGGCATACAGCCTTAATTTACCAATGCTAGTTGGATTTCAACCAAAATGGCATACAGCACAATATGAATTTCCCACTGCAAGTTAGATTACAGACAAAAATAGCATACATCCCTAATTTACCAAAGAAACTGGAATTCAGTCATATATGGCATACAGCCTAAATTTATCAGTGCTGGTTAGATTTCAACCAAATCTGTCACACAGCATTATATTCATTTACCAATTATAGCTGGATTTCAACTGAATTTGGCATAAAGTATTATAGTTTACCAATGCTAGTTGAATTTCAACCAAATTTGGTACAGAGCATTTATATTAATTTACCAATGGTGACTGAATTTTCAACCAAATTTAGCTTATACCATTTATATTAATGTACCAGTTTATAGTCGGATTTCAACCAAATCTGCCATACAGCATTTATGTTATTTTACCAATGGTGGTTGAATTTCAACCAAATCTGCCATACAGCATTTATGTTATTTTACCAATGGCGGTTGAATTTCAACCAAATCTGCCATACAGCATTTATGTTATTTTACCAATGGCGGTTGAATTTCAACCAAATCTGCCATACAGCATTTATGTTATTTTACCAATGGCAGTTGAATTTCAACCAAATCTGCCATACAGCATTTATGTTATTTTACCAATGGCGGTTGAATTTCAACCAAATTTAACATAGAGCATTTATGTTTTTTTACCAGTGGTGATTGCATTTTCAAGAAAATCTGGCATACAGTATTTATTATTAATTTACCAACACTACTTGGATTAAATGCAAATTTGGCATAGAGCTGTATGCTGAAGCTTAATTTCCCGCTCTCCACAACATCATTTCATGGAAATATGGACCCTGATTGACCATTCACTTAAGTTTCTGCAATTGATATATAACGTTACATAGGAACTGGATTTCACTAACTTTATTAATATTATCAGATCTACATGCACTGTTTTGCCTATGAAGTTGATGGTAGACAGTTAGAGAGAGCTTTTTAACTTGTAGAATAAAAACCAGCACCATTTTAAGCTGACAAATTTTCATCAGCATGAACGCCATTCAGTGGAAATTATATTCCATTTATTTTCTATTCCACTCAAGAAGAAATCAAATGTCCCACTGAAAATAAAGTAGGCCGTAAATGAACAGTCACATCATAAGTAATTTCAACAATTTCTTTTCACAGAGAGTGTTTGTCAAGATGTAGATTTGCAAAATTTGGAAGTCCACTGAGTTGAAAATATGTTAATAGCTTTTACTCAGTCATTGCAATTTCAGCTGCACTGTGTCATGATTTTAGTCAACCTCTGGTACAAACTGAAAATGGTCATTTTGAGCATGTTTTTTGCATATAAACAAGACATAATATTTTCAAACAAAAGACATTAAGTGCATCTGGAATATTTCATATAAGTACACAATTACTGATAGCTACATGTACTTCCAAGTAAGACTAATTTATATAATTGTACATTTAAATTTGATGTTTAACCATACAAACATTAATATCACCTCCACAAGACTCCATGGAATGAATGACCATACCAACATAATAGCACCTCCTCATCACTCCATGGAATGAATAACCATACCACCATTAATATCACCTCCATAACACTTCCTGGAATGAATAGCAATACAAACATTATTATCACATCCTCAACACTCAATGTAATGAATAACCATATTAACATTGATATCACCTCCGTAACACTTCCTGGAATGAATAACCATACCAGCATTGATATCACCTCCACAACACTCCATGGAATGAATAACCATACCAACAATAATATCACCTCCACAACACTCCATGGAACGAATAACCATATCAACATTATTATCACCTCCACAACACTCCATGGAATGGATAAGCATACCAACAATAATATCACCTCCACAACACTCCATGGAATGAATAACCATATCAACATTATTATCACCTCCATAACACTTCCTGGAATGAATAGCAATACAAACATTATTATCACATCCTCAACACTCAATGTAATGAATAACCATATTAACATTGATATCACCTCCGTAACACTTCCTGGAATGAATGACCATACCAGCATTGATATCACCTCCACAACACTCCATGGAATGAATAACCATACCAACAATAATATCACCTCCACAACACTCCATGGAACGAATAACCATATCAACATTATTATCACCTCCACAACACTCCATGGAATGGATAAGCATACCAACAATAATATCACCTCCACAACACTCCATGGAATGAATAACCATATCAACATTATTATCACCTCCACAACACTTCCTGGAAAGAATGACCATACCAACATTGATATCACCTCCACAACACTCCATGGAATGAATAACAATACCAACATTTCTATCACATCCACAACATTCCATGGAATGAATAACCATATTAACATTGATATCACCTCCATAACACTTCCTGGGATGAATGACCATACCAACATAAACATCACCTCCACAACACTCCATGGAATGAATAACCATGCCAACAATAATATCACCTCCACAACACTCCATGGAATGAATAACCATGCCAACATTAATATCACCTCCACAACACTCCATGGAATGAATAACAATACCAACATTTCTATCACTTCCACAACTCTCCAAGGAATGAATAACCATACCAACATTTCTATCACCTCCACAACACTCCATGGAATGAATAACCATACCAACATTTATATCACTTCCACAACACTCCATGGAATGAATAACAATACCAACATTCCTATCACCTCCACAACACTCCATGGAATGAATAACAATACCAATATTTCTATCACTTCCACAACACTCCATGGAATGAATAACCATACCAACATTAATGTCACCTGCACAACACTCCATGTAATGAATAATCATATTAACATTGATATCACCTCATAACACTTCCTTGAATGAATAACCATACAAACATTAATATCACCTCCACAACACTCCATGGAATGAATAACCATATTAACATTAATATCACCTCCATAACACTCCATGGAATGAATAACCATACCAACAATAATATCACCTCCACAACACTCCCTGGAATGAATAACCATACCAACATAAATATCACCTCCATAACACTCCATGGAATGAATAACCATACCAACATTAATATCACCTCCATAACACTCCATGGAATGAATAACCATACCAACAATAATATCACCTCCACAACACTCCCTGGAATGAATAACAATACCAACATTGTTATCACCTCCTCAACACTCCATGGAATGAATAACCACACCAACAATAATATCACCTCCACAACACTACATGGAATGAATAACCATATCAACATTGATATTACCTCCACAACACTCCATGGAATGAATAACCATGCCAACATTAATATTCACCTCCACAACACTTCCTGGGATGAATAACCATGCCAAAATTTTTATCACCTCCACAACATTTCCTTGAACGATAACAACATTAATATCACCTCCACAACACTCCCTGGAACGAATAACCATATCAACATTATTATCACCTCCACAACACTCCATGGAATGGATAAGCATACCAACAATAATATCACCTCCACAACACTCCATGGAATGAATAACCATATCAACATTATTATCACCTCCACAACACTTCCTGGAAAGAATGACCATACCAACATTGATATCACCTCCACAACACTCCATGGAATGAATAACAATACCAACATTTCTATCACATCCACAACATTCCATGGAATGAATAACCATATTAACATTGATATCACCTCCATAACACTTCCTGGGATGAATGACCATACCAACATAAACATCACCTCCACAACACTCCATGGAATGAATAACCATGCCAACAATAATATCACCTCCACAACACTCCATGGAATGAATAACCATGCCAACATTAATATCACCTCCACAACACTCCATGGAATGAATAACAATACCAACATTTCTATCACTTCCACAACTCTCCAAGGAATGAATAACCATACCAACATTTCTATCACCTCCACAACACTCCATGGAATGAATAACCATACCAACATTTATATCACTTCCACAACACTCCATGGAATGAATAACAATACCAACATTCCTATCACCTCCACAACACTCCATGGAATGAATAACAATACCAATATTTCTATCACTTCCACAACACTCCATGGAATGAATAACCATACCAACATTAATGTCACCTGCACAACACTCCATGTAATGAATAATCATATTAACATTGATATCACCTCATAACACTTCCTTGAATGAATAACCATACAAACATTAATATCACCTTCACAACACTCCATGGAATGAATAACCATATTAACATTAATATCACCTCCATAACACTCCATGGAATGAATAACCATACCAACAATAATATCACCTCCACAACACTCCCTGGAATGAATAACCATACCAACATAAATATCACCTCCATAACACTCCATGGAATGAATAACCATACCAACATTAATATCACCTCCATAACACTCCATGGAATGAATAACCATACCAACAATAATATCACCTCCACAACACTCCCTGGAATGAATAACAATACCAACATTGTTATCACCTCCTCAACACTCCATGGAATGAATAACCACACCAACAATAATATCACCTCCACAACACTACATGGAATGAATAACCATATCAACATTGATATTACCTCCACAACACTCCATGGAATGAATAACCATACCAACATTGATATCACCTACATAACACTTCCTGGGATGAATGACCATACCAACATAAATGTCACCTCCACAACACTCCATGGAATGAATAACCATACCAACATTGATATTACCTCCACAACACTCCATGGAATGAATAACCATACCAACATTGATATCACCTCCATAACACTTCCTGGAATGAATAACCATACCAACAATAATATCACCTCCACAACACTCCCTGGAATGAATAACAATACCAACAATAATATCGCCTTCACAACACTCCCTGGAATGAATAACCATACCAACATGAATATCACCTCCACAACACTTCCTGGAATGAATAACCATACCAACATTGTTATCACCTCCTCAACACTCCATGGAATGAATAACGATACCAACATTAATATCACCTCCACAACACTCCATGGAATGAATAACCATATTAACATTGATATCACCTCCATAACACTTCCTGGGATGAATGACCATACCAACATAAACATCACCTCCACAACACTCCATGGAATGAATAAACATGCCAACAATAATATCACCTCCACAACACTCCATGGAATGAATAACCATGCCAACATTAATATCACCTCCACAACACTCCATGGAATGAATAACAATACCAACATTTCTATCACTTCCACAACTCTCCAAGGAATGAATAACCATACCAACATTTCTATCACCTCCACAACACTCCATGGAATGAATAACCATACCAACATTTATATCACTTCCACAACACTCCATGGAATGAATAACAATACCAACATTCCTATCACCTCCACAACACTCCATGGAATGAATAACAATACCAATATTTCTATCACTTCCACAACACTCCATGGAATGAATAACCATACCAACATTAATGTAACCTGCACAACACTCCATGTAATGAATAATCATATTAACATTGATATCACCTCATAACACTTCCTTGAATGAATAACCATACAAACATTAATATCACCTCCACAACACTCCATGGAATGAATAACCATATTAACATTAATATCACCTCCATAACACTCCATGGAATGAATAACCATACCAACAATAATATCACCTCCACAACACTCCCTGGAATGAATAACAATACCAACAATAATATCGCCTCCACAACACTCCCTGGAATGAATAACCATACCAACATTAATATCACCTCCATAACACTCCATGGAATGAATAACCATACCAACATTAATATCACCTCCATAACACTCCATGGAATGAATAACCATACCAACAATAATATCACCTCCACAACACTCCCTGGAATGAATAACAATACCAACATTGTTATCACCTCCTCAACACTCCATGGAATGAATAACCACACCAACAATAATATCACCTCCACAACACTACATGGAATGAATAACCATATCAACATTGATATTACCTCCACAACACTCCATGGAATGAATAACCATACCAACATTGATATCACCTACATAACACTTCCTGGGATGAATGACCATACCAACATAAATATCACCTCCACAACACTCCATGGAATGAATAACCATACCAACATTGATATTACCTCCACAACACTCCATGGAATGAATAACCATACCAACATTGATATCACCTCCATAACACTTCCTGGAATGAATAACCATACCAACAATAATATCACCTCCACAACACTCCATGGAATGAATAACAATACCAACAATAATATCGCCTTCACATCACTCCCTGGAATGAATAACCATACCAACATGAATATCACCTCCACAACACTTCCTGGAATGAATAACCATACCAACATTGTTATCACCTCCTCAACACTCCATGGAATGAATAACGATACCAACATTAATATCACCTCCACAACACTCCATGGAATGAATAACCATACCAACATTGATATTACCTCCTCAACACTCCATGGAATGAATAACCATATCAACATTAATATCACCTCCACAACACTCCATGAAATGAATAGCGATACCAACATTCATATTACCTCCACAACACTCCATGGAATGAATAACCATACCAACATTAATATCACCTCCATAAGACTCCATGTAATGAATAACCATACCAACAATAATATCACCTCCACAACACTCCATGGAATGAATAACAATACCAACAATAATATCACCTCCACAACACTCCACTGGAATGAATAACCATGCCAACATTAATATCACCTCCATAAGACTCCATGGAATGAATAACAATACCAACAATAATATCACCTCCACAACACTCCATGGAATGAATAACCATACCAACAATAATATCACCTTCACAACACTCCATGGAATGAATAACAATACCAACAATATCACCTCCACAACACTCCATGGAATGAATAACCATGCCAACATTAATATTCACCTCCACAACACTTCCTGGGATGAATAACCATGCCAAAATTTTTATCACCTCCACAACATTTCCTTGAACGATAACAACATTAATATCACCTCCACAACACTCCCTGGAATGAATAACAATACCAACATTGATATCGCCTCCACAACACTCAATGGAATGAATAACCATACCAACATAAATATCACCTCCACAACACTTCCTGGAATGAATAACCATACCAACATAAATATCACCTTCACAACACTTCCTAGAATGAATAACCATATCAACATTGATATTACCTCCTCAACACTCCATGGAATGAATAACCATACCAACATAAATATCACCTCCACAACACTTCCTGGAATGAATAACCATACCAACATTGATATTACCTCCTCAACACTCCATGGAATGAATAACCATATCAACATTAATATCACCTCCACAACACTCCATGAAATGAATAACGATACCAACATTCATATTACCTCCACAACACTCCATAGAATGAATAACCATACCAACATTAATATCACCTCAACAACACTTCCTGGAATGAATAACCATACCAACAGTAATATCACCTCCACAACACTCCATGGAATGAATAACCATACCAACATTGATATCACCTCCACAACACTTCCTGGAATGAATAACCATACCAACATAAATATCACCTCCACAATACTTCCTGGAACGAATAACCATAAAAACATAAATATCACCTCCACAACACTTCCTGGAATGAATAACCATACCAACATAAAGATCACCTCCACTTCCTGGAATGAATAACCATACCAACATTGATATTACCTCCACCACACTCCATGGAATGAATAACCATGCCAACATTAATATCACCTCCACAACACTCCATGGAATGAATAAACATGCCAACATTAATATCACCTCCACAACACTCCATGGAATGAATAACCATACCAACATAAATATCACCTCCACAACACTTCCTGGAATGAATAACCATACCAACATTGATATTACCTCCACGACACTCCATGGAATGAATAACCATACCAACATTAATATCACCTCCATAAGACTCCATGTAATGAATAACCCATACCAACAATAATATCACCTCCACAACACTCCATGGAATGAATAACAATACCAATAATAATATCACCTCCACAACACTCCATGGAATGAATAACAATACCAACAATAATATCACCTCCACAACACTCCTTGGAATGAATAACCTTACCAACAATAATATCACATTCACAACACTCCATGGAATGAATAACAATACCAACAATATCACCTCCACAACACTCCATGGCATGAATAACCATGCCAACATTAATATTCACCTCTACAACACTTCCTGGGATGAATAACCATGCCAAAATTTTTATCACCTCCACAACACTTCCTTGAACGATAACAACATTAATATCACCTCCACAACACTCCATGGAATGAATAACAATACCAACATTGATATCGCCTCCACAACACTCAATGGAATGAATAACCATACCAACATAAATATCACCTCCACAACACTTCCTGGAATGAATAACCATACCAACATTAATATCACCTCCACAACACTCCATGGAATGAATAACCATATCAACATTAATATCACCTCCATAACACTTCCTGGGATGAATGACCATACCAACATAAATATCACCTCCACAACACTTCCTGGAATGAATAACCATATCAACATTGATATTACCTCCTCAACACTCCATGGAATGAATAACCATACCAACATAAATATCACCTCCACAACACTTCCTGGAATGAATAACCATACCAACATTGATATTACCTCCTCAACACTCCATGGAATGAATGACCATATCAACATTAATATCACCTCCACAACACTCCATGAAATGAATAACGATACCAACATTCATATTACCTCCACAACACTCCATAGAATGAATAACCATACCAACATTAATATCACCTCAACAACACTTCCTGGAATGAATAACCATACCAACATAAATATCACCTCCACAATACTTCCTGGAATGAATAACCATAAAAACATAAATATCACCTCCACAACACTTCCTGGAATGAATAACCATACCAACATAAATATCACCTCCACAACACTTCCTGGAATGAATAACCATACCAACATTGATATTACCTCCACAACACTCCATGGAATGAATAACCATACCAACATAAATATCACCTCCACAACACTATCTGGAATAAATAACCATACCAACATTAATATCACTTCCACAACACTCCTTTTTGTGTTCCTGTATTAAAATGATGCCAATTCCAACAAACAAAATGGCTGCCATGATTGCTTTAAAGGGCTAGTGCTACTCCTGCATGGGCTGTCATACTGACACAGGATTTTCATTAAACTTCATGGCAACATGTTGTTGGTTCTAAATGAAAATGATGCTGATGGCCATTAACCACTGGTTGAGAAGTCTTATTGTGATCATGTGATCTTACCTGTCAGACAGACAGCTAGTTATTATAACAGACTGCTGTTTTAGGAGTCATGTGATCTAACCTTGTCAAATAGGCAGCCAGTTATTATAACAGATTGATGTTTCAGGAGTAATGTGATCTTGCCTGCCAGACAGACAGTTAGTCATTTTCTATTATGTCCGCAAAACAACTGACCCAGTGAATCTGATTCTTATATAGTATCTTTTAGGTGCCTGTACCTTTTGTTGGAGGTGTTTTCATTATACATTTAATGGTTTCAGTCCTTAAACAATATAGTTAATGGGTAATGGTACCCTTTCCTAAGGCAGCCAGTTATTATAACAGATTGATGTTTTAGGAGTAATGTGATCTTGCCTACCAGACAGACAGTTAGTCATTTTCTATCATGTCTGCAAAACAACTGACCCAGTGAATCTGATTCTTATATAGTATCTTTTAGGTGCCTGTACCTTTTGTTGGAGGTGTTTTCATTATACATTTAATGGTTTCAGTCCTTAAACAATATAGTTAATGGGTAATGGTACCCTTTCCTAATTATAGTTAATGGGTACCCTTTCCTAATTATAGTTAATAAGTACCCTTTTCTAATAATAGTTAATGGGTACCCTTTCCTCAGTATAGTTAATGGGTACCCTTTCCTAATTATAGTTAATAGGTACCCATTTTTAATTATTATACTTAATGGGTAACCACTTCTAATTACATCAGTGTTACAGTTCACCATAGTATAGCTCGACAAGACTTCTAAGGCTATTTAGTTAGCATACCTGTATTAACTATTCAGAACCAAACAGGTCCTGGTGTAATGTGATAATGGCTTTATTAATTAAAACAAGAATTTTTACAGTTTATTCAGAGGTGTGTTACTTGACATTGGAACATAGGAGTACCTTCTCAAGAGGAAGATCACAATTATTAGGTAACTGAATAATAAAGATTGCAACCTGTCTCTCTCCACAGCTACAAAAGCATACTGTTTATTTGAAGATACTGTAGACCTTACACCATGACACAACACTGTTTTATTCATCTCTCTTTTTCGCACACACACACACACAAATGTACACACACAACACAAGAAAATCAAAAGCCTTTTGAGTTCTTATATTTTTTTAATTTTAAATTGATAATGAAGTTACATTGCTGTAAGAATAGAAGTTACACCTTACTGCAACAACAGGGGCTTGTATTTGTTCATTACACTGGTCTTGTAAATAATACATGTACAGTACATAAAATAATATGTAGTACATGTATTATTGTTAGGTAATTATACTGATGCAAGCCTCTGTGATTCTGACCATCTTAATGCCAACATAACAAATCATAACAACTGCAAATTATTACTCCTAAACTAGTCAGACAGACAGTTAATTATTATAGTGTGATCTTACCTAGTCAGACAGCCAGTTATTTTAACAGACTTGTTTTAGGAGTCATGTGATCTTACCTAGGTAGACAGCCAGCCAGTTATTATAACAACTGTTGTTTTAGGAGTAGTGTGATCTGATCTAGTCAGACAGCCAGTTATTATAACAGACTGTTGTTTTAGGAGTCATGTGATCTTACCTGTCAGACAGACAGCTAGTTATTATAATAGACTGATGTTTTAGGAGTCATGTGATCTAACCTTGTCAGATAGGCAGCCAGTTATTATAACAGATTGATGTTTTAGGAGTAATGTGATCTTGCCTGCCAGACAGACAGTTAGTTATTTTAAGACTTGTTTTAGGAGTCATGTGATCTTACCTAGTCAAATACACAGATAGTTATTAGTCCTGTGATCTTACCTAGTCAGACAGCCAGGCTATTATAACAGACTTGTTTTAGAGTCATGTGATCTTACCTAGTGAGATAGACAGCCAGTTATTATAAAAGACTGTTGTTTTTGGAGTCATGTGATCTTACCTTGTCACATAGACAGCCAGTTATTATAAAAGACTGTTGTTTTTGGAGTCATGTGATCTAACCTAGTCAGATAGACAGCTAGTTATTATAACAGAAAGTTGTTTGAGGAGTCATGTGATCTCACCTTGTTAGACAGGTATAGCATCCAACAACTAACAGTATGAGAGTCAGTAAGCCCACTCCTCCCCCAATGGCTCCACCCAAAATGGCATCTTGGTTAGACTTTGGTTCTGAAAAGAAATATAACATATAGCTAAACCACACATCTCCACATAAGAATTTAACCAGTACCCAAAATAGCCTGAGATTCAAAGGGTTAATTATGTGATAAACCTAGCACACAAAGTAGCCTGAGATTCAAAGCATAAATCCTGTGATAGACCTAGCACCCAAAGTAGCCTGAGATTCAAAGCGTAAATCCTGTGATAGACCTAGCACCCAAAATAGCCTGAGATTATAAAGGGTAAATCCTGTGATAGACCTAGCACCCAAAGTAGCCTGAGATTCAAAGGGTAAATCCTGTGATAGACCTAGCATCCAAAATAGCCTGAGATTTAAAGGGTTCTGTGATAGACCTAGTACCCAAAGTAGCCTGAGATTTAAAGTGTAAATACTGTGAAAGACCTAGTACCCAAAGTAGCCTGAGATTTAAAGGGTAAATGCTGTGATAGACCTAGTACCCAAAGTAGCCTGAGATTTAAAGGGTTCTGTGATAGACCTAGTAGCCAAAGTAGCCTGAGATTTAAAGGGTAAATGCTGTGATAGACCTAGTATCTAAAGTAGCCTGAGATTTAAAGGGTAAATGCTGTGATAGACCTAGTACCCAAAGTAGCCTGAGATTTAAAGGGTAAATGCTGTGATAGACCTAGTACCCAAAGTAGCCTGAGATTTAAAGTGTAAATACTGTGATAGACCTAGTACCCAAAGTAGCCTGAGATTTAAATGGTAAATGCTGTGATAGACCTAGTACCCAAAGTAGCCTGAGATTTAAAGGGTTCTGTGATAGACCTAGTAGCCAAAGTAGCCTGAGATTTAAAGGGTAAATACTGTGATAGACCTAGTAGCCAAAGTAGCCTGAGATTTAAAGGGTAAATGCTGTGATAGACCTAGTACCCAAAGTAGCCTGAGATTTAAAGGGTTCTGTGATAGACCTAGTAGCCAAAGTAGCCTGAGATTTAAAGGGTAAATGCTGTGATAGACCTAGTACCCAAAGTAGCCTGAGATTTAAAGGGTTCTGTGATAGACCTAGTAGCCAAAGTAGCCTGAGATTTAAAGGGTTCTGTGATAGACCTAGTAGCCAAAGTAGCCTGAGATTTAAAGGGTAAATGCTGTGATAGACCTAGTACCCAAAGTAGCCTGAGATTTAAAGTGTAAATACTGTGATAGACCTAGTACCCAAAGTAGCCTGAGATTTAAAGGGTTCTGTGATAGACCTAGTAGCCAAAGTAGCCTGAGATTTAAAGGGTAAATGCTGTGATAGACCTAGTAGCCAAAGTAGCCTGAGATTTAAAGGGTAAATGCTGTGATAGACCTAGTACCCAAAGTAGCCTGAGATTTAAAGTGTAAATACTATGATAGACCTAGTACCCAAAGTAGCCTGAGATTTAAAGGGTAAATGCTGTGATAGACCTAGTACCCAAAGTAGCCTGAGATTTAAAGGGTTCTGTGATAGACCTAGTAGCCAAAGTAGCCTGAGATTTAAAGGGTAAATACTGTGATAGACCTAGTAGCCAAAGTAGCCTGAGATTTAAAGGGTAAATGCTGTGATAGACCTAGTACCCAAAGTAGCCTGAGATTTAAAGGGTTCTGTGATAGACCTAGTAGCCAAAGTAGCCTGAGATTTAAAGGGTAAATGCTGTGATAGACCTAGTACCCAAAGTAGCCTGAGATTTAAAGGGTTCTGTGATAGACCTAGTAGCCAAAGTAGCCTGAGATTTAAAGGGTTCTGTGATAGACCTAGTAGCCAAAGTAGCCTGAGATTTAAAGGGTAAATGCTGTGATAGACCTAGTACCCAAAGTAGCCTGAGATTTAAAGTGTAAATACTGTGATAGACCTAGTACCCAAAGTAGCCTGAGATTTAAAGGGTTCTGTGATAGACCTAGTAGCCAAAGTAGCCTGAGATTTAAAGGGTAAATGCTGTGATAGACCTGGTACCCAAAGTAGCCTGAGATTTAAAGGGTTCTGTGATAGACCTAGTAGCCAAAGTAGCCTGAGATTTAAAGGGTTCTGTGATAGACCTAGTAGCCAAAGTAGCCTGAGATTTAAAGGGTAAATGCTGTGATAGACCTATTACCCGAAGTAGCCTGAGATTTAAAGTGTAAATACTGTGATAGACCTAGTACCCAAAGTAGCCTGAGATTTAAAGGGTTCTGTGATAGACCTAGTAGCCAAAGTAGCCTGAGATTTAAAGGGTTCTGTGATAGACCTAGTAGCCAAAGTAGCCTGAGATTTAAAGGGTAAATGCTGTGATAGACCTAGTACCCAAAGTAGCCTGAGATTTAAAGTGTAAATACTGTGATAGACCTAGTACCCAAAGTAGCCTGAGATTTAAAGGGTTCTGTGATAGACCTAGTAGCCAAAGTAGCCTGAGATTTAAAGGGTAAATGCTTTGATAGACCTAGTACCCAAAGTAGCCTGAGATTTAAAGTGTAAATACTGTGATAGACCTAGTACCCAAAGTAGCCTGAGATTTAAAGGGTTCTGTGATAGACCTAGTAGCCAAAGTAGCCTGAGATTTAAAGGGTAAATGCTGTGATAGACCTAGTAGCCAAAGTAGCCTGAGATTTAAAGGGTAAATGCTGTGATAGACCTAGTACCCAAAGTAGCCTGAGATTTAAAGGGTAAATGCTGTGATAGACCTAGTACCCAAAGTAGCCTGAGATTTAAAGGGTAAATGCTGTGATAGACCTAGTACCCAAAGTAGCCTGAGATTTAAAGGGTTCTGTGATAGACCTAGTACCCAAAGTAGCCTGAGATTTAAAGTGTAGATACTGTGATAGACCTAGTACCCAAAGTAGCCTGAGATTTAAAGGGTTCTGTGATAGACCTAGTAGCCAAAGTAGCCTGAGATTTAAAGGGTAAATGCTGTGATAGACCTAGTAGCCAAAGTAGCCTGAGATTTAAAGGGTAAATGCTGTGATAGACCTAGTACCCAAAGTAGCCTGAGATTTAAAGGGTAAATGCTGTGATAGACCTATTACCCAAAGTAGCCTGAGATTTAAAGGGTAAATGCTGTGATAGACCTAGTACCCAAAGTAGCCTGAGATTTAAAGGGTTCTGTGATAGACCTAGTACCCAAAGTAGCCTGAGATTTAAAGGGTTCTGTGATAGACCTAGTACCCAAAGTAGCCTGAGATTTAAAGGGTAAATGCTGTGATAGACCTAGTATCTAAAGTAGCCTGAGATTTAAGGGTTAAACCTGTCATAGTCTCAGTACACCTAATATATGAAGCAAAAGCAGTTGACCAAGAAATCTGAATCAATATGAATGCAGATGTTATAAAAACAACTGTTTCAAGGGTTTTCTAGTTTTTGTATCATCATCCATGTATCAGACTGCACCTCAGCATAAATCCTCCAACACTGAAAGTCCCATGTGGCAGGACACATGTCAAAATTATTCATTATGTTTCTGAAATCAAGTTGTGTAAATATTTTTATACTTTTAGTAATATCAATCATATATGATGATGAAATGGCATCATCTGCATAAATCTGAAAGGCATTCAAGGACATTGTCAAATTTGGTAAAGTTCAAAATATCTGAAGGGCATTCAAGAGCATTGTCAAATTTGGTAAAGTTCTGTATAAATCTGAAGGGCATTCAAGGACATTGTCAGATTTGTTACAATTCTGTTAAATGATTTTTTTGAAGAAGTTTTGTTTAAGGATGTTCTAACTTGGTAATGTTAGTAGCAGCTGTCATATTTGATATTAGATTGTTATTATTTGTACAAACTTACAAGTCCATCATGTCTAAATGTTTTCTCAATTCAGCTCAGCGGGTTTTGAGAAAAAGTTGATTAAAAATATTTTCATTTTGCCATTAATTGTTGCCAAATCTAAGAGCAACTGAGATCACTACACAAATCTGAAAGCCCTTAATAAGGGAAGCTTGTAAGTCAGATTTGGTCAAATTCTGCTCAGCAGTTCCGAAATGACCTTATCAATGATTGCCACATTTAATGGTATATTAACACTATTTGAACAAAATTTGAAAGGTCTTCATGCCAGGATGCCTTCTGTCAAGTTTGGTTAGATTCTATTATGCTGTTTTGGACAAGTCAGTTAAAGTTTTTATTTTTTATTCTTGGTTATAAGAGATATATTTGATGCCAAATTCAATTTCACAGTTTTTAAGAAGATTTCTTTTGAAGGTTTTCTATTTTCAGCAATGGTAAATTTACCTGAGAGCAGATTGGCATCATTCTGAAAAAATATTTTATTGGCATCATTTTGTAAAAAATATTTGAATGACCTTTAAGATTGGCTGAAACTGGTTAAGTGGTTTTTGACAAGTTCAAAATGTCAATTGTTGATGGACCATGCATGCTTGATGCAGAACTATACCAGAAGATCATTATGGCCCCTATGGCTTGCTGAGCTAAAGCTGCTGTTTTTCCTCTAGGTCTTGGGAATTTTCAAACCTGGACAACATGGACCTACAGCTTATTGACCAAAGTGACCCAATGAAATCCATCTGATCCACACAAAATGCATTGAGGGTGCTCTACAACTTTTAAAACAGCTAAAAGCATGGATGTTGCAATGATTCCTGTACCATCCAAGGAGCCACACTGATCATCAAAACTACTGAAATGGCTTAATTTTTGTTACAAAGAGCAATCATTGATTCTGTTTAGGACCCTTGCTAGTATAAGGGTGTTCTGCCATCGTGAAACTTTTTCTTTACAAGAAACTTTTATTTTCATTCATCAAAATTCCTATATAGCTTTCTATGCAGCTATGTAGCTTAACACACTGGATATTGAACTAGCATAAGGATGTTCTGTAAAATGCATATAAGACTGTTTAGTATAAAAGCTGGATTGCTTTTCAATATTCCACCAGTATGATGCATATAAGACTGTTTAGTATAAAAGCTGCATTGCTTTTCAATATTTCAAAAGTATGATGTACATAGGGCTGTTTAGTATAAAAGCTGGATTGCTTTTCAATATTCCACCAGTATGATGTACATAAGACTGTTTAGTATAAAAGCTGGATTGCTTTTCAATATTCCACCAGTATGATGTACATAAGACTGTTTAGTATAAAACCTGGATTGCTTTTCAATATTCCACCAGTATGATGTACATAAGACTGTTTAGTATAAAACCTGGATTGCTTTTCAATATTTCAAAAGTATGATGTACATAAGACTGTTTAGTATAAAACCTGGATTGCTTTTCAATATTCCACCAGTATGATGTACATAAGGCTGTTTAGTATAAAACCTGGATTGCTTTTCAATATTTCAAAAGTATGATGTACATAAGACTGTTTAGTATAAAACCTGGATTGCTTTTCAATATTCCACCAGTATGATGTACATAAGGCTGTTTAGTATAAAAGCTGGATTGCTTTTTAATCCAGGAATATTCAACCAGTATGATGTACATATGACTGTTTACTAAAAAAAAAAAGACCCAACTGCTCTGGAATGCTGTTCAATGACAAAATATTTTACTTTTCTACTGTTCAGTAACGATGACCCAATTGTGGATAATGCTTATTATAAAGGACACAGTGCCATAATATGACAAAATAATGGATAGATGGTGATTTTTGGTAACATGAGAGTGTTCTGCCAGTTTCTTTGTCTATACCTGAATCCTATGTTGGTTAGTGATCTACTTCTAAATAAAATGTCATATGTACCATATATACTAACTTATAAGTCCAACTGCAAAATGCACCGACTTAGATCTGCATTACATAATGTGCCGGCAGAACTGGGTCTGTGCAGTTTCTTAGGAGTAATCAGTTGAACAATCAAGATATACCCTGATCTGCAGGTGCATTATGCTATGGAAGACCAGGATCTTTGTTACTTGCAATTTTACTTTACTTATGAGCAAGTATATATGATACCTTCCCATGCTACAAAGTTACACAAATGTACAAAGTTTACCCATCCCAGATCATACATAATATTTATCCATGTTTATGGCATTTTGTTTCATGCAAACCAAAACCTTGTCATTATCTTTTGTAGGCTGAAACTGAAAAGTGCAAAGTTAACTATAATGCAACAGCTATAACAGTCTTTGAAATAGCAAAAAACTTGATGATTTGGCAGGAAAAGAAGATGATAATTTCGCTGGAAACAAGTTGATAATGGAAGACCAGATCTTTATATGTTGCTACCATAAATAAAGAAAAGGACAGTTTCTCATATTTGTGTTTATGATTCTTGCAGCCATAAAAATGTTTTCAACTGTTATATTCAAGATTTACATCAAGAATGTAAGCTTTGGAAATCTTTGGAAAAACACTTACATTTAAATACAGTAATTGATGTGGTATTAACAAGTAAGCAAGCTTTATTGATGTGGTATTAACAAGTAAGCAAGCTTTATTGATGTGGTATTAACAAGTAAGCAAGCTTTATTCCCCAATTAATCTGACATGTGGATGAATGTATCCACAAGTCATATTTAGTGTGTAATAAACATTCCTTCTTCATTCCCTTTTTCTCTCCTTGCATCCTCAAACTGTCTAATCAGTGCTTACTCCATATATTTTTCTTTGGTTTATTGGCATTTGCACATGCTCTTGTTTACTTGTACCCTCCATACTGATTATTAAAATGGAAAGCATCAAAAATATAAAATATGCACAAAATTTAGTCATTTCATTCATTTCTAATCTGACTGTCACAAGAGGTGATGCAGAATTATTGGTGTCTTGATGTAAGCAAGCATACAGACTGTTCACTGTCTATTTTTGGTTTCTAGAATAGTCTATTTTAGTAAGACATTTGTCTGCATCTGTTGCTTGAAAAGATATACTGGCTAAAGTAAATATGGTGACTGTGTTGCTAAAGAAACTCCTATCTGATTTGAAATGCCAACAAGTTCAGTGTTTGGGACCCCTGGCAGCAATCAGGTTAGAACTAATAAATCAATGAATGAATTTATTTAGTTTTTTTATATTCTTGATGCCATCTGTTTTTAAAACCAGTAGCAGGATACAAACAAACAGGACAGTGTGAGAATACTATAATTCTCACTATCTTCAGCTTAACACTTGTATCCAATGGCATTTCCACTCATTTAGAAACACATATCATATTAATTAAAAACTGTTGTATGACATATTTTCAAGTTGAAAAATGCTATGTTTGTTTCCTTATTCAATCAGGTGGAATTAAGTGTCTTTTTACAAGAATATTATATATTCTGTGCCATATATCAACACTTGCCATTTTTTTATTTTAGCTGAAACACATACATGTATTCATCCATTTTATTAAAACCAACTTATGTATTCTGGTGGGTTTTTTATGCTTTGGTTCTTATTATTATCACAGATTCCCATTAGTACTTATATTTCATAGCTCCCAAAGTTTCAACTGCCCCAGTGGCCTAAGTGGTTAGAGCATCTGCCTCGAATGCAGGAGGTCGTGGGTCAGCCCCCCGCCAAGACAAACCTAAGACTTTAAAAAATGGCTCTAAGCAGCTGCCTCGCTTCCCACTCAGCATTAAGAGGACAGTATTAGAACTGGACAGCCTGGTGTCAGGATAATGTAACTGGGTGGGACATGATGTCCCAGTGCTAGACATCACTATAAACTGCCACACTGCAGATAACCAAAATTGTTAAAGCTACATTAGAATTCTAAATCACACACCCACCCACCAATGTTTCATACTGACTGACCTACGGAGCTCTTACAGACATTAGTACAAACCTGCCCTGGTCTCACATCTCGACCCTGTGTAGCCACTCTTGCAGTCACATGTAGCAGACTGTCCACTTGGTGTACAGTCTCCTCTATTATTGCAGTAACCTGGTTGTATCTCACAGAGTGCTGTAAATATGTAAACAAACTGATAGGTAAATATGTATACAAACTGTCAGGTAAATATGTAAATATGTATACAAACTGTTAGGTTTTAGAAATCAAATATGTATAAAAGTAAATATAATTATTATTTATTTTCCCAATTAGAAGACTAACCATTTAACTTAAATTAGGAAAAGGTGTAATGGCCTTGATGAATGCCTAAATGTTACAGTATGCAATCAGCTGACTGAGAATATGGCTATTAATTTGAGATTAAGTTAATTGGTTTATTATACCTGATTCATCTACACATTGTCTGGTCTTCTCTATCAGTGGTTGTTCATGTGATAAACAAGTTTATGAAAAGGTAATGTCTTCAACACTTTTGTTATGACTCTATCATCAAGCTCCAGCTGAGATTTAGTGACATTTTTACTTTGAAGTCTGCTATGCTTGTTAACAATAACCAGTCAGGAAGGTATTGAGCCTTGATGTTTTTAGAATTTAGCACCAATGTTTCAAAAGAAACATAGACTTCTGAATGCAAATGTTTTATGTTGATTGTGTTATAACAAATTTTTAACTTATAATATGGACTGAGAAATGCAGTATGTTATATTTTCATGCATTATTGTTCTTTTCTTACATTCTTATGATCTATTTATTATCAAATACCTCTGAAGCCAACACCTCTTCCACATCCAGTATGGAGTAAACAAAATTTTACAAGCAATACCTGTTTAAAGCTGTGAAAAATAAGAAGCCACATTGATAACAATCAATGCAATTTTAAATTGATTTTGCCTTGGCAAAAATATGGTTTAGCCATTTAGTGTGATTTACAAGGCATTATTGATAGATACGTGTTCACCTTGCAAACTAAACAAGGGGGAAATGAAGTGAACAAGGGGGAAATGAAATGAACAAGAGGAAATTTCACTTAGATAAAACTTTAAAAAAACATGCCAAAATGGAGGACATTTGTTGTACTGTAAATATAATCTATCTACCATAGATACCCATTCCACCGCAAAGGCTTGCATACAGTAGCCATTTCCACTGACTTGCCAAGATGATGATATGATGATGTACGTGTATGCACTAGAGAAACTACAGGTAACTGATAATGCAGTAAATTGTCATGTAGATTGAAACAATGTTATCTACAAAATGTTTATCTGCATTAACTGAAATAATACATACAAAAGTTATCTCCTAGTGAAAATATTTTAGTGGTTTCACATTTTCATCACTTTCATCTGTCCATTATGTAATACAGTGTGACCCCGCTATAACACGGCAGTTGGGAGCCATAGAACCCGACTGCATTATAGACTGAACCATGTTATAAGCAACCAGGTCAGTTAGCTGGATAAAATTATGCATGTACCCAAAAAAAATTGCAGGGAGGTGGGTAGGTAATAAATGCGGGCTGTAAAATATGTGCTTCATTGGCACAGTTACCATCTTAAATCGATGCATATTAAATGAGAAATACACCTGTAGTGAAAACAGAGAAGACATCTATAATAGTTTACTTTATTTAGAGAACCACGAATTGGTACATTTATGTGATTACTGTTTATATATACATGTATAATGTATAGCACGAATAGTATCAACACCGTGTACTTACCTGTGAACCTCATCATACACATTGAATCCACAATACAATTGATTCCATTGAAAATGTGCGCACACACAGCTTTAAAATATTCAATAATTTTGTCACAGGTCATGTTGGTCTGAATTTAGTGGAAAAATATAGCACAATCATGTAACGAATGATGAAGCACATTTACTTTTCAGTATGTCCCAAGTCGGTAAAAGTTAGCTTGCATTTTAAGCCATCGTTGGTAGCATTTGTAAGCATAAACTCTTTCCCTACAAAAAGAAAACTTTGATGGCACAGTTAACGTGTTCCAGTCACGTTGGAAAATGCAAAAATCCATCAGATTCCATCACTTTCATTTAAGTTTGGTACTGACTTCCTTTGATGAAATGTCTTTGTTTTTTTTTAAAGATTGTAGTCGGCTTTCTTTGATGAAGGGTGCATGCATTAAGTCACCGCTAAAGAACAGCTTTGGAGAACCAAACAAATGCCCATTTTTTATTGCGGTGGCAGAATCAAATAATTGTATTGCATGATTGAGACTGATTTTTTTTCTCCATCTGCTGAGTATGTTTTCATAGCAATCAGTGCTTCAAAGGTAATCTGTTTTCTTTGAAATTTCTGCAAACTATTTTATCTGTGTACATTTTTACAAAAGGAATTGGCCATCATTTGGACTATTCTAGTTACTGTCCCTCCATACCTATTGAATAAACCAATAAGTAAGATGTAGTTTTTATTTTATTTTTTTAAATTTTTTTTTATATTTATGGTAGCAGCATGATACTGCCTTCCATGCATGCATCTGAAAATTAAGAAAGGGTCAATGGACGATAGAGACACAGGTGTTCTGGTTTGATGACAGGGATTATTACAGAAAATGTGAGTTCTAAAGGGTTTATATCTAAGTGAAAACAAGAGGAATTTTACTTACCATCCACATACAAATGTCAGTCTTTGTAAATTTATTAATTACTAGCAAGCAACCAAAAATCTGATGAAAGATAGATTATGTGATAATACCTCATCCGGTTGATCTCCGTTACCAGAAATGTCAACAACAAAAAAGCGGATATTTCACAACAAACAGTACTCATGCTAGATGTCAAAATAAGCGGATTATGATATAACAATGCACTGTTAAGATGGTTTGTCAATATGGACAAAGAATTAGTTTGTGTAACAATAGATAAATTTCAGTGCATTTAAATCCAGTTTGAGGCTTCCTTTCATGGGGCCTCTGAATTTCTGCACTCCAAACCAATCATTGTATATAAAAGTTTAAACAGCCAACAATGTCACCAATAAAAAAAAAAATGCCACATGGTATGTTTTGCCGCCAATAAGGAAAAACAATCTAAATTATGACACTGGCAAAGACCTACACGATCAAAGAATAAACTTTTTATGCATTATTGTTCGTACTTTTAAGAAGAAAAAAATAATTTTTCATGTACAAGAAAAATACATAACAAAATTTCAGGAGCCACGCCACGAACGTCTTGCATTATTCATACTTGATCTCTTCCTCAAAATGATAATACAGTTTTTATGTTTTTTTCGTACTTTTAAGAAAGAACTTTTTGTGTACAAGAAAAATACATGTATATGAAATTTTGGGAGCCACACCACAACCATGTTATATTTAAATTCATGTTACAATGGAGCGTGCTATAGCAGGGTCACACTGTATTACATGTAAACTCATCAGATGAACCAACCAACAATCCTACATATATCTTTTAAGTTGTTGATTATAGAATGCGGCATTGCATGCTTTGTACAGCCTGGGTAAAACAGGAGGTAAATATGTTAAAAGTAAATACATGTCAAGTTAAACTCATGAAGTTTTATGACACTTGAGATCTTGAGTAATCCAAACATAATCAATTGACATTTTTAATCCTGTTCAAAGTACTTTTCTTTATACATAGTACACCTCTCCCTTGATAACTCGTGCACAATGGGGTCCACAAACATAGACATAAACATAGAACACAAACATAGACCACACTATAAGTGAGGGCACGGGTTACCGAGGGACCTCCAAAAAATTGAAAAATTCACTTTGACATCAAGAAAACCATGGTGGGGGGGGAGGGGCAGCATTAGGGAACTCGGCTGTTTAATGACTGAATCCTTATTTTACAATCACATCAATAATAATGTTTAATAAAGTGCTTTTTCTGATGAAGTTATTTGTTATTCTGTTTAAATATCTTTTATTATGCAAAAAATCAGTGTATTACATCACTGCTTTTTGTTTTCATGACGAGTCTGGTTCCGGTAATGATGTTTATAGTGTAGTGTAAGCCTTAATCTAATTAGCTTTGAAACATCACTTGACAGTAAAAGTAATCAGACATTCCACACTGCACTAGAACTGATACACACCAACAGCTGGTTTATGTTATACATTCACTAGGGTTTAAGTTCCATGGGAAATAGACACTCAGGGCAGACTTTACTCCCCTTCCAAGCTGTATTGATGTCTTGTATATAATAAATACTATAGAACGCCTTCTGCAGTTATTCTTCAATAACAAATAACATTACATGGTGGCAGCGGTAAAAACACAGGATCGAAATTATCAGAGTTGAAAATGGCTTCATTTCAATTTACAAATCCGGACAAATTTGACTTTTCGAGACCTGAAACTTGGGAAAAGTGGTTTCAGCGCTTTGAACGCTTTCGGCAAGCATCTGGACTTAGTGAAAAAGAGGAAGAAATTCAAGTGAATACCTTGATTTATTCCATGGGAAGTGAGGCTGATGACATTTTGTCTTCGTTCAACCTGACAGAGGAAAATCAAAAGAAGTGGAAGCCCGTGACAGATAGATTCATGCTATATTTCATTCCAAAGAGGAATGTAATTTTTGAAAGGGCAAAATTTAATCAAAGAAAACAGGAGGAGGGAGAAACAGTGGACAGTTTTGTTACAGCTATCTATGTGTTAGCAGATAATTGTAATTTCGGGCCACTACATGATGAAATCATCAGAGATCGACTTGTAGTTGGACTGCGAGATTCAAAGCTGTCAGAAAAATTGCAGTTAGATGCAAATCTAACTCTAGAGTCAGCCGTTAGTCAAGCTCGACAAAATGAAGCTGTGAAAAAGCAACAAACAACGATACGAGCAAGTGGAGAACAAATGTCTGAAATGGATGCAGTAATATCGTCTTCACTGAAATATGGGAAACAGAAACATAAAATCCCAAATGTTCAGCAAAATAATGTCAGCAGAAAAGGATGCATGAGATGTGGAAAGAAAATTAATCATTCTCGAGACCAATGTCCAGCAAAAGAAGCAGAATGCTACAAGTGTAAGAAAAGAGGACACTATGCAAAATGCTGTTTGTCAAAGTCAACAGTTCGCACAATAGAATCTAGAGAGGAATCTGGATTTCTAGGGACTATTAGCACGAAGAAGGGTCAGCCGTGGATAACGCGTGTGAGATTAAACAACACTTCACTTGTATTCAAGATTGATACTGGAGCTGATGTGACTGTAATTCCTGAGAGAGATTTAAGAAAAATTGGAGACCAAAAACTATCAAAGTCTGATCAAAAACTGTATGGACCTGGAAACTTTGAACTTAAAGTGCTTGGAAAATTCACATGTGGACTTGAATCAAACGATGCATTCAGTGTACAAGACATATTTGTTGTAAAGGGACTGAATCAGGCACTCTTGGGCAGGCCCGCGATTCAGGCTCTCAAGATAATTGAACAGGTAAATATATCCTCAGTAAATGCCTCAGATAAAAACTCACAAAATGCAAGCAAAATTCACGATAAATCCATACATTTAGATAGGGATTATCGCGAGAAATTTCCAAATTTGTTTAAAGGTCTAGGGAAAACAAAATGATTCTATAACATAACTCCGGACAAAAATGCCAAACCTTATGCCTTATCTACCCCAAGATAGGTTCCTATCCCTTTATTGAATAAAGTTCAAGAGGAGTTGGATAGAATGGAAAAAATAGGTGTTATTTCAAAAGTAGATGAGCCCACTGAGTGGTGCGCGGCAATGGTTGTTGTTCCGAAACCAAACGGTACGGTACGAATTTGCGTGGATCTAACAAAACTGAATGAATCGGTTAAAAGAGAAAACCACCCACTACCATCAGTTGAAGAATCCCTTGCAAAACTAGCAGGTGCAAAGTTTTTCACCAAACTTGATGCAAACTCAGGCTTTTGGCAGATAAACCTGTCAGAAGATTCACGCCGCCTTACAACTTTCATTACTCCTTTTGGAAGGTTTTATTTTAATCGCCTTCCATTCGGAATCAGTTCTGCGCCTGAATTTTTTCAGAAAAGGATGTCAGAAATGCTGGAGCGACTTGACGGAACACTCTGTCACATGGACGATGTTCTTGTCTTTGGGGAAACGCAGAAACAGCATGACGAAAGACTAGAAATGGTAATGAAATCAATTCAAAAGGCCGGCGTCACTTTGAACGCTGAAAAGTGTGAATTTTCGAGACCATCAATAAGGTTTCTTGGGCATGTTGTTGACGAAAATGGTTGCCGACCTGATCCAGAAAAAGCCAAAGCTATAACGGAAATGGAAACACCGAAATGCGTAACAGATATACAACGATTTCTCGGTATGGCAAATCAGCTTGGCAAATTTAGTCCAAATTTGGCAGAAAAATCAAAACCATTACGTGAGCTTTTGAAAGGTAAAAACTCGTGGACTTGGGGTCCAGATCAAGAACAAGCTTTTAGAGATATCAAGCAAGAAATGATATCTTCACCAACTTTAGCACACTATGATCCAAATAGAGAAATAGTTGTATCTGCAGATGCATCTTCATTTGGACTAGGTGCTGTGCTACGGCAGAAGCACGGAAGCACTCTGAGACCGGTGGCGTTCGCATCACGAGGTATGTCAGAAACTGAGCAACGCTATGCTCAAATAGAAAAAGAGGCCCTTGCAATCACTTGGGCTTGTGAACGCTTCAGTAGCTATTTAATTGGGTCACAATTCAAACTTGAAACTGACCATAAGCCATTAGTACCACTAATGAGCACAAAAATCTTGGGAGATTTACCCCCTAGAATTCAACGCTTTAGAATGCGTTTGATGAGATTCAACTTTTGTATAGTTCATGTTGCTGGCAAAAATCTATTAACTGCTGATGCTCTATCCAGAGCACCTTTAAGTTATCACTCTGAGAGTGACAGAGAATTTCAGGCTGAAACTAACGCCTATGTTGATTTCGTAGTTAGCAATTTGCCTGCATCAAATACCCGACTTGAACAAATAAAGTCTGAATATCGAAATGATTCGATTTGCAAACAACTTGTACAATTCTGTGAAACGGGGTGGCCAGAGAAATCCGCTATTGACGGAAAACTTCAATCGTACTGGGCAGATAGAGGTGAATTTACAGTTCAAAATGGTCTTTTAATGAAAGGTACACGTCTTGTCGTACCAGAATCACTTCAAAGAGAAATCCTAGAGAGAATTCACGATGGTCACCAAGGCATAGTTAAATGCCGAGAACGCGCCAAAACGTCAGTTTGGTGGAAAGGACTAAGTACTCAGCTAGAGCACTTGGTAAAGTCTTGCCAAAATTGCATCGAAAACTCACGAGATCAAGCTGAACCAATGATACCAAATGAATTTCCAAGTCGACCTTGGCAAAGAGTCGCTTCAGACTTGTTTGAACTGAATGGTCAAACATATCTCTTGGTGATTGATTATTTCTCACGATACATCGAAATAGCAAAATTGCAAGGCACAGGTTCGAAAGCAATTGTCAATCATCTCAAATCAATCTTTGCGCGACACGGTATACCAGAAGTTTTAGTTTCAGATAATGGTCCGCAATACACATCCGCAATACTCAAAGATTTTGCAAAAAGTTATGGATTCAGGCATATTACAAGCAGTCCAAAATATCCACAGAGCAATGGTCTCGCCGAAAGGGCTGTTCAGACAATTAAAAGAATGCTTAAAAAAGCAAACGATCCTTACATAGCTCTTTTGACATATCGCGCAACACCATTACCAAATGGATACAGCCCTGCTGAATTACTGATGGGAAGAAAATTACAAACTACTTTGCCAATGGCACCAAACAACTTAGAGCCGAAATGGCCAGATTTAATGAAACTGAAGAAATCGGAAAACTATCAAAAGCAAACTCAAAAGAGAAATTATGATCGTCTACATCGCGTCCGAAATATGAAAAAACTTCAGGTAGGGAATAAAGTATGGATTAAAGATCATTTTTCTTCAGGGATAATTAAATCTGAGGCATATACACCTCGTTCATACATGGTAGTAACTGATGAGGGAGAGATACAGCGTAATAGGAGAAATTTAGTTCCCATGCCTACCACATTATCGGAGCCTCTAAAAGTGACTGCTTCAGACCCTGATACTTTGACTGACTCAGATGAAAGCAAAGCAGTGCCAACCAGTCAAAACGGATATTTCACACGTTTGGGAAGATTGTCGAAACCACCTGAGAGACTGAACTTGTAAAATAAATTAAGCTGATGTAGCTTGTTTAGAAATGCGGTCATCAGATCACGTTTCGTTTTAATGTAAACTTCTCAGGAAGGGAGATGTAGTGTAAGCCTTAATCTAATTAGCTTTGAAACATCACTTGACAGTAAAAGTAATCAGACATTCCACACTGCACTAGAACTGATACACACCAACAGCTGGTTTATGTTATACATTCACTAGGGTTTAAGTTCCATGGGAAATAGACACTCAGGGCAGACTTTACTCCCCTTCCAAGCTGTATTGATGTCTTGTATATAATAAATACTATAGAACGCCTTCTGCAGTTATTCTTCAATAACAAATAACATTACAATAGTATCCTGCAATGCTGTGAGTTCACAGAGCAGGGAACTAGACTAACTGTTGATACACCACCAAACAAGATTCCGTTTTCCTTTTTTTTTTAAACGCGACATTTACTTCATGAGGAAATTGAATACATTGAAACTAAATTTTTGTATTGTTTAATCAGTACAATATTGATGTCATGATTTAATTGGAAGTAATAATGAAACTTCTTATCATCCTTGAGGATATCTCTAAGTTCCAGTTCAACAATTCTTGGAAACTCACTTGCCCACAATGGTCCATATCTGTGAAATAAAGCTCTTTACTTTATGCAGTATTCATTTCACTCGGCTGCCTTGCTATCTTTGATCACAATTATGAAAGAGTCAGTTAATTTAAGGTAGTTTATGTTACATACACAATAACATTTATAACACTGTTTGATTGATCAAATGAAGTGACTTCACCTGACATATGACCAGGATCGCTAGATTTTAAGTTTGAAAGATTTTTGTGCCTTTTAACTTTTATTTTATTCCACTTACTTTATTTGATTCAGAAGACACAATTAGCGTGATAATACAAAGGAGACAAGCTTTCAATTCAGTGCAACAAAACCACAAATATTTCCACAAGGCAGTTATCAAAACACAGTCGGCTCTTAATTAGGTTCTCAGAGAAATGCACGTGGACATAGCAGTTATGGCAGATTGACGCATTTTACATTTAGTTACAAGAGGACACATTGCATTTATGATGATTACACTTAAAAGGAACAAAAAGATAGAATCAGAACACAAATTTCTATTGATAAAAAAATAATTAATTTCTATTTATTTATTAAAGTACTGCCTCCATATGGTGTAAGTGACATTTTCTTTGATTGAAATTTCCTTACATATCATTAATTGTGGTGTACTAGAAACATTGTTTGGAAAAAAATGTAACAAACTGTATGACCTATTTTAAAATTTTATATTTTATAATGTTGATTACAATTTCCAGGTCCTATCTACCGTTTTTGATGATAAAACAAGTGATATATCAAAGTTTCCATTACCAATTTTGATTGCGATTTTCTTCAAGTTCAACAAATAGGGATCAATCTTGGGGGTATTTTCTGGTTTAAAAAATGGGATCCATGCCTGCCCCTGCATTATAAGCAGGTTCACAAGTTATCAGAGTGTGGGTTATCAAGGGAGTAGTGCATACAATATTTTCCATCTCTGCAACTTTAAGCACCAAAGTACTTTGTTTATACATAGTATACACTATTTTCCATCTCTGCAACTTTAAGCACCAAAGTACTTTGTTTATACATAGTATACACTATTTTCCATCTCTGCAACTTTAAGCACCAAAGTACTTTGTTTATACATAGTATACATTATTTTCCATCTCTGCAATTTTAAGCACCAAAGTACTTTGTTTATACATAGTATACATTATTTTCCATCTCTGCAACTTTAAGCACCAAAGTACTTTGTTTATACATAGTATACACTATTTTCGATCTCTGCAACTTTAAGCACCAAAGTACTTTGTTTATACATAGTATACACTATTTTCTATCTCTGCAACTTTAAGCACCAAAGTACTTTGTTTATACATAGTATACACTATTTTCCATCTCTGCAACTTTAAGCACCAAAGTACTTTGTTTATACATAGTATACACTATTTTCCATCTCTGCAACTTTAAGCACCAAAGTACTTTGTTTATACATAGTATACACTATTTTCCATCTCTGCAACTTTAAGCACCAAAGTACTTTGTTTATACATAGTATACACTATTTTCCATCTCTGCAACTTTAAGCACCAAAGTACTTTGTTTATACATAGTATACACTATTTTCCATCTCTGCAACTTTAAGCACCAAAGTACTTTGTTTATACATAGTATACACTATTTTCCATCTCTGCAACTTTAAGCACCAAAGTACTTTGTTTATACATAGTATACACTATTTTCCATCTCTGCAACTTTAAGCACCAAAGTACTTTGTTTATACATAGTATACACTATTTTCCATCTCTGCAACTTTAAGCACCAAAGTACTTTGTTTATACACAGTATACACTATTTTCCATCTCTGCAACTTTAAGCACCAAAGTACTTTGTTTATACATAGTATACACTATTTTCCATCTCTGCAACTTTAAGCACCAAAGTACTTTGTTTATATATAGTATACACTATTTTCCATCTCTGCAACTTTAAGCACCAAAGTACTTTGTTTATACATAGTATACACTATTTTCCATCTCTGCAACTTCAAGCACCAAAGTACTTTGTTTATACATAGTATACACTATTTTCCATCTCTGCAACTTTAAGCACCAAAGTACCTTGTTTATACATAGCATACACTATTTTCCATCTCTGCAACTTTAAGCACCAAAGTACTTTGTTTATATATAGTATACACTATTTTCCATCTCTGCAACTTTAAGCACCAAAGTACTTTGTTTATACATAGTATACACTATTTTCCATCTCTGCAACTTTAAGCACCAAAGTACTTTGTTTATACGTAGTATACACTATTTACTATCTCTGCAACTTTAAGCACCAAAGTACTTTGTTTATACGTAGTATACACTATTTTCTATCTCTGCAACTTTAAGCACCAAAGTACTTTGTTTATACATAGTATACACTATTTTCCATCTCTGCAACTTTAAGCACCAAAGTACTTTGTTTATACATAGTATACACTATTTTCCATCTCTGCAACTTTAAGCACAAAAGTACTTTGTTTATACATAGTACACACTATTTTCCATCTCTGCAACTTTAAGCACCAAAGTACCTTGTTTATACATAGCATACACTATTTTCTGTCTCTGCAACTTTAAGCACCAAAGTACTTTGTTTATACATAGCATACATTATTTTCCGTCTCTGCAACTTTAAGCACCAAAGTACTTTGTTTATACATAGTATACACTATTTTCCATCTCTGCAACTTTAAGCACCAAAGTACTTTGTTTATACATAGTATACACTATTTTCCATTTCTGCAACTTTAAGCACCAAAGTACTTTGTTTATACATAGTATACATTATTTTCCATCTCTGCAACTTTAAGCACCAAAGTACTTTGTTCATACATAGTATACACTATTTTCCATCTCTGCAACTTTAAGCACCAAAGTACTTTGTTTATACATAGTATACATTATTTTCCATCTCTGCAACTTTAAGCATGAAACACCAGAGGTCTCAAACACACGACTCATGAGCAACATGCAACTTGCCAAGCCCACAAAATGATTGGCATCACAAGGTGTCATGAATAATAGCTCAGAAGCTCCAAGTTATGACACTAAAATGGCACTCATTCCAGGTAATTTTTAGTTAAATCCATTACAGATTATTACTATGGCAACAATTGGTATGTGGCAACAATTGGTCTCTAACCAGTAATGTCTATTGAATACAACAATTCCAACAGATAGTGATTATTGATTTTAGTCAATGTCTGCATGTAGGAATATCATGACAAATGTTTTGGCAAGTTGAGTGATATTCCATCCCTGACATAATGTTAAAGGTCAAAGTTCATGACCAGCATGACATAATTTTTGGCAAGTTTAGTGATATTCCATCCCTGACATAATGTTAAAGGTCAAAGTTCATGACCAGCATGACATAATGTTTGGCAAGTTTAGTGATATTCCATCCATGACATAAGGTTAAAGGTCAAAGTTCATGACCAGCCTTGTGAATATTTTACCTCAAATGCAGAAGAACATATCTGAAACTAATCTGACATGTTGGATTTTCTCTCAAGTATCTGACATGGTTTTAATAATCAGCAGTTAAAAAGAAAGGTGGAAACAAACACACTACTTGTTTATTTGTATCAATTCTTATTGGCCAGTTTGTCAAGTTTATGGTAACTATATCTGACTGCAGATTTCCGTTGTCTGATCACATCTGAAAGCTCCTGGTGCTAGTAAGGTCTTTATCAAATTTTGTTAAAATGTTAAGAGTTTGCAAAAATTTGTTCAGTTTTAATAAAAACATCTATATATAGTAGCAAATTGGCACAATTTATATAAAGCTGAAATATATTAATGCCAGAATAATTTCTATAAATCTTTGCCGAACTCATGAAGTGGCCATAGAGAAGCTTTTACTTTAAGGTTTACCTATTCTATAAGGTAGAAATACATGAGAGAAGATCCTGAGCATTGATACAAATTGTTTAGGTGATGCTTAAAATTTCATTCATTGGTGGTAAAGAGGTTGTGTTTAAAGGTTTCATATGTAAAGGTGGAATGATATCAAAATCATAAGGCAGTTCCTGTAAAACTTGGTAGAAATTATTCAAGCAGTTTTTTAATAAAAAGAAGATAGTGAATGTTGATCAAGAAACATATGACACATGGTCTTGCAACCAGGTAAGCTAATAATTGATCCTATCAAGTGATCAGTAGTGGATAGTTTAATAGTTTACCCTAAATTCTTTCACCCAAATCATCAGCACATTTAAAAAAATTTATTGTGCATTCAACTTTCACATATTATTCTGTATGCTTTAAATGAATTGTTGGAGACTTAGACATTGTATGAATCTGATAGTTGGATACTCACTTTTACACTGTGACACAGATGTTGACCCACTTTGTTGTGTGAATGACTTTGGTTCTACACATATTATACACATGGTCTGTCCTGTCAGATGCTGGTATGTTCCAGTGTCACATTCTACACAGCTTCCAGGAGACTCTCCCTTGGTGCCAGCTGGACATGACACTGCAGAAATTCAGTGAACAAACATTTTTAGTACATTTTGACAACACATCAGATATCACCAGGTTTTGTTTTATATGACATCTTCATATTATAATACATAAAACCATATTTCTGACTGATTCTGCAGAGCCAAAAATAATGACTATTTTGTCCCAAAAATATGCTAAAATATTTATTTCAGGGTCCAAAAAGAAAACAAAATTTAAAAAAATACAAATTCAAGCAACCAAACTAACAAATATGCGATCAGGCTATTCCTTAAGTTATAAATCAAAGTAATTATACTTTACATGTACAACAGTTATTGAAAACCGATATTACTTGCCCAATTTCATCTGTTTTCAGCATACCAAAGAATTGAAAATATCAACAATTTAACATGTGAAGTGAAACAATGTCTTAATACCTAACATCATCTACTAAATATAGATCTAGAAAAGACTGGTTGATCAGTTTATCATTAAACAGAAACAAAAAGAAAATAGATATAATTAGATTAATCTTGATTGCAATTTTCTACATAATTAAATCTTCAGTGAAGTTTGGTAATGAGTAGGAGAGTAGATGGTTGGACCTGAATATTACTGACAGAACCAATAAGCTGTTCTGAGTTTGTGCAGTCTGGTATAGAAACTTATGCTCACAGGCAACTAATGTTTTGTGCGATTTGAATGTGTGGTTGTATACACCATTTAAAAGAATGAATAGTGTAACATGGTTCTAATAAGAAAGTCATTTTTCCATTTTCCAAAAGTGGTATTAGTCCATCTCTCCTGACTTATCATTGCATAATAACAAATTGTGTCCTAAAACATTGTTGATCAGAAAAAATTATTCTAAAATAATGCCAAAAAGTTATAAGGCATCAAAAGTTATTTGGAAGAAAGATTCTACAAATAAACTGTGTTCAAAGATATATGGAAAATAAGGTAACATTGTCAGGTATCAATATGTACATCAGTCAACTGACAATACTAATTTATAGTGTTAAGTTTCAATATGTACATCAGTCAACTGCCAATATTAATTTATAGTTTAAAATTCATTTAAACCTGTGACTTTGATCAATTTCATTCATTCAATATTGAAATTATTAAAACTGGTTTTTAAAAAATGAGTTCACAAAACACTGCAATTATTCAGCTTGTTTGTCAAATTTCACTATGTGTTAATTTATTTTTATAATACTTTAAACATGATCTATCTCTGGTTCTCTGTGATAGTTAATTTGAAGGTGATCACTGTTGAATGAATAATGTAGCGGTTTCAATTTTTATTCCTATTTACATGCATGCTTCCTAAGTGTTATCAGGCCAATGATTAGATGGTCTTGTGTATGTAATTCTGTGATGCCTACTTGACTGAAATACTAAAACAGGATTTACCTTTCAGGTACAGTTTGGGTGTGTATTATCTACCATTTGGGTACAGTTTTGGTATGTGCTACCAACCTTTTGGGTACAGTTTGTGCATTTCCTACCTTTCTAGATACAGCCTGAGTGTGTCATCTAACTTTTTGGTACAATTTGAGTGTGTGTTATCTACTTTTAGGGTACAGTTTGGATGTGTTGTCTACCTTTTAGGTATTTTAGGTACAGTTTGGCTGTGTTATCTACCATTTGGGTACAGTTTGGGAGTGTGTTATCTACCTTTTGCACGTAGTTTGGGTGTGTTATCTGCCTTTTGGGTACAGTTTGGGTGTGTATTATCTACCTATTGAGTTCAGTTTGGGTGTATGTTATCTATCTTTTGAGAACAGTTTAAGTGTGTTATCTACCTTTTGGGTTCAGTTTGGGTGTGTGTTACCTACAGTTGGGTACAGTTTTGGCATGTGTTACCAATTTGTTTGATACAGTTTGTATGTGTTTTGTCTACCTTTTGGGTATAATTTGGGTGCAAGTTATTCTAACTTTTGAATACAGTTTGTGTGTGTGTTCCCTAAATTTTGGGTGCAATTTGTGTGTATGCTATCAACCTTTTGGGTACAGATTTGGTGCATGTTACCTACCTTTTGGGTATAGTTTGGGTGTATGTTACCTTCTGCATACAGTTCAGGTGTGTGCTGGCTACCATTTTGGACACAGTTTGATTATGTGTTATCTATCATTTGGGTACAGTTTGCATATGTGTTATTTATCATTTGGATACAGTTTGGGTTTATGTTAACTTTATACTACAGTCAATTCATAATATATAAATGTGATGATTGATGATGTATGAACCAGACTTTGTTTTCTTGGCTTTCATACCTTTTAGGAAAGAATCTGAATTCCTTGGCTTTGTCTTTGTCCATGAGATCTGTCTTTATGTTCAGGCAAGTGTATAAACTTGGCAAACCATGTGTAATCTCTGCTACTGACACCACTGGGTTCAGACAAGTACATGTCCTGCCACAGCTTACATTAGCAGTGGTTTATTCAAAAAGTAGAATATTGTTTTCTGAGTTTTAAATCTTTTCTTACTGCCTCTATGGGTAACATTACAAAGGTGTTTTTTTTCTTCAAGGATATCCTCATGGAACTTAAGAGTCTAATAATAACATAGCAAACCTCACACATGATACTGAATCTTCCACAATTTTAGTGTTATTTTTTTACAGAAAAAAGCTTAACAATAGCAAGACTTCATATGTGCACATTTTGCCTTAAATTTTCTATAACTTTGATGACATAAATTTTAGGATGTTTTTTTCTGTAACAGATTGCTCTTTTTGCAATGTATGAATGACCTTTCAGAGGATGTATGTTTTATTCATGCTGTAAAGTAAAATGATTTCTGAATTTTACTGAAGATTCATCCTCTCACCTTTTGTTGGAAAAGATTGGATTTTTAGTCTTTATTATTGTTACTTTGAAGTTGACACCATGTATACAATCAGCAAACTAACAATTGTTGTGATTTTTAGATCTAATAAGTATTTCAATCCAAAACCTAATTTATATTTCTTATATTGGACATTAAAGAAATCAAAACTTTAGATACCACATCCATTCTGTGTCAGATTTTGTCCTGCATTGCAAATTACAGTTATCTTTGGGTCAGTCGTAGTCCTCAAACTCAATGACAAGGCCTGAAAAAGACAGAATGAAAAACCATTTAAATTGTTAAAAGGAATGCACAAATCTATGCATTTATCCATCCCCCCAAAATTTGTTTAACTTTCTAAATTTTTCATGATTCACAGAAACCCAAAATTTAATTGTTCAATGACTTCCCATGCAGTACTTTTTTAATGAAAATGGAATTTTCTCCATATATTATGGTATTTATTGCTGCACCAATAAGTACAAATTAGTCAAAGAATACAGCATGCAAATAATTGCATTTATCAACATGTCATTATTGTTAATAAGTATTGCATCATCTGATAACTGTTTGATGCATAAAACTGTCTCCAAATTTATTTATTATCTTTTTTTGGAAACTACACAAATAGCGAAAGACCTGAATTTACAAAACTAATCTATTCATTAATGCTTCCTATTCATCCAGCTTAATTCAAGAAGTTTTAAAAAGAAATGCAAGAAATATTACAACAAATTCAAGAACTTTCCAAAAAAAAAAAAAAAAATTTAAAAATTCAAGTAGTCTTCAAAGCGAACCCTCAGATTCAAGGGTTTACAAGGTTGTACAGACTATGCTCTCATGTAACTTCCAGAGTAGCAGTGTGTGTGTGTGTGTGTGTATATATATATATATATATATATATATATATATATATATATATATATATATATATGTATGTATATATATATATCATGTACACTGATACATGATGCAAAGTGTAATTCAAGTTCACTTTTATCATGGATCTTACAGGAGAATGTTTGATAACTTTGACAATTTTTAAATAATAATAAATAATACCATGATATGAGTTGGAGAATTTTTCATTCATACTAAATAGATTTAACATAGGGTCTTACTACAGCCTATAATACAGGATAGAATAAGGCAATACATCAACAGCATTTATTGTCTCAAGACACCTCATCTTGAGAAACCTGTGCATTATATACATATATATTGTTATGTATATTTGGTTTAATTGAATTGTTTGTCTGATATTTTTTATTTTTTATTTTATACTATTACAGCTATTGTAATGTAATGTTGTTTATTGGACTTGATTTTTCAAAAATAGAAATAAGTTCAGTTCTGTTTGATCTGATTTTTTAAAATTTTCATTGGTAAACACCTAATAATAGAACCACTATATCTAGTTTCTGACCTTGATTCAGAACCAGTGACAGTTTTATTAAACAACTTTATTTTAATTTTTTAAAATTTTTTCTCAGAGTAAGAATTATTAATGTAAGTCAAGGCCATACCTGGACAATGTGCATACCTGGACAATGTGATATTTTTCATGTAATAAACTTCCATTTCTAGAAGGCTGAGTCCCATCCAGGAATATGTTTTGTGTCTTAGTTAGACTTATTACTAATGTTTTGAGAAAGAATTATCAGTTGTGCCTTAACACATGAGACGTCAAGTTGGTTATGTTGTGTCCATTTTGGGGTAATTATTTTAGTTTCTTCAAATTATTTTGAATTCAATGGATCCTTTTCCCTTGAAATACTAGTGCTCAAAATTAATTTTTGGACAAGGACATTTATCAAAATTTATACAGAATTAAAAAATTGGAATAATATTTTCTGTGATTCGACAAGAGACTGTTGACATTGCTGCACTTTGCTGACAATTAATGATGTCATCGTCTTCCATTTTGGATTTCATCAGGATTTGAACTCAGCATCATTCAGGACTTTTTATTACTAGGACTTCTGTTTTTTAATTCTTGGATTACTTTTGGAGTTGATTCATAAAACCGTAAATTCTTTTTTTAATATTTTTTCACTTGATATTCTAGGGAAATAAATTATTTGTTAAATTTTACAAAGCTTGTTGTCTTCACCTTTTTACTGTTACTTTTTGTAAATGCCTAGACTCATAACAATATATAGATATTGGAGAATTGGTCAGTTGACCAAATAAGCTTCTTCTATAAAAAGAGTCATTATTATAATTATTATTATTACATTTACCCTCTTTTTCTTAAGCTATGACATGTTGGAAATAAGATAATGTGATTAGTTTAAAAACAACCAGTATATTATGTATTTACATGGTAGTACATCAGTGTGTTATGACTAGTATATTATAAATGTATTTACATGGTAGTACATCAGTGTGTTATAACTAGGATGTTATGTATTTTCATGGTAGTACATCAGTGTGTTATAACAAGTATATTGTGTATTTTCATTGTAGTACTTCAGTGTGTTATGACTAGTACATTATGTATTTACATGGTAGTACATCAGTGTGTAGTGACTAGTATATTATGTATTTTCATGGTAGTACATCAGTGTGTTATGACCAGTACATTACGTATTTACATGATAGTACATCAGTGTGTTATGACCAGTACATTATGTATTTACATGGTAGTACATCAGTGTGTTATTACCAGTATATTACGTATTTACAAGGTAGTACATCAGTGTGTAGTGACTAGTATGTAATGTATTTTCTTGGTAGTACATCAGTGTGTTATGACCAGTACATTATGTATTTACATGGTAGTACATCAGTGTGTAGTGACTAGTATATTATGTATTTTCATGGTAGTACATCAGTGTGTTATGACCAGTACATTACGTATTTACATGATAGTACATCAGTGTGTTATGACCAGTACATTATGTATTTACATGGTAGTACATCAGTGTGTTATGACTAGTATATTATGTATTTTCATGGTAGTACATCAGTGTGTTATGACCAGTACATTACGTATTTACATGGTAGTACATCAGTGTGTAGTGACTAGTACATTATGTATTTACATGGTAGTACATCAGTGTGTAGTGACTAGTATGTAATGTATTTTCATGGTAGTAAATCAGTGTGTAGTGACTAGTACATTATGTATTTACATGGTAGTACATCAATGTGTTATGACCAGTACATTATGTATTTACATGGTAGTACATCAGTGTGTTATGACTAGTATATTATAAATGTATTTACATGGTAGTACATCAGTGTGTTATGACCAGTACATTATGTATTTACATGGTAGTACACCAGTGTGTTATGACTAGTACATTATGTATTTTCATGGTAGTAAATCAGTGTGTAGTGACTAGTATATTATGTATTTTCATGGTAGTACATCAGTGTGTTATGACCAGTACATTATGTATTTTCATGGTAGTACATCAGTGTGTTATGACTAGTATATTATGTATTTTCATGGTAGTACATCAGTGTGTAGTGATTGGTACATTATGTATTTTCATGGTAGTAAATCAGTGTGTTATGACTAGTACATTATGTATTTTCATGGTAGTACATCAGTGTGTTATGACTAGTACATTATGTATTTTCATGGTAGTAAATCAGTGTGTAGTGACTAGTATATTATGTATTTTCATGGTAGTACATCAGTGTGTTATAACAAGTATATTGTGTATTTTCATTGTAGTACTTCAGTGTGTTATGACTAGTACATTATGTATTTTCATGGTAGTACATCAGTGTGTAGTGACTAGTATATTATGTATTTTCATGGTAGTACATCAGTGTGTAGTGACTAGTATATTATGTATTTTCATGGTAGTACATCAGTGTGTTATGACCAGTACATTATGTATTTACATGGTAGTACATCAGTGTGTTATGACTAGTATATTATAAATGTATTTACATGGTAGTACATCAGTGTGTTATGACCAGTACATTATGTATTTACATGGTAGTACATCAGTGTGTTATGACTAGTACATTATGTATTTTCATGGTAGTAAATCAGTGTGTAGTGACTAGTATATTATGTATTTTCATGGTAGTACATCAGTGTGTTATAACAAGTATATTGTGTATTTTCATTGTAGTACTTCAGTGTGTTATGACTAGTTCATTATGTATTTTCATGGTAGTACATCAGTGTGTAGTGACTAGTATATTATGTATTTTCATGGTAGTACATCAGTGTGTAGTGACTAGTATATTATGTATTTTCATGGTAGTACATCAGTGTGTTATGACCAGTACATTATGTATTTACATGGTAGTACATCAGTGTGTTATGACTAGTATATTATAAATGTATTTACATGGTAGTACATCAGTGTGTTATGACCAGTACATTATGTATTTACATGGTAGTACATCAGTGTGTCATGACTAGTACATTATGTATTTTCATGGTAGTAAATCAGTGTGTAGTGACTAGTATATTATGTATTTTCATGGTAGTACATCAGTGTGTTATGACCAGTACATTATATATTTACATGGTAGTACATCAGTGTGTTATGACTAGTATATTATGTATTTTCATGGTAGTACATCAGTGTGTAGTGATTGGTACATTATGTATTTTCATGGTAGTAAATCAGTGTGTTATGACTAGTACATTATGTATTTTCATGGTAGTACATCAGTGTGTTATGACTAGTACATTATGTATTTTCATGGTAGTAAATCAGTGTGTAGTGACTAGTATATTATGTATTTTCATGGTAGTACATCAGTGTGTAGTGACTAGTATATTATGTATTTTCATGGTAGTACATCAGTGTGTAGTGACTAGTACATTATGTATTTTCATGGTAGTACATCAGTGTGTTATGACTAGTACATTATGTATTTTCATTGTAGTAAATCAGTGTGTAGTCACTAGTATATTATGTATTTTCATGGTAGTACATCAGTGTGTAGTGACTAGTATATTATGTATTTTCATGGTAGTAAATCAGTGTGTAGTGACTAGTACATTATGTATTTTCATGGTAGTACATCAGTGTTATGACTAGTACATTATGTATTTTCATGGTAGTAAATCAGTGTGTAGTGACTAGTACATTATGTATTTTCATGATAGTAAATCAGTGTGTAGTGACTAGTACATTATGTATTTTCATGGTAGTACATCAGTGTTATGACTAGTACATTATGTATTTTCATGGTAGTAAATCAGTGTGTAGTGACTAGTACATTATGTATTTTCATGATAGTAAATCAGGGTGTAGTGACTAGTATATTATGTATTTTCATGGTAGTACATCAGTGTTATGACTAGTACATTATGTATTTTCATGGTAGTACATCAGTGTGTTATGACTAGTACATTATGTATTTACATGGTAGTACATCAGTGTTATGACTAGTATATTATGTATTTTCATGGTAGTACATCAGTGTGTTATGACCAGTACATTACGTATTTACATGATAGTACATCAGTGTGTTATAACTAGTACATTATATATTTTCATGGTAATAAATCAGTGTGTAGTGACTAGTATATTATGTATTTTCATGGTAGTACATCAGTGTGTTATGACCAATACAGGTTTTACACAGGGCCTTACCACACCACTCTACAACAGGACAGGTTTTACACAGGGCCTTACTACACCACTCTAAGACAGGACAGGTTTTACACAGGGCCTTACAACACCACTCTAAGACAGGACAGAATAAGGGGTGTAGGAGTAAGATCCATTAGAATCAAACATATTTTAAATACAGCTATTGTGGTGATCTGTCATTCTTGTTTGGAGCAAATTTAGTTAGATTAGGACATGATTATATAATATTACCCCTTCTTCAACATTGAATGGTACTGGGTCCTGTAAAGTTTCAATCAGGACACTCTCTGCTGACCTCTGGCTTCCATCTGTTTCATTTAAAACTGATCTGAAATGTAAGCAGGAATGTCATGGTATTAACTAAAATTAGAAACTAGTATGTTTTAAATAATTTACCTTCAGAGTTAATGACAATTAAATTGTGAGTAACTGGAAAAAATGTATTGTGATGGATAATGCTAATTGTATTTGTTTTAACTGTGCATTTCTCTTTTTAACAAGGGGCCAAAGTGGGCCTCAGAATGCTCATCTGTCTGATATTGACCTGAAAGCAAAATGAAAGTGTTTTTGGCCAAGAAATTTCAATCAATGAGAAGCTTTCTGTAGACACTGTTTCCAAGGATAAGACTGCATATTTTATGAAAACAATTGTTTCAATGCTCGTCAGTTTTTATATCTTATCTGTATCTTTGATACTAATATCATTTGTCAGATATTGCAAAGCCTTTACAACAAGACATATTCTTGCACAGTTGGTTGAATCCTGCTAAAAGTTCCATTGTTAGTTGCACCAATTATATCTGACAGCAGCTTGGCATCATTTTGTACCTCAGAATGTTCTGGACAGTGGGGGTGGTGGTTTCAGACCAATTTTGGGGGCTATATGGTTGAAATGTGCTGGTGGTAGAGCCTGTCATTGAACTTAGCCTTGGTAAATGAAACGTTTAATTAAATAAAATTATATAATTAATATTATTTGGCACTAATATCTTCTTTATTTTTGTGGCAATTTTACATGCATGATAATATAAGATGATAAATAATATACTGAAGCAAAACTGTTTGGCCATTACTTAATTGTAAAATGTGTGGATGCATATTTTAGAGTTCAAATTTGGCTTTACTTAATTGTAAAATGTGTGGATGCATATTTTAGAGTTCATGTTGGTGTTGGCCATTACTTAATGGTAAAATGTGAGGATGCATATTTTAGAGTTCATGTTGGCCTTTACTTAATGGTAAAATGTGTGGATGCATATTTTAGAGTTCATGTTGGCCTTTACTTAATTGTAAAATGTGTGGATGCATATTTTAGAGTTCATGTTGGTGTTGGCCTTTACTTAATGGTAAAATGTGTGGATGCATATTTTAGAGTTCATGTTGGCCTTTACTTAATTGTAAAATGTGTGGATGCATATTTTAGAGTTCATGTTGGTGTTGGCCTTTACTTAATGGTAAAATGTGAGGATGCATATTTTAGAGTTCATGTTGGCCTTTACTTAATTGTAAAATGTGTGGATGCATATTTTAGAGTTCATGTTGGTGTTGGCCATTACTTAATGGTGAAATGTGTGGATGCATATTTTAGAGTTCATGTTGGCCTTTACTTAATGGTAAAATGTGTGGATGCATATTTTAGAGTTCATGTTGGTGTTGGCCTTTACTTAATGGTAAAATGTGAGGATGCATATTTTAGAGTTCATGTTGGCCTTTACTTAATTGTAAAATGTGTGGATGCATATTTTAGAGTTCATGTTGGTGTTGGCCATTACTTAATGGTGAAATGTGTGGATGCATATTTTAGAGTTCATGTTGGCCTTTACTTAATGGTAAAATGTGTGGATGCATATTTTAGAGTTCATGTTGGTGTTGGCCTTTACTTAATGGTAAAATGTGTGGATGCATATTTTACAGTTCATGTTGGTGTTGGCCTTTACTTCATGGTAAAATGTGTGGATGCATATTATAGAGTTCATGTTGGCCTTTACTTAATGGCAAAATGTGTGGATGCATAGAGTTCATGTTGGTGTTGGCCTTTACTTAATGGTAAAATGTGTGGATGCATATTGTAGAGTTCATGTTGGCCTTTACTTAATGGTAAAATGTGTGGATGCATATTTTAGAGTTTATGTTGGTGTTGGCCTTTACTTAATGGTAAAATGTGTGGATGCATATTTTACAGTTCATGTTGGCCTTTACTTAATGGTAAAATGTGTGGATGCATATTTTAGAGTTCAAGTTGGCCTTTACTGAATGGTAAAATGTGTGGATGCATATTTTAGAGTTCATGTTGGTGTTGGCCTTTACTTAATGGTAAAATGTGTGGATGCATATTTTACAGTTCATGTTGGCCTTTACTTAATTGTAAAATGTGTGGATGCATATTTTAGAGTTCATGTTGGTGTTGGCCTTTACTTCATGGTAAAATGTGTGGATGCATATTGTAGAGTTCATGTTGGCCTTTACTTAATGGTAAAATGTGTGGATGCATATTTTAGAGTTTATGTTGGTGTTGGCCTTTACTTAATGGTAAAATGTGTGGATGCATATTTTACAGTTCATGTTGGCCTTTACTTAATGGTAAAATGTGTGGATGCATATTTTAGAGTTCAAGTTGGCCTTTACTGAATGGTAAAATGTGTGGATGCATATTTTAGAGTTCATGTTGGTGTTGGCCTTTACTTAATGGTAAAATGTGTGGATGCATATTTTAGAGTTCATGTTGGCCTTTACTTAATTGTAAAATGTGTGGATGCATATTTTAGAGTTCATGTTGGTGTTGGCCTTTACTTAATGGTAAAATGTGTGGATGCATATTTTAGATTTCATGTTGGCCTTTACTTAATGGTAAAATGTGTGGATGCATATTTTACAGTTCATGTTGGTGGTGGCCTTTACTTAATGGTAAAATGTGTGGATGCATATTTTAGAGTTCATGTTGGTGTTGGCCTTTACTTAATGGTAAAATGTGTGGATGCATATTTTAGAGTTCATGTTGGCCTTTACTTAATGGTAAAATGTGTGGATGCATATTTTAGAGTTCATGTTGGCCTTTACTTAATGGTAAAATGTGTGGATGCATATTTTAGAGTTCATGTTGGTGTTGGCCTTTACTTACCGTATTTTCTGGCCTACAAGTCGATGCGGAGTATAAGTCGAATTGACCAATTTTGTAAATTTTCCATCCTTCGTCCATATATAAGTCGATTCGGAGTATAAGACGAGGCCAGGTCAATAACTTGGCTTTGTATTTTATACCAGTAACTGCCGGTTCCATGAATATTGATGGTATCATTGTATGATATTCCATATTACTGGCAATCGTGAAATTGCATTACCGATGCTAACATGCTTGTGATTTTACTTCTGAACTGCTATATTTTGTTATCAATTGACACAGCTGAATAAACAGTCCATGCTTGTTTTATTATAATTGAAAGCACATCCATGTTGTAGTTCATTTTATTACCTGTAGTTACGAACGTAACTTATACCAACTTTTCTATCGTAAGTTTGAAAGTCACGGACTTCGTTAAATCGATTCGTATATATATATATACATATACTATTTTTTAAGTGTTTGTTCTGTTTGGACTTGGATATAATTAACATTTTATTACTAATCTATTCAATGATATACCCCACTATTATCTTTATCGGTGAGTTTGAATACAAAGTAATGGGTATGATCTCTTGTCCTTATAACAAATTTTGTATGGACAATGACTTCAATAAAATGTTGACAGATTTTGATTTCCCTAAAAAAGCCTCATTTCCCTACTGGCAGCCTCGCTGATTTGACCTATTCTGTCGATTCTTGCCCTCAATCTGGTTTCAATTATAGCCAAAGCGCTAAGCATGTTTAATTACCATGTAAATAACACTGCATAGCCATGTGGTTGTTGTGACAATGTACATCGTAATTAAAACAAGAATGAATTGTTGATTTAGAGGTGTTTATTGATAATGGAATATAGTAGGCTCGTAATACATGAGGATTATCACAATCGTCAGGTAACTCAAAATACCGTCCTTTTTCTCTTTGCAAAAGCTACAAATAAAAACCGCCCTGAATACAAGGACGATCTTGTACGCAGACAAATTTTTTCATCTCTCACTCTCTCTCTCTCTCTCGTGCGCACACACACAAGCACGCGCGCGCTCACAATATATCTGATTTTAGTTTAGTTTAAACCATATTTGTTTTAATTATAATATCCATTGCAACAAGAGCCACGTTGCTGTGCATGCTATGATTATTCCTTCCAGTTGAAACCAGTCTTGAGTGCAAGATTCAACAGATGAGATAAACTCAGTGAGGCTAACAATAGGGAAATAAGGCAATTCATAGGGAAATCAGAAATGTGAAGAAAATGAGGAGACAGAAAACAAAAGTTGCAAACAAAAAATAAATAAAAATACTTTTCATTATACTTTAACATATCTGTGAAATCCCACCGTTCTCTTCAGCGAACTTTACAACTTCCAGCTTAAAAGCCGCTGTATAAGACTTGCGTGATTTGACGGGAGGCATTGTGAGATAAGTTGTATGATTTGTACAGGGATATTTATATGAATGATTATGACTGAAAAGATTGATCAAAATATACCGAACTCATTAAAATGTGCCCGTACTATAGCAATGAAAACAATGCCCATGGCTAAATTCATTATTTACATCTAGAGAAGGGAGTGGGCATCATTTCCTGTTGTACTTAATCCCATTGATATTAAAAACGGGTAGCGTAATTGATGCGGATTAATGATAAAGAACAATGGGGTACCGGCAATATGGTAACTAGTATCGGTAGCTAAAGCCAATATCAAGGTCTCAACAATTGCGGCAACTGGCTTTGATTGTTGTTGGAAACCAAAGACCAATTTATCAACAACCGGCATAATCAAAGAAAGACACCAAATCGTCAGCTGGTTAAGAATGAATAGAGGTGAAGTGTTGACATTACAATTTGCTTTAAACTGAATTGCGAAACTAAAAATCATCGATCAATGATGATCTATGAGTACTGGTAGTCCATCTATATATCTGATTTTAGTGTAGTTTAAACCTAATTTATCTGAGAAACTTTGTCAAATACAATTAGAAACATATGATTTGGGGGATTCAGTAGAATGCATGATCTACATTATTTTATAAATAATCATAGAACGCTCAAGTTAATATGGATTACATCCCTTTGTAGGATCAATTGGATCAATCAAAAAGCTATGCCGGTAATTGCTCACGTGTGTCCAACATTATACTGGAAAATCAAATATTAATGGACCAGTTATTTCATATCTTTTTTTTTTAGGAACAAACAATATGCTTTGAATTAGTACAGTACACTATAGAGTATAGACTGTAAGTGTGCTATGCGGCCCGGTGAAGTTTTTACCAGTATTGTAAATTGTTTTCTTTTATTTTATGTTTGAGAAATAAGAAAAAACACGCAGAATGCAAAATAAATAATGACAAAACTTACAAATATAAACGCAGTCATATTAGTTTATGACAATTTATTGACAAAGTAATTTAACATGAATTTGTACTTCTATGTGACCTGTTTTCAATTATGCCGATTATAGAGCAATGTCAATAGCATACCGGATACTGTAATCTATATATAAGTCGATGCAATTTCAATGACACAATCCATATATAAGTCGATTTGGAGTATAAGACGAAGACCGAACTTTCAAGTCAAAAATTATCGACTTATACGCCGGAAAATACGGTAATTGTAAAATGTGTGGATGCATATTTTAGAGTTCATGTAGGCCTTTACTTATTTGTAAAATGTGTGGATGCATATTTTAGATTTCATGTTGGCCTTTACTTAATTGTAAAATGTGTGGATGCATATTTTAGAGTTCATGTTGGTGTTGGCCTTTACTTAATGGTAAAATGTAGGGATGCATATTTTAGAGTTCATGTTGGTGTTGGCCTTTACTTAATGGTAAAATGTGTGGATACATATTTTAGAGTTCATGTTTTGCAGATCATTTTGTCACTTAAATAACCCTGACAGTAAGGCATTAAATATTCTTCTATAAGTTAGACAAATTTTAAATATGGAATTAGACAGAAACATGTATTATCAACATGGAAAACATCTGTTTGGGTGAGGTGATGGTCCAACAGCAAATGCAACATCATCTTCAACTAAAAATTGCTTAATATACACTTTAGTTTCATAACTCCCAGTTCAGTTTCAAAAACTGCAGTTGTACACTCCATGGATGATAACCCATATGAAATAATTAGGTGGATTCCACCTGGAACTTAAGGCGGAATCTGCCTAAAATGTTAAAAATCTGGTTAATACAAAGGCAGACATGGAAAATTGGAGAAATCAAAGATGAATCCATCTAGAGTCGGTCTAACTCTAAGATGGACTTTTGTCAAATTCCTGCTATAAATACATCATTAGGCATAATTTTGGACTTGGTTGATTTTCCACCCACCATCTAGGTGGAATTAGGAACTTAGTCACTGGCATCTATTATATGAAAGGAGGAATCTGGACTTAGTTTATTTTCTAACCAACATCTAGGCGGAATGAAGAACTTAGTCATTTACATCACTTAAATAAGGCATAATTAGGACTTGGCTTTTGTGTGTCTGTAAAGTTAAATGACTGAAAATATAGTGATATTTTGTGATTGTAATATCACTGACATTTCAATAAAAATATCAATAAGATATAATAACATTTAATGTTTCTTGTACAATTTGAATGATTTTCAGCAGCATTTATATTTCCTGTTTCTGATAGCTGTAATTTTATTGTTTATTTTTGGCACAATTTATAACTTCTATCCACAACTTTCCTTGTTAAATTTTTTTTCAAATGTGTTGTTGTTGTTGTATTTTCATTTAACTTCAATTGGATTTTACTGCCCTCAAACAAGTTTTCATCTTGTTTTCCATTTTAAAACAGAATTTCATTTTTCTCCTGAACTGAATTTCCTCGATATGGACCCATTTTTTAATATCGTCTCCTAAACTTTTTTTTAAATAACTTCAGAATTTAAGGAGGGACAACGTGTATGTCACTGGTGGGAATTGTTGCAAGATATCCATGTCTATCAAAGATAGAAGATAGTCATATCTTTGCAGAATTTTCTTTGCTGAAAAGTAGAATCTACTTTCAATCTCATTAGGCATTATTGTGTATATTATCAAAATATTCTTGGTGTGTTGTAATTCAGTATAAATTAAGAGTAATTATATCATGATAAATGTTTGTCAGGGCTGCTTATGGAACAAGGACTAATTCAACAGTCCAAAACAGCATCATAGTTTGTGCAATCAAAAATCCAGTCTACAGTACAAGTTACTAGGCGGAATCTTTACTTCTGATGGAAATACCTGCAGAAACCCCATCCAATAATGAAAATGTCATGGCGGATTTCAGACAGTTTTTTTTAAAGCAATTTCTGCCTAAACCATAAAAAATATACATATTTAAAATGGATCATAAATTTTATTTTGACATACATTATCAAATAATATTTAGGTTTTTCTTGTCCTAAGGGGCAATGCCATTTTCTTTCTTGCATACAAAATGTAATCCAACTTGGCATCACTTAAGTATTTTTCATTTCACTTTAAAGTTTGGTGAGATTTCACACATATTTTGACCAAAACTTTCACTGAAATTATGTTGAGGTCTCACTCAAATTTCTTTGAAATATTTGTGAGGTTTCACAAAAAAATTGACTAAAACTTTTGTAAGATTTCACTAAAATTTTGATCATTATATAGTATTTTACTGGAGTTTTTTATAGTGCTTCAGACATTTCAGCAGGTTTCAAAAAAATAATGGATATGAATTAAACAGGACTTTATTAACCAAGGTGATATTTAAGTGTGCATGAAAACAATTACACTGATGTTGTAATTATATGATATCCAAGGCAAGAGAAATGGGAGTTAATAATACTAATTAAAAATAATAATAATAATAACTTTATTTACAGAATGTAATTCAATTAGTTACAGAACTAATCCACTTTGAGGCCTTCTATCTGTGATGTACAACATATACAGTATATACAACATGATATGAAGTATCTGACACTAAATAATTAGGTGGTTTTAAAAATCAAAGTATCAAGCCTGGAACATATGCACAGGCATCTTTGAATACATAAACATATATAAAATATAAAATAATAATCTGCATTGAAAAATTCAACCTTGAAAATAATACAAAATTACAGAAAAGCATCCATTTGAGACAATTTGATTATGAGAAGAAGAAAAGCTAGGAGCCTGCCTTATGTCACTTGTACTGTACACTGGATTTTTGATTCCACAAACTATGATGCTGTTGTGGTCTCTCGAATTAGTCCTTGTTCCATAAGCAGCCATGACAAATGTTTATCAGTGATATAATTACTCTTATTTTACACTGAATTCTAACACACCAAGATTATATTTTGATAATATACACAATAACGCCTCACGATATTGAAAGATGATTCTACTTGTGGGCGAAGAAAATTCCACAAAGATATGACTATCTTTGATAGACATGGGTATCTGGCAACAATTCCCACAAGTGATCTAAATGTTGTCCCACCTTAAATTCTGGAAGTTAATCAGTTTGGAGTTATATAACTTCAAAATCATCCTGGTTGAATTCCTTGTCCTATTTAGTATGTTAGCTGCTTCTGCAAAGCTCTTTATGGCACAAAAACCAAAATGCTAGTCCTGGTGTTCAGTTTTCATACAAATTGACCAATTACATTCCCATCGAATTTGCAATCAACCTATTCTCAATGTCACACATTTTTCAAATAGTTATTCAATCTCGTATCCTGCTAAAAATGTTGAATTCCCATGTTTAGCAAGCATGCTCAGTCCCATCTGTTTCCGTTATGCAACGATTCATTGGGCAAGTACAAAACTTTGACCAATCAGAAAGTTCTTTACAGCGATCATCTGTTAAATAATAAATGGAACAAATACTTATTGGAAAGCTCATTGCCGAATGGGACCAGATAGAACATTATTTAAAAAAAAGGTTTGGAGACAGTATTAAAAAAAGGGTCCATATCAAGGAAAATTACATTCAGGTCAGGAGAAAAGCGAAACTCTGTTTTAAAATGGAAAACAAGAAAACTTGTTCGAGGGCCATTAAATCCAACTGAAGTTAAACAAATATACAACAACAAAAACAAAATTTGAAAAAGTTATAACAAGGAAAGATGTGGAAAGAAGTTATTGTGCCCAAACTAAACAATAAAATTATAGCTATCAGAAACAGGAAATATAAATGCTACTGAAAATCATCCAAAGTGTACAAGAAACAAAAAATTAATTTTATTATATATCTTACTGATATTTTTTTGTTGAAATGTCATTGATATTGCAATCACAAAATATCACTTTTTTCATAATTTCTTGACAAACTCTCAGTGAAATTTCAATCACAAAATTTAACTCATATTTTTAGACATTTTGGTAAAATCTCCTAAAATACCTTAAATTTTAGTGAAAAAAGACATTTGAGTGAATGAAAAATAAATGTCACTGACTTTGCTGAAATTTCAGTCACATTTAAACTAGGGTATGATTTTTGTAAAGCACTTTTTAATAGGAAGCAAAACAAATTATTTTTGAGAGTAAATATCAGATCAAGCCCAAAATCCACCTTGCACCAATTTTCTAAGTCCAAAGATTCCTCTATGCTTGTACTACCAGATATTAATATTCTGATCATGTTTACATTTTCTCTACTTTTTTGGTCATGTCTTTGTCTGTTTTTAAACATCTGTGGAAATAAATTAAAGAAAACTGACATGCATGTGTTTCTTCAAATTTATATGAGTATATATTCATCCTTCACATCAACTACACTGACATATACATGTACTCTAACTCCCATCAATATTTCTATTTGAATCAGATAGTTTAGGTTATTAATTCTTCAGAGAGTATTTTCCATGATGCTATAATACATTAGCCTGCTTTCCATATGGAAAAAAGTGCTTATGGATTAAATTTGCAACTTTATTCCATATGGAATTTTCACTTGCTGTGAAGTACTTATGGAATTGATATGGAATAACTTGTCTGATTCCATATGTTTTTCAGTCCATATTTCTTCCATACAGATTCCTGATGTATTCCATATGGAATCCAAGAGAAATTTCTGTATGGGACATTGTATAGCCTATCATGTGCTGAACAACAGTGTTAAACCACCACAACAAAAATTAAAACCAAATATACTTGTTGCAGTGCTAAAATAAAACTGATTGCCTGATGTCTGGGCCCCTCAGTGTCAGACTGGACTTCTCCTGTCAATTCTAGGCTTGTCTGGAAAAAGTCTCATTTGCCTGAGAAAACTTTGTGTTGACAAAATGTGATTTTTTGTTGTTGAAGTTGTTGAAAGACAAGAATATTATTACTATTTATTTACATGTATGACCCTTAGCTATACGAAGATTGTAAACTAACCATACTTCAATCAAAAGCTGTAAACTTCATGTACAAAGTGAAGCATGTAACCTATATTGCCTGGATTTCCTATAATTAGGGCTCAGCTGGTTTTAACATACATGTGATTCAACTGACAGTAGGACAGAAATACCATTTTTATGGATGTCCTCCAAACATAACATTCTAAGCCAAAATTTACCACTTTTGAAAGCTGAGATTTTATTACATTAATGAAAAAACCATGAACAGTGATTTTTACACAATTTATTCCCATATTACAGAAACCAGTGAGAACCAGACTACTGGGGACCGGAAATATTATGAGTAATGTATGACTGAGTAATAGAATTATGGCTAACATGTCTAAACAACAAGTTGTTAGTTGATTGCAGTTACCTTACAGTTGTAACATGGAGAATTTAGGCTAATTGCATTATGTTCTTTGAGGCCTTATGTGGTTCATGATGGCTTTTGAGTATTTGATTAAAAACTGACCTTTCCTTTTTGTCAGAAACATTTGTGTAAGTAATGCAAGTTGCAATGCACTGGTTAAACATATTTAGTGGCACCTATGAACAACATCGAACATGTAAAGAGAAATCAAGATAGGCTGCAGATACCAATGGAACACCAACACTACCAATCCAATTAGTAAGGTGGATACTGATGGAGCATTCTGACAATGGCTGGCCTCAGGATCTGGAGGAAAACTTTCCAAAAGGTCATTTCACTAAGTCTTACAGAAAAATTGTAAGGGATGGTAGGTCTGTGAATTTTAAAGGCCATCATTGGTTAAATGTTTGTCAAATTCTGTTCAGAAATTTTCAGGAGAATGTAGTTTAAAGGTTTTTCTATTTATGTTATTTGTGGACATATTTAAATTACAGTTCAGCACCATTTGTATAAAACTGAAACTCTTATTTTGCCATTTCTGTCAAATGGTCAATGTTTATTGAGTACTTCATAAATAACTTGTTTAACAGTCTAGTTTTAGTAATGATGGTCACCCTAAATTATAAATTGTCATCCACTAAACAAATTTTAAATGCCTTGATGCTTGAATGTCCATTGTGAAATCAAGTGCACATGGGTCAAGCAGTCTTTGAGAAGTTTTAAATGACAACTGTGATGGAATGGGGAAGGGCCTGCAAACTTGATCCTTGTGCCTTTGTAGAGGTCTGCATTGCAGTTCATGTCTAGTTATATATAGCTGCAAAAGACTAGTTTTAGTGACCTATGTTATCATTTACCATAATTGCTGGTTTTATCAACCAATCGGATAAAGCCTTATATCTTCACATTTGGGAGAATGAACAGATGGCTGAAAAGCAGAACTGTGTGCCAAACAATCTGATTCACTTTCAGATTTCTGAAAGCTGCATTTCCATTCCATAATTGAAAAGACCACCAGAACAGGACCCCTCAGTGGCCACTGTCAGGTCTTCGCATTGGACAGTGGAGATCTGATTTTAATCAGATTGTCAGATTCCATTGCTTTTATTCAAGTTTGTGGTTGGCCTGCATTGATGAAAGGTGCATGCGTTACTGAAGTCACAGTGAAAGGCAAGCTTTGGCGGACCAAACAAATACCCATCAGTTATTATTACAAATAATTGTAGAACAAAATATGGAACTGGCAGGTTGTTGACACATATGATTAGAGAACAAAAGATTTGTTCAATTTGGGACCTAGGGTTTGTGTCAACAATTCAATTTATTTTTCTGTTGATGTTAACATAAGCATGACAAATTTGGTATTAACAATAGACCATGGACCCAGGACTTTGCATTTTCATTAGCATGGGCAGCTTGCCAAGATAAATGATGTTGATGTAAGTGGGTAGGACTGTATTATTATTTTTATTATTATTATTATTAAACTGAAAGCCCTTCAAAGCAGGATCCTTTCTGTACAATTTGAAATCCTTCATGCCAGGATGCTTTTCTGTCAAATTTGAAAACCCTTCACGTCAAGATATATTCAGTCAAACTTGAGGTTAATTTTTTGAGTAGTTTTTGAGAGAGGTTGTTTAATTGTTTTTTTCTTCCATTTTTATTGTCCTACTGACAATATTGAATGCTGGATCAGCATCCTCTAAAAATTCTGGATGCCAAATCACGTACAAATTGGTAAAACAGATTCTGAGAAAAAGTTGTAAATAACTTGTAATTAATGGTGCATGACTGGCTATGCACAATACACACTGACCAAATGAACCCAAACCATGTTTTTTTGGCCAGGTGAGTTACATTTGACACTGTTTTGAAGGTTAGGGATATTGAGATACTCTCCCTCTAAAATGTTTGTTGCTTACTCACATCTAAACTGCTGGGTGACAATGTTGCCCCAGTGATAACCATATGGATGAGGGTTATGTTACCCCAGTGATAACCATATGGATGAGGGTTATGTTACCCCAGTGATAGCCACATGGATGAGGGTTATGTTGCCCCAGTGATAACCATATGGATGAGGGTTATGTTACCCCAGTGATAACCATACGGATGAGGGTTATGTTACCCCAGTGATAGCCATATGGATGAGGGTTATGTTACCCCAGTGATAGCCATATAGATGAGGATTATGTTACCCCAGTGATAACCATATGGATGAGGGTTATGTTACCCCAGTGATAACCATACAGATGAGGGTTATGTTACCCCAGTGATAGCCATATGGATGAGGGTTATGTTACCCCAGTGATAACCATATGGATGAGGGTTATGTTACCCCAGTGATAACCATATGGATGAGGGTTATGTTACCCCAGTGATAACCATATGGATGAGGGTTATGTTACCCCAGTGATGGCCATATGGATGAGGGTTCCCATTATTACCTCACACACATGAAGGGGGTAGTCAGGTGGTGGTGTCCAAGGAGGGGATCAAAGGTCCAATGTACACAAATTGCAATTACAGTGACAGCTGACAGATTCAACTATTTTCTAAACTAGCTTCATATAGCCGTGTCACCGAGATGTATCATTATGTGACAGATTTGGCACTTATAGTCTGAGGTGTGAGGAATATTTTTTGCAATATGCAGTGAAATACTATTTTGATACAAGTCTAATGCCCCTGACAATATCATGCAACTGAACTACAAAGTTTCAAGCAAAAAACTGGGTCCATAAATCTGAAAATTTTATCAGAGACTAAAAATTGAACCCAGGTTGCCATAATTAAAAGTAGGATACCTAATATTGTTTCAGTCATGAAATCCTTAAAACATCACTGAGTGGATAATTAAGTGCTCAGTAAACCAAGTTAAGTGTCCTGCCCATGGTCAAATCATGGCAACCAAACACAGCTTACAAAGTTAAGTGTCCTGCCCACGGTCAGATCATGGAAACCAAACACAGCTTACAAAGTTAAGTGTCCTGCCCATGGTCAAATCATGGCAACCAAACACAGCTTACAAAGTTAAGTGTCCTGCCCATGGTCAAATCATGGCAACCAAACACAGCTTACAAAGTTAAGTGTCCTGCCCACGGTCAGATCATGGAAACCAAACACAGCTTACTAAGTTAAGTGCATTGCCCACAGTCAAATCATGGCAACCAAACACAGCTTATGTGATAGCAGTATTGAAACCTGAATCCTTTTGGTCAGGAGTCAGATATAGTAACCACCAAGTCATCACAGCTCCTCTCCTAAGCAGAAACAAAGTTATGATGCAAAGTTCTTAGAGTGTCAATATCCTAATTACCAATAACATGTTTATATCTGTAATAGTAATCAAATGACACATTTATATCTGTAACAGTAATCAAATGACATGTTTATATAAGTAATAGTAATCAAATGACAAGTTTATATCTGTAATAGTAATCAAATAAATATAATGCACTGTTTAAATTATCTATCATTTATTCATGCATTTTAGAAGATCTATACATTTTTTATTTGCACATTTCTGAAACTTGAAAATCTTTAGACTGTTCATCTGATGCATATGAATAAAAGTTCATAACTCATTATGGTTTTTCTATACTAAACATTTTCAACTCATGGTTTTTCTATACTGAACATTTTCAACTCATGGTTTTTCTATACTAAACATTTTCAACTCATTATGGTTTTTCTATACTGAACATTTTCAACTAAGCCTTTTTAATTTTATGAAAGTACTTCTGAATCCCAATTTCCTCAAAAATGCATTTATATGTAATTGATTAGGTATGAAATTATCAATATCTTTGGCAGGGAAAGTAAAGTTACATGTTATTTTGCACATTTGGCAAGCTGACTAAAAAAAGAAGTAATGGATGTTCTAAATTTGATAGCTAGGAAAATGTCAACTATTATGGTTTGGAACTGTCTTGGTCTTACATTAACTTCTCATTATTTAGCTATTTTTAATCTCAAAAGTAGTTACTGTGACTGGCTCAAGTTAGTGAAGAAGTTCCCTGCATGATTTTGTTTTTGAAAAATAAAACACCATGTGTAAAGAGTAAATGATCATTCATGAATGGAAAAATAAAATGCATGATGAAAGTAATGCTGCTTGGTAGAGAGGAGGAGAATCCACTAACTCACAGTATTTGAAAGAAAGTGAAATTTTAGTAAATAATAAGTAGAAGTATCTATTAAGTCTAACATTACTTACGTAACATTATTAAGTCTAACATTACTTACGTAACATTATTAAGTCTAACATTACTTACGTAACATTATTAAGTCTAACATTACTTACGTAACATTATTAAGTCTAACATTACTTACGTAACATTATTAAGTCTAACATTACTTACGTAACATTATTAAGTCTAACATTACTTACGTAACATTATTAAGTCTAACATTACTTACGTAACATTATTAAGTCTAACATTACTTACGTAACATTATTAAGTCTAACATTACTTACGTAACATTATTAAGTCTAACATTACTTACGTAACATTATTAAGTCTAACATTACTTACGTAACATTATTAAGTCTAACATTACTTACGTAACATTATTAAGTCTAACATTACTTACGTAACATTATTAAGTCTAACATTACTTACGTAACATTATTAAGTCTAACATTACTTACGTAACATTATTAAGTCTAACATTACTTACGTAACATTATTAAGTCTAACATTACTTACGTAACATTATTAAGTCTAACATTACTTACGTAACATTATTAAGTCTAACATTACTTACGTAACATTATTAAGTCTAACATTACTTACGTAACATTATTAAGTCTAACATTACTTATGTAACATTATTAAGTCTAACATTACTTACGTAACATTATTAAGTCTAACATTACTTACATAACATTATTAAGTCTAACATTACTTACGTAACATTATTAAGTCTAACATCACTTACGTAACATTATTGACAGCAACTTCAGCTATCACAGTATCATTAGTTTCACGTTTTCTTCGGTTTCCTCCACATGAGGAAGCAGAGATGGTCACTACAATATTCACACAGTTGTTCTTGCACAGGCCTTTTCCTTTTTTCTTCATCTGAGCATGGATCTTAATCTCAATCTGGTTACGTATTAAACCCCGGTTGCTAGTTCCACAGCGTGTGTTGGAGGTGAAGGTCATGGAGAATGAAAATGATACTGTTTCTATAACAGGTCTAATTGCTGAAAAAGAAACAATGCCTCAGTCTTTCATGTATACAGTATGAGGTGAACCAAAAGATCTATTTATTCAAGATTTAACACATTTTATCATGCAAATGGCAGCTAGTTATAAAATTTGGCAAAATGTCAGTAAGAATTAAATGAACAAATCATTAAGTCAGTTTCTATATTTGTATGATAATTATAAACTGAGAAATATTTCTACATTATTTGTGGATGTGGAACCAAAGTTTAAAATGAACCTTCTTTAATTTATATTAACAAACATGCACACCCAGAGTACACAAAGGCATCAAGATTTCAGGACAGAGGATTAAGAATTGTGGAAAACCAATGATCTCACACCCAAGGTTGTTATCAATATTTAATTTGTATTGTGTGTTGGCTTTTGCCCATGATTATAGTCAGTAAGGGTCATTTTGTAAACAACATATTACAAAGCTAAAAATGTGTCTATGATTGTAGATTATCTTTTAAGATAATCATTACTTGTAGGTAAACATTTTTACTTCAATATGAGTTCAGGACATTGTTTTTCTCTTGGGAATTCCAGGACTACTTGATATCTGCCATGTTTTTGACAAATACCTGATCTTGTTTGTGACTTAGAATGTTCTAGAAATAAACATTTGAAACTTATCCTGGTCCTCTTATTATGTTATAGGTTTTATATTCATTGGAATTACAAAGTACATTTTGGATTATATAACTGTGATACATCATGACTGTTAACACATTAACACTGTTCCAGGATATTGGCACATTGGCAAATCCAAGATTAAAATTCACAGTGGAACACCAATGGAATTCATTTGGAATACTCAACATACAATTGGACTTGTGATAGAACTTTTAGGACTATTTGGGATTAAAATCACAATACTGTAAGTTTGCTTTTAAATTTTCACTTTCTATGCTAGAAAATTGGGGAAAAAGGTTCAGTTTCATAAATGGTTTTATTTGATTTATAAGTTAAAGTTATATGCTAGAGACGGTAAACTGGACTTGTGTACGTCTTGAACTGCCATTGTCTTCTTAATTCCTATTCATAGACACAGTCATTGAAAAGGTTTCTATTATTTGTTAATCCATTGTGAAAATAAGTGTTACCATTGCTAACTCTACTACATGTTATCGATGGAATAAAAAAGTGTCACCATAACTAACTGTGCTACATTTTATGGATGGAATAAGAAAGTGTTACCATAACTATACTACATTTTATGGATGGAATAAGAAAGTGTTACCATAACTATGCTACATTTTATGGATGGAACAAGTAAGTGTTACAATAACTAAACTACATTTATGGATGGAATAAGTAAGTGTTACCCTAGTTAACTCTACATTTTATGGATAGAATAAGTTCGTGTTACCCTAGCTAATTCTACATTTTATGGATGGAATAAGTTAGTGTTACCCTAGTTAACTTTACTACATTTTATGGATGGAATAAGTAAGTGTTAACATAGCTAACTCTACTACATTTTATGGATGGAATAAATAAGTGTTAACATAGCTAACTCTACTACATTTTATGGATGGAAAAAAAAAGTGTCACCCTATCTAACACTACTGCATTTTACAGATGGAACTAGTAAGTGTTATCCTACCTAGTTAACTCTACTACATTTTATGGATGGAACAAGTAAGTGTTACCCTAGCTAACTCTACATTTTATGGATGGAAGAAATAAGTGTTACCCTATTTAACTCTACATTTTATGGATAAAATAAGTTAGTGTTAAACTAGTTAAATCTACTACATTTTATGGATGGAATAAGTAAGTGCTACCCTAGCTAACTTTACTACATTTTACAGATGGAACAAGTAAGTGTTACCCTAGGTAACTGTACTACATTTTATGAATGGAATAAGTAAGTGTTACCCTAGTTAACTCTACAGTTTATGGATGGAATAAGTAAGTGTTACCCTAGCTAACTTTACTACATTTTATGGATGGAATAAGTAAGTCTTACCCTAGCTAACTTTACTACATTTTATGGAGGAACAAGTAAGTGTCACCCTAGCTAACTCTACATTTTATGGATGAAAGAAATAAGTGTTACCCTATTTAACCCTACATTTTATGGATGGAATAAGTAAGTGTTACCCTAGTTAAATCTACTACATTTTATGGATGGAATAAGTAAGTGTTACCCTAGCTAACTTTACTACATTTTATGGATGGAATAAGTAGTCTTACCCTAGCTAACTCTACTACATTTTATGGATGGAATAAATTAGTGTTACCCTAGTTAACTCTACATTTTATGGATGGAATAAGTAAGTGTTATCCAAGCTAACTTTACTACATTTTGTGGATGGAATAAGTAAGTGTTACCCTAGTTAACCCTACATTTCATGGATGGAATAAGTTAGTGTTACCCTAGTTAACTCTGCTAAATTTTATGGATGGAATAAGTAAGTGTTACCCTAGCTAACTTTACCACATTTTACAGATGGAACAAGTAAGTGTTACCCTAGTTAACTCTACATTTTACAGATGGAATAAGTTAGTGCAACCCTAGTTAACTCTACATTTTATGGATGGAATAAGTAAGTCTTACATTAGCTAACGTTACCACATTTTATGGATGGAACAAGTAAGTGCTACCCTAGCTAACTAGGAAGAAATAAGTGTTACCCTATTTAACTCTACATTTCATGGATGAAATAAGTTAGTGTTACCATTGCTAACTTTACTACATTTTATGGATGGAATAAGGTAGTGTTACCCTAGTTAACTGTACTACATTTTATGGATGGAATTAGTAATTGTTACCCTAGTTAACTCTACATTTTATGGATGGAATAAGTTAGTGTTACCCTAGTTAAATCTACTACATTTTATGGATGGAATAAGTTAGTATTACCCTAGTTAACTCTACTACATTTTATGGGTGGAATAAGTTAGTGTTACCCTGGTTAACTCTACATTTTATGGATGGAATAAGTAAGTGTTACCCTTGTTAAATTTACTACATTTTATGGATGGAATAAGTAGTCTTACCCTAGCTAACTTTACTACATTCTATGGATGGAATAAGTTAGTGTTACCCTAGTTAACTCTACTACATTTTATGGATGGAATAAGTTAATGTTACCCTAGTTAACTCTACATTTTATGGATGCAATAAGTAAGTGTTACCCTAGCTAACTTTACTACATTTTGTGGATGGAATAAGCAAGTGTTACCCTAGCTAACTCTACATTTTATGCATGGAATAAGTTAGTGTTACCCTAGTTAACTCTACTAAATTTTATGGATGGAATAAGTAAGTGTTACCCTAGCTAACTTTACTACATTTTACAGATGAAATAAGTAAGTGTTACCCTAGTTAACACTACATTTTATGAATAAAATAAGTTAGTGTTTCCCTAGCTAATTTTACTACATTTTATGGATTCGAACAAGTAAGTGTTATCCTAGCTAACTCTACATTTTATGGATGGAAGAAATAAGTGTTACCCTACTTAACTCTAAATTTTATGGACGAAATAAGTTTGTGTTACCCTAGCTAACTTTACTACATTTTATGGATGGAATAAGTTAGTGTTACCCTAGTTAACTGTACTACATTTTATGGATGGAATAAGTAATTGTTACCCTAGTTAACTCTACATTTCATGGATGGAATAAGTAAGTGTTACCCTAGTTAACTCTACATTTTATGGATGAAATAAGTTAGTGTTACCCTACTTAACTCTACTACATTTTATGAATGGAATAAGTTAGTGTTACCCTACTTAACTCTACTACATTTTATGAATGGAATAAGTTAGTGTTACCCTACTTAACTCTACATTTTATGGATGGAATAAGTGTTACCCTAGTTAAATCTACTACATTTTATGGATGGAATAAGTTAGTGTTACCCTAGTTAACTCTACTACATTTTATGAGTGGAATAAGTTAGTGTTACCCTAGTTAACTCTACATTTTATGGATGGAATAAGTAAGTGTTACCCTAGTTAAATGTATTACATTTTATGGATGGAATAAGTAGTCTTACCCTAGCTAACTTTACCACATTTTATGGATGGAATAAGTTAGTGTTACCCTAGTTAACTCTACATTTTATGGATGGAATAAGTAAGTGTTACCCTAGCTAACTTTGCTACATTTTATGGAAGGAATAAGGTAGTGTTACCCTAGTTAACTCTACTAAATTTTATGGATGGAATAAGTTAGTGTTACCCTAGCTAACTCTACTAAATTTTATGGATGGAATAAGTAAGTGTTACCCTAGCTAAATTTACTACATTTTATGGATGGAATAAGTTAGTGTTACTCTAGTTAACTCTACTACATTTTATGGATGGAATAAGTAAGTGTTACCCTAGTTAACTCTACATTTTATGGATGGAATAAGTTAGTGTTACCCTAGTTAAATCTACTACATTTTATGGATGGAATAAGTATGTGTTACCCTAGCTAACTTTACTACATTTTATGGATGGAATAAGTTAGTGTTAACCTAGTTAACTCTACATTTTATGGATGGAATAAGTGTTACCCTAGTTAAATCTATTACATTTTATGGAATGGAATAAGTAGTCTTACCCTAGCTAACTTTACTACATTTTATGGATGGAATAAGTTAGTGTTACCCTAGTTAACTCTACATTTTTTGGATGGAATAAGTAAGTGTTACCCTAGCTAACTTTACTACATTTTGTGGATCGAATATGTAAGTGTTACCCTAGTTAACTCTACATTTTATAGATGGAATAAGTTAGTGTTACCCTAGCTAACTCTACTAAATTTTATGGATGCAATAAGTAAGCGTTACCCTAGCTAATTTTACTACATTTTACAGATGGAATAAGTAAGTGTTACCCTAGTTAACTCTACATTTTACGGATGGAATAAGTTAGTGCTACCCTAGTTATTTCTACATTTTATGGATGGAATAAGTAAGTCTTACCCTAGTTAACTTTATTACATTTTAAGGATGGAACAAGTAAGCATTATCCTAGCTAACTCTACATTTTATGGATGGAAGAAATAAGTGTTACCCTATTTAACTCTACATTTTATGGATGAAATAAGTTAGTGTTACCCTAGCTAACTTTACTACATTTTATGGATGGAACAAGTAAGTGTTATCCTAGCTAACTCTACATTTTATGGATGGAAGAAATAAGTGTTACCCTATTGAACTCTACATTTTATGGATGAAATAAGTTAGTGTTACCCTAGCTAACTTTACTACATTTTAAGGATGGACTATGTTAGTGTTACCCTAGTTAACTCTACTACATTTTATGGATGGAATAAGTAAGTGTTACCCTAGTTAACTTTGCTACATATTGTGGATGGAATAAGTAAGTGTTACCCTTGTTAACTCTACATTTTATGGATGGAATAAATTTGTGTTACCCTAGTTAACTCTACTAAATTTTATGGATGGAATAAGTAAGTGTTACCCTAGCTAACTTTACTACATTTTACAGATGGAACAAGTAAGTGTTACCCTAGTTAACTCTACATTTTACAGATGGAATAAGTTAGTGCTACCCTAGTTAACTCTACATTTTATGGATGAAATAAGTAAGTCTTACATTAGCTAACGTTACCACATTTTATGGATGGAACAAGTAAGTGCTACCCTAGCTAACTAGGAAGAAATAAGTGTTACCCTATTTAACTCTACATTTCATGGATGAAATAAGTTAGTGTTACCCTTGCTAACTTTACTACATTTTATGGATGGAATAAGGTAGTGTTACCCTAGTTAACTGCACTACATTTTATGGATGGAATTAGTAATTGTTACCCTAGTTAACTCTACATTTTATGGATGGAATAAGTTAGTGTTACCCTAGTTAAATCTACTACATTTTATGGATGGAATAAGTTAGTATTACCCTAGTTAACTCTACTACATTTTATGGGTGGAATAAGTTAGTGTTACCCTAGTTAACTCTACATTTTATGGATGGAATAAGTAAGTGTTACCCTAGTTAAATTTACTACATTTTATGGATGGAATAAGTAGTCTTACCCTAGCTAACTTTACTACATTCTATGGATGGAATAAGTTAGTGTTACCCTAGTTAACTCTACATTTTATGGATGGAATAAGTTAGTGTTAACCTAGCTAATTTTACTACGTTTTATGGATGGAATAAATAAGTGTTACCCTAGTTAACTCTGCTACATTTTATGGATGGAATAAGTAAGTGTTACCTTAGCTTATTCTACATTTTGTGGATGGAATAAGTGAGTGTTACGCTAGTTTACTCTACATTTTACAGATGGAATAAGAAAATGTTACCCTATAGTCAAATGATATGCCATAATGCCTACAGACTCTATGTGAACTTCAAATAAAATAATGTTTTATTATCAATGTATTTTCAGTGCTATATACATTTTTATATGAATGCATGTAATGTTTTAACAAGAACTATATTTAAAGAACAATGTAAAAAGAGTAATTATGCGTATTTTCCTTCTGTGTATGTATATTTTCCTTATGTGTATGTGTATTTTCCTTCAGTGCATGTGTATTTTCCTTATGTGTATGTGTATTTTCCTTCAGTGTACATGTATTTTCCTTCAGTGTATGTGTATTTTCCTTCAGTGTATGTGTATTTTCCTTATGTGTATGTCTATTTTCCTTCAGTGTATGTCTATTTTCCTTCTTAAATACAGACAAATTTCAGCTCTGAAAACTCACCCTTATTCACACACCTATTATGAAAGAAGATCAACTGTCTTGAGCAGCTAGTTTTTGCTTGTAGAAGTGGCAGTCTTTCAAGACTGGTCATGCTGTTTTGGCCATAACTGATCTTTGACCAGTATCATTTGTACAAACTTCAAGACCTTCATGTCTAGATGCTCCCTGTCAAATTTGGTCCAATTCTTTTGGATGATGTTTCAGAACTTATTTTACAAGTTCTGATTAGTGATGGTGTCTAGATTTCATCACACATGTCCATATCTCAAATAATCTGACTATCAATATGTCTGTCTGTCAGTCTTGGGAAGCCTGTTAGCATTTGTACAATTGAAATTTGGTAGATATGTTTATATTCATCTTTAGATGATTTAGTTAGATTTCATACCATATTGACAATTGTCCAATCTGTTTCTTATCTTAACTCTTTGGACCCTTACTTCTTGTGGTTCAGTGGGGTCATACATGTTTTACAATCATAAATATAGCTTTATCATGATTTCCAGTGATTTGGGTTTTTAAGAAATCTTTGTATTCTCAATGTTCCAAAACTGTGTGTTTACAGTTTAATTTAAATTCATGGGTAAATCTTCTTTATTGAAGTTTTACAAGATCAACTGAATAATGAAGATTACCAATAGGATTGTGTCCTGTTTGTAACTTTTTATGGATAAATGGAAATGATTAAGTCTGCTTGCTATTGGGATATTGTCTCATTTTAGGGGTTGTTGGCAGAAGACTGTCAAATGTTTGCCATCTTTGTAGATGTTATAATGCCCATGTTGTTGAGTGAGATAGGCGTGGAAATCTGTTCAGTGTAAATTATTCAGCAGTGATAGAGGCTTTGAAGCTTACCGATCACTGTAGTAGAAGACAACAATTACACGAGGAAGTGAAGGCTCCTTGATAGTTGTTACAACAGTTAGTACAATGTGTAAGGTAAATAGGACTGTGTATAAGTACATATAACAAAGGGGACATAAATCTGTCTTGTCTTGCAAATTATGTAGTATTAGCAAGAGAGGTGAGACTAGAGTTAGAACATTTTCATGCCAATCAGATGGCAAGTATGTGGAACTTACGATCTTTAGTGTCAGGTAAACAATCAAGCTGTGATTTGCTTCCTGTCTGAGCTGTGGATGTGCCAGAGCCACAGAGAATGCAGCCATCCGGCATCTTCAAATCTAGATCTGGTTCTCTGTACTCACCAATAGGACATGGTACACAAGTCCCATTCTTGTAATATACACCACCAATGGTGCGACAATTACCTGCAACAGAAGCAAAACAAAAGATGTCCATTTCATTTCTTTCCTTGTTTTTGATTATAGGTATTAGTGATAGGTATATTGCAAAAGGGATCTACTAAACAGAATTTTGTTGGCTGGGCCTTAAAATGAGAAACCTTTATAATAAGAAACCAAAAGGAGGAAAATGGGCAACCAGTAGATGTAACTCCCTTAGATCATGACATGGAATCCTGGTAATCCAGTTCATTCAGGACTCCACAATATAAAGATGCATAATAAATTTGGTTAAAATCGAACATTCCTTGGTAAAATTCTACTGCAGGAACCAAATCACCCACTCAGTGAAATATATATTTTATTCACTCTTTCAATCAAATATCCACTCTGTATCTATGTTCAATTTCTGTCATTTCTGGCAGTAACTTCACATCCTTGCCATGTATGTAGTTAGTGAAACCTCATGACTCTGTGTGTGTGTGTGTGTGTGTGTGTGTGTGTGTGTGTGTGTGTGTGTGTGTGTGTGTGTGTGTGTGTGACTTGGATTTTTAACATAGCTTTAAAAAAAAATCAGTCATATCACTACTATGTCTGCAGTGTGGCAGTTTATAGTGATGTCTAGCACTGGGGCATCATGCAACAGACATGTAGCATGATGTCCCACCCAGTCACATTATCCTGACACCGGGCTAACCAGTCCTAACACTAACCTCTTAATGCTGAGCACCTCATGACTGAAGTCTTCGAAAAACTTAAGATTTTTTCTAAGGGATTTTTTGGGTTTAGTTTGGTTGTCAAGTTCCATCTATGATTCAGACATGAGACCCTCTAAGTACATGCATCTATTTTTGTGTTGAGAGGAGTCTGTTATGTATATTTCTCAATGATAATATTTGATCTATATCTGTATTTTGTAACTAACCTTAGACCAAAATCAAGTTAATGGTCTACCTGATCAGAGACATTAATGTTGTAAACAACATAATACATACCTAATATTTCTCTGTGAGTATAGATTAAATATTCAGATCATTATTAATGGACGTAAACATGTTTACTTCAATCGAAATTTATGATATTAGTTTTTCACTTAGAAATTCCAAAATTTGCTGACAACTTTTAATGTTTTAGAGAGGAAACTAACCTACATACTGGCTCTATTATTGTGACTTAGTTTTTTACATCAATGTAAATTGCTCATTCCAACCTTAACATCTGAAGTGGAATCAGTCTTATTGTTGTGTCCAGTTTTTAATTTGGACAAATTGAGTTATTTAAATTATTCATTGGAATTACAAAGTGCTCTCTAACATTGATTGGACAAAATTAGTAGTTTGGAATTATAGTGAATTCAGTCAAGGACATCTTGTATTATAATTACTGTGATACATCAAAATACTGTTAACACTTTACCACTTTCCAGGCCATTGGCACATTAGCATATTCTATACTGCAGCAGATCAGCACATTCATTATTAGGATTTATTTGGAACATGACTGGAATTCAATTTGGAACTCTATACATTTGGACTTGTGTTAGAACTATTAGGAATTTAATTCACGATACAGTAAGTTATTTTTTTAAATTTTTACTTTGTATTATATGGAAACAAATTACTTGTTTAATTTTACAAAACGTTTTGGCTTTTACTCTTTTCCATTACTTCGTTTAAGACAATAGAGTAATAGCAAGTCCCTTAATAGGACTGATATAAATAACTTGCTGGCATTTACAATATATTCATTTATACCTTCCTTTAATACTTTTTAACAACCAAGCCCTAAAACCATCTCAGACACAGAAGAGAAATAAGATGATACCAAATTAGGTAAGAGAATATTTTTATACAAGCTATGGGGAAAACATTTGTATGAGTATAATGCAACCTAGAAACTGATCTCATGGATGGAACATCACTGAACTCATCTAAGATGTTTCCATGTTGGGCTTACTTGGTATAGCCATAGGCTGCTTAAAGACCATTGGCTAGCAACATGTCTGATTATTTATATTCATGAGTTTTACAATGTTTAGTTTTGTGTATGTTGCTTTGTACATTAAGTGAAATTCAAGTTTGATGATCAAACTCCCTCACTCACAAACAAATCTGCATTAAGTTGTGTATTTTACTTGGTGTTGTGGACTGCACACACAAACACACAGAAACACACTTAGTATTGTGAGAGAACAGGAAAAGCTGATCGATTCTAAAAAAAACAGAGTGTCATGGTTTTACTTATTAAAAAGAGAATGTTAATTAAAATGGTGAATATGGAAATTCTTACTTTTTTCTCATTCATACAAACTGACATTGTTTACTGGCTTTAGAGATTACTAAAGCAGTTGATAGTCTGATGTTTGAATGGATTCAAATGCCAATAACAAATCAAAAGCCAATACACACAAGGCATTCATGCATCTAATTGCTCCACACCAAACTCATGCTATTTTGAAGGTAAGATATACATAGTCTAAGAACATTGATAATCAGCTATGATGAAAACCATATACAATCAGGTATGAAGAGAATCATATAGATATATAAATATACATACGAATGCAGCTGGTGTTGGAAGAACTGCCAAGTTCTGATGTAGTGTAGTCAACAGCACAAGATAAGCAAAAGGTCTGGTCACTGACAGGCTGGTACTGTCCTCTTCGGCAGAGACTGCAACTGGTATTCCCCTCAGGACGGTATGATCCTGGCTGGCAAATATCTGCGAAGAACAATCAATGAAAATTTATCACTGCACCTGGGACCATCACAAATCTTGTTTACTATCAACTCTACAACAATCTGAAAACTGAGTCTAAATAGGACTTCTCCATCTCTCTGCTCTCCGAATAAAAGTTTATCATTTTTGGGGAAGAGATCATATTTGAATTCTAACATAATATGATCATGGTGTGGGTCCTGCAGTTTCATATATATGTATTTTTCTTGTACTCAGGGATCATGCTGGGCTTCACCAGCATCACAAATTGCAATTTATATTCTGTACTGGCAACAAAATATACCATTTAATTGATTGCTTAAACTTGTATATACAACCTTGGGTTTGGAGTGGAGAAATTCAGAGGCATCATGAAGAGAAGATGCAAGCTTGATATAAAATGCAATGGAATTTATCTATTGTTTCTTTGTTCATATTGACAAACCATACTAACAGTGCATTGTCATATCATAATCTGCTTATTCAGACATTTGTCCCAAGTACTGTATAATGTGAGATCTTGGCAGGTAGTGAAGATCAACTGGACAAGGCACTATCTCATAATGGATCTTTCTGACAAAATAGTGTCAGTTTATCAACCGATCAGCTAAATAATATATTTATTTTGACTGACCTCTTTATGAGATGGTAAGTAAAATTCCTGTTCTTTTCACACATAGAATTAAATCATTCAGAACACTCATATTTTCTGTAGTAATCCCTGTCAGGGCCTAACAGAACAGAACACCTATGTAATTAATTGTCTGTTGGCATTTTTTTTTTTTAAATTCTGATGCATGCATGGAAGGCAGCATCACTCAGCCACAAGAAATGTTACGAACACCCCACCCCCAAAACTGGAGATCTACTTGTTGGTCTACTTATGCAACCAGAACTAGCTACAATTGACCAACTTTTGAAGGCAAAAAAAGTAACTGCTAAAATCGACCAAATGATGACTATTTCCTTTTGTTTTCAAAATGTACCCAGAAACTTTTTGCTGAAACTTCAAAGAAAAATGATAACCTTTGAAGCACTGATCATTCTGCATAAATACTTAGCAAGTGAGAAAAAAAAACAGTCTCAATGTTCTACAATTATATGATGTTGCCACTGCAATAAGAAACAGACATTAGTTTGGTCCGCCAAAGCTGTCCTTTAGGGATAACTTCAATAACACATGCACCCTTATCTAAGAAAGCTGACAACAATCTTCAATAAAAACAACTAACCTTTCATCTAAGGAAGTCAGCACCAAACTTAAATAAAAACAATGGAATCCGATAAATTGTTTCATTTTCCAAAGTGACTGGAACATGTTTATTATGCCATGAAAGTTTCATTTTTGCAGGAAAAATTATGCTTATGTTAGCTACTAACAAAATTAAATTTCCAATCATCTGAAACCATATATATGTGGCCATCAAGTTAATTGATGATGGGGTATCTTGCAAAGATGTTTATTAAACTTTTCAATTTGTTCAAGTTTCCATTTCCCTATCAATAAGCTCATTCCCTGGATATTCTCGGTAAGATGATAATGTATCCAGCTGACCAAAATTTAGGCCAATTGAAGTACATGTACATGTAAACTCCTAGAGCCATGTGCTGTTGGCAACAATTGTAGTGAATTGTTAAGTGACAATCGGTAACTGATCAAGATGAGGATTCCCATTTATTTAATAAATATGTGTTATTTGTGTTTTCTAATGGAATATGAGTCATATGTGAAGTTTATAACATGTGATCTATACTTGAATTCATGGATTTATTATATACAAGTACAGTACTTAACAGATTATGGATTGTACTACACAACTATAAGTTGTCAATATACAAGTGTTTTTCAAACTAGTTTGTCTTCATTTCATACAAAGCACATATTTTTGCGCCTGCTTTCTAAACCCCACCCCCTGCCTGCCCTCCATATTTTAGGTAAATGCATCATTTTCTTCACCTGACTTGGATGGTTATAACACGGTTTGGTCTAAAACACAGTCTGGTTCTATGGACCCCAACTACCATCTTATAGCAGGGTCAGCCTGTGTTGTGCAAAACTATTTTTATTCTTCTAGTCAATGACCTTTAACTGTTTTGGTTGCAAAATCCACATACTTCTAGCTTTCCCCCATGTTCATGTTGTTCACAAAGTTTGGTCAACTGAAGGTAAATATGTAAAACCAGTCTTACAGAATAAAAACCATTTTTATTCTTTCACTTTCAATCATGATGACTTTGATCTTTGATGCTTTTACCCCCAAATTGAATGAATGTTCCTTACAGCATGTACAAGCTATCCACAAAGTTTGTCAAAGATAAGTCCTGTATTACTAAGGTTATCATACACACAAATGGAAACTATAATGACAGAAGTATGAAAACTGGCACTGTAACTCTTTACAATTTTGTCTCAAAATAGTGAAGACCTAATTTGACCTGGTATTCTTAATGCAAAGCCTCACTGCTAAATTTATTTCAGTTCATCAATTTCTTGAAAAGATATTCAGTAGAAATAAAATTCCACAAATAATTGATCTGCAAAAATAAAATTATGACCCATTTATAGAGCTGAGTCAAAATTCCATTCCATTATTTCCAAAATAGTGAACATAAAAATACATAAGTGGAAGCAAATTATGATGCAAAAAAAGGGCCAAACTTGAGATTAAAGGGTGCCACAATTTCATTAATGGGTACCACAATTCGATTAAATTTTTGGGTGAAACATTTGGAAATTGGATCTATCCTAGGTTATCTCAAAGTAAAGCCTCATATCAAATTGATTTTGAATAAAGGAAATGCTTAAAAATGTAATTAGCAGCAGGAACAAAATTCATTGTGGGATGTGAGATTATGCGACATGATGTTACATGGCTCCTGCATAACTATGATGGGCATACAAATGCCTATTTGAAATGAATTAGAACAAGTACTACATTTTGTTAGTCTCTATTAAGATGACAACTCACCCATTTCCAGTCATCTAATGAATGCATGAGGTACAAAGCAAGAACATAATGACGCAAAGTGAAATAAAAAACATGCATAACACTGTATGATCCCTGCATAGATATGGCATGGAAATAAAAATCATGGAAATACAAATCACAACTAGACTTTTTTAAGTCCCAGTTTATGCCTATAAAGATGGTAACTTACACATTTTACATTCCTCTACATGAATCGATGAAGAGCTTCAAAAAGAGAGTAAAGTAAAATTTGTCATGCCATGTGAAATGGTGCGACCTGACAGATATGGTTAGTACTGTGGCAGTGAAATAGAAATCAACATGACATGTACTACATTGTGTTAGCTTTTATGACAACTTACCTAGTTTACAGTCTTCTAAGCTGGAGGAACCAGTTGTCACAGTAGTTTTAGTGGAAGGACATGGGACACATTGTATAATTTGGCTATTCTGTACATTTCCATTGGTTGCTTTGTAGAACCCACGTGGGCATTTGTCACACTTTCTAGTACTACTGTTGTACTGCTCACCTGCTACACACAAAGCTGTATAACAAACAGGCATTTTTAGGAATCTCAGTCACCAGGCATGCTTTGCAACTTTCAGTGGTCAGAAGAATTACATTTTTATTGATACAGAGTTCTTTTTTAAAGGTTCAAAGGAAGATTTTCAAAATGGACATCATAGCAGACATATTGAATGTTATATACCAGCACCATTTTCATTTAGGTCCAATAAAATAGCATATGAAGTCTCTTCGTGAAAAAAACACAACAACATACATGTAAGAAGTAATATTTTATGGCAACCTGGCACAATAGTGGCTACATGGTGCCAATTAAATATAAGTTTCAGAATTGCAGAATTAGACTGCACAAAAATTAAGGAAGAAAAACTCTTCCAAAGAAACGTAAACATGAAGTACAAGAAAAAATATAGAATGCAAAAATCTCAATTCTGTAAAATGTAAAAGACAAAGGTATACCATATAAAATCGTTCAAACATGATCAAAATTTGTTATTCAAAATGCATTTCCACCAATATTTCCAAGTTTATGTTGGATGGTACATCATCACTCAGGAATGTTGACATGACTATCCATTCAGGAGGAGTAACAATAACAAGATTTTCAAGGTGGCAATGTTAGATATCACATTTGCATCATTTTCATCAAAGTCTTGTGATGATAACCCTATCTTGACACTGCTTCTGTGTTGCTGGGGTAGCGATAACTAGGTTTTTAAGATGGCTGCCATGGTGGCAATAATGAATGATAGATTGCTTCCAAGTTTATTTAGGCCCAATGAGACATCATAAGAAGATCTGGGTTGAAAACACCATAGTCATCCATTCAGGATTGAAAGCAATAACAATATTTTCAAGATGGTCACCATGTTGGATATATCAGTAGCCAGATCAGCATCTCTTTTTCATCTAGAAGCAACTAGACATCATAAGAAATATTTTGAAAAGCCATATTAATTTAATCCATTAAGAAGACGTGTGGTTTTGAATAAGGCCACCATGGCAGACAAACTGGAGGTTTAATCAATCAGCACCAGTTCCATTTAGGACCAACTGGACTTCATCAGAAGCCCTCTTCAAATCCTCATGTAGACCTTTCTTTTCTTTGGGAGTAGTAGCAGTTACAAGATTTTTAAGATGGCATCTATGATGGAAATATTGAATGTCAGATTAGCATCCTTTTCATTTTGGACCAACAAGGCATACTAAGAAGTCTTTGATACAAACGATGTCAATATGACCATCATTCCAGTAAAAATAACCATTACAAGACTTTCAAGATAGCTGGCATTTCAAGATGGTGGCCTTGGTAACATTAGCACAATTTTTATTTAGGATGAATTAGATAGCATCAGTTTTCTGGCAAAAACCATATTTTGATATCATTTTCTGGGTAAGTGGAAATAAGAAGATTTTCAAGAAGGCTGTGGTGGCCATATTGGATGCCAGATTTTTGTACAATTTTATTTATAATCACCAAGAAATAATATTCATAAAGCAAAAAACCAATGTTACTGTGACTATCTGTCCAGGTGAAATAGCATCTGCAAGATGGTCACAGTAGTAGATGCTCAATGAAACAGGATTTTCATTTAGGCTCAGTTAGACCTTGGGATGAATGTGCATGTACAGTTTTATGGAATCCTCTGAGTAGTTTAGAAAAAGTAGTAATAACAAATTTGTGTTAATAGATGGATAGTTAATTATCATTACAAGACAACTTATATATGACTGCTAATGAAGGACATCTGTACATAATTTGATCAGTATTTTGGTGTAACCATAGTGAAATGTTACATCAGTGTTTTACACACAGTACTAAATGATGAATGTCAAGTGACTATAAGGTTGATCTAAACATGAAACCATAAGTACAAGACAAATTATTTTGAAAATTATTTGGTTATCAGCTCCTACAGCTTGGGATTAATAATGCACAGCTGTTTTGGGGAGGCTGCCAAATAAAAAGGTCTTGGCCATTTGGAAAATCCCCAATGAGTAGCAAGGGTTTACAAACCGCATAAAAAATGTCTATGAGAAGTGTTCCAAACATGCTGAAAATGTAATATTTGAACTGCATGTTAATGTGATTTTTGTTTCATTTTCTGCAAACAATATGCAAAGTTTTGTAAAATACTTAAATGTGATATTCAATGTTTTAAAAATAGGGCAAACTTACAAACACAGTCTGTGGAAGAATTTGAGCGGGTAGATAATGTAATGTTGCCGACTCCACAAAGTTTACAGCCTGTTTGTCCTATTTCATCTTGGTAGGTGTTGAGAGGACAATTTTCACAGCCAGTTTTCTTACTAGAGTTACGATACTGTCCAACACCACATACCTCTATAGTGAAAATAAAAGTGTTAAAAAATAACAATATTTGTCAACGATAAGGACATAAGCTATTTTAGAAAGTAATCTAATACTATTACAGTCAAACCTGTCTTGACAGGTGGTATCTCATAATAGGTTTGTGTAAGATGATCAGTTATCACAGTTAAAACTGAACAGGTCTACGTAGGAAAAATACGCAAAATTACTGTACATGCATTTTATGTTACTCTTTATTTACAATTCTTGTTAAATTATTGCACTGATTTCATCTCAGAATAATTTTATACAGTAATAAAGATTTATATCCATCATAAAACATTACATCTATATTTGAAGATTGGGTGCATATGTATTAGCATAACTAAGGTAATATTTATATATCTTCACCATAAATTAACTTCACATGACCATAAATTTTCACAGTTATATTAAATGTAGCATAAGAATGACACAGTTAGCTACAACAACAATTACTCATTGCATGTATGAGTGTGTGTGTGTGTGTGTATTTTGGCATTTTAACATAGCTTTAACAATTTTTCAGTCATATCACTATGATGTCTGCAGTGTGGCAGTTTATAGTGATGTCTAGCTCTGGGACATCATGCCACAGACATGTAGTATGATGTCCCATCCAGTCACATTATCCTGAGCACTTAGTGAGCCAGTTGTTAGTAATATTTTTATAAGTCTTTGATATAACTTGGCCAGAGTTCATACCCGCAACCTCCTGCAACCAAGGTGGACTCTCTAACCAATAGGCCACCGGAGTAGTCCATATTGCATGTATGAATTATTGGTTGTAATCAGTCTTTGGGTATATAAAGGGTACACTTCAATGAACAGATAATTGCCAGTGGATGACCAGGTGGTATTAGAAACCAGTAGCCTGTGGATGAACAGTCAGTATTAGAAACCAGTAGCCTGTTGATGAACAGTCAGTATTAAAAACCAGTAGCCAGACTCCATTTCTGTTTGGTTTAGAACAAACCTTCTGTCATGTTTACAAAGGATTAAATAAAAAATGTCTAAGCTCTTGCAATGTGGTCAAATCACAGCATTGTTGTTTAGAATAATAAGTACTTTGCCTGAAGCCACTTCCAATGCATCATGGTTAAAAAGGATTACATAATAAAGGACAGTGATGTTTATCTCTGTTTTTGCAATATGGTTGTTTATAAGTTTTGAGATCAGTTTTGAAGGTGGTCACTCATAACTGACAATCACGGTTTCTGGTCATGTTCTGAAGGTCGTCACACATAACTGTGCAATTATATTAATGAAATAAATGCATGCAACATGATGACTGATGTGTAAATGACATTGTTTCTCACAGCAGTAGTTGCTCATAAGAGGTTTTACTATGCTACTAAATCTCCTCAAACTTGCTTCAACTTTACCAGCCCATTTATTACTGGATATAAGTTTGAATCCTACCACTGGATTCAACTGGACTGGCTACCATGGTGTGCAAAGTCAACCCACTTTAACTGCCTTGGTAGATAATAAACTCTGCATGCAGTAAAACATCAAATTAAAGCAAAACTTCACTAAAAACAAATAAATGTATCTTAATGTGTTAATTATGGACCAATGATAAGTTCAACATCTTCATTATGCCCTTCAAATGTCCCTACATAATACTCAAACAAATTTTTGTTCTTCTTCAGTGTGACATCAGAACTTTGAATTGCTGCCTCCAAAATTCAGAAAGAGGCTGAAAGATCTACATACGCTCAAACTGAGATTACAATGAAAGGTAATATTATCAGTAATAGCAGATGCAGCTTTAGTCTTAGACCTATCATGTCAATCCTGTATGTTTAGAAACATGGTTTAAGGTAAATCAAAACAAACTTGGAACTCATTTCCAGGATTTCAAAAGTAGTACCACTGAAAAGTTTTGTGAAACAAATACTTTTTGGTATTAAATGATCAGAGTCTAACTTGTGTTCTATAATATTGGAGTCTATGTTTACACATTGTCATATGGATCATATAATGGCTTCAATCATTAATTAGGAGTGATATATATATATGTCTTATTTTTGTACTTTCCTGCTTCAAATTCCTTAAAAATTGTCCAGATATTTGTGGTGTTGTTTTTCTGTCATCAAGAATTTTTTGGTAATGGTTTCTCTTTGTTTTTGTTCAATTGTTTTACTTTTTTTATTTCTCCAGATTTTGTATTCATCTTCATTACCTACAGATTTCAAGTGTTCTCATTGTTTCATAATATCAAACATTTCTATGTGTCTTCAAAGGTGAATATTTATTAGCAACCCATAAAAACAGATCAGACCAAGTGCTCAAAATACCTTCAGTATCATCAAAAATTTGATAGTATCCAAGGGGATTTGCTCTAAATCATTTATGAAATTATCATTATTGAAATTTTTAAAGATGTTGTATGTGATGGATTTATGAACATTCTTTTCCCCTACATTGTTTTTGCTTTCTTTTGAGAAAAAGGTTACAAAAAGATCATTTAAAACAATTCTTGGAACAGAAATTCTTTAAACATTTTCTTTAGCATTTGTGTATATACGGTCTATAAGTGTTTTTGAATTGGATGTTACTAGTGAATTTATTGACTAATTGTGAAATCAAACAAGATTTAACAAAATCCAACAAATATTTCATTATTTGTTCATTTAGGAGACCCATAGTTATGTCACCTAAAATGAAAAAATTCTTTCTCTTCATTTAAAACTTTCTTTCTTTGAAATTCAAAGTCATCACTTATGGTTAATGATCTCTCACTCACCTGTATCACACATGTCTGTACTGTTGGCACCTGTGCTCTCTGTGGTTCTACTTTGATTGCATGGGTTACAAGTCATGTTACCAGCCTCTGATTTCCAGGTACCCTTGGGGCACTCCACACACGTTTGGATTTTTGTATCAAGTGTCTTTCCAGGTACACAGTGTACTATACAAAGGCAATTCATACTGTTCATCAAATATAATAACAACTAAGATAAGTTAAAGTTCTTTATCTGAAAATGACAGCTTAATTAGTAAGCAACTAAGTTTCCTCAGGTCTCTCTACTACTCTAAAAAATGTACAAAATAAATCTACACCATGCATGTACCAAAAATCAAACACAACAGAGTAATAACTAAACTATCACTAGAAATATGGTATAAACAAATAGATGATAATATGAGACATTAAATCATGACAATGTAAATTAAGATAAAATAAGGAAACATTTTGGACATGCTGTGACACTGCAATGGCAGGAGGTAAAACTACTTTTAGTTAGAAAGATTTACTCTCTTTGTACAAGAGATATACTTTTTGAGATTATCTGTGGAACTTACCATTCTGATATCAGATGGAAATGAGTTCCATTTCTTATGACGAGAACAATGAAAACTGCATCTGAATTGCTCAGTGTGTGGTCTTGGAATCTATGGATTACACAGCATTGTTGAGAAAAATGAGTAGTGTGTTGAATTAAGTTAACAAAAATCAGTCATGTAAGCAGGTGCACCCATGTATGTTTTGTAAACAAGAGCTGCTTCTGGAAAGTCAGTTTTGGCAGCTATTTTTTTGCAATTTAATTCCTTAAAAAGAGCTGCTGATGATGTAAGATGACTGAGGAGCATCAAAGATAATGTATGAGACACACAATTGTATTCCACATAGTCTGCATAATTGTTCTTCACAACAATTTCTCTATCACTTGTATAATAATCAATGACAGGCAACATTCAGGCATTGGTGTTATGTATTCTTAATAAGATGGCTTCTGTCAAATTTGGTGAAACTCTACTAATTTGCTTTTGAATAGAAGTCATTTCAAGTTGTTCTTTTTAGTAATGATAACAATGGCTTGTGATTGTTATCACTGACCTAAATGTAAAAGGTCTTTACGAAAGGATGATTATCAGTTTTCACACAGGTAACATAATTGGAGCTATAGTACATAAATCGCTATTCATCAATTGAGTGAAATATTTTCTTTCATTTATATATTATTAACAATTTTCATTTATGTCTACCTGCTCCTGAAGCACAACAAGAAACCCAAGTGGGTCTGAGGTTGCTCACCTTTAAAAATTCAAGTGCAGCTAGCCAAGAAATATGGGCCAGTAGGATGCATAATATAGAAACTACTGCAAATGATGACAAATTTTACTGAAAATTAAACTTGTTTTTGAGGTCTACTTAATATGTGTGGCAAAAATTTGAAGTTATCCTGTGGAAAGTATATTACTGATGGCTGGAAATACAGACTGATGAATTGAAAAAAAAATGTGGTTAATATTGTTTTTCTTTTACTTCCCTAAACTTTACCCTGATTACAACTTTTGCTGCAAGTGACATTTCGAACACATTCAAAAAGCCTATTAAGTATCATGACTTGTACCTTTCTTGGAAGAACAATAGTCTCTGAACAAGAAACAAAAGCCTGCATGTCAAGCCTCATATCAAAGGCTCTGAACAAGAAACAGCAGCCCGCATGTCAAGCCTAACATCTAAGGCTCTGAACAAGAAACAGCAGCCTGCATGTCAAGCCTAACATTTAAGGCTCTGAACAAGAAACAGCAGCCTGCATGTCAAGCCTAATATCAAAGGCTCTGAACAAGAAACAAAAGCCTGCATGTCAAGCCTAATATCAAAGGCTCTGAATAAGAAACAAAAGCCTGCATGTCAAGCCTAATATCAAAGGCTCTGAACAAGAAACAAAAGCCTGCATGTCAAGCCTAATATCAAAGGCTCTGAATAAGAAACAGCAGCCTGCATGTCAAGCCTAATATCAAAGGCTCTGAACAAGAAACAAAAGCCTGCATGTCAAGCCTAATATCAAAGGCTCTGAACAAGAAACAGCAGCCTGCCTGTCCAGCCCAATATCTCAAAGGCTCAGAACAAGAAACAGAAGCCTGCCTGTCCAGCCCAATATCTCAAAAGCACTGAACAAGAAACAGCAGCATGCATGTCAAGCCTAATATCAAAGGCTCTGAACAAGAAACAGTGGCCTGCATGCCAAAGCATTGCTGCACAATGTGTTGTCATGGTTATATGAACATGTTACAGAATTAATCATCTTAGCATCATAACCAGCCATCCTCTAATATGAAAAGATCCTTCATGAGAATTAGGAAATATTGAGCCAAAAAAAAAAAATTCATCCACCTAAACCTTAATACAAATTTCTGTAAGCATGGCTTTTACTCTAGTCAAAGGGGCAAGGAAGTGTTTCTCAAAATGACTTGTCTTAGCTTTATAAAGAAATACTGTGAACAGCACATTATATGCACAACTCATGTTTCTTAGTCCCTCTTTGTATGCACTACAAGGTGTAATTGACTCTGAAGATGATTAACCAATAGACCACAAGACCCGGATCTTTCATCAAGGCTGAACTGAAATTTACTTATCAGATTTAATATGACCATGACAACTGACCCTTGGAGGTTTCTTTATTTTGTATATGTAAGCCAGATACAAAGTCTGAACAAAAAACTTACTATTGACCAAAAGATACTCACAAAACCCATTTTTAGCTGAACCACAATGAGAATGACCTATTGACCTTTTCACCCCTAAATCAATAGGCCTCTTCCGTATTTAAAGTCCTCAACATAATTTTGGTTAAGGCATGTGATCCATAATTGTGCTTACCATGCAAAAGCTATTATTCAATGTCTTTGACATTCTGACCCCAAAATCAATAGTCTTCTTTTTACCTAATGTGCAAGTCAACCACAAACTCTGGTGAAGTTACCTTGTTGAGAACTGACACTTTCATACAGAAACCATTTTTATTCTCTCAGTCACAGTGATCTTTCCTTGATGCTTCTTACTTATTCCAAGTGCAAGCTATCAACAAAGTTTGGTTTGTGACTTAGAACTTATGCTATTTTACAGAAGCCTCATTTTTTCTTTCAGTCATATTGACTTTTACTTTTGACATTATGACACCAAAACTGCAAGGTTTTCCTCATCTCAAGTACAAGCTATCCAGAACATTTTGGTAACTATGAAAACAAGTTATCTTGCGGGAAAGGGAAAGTGTGTATGTGAGTGTGTGTGATATGGACTTTTAACATAGCTCGTAACAATGTGGCAGCTAATAGTGATGTCTAGCAATGGGCCATCATGCCACAGACATGTAGCATGATGTCCCACCCAGTCACATTATCCTGACACCAGGCTGAGCAGTCCTAACACTAACCTCTTAATGCTGAGTGCCTAATGAGGAAGCTGTTAGTACCATTTTTATAAGTCTTTGGTATGACTCGGCCAGAGTTTGAACCCACAATCGCCCATATCCAAGGCAGACACACTAACCACTTATGCCACTGGAGCAATGGAAAGGAAATATAATGGACAGACAGGTGAAAAGACAGGGTCACAGCATAAAATGCTCTGTCAAAAGGTTGGCATAAATGGTACAGGGAAGATGATGCAAGAGTTCACAGAAAGCTAGGGACCTTTGGTTAGTGGTCCAGTGAGATCAGTGACATCCCCTAGGTGACTGACAGTTATGAATAGGCCAGTTCAGCCCCAAGCAGTTACTTACAGACTGGACAATCTATGCCTCCATCCATGGATGTATTGCCTGCAGGACATTTCAGACACTCTGTGTTCCCTCTAGCTGATTTATATGTTCCTGCTGCACAGGGTACACAACCAGTGTTGTTTTTGTAATAGCCCTTCCTACAATATACTATGAAAAGAAATTTACACTTCAAAAGGATTCCAACCAGATATGTTGTCTCTTTAAATCTCAGTGAAAAAATCTTATTAAATTTATTTAAAGTGACAAAAGCTACAAATAAATGTGACAAAAATTAAGGGGACAATATAGTACAAATGACAATGAAAATTCCATCAAAATAGTTATGATTTCTTAGTTTTCAACATGTAGATAACTCCAAGTCAATCAATATTAATGATTCTCATAGAAGAGATAACATATTTTTCAATTGTTTTGAACAATATAAATATAAAAATAATTTTGCTGAAAGTTTTAAAATGAATGAAACACTGTTTTTTTTTTATACCAACATTCAGATAGTCAAGAGAATAATTATAGCAGAATGAAAATTAAAATTAAAATAATTTTAAAAAATCTAAATTTCTTCAGATCTCAACATTATAACTGACTGATGTTATTATTACTAGATACAGTTCATTGTAGTGCTAAGAATTTATTGAAACTGAATATTTTTCTCATTCATTTTCCCAGAAACCTCATATTTAAATTTGTTATAAACTGAATTGAAACATTATTGTCAGTAATTTAAACATAAAAATAGCATTTCCATATTCATATATATATATATATATATATATATATATATATATATATATATATATATATATATATATATATATATATAGAGAGAGAGAGAGAGAGAGAGAGAGAGATATGTGTCATCAAAAGAATGCTTATATAATACTGATTAAAGGTAAAGTTCTAAAAATAAAAAATAGTAAAGAATTGCACAAAAATCTTTCACATGATAAACCTTTCCAAATAAATGAAAATATTAGGTAAAATAAGGGGAAAAAGACCTTGAAGGGTCTGAAAATCAACAATACAAAAAGAATTTCCAGGAATCCAAGATTAAACTGATTTGTCTTTTTACTGCTAAGCATTGAATTCATTTCTGATATTCTTCAGCAATAACACAATTTTAAAAGTAGCTCCAGTGAAAGCCATACTGGATGTCAAATTCAGCACCATTTCCATGTAGGGCCACTAATCCATCATCTTTTGGTAAAAACCTAATGTCAGAATAACCAACCATTCATGAGTAGAGATAACAATTTTCAAGATGGCTGTCAATGGCAGCCATACTGGATTAAAACTGACACCTTGTGGAGACATTTTTGGAAAGCCATACCATGTATAGATGCAGGATGCTACTTGAGATCCTTAGTGTATGCCAGTTGTTTATGTCTTCCAGTCCCTCCTTCCTAGCCATTCAGGAGGATACACAAGAATGTCAACATGGCCACAATGGTGGTGATATTGGATATTATTTTGACATTATTTTTATTTAAGACAATCAAAACATCATAATAAGGTTTTAGCTGAATAGTTTCAAGATGGCTGCCATGGCAACCATATCTGAGGTCAAACTGGCATCATTCTATGTACACTAAATACATACTATGAGAAGTAGCCCCATATTAATGCATCTTTCCATTTAGGAGTAGTGATACAGACTTTTGAAGATGGCTGCAATGGGAGTCATGTTGGGTTTCAGATCAGCAAACTTTTTTAAGGACCAAATAGTCACCATGATGAATCTTGATGAAAACCTCATGTCAATTTCACCATGAATGTAGGATGAGTAGAGATAAAACGATTTTCAAGATTGCTGTAATGGTGGCCATATTGGAGGTCAGATATGTACTATTTTCATTTAGAATCAACTCATAATAAGTCTTATAGTAAAATTGGCTAATATATAATGTGACTATGCATTCAGGAAAAATGGGATGAATTTGTGTGCAGACATGTATTCCTGCATATACACAGTTGTTTGTTACATTCTAATTACAGAAAAACTGTCAGTGCTGCTTTAATAATTTCTCGCTGTCCACTTACTGTTTTTTCCCCTGCCAAGGAGTACAAGTATGTAGAATTTAATTCCAGATGGTTGTAAAATTTAACTTGTTTTGAGTAAGCCACAAAACTTGGAATACAAACTTATTCTACAAGTCTATAAGTACTTTTCTGATCAAAATTAAGCATACCTTAATGATTTTCAATTCTGGTAACTTTCTGATTCAAAATAATGTAGTATCTTTTTGTTAAATATAACTCAGCATGACATTTGTCTCATATAACTGACCTAAAATTTATCAATACTGTTTTTACAAAATGACATCCAAAACTAAATAAAGCAGGGCCTCTTTAGCTTCATTATGAAAAGTACATAATCATGAGTCAACAAGTTTCATTTCAAGTAATCCACTATTAGTAAAGAGAGAACTTTGTACTGAAAAGTCATCTGTTCTGTATCCTCAACTGAAGAGAAAGGAAGAAAAGATATTGATACCAAATCATCATGTGACCAATTCTGATTCAAAACAGAATTCCATTTGGTTTCTATTTTAACTGGAACTATTTTTAATTTCCTCATATATAACACATAAAATGACTTTCCTAGTATTTATATCTGTTTTTTTAAAAAGTTCCTGATATTGCACACCCCATATTGCAAAAGTAATATGATATTAAATTTGTTCCGGTAACTCTCTGTATGCAATGAACATGCTATCTGCCTTAATTATATTATTAATAAAAAGTACAGACTTTTCACAACATTTCTTCAGAAAGATTGTATTATCATTTATTTTGATATAGTTATGATACCAGAAGGCAATGGTATAATTTGGGTGAGAGGTGGGAGTTACAGTTTGTGGGTTGTTAGTCATCCAATTCTTACCATGCAATACACATATGTTTCCAAACAATTTTAAACTTCTCTGAAACTTTGTGATGTCTTTCATTACTTAAAAAAAAATAAAATTCTTCCCTCCAAACTCTTCAATTATATCCACAAGGGTTGTGTAATCATGATAGCCTCTGACTAGGATGTTTCTTTTAATTTTGTCACCCTTTCCACAATAAAAGATGTTACAAAAATAGACAGTTTGAATATGCTGCATAATTTCCTTTGAAGAACCATGAAGTACCACAAAACAGTGAACAAACATACAAAAAGCTTAAGATTTGCAACTTTTCCAACCAAGGGCAGGTTTCTAAGGACCAGTTAGCAAATCATTTTTTAACTCATTCAATTTTCTCTGTATAACTTACTATAGTATTGCTTTTGTTCAAATAAAATTTAATTCCATGAAGTTTGAATGACCAGCATAATTCCATGTAATAGTTTTGCTGCTCTTAATCTTTCATTACAACTCCAAGCTATCTGGAATATAAAGCACTGTTGATGGAAGTGTTGTCATAAGCTAATAAGACAGCTGAATCCATAGCATATTGACTTGTCAGGTACTTAATATTTATCCCATTTTTGTCTGGATTGCCTTTTAGTACAGCACTTAATAACTCAAGAGCTATTATGAATAGATATGGGGAAAGAGGGGATCTCTGTCTGATCCAAAGTAGCAAGGAAAGCATTTTGAGCAGCGTTCATAATTTGGCATATACAATGAAAGGCTAAAATAACATTTCAAGATGGATACACCAAAACTAAAACATTCTAATGACTTCTCTACAAAAGACCATTCTATTAAATCAGAAACTTTTTATCAATATGCAAGTCATTTTCACATTTTTTCAAGTAAATAAAAAATGAGGTGTGTAGAGGAACTAACTTATTAACACTTTAAAACACCTGCTTGTGTTTCACATATCTGGTAACGCCTTTTAAAATTTGATTTTTCTTCTTTAGGAATACATATGATAACTCCTTGTTTTTATGTAACTGAAAGACTATTGTTTTTTTCATATGCATAATTTAGGTCTCTAATGAGAAAAGGCCACAGGTAAATCCAGAAATATTCACACAGCATGTCAGAAACATCATTTAATGCAGCTGATGTGCCATTTTTCAAGCTCTTCAGTGCAAATGGACATTCTTGCAGTGAGAGAAGGCCTTTTAATGCTTCCTTCTTGGCTGCAAATAATTTGCAAATAAAGAAACTTGTGGAGTTAACAATGTTCTTCAAATTGGCTTTCTTACTGAGTAAATATTTTTGTCAAGGGTCTATTTTGTCTATTCAATCAAAATGTTAATTCATTTCCATCATCAAGAATAAGCTTCTGTATCATCTTTTCATTGTAAGTTTACACCTCTACATACTCTGAAGGTCACACCTCTACATACTCTGAAGGTCACACCTCTACATACTCTGAAGGTCACACCTCTACATACTCTGAAGGTCACACCTCTACATACTCTGAAGGTTACACCTCTACATACTCTGAAGGTCACACCTCTACATACTCTGAAGGTCACACCTCTACATACTCTGAAGGTCACACCTCTACATACTCTGAAGATCACACCTCTACATACTCTGAAGGTCACACCTCTACATACTCTGAAGGTTACACCTCTACATACTCTGAAGATCACACCTCTACATACTCTGAAGGTCACACCTCTACATACTCTGAAGGTCACACCTCTACATACTCTGAAGATCACACCTCTACATACTCTGAAGGTCACACCTCTACATACTCTGAAGGTTACACCTCTACATACTCTGAAGATCACACCTCTACATACTCTGAAGGTCACACCTCTACATGCCATCTTCAGATGGCTCTTAAGATCATGTCTCCAACTTTCCTTTTCAGAAAAAGTTTCACATTTTCTTCCAGTATGCCAATCTCACTGACATTATCTTCAAAATTGTTATTCTCATCTAAACATTTTACTTTAGACTCAACATCTATCTCCAGCTGATCCTTTGACCATTTTTCTAAAAGAGGAGTAAGAGATACTTTTTCCATGCATCACAACAAAACACCTCCCTACACCATGACTGAAATCCAATCCTGTGACATGTATCTTGTGACATACATGCAGGGGGACAAAACATATTCCAAAAACGGCAATAGCACAAGTCTTCAAACAGAGAACCTTGCCAGAAATGTCTTGTTTACTCAGCACACTTTCACCAATATATTTTGACATTATCTACATGTGTTTTTCATCTTATCAGTTGCTCTATGTTAAGGATAAAATTATTCTGGATATCGTCTAATAGGTCAATTGTGCATTTTTCAAAATGAATGTGATTTAGTTGACTTGGCATTGTGCCAGATCAGAATTACATGCATAACTTTATTCAGTAACTAACTGAAGAGCTCTCCTAGAATCCAAAAACTTGACTAATTCAATGCAAAACACTACACATGATGATTTAAATTACAATGTCATGTGTATTTTCTCTGTAAATTTCAACTTTAATCAATTTTTGTGAAGATGAAGGGCTTTTCCAATTCAGGAACAAACCTATTCTTATTCCCAACTTTTTTCCTTTTTCCTGGAAGTGTGGAAGCCATGTATGAAACATAAAGCTTCTGAACAGTTTGATAGCAATGTTGACTGACATCACATGGTCTCATAAATATGTATTTCTGCAAACAGACCTTTTGACCCATACAAAAGTATATATATAACTGTTTTACTGTGCACTGGTCTGCGATTATCAACTTCCTTGCCAAATGAAACAGTTGTAAGGAATAACCCTTCTTACACTAATATGAGGCAATAAGTGCTGCACAGGTATATCAGTGTTACACTGGCTGAATAGGTATTGTGTGCTTATAATATGGATTTCAGGTACATAAGCCCCAAAATGTAAAGTCAGACCCTCTGAAATTAATTACCCTATGCCATGGTACAGTGCAACAGTACTGTAATTGAAGTATGTTAAAGCCCCTTGTGACCATGTTAAATGCCCCTGTGACCAATGTCAATTTAAAAATGAACACAATAATTGTGTCCTGCATGTTGAATGTCCTCTGAAATGAAAATAGGCAAGAGTCAACCTTTGGTGCCAAACAGACCAATTAGATAACACAATACACCACTAAAATGAAAATAGGCAAGAGTCAACCTTTGGTGCCAAACAGACCAATTAGATGTCAACCTTTGGTGCCAAATAGACCAATTAGATGTCAACCTTTGGTGCCAAACAGACCATTTAGATAACACAATACACCACTAAAATGAAAATAGGCAAGAGTCAACCTTTGGTGCCAAACAGACCAATTAGATGTCAACCTTTGGTGCCAAACGGACCAATTATATACCACATTACACCACTAAAATGAAAATAGGCAAGGGTCAACCACTGGTGCCAAATGGACCAATTATATACCACATTACAACACTAAAATGCAGGCTTTCTTTATACAGCTCATTTTGCAGATGAAGACTGAAGTACTTTCTATTATTGTCTTGGAGTTGTTATCCAAATATTCTGGCAAAAATCTAAAGTGAAAATAAAACCAAAGGGCAGAAATGAATCATTCGGATTGAGATTTTCCCCCAAAATGCAGAATTCTGACATCTTTGAAATAAATGAAAACATGTACTACTAAAAGATTAAAGGTATGAAAGTGACATGAAAATGATAATGAAGGATTCTGGATCAAATGTACCATCCTTTCTTGAGGCTCATGCTTGATAAGCAGTTGTACTTACAGACATCACAAATGGTTCTATTCATGCTAGATGTGAAGTCTTGATCAGGATTGCAGGACACACACTGTCCATAACCAGCCGTGGATTTGAATTTGTCTTCTGGACACAATGTACAGTTTGTACTTCCTTCTTGCCCTGGTCCACACCAAACTGGAATAATAATAATAATAATAATAATAATAATAATAATGATAATAACAACAACAATAATCATCATCATCATGTTTTACATAAAGTAACTCAAAATTAGTTAATAAAATTATTCTCCCTTGAGGCCCTCTACTACGTAAAAGAAAAAAAAGTATTATCTGTTGTATTAAGGCAAAGTATTATCTGTTGTATTAAGGTAAAATATCATCCACTGTATTAAGGCAAAGTATTATCTGTTGTATTAAGGTAAAATATCATCCACTGTATTAAGGCAAAGTATTATCTGTTGTATTATGGCAAAGTATTATCTGTTGTATTATGGCAGAGTATTATCTGTTGTATTATGGCAAAGTATTATCTGTTGTATTATGGCAGAGTATTATCTGTTGTATTAAGGCAAAGTATTATCTGTTGTATTATGGCAAAGTATTATCTGTTGTATTATGGCAGAGTATTACCTGTTGTATTATGGCAAAGTATTATCTGTTGTATTATGGCAGAGTATTATCTGTTGTATTAAGGCAAAGTATTATCTGTTGTATTATGGCAGAGTATAATCTGTTGTATTAAGGCAAAGTATTATCTGTTGTATTATGGCAAAGTATTATCTGTTGTATTAAGGCAAAGTATTATCTGTTGTATTAAGGCAAAGTATTATCTGTTGTATTATGGCAGAGTATTATCTGTTGTATTAAGGCAAAGTATTATCTGTTGTATTATGGCAGAGTATTATCTGTTGTATTAAGGCAAAGTATTATCTGTTGTATTATGGCAGAGTATAATCTGTTGTATTAAGGCAAAGTATTATCTGTTGTATTAAGGTAAAATATCATCCACTGTATTAAGACAAAGTATTATCTGTTGTATTAAGGCAAAGTATTATCTGTTGTATTAAGGTAAAATATCATCCACTGTATTAAGGCAAAGTATTATCTGTTGTATTAAGGTAAAATATCATCCACTGTGTTAAGGCAAAGTATTATCTGTTGTATTAAGGCAAAGTTTTATCTGTTGTATTATGGCAAAGTATTATCTGTTGTATTATGGCAAAGTATTATCTGTTATATTAAGGCAAAGCATTATCTGTTGTATTAAGGTAAAATATCATCCACTGTATTAAGGCAAAGTATTATCTGTTGTATTAAGGTAAAATATCATCCACTGTATTAAGGCAGAGTATTATCTGTTGTATTAAGGCAAAGTATGATCTGTTGTATTAAGGCAAAGTATTATCTGTTGTATTATGGCAGAGTATTATCTGTTGTATTAAGGTAAAATATTATCTGTTGTATTAAGGCAAAGTATTATCTGTTGTATTAAGACAAAGTATTATCTGTTGTATTAAGACAAAGTATTATCTGTTGTATTAAGACAAAGTATTATCTGTTGTATTAAGACAAAGTATTATCTGTTGTATTAAGGCGAAGTATTATCTGTTGTATTAAGGTAAAATATCATCCACTGTATTAAGGCAAAGTATGATCTGTTGTATTAAGACAAAGTATTATCTGTTGTATTAAAGCAGAGTACTTTCATGCAAGTATTTGCATTTTCTCTTAAAAATAAGTATTTACAAGCAAACACAACTACTTATACATTACTAAAATATGTTATGAAAGGCTTAAGATATAAGTGCATATGTAAATTATTGTTTCATCTTTACATCAACTGTGTTTTGATGTGACTTATAGCCTAGTTCCCTCATCTAAATCCATGCAAAGAGCAGTTATGGGAGAAAAGAAAAATATTCACGGCATGCAAACACACAATGATACAGAATAGACTTTATTTTCACTTTAGGTTTTTCCATTTGAAAGATCACACAAGTCTCTCATAACCCAATTTAAAGAAAAAAACAGAGAAAAAAAAAGATAAAGTCAAGAAGTTTCAATAAAGAAGTTTAATCATCAAGTTACTTTTTCCTTATATATATATAATAAAGGATACCAGTAGACAACTTACAAAGTATATTTGACATATATGCTGTCCTTACAAGAAAACAGAAGCAAACACACACAGGACCATAGGAGATCTCTGACAAAGATCACAGAAGGAAAAGGAGGAAGGAAACTAACCTTAGACTTTTGTCTCTGGTGGGAAGTACGGAACCCAAAACCTTAAAATTGGGAATGGCAAGAAACCAGCCCGGGTACCAAGACCAGTAAGAATCTAGGTAAACCAACCCCGAATTGTAAAATAATATCTAAATAAATATTTTAATCCAAATTCTTTTTGATTTCTCATGGAAAAACAACACCACAGACCTTTCAGGTAACATGAACATATAAAAGCCTTTATACATTTTGGAAACATGGTGGGACACCTCATTGGTTACCAGATAACATAGATTGAAGCTAACGAGGAGCTCACATATAAAACAAAATGACTTATAGCAAATTTTTCAGGCATACATAGCAGCTGATGATCACATCTGATTTGATATACCATTAGGCTACACTGCAAAAATGTGACATGTAGTAAAATTTACATCAGTATTTACTTTGTCATAAAACATTATTGGGTACAAAAGTACAGAAAGGAGTTCATACACTGCTCAGATTATCACTTACTTGTACAATCATTCTTACTGACAGCTCCTGTGTTAGAAGTGTTCAAGTTTGTCCCACATGGTATGCAAGAGTTCTGGCGAGGAAGGTCTTGGTACATTGCATATGGACAAAGGATGCAATCTCCTCCACTGATATAGGTCCCTTTTGGACAATCTCCTGATGAAAGGAAACATGTGAAAACTTTCAAATGCAGCTCAAATTAGCATATACAGACCTGTAACAAAAACAAGCACATACAGACCTGTAATAAAAACAAGCATATACAGACAGCTGTAACAAAAACAAGCACATACAGACCTGTAACAAAAACAAGCACATACAGACCTGTAATAAAAACAAGCATATACAGACCTGTAACAAAAACAAGCACATACAGACCTGCGACCACACTAATCATACATAATTACTGCAAAGTGAGGTGCGAGTACCAATGTCTAATTTCATTTGTACTCTGGACAAGAACATGTCAATCACTGATTCAAGTCCAGTCATCGTTGATGCGTAATTTCCTTGTGAAACTGAAAAACAGAGTTCCCAGATCATGGCTAGAAGACATACATGTGACACCTCCCAGATTTTCTGTGAGTCTAATTGAGAATCAGTGAAACTCCAGGTTTTCTGTGAGTCTAATTGAGGATCAGTGAAACTCCAGGTTTTCTGTGAGTCTAATTGAGGATCAGTGAAACTCCAGGTTTTCTGTGAGTCTAATTGAGAATCAGTGAAACTCCAGGTTTTCTGCGAGTCTAATTGAGAATCAGTGAAACTCCAGGTTTTCAGGACAGGTGCCATATCTTTTTTTACTTCAAGAATTTTGTGAAATTTTATGGTGTAACCCATGTGTTTCCCATAATATTGGCTCAAAAATAACAATCCTGTTTAAAATGACATGTGGAATAAATCTGGGCTTGAGTAATGCATCTATTTTACTAATGATCACTATGGTACAAGTCAAAGCTAAGGAACAAATATTAAACTGTCCTGAATTGTCAACTATTTAAGCATTACATGAGTACTCAGGGAATTCAGTTTTGGTGTACACACAATTTCTTGAAATGACAACTCAGCAAACTGAAAACTCACCAAAAACTTTGTTAAAACATTGGTAATACTCATTTCTGCATGATTGTCAAAGAATTAAGCTGCCTTTGATTAGCACTATAAGATTGCTTTTGAACAGAAAATTATCAAAATAATGAGCAGCAGGGGGGGCGAATCGGACATTTTGTCCAATCGTCATTTTGCTTAATTAATACTTTCTGCACTCAGCGGATCCGGTGTCGTCAGCGCCCGGTAAAAAAAAAACGACGTCGTCGTCGGGGGGGTCGTCCAATCGTCATTTGGTTTAATTAATACTTTCTGCGCGCCGATCCCAGCGTCGTCAGCGTCCGGTAAAAAAGCGCGACGACCGCGTCGATGTCATTGCCCCCCCTGCTGCTAAGAAGTTATTTACAATGAAAATTATTTACAACTAACCGAATATTTGGTCAAGTCCGATACGATATCGTGTCCGAGGATCATGTAAATTTATCGTTACAAATCCATGTGGGGTCGACTGAGCATGACTAAAAAAGTTTCGAAAACCATTAAAGTCCATGTCACCGCCACACCAAGTTTGCCAGATATTTCGTAGCGTGTGTGTATCAACGCCGTTGAATACAGCAAGAATATTACAGTTGTCTCTGATTACTTTTGGAATCTGAGTGTATCATTGAGTGACATATATCACGTCGGTGTTTTTATGCCTGCCTCTGGAAAATATCCTAGCTGGTTTTTTTTGATTGTCTAACATAACATCATCGTACACGACTAGATTGTTAACGTCGCCATCAATATCATCAATACCTGGTGCATCATTGATATCTGTAATAAACTCAATAACATTTTTTTCAGCGATCGCTGATGCATTCTCGTTAAAATCTTTTAACACCTCGTAGCATCGTTGATCATCCACGCTAGGGGCGATTAAATACAACTTATCCCACTTCATCCATCTCATTATTAAATTGAGTAACAATTGCGTCTTGCCGGATCCAGATGGTCCGATGATAATCATCTGGATCGAGTTTGGTAACGCTGCAACATGCTTAACTGGTTCTCTCGTTTTAGTCGCCGAAAAATCAATTATATTCATATCTCTATACATAAATTATGGATTTATATTGTGTGAAGTGTAGAGTGCGTACTGGCACAAATGATATGACAACCGTTACAACGAGAAATAACAGATCGGCACTTACTGGTAAGTGTGTACAATGCGGTACAAAGAAATTTAGATTTATTTCTATTAGACCCGGGGATGTTTTAAAAAAAAGCGAGGAGGTGATATTGCAGCCAAGTTATCAAAACTCCCCGGAACACCGTGGGCAAAGTATCCAGGAGAAAAGCACCTCCCAGGATATAGCTACTGTGGCCCCGGAACACGATTAGATATCAGACTCGATGATCAAAATCAGCCCAAACCCGGTGAGTATCCAATAAACGCTATCGATAAGGCGTGTCATGCTCATGATGTTGCTTACTACAAAAGTAGCGATCTGCAACAGCGTCATATCGCGGATGTAAAATTAATTCACGCGTTAAATGCTATTCCTGATAAATCATTCAAAGAAAAATTGGCTTCATGGTTGGTAAAATCGGCTATGAAAGGTAAATTAATGATTGGAAGCGGAGCTTCTCGCGCTGGTAATTGAAAACGCTAGCGTTTATAATAACAACATGGAATCCATCTATTATTCTCCGAGAGGATACTGGAAGGGGAAGGCCGCAATTGGTAAACTCGCAAGCGCTGCAAAGGTAACAAAGGCCACTGCGGCTAATTGGTTATCCAAACAGGCTATATGGCAAATCTATCTACCGCCACCTAAACAAATCAACTTCTCGCGCTTTGATGTCAACGTACCCAATGAAGTTCATCAGGCTGATATACTATTTCTGCCGCATGACAACGGTTACAAATACGCGCTAACCATAGTTGATGTTGCGAGTCGATACAAACAAGCGGAGCCGTTAAAAACAAAGTCAGCAACTGAAGTAGCCGATGCGTTTGAGCGGATTTACCGAAGGGGTCCTCTGTGCTGGCCAAATCTATTACAAGTTGATCCTGGCAATGAATTTCGCGGCGCTGTTTTATCAGCGTTGAAACATCATAATACCGCGTTACGACGAGGTCATACTGCGCTACATCGTGATCAGGCAATTGTTGAACGATTCAATCGGACTCTTGCTGAACGGTTATTTGGGTATCAATACGCAAAGGAATTCATCCAAGAAAAACGATCTCGTGAATGGGTCAAAAGGTTGCCAGGCGTAATTGCAGCGTTAAATAACGAGATTACCCGAGCAATCAACATGAAGCCCAGCGACGCGATTAAAAAAAAGTATATACCCGGAAGATCAAAAATAGATAGCGTTTCCAAGCCGATTCTCGGCGATGTCACTGTTAGATATCTGTATGAACCAGGAGAGCTTGAAGGCGGTAAAAAAAGAGCTACTGATCCTATTTGGAGTGTTACCACACATAACATATCAACGATAACACGATCAACTGGTAGACCACCGATCTATAGACTGGATTCAACTGCCCCACAGCGGGGGTTTACACGCGAGCAACTACAAGTGATACCTGACGATACTCAATTGCCCCCGCGTGGTCTTAACTAGCGCCGTTGCGTCTATTGCACTCAAGACAGGTCAACCTCACATTGTTTTTGACATGACCGAGACTGTTATCGATCCTGTCCACGGTAAATTGGCGAGCGTCTTTATCCGAATAACGCCAGCGCATTACACAATTGCAACTCGCGCAGTGATTATTCTGTTGTTGTCGTAACGCAATTATTAATTCGGCATCAATATCAAAACGCCGCTGTTTTTTTTTATCCTGTTGGCGGTAACCTGAGAGTTTTCTATCAATGACGCTAGCATCAATAATGTCATCGTTGTCACTGGCTTCGTCAATAACAATTCTTCGAAGCTGATTCATTCTCCGTACTCTGGACACTGCAAGATAGACTAGATTTGACCATTCGATGCGATTATCGACCATCCAAACAACTGTGTCCGTGATGGTTAATCCCTGCGAGGAATGTATTGTCGTTGCGTATCCTAGCGTCCACGGGGATTTATCAGCACGTAGCGCATCCTCGACGACGCTGATATCAACGAGCACAATATCATTCAGCACGAGAATTTGTTTTTTTGTCCCTGACGCTGTCGGGCCCGGGATTTCAACTTCAATGTTCTGCCGCCATGTGTCAGCGGGTCTATAACACAACGGCACTGGACGCGTTGGAAACTTTTCCTTATGCAACGCAAACAACTTCCGCTGAAGTGTGTCTCTGACTATCTTTCTACTCGCTACAATCAAATCGTTTGGTCTCCATATTTCCCAGAATTCATTTAACGGCGTTTCCGGAATCACCTCGCGGATTATTTCACATTGAACTCTATCCGGCTGTAATCTGATTAATTTTTTAACCTCGCGCAGTTGTTCATCAAGTGCTCGGTAATCAGTATCGGTTTCTTCATAATAGTCCACAAAACCCTTTAACCAATCATGTGGACCCTCGCCGACAAATGGTGGTGGTTGGCCATGATCTCCGCACATTATCACCACTGTATTCGCGCGCAGCAACCACTCAAGAAACATTTGTAAAACATCTAACGAAACAGTACATATCTCATCCCAGATGATAACCTCAGGAATAAATTTTTCCCCCATTCGATCAGGAGTCCACTCACCGCCGCTGTATCGAAAAAAGCTGTGATAAGTAACGGCGTCAACATTTCGTTGTTTTATCTCTCGTGCTAGTCTATAGGTCGGTGTAAGCACGATTATACTTGCCCGCGTTTGAAATAATTCAATTGCCCGAGTCGTCTTTCCTGACCCGCCACAGCCGCTTAAATAAACTGTTTTATATCTACAAATTGGATCAGAACACGGTGGTGCATTAGACCATTCTGATAGATTATCACCGCGTAAGTAATTATTTTCAACGGTGACATCTGCTGACGGGGAATAATTGCGTCGTATTTCATTTTTAATTCTCCATATACCCCAACTCTCGTCCGGACTAGTAAACTCGGCTATGTTTCCCTTATACTTTACGTCTATGTAAAATGAATCAATCGCAACTCTAACCGCGGTGTCGGGAAATCTATTTATCATCGAGAATAAATTGATAGCGGCGTAACCCAGCATAGACGCCCTCAAATGTGGATATGCCGGGCTGTCTCCATCGCTGTAGGTAACAACTGTACCCAACTTTGTTCCATTGGACAAGAAAGCTGTTTTGCAGTTCACGTATCTATTTTTTGCCACTGCGTCCTTGATTACGAAATCATATTCTGCGTCATCTATAATCAGCCATGAGCAATATCATTTGTAGTCGCAGTTTTTTCCACCTTGTGTGAACTTACCAATTATTCTTCTACCGAGATCTTTTGCCTCGTGGTTTCGTTGGTTGAATATCTTTTTGGACCATTCGATGATATATTCCTCGTCGGCATCAATGTGTTTTCTGGATTCGTCAATTATGCTATCTAGACGCTCTGGTTCTGGTAACCAGACTTCAGTCTGCGCCCGATATGATATTATTGCGTCACTGACAATCAACGATACAAGCATGCTACAATCAATCATATACCGTAGCAGCGCTATTGGAAGCCATCTCTTTTCAGCCATGTGTCTACCGATCCAAATATAACAACAGCGATGAAGTCCTGCTGCGAATTCAAATGATACTATGCGAGCGAATCCGGTTAAATCAAAATCAGGCAGTGGTCCATTAATAGCAACACGAGTCATTTCAGGTCTGGGGTGTCCAAATCGTTTAAAGTACTCAGCAGCGGATCCATACCCAAGAAAACTCGCTGGATAACAGGCAACCATATCAACGGAAATCATAGCGTCGCGGTTGTATTCAGTGTTCCATAGTCCACCGTGATAGTATTCCAAACAACTGGATTGTACATCCGGTAGAAATTCCTTGCGCGTTGGTCTCCACGCATTTTTCCTTGCTGCAACATGAGCCGCAACCGATGGAATCGTAAAACAATTTATTAGCAGTTGTTCATCATGCTCTTCAAATTCCATGGCGGTTTTTTTCATCTTGTTGTGAAACGCTTCAGTGCGATATAATTCACCGTTTGGTCTTACAAACTGATCAAAGGTATCCACATCGTTTTCAGCGCTGCGAAGTAACCACACTGACACAGGGTCGTTTTTACACAAACAAGCAATAGCATCAAATAGTTTCCTCTCCGCGAGAAAACCATCCTCTCCCAGGAATTCCATGGGATATACTTTACTGTTCTATCCCGTGGAAATATTGTGACCGCGGGCGTCCACGCGTGTTCGTTATGATCAATAATTTTGATTGGGGCTCCCTTTGATTTATACTTTGATTCATATAATACTTCACCGGTTATTGTTGTAACGGTTATTGGAAATCTCAACGACGTTTCTAATTTCGCTATGTCGCTGATGGTTGCTCCTCGCTCGCGCACTGTCTCCTCCCATTGGTTTATTTTGCTACGTCGTAAATCGGTCAGTTTATTTCCTCGACACGCATTTGTAAAATGCTCTATTACTCGTTCTGCTACACAATTTATCCCCGTTGACTGTTTCATCGGCGCTAGTTTTCCGATATCAGGTTTCTTATTTAACGGGTATATTCCATAGTCAACTGCTGTTTCAGGATACGCTCGTTCATAGTATGGTCTGTCAATTCCGGTTAACAACCCCGGCTTGGAGTCGCGGCTAACAATAACTGTTTTCCTGTCGCTGAGAACCGGTTCAAATTTATCACGTATGATCCAATTACCTGATTCCACCCGGACAATGAATTTTACTCTGAAAAAATACTTTTTACCGTCAAGTTGTGATATTATCGTTGCCGCGCGTTTGTCGTTCATGGTAGCATCAACAACGCCATCAATTCAAAATGTTGACCAACTATGAGATGCACCATCACGCTTGAATTCATTGATACAATCGCGTATTTTATTCAACAGGGTTCTATCGTTTATTAACGCTTTTGGTGCGTCCTTGAGGACTCTATCGAGATTGAACTTAATATTTTTCCAGGGCTTAATTGCTGCTAGTTTCTTGAACTCCTCCTCCATATAATTAAAACAAGTATTTAAATAAAAGAATATAGTATAATGAATCACTGCAAATGGTTGATGATTGGGTCGACAACCTCGTGCAATAAATCATGTAGAGGTGAATTCTGCGGGTATCATTTACAAAGCGTTCGTAATGGTTCTCTTGGCCCCCTCCCGTGCTTGGTTTGCCACGTTGGTGTAAGAGGAAAATCACAGTTGTGTATCAATTGTGGCGGAAAGCGATACAGAGAGTTAAAACGTTATTACGACAAGCGAATAAAAAACGCCGTCATTGACTCCGTCCTTGACTCCGTCAAGGACAAAATCATCAAAACTCCTCAGGACTACATTGCAAGGTTTATAATTAAACCAAATAATGAATTAGACAAGTAGTATTATTATACAAATGAACCAAGAATTTCAGCCGCATCCTGTGCTCGTTAATTACGAGGCATCTCGCGACGGCGTTGTTAGAAACCGCAGACTGAAGAAGCCGGTTGGTACCGTAAATAATCATGGGTATTTGGTGTTTGGTGCCGGGAAAAAAAACTATTACGTTCATAGAATAATCTATGAAGCGTTTAACGGATTGATCAACGACGGTCTTGTTATTGATCACATTGATGGATGTCCTCAAAATAACAGACTGTGTAATCTGCAAGCCATCTCTCAAAGTGAAAATAGTAAAAAAGGCCAAACTGGTAAATGCTCAAAGCAAGCAAGGGGTGTCAAATCGTTTGATACATCAACGCACGAAGAAAAAATATTTCGGTCAATGAATGAGGCAGGAAAATATTTCGACATTTGTAGTGCCTCAGTACGAAAAGTAGCAGAACGAGTATATCAAACAGCTTTATCGGGTAAAAATGGACACATAATTCGATTTTCGTATATAAATAAATCCTCCGATTATATCAAGGTCACCGTGACGAAGTCGCCATGACGAATTGTCTGTTAAATACTTCATACTAGATAACACACCTCGGGATTGATACGCAGGGTTCATTTTGTAAAATAATTTTTTTTATATTTAGAAATAAGATGTTTTATAAGAATATGAATATCGAAGACATCAATAATATATTAACCGAGATTTCAAAATTAAAAAATCAAGGAATTGAATTATCTGATGGTCTCAACAGCGAAAGAATATTATCCGATTATGAAATTATTAACGAACAATCGAAACGGGGGCGTTTTACCCTGGCCCGCGAGTACGCTTTTATAAAATGATTACAACATACGATTAATGAAAACCTGTACCACAATGACGTAAATGCATTCATTGAACTATTCACTGCCATTGAGACAGTACGAAAAAAACTTGGACGTGTTTATGAACGACGGCGGGAGATTTCTAGTAAGATCAAAAACATTAGAAGGATTATAGACGAAAACTCCGTGGAACCCCCAATTTAATGGCATACCTGTTCACGTAGCGTACGGAAGTGAATTTTTACGTTGTATACATTTTTTTTTCCCCCGATAGGTCGTGGTAACGTGCGTCTGACGCTGCCACAGGGAAATTAGAAATTACGGAGCAATTTATAGTAAATGGTAGGCGAATCACTTACTACTCGGCTAGCCAGAGAGCGGCTAGCAGCGCTTAAAAAGTTCATACCGTTACGAGACAGGGTCCGAAAACAACTTCAAACGCGGCAACAACTACAAACTGATTTTGCTGTTGGAAGTGAACAGTTATTTGCCCCGGTAACTAAAGCGACCAAAGATGTTACGGCGGCAACTGTGCCCGTCCTCGGTGCGCTTGAAAAGATAGCGGCTCAGACCGAACAAACAAAAAAGTCTTTAGAAACACTTCCCGTGGATATAGTAACCACCTCACGGCAACAACAACGAAAAGAACGAGCATTAAAAGAACTACAACAGCGCCAACCACGACCTATTGCACCGCCCCCCGATCCACAAGAACCTTATGTTACAATCGCCGATGAAGAAGAACTAGGCGCCACCGCAAGAGAACCAGAAGAAGAAATACCAGAAGAAATACAAGAACAGGAGGAGATAAAGGAGAATATACCCCGTAATGTACTTAAAAAGAGCACAATAGACACAATCAGAAATCTTGACGATGAAGAATTAGTTAATTTTACTGCCATAAATTTTGATAAGGATTCACGAGAGATGTATATCAATAGCGATTACGAGAAAAATATAAAGTCGTTAAAGGATTGGACAAGAATAGTATATTTGGCAAGTAAATATAAAAATGTATTACCACCGCGTGATAATAATTATATAATATTCCACGATAAAGTAAAAAGTAAAAGACCAACAAAAAGGAAAAGGATACTCTGTTGGTAAAGACGTTACTTGTCCTGGTAATGTTCTCAGTGATATATCACGGCTGGAAGTACTAATCGGAGGAAAACGAGCCGGAAATAACTCTCCGGAAATAATCAATGAGGCCGCTGATATTTGCAGGCGGTTATTTGCCGGTGGTATCATGGACATTAATGTATATCGAACGCTCATAGACGAACTCGTGGACGGTTTTGATGACCACGGTCATTACAGCGATTGACCAATCACTGGTGATCAATCACTAATTGGAAAACACTGGTGTTTTTATAATAAAGATGATTATACACTACAAGCATGATAAACCAGTCAGCATCTACGTGTTAAACTCACGATTGCCCGTATACCGCGCGTGGTACGGAGACGGTCTCGGTAGCACCATTGCGGGGTTATTTACAAGAATGGCTCCAAAAGTGGCGCCGTTAGCTAAACAATTAGGAATGAAGGCTATTGATGTTATTCGTGATAGGGGTATTAGTGCTATTGGAGATGTTGCCGGAAGGGCGTTTTCTGCAGCACGAGATAAACTAATGTCGTTGGTGAGAAAAAGAAAACAGAAACCACCGGTGATGCCATCAACGACAGTGATGCCTGCAAATGTCAGTAAAGTAATAAATAACGCCGTGGAAGAAAAACTAGAGTCGTTGGCGGCTCTGGCAAAGCCATCCACCGATGCAACAACCAACGCGCTCATGAACGCGATAGCGGGAAGTGGCTTAAAGAATTTACGACGAAAACGACGTTGATGAATTTCAATTGAAAACACTCACATGATAATAATAAAATGTTTGCGCGAACCGCTGATCCCGCATTTGATATGGACGCCCCAGTGCGCAGGGATGATTCTGTCCGCGATTATCAATTTTATTCCTATCAACCACCACAAGCCGACCTACGATCGCGAATTGAACTTCAAGTCCAAGATACCAGTAAATACTTTTTGCCGTGTGAAGCGTTTATCGAAATTGAGGGAGAACTTGTAACAAATGTTGCCGATAATGCACCATACGCAAATGACGGTCGTGTTCGAGTTGGCTTCGTCAACAACGGTATCATGGCGTTATTTGAGAGTGCCAGATATCTTATTGACGGGCGAGAAATTGAATCAATAGAACGCGAGGTTGATGTTTCAACGACGATAATTGGGCTAGCAAGATACTCAGATGATTATACAAGATCGGCGGGCCCATCTATGATGTTCGCAAAGGACACCACTAATAACGCTGATCATATTCAGTACATTAACGTGCTGACACCACAAGATACTTCAGTTGCTAATCAAGCTGAAGCAGCCAACCCAGACCGCAGGGCAAGACCAGGTGACAATTTTACTTTTATAAAAAGTACTAACGATAATTTTAATCTAGGGTTTGCAACACGAGTAGCAACATTACAAGGACAACGCCGACAGTTTTCATGCTTGATTCCACTCCATCACATATTCGGATTTTGTAGAAATGTCAGAAAAGTTATCTATGGGGCTAAGCATACAATCGCGCTAACGCGAAGGGGCGATGATAACAATGCAATATGGCGTGCTGCTGGTGTCGCTGCCAGTAAAGTCGTTTTAACTAAAATAGCATTGTGGATGCCGGTGTTGACTCCATCAGTTACCACGGAAGCACGATTGTTATCATTTATGGAACAGGGAGGGAAATCGTTGTTGAGTTGGCTAGCGGTAACAACTGATGCTAAAGAGGATAATGTCGCTGATACATTTACATGGCACCTGGCATCAAAACGAGGCGTTTCAGCCCCGCGTCATATATTTATAGCGCTACAGAATAAGGATCGATTGGGTAATCAAGAACGCAGTCATATGATATTTGATCGATTAGGAGTCAGGGAGGTTTCGCTGAGAATAAACGGACAACAGGAACCATCCGAGGATATACAGCTTAATTACGACAACAACCATGTCGCACGTGTGTACCATCGATTGCTGTCATATATGGGTCGTGATCAAAACGTTGACACCGGTTTGCAAATATCACAACTTGATTTTAAAAACCTGTATCCGATTTATTACTTTTCGCTGGAACATCTTGATTTAACGAGACAGTCCGTCGTTGATATACACTTCCGAGCTCGTATAGCCCCGGGTGGTGTTGATTATAGAGCGGTTGCTGTCATTCTCAGCGATAAATCAATGCTGTTGGAAGGTGTTGGTGGACGAATGAGAATCGTTGATGCACCAGTGGAAAACATGTAATTGAAAACATAAACGCGTTTACAATAAAAATGTCGTATAGTGTTGTCGGTGTAGAGTTGACCGATGGTCAAGTCAAGAAATTACGATCAAAGTCCGCTAAACAATGTGGAACCACAATAACGTTAAAGCCGTCACAGATGGCAGGTGGTAATCATAAGATATCGTTGACGGCGCGTCAAATAAAACATTTCAATGATGCGATGAGGAATAAAAAGGGTGTTCAAATAGATTTTTCGGCCGCAGCGATCAAAGACATGGAAAAGACCGGTGGGATATTTCCGCTGTTAGCTGAGATTCCAGCGTTGATTGCCGCGGCGGCCCCAGCAGTGGCGAAGGCGGCGGCGTTAGGAGCCGTTGGTACCGCGGCGGGAATGGCATTGAAGAAGGCAACCGGGAAAGGCTATAAAAAAAAGAAACGAGGACGACCAGTAGCCGGAAAGGGTCTAAGACTACCGGGAACCCCGTATTCATGGTACTCGGGGAAGGGTCTAAGACTACCGGGAACCGTTTATTAACGCAAGAGTCAATGACTCCTATGTCTAATTTTGATTTAATAGATGCCACCGACGCGTTAGCGATAAAAAACTTCAGAGGTGTTTTTATGAGGGATCAATTACCAACGAAACCAAGGAATATTGAAACCGGTATAATTAACCTCGATAAATCCTCCGGAGCGGGAACTCATTGGGTTGCATACGCAATTGATCCGCGTGCGATCGTCTATTTTGATTCATACGGGTTAGCCCCGCCAAACGAGTTCATGCGGTATATCCGGGCGTGTTCAGCCCCGGTTTTTTATTCCACGCTGCCAACACAGCAATTAAGTGACCCACCGATATGCGGCCGTGAGGTATTGAACGTACTCGCGGAGATTTCATCATCGCGGAAACCACCTCATGTGGTTGTAAACGAATACACTAGTGGGGTCGTAGAGGCCCGGCGGGTTAATTAAAAACACTGTGTTTTTTTACAATAATAATGATTGATATCTGGGGACGACTGGTTTCGGCGCTGAAAGAATCCACGGAAACGCTCGCCACCGATGACATAAAAAAACTAATCGAGGATGAAATCGCTGATACGTTAAATCTAACCAGTGTTGACCCGGGCGAAATAGTTGTATTTCAAGACCGCCAGGGTAAATTGAAATCCAGTAATGTGTCGCTGGATGACGTTTTAACACGACAGCGTAATGCCGCCGAGAACACTATCGCGCTATATATCGGCGACGGACGACTTAAATCAGGTGAATCCATCTTGACGACAAATAGAAAAATAAATACACTGGGTGACAATTATATATCCATGTCGAATTCGTTAAAAAATTTCTATGATAAATTTAACGCGCAAGCAAATCAGTTCGAGGGGATACAAAAGTCTGTCACCGATATACAACTCACTACTGCTAGTTTTTTTGGGACCCCGACGGTGACCGAACCAAATCTTGCAGTGATAAAAAATAGTATTTCGGAGTTTACAACGCTGTCGGGCTAATTTACCTCGTTACGAAAAAATTTTAACAGGGTTGATAACGCCGTTGATAAATTCTTTGGTAGAAAAAATGTCAAATCGGATGAAATTACAATAACTATAAATGATATCACTGCGTATGGACAGGAAATAGAAACAATCAAAACTGATGTTGCAACGAACAAAAGGAGTGTAGACGTGCATGAACGGGAAATAGAAATAATCGGCGCTAATGTTGCAACGATCATAAATAATGTAGACTCGCATGGACGGAGAATAGAAACAATCAAAACTGATGTTACAACGATCATAAATAATGTAGACGCGCATACACAGGACATAGAAACAATCAAAACTAATGTTGCAGCGATTAAGGGGAATATAGACGCGCATACACAGGAAATAGGAACAATCAAAACTGATATTGAAGCGAACAAAAAAAATGTAGACGCGTATTGGCGGGGAATAGGAATAATCAAAACTGATGTTGCAGCGAACAAAAAAGGTATAGACGTGCATACATATGAAATAGGAACAATCAAACTTGATGTTGCAGCGAACAAAAAAAGTATGACCGAGAATACACGGGAAATAGAAACAATCAAAACTAATGTTGCAGCGATTAAGGGGAATATAGACGCGCATACACAGGAAATAGGAACAATCAGAGCTGATGTTACAGATATCAAAGACAGACTACCGGAAATGACAAAAATAAAAATCCCTCATGAGAACACCATCAACACAGTATACACGATTCGGCATGGATCATTCACTTGGACTCCTACACAGAATATAGTAAATATTACCGCAACTGTTAAGGGCATTTATCGATTGACACTGGTTTCAATGATGCAGTTTAATATATTATCGTCGAGTTCATCCGGGTTTAACAATACAATATCAACAATCATAGACAAGGACGCAACTGAACCGTTTACAATTTATGCCGTTGATAGAAATTTAACCAGGGCAAACATTACATGGTATGTGGAATTTGTAGCGGATCTAAGTAATTAAAAACACTAGCTCTTTTAAAATAAAAATGACCGCCAAGGTAATTGAATCAGAGGTATCACCGACGTCACATCAATATCGATTCAATACCGTAAAAGAATTCTCCGCGAATTTGAAAACGCTTTCCGAACAATACCGTGTAAAAATAAAAAAATACCGTCGAAAAATAACCGCCATCGACGCGGTCGTGTACTCGGTGTCAGGTATAGTAGCCGGTACCGGTGTTATTTTATCCACGGTGACCATGATGGCCCCGATCGCTGTTCCAATCGCTATCTCCGCGGTGACAACAATTGCTGGAGTCGCCAACGCAATCACTAGAAAGATATCATCGTGTTCTCAGAAAAAACTCAACGAGTATACAGTAAAACATCAAATAGTATCCGACGCGTACTCGAAATTATCCGGGTTGATTTCGTTGGCAATAGATAATTCGTTTATATCCGATGTTGAATTCTCCACGATGGTCCAGTTGTATGACTCCGCGATGTCAAAAATCGAGGATTTTCAACTGGAAGCTGGAAACCACGTCGCTGAAACCACTTCAATGGGCTTAAAACATTCTCCTGAAAACAAGCAGGTTGTTAATATTCGGTGTTGAAATTAAACACTAGAAACGACGAATAATAATAATGTCGCTGAACCCCGAAGGGTTTCAATTACTTCAACGGATCGCGGAGAACACCACTCCGGTACAAACAAGTATGATATCGATAACATCAACGAAGCCAGAATTCAGTGTAAACTTCCCTTCTCCGATTCCAGTGAAGGAAATAGCGCTGGCAAAATTGCGAGTATATCACAGTTGGCCTAATATCCGAGCGGAAGCATTTAACGGACAACAACCTAATAACTCGCTGGTTTTTGCATGGACAAATAAACCCAATGGGACCCCAGACTGGAAGGAGGTTACAATACCAACTGGGTCATACCAAATAGAACAAATCAATAAAGAATTTCAACGCAGGATAAAATCGATCACAGGAAAAGAATCAAAAATCGATATTACGGTTCATGAACCGACGTTATCGTCGACGATTGAAATAAGCACACCGGGGTATATGGTTGATATTTATAACAGTTCAATAAGAACCATACTAGGTTGGCCCAAGAATCCACCTCATGAAAGTCCGCGGGAATTTCACACGAATGCGCAATCGTATCATGAAATTAATCCCAGTTATCGAGATAAATTGTCTATTATGAAAAACGTGTTATTATACAGCGGGTTTATATTTCAAAACAGGAATACCATGCAATGGTATTTTCATTATGAGGAAACTCCTGAATCGTCCGTCGTGTTCACAGTTAATTTAAATGATATCGATAGTTTTTTTATCGAGATTAATCGTAATTACCGATTGCAACTAGAACAACTACGGAAAACAAAAGCACAAAAAAAACGTTGAGGTGTTAAATCAACTTATATCAGACATGGAATATATCAATGAACGAATCGTTAAAATAATATCCGATAGCAGAGATGATAATAAACAAAAATTCCTAACCGAGTATAATATCACAGAAGCCGATTTACCCGATTTCAAGTTTCCAGGATACAACGCGCCAGAACTAAGAAAGTCTCTTAATGATTTTTTCGGTCCATCAACTATCCTCAGACACGATAACGGAGATGGTGGTAGGCATATTGCCCCATACAACGTAAATATCGCATCGGTGATAGCAATCAATCTAGTGTGTGATGTTATCGAAGGGAGTTACCAGGTAGATACCAAGCAATCAAATCAAGCTCAACAGGGGTATATCCTTTATTCATTTTCACCAACAGCCCCTCCCGGATTCTTAATCGTTGAGAGCCCGATTAATCCGGTCTATATGCGATGCCATAATCGGTTTTTAACGAGAATTAATTTTAGACTTACCGATCAGTCAAATAACCTAATTGATCTACAAGAGGAGGAGTTAGTGATCACTCTGTTTGTAAGATCATTGTAAATAGCCCCTTAGCAGCAGGGGGGCAATGACATCGACGCGGTCGTCGCGCTTTTTTACTGGACGCTGACGACGATGGGATCGGCGCGCAGAAAGTATTAATTAAACCAAATGACGATTGGACGACCCCCCCGACGACGACGTCGTTTTTTTTTTACCGGGCGCTGACGACACCGGATCCGTTGAGTGCAGAAAGTATTAATTAAGCAAAATGACGATTGGACAAAATGTCCGATTCGCCCCCCCCCCCCGCTGCTTAATGAATACATCTTATTCCCTGCACGAAAATGGTGAGATATAGGTATGACATTTTTGTTGGTGATTACGGTGCTCTATATTATCATAATGCTTTTAGCATTTCAAGAAATGTATTAAAATGTGGCACTGGGATTTTAATCCCAACCTTAACAAAACGTGATATTGGGATTTTAATACCAATATTGAAAATGTTGTATTGGGATTATGCCCATATTAAAAATGGGTATTGGGATCCTGGCAATATTAAAAATGGGGTTTTGGGAATATGCCCATATTAAAAATGGGTATTGGGATCCTGGCAATATTAAAAATGGGGTTTTGGGAATATGCCAATATTAACAATGGGTATTTGGAATATACCAATATTAAAAATAGGGTATTGGGAATATGGCAATATTAAAAATGGGTATTGGGAATATATCAATATTACAAATGTGGTATTGGGAATATGCCCATATTAAAAATGTGGTACTGGGGATATGCCAATATTCAAAATGGGTATTGGGATCATAGCAATATTAAAAATGTGGTATTAGGAATATGCCAATATTAAAAATGGAACTACATCTACCATATCTGAACTTCAGTTAATACCAACTCAAACACATTATGTAAGTTTCATTCAAAAGTTTATGGTTATGTGCTAGTCATAAATAAGGATTTGATATACTTGATAGCACTGTTATGAACAAGCTGAAAATATCAGAATCATGGAAACATTTAAATACCCGCCTTGAAGGTTCCTTACTCAACACACTCAGCTCAACCTTTTCTGCATCATTCTCTTGCTTTAGTATGTCTGATATACCTGAAGATCAGAGCCACACAGATAATTCCACGCAGGAAAGTCATGTTCAGAATAAAAATGAAAACAATGGTGCAGATGATGATTTGGAGTTATCCAATATGGCTTACATTTATCCAGAATTCCTGAGGGTCAAACATAATAAATACAGTATCACTGTGAATACAGATCCACAAAAATTTGAGTTTGTAAAACAGATATTGGATTCAGAACCTTGCATGACTTCATGCAGTTCAAGTGTACAAAATGGTATTATCTACAGAACACAAGAGAATTTAAAATGCAATTTTAAGCTGGCCATTGTAGCAGTAGATGATGTAGCACCATTTTCATTTAGAACAAGTTATTGCAAATGGTCTATTGGTGAAAAACCCATGTTGATATAGACATCCATTTGGATGGTATAGAGATAATGACATTTTCAAGATGAATACAATGGTGACCATCCTAAGGGCCAGTTTTCATTCTGGAAAATCTAGAACATGTTGAAATAACTTCAATTCAAGATAAGTAGTAAAAACAAGATTTTCAAGACAGCCATCATGGTGGTCATATTGTACATCAAAATAAATCAGAATCATTTTATTTCACAACCAACAAGATATCTGAAGTCTTCCAGTGAAAACTGCATGCTGACGTGACCTTCTATTTTGGAGGAGTAATGATAAAAAAATGTTCAAGATGGTTACCATAGTGACCAACTGGATATCAGATTTGGACCAACAAGATATAATTAAGGATTCATTAGGCAAAAGCATAACATCAATACAATCAAATATCTTGGTGGACTAGCTTTAGGAGAAAGCACAATATCAATACAGGCAAAGCTGTAATAATATTTTCAAGATATTCATTGTGGTGGATATACTGGAGGTCAGATCTGCACCATTTTCATTTAGGACTAATCAGTGGTCATACAAGGTCTTTTAGCAAAAACCACATGTTGTATAACCATCCATTCAGGAGAAATAGCAATAACAAAAATTTCTACATGGCCAATCTGATGGCCACATTGGATTTCCAAACAGCATCATTTACATAAATGACCAACTGGGCCATGTGATGAATATGTGGACAAAAGGTTTCATGATAATCCTCCCAGTAGTTTAGGAGGAGTTATGATAACAAACTCACATTAATGGGCAGATGATGGCAGATGGCTGGCTGATGATGGACCCATAAACTCTCCTGGTCTATGATCAGTAGAGCTATGTGAAATACAGATCATAGTGACCTTCTTTTGTTGCAAGGTGTGGTACAAATGAATACAGTCATTAAGTTTGATGATTCTAGCATGAATAGAGCTTAAGATATGAAAACAATTTTTTTTCCAAACTCAGTGAATCATGAAAAAGGGTAACATTGACCTACTTGTACAATGGCATTTTGTACTGATCAAAATGTATCCTGTCATCAAATGTTATGATTATGGTGCAACAGGGTAAATACAGGAGCTAAAATTCCTATTCAGTTCAGACCTAAACCAGAAAAATGTAACCTAAGTCATTAAAACTGTCAATTTAGGTCACAATGATCTTCTGTTGAGTGTGTGATACTAACAAATATGCATAAAATCATTATAGTTTGATGACCACAGCATAAATATAGCTTGAAAAATAAACTTAAAATACATAATCTAATCCAAGTCATTGAAGCATAAAATAGTAATTACATGCTCCTATGGGTGTAGTATCCAACAAGAAGCATTCCCTCATCACATCAAACTAAATATAACTATATATATTATGCAAACATTATCTGGTCATCAGCTACTCTCAAAACTTAAACTAACCAGTCAAGTATTATAGAATAAAGTGCCCTTCTTTTGTTGTAACATAAAGGCATGCAGTCATCTAATTTACTTATTCCAGCATGGACAAAGCTAGAGAAATAAACATAAAATGTAACATTTAATCAAAGTCAGTGAAGGGTAGGTGCTCCTACCTGTTCTCAAGGTCATGAGATCCTAACTGTTCTCAAGGTCATGAGAAGACAGATTAGATGAGATTATTATTTATACATTTTTATTTGTGTGGATGCAGACACAGGGGATGGTATCCACATCAAAATAAAAGGATATACATATATACAATCTTACTGAATTTCATTTATTTTCTCTTCCTGTTAACTAAATCTTGGTATTAAAATCTAAAAGCTGGTTGGGGCAAAATGCAAGGTCCATTATGAATTACACTCCACCTCTGATCATTAAAAGTATTTACTAAGCACAGTTACAATCAAGCTGAAAATTATTTAAATCCTTTTAAATCTGAAACATTTCAAACCAAACCTTGTTTTGTAAGTGCAAACCTTTTATAATTTTGAAAAATAAAGTCACTAACAGTGAGTGCAATGTTAAAGAAATGCTATTTTTTGCAGATCAAGCAGCCTAATGTATCTTTTCACATAATTACTAGTTATCACTTACTTCAAAAATTTAAGTAAAAAATGTAGTTGAGAGGAGGGGTGGGGACTAACTTTAAATATGAAGTATTTGTTATTGTTGCACTGCTATATCTTTTTCTGGCACTGGTCCCCAGTCCAAAGTGATTATTCCCTCCTTCAATAAGTAACAACATGATACCATTCTGGTACCTCATTGAACTTGTTATTTTGATTATCTCCTTCTTTGACTTGGAAAATATCTGAAAGGACGTTAATGGAGGGAGGGAAAAGGGAACTGAGCAATAACAGCAGGTAAGTATTACATAAATAAAATTCATTTTCAACTCCAAACACTATATTTTCATAGCAGTAATACATTACCTTCCATTAATGTATTTCAGAATTTGCCAGCCCAGTGGGAGACTGGTGGCTTATGATAAGATGTCATAATGAACTTATCATTGCTGTCAGTAGGGTGCTCAGCTGTAGACTGGAGGATGAACTGACAACTTGCTGGGTTGACATATTTAGGTCTAATGTGTGAATGATTATCTCTGGTGCAACACTGGTTGGAGCTTAAATTCCGAGAAAGTTGAATGAAACCATGAGTAATCTGATTTCATGATATCATTAAAAGAAATCTGATTTCATGATATCATTAAAAGAAATCTGATTTCATGTTATCATCTAAAAGAGAACAAAGATAGGATTAAGGTGCAGTAAAATCCTGACCATATCGGGTTTTTTTTAATCATCATGAGAAGAAAGATCTCTCACAGTGAGAGATAGACAAGACCTTTTAATAGTCTAAACAGTCCACTTTGAGATCATGGCTGCCAAAATATTAGAGGTACCTTTGAGAATGGAAAAGACAGTTCTGACCTTTTCTTTATAAAAAAAAGTAGAAAAAAAGTATGGCCAAATATGGGGATATTAGTAAAAATAGTATGAAATTTATGTAAATTATGTTTAAAAAAATACTTGACTTACTTTTTAAAAATTTGAAGAAAATCATGAATTGTTTATAACCATTAAAGTTTTAGCTGTTAACCATTATGGTCTTAGCTGTTAACCATTATGGTTTGAATTATTAACCATTATGGTTTGAATTGTTAACCATTATGGTTTGAATTGTTAACCATTATGGTTTGAATTGTTAACCATTACAGTTTGCATTATTAACCATTATAATTGTTGACCATTATGGCTTGAATTGTTAATTATTATGGTTTGAATCATTAACTATTATGGTGTGAATGCATTTGTGCATGTGCTATCATATATCATATACACTGTTTGAAGTTGTTTAAAAATTGCTTTAAAATGTTTCTGACTTCATCACTTTTTGTAATATTGTTTTAGAAAATAAAATAAACTAATTGCTTGTTCTGCTGGAAGTTGGTTAAATACCTGTCCAATTCATAATTACAACAATGTAATCTAGGTATTCCTCACAGCTTTAATTAATTAATCCAATTCCTGAATTCACTTCATGCAGCATCCAATCAATTTTTAACATAAAATTGAAAAAAGAATAGAGATGGAAAAGTCTATTTTTTCCCAGCAAGTTTGATAAAATGTAGGAGTAGGAAAAGCTAGGGCTGCTGGAAAGACTGCCAATGAGACTGAATATTTCAATAGGTCCAGAAGCTAGCAAAGGCAGATTCTTGACCAGAAACTCAAGTTGGCAAAGAAGAGAGACTGAATTATAGTTCCCATCTAACCATAAACAACTCTTTCCCAAAGCAAAGCATGAATTTCACTCCTTCTCCTCTGCGATGCAAGGGAGAGAAGACAGTTTAAAGGTGAGGTTCTCAAAGAACAAATCAGTCAGATGTTCATCTGGAGGTTGTTGTTGATGTTGTAATGGGGTTTAATGCCATTTTTCAGCACATGATAGGCTATACATGGCGGCCAGTATTAATGGTGGAGGAAGAACCCGGGAAAACCCTACAAAGAACCACATTAGCCGAGCCTGAGACTCAAACCCATGCAGACAGAGGTGAGATGGCAGTGATCCGTAACAGTGAGTGCTTTAGACCCCTTGGCCACGCGATGCCCCCTCTGGAGGTTAGATAATAACCAATGAACAAACAAATGGTTCAACCTAATCATAAATACAGACCGGTCCCTGAAACACAAAGTACCTGATGACTTTTGAAATCTGTGGGTCTGACCCAAAAGTGGAGCCCAAAGACAGCTTATTAGTATTAGACTCAAACCAACATTGGGGCCGCCAGGTGGTCTAAAGTGCTCACTGCTATGGATCACAGTCATCTCACCTCTGTCTTCGTGGGTTCAAGTCGTGGGTTCGGCCAGTGTGGATATGTGAGAAAGCTTGCCAGTAGCTTCTTGTGGGTCAGTAGTTCTTTCTGGGGTTTCCCAGGTTCTTCCTTCACCATTTATACTGGCTGCTATGTATAGCATATCTTGTGCTGAAAAATGGCGTTAAACCCTACAACAACAATAAACCCACATAGACAGAGGGGAGATGTCAGAGATTAGAAAAGGCAAGTACCTTAAACCAATTGGCTACCTTATGCCCCACAGGTCAAGGAGATCACTTATTACAAATACTTGGCCACCCTATGCCCCACAGGTCAAGGAGATCACTATCACAAACACTAGGCCACCCTATGCAGCACAGGTCAAGGAGATCACTGTATCACAAACATTAGGCCACCCTATGCCCCACAAGTCAAGGAGATCACTGTATCACAAACACTAGGCCACCCTATGCCCCATAGGTCAAGGAGATCACTGCATCACAAGCACTAGGCCACCCTATGCCTCACAGGTCAATGAGATCACTGTATCACAAACACTGGGCCACCCTATGCCTCACAGGTCAAGGAGATCACTGTATCACAAACACTGGGCCACCCTATGCCTCACAGGTCAAGGAGATCACTGTATCACAAACACTGGGCCACCCTATGCCTCACAGGTCAAGGAGATCACTGTATCACAAACACTGGGCCACCCTATGCCCCACAGGTCAAGGAGATCACTGTATCACGAACACTGAGTCACCCGATGCCCCACATGTCAAGGAGATCACTGTATCACAAGCACTGGGCCACCCGATGCCCCACATGTCAAGGAGATCACTGGGCCAAAAGGGCAGCTATCCTGATAGACCATAACTTACAGGTCTTGAATTGGTGAAGGGATTATTCTGAAAGGTGGGATGGCATATGTGTAATGTCACTCCCACTTCAAACTGAAAACATCCACCACCCATGACCTTTGGTCTGGCATTGGAGAGACATAAAACATGAATTTTCATTCAGCCTTGTTGTGAACAAGTCTACCTTTCACTTTCTCCATAGATGATAAAGTGTTTCTATTACTGACTGGTACAGGGACTATACTGCTAGTTTATGAATCTGGACTCCAGTCAGAAGCTGGTCCTGATCAAGCCACTAACAATAAGGTTGGTGCTGACAGCAGGCCTCTGTGTAGTCTCAAGCAGGAATTGGATTGAATTCAAATGAAGTTTCCTTAGGGAAGAGGATCTTAACCTTTTTGGGTGGCAACCTGGATTAGGTTTGTGGTGTTAGCCTTGCCACTATCAAATGCTAAAACACTACTTCAATAGGAAATGTCAAATTATTAAGGATGATCTAGGTGACCCCTTCAAAACAGCATAGTGACAGTTTGGGGTCATAACCTGTGGGTTAAGAACCACTGCACATGGGGAACTAATTCCACCAATGCATCCTGACGTTTTGGGATAGAGAGAGGTAAGGCTGAGCTGATAATGAAGTCTTGGCAAAAAGTTCTGGTATGAGGGACATAATATGAGCAATCCAGTCTACAGGAATGTGAACCCTGATGGGTGAGGAAATCCATCTCCATGTACACGAAGTTCTCAGAAGGGATAAGGACCAGCTTTTCTAGGTTTGGTGCACGGCCCAACCAAGTCACCATCAGCAAACAGGAAGACAGATCCTGCAGAAGTGTATTTACAAGGATGTAGTACACATCAACCTGTCATTGAGATACAGAAAGATCGGGACCCATCAAGACCTGAAGTGAGCCACTATTACCACCATCACCCTGGCAAAGACTAAGGAGTTCAGGCAGGGTCAAACAGAGAAGTCTGAAATTGAAAACTCTGGGCCCAATCTGAACTAGATGCATTTCCTACTAGACAGAAGATTGGTACATGAAGGCATGCATCCTGAACATCTTCCGTTTTGAAATAATATTCCATAAGACATTTATAAAGGCAGAAAGACTGATTATGAGTTAAACTTTTCATCCTTTCCCCAACAATAAACAGAAACATGGACTTTGGTGATTTGCCACCCTGTTAACTGTTTGTAGAAGACTGTACAAGTCTTCCCTTGCATGAACCAGTTTACACTGGTGAAAATATATAGGGGTCAGTGAAAGGGAAGGAGGTTCCATGAAATAAAACTGGTGACCACTTTTTACAGTAGAAAGGACTCCGTGATTCTCAACCAAGCCTCTGAAAACAGGGCTAGTTGTATGCCTACTTGGATGCTGGGAATTGCTGGAAAAATGCAGCTCTCCAGGGTCAACTTCATCCCTTAGAAAACCCTCAGCAACTTCCCAAACCATTGCTGAGCATAGGAGCAACAGAAAATTCTAAACATGAATGGGTGCCAGAAAGTCTCTCCAGACTGGAAACAATCAAAGTGTACTCACCTTCTGAAGGCTTTGGACACAGTTATGCAGGAGAAAGGCTGTAAACATCATTTACCACCTAATCAAAAGACTAGACTTTATTGTCTTCCTAATGAAAGTGATGGTGAGTTTTTTTGGGAAATCATTCAAATCTAGGTGAAGGGAAAGGACATCATCATTTTGGCCTCATTCCCAAGACAAGAGAGGACCATCATTCCATCTCTGGATAAGGAAACATTAAAGCAGGGGGTTCATCATCCCATAACTGCTTGCTAGAGGCATTAAAGCTAACCCAGAATCAATCTTCCATCCTTGAAGACTGGGATAAATGATACCTTCTTGATGATCTAGGAGGGGAGTACTATCTGGGTTCCATTTTGTTCAACAAGTCCAGAGGGGATGGAAAAGGTCCCTTAATACCGCAACTGATGTATAATGAATTGTGAAGAGACATTGTTGTTTTTGTTGTTGTTGTTGTAGGGTTTAATGACATTTTTCAGCAAACGATAGGCTATGCATGGCGGCCAGTATTAATGATGGAGGAAGAACCCGGGAAAATCCCAGGAAGAACCACCGACCCACGAGAAGCTACTGGCACACTTTCTCACATACCCACATTGGCCAAATCCTAGACTTGAACCCACAGAGACAGAGGTGAAATGGCAGTGATCCGTAATGGATAGTGCTTTAGACCACTCAGCCACTCGGGGCCTGGGAAGAGACATGCATGATGTCATGTGGGGAAAAGAAGACTCACTAATCAGTAGCAGGAGTCCCCAAACCCTTTAAGGATCAAAAGGGAAAATATGGAAGGGAGGACATGCTAATCCAATCTCAGGGTTTAATGGCTAACAGACCATCAATAAAAACCTAGTGTTTTCTGGCTGCAAGAAGAGTGTTGGAGGATGACTGGTGCTTGAAGCCTGGTGCCTGATGATCAACTGGCAACCAGTCTGGTGATGATATGATACAAGAATCTCGTGAGAAGAAAATTTAGCATCAGATCTGTTGAAGTAAGAGTGCTGCTCTTCCCTGCCTTTGGTAAGGCATGACATGCTGTTAATTGGGGCTCCAACACATTCCCTTCTTTTGGGATATTACCATAACAGGACTTTTGAGTGATTTTCTAACCTAACCGAGGAAAGTGTTCCTGATTGCCCCTCCACTTGAAATGCTGACTTCCCTAAGACAGCTAAAACAGGAAGTGACCTTGACCACTACTGGGAATAGAGAGAGTCATCCTTGAAAGAGGAGGAGGAAGTGGGGCACTTCTCCATCCTTGACAGGTGTGTTTACTTTCTATCAGGTCACACTGGCTACGAACAGGAAATCTGTCAGTAAGTACATATTTAATGCACACAAGGCATACTGGTACAAAGACATTTCAAATACCCATACTAATTACTATATTAATTGCTGAAAGATAAAAATGCACAAACAATATGAACCAGAAAATGTGGATAGTTGGCTTACATTACAACAATGGTTACTAAGCACGGGTATAATTTTACTGAAACACCACATTGCTAATTGAGGTATAGTTGATGATATGTCCCCATAATAATCTGTGTTGTTATTCAGTACAATTATAATGAGTACATAGGGTTGTCTCTGGGAAGTAGCCCTAATCTGGCCTACGGTATGTTTGGGTCAATTTTACACGTATCAATTGAAGCTCATACTCCATATGTTGGATATAACTGAAGAATCAGACTGGGGTAGTGTTCATTCTTTTATGAGCATCCAATTTAAATGGAGGAGGGAATATTTAGCTTGATTTGGTACATAGTGTCCCAGAAAAGGTAAGCAATGCAAAAGTAGCTGTCAGTTTATCACTGGCATTAAACTGCTGAATAAACCATAAACCAATTTCTAACATTTTTATTTGTCAACCAAGTAATAACTGTTATACTGTTTGCAACAAATTTTGTGGCACAGATGTCTGATGTGTGATGCTTTGCTGAATTTAACTTTGTTGAAAAGCTGCTAACAATGTTGACAGGTGGAAGAGACTGACCTTATATTAATTATGAGAAACTTGCTGTCCAGCCCTCTTTATTCTATCTTTTTTATCTGATTTAAAAAAGTATAGAGTCTAATTTTCCATGTATATCATTGAAAATATTGTAACCTATTTTCTATGGGAATGACACTTTCCTGTACAAAGTCATATACAGACACTTTCCATACTTAGTATATAGAGATACTTTCGATATTTATTTTTCAGATACTCTGCATACTTAGTATATACAGATACTTTCCATACTTAGTATATACAGATACTTTCCATACTTAGTACATACAGATACTTTCCATACTTAGTACATACAGATACTTTCCATACTTAGTATATACAGATACTTTCCATACTTAGTATGTACAGATACTTTCCATACTTAGTACATACAGATACTTTCCATACTTAGTATATACAGATACTTTCCATACTTAATTATACAGATACTTTCCATACTTAGTATATACAGATACTTTCCATACTTAGTACATACAGATACTTTCCATACTTAATTATACAGATACTTTCCATTCTTAGTACATACAGATACTTTCCATACTTAGTATATACAGATACTTTCCATACTTAGTACATACAGATACTTTCCATACTTAATTATACAGATACTTTCCATTCTTAGTACATACAGATACTTTCCATACTTAGTTTCCAGATGCTCTGCATACTTAGCATATACAGATACTTTCCATACTTAGTATATACAGATACTTTCCATACTTAGTATATACAGATACTTTCCATACTTAGTACATACAGATACTTTCCATACTTAGTATATACAGGTACTTTCCATACTTAATTATACAGATACTTTCCATACTTAGTATATACAGATACTTTCCATACTTAGTACATACAGATACTTTCCATACTTAATTATACAGATACTTTCCATTCTTAGTACATACAGATACTTTCCATACTTAGTTTCCAGATGCTCTGCATACTTAGCATATACAGATACTTTCCATTCTTAGTACATACAGATACTTTCCATACTTAATTATACAGATACTTTCCATAATTAGTATATAAAAGGGAGGGAAAAAAGACATCCCTTAAACTCACTATAGGATCATTTACTTGGTGTCCACCCAAGTCTGTAATACATACTGTGGAGAAAAATGTGGTTCATAAATATCTCATGTACAATGAAAGATTTTATATTTTTCTCACCCAATTCCCACTGTGCTTATAGTAAGATATATACAGCTGTACCAGAGACTGAGTTTCATGTGCCTATCATGTATTCAAACCATTTCAAGGTAGTGTGATATTTTAGTGTAAAATATGTAATCAGTTTCCTTTTCATGTTTTAAAACTGTGACATTTAATTAAAAGTGTATAATTTATGATGATTAAAATACATACTTATATTACAACTGGTATTAGAGGTCTGACCATCTCCATTTGTTGTGTAGTTCTCTCTGCACTTCAAGCAGCTGTCAAACCTGAGCTCTGTTGGCTTATAGTATCCCATGGGGCAGGGGACACATTTCTGGGTGGCATTGTCAAACTGCTGACCTCCAGGGCAAACAGCTGAAATGTACCCACAGTACAAGTGCATGAAACTGATGTCAGGCAAAGATGAGCTAAAGGTAATATCGGACATAAATTAGACAGGAACCAATGCTAATCTCATTCAATTTATTTGTAATATTCAAATAACAAACAAAAATGCAAATGTTTGACATTCTAGTCAGTTCATACTGACCTTTAAGTATTCATAAAATTTGTTGTTGTTGTTCTAGGGTTTAATGCCATTTTTCAGCACAAGATAGGCTATACATGGCGGCCAGTATAACTGGTGGAGGAAGAACCCTGGAAAACCCAGGGAAGAACCAATGACCCACGAGAAGCTACTGGCAGGCTTTCCCATGTACCCACGCTAGCCGAGCCTTGGACTCGAACCCATGCAGACAGAGGTGAGATGGCAGTGATCCGGAACGGTGAGCACCTTAGACCACTGAAGGATATGGTTGTATACATACAAAATTAAGCACACAATATAAAATTTAATATGCATAACAATTTGCATATATAATGATTTTAATTCTCAGCAAGAACAAGTACAATTTCTCTTTTCATCTGGAAGAAGGTGATATGTGCAGCCATCAAGACTAAAGCAGAGTTCAAAGTGAAATGGAAGTTGCAAGATAAAAGTTATGCCTTTCAAAGTATCTGGGTCAAAGTCTACATTCTACAATAGTGAATAAATAGCAGAATGACAAACTGAAAATGCACGAAATAAGAAACTTACCGATACAAGCTGTCTGATTTTTGGACTGTATGGATTTGGTTCCTGTGCTATTAGGACATGATATACAACTGACAGATGAATTGGGCTCATTCATTGGTTGGTAATAGTCCACCTGGCAATCTCCACAGGTCTTGTTTGCTGTTACATACTGCCCAGCCATACATCTAGCTGTAAATAAGAATTTTTCTATCAGTGTCAGACCAATCATTAAAAGATGGTATTTTGAAACATAAACTAGCATGCAGATGTAAAGATAGTTTTGTACCCTCTGTTAATGTATTTCATCTGGCACTCAACTAAATGCATAGAAACAATTATTCTCTCTTAAGATTTACCATGAGTAGAACAAATTCTGAGCCTGAAGGCATTATTATCTAATAAGGGTTACCTTGACTAGGTCATCTGAGCTTGAAGCCAGAGAATCAATAGGTTCCATAAGTGTAAGCCATCCAAAGGTCAAGGTAATTACTCTTGAGTAATGATTATTGTAAAATCCTTTTTCTTCTAGTCACAATGACCTTGACCTTTAACTGTTTGACCCCAAATCAACAATCCTCTTTCATACCTTAGATGTAAACAATCCAACAAATGTTGGTAAAGGCAAGTAGTCTGGAACTGAAGAAATTACGCAAAAACAATTTTCTTCTCTCAAAGTAATCTTGAACTTGCTTCTGCAATATTTAATTTGTGTCCTCTCTTGGTATAAATTATTTAATGTGTGTCCTATCTTGGTATAACTTATTTAATGTGTGTCCTATCTTGATATAAATTATTTAATGTGTGTCCTATCTTGGTATAAATTTTATTCTTGTACAATTAAGATTAGTGAAAAAGTATGCAATCACTAAATATAAAAACAATTCACATAGCTTTTTCATTTTCTGAACCCTATAATAGAAAACTACCAATGAGTGTTCCTTACAATCATAAATGGAATAATTTGCAATAATTAACTTGTGTCTAAGATGTGCTCAATAATATTACATTTTGTAAAGAGCTATACCATGTTGTACTTACATATTACATTTTGTAGAGTTACCATGTTGTACTTACATATTACATTCTGTAAAGTTGTATCATGTTGTACTTACATATTATATTTTGTACACAGTTATACCATGTTGTACTTACATATTATATTTTGTACAGAGTTACCATGTTGTACTTATGTATTACATTTTGTACCGAGTTGTACCATTACGTGTACTTACATATTACTTGTGTAAAGAGCTATACCATGTTGCACTTACATATTACATTTTGTACAGAGTTACCACTTTGTACTTATGTATTACATTTTGTACTGAGTTGTACCATGTTGTACTTACATATTACTTTTGTACAGAGCTGTACCATGTCGTACTTACATATCACATTCTGTACAGTTGTACCATGTTGTACTTACATATTACATTTTGTACATATTTGTACCAAGTTGTATTTACAGTTATCAGTCTATACTGTTAAAACATGTAGAAGAAAATAGTGAAAAGCAACAAGCTTTGTAAAATTCAGCAAATAATTTATTTCCCAAGAATACAAAGTGAAAATGAAAAAGGAATTTACTTTATTGTGAATTAATACCAAATAATCTATGAATTAAAGATGCAAATCAAAATAATAAAAGTTCTGAATAAGCTTTAGTGGAGATGCAAATTAATAAAAATAATAATAATAATAATAATAATAATAAAATTGCTTTAATTATAGAGGGCGACTCTTTAATCAAGGACTATTCTCCCCTGAGGCCTTCTTAAGGAGAGTATAACAATGCACATTATATGAAGATAGCAATAATTACTGTTTATTTTAACATGTTTAGTATTAAAATACTAAATTCCATTATATATTAGAAATTATGTCCAATGCTGAAAGTGTTGATGAACCTGTGATGGCTCACAAAGTGTTGATGTGCCAACAGTCTTGTGTAGAAACACAGTAATATAATTCCAGGCTTGAATTCACTATAAATCCCTGTGAATGTCTCTGTCCAAGAATATTATTTTATTTCAGAGCACCCTGTATTTCCAGAGAAAAATCACATGTATTAAACAATGTGAAGAAGGAAATTCCAAATAAGGAAATTCCAATGAGTTAAAGGTCTACAACATAATACAAATGATTCTGCTAAATCTTAGAAAATGAATTAATAATTTTTCCAGTGACAAGATTTGATAGTCCTCTACTTGACCTCAGGTCACAAGTAGCATTTTCTCAAAAAAAATATTACCCAGTAGAAAATAACCATCAAGAAACTTCTTCATGTTTACAAAATAATATGTTAGTTATGATTACTAAAATTAAAATATATAACCTGGACTATATCAGGTATGCCAGGGGAATCCCAATAACCTAGACCCAGACCAAAATAAACAGGTCTACTTCTATTGATAATGATAATAATATTAAACCCATTCACACAGAGAATATTTTAGCTATATATTAGTTGTTTGCAGAATGAAAAATAAATCAATGATTCAGGTCAAGTAGAAAATGAACTCAATTTTGGACAAGGTTAGGTTCAACATAAAATGTTACATTATGAATAGCATATAATGAAATAAAAAATAAAAATAAAAATCCCTAACTAACAAACAATGCAAACTGAATATACATAACATTACATATTACATTTTGTACAAAGATTTATCATGTTGTACTCACATATTACATTTTGTATAGAACTGTACTTTGTTGTACTTCCATATTACATTCTGTACAGAGCTATACCATGTTGTACTTACATATTACATTTTGACCAGAGCTGTACCATGTAGTACTTATATATTACATTCTATACATATTTGTATCATGTTGTACTGTTGTATTACATTATATACAGAACTGTATCATGTTGTACTTACGTATTACACAGCTACTATTGCTGGTAGACCCTTCCATGTCAGTGGTTCTACCTTTATCTGAGCAAGAAACACATGGTCCCCAACGAGCTTCAGGCATGGAGTGATCTTTATAGAGTCCTCTTTTACATGGGGTACAGCTCCCACTTATATTTTCATAGCCAGCTAAACAGAAATCTGGAAATAAACCAAAACAAACACTGGTCTTAAACTTACTTTTAGTACATTTCTCTATTCACACAACTCACCAAATTAAAAGAAGCGAATAATGGTTCTTTTATGGGGATTGTTTTTCTTGGATATCTAGTTAACCATGAAACTGTTGCAAAACTCTTACAGGTAACAATTCTTTTTACAATTAACTTAGACTTTGCCAAAATAAAAGGTCTGAACAGTAACAAGCAACTCATATTGGTATAAACATTGATTTAGTTTGATGAATACAAGTTTTGAATTCATTTGCATTTGCCTTTTTGTAAGCCAGATCTAATTCCCAACTAATATTTCCATAGTTGTCTGCCAGTGATTGTGGGATGATAAGCAATCAGCTACTAAAGGCAGCACTCACTTTGCTTTCCCAGTTGACAACTCCTTTGATAGAGCCATGAACGTGATACCTGTTGAGTGCTTAAGTATAATCATATATTTAGTTAACTGGGGGTGCTTATTTTGAGAAATCTCACAATTTCTTGTGTTCATCTGACTTTAATTCCTTACCATGTAAAAGTAATAGCGATTTTGCTATCCTAGCTGACAATCTTTTGATTGAGCCACAAATCTGTTACTAGTTTAAAGCCCAGTCAAGTCCTATTTTCAGTTAAATGTTTGTGCTTATTTTAGCTATCTGTGATTATGCATCACAAATGACACCTATTCAGTTACAGCAATACCTTAATAGATTTCACCAACCCTAACAAGACCGCCCCATTCAGGCAGTTAATTTTGTTTCCCCATCACAAATGACACCTATTCAGTTGCAGCAATACCTTAATATATTTCAGACTACATGTCACTTAAAGAGCTCAGTCTCAACTTGAGTAATGGTACATGACAGTGACATTTATAGAATAAAGTCAATCAAAAAAGTACATACTTTGGTTTCATTGCTAAATTTGTAGATGGAATTAACATATTATGGGATATTGTTTATCATATAATTATGGACTTCGTTTTTCTTAATGATGGTTAGTGGATTTTTCATTCATTAAGTTTTCACCTCAACTTATAAGTAGGTGATAAAAAAAATGATGCCATTTATTAACTCAGATTGGGGATTTGTCTATAAACAAGTATATATGCTACTTCTTGTTTCTGGTATGCAACAAAACTTCTGTCATAATATGGTTTATAATCAGTGTTAGACCAAACATAACATCACCCATATTTCTGTGACAAGTCTCAAGTTCAAAAATGAATCACCACTACAATGAACAAAATCCCACCATTTCAATTCAGAATTGAATGTTTAGGACAACACTAAACCAAAGAGTTAATGTTAATGTTTATACTTCAAAAGATTTATCAAATGTAATGGATTATTTTAGCTCCTCTGAAGACTACAACGGAAAACATTGGACAAAAAATTAATCTTACCTTTACAGTCTGTGCTATTGGTAGAGCTCACATTCCTTGTTCCATAGTTAGATCCTGAAGTAATGTTGCATGGTGAACAGCTTGTGTTGGAGTAGGGCATGTCCATTGGCTGGAAAGTATCCAGAGGACATGGCATACACCGGTCACTGGATATAAACTCACCAGCAACACACCTCCCTATGAAGAGAACACAATTTTTAACATTATACAAGGAAAGAAGTACATGAATCAACAATTTATGAACACATATTAACCATGCAATAAATAATGAGTAGTTGAGAAAAAACTTTTTAACAATATTAATTTCATGCATAAGCAATTCAAATGGTAGGTCATGAAAACTGTTCCAGCTGCAGTAGTTTCCCTGCAGGAAAATGAATACTGCAAATAATAACAAAAGGCCCCAGCACGTAAGACATCTGTCACGTGTTCAAAAAATAAAGCAATGTCTTAATGATGAACTGAAACATAATAGATGAATAGCTAGTGACATAAAATCAAATAATAACTGGTTCTCATGAGCCATGAACTAATATGAGGGTAAACCAATTTAATGGTATCCATGACCATAAACGTAATAAGAGGCAGTGGTATACTGAGGGGTGTTATAGCAGGGGGCTATTGTATATCCTTGAATGATATGCTATTTTGCAAATGATTAATTCAGAACTGTTTGAAAGACATTTGTTCAGTCCAGTGTCTGACATGCAACTGGAAATAACTCAACATGCAAACTACATCCTTATTGACCAGTTATCATTAAATTGAACACTAATAATACAATTTTTTATATCTGATTTGTATGTATTATCCTCCATTTCTTCATGTAAGAGGATATTCTGTATTGTGCCTAATCACATCCACACAGATCTGAAACTTACTATATTTACTTATTACATTCTTTATAGATCTGTATGATGTTATAATGATAATTTATTAAATTTGGTTTATGCACAACTTGATGATCTTGAGTTATTTTAGGTACAAACTGGCCTTTTTGCAATGGGCTTTGTCTGGTTATGACCATTAAGGGAGGAATTGGTGGTGTGGTAAGCTGATATAATGTTGAATTATAAGGCTTAGCCATTGACCAATACTTGTATAGAGGTGTTGTGCATGGTCTTGAAACTGAGAGGAAGACAGGGTCTTGAAACTGAGAGGAAGACAGGGAATTATGCGTAAGGCTATTACTAGACTCTTTACTTGCTGCCTTCATGGAGGTAAAAGTGTGGGAAGGTCATGTGGGGTGGGCATGATCAGAACTTTTCCTATGGGTTAGCACTGGCAGCTGAATTCAAAGAGCCAACCAATGTCGATAATCTTATATAACAATGCATGATCATGTAGAGTAACATGGGATCAGTCATTTCTCTGGCTTTTCAAATGGGTTAAGAGTCTCTACATCAAACTGTTCTTATGGATTTAATGTGTTGGATTTGAATCTGGTGGTATTCTATATCATTTAAAAATACTTTCTTCCCCTCTCCCTGATTCTTGCGCTATGTTAGGTGGATTTCATATTTCTGTTGTGATTTTATTTCTGTTAGTAGTCCACACTTGGACAACATTAACTTGAACACTGCTGACAGGAATTGGAGAGGCTATCATAACAGTTGAGTTGACCCTCTTGCTAGCCATAATTGGGTAACCATGAAATGACATTACAGGAGAATTGGTCTCTGCCAAACTTAGATAAGAACTTTCTAGTCAAAGCAGAATCATTTCAGCCTGCGATTAACGAAATCTTATCAATTCATCTGTTTAGGTAATGTAGCGGCAACAGCGATAATGATAGTCAACCAGTTCTCAGAACAGACAATTTTGCCCATGCACAACTGGAAGCGCCTTCAACACATTCTAATGATTCGACAGTGACCCAATTGTCAAGGATGTTTAAAGTGGCATTGCAAAATACTCTGGCTATGTTATCTGAAAGCATTTTGCTCTGGTTTTTCTATACATCACCACAGCACTTCCTACTGCCTACCTGTACGAAAACTTCCACCCTGACTTTAACCAGATTCCAGGTGGAATTTTAAAGCTCATTTCACTTAAAGCCTAGATTCCACTTATTATAAATTTTAGGTGGGGTCAGGGTGGAATACAGCCCAAAATAGGCAAATTAGTCCGTCTATTACTAGGTGGAATTTGTTTATTCCGCCTACTAGGTGGAATTTGTTTATTCCTTCTACAAAACGGAATATGTTTACTCCGCTTATTTAGCATAGATTTCCCTTATTATCACTTTTAGGCAGATTCAGGGTGGAATATAGCTCGAAATAGGCAAATTACTGTTACTAGGCGGAATCTTTACTTCTGCCTAATTAGATGGAAATACCTGCAGAAACCCTATCCAATAATGAAAATGTCAAGGCGGATTTCAGACGGGTTTTTTTTAAGCAATTTCTGCCTAAACCATAAAAAATATACTTCAGATTTCTATTAAACTGCCTAATGATTTTTAGACATTATTGGGAATCAATGATAAATATTCACAGTAATATTTAAAATGGATCATAAATTTTATTTTGACAGACATTATCAAATAAGATTTAGGTTTTTCTTGTCCTAAGGGGCAATGCCATTTTCTTTCTTGCATACAAAATCTAATCCAACATGACATCACTTAAGTATTTTTCATTTCACTTTAAAGTTTGGTGAGATTTCACACATATTTTAACCAAACTTTCATTGAAATTATGTTGAGGTCTCACTCAAATTTCTTTGAAATATTTTCACAAAAGAAATTACTAAAACTTTTGTAAGATTTCACTAAAATTTTGATCATTATATAGTATTTTACTGAAGATTTTTTAGTGTTTCAGACATTTCAGCAGGTTTCAAAGAAATAATGGATATGAATTAAACAGGACTTTATTAACCAAGGTGATATTTAAGTGTGCATGAAAACAATTATACTGATGTTGTAATTATATGACATCCAAGGCAAGAGAAATGGGGGTTAATAATAATAATAATAATAATGACTTTATTTAGAGAAGGTAATTCAATTAGTTACAGAACTAATCTACCTTGAGGCCTTCTATCTGTGATGTACAACATGTACAGTATATACAACATGATATGAAGTATCTGACACTAAATAATTAATTGTTTTTAAAAATCAAAGTATCAAGCCTGTTGCATATGCACAGGCATCTGTGAACACATAAACATATATAAAATATTAATCTGCATTGAAAAATTCAGCAGTGAAAATAATGCAAAATTACAGAAAAGCATCCATTTGAGACAATTTGGTTTTGAGAAGAAGAAAAGCTAGGAGCCTGCCTTATGTCACTTGTACTGTAGACTGGATTTTTGATTGCACAAACTATGATGCTGTTGTGGTCTCTGGAATTAGTCCTTGTTCCATAAGCAGCCATGACAAAAGCCAAGTCCTAATTATGCCTTATTTAACTGATGTAAATGACTAAGTTCTTCATTCCGCCTAGATGTTGGTTAGAAAATAAACTAAGTCCAGATTCCTCCTTTCATATAATAGATGCCAATGACTAAGTTCCTAATTCCACCTAGATGGTGGGTGGAAAATCAACCAAGTCCAAAATTATGCCTAAAGATGTATTTATGGCAGGAATTTGACAAAAGTCCATCTTAGAGTTAGATGGACTCTAGATGGATTTATGTTTGATTTCTCAAATATTCCATGTCCGCCTTTGTATTAACCAGATTTTTAACATTTTAGGCAGATTCCGCCTGGAGTCTGCTTAAGTTCCAGGTGGAATCCGCCTAATTATTTCATACGGGTGGTTCTGCTTTCCAATTTTTCTTCTTTCAGGTCTTGTGGGTGCACATGGAATACAAATATTTTGGCAGTCTTGTGGGTGCACAGACTGATACAGCTGCCCACATCATAGCATGACCATCTTACAACACATCTTTCTTCCAGTGTTGTTCTGTGGCATGGAATACAAACATTTCTGGATATTGTGTGCCATTTTGACACATGTGCAGGACTGGTGGTATTTATGCGTGTACATTAAAACTAGGTCAGTGTACAGAACTGGCTTCCAGTGTTTGTTGAATTTTTGGCCATGTCGTGCGTTGTTGCTCATGCTAAGCTCTTTAACCATATTTTCAGAAGATATTTTGATTTATTTTGTCACAAACTGTCACACCATGTGCAGCTGCAGTACTCCACAATTAAGCTCCAGCTTGCAGGAATTAGATTCCATTACGTACATGCTGGTCATAGTGACCCCTTTTCAGGAGTCTGAGAGGCTAGAGTGCATTTCCTCATGCATCTACCCAAGGATTCATGATGTGAAATTTCCAATGGACAAATCTATGTTTATACTCACCTTGGCCATCTTCAAAAATGGACCCGTTTTGTGCTGGTGTCAACATTTCATTCTTTCAGAATTTGTGGCAAGTCTGGTGTCCTTTGTCCCATATCCTGTATGGAGCAGTATTTGAATCAGCTGACTTCTTTCTGCTCAGGAACAGTTGTGGGCATACATTTAGTGTCAAATGCTTTGGACACCATTCCTTCCAAATTGATTGTCACATTCAAACTGGCATCCTCTTTGGGGCTCTCATTTGATATATTTTAAGATCAAATTCAATCTGGCATTTTCCCCCAATCGGTTACTCATATACTATACTAAGAACATAAAGGTCATGACTGTTTAATACATTTCTTTTGTAGTTTTAAATAGGAAACAATAATACTTTCTTCAAGCTGGGATCAGCCTAGCTTGATTCCACTGATCTGGGATCAACCCAGAATACACTCTGATGTGGGGATCAGACTAGCATAGATTTAGTTGAGATAGGATCAGCCCAGAATACAAACGTATGCTGGGATCAGCCTACCACATAGTCTACTTAATGTGGGATCAGCCAAGAATACACCTGAATGCTGGGATCAACCTAGCAGAGACTCTACTTAAGCTAGGTTCAGTCTAGCACAGTCTATGGAAGCTGGGATCAGCCCACCCAGACTACACTTCAATGCTGGGATCAGAATAGCACAAATTATACTTGAGCTGGGATCAGCCTAGAATACACTATAATGATGGGATCAGCCTAGCATAGATTTACTCGAAGATGGGATCAGCCCACCAGAATACACCATTATAGTGTAATGCATCTGCAATTTGCACTCTTTTGGTCAGTGAACACTATGGAATCTGGTTGGTTATTGGTCACATGACCTTTTTCTATGAAAAGCACCACATACATGTAATAGAGAGCTTCACTTATCTTGTCCAGCATTTGGAGCAGACAAGAGTAAGGCATCGGGTGATGTACCCATTTCAACTATTTTATAATGTCTCAAGCTATGTTGGATAAACATAGTCAAGTTGCAATGGTTAGTTCTAATGAAATTTGATATGCTTGCTTGACATTACGGGGAATTCCACAAGTTATTTATTATTCATGAGGTGACGTCTGCTACTGTATTGGTTGATATTTCACCTTTAGTGAATTATCACCGCAATTAATCTATGTAACTGAAGGCGAGAGATCATTACAATATATACAAATTGTTCCCTCAGGAACTTGTATATAAGTATATTAATGCTACTAAACCGTCACTCTTCACCTTCATTAGAAGGTGAACTCACATTGCACCTTCACCTTACAGTACTCATGACCTTGAACACCTGAAGGTTAATACTTCACCTTATTCACTGCCCCGATTTAAGCAACTCTTTCTTGTACTTCCATAATGTGAATTCTATGTGATATAAATCATTACAAATATATTCTTAAACCCACTCAGAGAGAGGTGGAGAAGGTGCAATTATATTTGAAGCTCCATTGCACCTTCCCCCACAGGAGTCAATCACCTTTGTCTCCCGTGATTCTCTGGTTTACATAAGTCTGGTATTAAATCTTAAATGTTTATGTATATGTAACTGTATTGACATTCAGTAATTGCATGTTCACCTGCTCTTGTACTTAAGGTAATTTACAAATAAATACTTTCGATGTTGATTCTATACAATTTTGTATTATTCTTTCTAATCAAAAGCTAGACAGGAGAATCCAAAAATATTGTAACCGTTACAATACTAAGATCAGCTTAGTGCACACCATACCTTATGCTGGGATCAGCCCAAAATACACTCAAATGCTGGGATCAGGGTAGCACCAATTTTACTTGTGCTGAGATCAGTCTAGCACTGATTCTTATACTTGAGCTGGGATCAGCCCGAAAATACACTGTAATGTTGGGATCAGCCTAGCACTGATTGGGAATCATAATCTTGTACATTCAGATTCTAGCCCATGAGTAGCCCCCAAAGAGAGCGACAAATATTTTAAATATTTTATTTAAGTATTGAAGTAATTTTTTGTTATGATGTTGATGTTGTATAATATTGGTAATAATGAATAGTCGTTTGTTTGAGAGAAAGGAAAAGAGTGAGTGAGAGAGAGAGAGAATGAATGCATATATTCATGTATCCTATATTTTCTTACAATGCATGTGTTAAATCTTTCCTTTTACAATTTAGTAGTTTTAGTTGTGCATAAACTTGCATATTAGATTATGTACAGATCTGTACCATCTTGTACTTATGTATTGCATCTTGTACCATGTTGTACTTATGTATTTATTCTGTACCATGTTGTACTTATGTATTAATTCTGTACCATGTTGTACTTACATATTAATTCTGTACCATGTTGTACTTATGTATTAATTCTGTACCATGTTGTACTTATGTATTAATTCTGTACCATGTTGTACTTACATATTAATTCTGTACCATGTTGTACTTATGTATTAATTCTGTACCATGTTGTACTTATGTATTAATTCTGTACCATGCTGTACTTACATATTAATTCTGTACCATGCTGTACTTATGTATTAATTCTGTACCATGTTGTACTTATGTATTAATTCTGTACCATGCTGTACTTATGTATTAATTCTGTACCATGTTGTACTTATGTATTAATTCTGTACCATGCTGTACTTATGTATTAATTCTGTACCATGCTGTACTTATGTATTAATTCTGTACCATGCTGTACTTATGTATTAATTCTGTACCATGCTGTACTTATGTATTAATTCTGTACCATGCTGTACTTATGTATTAATTCTGTACCATGCTGTACTTATGTATTAATTCTGTACCATGTTGTACTTATGTATTAATTCTGTACCATGCTGTACTTACATATTAATTCTGTACCATGCTGTACTTATGTATTAATTCTGTACCATGTTGTACTTATGTATTAATTCTGTACCATGCTGTACTTATGTATTAATTCTGTACCATGTTGTACTTACATATTAATTCTGTACATCCCTGTATGATGTTATACATAAGTATTCCATTTTGTACCATGTTGAAATTGTTATTAAATTCTGTACAGATCTGTACCATGAGGTACTTATGTATTCCATTCTGCAATGATAGGTATGATGTTATACATATGGTTTATATTCTGTACCATATTGTACTTATGTATTCCATTCTGTATTAAGTTGCCTCACTAGGTACTCAGCATTAAGAGGTTATTGTTAGGGCTGGTGTCAGGATAATGTGACTGAATGCAACATCATGTTCCATGTCTGCAGCATGATACCCGGTGTTATACATTGCTATAAACTATCATAGTGCTATGACTAAAATTGTTAAAGCTATGTTAAAAATCTAAATCACATCACACAAGTGAGACTGAGTCAAATTCTGTGAGATTTTCTGACACTGTGAGATTTTCTGACACATTTGCATATGCTCAGTGCCTTACTATATTTGGAACAGTTTGACCCTAAAATCAAGAAGAGGTTCAAGTCGGCCTATGATTGCTCACCTGGCTGATATCTGTCTCAAAGCCAAATGCCAGTGATGTTAGTCAATACATCTAGATTAGTATCATCCTTTCTGACATTTTTTCTTCTCAAATTTAGAAATGTCAGCAATGTTGTATAGCAGACGCTTCTCAAAATGAGAATGAAATTTATGTCAAAATACGTTATTTCAAATTTTGTCAAATTCTGCTAAGCATTCTTTGGGAAGAAGTTGTTTGGAGATTTTTTCTTGTCTTGGTAATTAGTGCCATAGACAATGGTGAATCAGTGATTGTTTGTACAAATTTTAAAGCCCTGCATTGAATAATGCATTAAGAAAGGTAAAATCTGATACCAGAAAATGTCATAAATATTGATGGAATAATAATGCATTAAGAATGGTATAATCTGATACCAGAAAATGTCATAAATATTGATGGAATAATAATGCATTAAGAAAGGTACAGTCTGAAACCAGAAAATGGCATAAATATTGATGGAATAATAATGCATTAAGAATGGTACAATCTGATACCAGAAAATGTCATAAATATTGATGGAATAATAATGCATTAAGAAGGTACTTACAAGTTACTGCATTTGTATGGGAAAATATGAACAAGTTTTGGGATGGAATACTGCACGACCTTGGGAGTGCAGTATATCCTTCCGACAAAATGAGTTCATATTTTCCCATTCAAATGCAGTAACCTTTTTATTATATGCTCATTTTTTAATTCTACCTAAGGTTTAATTATAGAAACAAAATACACTACAAGAAACAACGTAAATGAATGAATGCCATATTCCAAACTAAATACAGAAGCGCAGATTTGTCATTACACAATAACATCATTATTAATTCACACATAACTCCGCCCAGATAAATTTGAACTTAGTCGCGTGCTCGACATAACTTTCAAAAGAAAATGGCACGTCTAGTTAAAATTGAAATTTGCAGTCATAGTGTGAATGAATGCGAATTGCAACAACTTTTCCATTTGATCTGGAATGAATATATTTTGGTATTTTGTTTCGGTTCAATGAAAGTTTGTGATTTTGGACTGGATTCATCTGTGCAAATTATACATGAAATATATCGGATTGAAGCAGCGTGGGAGAAGCATGTTTACGTCTGCAAAAGTGTTTCTGTTTCTGTCATTGAATGTTTGAAATCATAATGTGGGAAAAATATGAAGTCTTTCAATTGCAATTATCAAAAAGAGGCTACGGAATTTAATGCTTATTTCATTTTGAGTGCAGTAAGGAGGATGCAATTGCACTTATCATCGAAATTACAGCACAATTTTGAAATGTGTAATCGAGATTGAAAACCTATGACATGGCTCATGTAATTTGGATTTGCAGAATTAAGAAAATACATTTTGAGGAAATTCAGGATGTAAAACTGTAAGTATATTTTATTTTGCCATTCTTATCACCAGCTAAAGAAGAGAGTATATGACTTGTCACTTGTATGTTATTTGTAAGGACCTTATCTTGCATCTGTTATATACTGTAGCTAGCCTAAATCTGTAACATTGTATCAATGCAGAATGTGCCAAAACAGCTGGTATGTGGCAGTCCACAAAACATCTGTTTTAGTTCATTCAGAAACAAATTTAAACAACCACAATGTAAAGAACCTCTTACACGAGTGTTCATGATTTGTGTACAAATCAAAAATGCTGGTGTCTGCATCCATTGTTTGTTTACAATAGAAAGTAGTTCCTTTATGCATGTGAATGCTATATGTGTATTGTCGTGCAAGTTCAGTATTGGGTAATACTGAACGATTATGACAATGTAAAGTTAACGTGGAAAAAAATGAGCATATAATAAAACCTGATACCAGAAAATGTCATAAATATTGATGGTTGAATAATGCATTAAGAAAAGTGCAATATGAGACAAGAAAATGTCATCGATGTTGATGGAATAATAATGCATTAAGAAGGTTCATCCTGATACCAGAAAATGTCATAAATATTGATGGAATAATAATGCATTAAGAATGGTACAATCTGATACCAGAAAATGCCATAAATATTGATGGAATAATAATGCATTAAGAATGGTACAATCTGATACCAGAAAATGTCATAAATATTGATGGAATAATAATGCATTAAGAATCGTACAATCTGATACCAGAAAATGTCATAAATATTGATGGTTGAATAATGAATTAAGAATGGTACAATGTCATACCAGAAACTGTTATAAATGTTGATGGTTGTTGCTCATATTCAAATCTGCCTGAAATTTTGATGGTACTGTAATTTTACAAGTCTGAATAAAATCTGCTTATAAATACACCTTCTTAATTAGTAACAAGCTCAACTTGATGATGGATCATCTCAAAACTCAGGTGAGATCTTGATGATGGATCATCTCAAAACTCAGGTGAGATCTTGATGATGGATCATCTCAGAACTCAGGTTAGATCTTGATGATAGATCATCTCAGAACTCAGGTGAGATCTTAATGATCATCTCAGAACTCAGGTGAGATCTTGATGATGGATCATCTCAGAACTCAGGTGAGATCTTGATGATGGATCCTCTCAGAACTCAGGTTAGATATTGATGATGGATCATCTCAGAACTCAAGTGAGATCTTGATGATGGATCATCTCAGAACTCAGGTGAGATCTTGATGATGGATCATCTCAGAACTCAGGTTACATCTTGATGATGGATCACCTCAGAACTCAGGTTAGATCTTGATGATGGATCATCTCAGAACTCAGGTTACATCTTGATGATGGATCATCTCAGAACTCAGGTAAGATCTTGATGATGGATCATCTCAGAACTCAGGCGAGATCTTGATGATGGATCATCTCAGAACTCAGGTGAGATCTTGATGATGGATCATCTCAGAACTCAGGTTAGATCTTGATGATTATATGTACCTACATATCAAATTTCTGCTCAGAACACAGCCTCCACATTGGAAATAAATAGAACCAATCATAAAATATCACCTCATTATTATTTATGGGTGTCACTCTTAACTAACTTCAACTGAGATCTTGATGATATATGCCTATAAACCAAGTCTGATCAAAATTTAAATTGTTACAAGCAAGTATTAATGGAGGAATGATAGATACATGGCCATTCCACATGGTTACAACCTACACAATTCTGGCTAATTTCACATTCAATTAGTCATTAACGTATTAACTAAACTCACTTTCAAAGTTAAATATGTCAGGCAAATGTATTTTTAAACCAGTATAATGATACTTACGGACTTTGCACATGTTGCTATTAATGGATCCCTCATCATCAGTGGTGTAATTTGTGGGACAAAGCTGACATTTGCCAAAGTTTCCTATATTTGGATCTGTGTTATTCTTGTATAATCCTCGTGGACACTTCTTGCATTTATTTTGTGACTCAACTTCTTCTCCAGACTGACAGAAGACTGAAAAGAAATATACAAAAAATCCTTTAAAATAATTTATCAAAACAATAATATATGGGCAACAGCTTTATGTAAGCTGCATGGATACATAATTTAGAGAACTAAATTGACTAAAAAATTTGTTTAACAGATTGCATTGACTCTTGAAAAAGTTTAACTTTAAGCACTTAATCTAAAGTCATAAGCGTACTTCTTCTGTGAAAGGTACAGTGAATATTTTATGGTACATTTGATTTATATAAAAGAGATACCAAGTCATGTTCTGGCTGTTCTTGACATGCTTGAAGTAATAGTGCTTAGTTACAATGGACACATCACAAAGAGCCATATAATCAAGGTCACCCTGTGTTAGTCTCAGTGACTATGTTATCTCATACATTTTCCCAGGCATGATAAATTTCCAGTCTGATGTCATTAACAACATACTGGCATGAAACTAGTGCATAGGTGCAATAGAATGTAAACTAGTGTTTACTATTTGTTTTCAGATGATGTATTTGCTAATTTATGATATTTATTTTTGTTACTAGAATACCTAAGTTTTGGGAAATGACTGCAGTTCTGTGGTGATAAAACAACAGCTAAAAATTGGAGTACAACATTTTACTATTTGTAAAGTCAATGGCATGGATAATACAGATAATTTTGTAAGAAAAATATATTATTTACTTATATGGAAAAATGTTCATCCTGAAAACATGAGGAGTTGACATAAATATATCTCTGCCATCCCACACATCCAACCTCTGTACATAGTCAAAACAAGGGTGTAATGCTTCCAAAAACACTGCAAGTACAATCACTGAGGATGGCCATAATATCTTAGTTTTACATCAGTCCACTAAAAATGACAGAGCGGTTGCATTCACAAAATTCCCTCCTAAAACAGACCCAATTGCAAGTAAAAGATAGAATTATCTGTTATAAAAACATTCTTAATTCTAAAATTGTTATGGAAACACAGAGATCTGTCAATTTTTGCATTTTTATATCATGATCATAACATGTACCAAATTGTATAGCAACCAATAAAAAAAGAATTGCATGACAAAATGCATACATTTGTCATCTTGTTCTCAGCATTCTACCCCCCCCCCCATTAGATTTCTCTATCAGACACATGGTGACCACTTCAAACTTTCACTAAACATCCTTAATAAACATTACAAGGAATTTAACCACCAAGGGAATCTATATTTACTGTAATTCAGTCCACCAGCTTGCAATATTTTTAAATACTACATTTTGACAAGAAAAAAGTAAATTCAGCTTTAGTATGCAACCATCATTGTGACAAATGTTAACACTAATGAAATCTGACTGACACTTAAGTCAGACCTGTAAAACTACTAGCAGATATGAAAAGTCGCAAAGTTTCCATGCCCCATCTCAATGAGCACTGGACAAAAAAGTGCAGAAAAGACTGATCAGTAACCTTGACCTTAAGATAAAAACCTGACTGCGATACATTAGATGCCATCAAAATGTGAAGCATAAGTATACTGTGCTTCATCTCCGTATTATTGAACCATGACCTCAATCACGAAGATACCTAATGTAGTACATAACCTTCTAATAACAACACAGAAGTATGCCAATCTTCATCCTTAATCTCTTACCCAATGTAGTACATAACCTTCTAATAACAACACAGAAGTATACCAATCTTCATTCCTTAATCTCTTACCCAATGTAGTACATAACACACCTTCTAATGACAACACAGAAGTATACCAATCTTCATTCCTTAATCTCTTACCCAATGTAGTACATAACACACCTTCTAATGACAACACAGAAGTATGCCAATCTTCATCCTTAATCTCTTACCCAATGTAGTACATAACACACCATCTAATGACAACACAGAAGTATACCAATCTTCATTCCTTAATCTCTTACCCAATGTAGTACATAACACACCTTCTAATGACAACACAGAAGTATGCCAATCTTCATTCCTTAATCTCTTACCCAATGTAGTACATAACACACCTTCTAATGACAACACAGAAGTATACCAATCTTCATTCCTTAATCTCTTACCCAATGTAGTACATAACCTTCTAATAACAACACAGAAGTATACCAATCTTCATTCCTTAATCTCTTACCCAATGTAGTACATAACACACCTTCTAATGACAACACAGAAGTATACCAATCTTCATTCCTTAATCTCTTACCCAATGTAGTACATAACATACTTTCTAATGACAACACAGAAGTATACCAATCTTCATCCTTAATCTCTTACCCAATGTAGTACATAACACACCTTCTAATGACAACACAGAAGTATGCCAATCTTCATTCCTTAATCTCTTACCCAATGTAGTACATAACATACTTTCTAATGACAACACAGAAGTATACCAATCTTCATTCCTTAATCTCTTACCCAATGTAGTACATAACACACCTTCTAATGACAACACAGAAGTATGCCAATCTTCATCCTTAATCTCTTACCCAATGTAGTACATAACACACCTTCTAATGACAACACAGAAGTATACCAATCTTCATTCCTTAATCTCTTACCCAATGTAGTACATAACACACCTTCTAATGACAACACAGAAGTATACCAATCTTCATTCCTTAATCTCTTACCCAATGTAGTACATAACACACCATCTAATGACAACACAGAAGTATGCCAATCTTCATCCTTAATCTCTTACCCAATGTAGTACATAACCTTCTAATGACACCACAGAAGTATACCAATCTTCATTCCTTAATCTCTTACCCAATGTAGTACATAACACACCTTCTAATGACAACACAGAAGTATACCAATCTTCATTCCTTAATCTCTTACCCAATGTAGTACATAACACACCATCTAATGACAACACAGAAGTATGCCAATCTTCATCCTTAATCTCTTACCCAATGTAGTACATAACCTTCTAATGACACCACAGAAGTATACCAATCTTCATTCCTTAATCTCTTACCCAATGTAGTACATAACACACCTTCTAATGACAACACAGAAGTATACCAATCTTCATCCTTAATCTCTTACCCAATGTAGTACATAACACACCATCTAATGACAACACAGAAGTATGCCAATCTTCATCCTTAATCTCTTACCCAATGTAGTACATAACACACCATCTAATGACAACACAGAAGTATACCAATCTTCATTCCTTAATCTCTTACCCAATGTAGTACATAACACACCATCTAATGACAACACAGAAGTATGCCAATCTTCATCCTTAATCTCTTACCCAATGTAGTACATAACACACCATCTAATGACAACACAGAAGTATGCCAATCTTCATCCTTAATCTCTTACCCAATGTAGTACATAACATACTTTCTAATGACAACACAGAAGTATACCAATCTTCATTCCTTAATCTCTTACCCAATGTAGTACATAACATACTTTCTAATGACAACACAGAAGTATACCAATCTTCATCCTTAATCTCTTACCCAATGTAGTACATAACACACCTTCTAATGACAACACAGAAGTATGCCAATCTTCATTCCTTAATCTCTTACCCAATGTAGTACATAACATACTTTCTAATGACAACACAGAAGTATACCAATCTTCATTCCTTAATCTCTTACCCAATGTAGTACATAACACACCTTCTAATGACAACACAGAAGTATACCAATCTTCATTCCTTAATCTCTTACCCAATGTAGTACATAACACACCATCTAATGACAACACAGAAGTATGCCAATCTTCATCCTTAATCTCTTACCCAATGTAGTACATAACCTTCTAATGACACCACAGAAGTATACCAATCTTCATTCCTTAATCTCTTACCCAATGTAGTACATAACACACCTTCTAATGACAACACAGAAGTATACCAATCTTCATCCTTAATCTCTTACCCAATGTAGTACATAACACACCATCTAATGACAACACAGAAGTATGCCAATCTTCATCCTTAATCTCTTACCCAATGTAGTACATAACACACCATCTAATGACAACACAGAAGTATACCAATCTTCATTCCTTAATCTCTTACCCAATGTAGTACATAACACACCATCTAATGACAACACAGAAGTATGCCAATCTTCATCCTTAATCTCTTACCCAATGTAGTACATAACACACCATCTAATGACAACACAGAAGTATGCCAATCTTCATCCTTAATCTCTTACCCAATGTAGTACATAACCTTCTAATGACACCACAGAAGTATGCCAATCTTCATCCTTAATCTCTTACCCAATGTAGTACATAACACACCATCTAATGACAACACAGAAGTATACCAATCTTCATTCCTTAATCTCTTACCCAATGTAGTACATAACACACCATCTAATGACAACACAGAAGTATGCCAATCTTCATCCTTAATCTCTTACCCAATGTAGTACATAACACACCATCTAATGACAACACAGAAGTATGCCAATCTTCATCCTTAATCTCTTACCAATGTAGTACATAACACACCATCTAATGACAACACAGAAGTATGCCAATCTTCATTCCTTAATCTCTTACCCAATGTAGTACATAACACACCTTCTAATGACAACACAGAAGTATACCAATCTTCATTCCTTAATCTCTTACCCAATGTAGTACATAACACACCATCTAATGACAACACAGAAGTATGCCAATCTTCATCCTTAATCTCTTACCCAATGTAGTACATAACACACCTTCTAATGACAACACAGAAGTATGCCAATCTTCATCCTTAATCTCTTACCCAATGTAGTACATAACACACCTTCTAATGACAACACAGAAGTATACCAATCTTCATTCCTTAATCTCTTACCCAATGTAGTACATAACACACCATCTAATGACAACACAGAAGTATACCAATCTTCATTCCTTAATCTCTTACCCAATGTAGTACATAACACACCATCTAATGACAACACAGAAGTATGCCAATCTTCATCCTTAATCTCTTACCCAATGTAGTACATAACACACCTTCTAATGACAACACAGAAGTATGCCAATCTTCATCCTTAATCTCTTACCCAATGTAGTACATAACACACCATCTAATGACAACACAGAAGTATACCAATCTTCATTCCTTAATCTCTTACCCAATGTAGTACATAACCTTCTAATGACAACACAGAAGTATGCCAATCTTCATCCTTAATCTCTTACCCAATGTAGTACATAACACACCATCTAATGACAACACAGAAGTATGCCAATCTTCATCCTTAATCTCTTACCCAATGTAGTACATAACACACCATCTAATGACAACACAGAAGTATGCCAATCTTCATTCCTTAATCTCTTACCCAATGTAGTACATAACACACCATCTAATGACAACACAGAAGTATGCCAATCTTCATCCTTAATCTCTTACCCAATGTAGTACATAACCTTCTAATAACAACACAGAAGTATGCCAATCTTCATCCTTAATCTCTTACCCAATGTAGTACATAACACATCATCTAATGACAACACAGAAGTATGCCAATCTTCATTCCTTAATCTCTTACCCAATGTAGTACATAACACACCATCTAATGACAACACAGAAGTATGCCAATCTTCATCCTTAATCTCTTACCCAATGTAGTACATAACCTTCTAATAACAACACAGAAGTATGCCAATCTTCATCCTTAATCTCTTACCCAATGTAGTACATAACACACCATCTAATGACAACACAGAAGTATGCCAATCTTCATTCCTTAATCTCTTACCCAATGTAGTACATAACACATCATCTAATGACAACACAGAAGTATACCAATCTTCATCCTTAATCTCTTACCCAATGTAGTACATAACACATCATCTAATGACAACACAGAAGTATACCAATCTTCATTCCTTAATCTCTTACCCAATGTAGTACATAACACACCTTCTAATGACAACACAGAAGTATACCAATCTTCATTCCTTAATCTCTTACCCAATGTAGTACATAACACACCATCTAATGACAACACAGAAGTATGCCAATCTTCATCCTTAATCTCTTACCCAATGTAGTACATAACCTTCTAATAACAACACAGAAGTATGCCAATCTTCATCCTTAATCTCTTACCCAATGTAGTACATAACACACCATCTAATGACAACACAGAAGTATGCCAATCTTCATCCTTAATCTCTTACCCAATGTAGTACATAACCTTCTAATGACAACACAGAAGTATGCCAATCTTCATCCTTAATCTCTTACCCAATGTAGTACATAACACACCATCTAATGACAACACAGAAGTATACCAATCTTCATTCCTTAATCTCTTACCCAATGTAGTACATAACACACCATCTAATGACAACACAGAAGTATGCCAATCTTCATTCCTTAATCTCAAATGGCTTTAAACCTATAGTACAGAAATTGAAGTGTGACAGGCAAACTGATGGACAGAACTACAGATACCAGAGCTATTAGCAATGGGCGTGTCACAAAGGATTCTGTTTACTACAATTTCCTACATACAGCCTTAAAATGCAGAAGTGCTTTTGACAAATCAAAGTTAAGAGAAGATGGGGATCTATGGGCTGTAACTCCTCTAATGTTTACATTTGTGTGTGAATCCATAAAAGCTATATTTAGCTTATGTTGACCATGTTATCATGTTGGCAATTATCTCTAGTCATAATCTGCTTGAAGTCCCAAACTCTATTATCGCAACATTGTTGAGTTCAATATATCCTTTAAACACCAAGAGTAACACATGCTCAGACACAGGCTGTTTATAGGAGCCTTTTCCACATCTTTTTTTAAAAATCTTTATCAATTCAAGTGTAAGATCATTCATTAATGATCTGAAATCTGTCTGATTTTCATTCTGAACTGTTTTTGTTCTTGCACAAAAGTAATCCTTTGTGATTTTACTGTCTGGAAAACATGTACGAAATGAGCAACACTAGTAACTGAAAGAGGAAGGTTCATTTCTAATCCAATATGGCAGTTAAAGACAGGCATGGTAAACTTGATTTCAAATGAACCAATCATATTTTAGAACTCTAGTCCTGTACACATGGGATATGTTTCTATCAAAATGAAACTGAGTGCCTGTCCGACAGAGAAAATTGCAAGGAAATGTTTACTTAAAGTCTTTTATTAGAAAAACAAGGAAACCATACACCCGTCCAAGTCCAAAATATGGGGTAAAAGGGGCACTTGGCATCTATGTCAATGTAAACTTAAAAGGCCATTCAGTCAAGTTCCAGATGTTTTGTAAATGTTGGAAATGGTTCACTCAGGTAGTCATAAAACTGAATGCACTTTAAGCTGGTTTTTGACACATCTGACATGTTCTGAAAGGCATTATAAGCATCTTGATTTTTAAGACTCTACTAGGAATTGTGTACAGTGTGGTATGTCTCCCTCACTGGGAACTGATCCAAGAATCTCTCAGGAGAGTGGAATGCACAGTGTTCACAAAATAATTCATCAGATGTTTGCTGATTAAATAAGTTTCAAACAAGGGAGTAAAATAGCTGTTTCAATTATTTTTTTTAGAGTTTAATTACAAGCAACATCCATGTGAAGATACGAAGTTAATTATGGATGGCTATATCAAAATGAAGTTGAATGGGTCTTGAGCTGTGCTGGCTAAAAGCAGCATACCATGTGAAGGTATGAAGTTAATTGTCAAGGGACATAACCCTATTCAAAATGGACTTGACAAGATAAAACCACCAAAAATCATGTGCATAACTTTAGTCAAAATGGAGTTAAGAGACGGAGTAAAAAAAAAAAAGAAAACTGTTGAGTTCAAGTATGCACTACATTCCTGAGCAATGCTAGTACAATCATCTGCTTTACTCAGGATAGAGTGCAGAAAGTATCTTTAAATGGCCAATGTTCTCAAAGTAAATATATTAACTGTGGAGTGCCACAGGGCTCTATCCTTGGAACTATGTTATTCATTACATTTATCAATGGCTTGCCTCTTAAGATTGGAACTTCAATTTCTTCCACTGACCTCTATGCAGATGATACCAAAATGGTACTTGAAAATAACTTACAAGATGCTCTCAACAGACTTCAACCATGGTGCAAGGAAAACAGTATGATCACAAATACAGGATAAACAAAAGGCCTACTAGTTACACTGCAACAAAAACAAGCAAGGCTAGACAGCAACAAACTCCAGGTTCTATTTGACTATGTAAGCCTTAATATGACCTCTAATGTTAAAATTCTTGGTGTATTCAAAGATAACAATCTTACTTGATCTATTCACATTAAACATGTCTCAAAAAAGGTTAATTCTTATCTTTGGCAACTGAGGAATTGAGGAATATCAAAACATACATTCCACTTCAGTATTGGGTCATGTTTTATAAAAGTTATATTCAGCCATATCTGGACTACTGTAATGTAATTTGGGGTGATACCTCTAATTCAAACATAACAACACTTTAAAGACTCCAAAAGAGGGCTTGCCATTTAATTCTGGATCAATGTATAGACATTTTTCAGGATGCAATGAATAATATCAAGATTTTAACAATAAATGAAAGAATATTTCTTAGAAAGGACAACTGATGTATAAAGTATCCAGAAAAGCCATTCATGTCTACCTAAGCAATATCTTTCACCAAAGAGATGCTGATGGCACTCCAAATTTAAGGTCCATAAGAAGAAAAAATTACATTATACCAAGGCCAAAGAAGGAATTTTGTTTTTAAAAAAATTTTTCAATGTACTGGTCCACTGGTATGGAACAACATTCCCAGTGACATAAGGCAGGCTCCTAAGCATTTCTTCTTTTCATAATCAATGTCTTAAATGGATGAATCTTTAGACAATTTAACAGTTCTTGTACAAAAATTACCACCTGCTTTTCTCTAATTCTGCATCATATTTACAGTTGAATTTTTTAATGCAGAATTATATTTTATATATGTTTATGTGTTCAAGATGCCTGTGCATATGTTCAAGGCTTGATACTTTGACTTTTAAAATCACTTAAATATTTAGTGTCAAGCCAGACTCTTCACATCATGTTGTATATATTGTACATAACAGATAGAAGGCCTCAAGTTAGATTAATTCTGTAACTAATTGAGTTACCTTCTCTATATAGTCTTCATTATTATTATTATTATTATTATGTGGTGATTTAAAACTGATTGACAAATTGGAAAACACTTAAAAGTATGTATGTACACCAGTCTCCCTTGACAGCTGGTGGACAGATCACTCATTTACCCGCTTATACCTTGGGATCAAGTATGCATCCCATTTGTCATACTAGACAATACACCCAAAATTGACCATTATTTTGTTGAATGTGAAGAAAATTGCTACTGAAAATGAAACTTTGATATATATTGCCTGTTTTATCATCAAAAACAGTGGTTAGTTCCCAAAAAGTGTTTCAACATCAAATTCTCAACTTTTAATAACAAGTCATATACTTTCCAAAAACATTCTCAGTGCACTGTAAATAGCAACACTCACATTTTCATCAATGAAAATGTCACATATGCCTATCAGTGGCAATACTTCAATAAATAAGTTTTGTCAAGTGAAATTCTTGCTTAAGTTCTATCTTTTAGTTCAGTTTCAGTGATATCATCATCAAGGATATATGCCCACTTGTATTCAAACATCAAAAATGACAATCTACCATTACAGATATGTCTGTGAGCATTCCTGTGAGAACCTAATATGTGCTGATCATGTTTTGATCTCCAACCTGCAGATGTGTTTGTCATATTCTTACACTTAATTAAAAGCAGACCTATCATCTTTGCATCAAATCAAATTAAGAGGGTGGAATATAAAAATGTTAAGTGGCATGCAAATCCTACCTTCATAAGAACTAGTGGTCACAGTCAAATGTCAGGTCAATTGAATTCTTTTTTCATTGTTCTATTAGTAAAATAGTGATACCATAATCTCATTGCAAGTAATTGTGAAACTTCTCATTCTTGAGGAATGCTATGAGTGCATGTCTATTCAGGAATTTTAAGTTCACTACAAATTCTTGAACTTGCTTATCCATAATGAACCGTATCTGGGAAACAAAGCTTTTTATTCACCTAGCACCCATTTATTCACCAAGCACCCATTTCAAATGTTTACCTAGTTATCTTTATTGCATTTGTGAATGAGTAGGCTAATTTAAGGTAGTAATTAATTACATAACTCATCAAGAGTGAAAGCCAGGACATTGAACTCTTGAATCTTATACAGAGTGAAATATAGAATATAAGAAAAAAAAAAACCAACAATGATCAGATCTCAAACAGCATAAAATCATGAAATACATTCAGTAGGGAACACACACCATGTGAGTGAACAGTTCTTATTCTATTTGGATTACTACTTTTTCTGAACAAATGTATTGGTTTCAGACATCACTGCAGTTTAAATGGATTACATACATATGTGCAAGTTTGTTATTGTTTCTCCTTTTATCTGTTATTTTCTGCTAAAAGCATGCTGCATATAATGTGATATCACTCAGTTGCTTAAAGCATGCTGCATATAATGTGATATCACTCAGTTGCTTAAAGCATGCTGCATATAATGTGATATCACTCAGTTGCTTAAAGCATGCTGCATATAATGTGATATCACTCAGTTGCTTAAAGCATGCTGCATAAAATGAGATACCACTCAGTTGCTAAAAGCATGCTGCATAAAATGAGATATCACTCAGTTGCTTAAAGCATGCTGCATAAAATGAGATATCACTCAGTTGCTAAAAGCATGCTGCATATAATATGATATCACTCAGTTGCTAATCATCATTTGTAACTGATATTTTATTCTGAAGATGAGATATTTTATAGATAACAATGAAGACACTAGTGAGTACACTTGTTACACAGATGTTCATTTACTGAATTGCAAAATGGGTGTAAAAGTGGAAAACATGTGATTGTGAGTGTCTAATTAAAATAGAAGGAAGCTTTTAACATCAAGATGCATTGGCCTCAAGTACAACCAAAGTTTAATCATGGGTGGGTGGGTAACATTTTTTCATCAATTTAAATCCTATTAAACCTGATGCAGTTGTAGATATAAATTATGACAAGTAAGTATATTCATTAGGATGAGGTGTTTTAATGTTTTTCTTGATCTAATATGTGTTTAGCTCTTGACCATTACACACTATGCATATACTAGTCTACATAAAATGCCCTTTCTGACCAGTGCAGTCAAACTAAAAATAAACATTTGTTAGAAGTATACTTTTCATATTTATGCATGTTAGGTTACTTTTAGGTGGTCAAGTGTTTCAGCTGGTCAAGTGTTCTAAGATGATCACCTTTACAAATCACTCACAGATCTCACCTCCTTACTTTGTACAGGTGAGCTATAAATCTAACATTCAAACAAAACATTGATATCTACTATGTGATGAATCATACACATACATTCACATAAAGTAATATTGTTTGCTTTTGCTGATCTTGTAGTGTAGTTGACAGGACAAGACTTGCAACTAGTGGCAAGAAGCACATCTTGGAAGTAGCCAATGTCACATCCAACACATTTCCTGTTGTTCTCATCCCAGAAATGGCCCAGTGGACATATTACTGTAAATAAAATACAGCAATCAGAAATCAACAACTTTCCATCATTGTCTGTACATTGATTTGAAAACAATGGAATTACAAATATACTAATTTAAATCTAAGACAGAGTATTGGGAAGAATTTAATGCATGAAAAAAAGTTATATAAAATGACATTTTTAAATATACTTAAAGTCTATATTCATCTTTGCTTACAATAGTAAGCAATGACAATCAGCTGATGTCTCTATAATGACAATCAACTCATGTGCCCATTAGAGACAATCAAATAATGTACCAATTATAGACACCCAAATGATATATCTATTACAGAGAAGCAAATGATGTGCACATTATAGACAATCAAATGATGTACCCACTGCAGACAATCAACTACCCATTATGGACAATCAAATGATGTAACCATTGCAGACAATCAACTGACATGCCAATTACAATCAAATGATTTTCCCATTACAGACAAACAACTGATGTGTCCACTATAGACAATCAACTGATATGCCCACTATAGACAATTAACTGATGTGCCCATGTGCCCATTATAGACAATCAACTGATATGCCGATTACAGACTATCAACTGATATTCCCATTATAGACAATCAACTGATGTGCCCACTATAGACAATCAACTGATGCACCCATTATAGACAGTGCCAATTATGGACAATCAACTGATATGCCAATTACAGACTATGAACTGATAATCCCATTACAGACAATCAACTGATGTGCCCATTATAGACAATCAACTGATGTGCCCATTATGGACACTCAACCAATGTCCTCATCATAGACAATGAAAAGGTGTCCCCATTACTGACAATCAACCAATGTCCCCATCATAGACAATGAACTGGAGTGCCCATTATGGACAATCAAACAATGTCCCCATCATAGACAATGAACAGGTGTCCCCATTAATGACAATCAACCAACATCCCATCATAGACAATGAACTGGTGTCCCCATTATGGACAATCAACCAATGTCCCCATCATAGACGATGAACTGATGTTCCCATCACAGACAATGAGCTGGCATCTCCATTATGGACAATCAACTGATGTCCCCATCAGATACGATGAACTGGTGTCCCCATTACTGCCAATCAACCAATGTCCCCATCATATACAATGAACTGGTGTCCCCATTACTGACAATCAACTGATGTCCCCATCATAGACAATGAACTGGTGACCCATTTTGGACAATCAACCAATATCCCCATCATAGACAATGAACTTGTGTCCCCATCACAGACAATGAACTGGTGTCCCCATTATGGACAATCAACTGATGTCCCCATCACATACAATGAACTGGTGTCCCCATTACTGACAACCAACCAATGTACCCATCATAGACAATGAACTGGTGTCCCCATTACTGACAATCAACTGATGTCCCCATCATAGACAATGAACTGGTGTCCCCATTACTGACAATCAACCAATATCCCCATCATAGACAATGAACTGGTGTCCCCATTACAGACAATGAACTGGTGTCCCCATTATGGACAATCAACTGATGTCCCCATCATATACAATGAACTGGTGTCCCCATTACTGACAATCAACTGATGTCCCCATCATAGACAATGAACTGGTGCACCCATTATGGACAATCAACTGATATGTCAAAATATGCAATGTCTTATTGTGGGAGCAAAAGTTATTGAAGCAAATGAGAGAGGTCTCCAAATCCAAGACACACAAAATATTTCTGATCGGTTATGTAAGGGGCCCAGTTGGGCCTCATATATAACTCACCTGGCTGATGTAACAACTAAATGCTACATTTTGTCCCTCCATCCATGCTTTTTTAGCACATAAACATCATTTTCTCTAATATTGGAAAATTCCCAATGCCTAAACACTTTCAAGCTAGACCATTTTCTGTCAAATTTGATCTAAGTCTGTTTAAGTATATTTATAGAATAATGTATTAATTAAAGTATCACGAAGTTTAGAAATAAACACTATAGAAATAAAGAAGCCTCTAATCATAAACCACAGTGAAACTTGGATCAAAATCTGTCAAGTGCTTTTGAAGAAATGAGCTCTGGTTTATTTTCAGAGGAAATAACTCATCACAAACTTATTACCTTTTCCTAATGATGACATCACAGACGAAAATAACAATTTAAAATAAATTAAATTTTCTTTAACTACTTCATACCTTTCTTTTTTTATTTTCAGGAAAATACTTATAAATACACATATCTCCAGATAAATACATGTATGAATGAAAAAGAAAAAATATTGTAATTAGTGAAAAAAATTGTTTAAATATAAATTTGACGTTTCTGGAAAAATGGACTGGAAAAATCTCCAGTTGCAAAATATTCTTAGCGCAACATTCCTCAACATGTTTAGTGACATATGAATAAAGTTAACCAGGTATAATATTGAAATTTGAAGACATTTTTATTTATCTGAATCAATTTGACATAAATGTTCAGTGTTGCTCAAATTATCCATATACATGTAGATATGTGCAGCACCATCTTCCATATCTTTTCTATTTAAAACTTGCCAACTATTACATGTAGTATGCATTATAAGAGATCATAACAAATTTAAACTTTTTACCTCTACTATGGCATCAATAAATCAATGAATATTAATGAAATAGACAAAAGTTATCTTTTCTGAAATGCTTAACAATGAAATATCTTGAGAAGTTCTTAACTGATTTTGATGCAATTTTTGATTTTCTTTATGTTTTAATGTGATCTTAATTTGTGTTATACTTATTTCTAAACTCATTTTCACTTTAAAGGTTTTACTTTGTTTTTTTTGCAAATGTAATAGGAATCACATTTCAGGGAAGATTTGCATCATTTATATAAATTCTCCTTATGGCAGAAATCCTTCTGTCAAACTTGGTCAAATTTTTGCTGAGTAGTTTTTGAAAAGGATTTTCCACTCTTAGTGACAAAAGCCAGATGGATGGCTGACAGGCTTTATTTCAATAATTCTGGTCACCAAAATATGTCAAGCAGTTTTTCAGGTGATGTAGTTTAATATCTCTTTCTATTATTAGCAACTGTGGCCATATTTTATGGTGTATCATTGTGACATCAGTTTCGGAGCATCATGTGTTTCTGAGTGGACATTTTATCTTGTTGATATCATGTGATAACATGTAACTGATGATGCAATTTTCAGAAATTTTCTCGACAGTTAAGTCATGCTTTGCTACAAGTAAATAAAATGCTTCCAGTCTAAATCCCATAAAATGTGTATGCTCAAAATGATTAGCAATGACCAAAACAATGTAACACTGCCTAATACACTTTTATACCTTTAGTTTTCAATAATGTCAATGAATTGAAACCCTTAATTTTTTTCTTGTTGAATACAATCAGGTGACTTCTATCTCTGTCCACTTTGCATTTTGTTTTCCTATTGAAGCCCATTAATGAAATGATTATAATTTTGCTGCTGAATTTAAGGACATTTTCTTTTTTCATTCTTTCCTTATTTCCAGTACTGAATAAAAACAGTAACCTGAGACATTGAAATCAACATAATGTTTTAAAAAGATATATGGTTATATTTTGGTACACTAACATTTATGTAATTTTGGAAATAAAACAGTAATAAATGTTTCTAAGCCTGTCATAAATGTGTCACTTGCCATTAGCATGATTTTCAGAATGGTAGAAAGCTGCACTGCTATTGTGACCAAGAAGCCTTCACAAAAGCATACATAGATGCTAAGTAGAAAAAAAGATTATTTATTTTATATTCGCCATTGTTGCCATATTTATTTTCTCAACTCTATGATGGTGGTGACTGGCACTGTGATCAACTGCTCTGAAACAGCTGATGTTCTAAACACAAAAGGCAATTCGTGGTACTCAAAAATAAACTGTCACAAAACAAATGTTTGCAGTCATGAATAGTTTTAAGTTTTGAATTTTGGTATGATGATGATTCAAAGTGTAAATTAACTTTTAATAAAACTTTACGTTGTTTACTAATTATTCTGTGATTTGTTCTTAAGGGCTCTGAAACCGATACCATGAGGATATCAACATCATTTTTATAAAACTGAAAGATCTTATACCAGAATGCATTTATTAAAATTTGGTCAAATATTATTTGGTACATTTTGTAAAGAAGTACTGTAAAAGATTTTATCAATTTTAGAAATAGTGACCATATTTCATGATGGATCAGGTATAGAAAGCCATCTGTGTCAAGATGACTTTCATTTTTATGTACTTGGTCAAATTCAGATGAGGAGTTTCTGAGAAGTTGTTTACTGCCAGATGAGCTAAAATGAAGATAATTATTTAGAGAAATGAATCAACTCATGATTAAAACATCAAACAGACATCAGTTTAAACTGAGTATAAAAAAGGGCAGAATCATTGCAAGATATACTGGGGAAATTTACTGCCATAGGACTAGGATGACAAATACTTCAGCTTGTTTATAATTTACTATTTATATTTAAAGTAAAATTGTTATTTCAAAAACAGGCTCTAAAAATCGTAGTTGAAAAAAGGGTTGCAGCTAGGTTTGCCCAAAATTGGGGTATATGGTAAGAAACCTTTAAAATAAAAATAAATAATAAGTAGTCCTGAAATGAATATTTGGATATTGAAAATAAGAATACTTTTAGGTGAAAAGTAAAATAAGAAATCAGTATTTGAATATTTGTTGTATCAGTTATGTATGAATAAGACCACTTATAATGCACTTATAGAGATACACAAACTTTGATATCCCCTGCACTCCCCAACAAGACATAGTGTCATTTAGTGACCATACTTTGTACACATACACATACTGTGGACCTACAAAGCTGGGGACCCAACAACAGCATGGACAATGGATGCAGCAAACTTTGTCAATCCCTAAATTTATCATGTTTAATCTGATAAATGGTTTAAAACACTAACACCAGGCTATGTAGGTAAACATTATCTATAGAAAGAGTGATTACATTGATGGAGAATTTAAATGATGAAAACAGACACTGAGTTGAAAGGTCCCCTCAATGGACTTGATCTAACTACATCAATATAATTATGTTGTAGTTTAGTATATTCCTGATCCTAGATTTAACAGCTGAAAAAGGTTTTAATTGGTTGACTCTATATGATGGTTAATGAGTCATCAAATGCCATTTGTTGTTTGAATCTTTGAAAGTTTGAAATTGTTCACAAATAATTTATTGTTATGTTTGTATTTCTTTTACACAATATCTCTTTAGTGATCAAATGAAGATAAGTGGAACTTCTAAACAATATTCTTGGCTTTTGACCAATAAATGTTACTTATATATCAATGTAAAATTATCCATGTCCAGTCTTCTTGTTTTGTTATTGATTTGTTGATTAGAATTATTATCAAGTTTAGTAATTTAAAAATCTCATTCAGTTGTTTAAAATTATTTTTAATTATTATGGTAAAATTATCTGGTTAAACTCACCTTCTGAATGTTATGAGGAAAGAAATGTAGGACAAACTTAAAATACATAGCTTTAACCTTGACCTTCAAGACAGAACCTCTTTATTGTACTTGACACACCTGCTAATGATCATGTAAAAATATAAGGAAGCAACAAAACAATTTTGTGGAACATGTTTCTGTCAGAGTTATAAAAAAACTGGTGGTGACTGCATCAAGAGGTCAAAACAATCAGGCGATGAAATTCTGGTCAATAAAAAATAAAAAATAATACTGTAAAAATGTCTGGTCTTGAAGCAAACCTTCATGGTTATGGTGTACTTACTAATGTAACAATCTGCTGCAGAGGTGCTTCCATTTCCCAGGGTTGTGTTTTCTGCTGGACATGGCTGGCAATTGTCATGTACACCACGAGTACGATATTTACCTCTTGCACACTTCCTACAGGGGGCATCACTTCCAGTGGCAGGTTCTTCGCCAGACAAACAGTCATCTTGAATTAGAAATATACACACAATCATGATTTTTGTTCCGCAAGGAATGAGACTACTGTAAGGGTTAAGGGATAATGTAAGAAAGGTCTGTTTTATCTGGTATTCACCAAAATACATATAACATAAATCAGTTAATAAGACAATCAGGTTGAAATTGCTGATATGTGAATGTCTTCAGATTTAGCATGGAAATTAACACAAGCATAATGCAAAGAAACATTTCAAATGTATGGTTTATTTCTGTAAAATCTAGATGATGAGCATATGCTGGGGTTTCCCTATTTTCATGGGGTTCCAATTTTCATTAATTTTATGCCTGCTTTAATTTTCAAGCCCCAATTAAAAATGAGTCATGAATTTAAAGTCCCAATTAAAAATTAGACAATTTTAAAGTCCCAATTAAAAGCAAGTCCCACTTAAAAATGAGCCACAAATTTAAGGTGCCAATTAAAAATGAGCCATATTGCTTAGTTATTGATAATTGAAGTATTTTTTATCAGTTAAAAATATATTTTCTGACCTACTATGACAAAAGAAAAAAGAATTATAAGCATTTTATGTTATTTCAATGCAAATATAAGTATGCAACAGCTAGGTGTCTGTTCCACTTGCTACCTTAAAATGAAATAAGAATAACAGCTGTAATACCAAGCATGAATGAAAGAAAAATTAATAATGAAAATTATATTTAATATTTATTTACATTGATCCCTCATACAAGTGAAACTGCTGTCAAAAATGCTTGTTTGTCAAAACTGCACTTTATTCTGTGCATTTTTTTGATTTAAACACAGTCATCATACATCTTATAAAATTAATCAACATAGATAAATGTAAACTTCTGATTACAGTGAGTAAATGTTCCAGTTAAAACTGAAACCTTCCTGAAAGCAGATCTCATTTTATTGAAGCATTTTAATACACAGAAACAACATGACTGTGGGAGGCTATAACTATTTCTTGAAGCACCAGTGGGTAATCAAACACTATGTACATTGTATATACATTGGAAATAGCACATTATTAAAACTCACACATCATGATTTTTAAATAAAACAAGGGAGAAAACATCATGCCAATCAAGTCTCCTGGTACACAAACATTTGCCATATAAATAAAGTCCAGCTTTCCTCCACTACACATAAGAATTCTTTTGCAGCCCTTGTATTATATCTACTTTCCACAGAAATCCCAGTACTGTCAACAGTATTGGAAGCATGATAATGCAAAATCTTGATTTTATGAAAGATTTTGAGAAATGTCAGACCCTATTTTCACTTCAAAATGTCTTAATCAAATTAAACTTTTTGAAAATCTTATTGCTTAGCTGGTAAAAATTATCTACCAAACGTTTGGTAGGCATCAGGGATTACAATAAAGTTATAAAATCCTGAATTTTCCTTGAAGGAGTAATGACTTGTCTCTATGGAAATCTTGAGGTTTCCATTATCTTTCCACTATCTCTACCCCTTACAAAAGTACTTATATTGTATAAGTTGTCCTGAGCAGGACAAGTAAATATCTCAATTTGGTGATAAACTTTTAGAATTTCAGTGAAACAAGGACGTGACTATGATATTTGACACACCATCTCATTAGGATGTATAGCTGGGCAAAGTTGCATGAAAATCTCTCCAACCTTTTCCAAAGGGATGGCCCAGACAATAGAAGGAAAATGCCATAGCATAATAGGTCCTGACTTGAGACAGGTGAATAAATAGTCATGTTTATCACATAATTGAGTGAAATGATTTTAAATTTAGCTTTTAAAAAAATATAAAATATGCCTTTACATGCCCTATAAATAACTTGCATGTATTTTCCATACAAACTAATTACAGAATGTGTTCATTACCCATATGTTACAGTATTTTCCATACAATATAATTATAGAATGTGTTCAATTACCCATATGTTACAGTATTTTCTATACAAACTAATGACAGAACATGTTCATTACTCATGTGTTACAGTATTTTCTATACAAACTAATGACAGAACATGTTCATTACTCATGTGTTACAGTATTTTTCATACAAACTAATTATAGAACATGTTCATTATCCATATGTTACAGTATTTTCCATACAAACTAATTATAGAACATGTTCATTACCCATATGTTACAGTATTTTCCATACAAACTAATGACAGAACATGTTCATTACTCATGTGTTACAGTATTTTCCATACAAACTAATTATAGAACATGTTCATTACCCATATGTTACAGTATTTTCCATACAAACTAATTATAGAACGTGTTCATTACCCATATGTTACAGTATTTTCCATACAAACTAATTATAGAACGTGTTCATTACCCATGTGCTATCGTATTTTCCATACAAACTAATTATAGAACGTGTTCATTACCCATGTGTTATCGTATTTTCCATACAAACTAATTATAGAACATGTTCATTACCCATATGTTACAGTATTTTCCACACAAACTAATTATAGAACGTGTTCATTACCCATATGTTACAGTATTTTCCATACAAACTAATTATAGAATGTGTTCATTACCCATGTGTTACACATTTTCCATACAAACTAATCATAGAACGTGTTCATTACTCATGTGTTACAGTATTTTCCATACAAACTAATTATAGAACATGTTCATCACCCATGTGTTACACATTTTCCATACAAACTAATCATAGAACGTGTTCATCACCAATGTGTTACAGTATTTTCCATACAAACTAATTATAGAATGTGTTCATTACCCATGTGTTACAGTATTTTCCATACAAACTAATTATAGAACATGTTCATTACCCATGTGTTACACATTTTCCATACAAACTAATTATAGAACGTGTTCATCACCAATGTGTTACAGTATTTTCCATACAAACTAATTATAGAATGTGTTCATTACCCATGTGTTACACATTTTCCATACAAACTATTATTGAACGTGTTCATCACCCATGTGTTACAGTATTTTCCATACAAACTAATTATAGAACATGTTCATTACCCATGTGTTACAGTATTTTCCATACAAACTAATTATAGAATGTGTTCATTACCCATGTGTTACACATTTTCCATACAAACTAATTATAGAACGTGTTCATCACCCATGTGTTACAGTATTTTCCATACAAACTAATTTTAGAATGTGTTTATTACCCATGTGTTATAGTATTTCATTATGTCATTTTCATCTCAGCTAAGTTTTGATACCTGATGTTAATGAGGCAAATTAAGTGGTATGACAATACATTTTTCACTTTCACACAAGTAGGTAGATAATATGTAATAAAATACAAGAAAAATCAAATTAAGAATAATCATCAATGTACCAGTTTTAAAGCTAATTATTGCAATGTGATTTAAAGTCATTTGACTTTTACCAGACAGTGTGAAGTTGTTTTTATTCCATTCTATTAATATCATCTGGCTTACCAGACAGTATGAAGTTGTTTTTATTCCATTCTATTAACGTCATTTGACTTACCTAACAGTATGAATTTTTATTTCTATTCTATTAATATAATTTTACTTACCAGACAGTATAAAGATGTTTTTATTATATTCTATTAATGTCATCTGGCTTACCAGACAGTGTGAAGTTGTTTTGATTCCGTTCTATTAATGTCATTTGACTTACCTGACAGTATGAATTTTTATTTCTATTCTATTAATATAATTTTACTTACCAGACAGTATGAAGTTGTTTTTTTTCTATTCTATTAATGTCATCTGACTTACCAGACAGTATGAAGTTGTTTTTATTCTATTCTATTAATGTCATTTGACTTATCATACAGTATGAAATTGTTTTTATTCTACCAGACCAAAGTGGTTTTTATTCTATTCCACTGCTGTAATGTTATTTGTTATTGAAGAATAACTGCAGAAGGCGTTCTATACTATTAATTAAATACAAGACATCAACACAGTTTGGAAGTGGAGTAAAGACTGCCCTGAAAGTATATTTCCCATGGAATATAAACCCTAGTGAATATACAACATAAACCAGCTGTTGGTGTGATATTTCACAGCTGCTTAGATTAAGGCTTACATTACAACTGCCAACAGAGTTTAATACATGGGAATCATATAAAATAAATCTTAATTAAAAAGGATAAATTATGAAATATTTAGCTAATTAGTTTGTAGAACACTAGCAACTTAACTGACAATAACAATATTTAGAAACATTATGGTATATATCTTATGGACATTATGGTATATATCTTATAGACATTATGGTATATATCTTATGGACATTATGGTATATACCTTATGGACATTATGGTATATATCTTATGGACAGTTACATATCTTACAGAATGGAAGAGCATACTGAACCCAATGAAGTGATATCATCAATTTAAGCATGACAGTTTAACTCTTACCAAAAATAATTATATGATTAAATTTAAAACACTGTCACCCCTAAAATAAGTAACATTAAGCTTGCAGGATACCAATGTATACTCGTGATATTTCTTCTTGAATACTATAGCATTTCCTACATAATTTACATGCAGTGGAAGTTTTTTTTGACATAACTGAACAGAGTATTGGAGTACATGAAGCTTTTCTCAAATAGGTATGTTCTTGGTCTTGGTGGATGAAGATTTCAATGTGGTATTGATCTCATCTGGTAAAGTGTTGAATAAATCTTGAAGATACTATGGTGTAACTCCATGTAGATATTTGATGTACAAGAACTGCTCTGAAAATCAATTCTTTCATACAGTGTAAGCAATTTTAATTTTCTAATAATTTTGATGACTAATCAATAGCTGCTCCTTTCTGAAGTTTATCAATCCTGTCCAGCTGAGATCAGAAGGGTTTTCCCCCAAAACTTTTTTGTGTCACCTATCACTCTCCTCACTTACTGAAATCTCCTGGAAATCCAAAATTATTAATAAAGAAATTCAGTAGCAAAACATTTTCCATCTTTTATTTCACATCTTGATTTGCATGTATATTTCCAGTAATGACTTCCTGTGATCACATGACTGTGTGCTGACTTACCCTTAAACATATCACTTTAACTGATAATTTGACAGACAATAACCTAAAATTAATAACTGGATTAAACTATGTGTGATTTGTAGCAATTCAGACAGGATTAAAGACATTAATGGATTATGACTGGATTACTCAAGCTGCATAAATCAATTGACTTTACTTTGGTTGAGATGGATTATACTATGTGTAATCAGATGTAATCTGAAAAGGATTAAAGACTTTGATTATGGTTGGATTATTGTTATTAAAGTACTTCAGTGGCATAAATCAGGTTGATTTGGTATTGATATTGAAGCAGGTTTTATCTCCAAATGCTAAATATTACAATACTACATTTTTGATATTCAATACAGAATAGTTCTTTAATATACATAACAGATTCCAGCCCTAAGCAAATGCGATTCAACAATGAAATAAAACAGTAATCTCAGTGCTTTCTAAGAGACATGAAAAAGCATTCTGCCATTCCTGTTGAGACAATTTGAAGGAGAACTACAGCACCTAGATAGTACCAATTTTGAAAAATTCTGGCAGGCAGTCAGCAACCTGAAAGGCTGGGAAGAATATAAGCTTATTGGTGGACAATGTAGACTTGTACTAACATTGCCTAATTCCAACACAGATACTGAAAGGACATTATTTATTCTGAGGAAAATTCAGGATGACACCAGAGGAAACCTGATCCAGTACCAACACATAGTGTGTTAAGTGTTGAGATGAACAGGGATGAGGACATGCAATTCAGACAATGATTTACTAAGGCTAAAAATGGCTGTGCAGCATACAAGGACACAATGAAAGGCAATAAGTTGAAGAACTGATGTGTTGAAATGATGTGCATATTGTAACACAGAGAAAAGAAATTTGTTCAGAAGTTGTCCTTTTTGTCCATTTTGCCTACTAAAAATCAGGTCTGTGAAAATCCTTTTTATTTAAGTCAAAATCCTGATCAAAGTTTGTTAATCTCTGGATATGTCCTAATCAAACCTCTCTGTTCTGTCACATGTCAATATGGTAATTGCATTGTAAATTATTATCTACTAATAAACCTACAAGCTATTTTCATTATTAATGTTTCAAAGTGACAATTATTTATTGTGACAGTTAATTTTTGGGTTGCCTAATTTATGTAATTCTGATTAGTATTTTGGCTTAAACTATCCAAATAGGGGCAATAAATTAAAACTTGGTTGTTGTCATGGACATCAATGCTAGGTCTGTGATTGCCATCTATGACAACCATCATGCTAGGTCTGTGATTGCCATCAATGACATCCATCATGCTAGGTCTTTGATTGCCATCAATGACAACCATCACACTAGGTCTGTGATTGACATCTACAAAAACCATCATGCAAAGGCTGTGTCTGACAGCATTATGGATGGATTAATATCCACCAGACATTTAGATTTTCTGAAATCTGCAATGCCTGTATTTAAGTCCACAAGTACACTGTTTCCAGAAATGCAAGATAATACCATTCTTTCTTTTAACTGGCTAGTGTTGAAACCATCTCTGATCATCTTCTGTAATAACAATATTTTCAAAGTGACATTTATTGTGATAATTAATTTTTGGGTTGCCTAATTTATGTAATTCTGATTAGTAGTTTGGCTTAAACTATCCAATATGGGGCAATAAATTAAAACTTGGTTGTTGTCATGGACATCACTGCTAGGTCTGTGACTGACAGTAATGACAACCATCATGCTTGGTCTGTGACTGAAAATAATGACAACCATCATGCTTGGTCTGTGACATTAATGACAACCATCATGCTTGGTCTGTGATTGACAATAATGACAACCATCATGCTTGGTCTGTGATTGACAATAATGACAACCATCATGCTAGGTCTGTGATTGGCAGCAACGAAAACCATCAAGCTAGGTCTGTGATTGGCATCAATGAAAACTATCAAGCTAGGTCTGTGATTGACATTAATGACAACCATCACACTAGGTATGTGATTGACATCTATAAAAACCACCATGCAAAGGCTGTGACTGACAGCAGCATGGATGGATTAATATCCACCACATACATAGATTTTCTGAAATCTGCAATGCATGTATTTAAGTCCACAAGTACACTGTTTCCAGGAATGCAAGATAATACCATTCTTTCTTTTAACTGGCTAGTGTTGAAATCATTTCTGATCATCTTCTGTAATAACAATATTTTCAAAATAGATGCTGTGGTCGATGTAATGGATGTCTAATCTCCACTAGTTTCATTTAGGATCAACAAGATATCATCAGAAGTCTTCTGGTGGAAACCTCATATTGATATAATTATACATTTTATGGAGTAATGATAACAAGATTTTACAGATGGCTGCAATGGTGGCCAAATTAGATATCACATTGACATCATTTTCATTTAGGACCAAGTAGACATTACAAAATGCTTTTGGGTCGAAGCACAACATAAATATGACCTACCATTTTGAAGAAGTAGCAATAACAAAATTGTCAAGATGGTCATTGTGGCAGCTACAGTGGAAATCAAATCAGCACCATTTTCATTTACAATCAACTGGACATCATAAGAAGTCTTTCTGTTAAAACCTGATGCTAATACTACCATTCATTAGTGATAAAAAAAAATATGGTTGTCTGACTGACACCATTTTCATTTAGGACCAGCCAAACATAATAAGAAGCCATTCAGGAAAACCCCCATGCTGATAACAACTATACATTCAGGAGTATCAATAACAAGATTTTCAAGCTAATTGCTTACTGAGGTGTCATATGGGATCTGCAAATAGCACCATTTTTATTTAGGACTAGGAAGACAGTACAGGATATCTTCTGTTGAAAGCTTCATGACAATATTACTATTCATTCAACAGGTGTAGCGATAACAAGATGACTGTGGTGGCCATATTGAATATCAGATTGGTGCCATTTTTATCTAGAACTTACTCAGCATGGTCAACAGGGTTAATGTGTTCTCAAAGTTTCATGGCAATCCTCCAAGTACTTAAGGAGTAATAGCAATAGCAAACTTGTACTAATAATAATAATAATGACTTTATTTAAAGAGGGTAATACAGTTAGCTAAGAACTAATCTCCCCTAAGGCCCTCTGTTCATTAAAGTTGTTTTATATCACTGGTTCTTTTAACTTTGTGGTAATGTTGTTGAAAAACTCATTGAAAACGTTTGCAATATCAGTGTCATCAGTGACTATGGTGTCATTTATAAGAAGCGAGTGAATTTTATTTGTCTGATCTTTGTGTGTTCCTCCAGTGAGTTAATTGAAGACTTTCCAAACGGAGTTTTTGTTGCTCTTTTTGTTTTCGAGCAATGATTGATAATAAGTTTTTTTAGCTTTTTGGAAAACAAATGATGTATTATGGACAATAGACTATCTCAATGGAATGACTGTTAAAGGAAACAAAATCAAACTTCTAATGCCACTAATTGATTCAGTTGCATAAAAATCAAATTATTAATTGGCACATACAACCTTTAACCTGTAAATACAAAATCTACTGGTATTCCTGAAATATAATAAGATTTTCAAGCTGATTCATTGCTGAGGTGGTCATATTGGATCTGCAAATAGCACCATTTTTAGTTAGGATTAACAAGACAGTGTAGAATATCTTCTGTTGAAAGCTTCATGACAATATTACTATTCATTCATCAGGTGTAGCGATAACAAGATAACTGTGGTGGCCATATTGAATATCAGATTGGTGCCATTTTTATCTAGAACTTACTCAACATGGTCAACAGGGTTAATGTGTTCTTAAAGTTTCATGGCAATCCTCCAAGTACTTTAGGAGTGATAGTAATAACAAACTTGTAATAATGGATGGATGGACAACAAATTATGTATTATGGACAGTTGGCCATCCTAATGAGATGACTGTTAGAGGAAACAAAATCAAACTTCTAATGCCACTAATTGATTCATGTTGCACAAATATCAAATTATTAACACAAAAAAAGTTGAACCTGTAAATACAAAAACTATTCCTGAAACTGGTCCCATCTCAAGAGTTGCAATGAAAATTCTAAAACCATTATATCTATCTAAAGACTAGCAGGAGTCATATCCCAAAATTCAAAATCATGCTATCAGCTAGATCATTAACAAACAAGCATTTGAAGTTAATTTTTTTGTCATGCTCTTATCTTTCCGGCATCAACTTACATGGTCATTTTCTATAGGTTGGAAGTGTTTAGCTCCATTGTATCTGTTCTCTTTCATGAAACTACTCCCATCTGTACCAATGGTTTTTCCACAAAAAACATTTCCTGTTCTGGAATGTGGGTCTTTATCATGCTAATGTTTATATGGATACATCAGCTTCTATGGTAACAGCCACAGTTGTTTGAATATGTATACCTTATTCCTGTATGCCATTTATAAACTCAAAAATGATGTTCAATGCTTTTCAAAATCTGAAAGTTTGACGTTGATTATCTATGTATACCCAAATGTCTAAAAGTAATTTAGGGGTCAGAAAATTGGTTTTTTACTATGATTCCCTACAGTTTTCGAGAATTTAGTATTCTTTCATAATATGGAGTAGTGTTCCTTTAAATAATGTTTTAACAAAAATTATACCAACTGCAATATTCTACTCACTCTGACACATTACTGAGGAATTTGCCCCTTCATCAGCTGTAACCTTTTGGAATGGACAGGGCTTGCAGAATGACTGACCTTCTTCATCCTGGTAAAAGTGTCGTGGACATTTCTGACAGGAATCCATCAATGTAGTTGTATTGTATTTGTAATATTGACCTTTAGGGCACACAGCTGCAGGAATATAAAGTGTAAAAATAATACATGTGACTGCCCTCACAGGAACATCTAAGGTAAACATATTGTACATTTCCTCACTTTGTGGGTAATATACTAGTTGCATCAAATACAATGAAACCTCTCTTGGCCAAAAACAAACAAGACCAAATTATAGCCATCAGCAAAGGCAGCCATGTTTTAGTCTATGTCCAAAAGATGCTAGAAAATATTAGGAGAAATAAGAAGCTTATTAATTAGCATGATGTATAATACTGCTACCTATCAATGAAATCAAATGTGGTCTGGTCACAACATTTGCATAATCTGGTATTCATTTCATTGTTGTAATTATAAATTTTATTTTTAAGGTTGAAAAAGTTCTTGGGTCAGCATCCAGAAAATTGGATGATCCATATATCTGGGTTAATGGTGATAATTAAATCTGCAAGTGTTTCCAGGCAAAAGCATATTGTGTTCTTGTTTCAATTTATTAAAAGCTAAAAGTACAGAATATGAATTATAAAATTGTTGACAACATGTAACACTATATATATCACACAAAAGTAATTACCATTTACTTTAACACGTCTTTAGTACCATATATATTTTTTTATAAGTTGAGACCATCTACAAAATGCACAGACCCATATCTATCATTGCATAATGCACTGGCAGATCTGGGTCTGTGCAGTTTTTTAAGGCTAATCAGTAGAACAAAAACATAGACCTTGATATGCAGGCATATCATGCTATGGCAGATCAGGACCTTTCTTATTTGCATTTTGACTCGACTTATAAGGGAGTATATATGGTATTACAAATACCAAATTCTATTGCAATACATTAGTAGCACATGCATGCCCAGATATCTCTTCTTAAATAATGTAAAATTTTCTTTGAAAATGACATCCTAGATCAACAGATGGATGGATATTATTAGCACAAAACTTAGTTGATTTTGTTTGGGGGGGGAGCCTAATTACAGGGAAAACAACTAATAAACACACGGACTGATGGAAATGACAATCATAATATATTCCCAAAATACACAGACAAACTTGCTAATTTCAGAGAAGTAAATGAAGACAGGTGACACTCACTATACATAAATTCAATTTACCTGCTTTCATTTTAATGCCATTTATAATGATGAAATAAAATTTAATTTGTGTGATTGTCATGACTGGTGCCATGTACTGTGTGATTCACATGTAGCTCACTAATGTTTTATATGTATCAATTTGTTTAAAAATTACAAATATATAATCATTATTTCAAAACTCTAAGGTATAATTTTCCCAAGAACTTTCTTAATTTTCAGGTATCCTATTTCAAAATTACTTTCAATTTATGCTAATTTTGATTTATACAATAACCTTAACAATGCGTGTATGGCATAAATTCAGTGTCACCTGTATGCAAATATACACAGAAGACACTTACCAATACAGTCTGTTGCTGCTGTGGAACCAATAGTACTAGTTGTCTGGGATGAATTACATGGGAGACAACTCTCTTTACCTTGAAGCTGCTGGTATGTTCCAATAGGACAGAATTCACAAAAGCCTGTCTGATTGTTGTAAAACATCCCCTTCCCACAGTCAACTGAAAACAAGAATCACAATTTCATACATTTTTTGGAAATGTATGGTTTAAAGTAATGTTTGTATATACCTTGCACAAAGATCTAAAAATTTAAAGCAAATTCATGTATAAAAAAGTTGGACAAAATGAGTAAAATATTTTCTGTTATAATATGTACTCTGTACACCCCAAAATGTCCATTATGAAGTGGTTACCATCTTCCCATGGTCAACAGCTAGACATTTCCATCTTCCCATGGTCAACAACTAGACATTTCCTGACCAAATAATCATTTATTATGGCTTTATGTGTAGCTTAAATCAAAATTAGAAACAAAAATACAATGGAGTTATTGGACAGTTACACTGATTGATTCACTCCATTACAAAAATACAATGGAGAGATTAGTTATTGGACAGTTGCACTGATTGATTCACTCCATTATGATGAATATAAATATGACAGGACATGTTTTCACATCAATGCATATGGCACTTCTTTCCCCCAAAACAAAAGCTTCATTTGCATAGAGAGAGTGGCTGCAACCAAGAAATAACAATCTGTTACTGTCATTCATTTATACATGGTATTTAATATACAGTGTCACCCCACTGTAACACGGTAGTTGGGAGCCATAGAACCCGACCGCATTATGTACCGAACCATGTTATATGCAACCAAGTCAGTAAGCTGAAGAAAATGTACCCCCAACAAATTGGGGGGGGGGGGTAATAAATGCAGGCAGGAAAATACGTGCTTCGTCGGCACAGTTACCATCTTAAATTGATGCATATTAAATAAGAAATACACCTGTAGTGAAAACAGAGAAGACATAATATAATAGTTTACTTTATTTAGAGAACCATGAATTGGTACATATACGTGAATCCTGTTTATATATAAATGTCTAATGTATAGCATGAATAGAGTATCAATACCATGTACTCACCTGCGAATCTCATCATATACATTTAATCCACAGTACAAGTGATTCCATTGAAAATATGCACACACACACACACAGCTTTAAAATATTCATTAATTTTGTTACAGGTCATATTAGTCTGAATTCAGTAGAAAAACACAGCACAATCATGTAACGAATGAAGAAGCACATTTACTTTAAAGTAAGTTCCAAGTCAGTAAAGGTTAGTTGGCATTTTAAGCCGCCGTTTGTAGCGTTTGTAAGCATAAATGTTTTCCCTACAAAAAGGAAACTTTTACAGCACAGTTAACGTGTTCCAGTCACGTTGGAAGATGCAAAAATCCACCAGATTCCATCACTTTTATTTAAGTTTGGTACTGACTTCCTTTGAAGAAAAGTTCTTTGCTGTTATTGAAAGATTGTAGTCAGCTTTCTTTGATGAAGGGTGCATGCACTATTAAAGTCACTGCTAAAGGACAGCTTTGGAGAACCAAATGAATGCCCATTTCTTATTATGGCGGCAACATCAAATAATTGCATTGCATGATTAAGACTGTATTTTTTCCATTTGCTGAGTATGTTTTCATAACAGTCGGTGCTTCAAAGATAATCTGTTTCCTTTGAAATTTCAGCAAACTATTTTATCTGGGTACATTTTTAAAAAGGAATTGGCCATTGTTTATACTATTCAAGTTACTGTCCCTCCATGCCTACTGAATAAACCAATAAGTAAGATGTATTTTTTTTTCTTTGTTTTTTAACATTTGTGGTAGCAGTGTGATGCTGCCTTCCATGCGTGGGTCTGAAAATTAAGACAAAGGGTCAACGGACCATAGAGACGCAGGTGTTCTGATGACAGAGATTATTACAGAAAACGTGAGTGTCTGAAGGATTTAATTCTGAGTGAAAAGAATAGGAATTTTTCTTACCATCCACATACAAATATCAGTCTTTGTAAATATATTAATGACAAGTGAGCAGCCTACAATGCGATGAAAGATAGATTATGAGACAATGCCTCATCCGGTTGATCTCCTTTACCAGAAATGTCAACAACAAAAAAGCGCATATTTCACAACATACAAACCTCATACTAGATGTCAAGATAAGAGGATTATGATATAACAATGCACTGTTTAGATGGTTTGTCAGTATGGACAAAGAATTTGTTTATGTAACAATAGATAAATCTCAGTGCATTTTATATCCAGTTTGCAACTTCCTTTCATGGGGCCTCTGAATTTCTGCACTCCAAACCAATGGTTGTATATAAAAGTTTAAACAGCCAACAATGTCACCAATAAATAAAAAAGCCACATGATATGTTTTGCCACCAATAAGGAAAAACAATCCAAATTTGTGACATTGTAGAAGACCTATGCGATCCCAGAATAAACTTTTTATGCATTTTTTTTTCCTGCTTACTTTTAAGAAGAAAAAAATACTTTTCCGTGTATGAGAAAAATACATACAAAATTTCAGGAGCCAAGCCATGATTATTTTGTATTATTCATACGCAATTTCTTTGTCAAAATGATAAGCAACTTTTTACATTTCTTTCGTACTTTTTAAGATTTTTTTTGTGTACACAAGAAAAATATATGTATATGAAATTTCGGGAACCACACCACTACTGCGCTATATCCGAATTTGCATCATAACGGAGCGCGCTATAGCGGGGTCACACTGTACCAGCAAACATAGGCTGTAATCTGATTAAAATCAGATCCCCACTGTCCTACGTGAAGATCTGACAGCAACTTCTTAGCAGCTTATGTTCTGGTAACATTTGAATTAGCCAATGGAAATGCAGCTTTCAGAAATTTGAAAGTCAATCAAATCATTTGGCACACATTGATGCTCTTCAGCCATACTACTCAGTCTCCAAAATGTGAAAGTATACTTCATCTGAAAGTATAGGACTTCATCTGACTGGTTGAAAAAAATTACCAATTATGGTAATAACTTAGGTCACCAGAACATGACTCCTAAGTGGTCACTATCAGATCGTCATACATGACAGCAGATATGCCTGTGACCAAAAGGCATCGCAAGTCTTTAAACAAAGGTGACCTGTCAATCATTGGGTTGACACATATATTTGGTCTTGGTCTGATACTTATTAGACTTCAGACTCCAACTGCAATATACAAGCAGTTGAGCTTACTAATTCCTGTATATGCAAAAGTTAGTTTCTACAAGAGACCCATGCTGACCTCATATCACTTACTGGTTTACATAACTTAAAATTTGATCATCTCACTAAGAAGGTTTACTTAGAATTGCAAGAATACATCCTATCTCTCAAACTTTATAATATCATGTTGATTTAACCTATTTTACAACATCCTGATAAAATATATTTCTAAAGATAAAAGCATAATTAACATGAAATTTTTTGGTCATAATCAGTCATCCAAACAATTTATGATATAAACTGGAGAAGAAATATAGACTCTTGACCTAGACAGGCATCAATCTCAGCAATTGGATGCAAGGTTTCTCATTAATATGCACTGATCCAGTCTGTGACAGTCACAATATATGCACTGATCCAGTCTGTGACAGTCACAATATATGTACTGATCCAGACTGTGACAGTCACAATATATGCACTGATCCAGTCTGTGACAGTCACAATATATGCAAAGGAGGGAGTAAAATCTAATGGTAATTTGGTCTCCAGTGTGGCAACAAGCACACCCAATCAGATAAAAGATTTCCTCAATAATATTAGTAGATCTTGATCAAACTCATCAAACACAAAGATAATATAAAACTATTTGACAAATTTGATAAAAATCTTATCAGAAGTAAGAAATTGAAATCCTATTAGAAATATAGTAGCTAGTGTTGAAAAGCTCAGCCAATCTACTGCAATGTCAACCATGATCTTCATGACGTAGAAAATAAAATATGATGCATGAATACAGATGTTGGTCCGTGTCTATACTGTTGAATGTGTTATTAGTTTATCCCAACAAATATTCTTTATTATATACCAAGGTGAGCAATCAAGGAAATTGTTGGTAAAATAATTATCATATCTTAAAAATCACACACACACACATTAATTTATCCTGGGGCCCAGTGTGGTCAAGTGGTCTAAAGTTATCTCCATTACTGACCATTTCCATCTCACCTATGTCCGTGTGGGTTTGATCTCAGGCTTAGCCAATGTAGGTATGTGAGAAAACTTGCCTGTAGCTTACCATGGGTCAGTGGTTCTATCCAGGGTTCTTCTTCCACTAGTTTAAACTGGCTGCCATATATGGCCTATCTTGAAACTCCATAACAACAACAACAAATATATATATATATATATAGAGAGAGAGAGAGAGAGAGAGAGAATGTACATTGTATCAATGATATACCATGAGATGTATACACCTTTCATTAAAAGGAAAAGAAGATTTTAACAAATTATGCAACCTTAAATGTGTTTGTATGTGTGTATGTGTGTCAACAGGAGAATGCAAGTTCTAGAAGTGGCATAAGACATGAACAATGTTGACAGCTAGCAAATTCTCAAATATGTCTGAATAATGGAAGGCAGTAAATAATTCTTGTTTCCTTTATAAAACATGTAACACTTACCACAAAAACCATTGAGGAATAAACTCCCTGGGTCGCAAATTTTTCTTTCAGAAATTACCACTGAATCCTCCAGCCATTCAGATTGACCAATGTGCTGAAAAAGATATAATCATAATGATAATAAAGATAGATATGAAAATAAAAGCATGTATATTTCATCTGCTGAGAAAGATCATTAGGTACAGTCTTTCAAATCCATGAGGAGCTCCTTCTCAAAAGGGTAAGTAAATACTAATTTGGCCTGGCAATGTTACAGTTGCCCCAGAATTACCATTAACATTCACACATTACATGCTGTTGAAATGTATTTATAAAGCAAAGGCTGTCAAATCAACAGCTGATTGGGGCAGTGATTTCGAAAGGTTCCAGTTCTTCTGGCCATCTTCATTTATATGGTGCCTGTATGTAGCTCTCCAATATTGACCATTTAATACAATTTCCCTTTGATCAGATGCCTGGGTAACTAATTCTTAAGATCGGTGGGTACCCAGTAGGTTTTTACTTAAATTTTCACAGTGCTACTGGTTGAAGAGAATTATTATCAGAATTTTTCTTTTAAGCAATTTTTCTGTGTTTTTACAAGTTCTTCACTGAAAATATAAAAAACACAAGATATTTTGATTGGTTGATAGGAAGGATATCCTCTTATACCCTGTCAACTCAGATGAACCAAGTAAATATGAAGAAAAAAACCCTCAAGATATTTCAATTTGTCAAACAAAGTTTGTCCTGTTCCTCCCTATTGACTCAGAACAACTTGGAAATATGAAACTAAAAAGGCCCAAGTTATTTCAATTTGTCTGTACAACGATTGCCCTGTTACTTCCTGTTTACTCGGAATGATATGTTATTTTAATCAGGAGAATTTTGTTCCCGCTTGGAACTATGAAGTTTTCTACACACAATCAGCAGACTCCTGATTAAATCGGGAGAGTTGGCATATGTCTTCAGTACCCAGAACAAGATTTCTAAGATGGACACTGTGGTGGCTATACTGGATATCCAGACTACACCATTTTCATTACAGAACACCTAGTCCATGAGATGAATGTGTTTTTTAAAGTTTAAAGTTACTGTGCAGATGTAAAGTAAATGAGTCTAATTATCAGGGGAAGTAACCCCACAGAAAGATGATGCAGAATGCTGGGCATCTATTTATTTAAAACCCAGTAAAGGAAATGATTCTGACTATCAAGTGGTTTTAACATTGCTAAATGATTTAGATGCTGAGAAAAGGAACTCAGCTATGGTTTCACCAGTATCCTACTAAATTTGTTTAAAGTCCAATAAGGAAGTCTTTATGATGATGAAATAAAAGAGTGCTTCCTTGAATCTGCTAACTGATGACATAGAATGCTGACAATTATCCTCAGTCAAAGCCTCATCAAGCTGCCAATAAAATCTGGTTGAAATTCAATTAAGAGATTTTTTGCATGAAACGTAAGTGGCTGTCTGACAATCAATAACTGTTAAATAATGTAAAAACTAACAATCAAACTCATTCTCCCTTGCGCCTAACTCTCTGGGTCATAACAAGAAATATATATATAAATGCAAAAAACTGACAACGAATAGTGCTTAACTTTTTTCTAAATAGCCTAAGCACTTTCAACTCTAAATGAGTCTTTTTCAAAGGCAAAATTAAAACATAGATAAAACAAACAGAAAATACAAAAAGCGTTTAAGTTACAAAATTTTACATGACTACTACAACAGGAATAAAAGCTTGGCTTCAACTTCATTTTGATGCTGAAACATATTTCATATTGACGTAGAAATCTATGAGCCATATCACAATCTGTTTTTCAATGTAAATTTGCATAACATCAAGTTATATCCAAGATATTTCATTGCCTTAGTAGTAATTGTAGGCTATTGGATAACTAAGATGCAAAATGAAAGAACTATTTAAATGAAAATGTGCCAGCTAAAAAAAGATGATGACTTTATTTTTGCATGGCTTTCTTTTCGAGTCTTCCTGGTTTAAATTGCTTGGTTTCAATGTTCTAAAGTGGCAAATCCAGTCTTGGTTTAAATTGCTTGGCTTCAATGTTCTAAAGTGGCAAATCCAGTCTTGGTTTAAATTGCTTGGCTTCAATGTTCTAAAGTGGCAAATCCAGTCTTGGTTTAAATTGCTTGGCTTCAATGTTCTAAAGTGGCAAATCCAGTCTTGGTTTAAATTGCTTGGCTTCAATGTTCTAAAGTGGCAAATCCAGTCTTGGTTTAAATTGCTTGGCTTCAATGTTCTAAAGTGGCAAATCCAGTCTTGGTTTAAATTGCTTGGCTTCAATGTTCTAAAGTGGCAAATCCAGTCTTGGTTTAAATTGCTTGGCTTCAATGTTCTAAAGTGGCAAATCCAGTCTTGGTTTAAATTGCTTGGCTTCAATGTTCTAAAGTGGCAAATCCAGTCTTGGTTTAAATTGCTTGGCTTCAATGTTCTAAAGTGGCAAATCCAGTCTTGGTTTAAATTGCTTGGCTTCAATGTTCTAAAGTGGCAAATCCAGTCTTGGTTTAAATTGCTTGGCTTCAATGTTCTAAAGTGGCAAATCCAGTCTTGGTTTAAATTGCTTGGCTTCAATGTTCTAAAGTGGCAAATCCAGTCTTGGTTTAAATTGCTTGGCTTCAATGTTCTAAAGTGGCAAATCCAGTCTTGGTTTAAATTGCTTGGCTTCAATGTTCTAAAGTGGCAAATCCAGTCTTGGTTTAAATTGCTTGGCTTCAATGTTCTAAAGTGGCAAATCCAGTCTTGGTTTAAATTGCTTGGCTTCAATGTTCTAAAGTGGCAAATCCAGTCTTGGTTTAAATTGCTTGGCTTCAATGTTCTAAAGTGGCAAATCCAGTCTTGGTTTAAATTGCTTGGCTTCAATGTTCTAAAGTGGCAAATCCAGTCTTGGTTTAAATTGCTTGGCTTCAATGTTCTAAAGTGGCAAATCCAGTCTTGGTTTAAATTGCTTGGTTTCAATGTTCTAAAGTGGCAAATCCAGTCTTGGTTTAAATTGCTTGGCTTCAATGTTCTAAAGTGGCAAATCCAGTCTTGGTTTAAATTGCTTGGCTTCAATGTTCTAAAGTGGCAAATCCAGTCTTGGTTTAAATTGCTTGGCTTCAATGTTCTAAAGTGGCAAATCCAGTCTTGGTTTAAATTGCTTGGCTTCAATGTTCTAAAGTGGCAAATCCAGTCTTGGTTTAAATTGCTTGGCTTCAATGTTCTAAAGTGGCAAATCCAGTCTTGGTTTAAATTGCTTGGCTTCAATGTTCTAAAGTGGCAAATCCAGTCTTGGTTTAAATTGCTTGGCTTCAATGTTCTAAAGTGGCAAATCCAGTCTTGGTTTAAATTGCTTGGCTTCAATGTTCTAAAGTGGCAAATCCAGTCTTGGTTTAAATTGCTTGGCTTCAATGTTCTAAAGTGGCAAATCCAGTCTTGGTTTAAATTGCTTGGCTTCAATGTTCTAAAGTGGCAAATCCAGTCTTGGTTTAAATTGCTTGGCTTCAATGTTCTAAAGTGGCAAATCCAGTCTTGGTTTAAATTGCTTGGCTTCAATGTTCTAAAGTGGCAAATCCAGTCTTGGTTTAAATTGCTTGGCTTCAATGTTCTAAAGTGGCAAATCCAGTCTTGGTTTAAATTGCTTGGCTTCAATGTTCTAAAGTGGCAAATCCAGTCTTGGTTTAAATTGCTTGGCTTCAATGTTCTAAAGTGGCAAATCCAGTCTTGGTTTAAATTGCTTGGCTTCAATGTTCTAAAGTGGCAAATCCAGTCTTGGTTTAAATTGCTTGGCTTCAATGTTCTAAAGTGGCAAATCCAGTCTTGGTTTAAATTGCTTGGCTTCAATGTTCTAAAGTGGCAAATCCAGTCTTGGTTTAAATTGCTTGGCTTCAATGTTCTAAAGTGGCAAATCCAGTCTTGGTTTAAATTGCTTGGCTTCAATGTTCTAAAGTGGCAAATCCAGTCTTGGTTTAAATTGCTTGGCTTCAATGTTCTAAAGTGGCAAATCCAGTCTTGGTTTAAATTGCTTGGCTTCAATGTTCTAAAGTGGCAAATCCAGTCTTGGTTTAAATTGCTTGGCTTCAATGTTCTAAAGTGGCAAATCCAGTCTTGGTTTAAATTGCTTGGCTTCAATGTTCTAAAGTGGCAAATCCAGTCTTGGTTTAAATTGCTTGGCTTCAATGTTCTAAAGTGGCAAATCCAGTCTTGGTTTAAATTGCTTGGCTTCAATGTTCTAAAGTGGCAAATCCAGTCTTGGTTTAAATTGCTTGGCTTCAATGTTCTAAAGTGGCAAATCCAGTCTTGGTTTAAATTGCTTGGCTTCAATGTTCTAAAGTGGCAAATCCAGTCTTGGTTTAAATTGCTTGGTTTCAATGTTCTAAAGTGGCAAATCCAGTCTTGGTTTAAATTGCTTGGCTTCAATGTTCTAAAGTGGCAAATCCAGTCTTGGTTTAAATTGCTTGGCTTCAATGTTCTAAAGTGGCAAATCCAGTCTTGGTTTAAATTGCTTGGCTTCAATGTTCTAAAGTGGCAAATCCAGTCTTGGTTTAAATTGCTTGGCTTCAATGTTCTAAAGTGGCAAATCCAGTCTTGGTTTAAATTGCTTGGCTTCAATGTTCTAAAGTGGCAAATCCAGTCTTGGTTTAAATTGCTTGGCTTCAATGTTCTAAAGTGGCAAATCCAGTCTTGGTTTAAATTGCTTGGCTTCAATGTTCTAAAGTGGCAAATCCAGTCTTGGTTTAAATTGCTTGGCTTCAATGTTCTAAAGTGGCAAATCCAGTCTTGGTTTAAATTGCTTGGCTTCAATGTTCTAAAGTGGCAAATCCAGTCTTGGTTTAAATTGCTTGGTTTCAATGTTCTAAAGTGGCAAATCCAGTCTTGGTTTAAACTGCTTGGCTTCAATGTTCTAAAGTGGCAAATCCAGTCTTGGTTTAAATTGCTTGGCTTCAATGTTCTAAAGTGGCAAATCCAGTCTTGGTTTAAATTGCTTGGCTTCAATGTTCTAAAGTGGCAAATCCAGTCTTGGTTTAAATTGCTTGGTTTCAATGTTCTAAAGTGGCAAATCCAGTCTTGGTTTAAATTGCTTGGCTTCAATGTTCTAAAGTGGCAAATCCAGTCTTGGTTTAAATTGCTTGGCTTCAATGTTCTAAAGTGGCAAATCCAGTCTTGGTTTAAATTGCTTGGTTTCAATGTTCTAAAGTGGCAAATCCAGTCTTGGTTTAAATTGCTTGGCTTCAATGTTCTAAAGTGGCAAATCCAGTCTTGGTTTAAATTGCTTGGCTTCAATGTTCTAAAGTGGCAAATCCAGTCTTGGTTTAAATTGCTTGGCTTCAATGTTCTAAAGTGGCAAATCCAGTCTTGGTTTAAATTGCTTGGCTTCAATGTTCTAAAGTGGCAAATCCAGTCTTGGTTTAAATTGCTTGGCTTCAATGTTCTAAAGTGGCAAATCCAGTCTTGGAACTCCGTTTGGGGTTGTGAGCAATTGCAATAAGTATCACATCAATGAATGCTTTTTGTGTTTTCTGTTTGTCTTGTCTGTTTTGTATTTGCCTTTGGAAAGACCCATTTAGAGTCAAAAGCACTCGAAGGCTAGTTACATACTAGTTTTTGCACTGTTCATTGTCAATTTATTGCATTTATCTTAATCAATGCCTGACACATGTGATCCCTTGCTGGATCCAGTGCACTTGAAAGGACTGTTATGTTTTGACCTAATTCTAGGTGTGGACAGAAGATGGAAATGCAACATGATGAAAAATCAATGACAATTGTACAAAATTTTCTAAAGTAAACTGCACGTTCTAATAGAAAAAGTCAAAGAGAATGGTGTGGTGTAATAATGGACAACAACAGCAGCAGCAGCAGAAGCAACAACAACAATAATAATAATAATAATAATAATAACAATAGTAATAATAATAATATTAATATTAAGAAGAAGAAGAAGAGGAAGAAGAAAAATAAGAAGGATAATGAATGCAATTACTTGGGTAAATATTATCACAAAAACTGTGGATGGGGAAAACTGATGACTGACTGTAATCTTAATAAGACTGCAATGGAAAGTTAAAATTCTGAGAGTTAGGGTGAATTCCCTATGAGTTTTCAAGTGTAGTATCAAGTATAGTTCCTAAAATGTTTGGTCTATGTTGGTCCACTCCAAGTTTGATTCAATTTGTAACATCTTGGAGACATAAACTGAATGTCCAGTCAAATTGTAGTGGTTGGGGACTTTTGCATTGATTGTGTTGTGACTGGCTTTTGTAATTCTTCATTTGCCTTACGAAATTAATGGTTTCACTAACATATTAAGTGGCACTTTCTGAAATGGTTTTGCCAACATATTGAGTGAATTGAGTAAATACACATACTTGTGGGGCATGCAAAAATGAGTGGAGATATATGACTAACTTTGTAACAAAATATTAAAGGTCACAGTGTGTGTTGGGACAAAGTTGTCAAGACCTGTCAACTGTATATATATATATATATTGCAAATACCTGTATGGAACACAGTAATATAGAAAATAATAGCAATAATAAGGAAAGATATGCTCACAACAGAAAGGGTACACAAGAATGGACCAGGGTTGAGAAAGAGATAAAATGTAAATTACCTCAAAAACAAATTTCCTTTCCACCAGTAGTAAAATTCTTGTAACTTCTGTCAATGTATATCTCACTGTACCAGACAACAAAAATTCTCTGTAATGAGGTAAAAATGATCTGTCAGTCATTGTATAATGTATAGGGTTTAACTCACATCAGCACAATCCTTGATAGATAATGCCAACTGAAGATCTACTTCTAAAAATGGAAAGATAAAAAGTGGATAAATATTTATGAAGACACACCCTTCCAAATAAAAATTAATAATGTACTCCTATGATAAAGAAGATAAAAAGTAAAGATGGATTAATTTTGTAAGGAAAATGAACTAGAAATGCATTCATATAAGGCAGGTGCCCATGTCAATATAACTAAATGGCACAGAAATGAACTAGAAATGCATTCATATAAGGCAGGTGCCCATGTCGATATAACTAAATGGCACAGAAATGAACTAGAAATGCATTCATATAAGGCAGGTGCCCTTGTCGATATAACTGAATGGCACAGAAATGAACTAGAAATGCATTCATATAAGGCAAGTGCCCTTGTCGATATAACTGAATGGCACAGAAATGAACTAGAAATGCATTCATATAAGGCAGGTGCCCATGTCGATATAACTAAATGGCACAGAAATGAACTAGAAATGCATTCATATAAGGCAGGTGCCCTTGTCGATATAACTAAATGGCACAGAAATGAACTAGAAATGCATTCATATAAGGCAGGTGCCCTTGTCGATATAACTAAATGGCACAGAAATGAACTAGAAATGCATTCATATAAGGCAGGTGCCCTTGTCGATATAACTAAATGGCACAGAAATGAACTAGAAATGCATTCATATAAGGCAGGTGCCCTTGTCAATATAACTAAATGGCACAGAAATGAACTAGAAATGCATTCATATAAGGCAGGTGCCCTTGTCGATATAACTAAATGGCACAGAAATGAACTAGAAATGCATTCATATAAGGCAGGTGCCCTTGTCGATATAACTAAATGGCACAGAAATGAACTAGAAATGCATTCATATAAGGCAGGTGCCCTTGTCGATATAACTAAATGGCACAGAAATGAACTAGAAATGCATTCATATAAGGCAGGTGCCCTTGTCGATATAACTAAATGGCACAGAAATGAACTAGAAATGCATTCATATAAGGCAGGTGCCCTTGTCGATATAACTAAATGGCACAGAAATGAACTAGAAATGCATTCATATAAGGCAGGTGCCCTTGTCGATATAACTAAATGGCACAGAAATGAACTAGAAATGCATTCATATAAGGCAGGTGCCCTTGTCGATATAACTAAATGGCACAGAAATGAACTAGAAATGCATTCATATAAGGCAGGTACCCTTGTCGATATAACTAAATGGCACAGAAATGAACTAGAAATGCATTCATATAAGGCAGGTGCCCTTGTCGATATAACTAAATGGCACAGAAATGAACTAGAAATGCATTCATATAAGGCAGGTGCCCTTGTCGATATAACTAAATGGCACAGAAATGAACTAGAAATGCATTCATATAAGGCAGGTGCCCTTGTCGATATAACTAAATGGCACAGAAATGAACTAGAAATGCATTCATATAAGGCAGGTGCCCTTGTCGATATAACTAAATGGCACAGAAATGAACTAGAAATGTATTCATATAAGGCAGGTGCCCTTGTCGATATAACTAAATGGCACAGAAATGAACTAGAAATGCATTCATATAAGGCAGGTGCCCTTGTCGATATAACTAAATGGCACAGAAATGAACTAGAAATGCATTCATATAAGGCAGGTGCCCTTGTCGATATAACTAAATGGAACAGAAATGAACTAGAAATGCATTCATATAAGGCAGGTGCCCTTGTCGATATAACTAAATGGCACAGAAATGAACTAGAAATGCATTCATATAAGGCAGGTGCCCTTGTCGATATAACTAAATGGCACAGAAATGAACTAGAAATGCATTCATATAAGGCATGTGCCCTTGTCGATATAACTAAATGGCACAGGTTATTAAGACATAACTCAGTAAAAGTTTTGATGGAATATAGTGAAAATGTAACATAACCTAGATCTTCTTCAGGTACAGTCTCATACCAATTTAGCTTTCAATCCAATTAGTCTTTCAAAAGTTACTGAACAGAAAATGACAGACAAAGTTCTAAGTAAAACTAAGAAAAGCTGCATAATTTTTAAAACAATTTGTACAATGGTGAAAATCAGACTTGACCTTGTTCTTATAAAATCCAACCTAATAACAAATTTGGCTTCAAGTCATGAAGTTCTATAAAAAAAATTCATTGAGTGGAAATTGCTGTGAAAAGCTAAAGGTTAGCAAAGAACCAGAACTCCATAAAATCTTTCCACAAAACTGAATACTTGTCTTCATTTGAGGGTTTTTAACAGCACATTCAATAAGAGTATTGATTACATCATGCCAAGGAAATGAAGCTAACTGCCTTTCCCAAGGACACTTCAAGGCAGCCATCCCAAGAAGAACTGGGTAAGTATTGGACCCATGTCTCTTGGATTATGCGTCTGGTGCTCTACCAATTAAGCTAAAATGACTCCTGGAAAGCAATGAAAACCAAACTTAGTCAAGATTGCCTTAATGAAAAGCCATGCACTCTACACACTCATCTTAAATTTTAAGGTAAGTGTGTATGTCATGAAAGAATACTTCCCAACATATTTTGAAATGTAGACATATCTGCAGTGTACAAAGTATGCAAATTTGTTGTGAACAAAAAAATTGCACAGCCAGATGGAGATCTGAATCCAGACTGAGTGGGTCCAATTGAGTACTCTATAAACTGAAAATATCAGTACATCAAATGAATATTAAAAAAAACTCGCAACATGAAGAAAAAGAGTTACTCACATTTCTAAATCAATTCGTATAGCCATGACTGCGTTTCCAGCCATACAGTTTCCAAACACATTGATATTTGTGCAGTTAGAGCTGACACAGAGTTGAGGGAAGGTACCATTGCCTGTTATGTCCTTAAATCTCTGCATTATATTTGTTCTGAGTGAGGACAGATACAATTCAGAACACTGTACTTTGCTGAATCGATACTTCATCTGTATATCAATCTGGTATCTATTTAATGATTTACCTGGAAAAGATAAAATATCTAGTGTAACCTTAATTGTTGATCTTATGGTATAAAATCTCATAAGATTATAAAGTATCTCTATTGAAATTATTGTTACCGACATTCAACAGCAATAGTTCAAGAGATAGCAGGGAATAAAAAATTAGCACACTCAATGTAATTTGTCTACCTTAATCTGCTCAGGTAATCAATATACAAGAATGCATACATACAAGCACACCCAATGTAATTTGTCTACCTTAATCTGCTCAGGTAATCAATATACATTTATACACACATACAAGCACACCCAATGTAATTTGTCTACCTTAATCTGCTCAGGTAATCAATATACATTTATATATACATACAAGCACACCCAATGTAATTTGTCTACCTTAATCTGCTCAGGTAACCAATATACATACATGTATGCATACAAACAACACACCCAATGTAATTTGTCTACCTTAATCTGCTCAGGTAATCAATATACATGTATGCATACATACAAGCACACCCAATGCAATTTGTCTACCTTAATCTGCTCAGGTAATCAATATACATGTATGCATACATACAAGCACACCCAATGTAATTTGTCTACCTTAATCTGCTCAGGTAATCAATATACATGTATGTATACATACAAGCACACCCAATGTAATTTGTCTACCTTAATCTGCTCAGGTAATCAATATACATGTATGCATACATACAAGCACACCCAATGTAATTTGTCAACCCTAATCTGCTCAGGTAATCAATATACATTTATACATACATACAAGCACACCCAATGTAATTTGTCTACCTTAATCTGCTCAGGTAATCAATATACAAGAATGCATATATACAAGCACACCCAATGTAATTTGTCTACCTTAATCTGCTCAGGTAATCAATATACATTTATACATACATACAAGCACACCCAATGTAATTTGTCTACCTTAATCTGCTCAGGTAATCAATATACATGTATGCATACATACAAGCACACCCAATGTAATTTGTCTACCCTAATCTGGTCAGGTAATCAATATACATGTATGCATACAAACAACACACCCCATTTAATTTGTCTACCTTAATCTGCTCAGGTAATCAATATACAAGAATGCATACATACAAGCACACCCAATGTAATTTGTCTACCCTAATCTGCTCAGGTAATCAATATACATTTATACATACATACAAGCACACCCAATGTAATTTGTCTACCTTAATCTGCTCAGGTAATCAATATACATGTATGCATACATACAAGCACAACCAATGTAATTTGTCTACCTTAATCTGCTCAGGTAATCAATATACAAGAATGCATACATACAAGCACACTCAGTGTAATTTGTCTACCTTAATCTGCTCAGGTAATCAATATACAAGAATGCATACATAGAAGCACACTCAGTGTAATTTGTCTACCTTAATCTGCTCAGGTAATCAATATACAAGAATGCATACATACATTGGTCATATGACTGACAAGTCCAACCGTGCTTGTTGACTGAGTCTGCAATACTACTTGTACCATTGCAACTACTAACAATGACTTTACTTTCAGAGCGTGATTAAATCAGTTACAAGTAATCTACCTCCCCAACTGTTATACACATATGTACAAGCTAATATTTTTAAAAAAACATTTATGCACATGCATACACAAAGAAACACAAACATGCACACACACAAATAAACACACAAAAACATACACACACAAAGAATCAGACACACACACAAATAAACACACAAAAACATACACACACAATGAATCAGAGATAAACACACAAAATCGTACACAAAGAATCAGACACACACACAAATAAACACACAAAAACATACACACACAATGAATCAGAGATAAACACACAAAAACATACACAAAGAATCAGACACACACACAAATAAACACACAAAAACATACACACACAATGAATCAGAGATAAACACACAAAAACATACACAAAGAATCAGACACACAAATAAACACACAAAAACATACACACACAATGAATCAGAGATAAACACACAAAAACATACACAAAGAATCAGACACACACACACAAATAAACACACAAACACACTTACAAAGAATCACACACACATATATGCAATACATTACCTATTCAAATTAAAGCTATGTTGCTAAATAAGTTAAAAGCAGGAGGTGGGTGGGTGGTGTATCTTACACTTTATAAGTACCTCACATTGTTTAGGATTTGATAATTTGTAGCAACTAATACTTTAGGGCTGATTTAATAACATTAGAAATATTATTTCAAACAAGAACACCTACAAATGCAAATTATTTTTAATAGCTTCTTGCCTGGCTTGACTACTTTGAGATTTTCAGCTTCTAATGATGTAGATTTGGAGTAGAAGTAGATTCTCTTTGTTGAAAAATGTTGTACAGGTAAATGGGGGAAGATTTCATAGACACCTTGTACATCTTTTTGGCCTTCCTAAAGACACATCTTCCATGCATTAATAATACACTGTATACATTGAATTTGCTCATTTTAAGAATTAGTTTACATGCCATTTCCTGAAGCTGGGGAAAATTTCTCATATTCATAGTTTTGTATTCTCCCAAATTATATTAAATTACTGAGTAAGGAATTTAATGTAACTTTTGTAAACCTAGCCCTGTACTGTAATGGAATAAAGACCTTGTAAACCTAGCCCTGTAGTCTTACTGGCAATCACACTATTATAACAGAGAATTTGCAGCATATCACACTGCAGTCTTATTGGCAATCACACTTTTATCTTTGTCATGACAGAGAATATGCAGCATATTACACTGCAGTCTTACTGGCAATCACACTATAATAACTGAGAATGCAGCATATCACACTGCAGTCTGATTGGCAATCCCACTATAATAACAGAGAGTATGCAGCATATTACACTGCAGTCTTACTGGCAATCACACTATAATAACTGAGAATATGCAGCATATCACACTGCAGTCTTATTGGCAATCACACTGTTATAACAGAATATGCAGCATATCACACTGCAGTCTTATTGGCAATCACACTATTATAACAGAGAATATGCAGCATATTACACTGCAGTCTTACTGGCAATCACACTATTATAACAGAATATGCAGCATATTACACTGCAGTCTTATTGGCAATCACACTATAATAACAGAGAATATGCAGCATATTACACTGCAGTCTTACTGGCAATCACACTATAATAACTGAGAATATGCAGCATATCACACTGCAGTCTTATTGGCAATCACACTATTATAACAGAGAACATGCAGCATATCAAACTGCTGTCTTATTGGCAATCACACTATTATAACAGAGAATATGCAGCATATTACATTGCAGTCTTATTGGCAGTCACACTATTATAAAAGAGACTATGCACCATATCACACTGCAGTCTTATAGGCAATCACACTATTATCTCTGTCTTAACAGAGACTATGCAGCACATCACACTGCAGTCTTATTGGGAATCACACTATTATCTTGGCATCATATTCAATGTCTGTAAAGAGTATTCTGGCTGTTGTCCTCATGTTGACTTTAAGTACCACGCAAAGTAATGATATTGACATGCATACACTTGATGAGACTGCATCTCCTATTTTCAGGGAAGGTCATTTCTGAACAGAACAAATAACAATGGTTTTAACTCAACCCTGTGGTACTCCTAATATTTTCTGATGGATGTCCATTTAATAATGACTTGCTTACACAATATAAACTATATAGAAGTAGGAACAGATGAACTAAGAACTGAAACACCTGATTTGCTCAATACATATGTACCAGTATAGTAGATGGACTGTGTGTGTGTGATTTGGATTTTTAATGTAGCTTTAGCAATTTTTCAATCATATTGCTACGATGTCTGCAGTGTGGCAGTTTATAGTGATTTCTAGCACTGGGTCATCATGCCACAGACATGTAGCATGATTCCAACCCAGTCACATTATTCTGACACCAGGCTGACCAGTCCTAACACTCGCATATTAATACTGAGCACCTAGTGAGGCAACTGTTAGTAACATTTTCTAAGTTTTGGTATGACTTGGCTGGGGTTCAAACCCACAACTTCCTACATCTGAGGTGGATGTTCTAACCACTAGGCCACCGGAGTGGTCAGTGGATGAATTGATTGACTGTACATAAGATATAGCATACTATAAGTATAAGATGAAATAACAGAAGTAGCCTACAAACATTTTTAATAGGAAACTACTTAATTATATATATATATATATATATATATATATATATATATATATATCTTTGGCTTTCTTTGGGTCTCACCTTCAATTGCCCTAGTTCACTAAAGCAAGGTGGTAGGAAAGCATACAGTTGCAGTTTCACATAATGACATAATGTATTCTGAAGTATCACCATTTTAATGTATCACATGGAATCACCATTATAACTTAAGGACAGCAATGCAGAGACAGAACTGATCACAATTAGGCAAAGCTGTCATAACTATCTATGAGGAAATCCATAGAAAATATCTAAAATTTGAACAAAACATGAACTCTAATTCAGAACCTTGTAGTACTCCAAAACTTTTGATCTTATTTTCTAATAGGAAGTGAATCACTTAAGAGTATCTTCACTTAATTGATAGATTTTCAAATTTTCAGGAATTACAGGATCTATTAGGTTCAGAGACTTATGAAAACCAATCATTAAAATGGCTACTAGTTCTCCTTCATCAAAGGTTTGCAGCTGCTCATAAATCACTGATATAAATAGTGTCACTGGAATGAACATTTTAATTGATTGTCATAAAGCAGATTGTGATTGTTGACACAGAACAATGTGATAAAACAGAAAGGTAATACTGTTAGCAACAGAAGATGCAGCTGGTACAAAAAGTCTTAAACTTATCATGTCAAGTCATGTAGTTTCAGAAACTTTATTTATTTTTTAAAAGTAATTCAAAGCAAATTCAGAATTAATTTCTGGAACTTCTAATTTTGCATTATTTAGGAGTTTTGTGAAACAGAATCATTTTAGTTCATTTTGATAAGAGTTCAACCCATGTTCATTAATTTTTGTGGCAATGTTTACAAAAAATTCGTTGAAAATATTTGCAATGTCATGTGGATCATAGACATGGTTGCAATGTCATGTGGATCATAGACATGGATCCCATCAGTATATAAGAATGAAAAATTTCTGAATAGTTCTGAGTTTTTTTGTCATCATCAAGAATCTTTTGGAAGTGGTTTCTATTAGCTTGCCTAATGATTTTGTTTACTTTATTTCTCCCAGTTTTATATTTATCTTGAATAGTAACAGACTTTCAAGAGGTCTTGTCTTTACATCGCAATTAAAATTTCTGTGTTCATTGATTGATGATCAGACTTTATGTTTCTTCAAAGTCAACTGACAATCTCCATTTAAGACCTGATCAAATGATTAAAAATATTAACAGTATCATCCAATATCTTGATACTCTTTCAGGGGATATGCTTTGAGTCCTTGAAAAAATATTATTTAAATCTGTTAATATCCTATATGTGATGGATTTATTAGCATGTTTTTATTCTTGTCAGACAAATTACTTAAACCAAATTTTGCAACAGAACTTGGGTAAATATGGTTTCTCGAAACATTTTTTTTTAAGCAGACAACCAAAAGGGTCAGAAATTTAGGTACTGTTTAATTGGTCTGATATTAAAGACAAAAGCAAAGCTAATTATTCTGTATGGTAAATCAGACTCTGATAATAATCAAATTAATGTTGTTTCTATTACTTAAGCATTAAAAATAAATCACAGGATCCCACTTAGAGAAACAGATGTTGTGTCTTAACTTTGCATGTAATTAACATGCATGCCAACCTCCCAGGAAGTGTTGATTTTAAAACACTTAAAGTGTTTGGAGGTTCCAATATGGATCAGTTTGTGTGACCCCAAAAAGCAACATCAAGACTGCTCTTAATAGACTGGGATGGGGTTGGGGTCCTGCATGTGTCATTAGAGTTCATTTTTTCCGTGATGGGATGGGGCTGGGGTGATGCAGGTGTTATTAGAGTTCATATTCTCTGTGATGGGATGGGGTTTGGGTGATGCAGGTGTCATTAGAGTTCATTTTCTCTGTGATAGGATGGGTTTGGGTGATGCAGGTGTCATTAGAGTTTATTTTCTCTGTGATAGGATTGGGGTTGGGGTGATGCAGGTGTCATTAGAGTTAATTTTCTCTGTGATGGGACGGGGTTGGGGTGATGCAGATGTCATTAGAGTTCATTTTCTCTGTGATGGGATGGGGTTGGGGTGATGCAGGTGTCATTAGAGTTCATTTTCTCTGTGATGGGATGGGGTTGGGGTGATGCAGGTGTCATTAGACTTCATTTTCTCTGTGATGGGATGGGGTTGGGGTGATGCAGATGTCATTAGAGTTCATTTTCTCTGTGATGGGATGGGGTTGGGGTGATGCAGGTGTCATTAGAGTTCATTTTCTCTGTGATGGGATGGGGTTGGGGTGATGCAGGTGTCATTAGACTTCATTTTCTCTGTGATGGGATGGGGTTGGGGTGATGCAGATGTCATTAGACTTCATTTTCTCTGTGATGGGATGGGGTTGGGGTGATGCAGGTGTCATTAGAGTTCATTTTCTCTGTGATGGGATGGGGTTGGGGTGATGCAGGTGTCATTAGACTTCATTTTCTCTGTGATGGGATGGGGTTGGGGTGATGCAGATGTCATTAGAGTTCATTTCATCAATGATGAGATGGGGTTGGGCTGATGCAGGTGTCATTAGACTTCATTTTCCCTGTGATAGGATGGGGTTGGGGTGATGCAGGTGTCATTAGAGTTCATTTTTCTCTGTGATAGGATGGGGCTGGGTGTGAGTGTGTGTGTGTGTGTGTGTGATTTTAATTTTTAACATATCTTTAACAATTTTTCAGTCATATCACTACGATGTCTGCAGTGTGACAGTTTATAGTGATTTCTAGCACTGGGGCATCATGCAGCAGACATGTAGCACGATGACCCACCCAGTCACATTATCCTGACACCAGGCCAACCAGTCCTAACATTAACCTCTTAATGCTGAGCACCAAGTGACGCAGCTGTTAGTACCATTTTTGTAAGTCTTTGGAATGACTCGGCCAGGGATCGGGGTGATGCAGGTGTCACTAGAGTTCTAGCCTTGCTCGTTTTTGTTGTGTTGTAACTAGTAGGGCTTTCATTTTTTCTGTATTTATGATCATACTCTTTCCCTTGTACCATACTTGATGTCTGTTGAGAACATCTTGTAAGTCATTTTCAAGTACCGTTTTGGTTTTATCCATCTCAGATGGCATAGGATCATCTGCATAGAGGTCAGTGGAAGAAATTTGAGTTCCAATTTTAAGAGGTAAATTGTTGATAAATAGAATGAATAACAGAGGTCCAAGGATAGAGCCCTGTGGTACTCCAATTAATATTTTTACTTTGAGAAAGATGACCATTTAAAGATACCTTTTGCACTCTATTGGTTAAGTAAGAAGTAAACTTGTTTAGGGAGTTTTCACTGCATTGATAGATTTTAAGTTTTTCAAGCAAAATTTCATGGTCTACAAGATCAAAAGCTTTACGAAAATCAACCATAATAATGCCTACCATTTCTCCTTGATCTAATTCTTTCAGCCATTTATCAATCAAAGATACAAGTGCAGTTTCACAGGAGTGATTCTGGCGAAATCCAGACTGGTTATCATGAATAAGATCATAAGTGTTCAAATAGTTGAGAAAAGAATCATGTACATGTTTTTCTAGTAATTTGGAGAGACAAGGAAAGATAGAGATGGGTCTGTAGTTATTTACATCATCTTTTGTTCCTGCTTTATGCAATGGCATAGCCTTGGCAGTTTTCCATGTTTGTGGAATTTTATTAGACCTAATACTTTCATTGCAAATGAAAGCTATACTCTCTGCAATTGCAGGTGCAGCAACCTTTAGTAGCCTTGGTCCAATCATATCAAGTCCTGTAGCTTTACAATCATCCACTTTTTTAATATATTTCAACACAAATTCTGGACTCATTTCAGGAATTTCAAACTGTATATTGTTTGTTAGATTTTTAGCACAAAAATGTTTGAGTTCCAGATGATCAGATGAAGTTCTGGGCTCTTTAAGTTTTTCAGCAATTTGAACAAAAAAGTTGTTAAAAATATTTGAGATGTCAGTTGGATTATCAGTATAAATGCCCTCATGATTGAGGGATATGATTTCAGTTTAACTGGTTGGCTTACAACAATATCTATGTTCCTAGCATGTCTAGAAGTGTAAGATTTGATCTATCTGATCTCATGGAAGTTAAAAGGGAGTGGTCTAGAGATGATTCATTGAGGACTGTTTTCCTGTCTGCTAATACATTCTTCTTTCCCTGAATGTGTTATATGTATCATACTCAGATGTTCTCCAAGGAAGCCCAGTAGAGGAGACTCAAGATCAGTGCAACTGGTGATGAAAATCTGGTCCTAGTGGTATCAAAACTGATAAAGAATCTCTCTGTGGTTTCCATCTTGTGAGAAGGAGAAAATTTAGAGGGCAAGTATAGAGATGCATCGGCATTCAGGGTTCCCAACAGGGATAGGTATGGGTTGGCTTACAACAACATCTATGTTCCTAGCATGTCTAGAAGTGTAAGATTCGATTTATCTGATCTCATGGAACCTGGAATAAGTTCTGGTTTGTGAGAAAGTTCATCCTCACAAAAACATATTGGAGTAGAATATGTCAGACTAATTGTTCAGAACCATCTTGACTGCCCATTTCTGTAAAAGGGTGTGCACCTCCCTCTTCGATTTCATCAGATAGGACAGGTTGAAAAACACAGTGCTTTTTTCAAAAAGCTATTGTCAGTGACCCTCACAAACAATGGGAAGGACCCATTTATCTGTGATGCCTCTGAAAAGATGCCTAGATTAGCTACTATGGGGATATTTGGAAAAGGAACACCTGCAGGAAATAGGTCCCTATGTCTGCTCCAACTCTGTTTCTTTAGGAAATGGAGAACTAAAGAACTTCCTACTATGGGGCTTCAGTGAATGCACCTTGGTCCCAACAGTTGAGATGGTTTAAACTGAGGTTGCAGATTGGACAGGGATTGCATTTATTTAATTTACTTAGTGAATGGCCTATGAGGGTGATGTGAATTAAAATTGCTATCTGGCTGAATTGGTTTCTGAAGAAGCAGCTGGGAGAGGGTCTTTACTATGGCTGAGTAACATGATGTTGGATGTGTGCAAGTTCTGTTGACAAAACCATAGACATAGAAATAGCATATCAGAAGGTGACAGCCACAGTTTGCAGCACAAGTTGCAACATGGCTGGGTTCAGTGAGGTCTCATTCAGCACAACTAAACAAAGAGAAGAGATCAGCATGAGAAGCTAAGGTATCCAAACCTGAATTTTCAGTTCAATGGTTTTGATTAGAAGATGGGCCCAGGCCCTAGTAGAAAGACGTTCTTGAGATAATCTGACTGGTGACTGGCAACAAGTAGTTGATAACCATTGACCAGTGACTTGTCACAAGACAATGACTAATGACCAGTCAATAATTGGTCAGGTGATATAGATCTGTTTGAACACCATTCCTCTGATCTGCCAATGTGAGCAGTGCAGTGTTTCTCATCCCTCATAAAAGGGTGAGCCCTGTTTTCCTGGAGGACTTCTCTTTCTCCATATAGTGCCTCTATAGGACTCTTTGAAGTTCAGTCCACCCATTATGGAGGGGCTTCAACTATCTCCAGAGAGATAGGGTCCATAAGATCTGGAAGCAAGGCTCTTTGGACAATGACTAGTGACCAGTCAATAATTGGTCAGGTGATGAAGATCTGTTTGAACACTGTTCCTCTGATCTGCCAATGTTAGCAGTGCAGTGTTTCTCATCACTCATAAAAGGGTGAACCATGTTTTCCTGGATGTCAGGGGTGCAGTAATTCTCTTTCTCCATATAGTGTCTCTAGAGGACTCATTGAATATTCAGTCCACCAGTTATGGAGGGGCTTCAGCAATCTCCAGAGAAATAGGATCTATAATTTCCTGGGATCTGGAAGCATTCTTTAGACACTGGTCATCTTGCAGTAGGCCTGATGGATTCTACTAGATAGTCACTTGAAAACTCAAGAAACCTTGTAAAGTTGATATAGAATATAAAGGTGCCCCACCAATAAATGGGTAGGATACAGCCTGACCACCTGGATGGTCACTTAAAGAACAAACGTTTGATTAGGTCAGTTGCCAGTAAGGCAAAATGGGAGGTGCAAATTATGAAAAGAAAAGAAAACTTTCTTGTTGTAATACATTCTTAAAAGATCTTCTGTTTAAACAACAAATATTCCAAAAGAAGATAAATAATAAATATTTGATGAGGCAAAAGATTATTGTCTATAATATCAGATAAACACAGCAACAAATGGATAAATACAGGTAAAAGGGGCAGATGGACAGAGACATCTACTGACATGGAGAGGAACAAATAATTTGCATATGGATCAAATGATGGATGAATAGACAAGTGGCAAATAGGAAGACTTGTGATATCAAGATTTTCAAGTTGGCCATGAAGACTGCCATATTTGACATCAGACATTTTCATTATCATGTCTTTTAGCGAAAACCATTCATTCAGAAGCATTAACATTAACAAGATTTTCAACATGGTTGGCATGGCAATCATACTGAACATTTAAGACCTGTTATATATATACATATATAATGTGTTTAACTTTTGTCCATGATTATAGATTGTAAGGGTCATTTATAAACAACATGCTTGTTCCTGATTGTAGATTATACTTTAAGAAAATGATCTTTTGAAAATAACATATTTTCTTGGATTTGAGATGAGAACACTGTTTTTGCCCTTGGAAATTCTGTGTACCTGATTTTCTTGTCTTGTTTGTAAGTGTGTGTGTGTGTGTGATTAGGATTTTTAATGTAGCTTTAACAATTTTTCAGTCATATCGCTATGACATCTGCAGTGTGGCTGTTTATAGTGATGTCTAGCACTGGGGCATCATGCCGCAGACATGTTACATGATGTCCCACCCAGTCACATTATACCGACACCAGAACAACCAGTCCTAACACTATCCTCTTAATGCTGAGTGCCTAGGGAGGCAGCTCTTAGTACCATTTTTGTAAGTCTTTGGTATGACTTGGCTGGGGTTTGAACCCACGACCTACTACTTCTGAGGTGAACACTTTAACCTTTAGGCCACTGAAGCAGTTTGTTTGTAAGTAATAAATAAGTTTTTGACTGATATTTGAGTTGAAGGTCTAGTTCAAAATTTAGAATGTTCAAGAAGTAAACTTCTGACCCATATCATCGTCATCTTATTGTGTCTAGGGTTTTTATATATGGTTGTGATCAACAAAATTATTTATTCCTATTTTAATATCAGTCTTTATGGAATCACTTTTAGTTGTGTTTAGATATAATCTGACAGAAATTTTTTATTAAACTATTAATTTGAATTACAAAGTGCTCATGAACATTTTGGAGGAAATCTTTATTTTGGAATTATTGTGAATCATTCAAAGACATTCTGGATTATACCATTGTGATACAGCAAGACTGTTGGTACATAAGTTCATTCAAGACTATTGGTACATCAATACATTCAAGCTACTTTTAGACTTGCAATAAAACATTTAGGAATATTTAGGATTCAATTCAAAATGCTATAAGTTCATTTTAAATTTTCACTTTGTAACTTTGACAATTAAATTATTTGTTGAAATTTACAAAACTTCAAATTCAAATCATCATGGTAAAGGCTGATATTCATGTCAAGCTGCATTTACCATTTAGACATTAACAATATTTTGTCTTCTTGGATGATAAAATTTAGGACTAGTTACTCATGTGAACTTGCAGACTGACAACTGATCCAAGGTTGTCTGAACTAACTATAACTACGAACCCATAACCCATTGGTTATAAGCATATGCAAAAGACAGAGCCAAAATGCAGGGGAAGGAACTACTGTAATAGACTGACTTATTAAGATGCATATCACCATACCAATTTTCAATAATTGAAGGTTGAAATTAAGGTTGATTACTCAATGTATAATTCAGTACAAAATACAGAAGACATAACAAACAAATGGCTGAAAATACCAACATCAGTGTGGGAATTCATTCAGAGTGATGTGGTTTGGGAATGGTTAAATTTCTTTCCTTAACATGCATCCAAATACCAATTTTCATGACTGTAAGTGAAATAATTTCAAAGTAATTTATGATTTAATGAACAAATCACTGACAATCCAAACTTCACTCAAGTGTGATAATTAGGTCACAGTGATGTAGTTTTGTATGGTAGAGTTGTTCTTCTTGACATGCAATCACATACCAATTTTCAAGAAAACCGGTGAGATAGGATCTAAGATGCTGAGGATAAAAGGAAAAACAGCTGAAACTACAAATGTTATTCATGCAGTAAAAACTGAAATAGTGACCTATTTTTCATGTCTATAATTCCCTGCTTAAGAGGGCTACGAGTGGCCGAGTGGTCTAAAGTGCTCACTTTTATGGATCATTGCCATCTCAACTCTGTCTGCATGGCTTCGAGTTTTGGGTTGGACCAATGTGGGTATGTGAGAAAGCTTGCCAGTAGCTTCTTGTGGGTTGGTGGTTCTTTCCGGGGTTTTCCCAGGTTCTTCCTCCACCATTAATACTGGCTGCCATGTATAGCCTTTCGTGTGCTGAAAAATGGCATTAAACCCTATAACAACAATTCTGGCACTAAAGGCATTTCCTTTTTCACTGCTGGGTTGATCGTGGGTTGGTGGGTCTTTCCGGGGTTTTCCCAGGTTCTTCCTCCACCATTTATACTGACCACTATGTATACCCTCTCTTGTACTGAAAAATGGCATTGAACCCAACAACAACAAAACCAACAATCCCTTCTTAAGAAACATCCACATACTAATTTTGAGTGTTGGTAAAATAAAGTCCAAGCCATTGAGGGTGTCAAACAACTCATAGATGAAAACATAAAAATTACACAATTGTGAAAAGAAAATACTAACGTCCACAAGAGGGCAGTACTTTGATCTGGTAGGGATTCTTTGAGTCATAAACACCCAGTACCCCACATGGAATATACTTCGGTAGGGCTGCTGTTGGTCCGTCATTTGGATCACTGCAAGATACTACAGATATGCTGTCCACAGTCTTCTCTTTGTTTTTGTACTTGGTTAATCCTGCATCTGTCTTTGGTAATGTACATTCGCTAAAGTCTGGAAAGAAAGTTCATAATTCATTCTTTTAAGTGTGGGAATAAAAATGCAAATGAGAATTACCCAAATATTAACAAATAAATGAATATACTTGTATTAAAAATATGAATGATACTGAGGACCAGTCCATTGGCTTATCCTTCTTGCAGCCAGTTAAGAAAAGAAAGCTTTGTTGTGTAAGAAATGACATATTTGCTATATATAATAAGCATTGTCCATTGCTGCTACATATCAATTGTTACCTCCAGACAGTCTTTGTGTTGTGATCAGAATGGCCTCCATTTTATCATCATTCATATGCAGCTGGTTACATATCATCAACTACATGTACTTCACATTAGAAATGCACCTCTCTACACCTTGGATGGTAGCATCAACTTCAGTTGGGTGGTTAGATTTGTATATTTGGGTGTCAGCATACAAATGGATGATGATCTATGACACTTGAGAGCAGCTGAGTGTATAGAATGTATAGAATGAAGAGAACAGATCCAAGAACAGACCCCTGTGGAACACCACAACATACATCAACTAGGCTGGAGTATATTCCATTTGTGGACACAATTTGTGTCCTGTTGACCAAGTAGGACTTGAACCACATTAAGACTGTATCATAAATGCTAAATACATACTGGAGACAGTGAAGTAATGTATCATGGTCTATTGTGTCAAATGCTGTAGACAAATCAAGGAGAGTGAGGACTGTAATCTTTCTGCTACCAACTGTTACCACCAGACAGCATTTGTCAGATGACTATGTCATTAAAGTTTAGATGCTTAAAATTTGCTTTATCAGATACTGGACTATGAGAAAAAACATCATTATTTCTTTAACTAACTTACACTTGACATAAATTGGAAATCGGCAATCCTGATAGTTTCCACTTTCATCTTTGGCCACAAAGATGGCATCATACTGTCCAAGTGGATATGTTGCATCTGAAAGGTACATGAAAGCTAGATAAAGTTTGCCATCAACTAGAGTTTCAATTTACTGAAAGGTACATGGAATCTAGATAATGTTTGTCATCAACTAGAGTTTCAATTTAATGAAAGGTACATGGAAGCTAGATAATGTTTGTCATTGAATAGAGTTTCAATTTAATGAAAGGTACATGGAAGCTAGGTAATGTTTGTCATTGAATAGAGTTTAAATTTGCTGAAAGGTACATGGAATCTAGATAAAGTCAATATTGAATAGAGTTTAAATTTAATGAAAGGTACATGGAATCTAGATAAAGTCTGTCATTGAACAGAGTTTCAATTTAATGAAAGGTACATGGAAGCTAGGTAATGTTTGTCATTGAATAGACTTTAAATTTACTGAAAGGTACATGGAATCTAGATAAAGTCTGTCATTGAATAGAGTTTAAATTTATTGAAAGGTACATGGAAGCTAGGTAATGTTTGTCATTGAATAGAGTTTAAATTTACTGAAAGGTACATGGAATCTAGATAAAGTCTGTCATTGAATAGAGTTTAAATTTACTGAAAGGTACATGGAAGCTAGGTAATGTTTGTCATTGAATAGAGTTTAAATTTACTGAAAGGTACATGGAAGCTACATAATGTTTGTCATTGAATAGAGTTTAAATTTACTGAAAGGTACATGGAAGCTAGATCAAGTTTGTCATCAACTAGAGTTTCAATTTACTGAAAGGTACATGGAAGCTAGATGAAGTTTGTCATTGACTAGTGTTTCAATTTACTGAAAGGTACATGGAAGCTAGGTAATGTTTGTCATCAACTAGAGTTTAAATTTACTGAAAGGTACATGGAAGCTAGATGAAGTTTGTCATCGACTAGTGTTTCAATTTACTGAAAGGTACATGGAAGCTAGGTAATGTTTGTCATCAACTAGAGTTTCAATTTACTGAAAGGTACATGGAAGCTAGATGAAGTTTGTCATCGACTAGTGTTTCAATTTACTGAAAGGTACATGGAAGCTAGGTAATGTTTGTCATCAACTAGAGTTTCAATTTACTGAAAGTTACATTAAAGCTAGATAAAATTTGTCATCAACTAGAGTTTCAATTTAATGAAAGGTACATGGAAGCTAGATGAAGTTTGTCATCGACTAGTGTTTCAATTTACTGAAAGGTACATGGAAGCTAGATAAAGTCTGTCATTGACTAGAGTTTCAATTTAATGAAAGGTACATGGAATCTATATAAAGTCTGTCACTGAATAGAGTTTAAATTTACTGAAAGGTACATGGAAGCTAGATAAAATTTCTCATCGACAAGAGTTTCAATTTACTGAATGCCATAAAAATGGGAAATCTTAGTGCTAATTTTGTTCTAGCAGTTAATTATTATATTCAGCTTCCCATTCATTAAGATCTTGCAGACTTTGAAAATGTTGAAAATACACCAAATGCAAAGAATGATATTAAAATGGTAACTGTAAGTAAATTTATATTTTTGAGAAAGGCTAGTCTTATGCACATAGTTTCAAACAATATGACTCCATTATATCTCAATGAACTATTTCATGCTAGAAAACAAGGCAACACTCCCAATTTAAGACCAATTTTAGCTAACTGCAATTCCATCCCAAAACCAAAGAAAGAACTCTTTAAGAAAAGTTTTCAATATTGAGGACAGCTAATTTGGAACAGAATCAAAAAATAAATTAGATAAATTATAAATGCAAAGCATTAAATTATAATCTAATTCAATGGATGAAAAGTGGAACCTGCTCTATTTGACAAATATATTACAACCGAAGGTATAAATTCACTAACCTACCATTTTGTTTGTTGTCTCACTACGTTTGTACTATATATACATATATATATATATATATATATATATATATATATATATATATATATATATATATATATATATATATATATATACACACACACAATGTACCCAGTTGGAGCATGATCATTTAAATTTTCTGTTTATTATGTCCATATCTAAATATAGCTTATTATCAATACTCTGTGTGTGTGTGTGTGTGTAACTATATACATGTATTTTGACTCTAAATGTGCATATAATAGAAGACCACAAGGAGGATTAGTTCCATGCATGTTCTTGTGTCACCCTCTTTAAAAAAGTCATTATTATTATTATTATTATTATTATTATTATCATTTTTATTATTATTATTATTATTATTATTATTATTATTATTATTCAGTGACAAGATGTTCACCATGGTCACCATAGTGTTCTATAATGAAATGTTTGAGTGGCACCATTTTAGTTATGGTAGGATAGACAAGACATTATAATCTGACTTTTAGTGAAAACATCATGTCAGTATAGTCATCTGTTAAGTAATAATAACAAGATTTTTAAGATTGTTGTCATGGCCAAGTTAAAATCTACACTGGCACCATTTTCATTCTAACTAAGCTCCCTGTTTGTTTGCATCATGTAAGTGTTTAAATGCCAACAAGAAAATGGAGTCATCTATATCCCCAAACCAATACTTCTATTACAACTACTACTAATACAACTACTACTACAACTACAACAACTACTACTACAACTACAACAACTACTACTACTACTAATACTAATAATAATTAAAATATCTATTAGGGGACAGAAGAGGCTTTCAAAGATTTCCTATTTCAAGTTTGTATTTGCAAAGCATACTGGGAAGTGAAAGGCATTTCGCTTGTAGGAAAACAATTCCTTTAGCAGAAGTAATAAACTAATAGGTAATTACTGAGATGACATACAGATAATTTTTTGACGTAATAGAACTTAATTTACAGTATTTATTTCATCTTTGCATGTGTGTATACACATGTTCGGATTCACATTAAAAATACCATTGAAGCAAATAAATGCAAAAATAAAGTATAAAATCCGTAAATTACAAGTTATATTTTTTGTAATAATATTTTTAACTGTCCAAAAACCTTGTTAACTTAAACTTCATGACAGGATGTATCTCAAGCAAAAAGACTACTCCCATTGGTGACCTCTTATAACTTGCAGGATGGTACACCTGACCTGTTCTACACCCTTAAGCCCACAAATTGATCCACCCCTACTAGTGGTGGCATGGACCAGACTACACTGTTGACAGTTTATGGACTAGTAGTAGCCTGAAAAACTTGCTACACACACTCAAATTATTATATATATATATATATATATATATATATATATATATATATATATATATATATATATATATATACATACCATCAATTAAATCACACATATTTTGATACCTACCCTAACACCATAAATCACAGTGATCTATGAAATGTGTATAAAGATATTAGTTCTCCTTTTATCTTTACAAGGATTATTAGCCACCTTCAATCAAGACAGCTGTCAAAAAGTTTATTAAACTAGCTGAAACTCAAGTGCAACATTTTTAAAAGCAATGAATAAAATTTTGTACTAAATTATTTTCTTTACTGAAAAACATAAATACAAATTCACCTTCTACTCAAAATAAAATGCTAAGACAGCTACATACTTTATATATTATGTTGGTGGGGGTGGGGGCCTGTGCCACTGTACACTGCATACCACGGCTTACATTCTAATAACAACAGGCACAAAGATCTATTATGTGTACCAAGCTTCAAGAGATATCATAAATAGATTTTGAGTTATGCCCTAGATCAGGTATGAACAACTTCCTTCAGGAATAAGTGATTTCTAAAGCCACATCCTACAATATAAATTAATGAATAAACCAGGTCACAGGTCAGACCTGAGCCCCTGGGTCATATTTTACCCACTCCTGCTCCAGATGCAAAAGGGCATAGGATGGATAGAAGGGTGAGAAACAGATTAGGAATGTTGAAACTAATGAGCTGTGGATAGCAAAAGACACATCTCTATCCGTAGTCCAATAACTGAATCAAGACTCATACAGGTAATTTAAACTGTTTTTGAGTTTTGCTCTGGAGACTAAAGTGTGGATGATAGATGCAAGAACAAATGGATAAACATTAAAAATACGGAAAATGTGAATGCCATAAGGAAATAAGGACAGCTAATCTAATGAATATATAAAATTACACAGAGCTTTTGTTTTTGAGTCATGCTTTGCAAACAAAAGTATGAATGATGGATAGTCCAATTGGTGTACCAGTTATAACTAACTTAAACACATGTAATCTACTAGTCCAACTGGTGTACCAAGTAAACTAACTTGAACACATGTAATCACTAGTCCAATTGGTGTACCAAGTAAAACTAACTTGAACACATGCAATCACTAGTCCAATTGGTGTACCAAGTAAAACTAACTTGAACACATGTAATCACTAGTCCACTTGGTGTACCAAGTAACAATACCATAAATACATGTAATCCACTAATTCAATTGGTGTACCAAGTAACAATACATTGAACACATGTAATCCACTGGTCCAACTGGTGTACCAAATAAAAATACATTGAACACATGTAATCCACTAGTCCAATTGGTGTACCAAGTAACAATACATTGAACACATGTTATCCACTAGTTCAGTTGGTGTACCAAGTAACAATACATTGAACACATGTTATCCACTAGTCCAATTGGTGTACCAAGTAACAATACATTGAACACATGTAATCCACTGGTCCAACTGGTGTACCAAATAAAAATACATTGAACACATGTAATCCACTAGTCCAATTGGTGTACCAAGTAACAATACATTGAACACATGTTATCCACTAGTTCAGTTGGTGTACCAAGTAACAATACATTGAACACATGTAATCCACTGGTCCAACTGGTGTACCAAATAAAAATACATTGAACACATGTAATCCACTAGTCCAATTGGTGTACCAAGTAACAATACATTAAACACATGTTATCCACTAGTTCAGTTGGTGTACCAAGTAACAATACATTGAACACATGTTATCCACTAGTTCAATTGGTGTACCAAGTAAAAATACATTGAACACATGTAATCCACTAGTCCAATTGGTGTACCAAGTAACAATACATTGAACACATGTTATCCACTAGTTCAATTGGTGTACCAAGTAAAATTACACTGAACACATCTAATCCACTAGTCCAATTGGAGTACCAAGTAAAAATATCTTGAACACATCTAATCCACTAGTCCAGCTGTTGTACCAAGTAAAATGCCTTGAACACATGTAATTCACTAGTCAATTGATGTACTAAGTAAAAATACCATAAACGCATCTAATCCACTAGTCCAATCGGTGTACCAAGTACAAATACCTTGAACACATGTAATCCACTAGTCTAATTGGTGTACCACATAAAAATACCTTGAACACATGTAATCCACTAGTCCATTTGGTGTACCAAGTACAAATACCTTGAACACATCTAATCCACAAGTCAAATTTGTGTACCAAGTAAAAATATCTAGAACACACCTGATCCACTAGTCCAATTGTAAAAATACATTGAACACATGTAATCCACTAGACCAATTGGTGTACCAAGTACAAATACCTTGAACACATCTAATCCACTAGTCCAATTGGTGTACCAAGTAACAATACATTAAACACATGTTATCCACTAGTTCAGTTGGTGTACCAAGTAAAATTACCTGGAACACACCTAATCCACTAGTCCAATTGGTGTACCAAGTAAAATTACCTTGAACACTTCTAATCCACTAGCCCAGTTGGTGTATGAAGTAAAAATACCTTGTGTTACAGTTTGATCTAATAAGTGTATCAAATTTCAAGAAGTTACTTTAAATGGCCTTGGAGATTTATAATGGAAACAAAACAATGGATGGGGCCCCCAATAGCTGGTTCACCTAAAGTGCTCATTGTTACTGGTCACTGCCATCTCACCTTTGTATGTGTAGATTTGAGTCTCGGGCTGAGCCACTATGAGTATGTGAGAAAACTTGCCATTAGCTTCCCACATAGTGGTAGTTCTTACCAAGGTTTTCCCAAGTTCTTCCTTCACTTATTAGGCTGTCATGAATAGCCTATCTGCACTGAGAAATGGTATTAAACTCAAAACAACAACTAGACAATGGAGAGATAGATACCCAGAAAACATGGAGAGAAAAAAATTAAAATAATATTGAAGCTAAAGAACTGTGACTAATTAAAGGCACATCAACACCTCTAGCCAAATATGTGTATCAGATTCATAGAGATATTATGAACACTTCTTGGAGTTATACTTTGGAAATGAAAGGATAAATAATGAATGAATGGATGGATGAAAAGACACAAGGATGCAAATAAAAAATATTGATATTGAACAATTATGAATAGCAAATGACAATACAAATTTAATACCAAGATACAGTGAGCTTTCAAGTGTGACTTTGAAACCATGGTCAAGTGATGACAAGTGGGAATTATGAATTAATGTATGAACAGACAGATAGACATACCCATTAAAAATACTGAAGCCAAAGAAATGGGAATACCCTAACGTACACTTAAACTGCCTGTCTAATATGTGTATCAGATTTCTTGGAGTCATCTCAAACCATTTTTGAGTTTGGCCTTAGGAAAGAAAGTGGGGATGCTGACTGAATGAATGAACAAGTAGACAAGTAGACAGACTAAAAATACAACTGGGCAACTAGTTTGACCAAAAGTACAGCTGAACAACTACTTTGACCAAAAGTACAGCTGGACAACTAGTTTGACAAAAATTACAGATGAACAACTAGTTTGACAATAATTACAGCAGGACAACTAATTTGACCAAAAGTACAGCTGGACAACTAATGTGACCAAAAGTACAGCAGTCAAGCAGTCAAGGATTATATAAATGTCTTGAACAATTTTGGAGTTGTGAATGATGAGCAATTAGTTGAAGAGAGAGTGATATGAGAGAATGATGTGCAAATGATGTCCACACCACTAGCTGGATATGAACACAATATTGATAGATTTATATATCTAATATATGTACCAAGTCTGAAGAGACATCTTGAATCATCTTGGAGTTGTCTTATGGAGTCAAAAGTATGCATAATGGATAGAAAATTGGATGAATACATTAGGCTGCTTATCAACCACTGGTGTTTGTATTTTTCGAGTTATACTCTGGAACAAATGTGAATGGATGAAATGAAGGTTGAATGGGTAAGCAGAACTCATATCTTGTAGGACAGGTGACAAATAAAGCTTATATCGATCTTTACATGATCTTTTAGTTGTCTAAATGTTTTAATATGTGACAAACCTTGAGGTAGGGTACTTGTCACATTGTCCATATATCTTGTACGTGTTCCATTGTATCCAACAAAGGTAGCTTTGCTTCTGAGCTTCTGATATTCCACTGAGACAAACCTGTCAGTGTTAGAGGACCTTGTGACTTCATAAGGGTCCCTGTTACACTCTGCTTGTGGGGGTGTCTTGTCCACTGAAATCAAAGCATATAATTTTCACACCTTATGATCATGCATTTTTATATTACTTTTCTGGCTTTGAAAAAAAAAGACTGAACTTTCTTTGGTGCTTCAATATGCAGTTTTAGAGAAGTCGCAATATGTTATCATGATTTTCAAGATAGCCACCATGACAGCCAAGTTAAATGTCAGGGAAACGTGATTTTTTTAAAATAAAGAAACAACCAAATATTCATTTAGGACCAACTAAACATTATAAGAAGTCCTGGTGAAATCTGGTTTCAAAATCATCATCCATTTTGAAGGAGTAGCAATTATAATATTTCCAAAGTGGAGGCTATAGTGGCCAAACTGAAGATCATATTGGAACCATTTTTAATTTAAAACCAACTAGCTATCATAAGGAGTCTTCTGGTACAAGTCCCATGTAGATATAACTTTCCACCGACTGAGGAGCAGTCATGATAGGATTTTCACAATGGCCACAGTGGTGGTTATATGGGAAGTCAGATCAGTACCATCATTTAGGATGAAATAGTTATTGTAAGAAGTCTTGTTGGGAAAACATTATCAGTCACATTCTTAAAAGTAAAAAATTGAAGACATGACAATTTGACAAGTAATCTGGAGTCATGGATACCTGATCATGCACCAAATTTGGTGTTTCAAAACCCAGTTTCAGAGAAGTAACAAAAAGTAACAAGATTTTCGAGATAGCCACAATGGCAGCCATGTTAAAGATCAGAGAAGCATGATTTTTATATCTCTGATTAAATTTGAACAGAAATTAATTAATGATCACCTACAGCAGTTCGTGAGTGATTGCATGATTTTTATATCTCTGATTAAATTTGAACAGAAATTAATTAATAACCACCCTCCAGCAGTGCTATCAAAGTGCTATCATGAGTTGTGGACAGGTGGACATACATGTACAACAAGTGCAATCTTCAGTTGTGGACAGATGGACATACATATACACCAAAGTGCTACCTTGAGCTGTGGACAGATGGACATATATATACACTAAAGTGCTATCTTGAGTTGTGGACAGATGGACATACATATACACCAAAGTGCTATCTCAACCTGTGGACAGATGGACATACATATACACCAAAGTGCTATCTTGAGTTGTGGACAGATGGACATACATTTACACCAAAGTGCTATCTCAAGCTGTGGACAGATGGACATGCATATACACCAAAGTGCTATCTTGAGCTGTGGACAGATAGACATAAATGTTCACCAAAGTGCTATCATGAGTTGTGGACAGGTGGACATACATGTACACCAAGTGCTGTCTTGAGCTGTGGACAGATGGACATACATATATAACAAAGTGCTACCTTGAATTGTGGACAGATGGACATACATGTTCACCAAAGTGCTACCTTGAATTGTGGACAGATGGACATACATGTACACCAAGTACTATCTTAAGCTGTGGACAGATAGACATACATATATACCAAAGTGCTATCTTAAGCTATGGACAGATGGACATACATGTACATCAACTGCTATCTTGAATTGTGGACAAATGGACATATATGTACACAGTGCTATCTTAAGCTGTGCACAGATGGACATCCATTTACACCAAGTGCTACCTCGAAGTGTGGACAGATGGACATACATATATAAAAAAGTACTATCTTGAGCTGTGGACAGATGGACATATATATTCACCAAAGTGCTACATTGAATTGTGGACAGATGGACATACATGTACACCAAGTGCTATCCTGAATTGTGGACAGATGGACATACATTTACACCAAGTGATATCTTAAGCTGTGGACAGATGGACATACATATACACCAAGAAACATCTTAAGCTGTGGACAGATGAACATACATGTTCACCAAGTACTATCTTGAGCTGTGGACAGATGGACATCCATATACACCAAGGTGCTATTTTGAGCTGTGGACAGATGGACATACATGTACACCAAGTGCTATCTTGAATTGTGGACAGATGGACATACATGTACACCAAGTGATATCTTAAGCTGTGGACAGATGGACATACATATACACCAAGAAACATCTTAAGCTGTGGACAGATGAACATACATGTTCACCAAGTGCTATCTTGAGCAGTGGACAGATGGACATAAATATACCCCAAAGTGCTACATTGAATTGTGGACAGATGGACATACATATACACCAAGTGCTACCTTGAGCTGTGGACAGATGGACATACATATTCACCAAAGTGCTACATTGAATTGTGGACAGATGGACATACGTGTTCACCAAGTGCTATTTTGAATTGTGGACAGATGGACATACATATACACCAAAGTGCTATTTTGAGCTGTGGACAGATGGACATACATGTACACCAAGTGCTATTTTGAATTGTGGACAGATGGACATACATATACTCCAAGTGCTACCTTGAGCTGTGGACAGATGGACATACAAATTCACCAAAGTGCTACCTTGAATTGTGGACAGATGGACATACATGTACACCAAGTACTATCTTAAGCTGTGGACAGATAGACATACATATATACCAAAGTGCTATTTTAAGCTATGGACAGATGGACATACATGTACATCAACTGCTATCTTGAATTGTGGACAAATCGACATATATGTACACAGTGCTATCTTAAGCTGTGCACAGATGGACATACATTTACACCAAGTGCTACCTTGAAGTGTGGACAGATGGACATACATATATAAAAAAGTACTATCTTGAGCTGTAGACAGATGGACATATATATTCACCAAAGTGCTACATTGAATTGTGGACAGATGGACATACATGTACACCAAGTGCTATCTTGAATTGTGGACAGATGGACATACATTTACACTAAGTGATATCTTAAGCTGTGGACAGATGGACATACATATACACCAAGAAACATCTTAAGCTGTGGACAGATGAACATACATGTTCACCAAGTGCTATCTTGAGCTGTGGACAGATGGACATCCATATACACCAAGGTGCTATTTTGAGCTGTGGACAGATGGACATACATGTACACCAAGTGCTATCTTGAATTGTGGACAGATGGACATACATGTACACCAAGTACTATCTTAAGCTGTGGACAGATAGACATACATATATACCAAAGTGCTATTTTAAGCTATGGACAGATGGACATACATGTACATCAACTGCTATCTTGAATTGTGGACAAATGGACATATATGAACACAGTGCTATCTTAAGTTGTGCACAGATGGACATACATTTACACCAAGTGCTACCTTGAAGTGTGGACAGATGGACATACATATATAAAAAAGTACTATCTTGAGCTGTAGACAGATGGACATATATATTCACCAAAGTGCTACATTGAATTGTGGACAGATGGACATACATGTACACCAAGTGCTATCTTGAATTGTGGACAGATGGACATACATTTACACCAAGTGATATCTTAAGCTGTGGACAGATGGACATACATATACACCAAGAAACATCTTAAGCTGTGGACAGATGAACATACATGTTCACCAAGTGCTATCTTGAGCTGTGGACAGATGGACATCCATATACACCAAGGTGCTATTTTGAGCTGTGGACAGATGGACATACATGTACACCAAGTGCTATCTTGAATTGTGGACAGATGGACATACATGTACACCAAGTGATATCTTAAGCTGTGGACAGATGGACATACATATACACCAAGAAACATCTTAAGCTGTGGACAGATGAACATACATGTTCACCAAGTGCTATCTTGAGCAGTGGACAGATGGACATAAATATACCCCAAAGTGCTACATTGAATTGTGGACAGATGGACATATATATACACCAAGTGCTACCTTGAGCTGTGGACAGATGGACATACATATTCACCAAAGTGCTACATTGAATTGTGGACAGATGAACATATATGTTCACCAAGTGCTATCTTGAGCTATGGACAGATGGACATACATGTACACCAAGTGCTATTTTGAGTTGTGGACAGATGACATACATATACACCAAAGTGCTATATTGAGCTGTGGACAGATGGATATATATGTACACCAAATGCTATTTTCAATTGTGGACAGATGGACATACATATACACCAAAGTGCTATCCTGAGCTGTGGACAGATGGACATACATGTTCACCAAAGTGCTACCTTGAATTGTGGACAGATGGACATATATGTACACCAAGTACTATCTTAAGCTGTGGACAGATAGACATACATATATACCAAAGTGCTATCTTAAGCTATGGACAGATGGACATACATGTGCATCAACTGCTATCTTGAATTGTGGACAAATGGACATACATGTACACAGTGCTATCTTAAGCTGTGCACAGATGGCCATACATTTACACCAAGTGCTACCTCGAAGTGTGGACAGATGGACATACATATATAAAAAAGTACTATCTTGAGCTGTGGACAGATGGACATATATATTCACCAAAGTGCTACATTGAATTGTGAACAGATGGATATACATGTACACCAAGTGCTATCTTGAATTGTGGACAGATGGACATACATTTACACTAAGTGATATCTTAAGCTGTGGACAGATGGACATACATATACACCAAGAAACATCTTAAGCTGTGGACAGATGAACATACATGTTCACCAAGTGCTATCTTGAGCTGTGGACAGATGGACATCCATATACACCAAGGTGCTATTTTGAGCTGTGGACAGATGGACATACATGTACACCAAGTGCTATCTTGAATTGTGGACAGATGGACATACATGTACACCAAGTGATATCTTAAGCTGTGGACAGATGGACATACATATACACCAAGAAACATCTTAAGCTGTGGACAGATGAACATACATGTTCACCAAGTGCTATCTTGAGCAGTGGACAGATGGACATAAATATACCCCAAAGTGCTACATTGAATTGTGGACAGATGGACATATATATACACCAAGTGCTACCTTGAGCTGTGGACAGATGGACATACATATTCACCAAAGTGCTACATTGAATTGTGGACAGATGAACATATACATTCACCAAGTGCTATCTTGAGCTATGGACAGATGGACATACATGTACACCAAGTGCTATTTTGAGTTGTGGACAGATGGACATACATATACACCAAAGTGCTATATTGAGCTGTGGACAGATGGATATATATGTACACCAAGTGCTATTTTGAATTGTGGACAGATGGACATACATATACACCAAAGTGCTATCCTGAGCTGTGGACAGATGGACATACATGTTCACCAAAGTGCTACCTTGAATTGTGGACAGATGGACATATATGTACACCAAGTACTATCTTAAGCTGTGGACAGATAGACATACATATATACCAAAGTGCTATCTTAAGCTATGGACAGATGGACATACATGTGCATCAACTGCTATCTTGAATTGTGGACAAATGGACATACATGTACACAGTGCTATCTTAAGCTGTGCACAGATGGCCATACATTTACACCAAGTGCTACCTCGAAGTGTGGACAGATGGACATACATATATAAAAAAGTACTATCTTGAGCTGTGGACAGATGGACATATATATTCACCAAAATGCTACATTGAATTGTGAACAGATGGACATACATGTACACCAAGTGCTATCTTGAATTGTGGACAGATGGACATACATTTACACCAAGTGATATCTTAAGCTGTGGACAGATGGACATATATATACACCAAGAAACATCTTAAGCTGTGGACAGATGAACATACATGTTCACCAAGTGCTATCTTGAGCTGTGGACAGATGGACATACATGTACACCAAGTGCTATCTTGAATTGTGGACAGATGGACATACATGTACACCAAGTGATATCTTAAGCTGTGGACAGATGGACATATTTCTACACCAAGAAACATCTTAAGCTGTGGACAGATGAACATACATGGTCGCCAAGTGCTATCTTGAGCAGTGGACAGATGGACATAAATATACCCCAAAGTGCTACATTGAATTGTGGACAGATGGACATACATATACACCAAGTGCTACCTTGAGCTGTGGACAGATGGACATACATATTCACCAAAGTGCTACATTGAATTGTGGACAGATGGACATACATGTTCACCAAGTGCTATCTTGAGCTGTGGACAGATGGACATACATGTACACCAAGTGCTATTTTGAATTGTGGACAGATGGACATACATATACACCAAAGTGCTATTTGAGCTGTGGACAGATGGACATGCATATACACCAAAGTGCTATCTTGAGCTGCAGACAAATGGACATACATGTTCACCAAAATGCTACATTGAATTGTGGACAGATGGACATACATATACACCAAAGTACTATCGTGAGCTGTGGACAGATGGACATACATATCCACCAAAGTGCTACATTGAATTGTGGACAGATGGGCATACATGTACACAAAGGACTATATTAAGCTGTGGACAGATGGAAATACATGTATATCAAAGTGCTATCTTAAGCTATGGACAGATGGACATATATAAATACCAAATTGCTATCTTAAGCTGTGCGCAGATGCACATGCATATACACCAAAGTGCTATCTTGAACTGTGGACAGATAGACATACATGTACACCAAGTGTTATCTTAAGCTGTGGACAGATGGAAATACATGAACACCAAAGTGCTATCTTGAATTGTGGACAGATGGACATATATGTATACAGTGCTATCTTAAGCTGTGCACAGATGGAATACATTTACACCAAGTGCTACCTTGAAGTGTGGACAGATGGACATACATATATAAAAAAGTACTATCTTGAGCTGTAGACAGATGGACATATATATTCACCAAAGTACTACATTGAATTGTGGACAGATGGACATACATGTACACCAAGTGCTATCTTGAATTGTGGACAGATGGACATACATTTACACTAAGTGATATCTTAAGCTGTGGACAGATGGACATACATATACACCAAGAAACATCTTAAGCTGTGGACAGATGAACATACATGTTCACCAAGTGCTATCTTGAGCTGTGGACAGATGGACATCCATATACACCAAGGTGCTATTTTGAGCTGTGGACAGATGGACATACATGTACACCAAGTGCTATCTTGAATTGTGGACAGATGGACATACATGTACACCAAGTGATATCTTAAGCTGTGGACAGATGGACATACATATACACCAAGAAACATCTTAAGCTGTGGACAGATGAACATACATGTTCACCAAGTGCTATCTTGAGCAGTGGACAGATGGACATAAATATACCCCAAAGTGCTACATTGAATTGTGGACAGATGGACATACATATACACCAAGTGCTACCTTGAGCTGTGGACAGATGGACATACATATTCACCAAAGTGCTACATTGAATTGTGGACAGATGAACATATATGTTCACCAAGTGCTATCTTGAGCTATGGACAGATGGACATACATGTACACCAAGTGCTATTTTGAGTTGTGGACAAATGGACATACATATACACCAAAGTGCTATATTGAGCTGTGGACAGATGGATATATATGTACACCAAGTGCTATTTTGAATTGTGGACAGATGGACATACATATACACCAAAGTGCTATCCTGAGCTGTGGACAGATGGACATACATGTTCACCAAAGTGCTACCTTGAATTGTGGACAGATGGACATATATGTACACCAAGTACTATCTTAAGCTGTGGACAGATAGACATACATATATACCAAAGTGCTATCTTAAGCTATGGACAGATGGACATACATGTGCATCAACTGCTATCTTGAATTGTGGACAAATGGACATACATGTACACAGTGCTATCTTAAGCTGTGCACAGATGGCCATACATTTACACCAAGTGCTACCTCGAAGTGTGGACAGATGGACATACATATATAAAATAGTACTATCTTGAGCTGTGGACAGATGGACATATATATTCACCAAAGTGCTACATTGAATTGTGAACAGATGGACATACATGTACACCAAGTGCTATCTTGAATTGTGGACAGATGGACATACATTTACACCAAGTGATATCTTAAGCTGTGGACAGATGGACATACATATACACCAAGAAACATCTTAAGCTGTGGACAGATGAACATACATGTTCACCAAGTGCTATCTTGAGCTGTGGACAGATGGACATACATGTACACCAAGTGCTATCTTGAATTGTGGACAGATGGACATACATGTACACCAAGTGATATCTTAAGCTGTGGACAGATGGACATATTTCTACACCAAGAAACATCTTAAGCTGTGGACAGATGAACATACATGTTCGCCAAGTGCTATCTTGAGCAGTGGACAGATGGACATAAATATACCCCAAAGTGCTACATTGAATTGTGGACAGATGGACATACATATACACCAAGTGCTACCTTGAGCTGTGGACAGATGGACATACATATTCACCAAAGTGCTACATTGAATTGTGAACAGATGGACATACATGTTCACCAAGTGCTATCTTGAGCTGTGGACAGATGGACATACATGTACACCAAGTGCTATTTTGAATTGTGGACAGATGGACATACATATCCACCAAAGTGCTATTTGAGCTGTGGACAGATGGACATGCATATACACCAAAGTGCTATCTTGAGCTGCAGACAAATGGACATACATGTTCACCAAAATGCTACATTGAATTGTGGACAGATGGACATACATATACACCAAAGTACTATCGTGAGCTGTGGACAGATGGACAGACATATCCACCAAAGTGCTACATTGAATTGTGGACAGATGGACATACATGTACACAAAGGACTATCTTAAGCTGTGGACAGATGGAAATACATGTATATCAAAGTGCTATCTTAAGCTATGGACAGATGGACATATATAAATACCAAATTGCTATCTTAAGCTGTGCGCAGATGCACATGCATATACACCAAAGTGCTATCTTGAACTGTGGACAGATAGACATACATGTACACCAAGTGTTATCTTAAGCTGTGGACAGATGGAAATACATGAACACCAAAGTGCTATCTTGAATTGTGGACAGATGGACATATATGTATACAGTGCTCTCTTAAGCTGTGCACAGATGGACATGCACATACACTAAGAGCTATATTGAAATGTGGACAGATGGACATATATGTACATCAAAGTACTATATTGAGAGTCCATCAATACTTGTTCAACAATAAGTTTATACAACTTTCCCATAAATCATCTTCATACATGGCTATGTGACCTTCATCCACAGGGGTAAACTAGGAATCTCATTAATTCTTTTCTCTGTTTCCAACATGGCAGCTTGCTCTAATCTGTGTCATATGACTTCATTTTTGGTATACATATCATCTAGATGAAAAGACATTTTTAAAATAACAAAAATATATATCTTTATTACTTCAACACTGCTCTGCTCATCATAAAATCATCATCTGACATAAAAAACAAATATACAAAGAACCACATAGAAGGATTGCAAACATTGTCATGCATCATCTGACATACAAAAATATACTGAGAACCACAGAGATGGATTGTAAACATTGTTATACATCATCTGACATAAATAAATATACAGAGAACCATAGGGAAAGAGTGCAAACATTCTCATGCATCATCTGACATACAAAAATATACAGAGAACCACAGAGATGGATTGCAAACATTGTCATGCATCATCTGACATACAAAAATATACAGAGAACCAAAGGGAAGGATTGCAGACATTGTCATGCATCATCTGACATTAAAAAAATATACTGAGAACCACAGAGATGGATTGTAAACATTGTTATACATCATCTGACATAAATAAATATACAGAGAACCATAGGGAAAGATTGCAAACATTCTCATGCATCATCTGACATACAAAAATATACAGAGAACCACAGAGATGGATTGCAAACATTGTCATGCATCATCTGACATACAAAAATATATAGAGAACCACAGGGAAGGATTGCAAACATTGTCATGCGTCATCTGACATACAAAAATATACTGAGAACCACAGAGATGGATTGTAAACATTGTTATACATCATCTGACATAAATAAATATACAGAGAACCACAGGGAAAGATTGCAAACATTCTCATGCATCATCTGACATACAAAAATATACAGAGAACCACAGGGAAAGATTGCAAACATTCTCATGCATCATCTGACATACAAAAATATACAGAGAACCACAGAGATGGATTGCAGACATTGTCATGCATCATCTGACATACAAAAATATATAGAGAACCACAGGGAAGGATTGCAAACATTGTCATGCGTCATCTGACATACAAAAATATACTGAGAACCACAGAGATGGATTGTAAACATTGTTATGCATCATCTGACATAAATAAATATACAGAGAACCACAGGGAAAGATTGCAAACATTCTCATGCATCATCTGACATACAAAAATATACAGAGAACCATAGGGAAAGATTGCAAACATTCTCATGCATCATCTGACATACAAAAATATACAGAGAACCATAGAGATGGATTGCAAACATTGTCATGCATCATCTGACATACAAAAATATATAGAGAACCACAGGGAAAGATTGCAAACATTCTCATGCATCATCTGACATACAAAAATATACAGAGAACCATAGGGAAAGATTGCAAACATTCTCATGCATCATCTGACATACAAAAATATACAGAGAACCATAGAGATGGATTGCAAACATTGTCATGCATCATCTGACATACAAAAATATACAGAGAACCACAGGGAAGGATTGCAAACATTGTCATGCATCATCTGACATACAAAAATATAGAGAGAACCACAGAGATGGATTGCAAACATTGTCATGCATCATCTGACATACAAAAATATACAGAGAACCACAGAGATGGATTACAAACATTGTCATGCATCATCTGACATACAAAAATATACAGAGAACCACAGGGAAGGATTGCAAACATTGTCGTGTATCATCTGACATACAAAAATATACAGAGAACCACAGAGATGGATTGCAAACATTGTCATGCATCATCTGACATACAAAAATATACAGAGAACCACAGGGAAGGATTGCAAACATTGTCATGTATCATCTGACATACAAAAATATACAGAGAACCACAGAAATGGATTGCAAACATTGTCATGCATCATCTGACATACAAAAATATACAAAGAACCACAGAGATGGATTGCAAACGTTGTCATGCATCATCTGACATGAAAAATATACAGAGAACCACAGGGAAGGATTGCAAACATTGTCGTGCATCATCTGACATACAAAAATATATAGAGAACCACAGAGATGGATTGCAGACATTGTCATGCATCATCTGACATACAAAAATATACAGAGATCCATAGGGAAGGATTGCAAACATTGTCGTGCATCATCTGACATACAAAAATATATAGAGAACCACAGAGATGGATTGCAAACATTGTCATGCATCATCTGACATACAAAAATATACAGAGAACCACAGAAATGGATTGCAAACATTGTCATGCATCATCTGACATACAAAAATATACAGAGAACCACAGAGATGGATTGCAAACATTGTCATGCATCATCTGACATACAAAAATATACAGAGAACCACAAGGAAGGATTGCAAACATTGTCGTGCATCATCTGACATACAAAAATATACAGAGAACCACACGGAAGGATTGCAAACATTGTCGTGCATCATCTGACATACAAAAATATACAGAGAACCACAGAGATGGATTGCAAACATTGTCATGCCTCATCTGACATACAAAAATATACAGAGAACCACAGGGAAGGATTGCAAACATTGTCGTGCATCATCTGACATACAAAAATATACAGAGAACCACAGAAATGGATTGCAAACATTGTCATGCATCATCTGACATACAAAAATATACAGAGAACCACAGGGAAGGATTGCAAACATTGTCGTGCATCATCTGACATACAAAAATATACAGAGAACCACAGAGATGGATTGTAAACATTGTCATGCATCATCTGACATACAAAAATATACAGAGAACCACAGAGAAGGATTGCAAACATTGTTATGCATCATCTGACATACAAAAATATGAAAAGAACCACACAGAAGGATTGCAAACATTGTCATGCATCATCTGACATACAAAAATATACAGAGAATTACAGGGAAGGATTGCAAACATTGTCATGCATCATATGACAATTGTTTTACAGAGAACCACAGGGAAGGATTGCAAGCATTGTAATGCATCATGTAACAAAGAAAAATATAAAGAGAACCACAGAAAAGGATTGCAAACATTGTCATGCATCATCTGACATACAAAAATATACAGAGAACCACAGAGAAGGATTGCAAACATTGTTATGCATCATCTGACATACAAAAATATAAAAAGAACCACACAGAAGGATTGCAAACATTGTCATGCATCATCTGACATACAAAAATATACAGAGAATCACAGGGAAGGATTGCAAACATTGTCATGCATCATATGACAATTGTTTTACAGAGAACCACAGGGAAGGATTGCAAGCATTGTAATGCATCATGTGACAAAGAAAAATATAAAGAGAACCACAGAAAAGGATTGCAAACTTTGTCATGCATCATCTAACATACAAAAATATACAGAGAACCACAGGGAAGGATTGCAAACATTGTCATGCATCATATGACAATTGTTTTACAGAGAACCACAGAGAAGGATTGCAAACATTGTCATGCATCATCTAACATACAAAAATATACAAAGAACCAAAGATGGATTGTAAACATTGTTATGCATCATCTGACATAAATAAATATACAGAGAACCACATAGATGGATTGTAAACATTGTTATGCATCAACTGACATAAATAAATATACAGAGAACCACATAGATGGATTGCAAACATTGTTATGCATCATCTGACATAAATAAATATACAGAGAACCACATAGATGGATTGCAAACATTGTTATGCATCATCTGACATAAATAAATATACAGAGAACCACAGGGAAGGATTGCAAACGTTGTCATGCATCATTTGGCATAAATAAATATACAGAGAACCACAGGGAAGGATTGCAAACATTGTCATGCATCATCTGACATTAAAAAAATATACAGAGAACCACAGAGATGGATTACAAACATTGTCATGCATCATCTGACATACAAACATATACAGAGAACCACAGGGAAGGATTGCAAACATTGTCATGCATCATTTGACATACAAAAATATACAGAGAACCATAGGGAAAGATTGCAAACATTCTCATGCATCATCTGACATACAAAAATATACAGAGAACCACAGAGATGGATTGCAGACATTGTCATGCATCATCTGACATACAAAAATATACAGAGAACCACAGGGAAGGATTGCAAATATTGTCATGCATCATCTGACATACAAAAATATGTAGAGAACCACAGAGATGGATTGCAAACATTGTCATGCATCATCTGAAATACTAAAATATACAGAGAACCACAGGGAAGGATTGCAAACATTGTCATGCATCATCTGACATACAAAAATATACAGAGAACCATAGGGAAAGATTGCAAACATTCTCATGCATCATCTGACATACAAAAATATACAGAGAACCACAGGGAAGGATTGCAAACATTGTCATGCATCATCTGACATACAAAACTATATAGAGAACCACAGAGATGGATTGCAAACTTTGTCATGCATCATCTGACATACAAAAATATACAGAGAACCACAGGGAAGGATTGCAAACATTGTCGTGCATCATCTGACATACAAAAACATATAGAGAACCACAGAGATGGATTGCAAACATTGTCATGCATCATCTGACATACAAAAATATACAGAGAACAACAGGGAAGGATTGCAAACATTGTCGTGCATCATTTGACATACAAAAATATAGAGAGAACCACAGAGATGGATTGCAAACATTGTCATGCATCATCTGACATACAAAAATATACAGAGAACCACAGGGAAGGATTGCAAACATTGTCATGCATCATCTGACATATAAAAATATATAGAGAACCACAGAGATGGATTGCAGACATTGTCATGCATCATCTGACATACAAAAATATACAGAGAACCACAGGGAAGGATTGCAAACATTGTCGTGTATCATCTGACATACAAAAATATACAGAGAACCACAGAGATGGATTGCAGACATTGTCATGCATCATCTGACATACAAAAATATACAGAGAACCACAGGGAAGGATTGCAAACATTGTCGTGCATCATCTGACATACAAAAATATAGAGAGAACCACAGAGATGGATTGCAAACATTGTCATGCATCATCTGACATACAAAAATATAAAGAGAACCACAGAGATGGATTGCAAACATTGTCATGCATCATTTGACATACAAAAATATACAAAGAACCACAGAGATGGATTGCAAACATTGTCATGCATCATCTGACATACAAAAATATACAGAGAACCACAGAAATGGATTGCAAACATTGTCATGCATCATCTGACATACAAAAATATACAGAGAACCACACGGAAGGATTGCAAACATTGTCATGCATCATCTGACATACAAAAATATACAGAGAACCACAGGGAAAGATTGCAAACATTGTCGTGCATCATCTAACATACAAAAATATAGAGAGAACCACAGAGATGGATTGCAAACATTGTCATGCATCATCTGACATACAAAAATATACAGAGAACCACAGGGAAGGATTGCAAACATTGTCATGCATCATCTGACATACAAAAATATACAGAGAACCACAGAAATGGATTGCAAACATTGTCATGCATCATCTGACATACAAAAATATACAGAGAACCACAGGGAAGGATTGCAAACATTGTCATGCATCATCTGACATACAAAACTATATAGAGAACCACAGAGATGGATTGCAAACTTTGTCATGCATCATCTGACATACAAAAATATACAGAGAACCACAGGGAAGGATTGCAAACATTGTCGTGCATCATCTGACATACAAAAACATATAGAGAACCACAGAGATGGATTGCAAACATTGTCATGCATCATCTGACATACAAAAATATACAGAGAACAACAGGGAAGGATTGCAAACATTGTCGTGCATCATTTGACATACAAAAATATAGAGAGAACCACAGAGATGGATTGCAAACATTGTCATGCATCATCTGACATACAAAAATATACAGAGAACCACAGGGAAGGATTGCAAACATTGTCATGCATCATCTGACATATAAAAATATATAGAGAACCACAGAGATGGATTGCAGACATTGTCATGCATCATCTGACATACAAAAATATACAGAGAACCACAGGGAAGGATTGCAAACATTGTCGTGTATCATCTGACATACAAAAATATACAGAGAACCACAGAGATGGATTGCAGACATTGTCATGCATCATCTGACATACAAAAATATACAGAGAACCACAGGGAAGGATTGCAAACATTGTCGTGCATCATCTGACATACAAAAATATAGAGAGAACCACAGAGATGGATTGCAAACATTGTCATGCATCATCTGACATACAAAAATATACAAAGAACCACAGAGATGGATTGCAAACATTGTCATGCATCATCTGACATACAAAAATATACAGAGAACCACAGAAATGGATTGCAAACATTGTCATGCATCATCTGACATACAAAAATATACAGAGAACCACACGGAAGGATTGCAAACATTGTCATGCATCATCTGACATACAAAAATATACAGAGAACCACAGGGAAAGATTGCAAACATTGTCGTGCATCATCTAACATACAAAAATATAGAGAGAACCACAGAGATGGATTGCAAACATTGTCATGCATCATCTGACATACAAAAATATACAGAGAACCACAGGGAAGGATTGCAAACATTGTCATGCATCATCTGACATACAAAAATATACAGAGAACCACAGAAATGGATTGCAAACATTGTCATGCATCATCTGACATACAAAAATATACAGAGAACCACAGAAATGGATTGCAAACATTGTCGTGCATCATCTGACATACAAAAATATACAGAGAACCACAGAGATGGATTGTAAACATTGTCATGCATCATCTGACATACAAAAATATACAGAGAACCACAGGGAAGGATTGCAAACATTGTCGTGCATCATCTGACATACAAAAATATACAGAGAACCACAAGGAAGGATTGCAAACATTGTCATGCATCATCTGACATACAAAAATATACAGAGAACCACAGAGAAGGATTGCAAACATTGTTATGCATCATCTGACATACAAAAATATAAAAAGAACCACACAGAAGGATTGCAAACATTGTCATGCATCATCTGACATACAAAAATATACAGAGAATCACAGGGAAGGATTGAAAACATTGTCATACATCATATGACAATTGTTTTACAGAGAACCACAGGGAAGGATTGCAAGCATTGTAATGCATCATGCAACAAAGAAAAATATAAAGAGAACCACAGAAAAGGATTGCAAACATTGTCATGCATCATCTAACATACAAAAATATATAGAGAATCACATAGAAGGATTGCAAACATTGTCATGCATCATCTGACATAAATAAATATACAGAGAACCACAGAGATGGATTGTAAACATTGTTATGCATCATCTGACATAAATAAATATACAGAGAACCACATAGATGGATTGTAAACATTGTTATGCATCATCTGACATAAATAAATATACAGAGAACCACATAGATGGATTGTAAACATTGTTATGCATCATCTGACATAAATATATATACAGAGAACCACATAGATGGATTGCAAACATTGTTATGCATCATCTGACATAAATAAATATACAGAGAACCACAGAGAAGGATTGCAAATGTTGTCATGCATCATTTGACATAAATAAATATACAGAGAACCACAGGGAAGGATTGCAAACATTGTCATGCATCATCTGACATTAAAAAAATATACAGAGAACCACAGAGATGGATTGCAAACATTGTCATGCATCATCTGACATACAAACATATACAGAGAACCACAGGGAAGGATTGCAAATATTGTCATGCATCATCTGACAAAACAATATACAGAGAACCACAGAGAAGGATTGCAAACATTGTCATGCATCAAGCAAGCAGAATTGTCAAAAGTAAGTTTTGGGATGGATAAAACAGTACTAATGGATTGTGTAACTCATTAACAAACAATCATCATTTTTTAATGTCTTATGTAACACATTAAAAATACAACTTGGTATTCCTGAATGGCTTGTGTTATTCATTAATAACACAACTTAGCACTCTTGAATGTTTCATGTAATTCATTAATAATACAATTTAGCACACTTGAATGTTTCATGTAATTCATTAATAATACAATTTAGCACACTTGAATGTCCCTTGTAATTCATTAATAATACAATTTAGCACACTTGAATGTCTCATGTAATTCATTAATAATACAATTTAGCACTCTTGAATGTCTCATGTAATTCATTAATAATACAACTTAGCACACTTGAATGTTTCATGTAATTCATTAATAATACAACTTAGCACTCTTGAATGTCTCATGTAATTCATTAATAATACAACTTAGCACACTTGAATGTTTCATGTAATTCATTAATAATACAACTTAGCACTCTTGAATGTTTCATGTAATTCATTAATAATACAACTTAGCACTCTTGAATGTCTCATGTAATTCATTAATAATACAACTTAGCACTCTTGAATGTTTCATGTAATTCATTAATAATACAACTTAGCACTCTTGAATGTCTCATGTAATTCATTAATAATACAATTTAGCACTCTTGAATGTCTCATGTAATTCATTAATAATACAACTTAGCACACTTGAATGTTTCATGTAATTCATTAATAATACAACTTAGCACTCTTGAATGTCTCATGTAATTCATTAATAATACAATTTAGCACACTTGAATGTCCCTTGTAATTCATTAATAATACAATTTAGCACACTTGAATGTTTCATGTAATTCATTAATAATACAACTTAGCACTCTTGAATGTTTCATGTAATTCATTAATAATACAACTTAGCACTCTTGAATGTCTCATGTAATTCATTAATAATACAATTTAGCACTCTTGAATGTCTCATGTAATTCATTAATAATACAACTTAGCACACTTGAATGTTTCATGTAATTCATTAATAATACAACTTAGCACCCTTGAATGTCTCATGTAATTCATTAATAATACAATTTAGCACACTTGAATGTCCCTTGTAATTCATTAATAATACAACTTAGCACTCTTGAATGTCTCATGTAATTCATTAATAATACAATTTAGCACACTTGAATGTCCCTTGTAATTCATTAATAATACAACTTAGCACTCTTGAATGTCTCATGTCACTCAGTAGTTACCCAGTGAAGCGGTTTAGAATTTTGAGTCATTTTTTAATGAATGCTTGTTTAATCAGAGTACCCTTATGCATATTTTTTTTAAAACAACATTCCATGGGTAATACCTGTTTAAACAGAACAGCCATTAGCATTTTTCAATGGCTCATGGAACTCAACAAGTGTACAACTTAGCATTATTGAATGATTCGAGCAACACATTAAAAATACAACTTAGCATTCTTGAATGACTCGAGTAACATATTAAAAACACAACTCAGCATTCCTGAATGACTCAAATGACTCATTATTAACACAACTTAGCATTTTTGAATGACTCATTTAACTCATTAAAAGTACAATAATCTCAATGGCTTGTGTAGCTCAAATTACACCATGACATTCTTTAATAACGCATAATGCTACTTTAACTCATTAATAATAAAATGTAGCACTCTCAAATGGCTCATGAAATGTGACAGTTTAATATTATTGAATAAACTCTTCCCTCACCTTGCCCTTGCTGACAACTGCCTCTCTCACACCATCGCTGGTTTAGTTTACTGGGATACTGGCGTGCCACTCCTGGGTGGAACACATAGCTCCACCATCCTTGTGCCAATGTTCCCTTTGGAACAAAGCTGATATTAAGAAAGGAATCTATGATGTCATCAACTGACAGGGATGAATTCCATACTGTAACTTGGGACATTTCTCCTGTGTACTTCAGTCCAATATATGCTTGGGCACTGAAACAGTTTACAATACATAAAACATTAGCAGAAATAAGCCATCTATTTTGCATTGTATAATTTCATTTACTATCTTGCCATTTTTCATGTGATAATTCTGTGAACACAATGAACTGAACATGAATGTATATGAGTAAAATATAGATCAAGAGAGATTTAATAAAAAATCTGTATTTTTTTCTTCTAATAAAAGATCTGGGTTTCAGAAAAATTAAATACTGATATGAACAAATATGGAATCATGGTCCATCAAAATGGGAACTCCTGCTTCTAGTTGTTCAACCAGGCAATACATTTTAACTTAGCATATGCTGTCATTGTGGATCAGGTGGAAAGGTATTAGTATCTATCACTGAGTCTGATGTTCAAATTCCAGTGAAAAGATATATTAAAAAATTTATATGACATGTATGTTAAACAAAGTAAAATCTTAATTCCTTATTTGAAAGTGAAATATAATTTAGTTGATGTGATAAATGCTGCCTACTCACTTGCAAGCTAATTAGAATGTCAAAACATGTGATTAAGAAACACCATTAATGACTTTGATAAATGTGCAATTATACAGACAATTGAAGAAATGACAAATAGCATGACTGATGGCATGATGGATAGCGTGACTGACTGACTGATAGCATGATTGATAGCATGATGAATAGCATGACTGTAGCATGATGGATAGCATGATTGATGGCATGATGGATAGCATGACTGATTGACTGACAGCATGATGGATAGCACGACTGTAACATGATAGATAGCACAACTGATTGACAGCATGATGGATAGCATGACTGTAGCATGATGGATAGCACAACTGATTGACTGATATCATGATGGATAGCACAACTGATTGACTGATAGCAAGATGGATAGCATGACTGTAACATGATGGATAGCATGACTGTAGCATGATGGATAGCATGACTGATTGACTGAGAACATGATGAATAGCATGACTGTAGCATGATGGATAGCATGACTGATTGATAGCATGACTTTAGCATGATGGATAGCACGATGGTAGCATGATGGATAATATGATTATAGCATGATAGGCATGAAATTCTAGCCCTTAAAATCCCTTGGCAGAAACTCAAAGCATGGACTCTAATGACTTAAAAGGTAGCAATTTAAAAAAGAAATGTGAGAGGCCTAAAGTATACATTAATGAAAGAGGTCAATTGATTCTACATCATCCACAAAATGTTGGTAGACTGACAAATTATGCCTATGGTACCTATAAGGAAGAATGATTACTGTGAATTATGGGTCTACAAATGGATTTGCGCTACTAACATCTTTAGTTTTTAAGGACTACTCTTGAATGGTGAATGCCATGCTGAGATGAAATCTAAAAATATCAAGAAGTAGCTTACTAAGTAGCTAATATCTGTTGTGGTATTAAACAATTTCTTTATCATGAAGTCAACGATGGCAAACAGAAATGAAAAGATTGAAGAATGGCCATGACAAACAGACTTAACCTCAGTCAATCAGATGCAAGGTATCTCATGAATATCTTACTTATAATGGTGAAAATATAAGGTGAAACAAGATTCAAATGGAATTTAGACAGGTAACAAACTCAGCCAATCTAATAAAGGATTATCTAATTAATATGCATACATCATAATCACACAATCCAATTAATATGTATGCATCATAATCACACCAATCCAATTAATATGCATGCATCATAATCACACCTATCCAATTAATATGCATGCATCATGTTCATAATCACACCTATCCAACATCCAGATAAGTTTATTTAAAAGTAGACTTTATTCAGCCAATCAGATGTAAAGCCACATCATTTATATTCATGTATTTCACTCATAATCCTACTAATCCAAGATCTTGATGACACAGGATAATCTACCATGTTAGATCAAAAACCAAGAAAAATATAGCAATTCAGGTGCAAGATAACCTTATAAGTATACATGGGTCTCACTCTTTATAAAATTATCCAACATTTGGATGATATTGATCTATTTACAAATGGCTTATTGAAGTCAGTATACAGTCTCTTTGGAGTAAGAAGCTCAGTGAATTATGTGTATGATCACCTCAATAATATGCACAAAGCTTGATCATAAAAAACACATTCTATATCTCGATGAAACAAGCAAGTTTACTACATTAGATAAAAATATGACCAGAAACAAAGCCAGTAATTTAAATGCAAACTGACTTTATTATGCATATGTCTTGTTCATAACACAAACCGACTTTATTATGCATGTGTCTTGTTCATAACACAAACCGACTTTATTATGCATGTGTCTTGTTCATAACACAAACTGACTTTATTATGCATGTGTCTTGTTCATAACACAAACCGACTTTATTATGCATGTGTCTTGTTCATAACACAAACCGACTTTATTATGCATGTGTCTTGTTCATAACACAAACCGACTTTATTATGCATGTGTCTTGTTCATAACACAAACCGACTTTATTATGCATGTCTTGTTCATAACACAAACTGACTTTATTATGCATGTGTCTTGTTCATAACACAAACCGACTTTATTATGCATGTGTCTTGTTCATAACACAAACTGATTTTATTATGCATGTGTCTTGTTCATAACACAAACCGACTTTATTATTCATGTGTCTTGTTCATAACACAAACCGACTTTATTATTCATGTGTCTTGTTCATAACACAAATCGACTTTATTATGCATGTGTCTTGTTTATAACACAAACCAACTTTATTATGCATGTGTCTTGTTCATATGATGGATATTTAAAATATTCTGAACAATAAAGTTACTTTTAATTAAGGAATGGTATGTCAGAGCATCCCCTCAAAGTACATACTCCCCATGCACCTTTACACACTTCCTTAGTCTGATTATCCAATTATTTATGCCATTTTGTATTCACTCTTAGGTAATCCATTCATATAATGGCAAACTGCACTTCCAACACACTCCCATCAGTGAATCTTTGATAACAGCATTCAGCCAAAATTCACATGGAGCAAAACCAGTGCTGTATGGAGGATGTGGCAAAGCTAAATCAGTGTTTTATGAAGGATGTGTCAACTCTAAATCAGGGCTGTATGGAGGATGTGTCAACTCTAAATCAAGGCTATGGGAAGGATATGGCAAAGCTAAATCAGGACTGTATGAGGATGTGGTAAAGTTAAATCAGTATGCTCTGGAGGCAAAGTTAAATCAGGACTGTATGAAGGATATGCATGGAGGGTGTGGCAATGCTAAGTCAGGACTCTATGTAGTATGATGTGACAAAGTTAAAGGTCACTGGCCACCTCTATTGTACAAATGTGTGATATTATTGTAGTCATTAAAAACAAAACATTTGTTATACATGCATACCACAACAATGTTTAATTAAACTAAAATATCCATTTTTTTTAGGAAAACATTATTTGCCAATCTCCATAAAGAATCAAAGGTTTCTGCATGCCAAAAACAGAATGATATGACATACAGTTATCCCTTCTAATCAACCTAGCCTGGAGGATGTGGCAAAGCTAAATCAGGGCTCTATGGAGGATTGTGGCAAAGTTAAATCAGAGCTGTATGAAGGATATGCATGTGGAAAGGCTAAATCGGGGCTCTATGGAGGATGTAGCAATGTTAAGTCAGGGCTCTATGGAGGATTGTGGCAATGCTAAGTCAGGGCTCTATGGAGGATATGCATGGAGGATGTGGCAAGGCTAAATCAGGGCTCTATGGAGGATGTAGCAACACAAAGTCAGGGCTCTATGAAGGATTGTGGCAAAGCTAAATCAGGCCTCTATGGAGGATGTAGCAACACAAAGTCAGGGCTCTATGAAGGATTGTGGCAATGCTAAGTCAGGGCTCAATGGAGGATTGTGGCAAAGTTAAATCAGAGCTGTATGAAGGATATGCATGGAGGATGTGGCAAGGCTAAATCAGGGCTCTATGGAGGATTTAGCAACACAAAGTCAGGGCTCTATGAAGGATTGTGGCAAAGCTAAATCAGGGCTCTATGTATGATGTAAACAATCAAAGGTTTCTGCATGCCAAAAACAGATATGACATACATTTACCCTTCTATTCAACCTAGATATTCAAGTATTTAATTGTTCCACGTAAATATCTATGTGATATATCTTATGACTGTGCTTTTGTACAGCAAATATGGTGCATTGTATTGCATATGAATGTACAGTAGAGCAAATATGGTACACTGTGTTGCATATGGATGTAACCAAAAGAGTGATGATGGGAAAAAAGGGTTCTTTCTTTTTCCAAAGTCCCTATTTGCCACAAAAAAGTGAACTGAAGATGTGGAATCAAATAGGGTGAGGGATGGGAAAGTCCTAAATCCTCCTAAATCCTGTAGAAAGCACTGAGAAGAAAGATAGAAAGAGCGTAAGTAAAATATATCAAAAAAGGATTACAGTACAGTAATGTTACTGCAGATGTAAAATATTAATGTTGAAAATAATCATAATACTTTTTGAACATGTAGAGTGTAGGCTTTGATAAAACTCTTTATTCAGCATTATTATAAATGACCTTATGGACTCCAAAGGATTTTAAAAAAGAAATATGAGGTATTACTCTGGGGCGTTTATCATTTATAAGTGTACAAGTCTGTAGAATCAGTATTATAGATATGTATGTGTGTATATATATATATATATATATACCTTATTTAACATATATATCAGGCCATGATAAATAATTATTTTTTTTCCATTCCATAACTTACGGTGAAACTTTCTGTCCCAAGACTTAATAAATGATTTAATTTTGTTTTGAATTTATGCCCCCCCCACCACTGCACAGTACAATAAATAGATATGAGATAACAAAATTGCAAATGAGATGAAAAGTTTAATATTTTTGCTAGCATGGGTTGCGAAAGTATTATTAGAGAAAGATTTTGCTATTTACTCTACAAATATCAGTTATGATTACATAGGGCACACAAATAGAAGCCTGGGTGATGAATAAGGTTAGAGTATGGCTGGTGACCTTTAAATCAGGGCTGCAGGGAGGATGTGGCAAAGCTAAATCAGGGCTTTATGGAGGGTGTGGCAAAGATACATCATGGCTGTATGGAGGATTTGGCAAAGCTAAATCAGAGCTCTAAGAAGAGTGTGGCAAAGCTAAATTACGACTGTATGGAGGATGTATCAAAGCTTGGATGCTGAACTTATTAAGGAATTCTGCTGCTGTTGTCGATTTATGTACCAGTGCATTGTTATGGAGTAGAGGGAAACCTTGGAGAGCAGTGCATCGACACATGGTTTGGTAGTGTTCCACAGCTTTTGGTAACTCTTTGCAGGCATAAAAATGTCCAGTGACACTAGCAGAGTCAGGCAAAAGTACCTCGTTGAGCAGACCTTTGCACAGAAAAATAATGAGCATAAAACTCTCTTGAAAGTCTGACAACGTCAAGTGATTTATGATTTCTGCTTGTTTCTCTAATCTAAACTTTATTATTTTTATTTAGCTGGGTTGAACAAGGAAAAATTGTCTTTGAACATCTTTAACAATCTCATTCAAATGTCCCTGGTCATTCTTTTCATATTTGCTGAGCAACCTGTTTGGCAATTTCAACGAGTATTTCAGTAATTGGTTTTTGAAAATAATGATAGGTAATTCTATCATAGTGTTTTCATGACTGAGGATTAAACTCAAATTTATATTATTGGAAGACATAAGCATTCTACATGTGTTTGTTGTCTGCAATATTGACTAAATTATCTTACTTGAAAGCAAAATCCAGGGGAAACTCTCCTATCACATTTGTTTTTATTCCATCCACCACTATGGTGGCACTCTTTGCACTGATGGTAAATGCAAAATGATGCCAATACCCATCTGTCAGATAACTTGCTGGAGTTTCTTGTGGTAACTTAAGTGTTCTGCTTGCGAAGTCATGTCCCACTGTCACACCATTAACTGTTACAATCACATAGAAACCATCAATACTTGGGCCTCTGTATCTAACTGCACTTCTATTTCTGAAAAGATACAAATATCAAATTTATTCCAGAGAAGCTAGATAAAGGAGTAAAACTCCAAAATGTAATCTACTACAGATGAAAGAATTTAAATTAAAAAAATTTTCATGTGCCTTAAATGAAACTGACTTACGTCTGACATTCAAATCTGTCCCTTATAAAGCAATAAAACATTCTATAAACTATTTGGAAGATTACTTAAAAATTCTGAAAATAATTTTAAACTGGTTTACATAAACAAATGCAATCTTACCAACTGTTCCTCTACCCAATATAACAATGACGACAATATTTTGCATAAGTTCTTTACTTTATTTACATTTTCAGAAACTTTTCAATGATACAGTATTCTTTTTCAACAAAAACCCCATAGTTTCAAGGTTTTCAGTGTTGACTTAAAAAATCCTATCTTAACATAATGTTTTTTTATTAATTAAAACTATTGTTGTTAAGGAGCAGGAGACCAGAAGAATCCCCCACAAGAGACCCACGAAAGGACTAATGCTGTAGTGAACTTCCAGGAATTCAAATTAAGACCTTTTTCTTCTTTTTAATTGCTGAGTGTTGGAACCATCTGTGATATTCTTGAGTAGCCATGGTAGCCATAATGGATAGAAAGTCAGCACCATGTTTGTTTAGAACCAACTAGACACCTTAAGAACTCTTTTGGTGAAAACCCCATGTGAACATGACCATTGATTCTTCTGGAGACGGGATAATAAGATTTTCAAAAAAGCATTCATAGTGACCATATTCGATGTAAGATTAGCACTATTTTCTTTTGGGACCAAAAAGATATTTAAGCCTTTGAGTGAAAACCCCATGCTTATATGGCTATTCATTTCTGGAGTTGTAGCAATTGCAAGATTTCCAAGACGGCTACCACTGGTGAAGTGCATTTATTCCAAGATGAACTGTCAGATTACATTTGGTAGTAATTGTTGATAAGGTACTGAAATTATATTCCTTATAGGTGACAACCTTTATAAATATCTCAAACTCTATTTACACAAGGATAGGCCTTATTATAAGTATCTCAAACTCTATTTACACAAGGATAGGCCTTATTATAAGTATCTCAAACTCTATGTACACAAGGATAGGCCTTATTATAAGTATCTCAAACTCTATTTACACAAGGATAGGCCTTATTATAAGTATCTGAAACTCTATTTACACAAGGATAGGCCTTATTATAAATATCTCAAACTCTATTTACACAAGGATAGGCCTTATTATAAGTATCTCAAACTCTATGTACACAAGGATAGGCCTTATTATAAGTATCTCAAACTCTATTTACACAAGGATAGGCCTTATTATAAGTATCTCAAACTCTATTTGCACAAGGATAGGCCTTATTATACATATCTGAAACTCTATTTACACAAGGATAGGCCTTTTTATAAGTATCTAAAACTCTATTTACACAAGGATAGGCCTTATTATAAGTATCTCAAACTCTATTTACACAAGGATAGGCCTTATTATAAGTGTCTCAAACTCTACTTACACAAGGATAGGCCTTATTATAAGTATCTCAAACTCTATTTACACAAGGATAGGCCTTATTATACATATCTGAAACTCTATTTACACAAGGATAGGCCTTTTTATAAGTATCTCAAACTCTATTTACACAAGGATAGGCCTTATTATACATATCTCAAACTCTACTTACACAAGGATAGGCCTTATTATAAGTATCTCAAACTCTATTTACACAAGGATAGGCCTTATTATAAGTATCTCAAACTCTATGTACACAAGGATAGGCCTTATTATAAGTATCTCAAACTCTATTTACACAAGGATAGGCCTTATTATACATATCTGAAACTCTATTTACACAAGGATAGGCCTTTTTATAAGTATCTCAAACTCTATTTACACAAGGATAGGCCTTATTATAAGTATCTCAAACTCTATTTACACAAGGATAGGCCTTATTATAAGTGTCTCAAACTCTATTTACACAAGGATAGGCCTTATTATAAGTATCTCAAACTCTATTTGCACAAGGATAGGCCTTATTATACATATCTGAAACTCTATTTACACAAGGATAGGCCTTTTTATAAGTATCTCAAACTCTATTTACACAAGGATAGGCCTTATTATAAGTATCTCAAACTCTATTTACACAAGGATAGGCCTTATTATAAGTGTCTCAAACTCTACTTACACAAGGATAGGCCTTATTATAAGTATCTCAAACTCTATTTACACAAAGATAGGCCTTATTATACATATCTCAAACTCTATTTACACAAGGATAGGCCTTATTATAAGTGTCTCAAACTCTACTTACACAAGGATAGGCCTTATTAACTGATACTAGAAAAGTCACTCACAATGTATCCAATATCTTGATGATATATAATCAAATCTGATTATGATCAGAAATATAGCCTTTAGAGTGCTAGCATGCTCTGCCACACAGACAGATGTAATTTCAGGGATAAGTGGGTGGATGTATATTCATGTCACCATTATCAATATATCAAATATTTCTGATGGCATTCTGAACAAAAAGAAAGAATTTAATGCGTTACAAAAATGTGCAATGTCAGTCTATATATGACAAAGCTAAATAAAAATCTGACAGTTTAAATATAAACACAACAAAAAAATTCTGGCCAATCAGAATCTTAGACATCATAATGAATGCAGAAGAATTCAAATATTACCCTATGATGTATAAAAGGGTAGCATTAGCAGACATCTTTCCCTCTACAGGGTGAAACCTGAACCACATCATCACTGACATCTGATTTCCCTCCAGTCTGTAAACCATCTCTGGCATGGTACCCACTGCCATTCGTTCATCAAACACAATGTCATAATTGGTGGAGACATCTATGAAGAAATCAACAGTTTTGATCAAACTATAAAAGAACAATATATCTGGAATTAGCTAGATAATATCTATGTATTCATATCTGGAATTAGCTAAATAATATCTATATATCAATCAAAATTCTAAACATCTGTTAATAACAGCAGTGGATTAATGATTATCAAGGGTTGATTTTATGACTGGGTCGATGGGTAAACATCTTTATTTGATGACTTACAAGGATACCATAATAGCTGGAAAAAGAAGTGTGTGTGTCTGCATCCATGCATGTGTGAGTGATTTTTGGCTGCAGTTTAACCCTGTGCTTCCCATATTCCCAATCTGCCACAGTTTGTGCTGTGGCATTTAATTACTAATGGATTGATGGATGCTCTACTGGAAGAAAAGAATTTCCAGGAATCCAAGACAAGAACATATGATGTTGTTAGCCACTGAGTGCTGTAACCATCTCCTAAGAAATTCCAACATACCATATAACTTGTTCAACAAGACACCTGTATGTTCAGGACAAAATTTTGTCATGGCCATTGACCATGAATCTGTTAACATGGAAAGAAAAACATCAAACTTGTCTCAATGTCAATTTATATCCATTTGCTAAGTATAAATTAAGTGAATGCTTTTTAAATTAATATTTAAATGTCATGATGCAAGGTTTTCATCACATGCACACACAAACTGGATTTATTTTATCAAGCTCATAAGCCTGTGAAGCTAATACCCAGGGTGATGACCTTTGACCTTAAAATAAATGTTAAAGTACTGGCCATCAATTTGCTAAATCAGGTCAAAATTCACTTGTAACATGTACAAAGTTCCTGTATTATAAGCTCAGTGAAGTACTAAAATGCTGACAGGGATCTTTGACTTTAAGGTCACTTTGAAACAAATCTAAAAACCCCTTCACAAAAATGTTGATATGTTGGTAGCTTGTTTTGGTGAAAAACTCATGTCATTTCCATCATTCTTGCCAGAATAGTTACAAGAACTCTATTAAGATGGCCACTCTGCAAGGAATCATGATGGAGACCAGATGAATTCCAAGCCAGCAAGATATTGCTTTTATGATTTAGGGCAAAACCATCCTATCAGAAGCAGCCATAAAAAGATTTTCAGGATGCCCATCAAGGCAGCCATTTTGGAAAGTGGATCAGTATCATTATCATACAGGAATAACTATGTTTTCTGTTTGGCAAAGTGACTGTTTAGAAGATGTCACATTTTTGGGACATCACACTGGCATTGTTTCTCTTAGGGCTAGCAACAATATGAGAAGCATTTATAATGAAACACCCATTTTTACAGGATTAGCTGTATATAGTGCTTTTGATGTGTAGGGATTAATGATACAATAGTTCAATTTTGTTCTTGCATAGCTGGATCTTTTTCAGATGGAAAATACTTCAACTGTATTATAAAAATTCATTCTCCAACAGGGTGAATCAGAAGATTCAAGAACACTTTGCCACCACTGTTCACTCCACCAATTCCTTGCCCATGTGCACTGTCCATCATTAATTTTTAGGATACAGCCTAACTAGTGGGACATCAGTATGGAGCAGGGGGAGGGAATCTGGCAATAGCAAATGCTAAGTAGTACATCATTAGAACTAGTTTTATCCCACTTAAAAAATACATTTTAATATCATTCATAGACACCTGTTTGTTACTTTGTAGCTGAATTCATTGGGTTGGTTGGAGGCTGATGATTCCACAAATGGCAAAAGTAAAACAAACACATGGACTACTCACCCTTATGCAGAAGTTACAGCTGGATGGTATCTGGATGGGCAAGTTACTGTGTATGCCACTTTTTGAGTTATAACAATCAGATCCAAGAAAAATATGCCTTCACTTTGGTGAGCCAACAGACAAAAGTTAAAGGAGAAGAAGGTAGAGTGAGATCATTAAAACATGACTTTAATGATGTCCTCCAAAGGCAGAGTGAGATCATTAAAACATGACTTTAATCATATCCTCCAAAGGGAGAGTGAGATCATTAAAACATGATGTTCATCACATCCTCCAAAGGTAGAGTGAGATCATTAAAACATAACGTTCATCACATCCTCCAAAGGCAGAGTGAGACCATTAAAACATAACTTTAATCACATCCTCCAAAGGTAGAGTGAGATCATTAAAACATGACTTTAATCATGTCCTCCAAAGGTAGAGTGAGATCATTAAAACATGACGTTCATTGCATCCTTCAAAGGTAGAGTGAGAACATTAAAACATGACTTTAATCACATCCTCCAATGGCAGAGTGAGATCATTAAAACATGACTTTAATAACATCCTCCAAAGGTAGAGTGAGATCATTTAAACATGACATTCATCACATCCTCCAAAGGTAGAGTGAGATCATTAAAACATGACGTTCATCACAACCTCCAAAGGTATAGTGAGATCATTAAAACATGACTTTAATCACATCCTCCAAAGGTAGAGTGAAATCATTAAAACATGCCTTTAATCATGTCCTCCAAAGGCAGAGTGAGATCATTAAAACATGACTTTAATCATGTCCTCCAAAGGAAGAGTGAGATCATTAAAACATGACTTTAATCACATCCTCCAAAGGTAGAGTGAGATCATTAAAACATGACTTTAATCATGTCCTCCAAAGTTAGAGTGAGATCATTAAAACATGACATTAATCACATCCTCAAAGGGCAGAGTGAGATCTTTAAAACATGACTTTAATCATGTCCTCCAAAGGTAGAGTGAGATCATTAAAACATGACTTTAATCATGTCCTCCAATGGGAGAGTGAGATCATTGAAACATGACTTTAATCATGTCCTCCAAAAGTAGAGTGAGATCATTAAAACATGACATTCATCACATCCTCCAAAGGCAGAGTGTGATCATTAAAACATGACTTTAATCATGTCCTCCAAAGGTAGAGTGAGATAATTAAAACATGACATTCATCACATCCTCCAAAGGTAGAGTGAGATTATTAAAACATGACTTTAATCATGTCCTCCAAAGGTAGAGTGAGATCATTAAAACATGACTTTAATCACGTCCTCCAAAGGTAGAGTGAGATCATTAAAACATAACTTTAATGATGTCCTCCAAAAGTAGAGTGAGATCATTAAAACATGACTTTAGTCACATCTTACAAAGGCAGAGTGAGATCATTAAAACATGACTTTAATCATGTCCTTCAAAGTTAGAGTGAGATCATTAAAACATGACTTTAATGATGTCTTCCAAAAGCAGAGTGAGATCATTAAAACATGACTTTAATCAAGTCCTTCAAAGGTAGAGTGAGATCATTAAAATATGAATTTAATCATGTCCTCCAAAGGGAGAGTGAGATCATTAAAACATGACGTTCATCACATCCCCCAAAGGTAGAGTGAGATCATTAAAACATGACCTTAATCACGTCCTCAAAAGGCAGAGTGAGATCATTAAAACATGACTTTAATCACGTCCTCCAAAGGTAGAGTGAGATCATTAAAACATGACTTTAATAATGTCCTCCAAAGGCAGAGTGAGATTATTAAAACATGACTTTAATCACGTCTTCCAAAGGCAGAATGAGATCATTAAAACATGACTTAAATCACGTCCTCCAAAGGGAGAATGAGATCATTAAAACATGACGTTCATCACATCCTCCAAAGGTAGAGTGAGATCATGAAAACATTACTTTAATCACGTCCTCCAAAGGCAGAGTGAGATCATTAAAACATGACTTTAATCATATCCTCCAAAGATTGAGTGAGATCATTAAAACATGACGTTCATCAATCCTCCAAAGGCAGAGTGAGATCATTAAAACATGACTTTAATCACGTCCTCCAAAGATGAATGAGTTACAGAGGCCCATGAGATAGCCTCACTGGTTTTAGTTGTCCTGAATGACAGGTTCTTGTCAAGAAGGTACTAATAAGCTCTCTTGGTAACTACCGTAATCCAATATAAATGGAGGAAGCTGAAACATCAACTGTAACAGTTGATGTGGAGGAAAAGATATAAAGCCTGAATTGGACATAAAAGTCTTGTTCAACCTCAGCACATTAACAACTGAGACTGGAGATCTCAATAGGAGTGGAACGAAAAAATGGAAGCTGGTTTATTTGCAAAAATATCTAGTTGGCAAAGGAGACAAACTAATTCATAACTTCCACTGAAACTTGTACAGCCTTGCTTACAGACTGGGCATGAAGCTTGTTTCTTAATCGTTTAGAATCTAAGGACAGCAAGTAAACTGTCTTGAGGGTAAGGTTCTCAAAGTTAGCTTCACACAAAGATTCATTGAGGAGAATTATCTAGAGACCACATGACACAAGAAAGATTCCATTTAGGCATTAGTGAGCAATGCACTGACATTTGCAGATAAAAATACCTGATCAGGTCTGCTAAGTGAGAGTCCATCCCAATGGCCAGTTCTTTTAAAATGTAAGAGTGTTGGATAAGGCTGCCCTATAACCCTTGAGAGTAGAAACAGCCATTAGCAGTGTTTCTCTTCAAATAGGAAAAGAGGAAAATCAGCTACTGTACTGATAGAGGGACAGTTAGGACTGCACCAATCATAAAAGAATCTTTACTTGGCATCATAGATCTCAGACATGGATTTTCTCCTGGACAGATTTATGCACTTGCCAACTCTATTCAATAACTTTTTCTGGAGAGATTGTTTGAGATTGAGGTAAACATGAACATTGAAAATCTATAGGCTGTTGTGCAGGAGACAGCTCCTTTGCTGTGAGAGGAGGTCATTCCTCTGGGTAATATTCTGGAATGGTCCACCATCAGATCAAGAAAATCATTAATCTATAATTGCAACCGCCAATGAGAGACTATCAAAACTAGCTGAGTAGTAGCATTACTAATTCATGAAATAAATGTGTGATCATCCTGAAGAGTGGGAAGACAATAGAACAGACAATCTCACTTAGGCTGAAAGAATAAACTACTTAGGCCATCTGGTTTGGAACTGGGACAATAGAAAAGGGAAGACTGTTGTTTAGCACTTAAGTATACAAGTACACCTGTGGAGTCCCACTGACTAGAACAGGAAGTCCACAACAAATCGGTGTAAGGACCATTCCATGAGCACTATCTTGCCTTTCTTGACAACCTGTCTGCCAAAAATTTCTTTTTGCCAGGAATGTGGTGAGCTTGGAGGGTAATTCCATCAAGGTTGCCATGCAAAGGAAGGTTCAAACCTCCATGTGTGACTCCTTGTCTCCTGAGGTATGCTACCACTGACATGTTGTCAGAGAAGACCATCATGCAGTGACCTATTATTTTTCGACACACCCCTGAAGGGCTAAGAACACTGCCCTCATTACCAAATTGTTAATGTGGAGGATAGATTTTTCTCAGGACCATGAACTCTGAAGAATCCATCCTTGTAGCTCCAGTTGCACAGGGACTGTGCCTAAAAACTTATCCTGATTTGTCCACCAAATAAGATGATGGTAGAAATCCTGACCACATGAAATGTGAGCAGTCATATGGTCCCTGTGTAGTTTCCAGATCAACAAAAAGAAGAAAAAGGAGAAACTGCAGAGGAACCAGGTCTGCTGAAGAGTTCGGAGTCTGCAGCAGAGAAAGAAAAAAAGAGTGGACGATGCATTCTTCGCTGTCAGTGCCACCAACTCTATCCATGAACTAACCCTCTGTTTGTGAGGATATTCATCCCCATGCAGACAAAATCTTGAGATGGAGTATGTTCCAATCTCTCTAGTTTTGTTAAAAGAAACAATTTGGTCAATATGAACCAACAAAGAGACAGATCTAGTCTAAGAATCTATACTGCCATTGTAGAAAAAAACAGTATTTGACATATTGGACTTGGATACTTAACAACCTTAAATAGGCTACATCTACTTCCATGAACTTGGTAAACATTATGGGTGTGGAGACTAGGCTGAATGGCAAAGCTCAGATCTACGGTATGTATTCCAGATCTGAGCTTTGCCATTCAGCCTAGTCTCCACACCCATCCAAGCAAAGTCAAAAGTACTTCCTGTGGGGAAGAAAGATGCATCCTGAAGATCAGTAAAGACCATTCAGTCACCAGGAATCATGACATTCCCAACTGAGGATGTTCTCTCCATCCTGACATGGTTCACTGCATAAATCTGTTTAAGGAGGAAAGATCAGTAATTACTTGTAACTATCCCTCATTCTTGGGAACCAGGAACATTTGGAAGCATAAGGCTGGAGATTGGTCATTGAAAACTCTCTCTACTGCACCCTTCTTAAGACTGGAGTGAACCACTTTTAATCACATATTAACTGGTGGAAGTACATGGGGGAACTAAAGAGAGATACTAAAATTTAAGCTAGTAATCACATATTATGATTGAACGGACCAAACCATTGCCTGTTACACCAGACCAAGGCTCTGAATACCAGAACCAATGGATGAGGGTCAATATGAAGAAAAGGAAGCAAGTCCCAAGGGATGTAGACTCAGTTCTATGGAAATATGGAGAGGCCAGACAACTTCCCTTGTTGCATGCTCTTTAAGGGCCCAACTGCCAAGAAGGAGTTCTGGAATGGGGTTGTTGCTTTGATTGAGGTTTGTAGCTTTAAAGAATTCAGATGATGGACACCAATTCTGATAAATAATGCTTATCTTCTTGGTTGGTTTAAAAGGGTCAGGAGCAAATGCAAGTGACCAGTGTTGTTGGTCTCTCAAATCCTGAGAAGCCATGGAGGGGATGAGTTTCCTAAAGAGAGTCTCTTTCTCCAGAGGAGCAGCCCTCAGAGGTTCTTGCTATGTTCTAATCAATATCCCTTTTAGAGATGGAGAAGCTAACAATGCCATGAACAAGGATAAGACACACCCAGAAGGTTTTGCCACTGCTACCAACAAATGATGAAGGGCAACTGACAACAGAGATTCCTTAACTTTAGCAGGTTGATGCAGACTCAACAGGTGAGAGTGACTCTCAACTCTCCTGTGGCATTTGGGTGAGAAATGTCTATTTCCTTCCATTCTGACCCAACCTTGTAAGAAGAAGATTTAAGTCCATGGCTCATGGCATTGACCTCTATACCATGTAACCAAGGTCCTGAAGTACAAGACAGCATGCAAGGAAAAAAACAACCAAAAAAGTTCACTTTGAAATTCTTGATCAAGGGTAATTCCATACATCAAAGATGCACATAAGTAGTAAGCGACATTGCTATGTTAACACATTTTAGTGTAAATAAAGTGACCAATAATGTTTGCAACCAAAAAAGAGAATGAAGGACAGTGTCCATGGGTTGACCAGAAGAGACCTAATTTACTAGAATCTTCTGGTTTATCCTATGGGAGGATGAATTCTTACCAAATCAGGACATTTTCCATCTCAAAAAGAACCAGCTATGCAATAGCAACAGGGTATGTATCTAGAAACACACCCTTGCTGTCCACTGAGTAGTAATAATGATATTTATTAAGATGGCTGCCATGGCAGACATACTGGACATTAGATTACCATGATTTTCATTCATGACCAACTAGACACCATTCATTTAGGAGGAGTAGAGGTGGTGGTCATATTGAACATTCCAGTGGAATTATTTTGACTGGACATCACAAGTCTTTGCATGAAAACCTCATTCCTGCTAGACTTCTGTTTAGGACCAGCACTTTCTGTACGGCTGCCAAACAAAACATAACATCAGCATCAGTTTCATTTCCCATGTATGCAGAATTACTGTTATTATTTTTTTCATTTCTTGCATCCTGTTTAGCATATTTAAAATAATACTTCATGTGATAATATATGACTTTGAGCTGGCTTAATCAGTGCAAGATGATCCAGTTCTGATTTCAAGAAAACATTTAACATTTCTTTTATTTTGTCCACAGGGTCGGTTGGCTTCATTGTTAGAATATTGCCCACATAAATTATGCTATGTGTGATCAGACAATTCCAAAAGGACCAGTTATTAATTGTTTATGCTTAGGTTACAAAATAGCTCAATAGGCATAAAACCAGGTCAGTTTGGTTTCATTGTTTAAACTTTGCAGTGATGTCTAAGCATGCATCATCGCCCAATGCTAAAACATCAAAAGCTAAGCAATCAAAATATCACATAAAATTTAAAGATGGATGGAAATTAGGGAACTTCAGTTGTTTGAATCAAGTTCAAAGGACATCAATTCTGCCCTTCCCGTAAAGCTGATTTTAACATCTGCTACAGAGGCAAGGATGACATTACACGTCATTCAGCATATTAAAACATTTTAAATGTAACAACAAATATGCTATCATTGAAATCCATGATCAGTCTCAAATGTGAATCAAAATATACATGCTGGAACAGTTTTCCAACTTTGTAGCTGAATATAATCTACTGCAGATGGTATCAAATCATTTTTCAGATCGATTCAAAGGAATGTTCCCTGACTCGGAAAGACAAACATTCTTTTTGAATGGATGAAAACTTTTAAAACTGTGACCCAAGATTATCTTCAGGACTTATTCAGGACTTTTCAACACAATACCAGTCGAGATCAATATCACATGGAAACATTCTACCACCAAAACCAAGAACAGAGCAATTTAAAAAGAGCTTCCAATATACTCTGGTACAGTTCTGTGGACCAAGCTTCCACTACATGTAAAATCTGCTTAAAATATTACAGTATTTAAGAAGAGATACCATGAGCATGTATGTTTCTAATTTATAATAAAATGTAGTATTTTAATACTAAACATGTTAAAATAAACAGTAATTACTGCTTTCTTTCATATAATGCACTTGGTTATGCACTCTTAAGAGGACCTCAAAGGAGAATAGTCCTTGACTAATGAGTCACCCTTTCTAAAGTATTATTATTATTATTATCATTATTAATGGCCATTATATTGGTTACTTGCTTTCCATCAGTGAAATAAAGGGTATTTTTAAAAAGAAAGAAAACAAAATTATACAATATTTATTTCTAACTACCCTGAATTTCACTATTTTAATGGCACTGAATTTCATTACAGTGGTCCCCCTCATAAACACTCCCCCCACCAGTGGCCACCCACTCTTTATGGCCAGAATCCCTTGGCACTGACGAGTTTGTGTTCAAAAGTACCCCTCAAGAAAGGCCACCCCTCTAACTTGACCAGCAGCCAACATATTAGTGCAGAATTGTAAAATTTACCCCTCACAAGCAGCCACATTGTATTATTATTAACATGTGTCCAGAGTCAATATTTAATTATGGTAAGGTAAGTAATCTGATTATCTTTCCTGATGTTGGTTTCTGGATGTCAGGTTTTCATTGCCAAAAAAGAAGTGCTGGCTAAAGTACATGTACTACTTAGGTTATTATTATATCATTAATGCCAACATTTGCAGGAAATGGGGTCAGCAGTGTTTTGATAGAGCTTTGCGTTTCACACATTATTTTGTTTTTGTTTTAATAGACGATTGCCACCAGACATTTTAACTGTCAAGATCATAACATGGTCAGATAGAAATTGGGTCAGCAGTGCTTTGATAGAGCTTTGTGCTTGACACAGCATTTTTTTTTTTTTTTAAAATTGATGATTACAATCGATGTAAATGTCAAGATGATAACATGGTCAGATAGGCTAAAAATAGATTTTGTGGATTATCACACACACACACACACACACAGAGAAACAAGTAACATTGAACAAAACAGGGTACCAGACAAAGACCAAAAACTCATGTGACAGTTCATGTATCACTTCCTGTATAACAAGACATTTCAGTCACAAATGTCTCATCTGCAAAATTAAATTGCAGTACTGTACAATTATCAACATAGGAATAAATCATTATAAAATTTTAACATGTCATCATGTACATGAAGAATTAATACTTTAGAAGAAAAATTAAAAGTTATTACACTCAACAACAATTGGTAGAGTTCACTTGCCCAAAAATGTTATGTTGGGAAGACTCAAATAAACACAAGATCATAAAAAATAAGGAGAATATTCTGTAACAGTGGTAAAGTGGAATAAATGGAAAGAAAATTATTTTCAATACAGAACAAAGTATGTACCAAGATTTAAATAATGTTTTTGAATGGTTTTGTAATGCGCATGCCAACAATACCCCACTCACATTTCACACATAAGAATACAAACTATTAATTTATGTTACCATGAAATAACTGTTTAAGACAGGAAGAACATTTTAATAATTAATGCTACTTTTAAATGAAGATACTAACTGCTTTTAGTTATATGTAGCTTTTCTACTACATACACATCTCACAAATACAGTTCCCCTCTGGAAAGACCACCTGTCTTATAAAGCCACTTTCCCGGTGCAGAAGGGGTGGACATATATGAGGGGGACCACTGTATTTCTAACTGTCCTGAATTTCATTATTTCTAACTGCCTTGAATTTCATTAATATGTTCAGATCTTCCAAATAATAAAACTCATCAGACATAATAATAATAATAATAATAATAATAATAATAATAATAATAATAATAATAATAATATAACTTTATTTATAGAGAGTGATACATTTAGTCAAGGACTATTCTCTCTTGAGGCCCTCTTAAGAAGGGTATAACAATGTGCATTAGTGAAATAACAGTAATTACTGTTTAATTGATGATTTAAGTCAAGTTAAAAACATTTACTCATGATCTGATATGAAATAGTCATTAGAGTGGCAATATGTTGAGCCATCACTTCATTAATATGTGTGAATATCCCTCATCATCAAACCAATCAAAATGCTTTATGATTCATGCCCACATTCCAAGTTTGATCAACTTTGGAAATATGGCTTTCCTAATGAAAACAAGGGCAGCTAATTTGATGCAAGATCACCTCAATAATCTGTGCATCTCACTCGTTATCAAACTTTGTCCAAGATCATGATGATTTGCCCAAGATGTTTCTTTTCCATGGTGCCACCACATTTCAGTATATAAATAAGAGAGAAAGAAAGAGAGAGAGAGAATGAAGAGATGAAGAGAGTTAGTTTTTGAAGTCAATGCTGGTGAATTGTGAAGATAATGCTGCATTGTTCTTACCTTTACATCGCATTTCAACATAGGGCTTCCCTTGTGGACACTGACAGATGTAATCCGTGATAGTTGACCTACAAGTGCTGCCACCTTTACAGGGACTGCTGTCACATGGATTGGCGGCAATCTCACAGTTCACTCCACTGTATCCTGGGTAACAATACAAGATAGGTTACTGCTGATGGTGATGGAATAATGACTTAATACTGTGAATTCAATAAAGTTGTTAAGTACCAACTGGATACTGGTCAGAATGATTTAATACTGTGAATTCAATAATGTTGTTAAGTTCCAATCAAATACTGGTCATAATGACGTAATACTGTGAATTCAGTACTATTGTTAAGTTCCAATTGGACACTGGTCATAATGAATTCAATACTTGTAGATAAACACTTTCACTCTCCAGACTTTCATCTTTCACTCAAACTCCACTCAAAAAATTTTTACTTTAGGTAAGACATTAAGTTCTAAATGTGTGTTGTAAGACATAAAGTACTAAATGTGTGTTGTAAGACATCAGGTTCTAAATGTGTGTTGTAAGACATCAGGATTTAAGTGTGTGTTGTAAGACATCAAGTTCTAAATGTGTTGCAAGACATTAAGTTCTAAATGTGTGCTGTAAGTCATCAAGTTCTAAATGTGTGTTGTAAGTCATTAAGTTCTAAATGTGTTTTGCAAGGCATTAGGTTCTAAATGTGTTTTGAAAGACATAAAGTTCTAAAGTTACACTGGCATTTGTATTCGAGGGGTTCAAGTGACCCAAATTCCCCTTCATTTTCACAGACAGCTGTTTTCATGCTACACCAGTATCTATGTATCAGTGTTTAATGTCATGAAGTCATGGTTACCTGTTTGACACTGGCATTTGTATCCAAGGGGCTCAAGTGACATACATTTCCCTCCATTCTTACAGGCAGATGTACCATTCTCAAGATTACACCAGTCCTTCACCAGGTCACATGCTTTCCCAGTGTAGTCTGAATAACAAGATCACAACATATATGGATAGTGTTGTCATACGAAGTTGAATTTCTAACTGTCAGAACATATGACAAAGTCCAATTTCTGTCAGAATGTAGTACATATGGGTCATATTTTACTCAATCAGCTCATGTGTGGACTCAATAAGTCCATGTGGGGACTTGCTAAGTCCATGTGCAGACTCAATAAGCCCATGTATGGGCTCACTAAACCCATGTGTGGACTCAATAAGCCATATGTGTGGACTCAATAAACCCATACGTGGACTCAATAATTCCATGTGTCAACGCAATAAGACCAAGTGTTGACTCAACTCAACCCATGTGTGGACTCACAAAAACCATGTATGGACTCAATAAGCTCATGTGTGGAGACAACAAGTCCATGTGTGGACTCACTAAACCCATGTGGACTTCAGGGATTAGCATAAAAATCTGAAGACTGAATATATACTGAACAACACAGACCCCAAGACAACAAATATTTTATAAATTATGACATCAAAATATATCAGTGGGGCATACAGTGAAATGTTTTAATGATGCAGTCATTAGTTTTCAGTACTTGTCTGATACTCTGTAGAAATGACTCATGGCTGATTGATAACTTTGGAAGAAAACAATCAAGTCCAAATTTTCATGTACAATTAGATTTGTTGCATATGATTGTAATATCACCTGATTCACATTATCATGGCAGTGAAGATATTTTCAAAATGTTTGATCTCAGGAGAATAGGTAAGCATGGAATAATATTAATTTGGCATTTCCAATTAACAAACTAATGATGAGTTATGTGGTGGTGGATTATCAACTTGACAGAAATAATCAATAAGACCAAGCGTTGACTCAACCCATATATGGACTCACAAAAGCCATGTGTGGACTCAATAAGCCCATGTGTAGATTCAACAAATCCATGTGTGGACTCACTAAACCCATGTGGACTGCAGGGATTAGCATAAAAATCTGAAGATTGAAAATATACTGTAACAACACAGGACCCATAACAACAAATATTTTATAAATTATGACATGAAAATATATTGATGGGGCATGCAGTGAAATGTTTTAATGATGCAGTCCTTAGTTTTCAATACTTGACTGATACTCCATAGAAATGACTCATGGATGATTGATAACTTTGGAAGAAAACAATAAAGTCCAAATTTTCATGTACAATTAGATTTGTTGCATATGACTGTTATATCACCTGATTCACATTATCATGGCAGTGAAGATATTTTCAACATGTTTGATCTCAGGAGAATATGTAAGCATGGAATAATGCTAATTTGGCATTTCCAATTAACAAACTAATGACTATCAACTTGACAGAAATAATCATGTATTACATATTTTACAATAAATGGCTGCAAACTGTCTTCCAATAAACTAGTTTAAACATCACTGTTCATAGTTTGATATAAAAAAATCTATTGAGCTACCTGACCATAATAAGTTATCCATGCCAATATTATTGTGATAATCTGCTGACCATGCAATCCACTGTTCATATTAGGGCTACACTCCCCATGACAGTGCAATCAACTGTTCATATTTGGGTGACACTCCCCATGACAGTGCAATCCACTGTTCATTTTCCATCCGTAATACTGAAAGTTGTTGTCTTATCCAAAAACAGTGTTTTATTGAAAAAAGTCACTATACTCTGGCCATTTTCCAATGCAAATGTTCTCCACACCATATTTTACAACCTCTGATGCTTTCCTTACTGACTACCAACTCCTTAATCTGCATGTTTATAATTTGTACAAATTCAACAACCTCTGTACATACCTAGTACATAATTTGTCATATAATATTAAATATAATTGGGGATATAAGTCTGCTACCTACCAAATCCAGGCCTGCTAAAGATGAAAATTCATCTTTTCTGCTTGTATTATATAGACAAAGGCTAACAACTCTTGCCCATTACTTCCCCTTGCCACCATTAGTTGTCACCAGTTATTAAGTTGAATGAACTAACAATGAAGATACTTGCATAGTAGAGTGGAAGGAAGGGTTAAGTATCGTGATTGGGTAAGTATTCTTCAAGAAATAAAATTTTCCTTTCTCTTTTAAAAACTTTTGCTATCACATTAACATTAGGAGAATATGTAATATGAGGAAGGATTGCTGAGCATCCTTCCTATCCCTTCAGTACTGTTACAGGGGAAAAAAGATTGGATTCCATATGTGAATGATAACCTGCTCTCGAACTTAAAGTAACACAGCATATGATAATGTGAACCATGACCATTCTATCCGATTAAGAAGATGACTTTTTAAATCTTCTTAGCTGGTATCATCAAAATTCACTGGCAGATACAGCAAAACTAAGAGGCTGTGTTGGTAGGATTGGATCTGGCTGTCATTTAGGCTGCAGTCACATGACCCACCAGATTCAGGTTTTGTCTCTGCAGAAGTAAATCCCCAAGATAAAAACTCGAAAAGATTGACTCTGCATATAGCCAACAGCTGTTGTCATGTTTTGGATCAAAACACTGCATTAAAAATTGAGGATTGCAGATATTTTTCTAATTTCATGAACTCATGAGGTAACTCTGATCTCATGAGACATACGGGTATGCCAAGCATAGGTCCCACTTATGCCATGAAGATTGAGTTTAGGAGGTGACATCCTGCTGTTTTCTAATTTCATGAACTCATGAGGTAACTGATCTCATGAGACGTCAGAGTATGAAGAAACATAGGTCCTACTTAAGCCATGAAGATTGAGTTTATGGGGTGATATCCTGCTTTTTTCTAATTTCATGAAATCATGAGATGATGTTTAGCCACTGCTCTCAGCTTATCTATAGATGATAGAGACTGTATGAATACTCTCTGACTGCAAACAATGATACAGTGGTTCTTGGCATCAATGTCTGATTGTATTATGAGGGTCACTGAACCATGTGAACTGAACTGAAGATAGTCTGGGTCAACTGAAAGGGCATGTAACTTCTTCACCCTCCATGTCAAAGCTAAAGCTATCAGGAAACAGTTTTTGTATAAAAATAGCTTTAGTGAGGTCCATTCTAATAGCCTGAATTATCAGAATTGAGCAAAGTTAAGATCCACAACAGATTCCATGTTTTTAAACAGGATTAGGGATTTTGGTCTCTTCAAATCAAAACTGGCTAGTAGGTTTGAGATAGGGATTTTGGTCTCTTCAAATCAAAACTGGCTAGTAGGTTTGAGATAGGTATTTTGGTTTCTTCAAATCAAAACTGGCTAGTAGGTCTGAGAGATCATTAACATGACCAATATGTCTTCTGCCATGATGCCTGAATGTGTGAGATAACATGGAACAGTAGCATTTAATAATAATAATAATAATAATAATAATAATAATAACAATGACTTTATTTAAAGAGGGTAACACAATTAGCTAAGAACTAATCTACCTTGAGACCCTCATACCAAGGACTTTTTTTAAATATTAGCTGCATCTCTGAAGCCACTGGATATATTGGGTTTGGAAGAAGGAAATAGAGAGGGTATTTCTAATTTCAACTGGAATACTATTCCAGAGCAAAGTTCCAGAGTATTGGAAACTTTTTAAAAATAATTCCTTATTTAGTTTGGGAATTTTGTACTGTTTGGTAGATATGGATCGCAGGTGGGAAGTATTGCCAGGTAGCCTGTACTGGAACAGTGATTGTAAATATTCAGGAGCACTATTATTGGATATCCTGTACATTAATTTGACTTTTCTCAGATGTATTTGGTTTTAATAGGTAATATTTTTAATTTACCAGCTAAATTGTCCTTGCTTTCTTTATGAACTGATATTAGCCCAAATGCTCTTTTTTGAAGATGTGCCATCTTTGGTATGATTTTATCATTTGAATTCATCTTACTCTATTACAGTTGTCTAAATAGGGTTGTATATAACTGTTATAAAATAGTTTTCTGTGCCTTTCAGGGAGAAAATGTCTTATCCTACTGAGAAGCCATAAACTTGAATTGACTTTTATATTGATATGTTTGATATGGTCAGTCCATGATAGGTTAGTATCTACCAAAACACCAAGTAGTCTATCATGACAGACCATTTGCAAATTTTTATCCTTCCATGTGAGACATAGTTTATCACTATCAAGATTTGTCCTTGTTTGCCATGTTGAGATAAGTAATATTTTAGTTTTGCTAGTATTTATCACCATTCCGCTGCATGTGCACCAGTTGTCCAGTTTGTTTAGGGCATTCTGTAAAGAAATTTCGAGGTCATGCTTTGTGTTTTGGATGTCTGACAATGATGTGTCATCTGCATAGAGATCTGTAGATGATATTGAGTCTCTTAGTAAAAGTGGTAGGTCATTAATAAATAAAATAAAAAGTTATGGACCTAGAATTGAGCCATGGGGTACTGCATATCTAATTGTTCCAGGTTCAGACAGAACATTATTTATATAAACATGTTGTGTTCTCTCACTTAAGTATGAAGTAAACCATCTAACTGCTTTCATCACATTGGTAGATTTTCAGTTTCTTCAAAAGGATTTCATGATCCACCATGTCAAAAGCTTTCCTGAAATCTGCAAATACAGATCCTATTATTCTACTTTGGTCAAGTGCTTGAAGCCATTTATCAGTTAGGGAGATCAAGACAGTTTCACATGAATGTTTCTGTCTAAAGCCTGATTGATTAGGGTGTAGCAGCAAGTGTTTGGTTAAATATGACATGAATGAATCATGGACATGTTTTTCAATCAATTTTGACAAGTTTGGTAGTATTGAAATTGGTCGGTAGTTATCAGCATCATCCTTAGAACCAGATTTGTGAATAGAAGTTACTTTTGCAGTTTTCCATATTTTGGGGATGGATGATTACGAGTGTTATGCTATCTACAATAGCAGAGGCAGAAGATTTAATGAGTCGTGGACCAATCTGATCCAGTCCTGTTTATCAAAGCTTTTTGATACTGGTGGAATAGAGAAACATACCTCCTTTGAGATTTTACTGCTGCAGAACTGTTTCAGTTCATTCAGTATGTTTCTATCACTGGTTCTTTCAACTTTGTGGTAATGTGAGTGAAAAAGTCATTGAAAACATTCGCAATGGCAGTGTCATCAACAACTATGCTGTCATTTATCAGAAGTGAGTGAATTTGATTTGTCTAATCTTTGTGTGTTCCTCCAGTGAGTTCATTGAGGACTTTCCAAATGGAGTTTGATGATAATCAGTGCTACATTGTCACCTGACAGATGTAGAGAAAAAAGTCAGCTAGTTGAGGAATCAAGGCATTCATACAGACAATGTTACTGACTTGACACCGGACCCTGAAAACACAACGTTTTTCATTTCAAGCTTTCAGAGTGTAAGGCCTTTTTACTCTCAAGATTCTCTCCAAAATAAAATGTATTCTATCTCTCACAAAGCTGTCCTGACAAGAGCCTGGCATGACCATGGTTGTTTGAGAAGATTTAGTTGGACATAATCTTCCAGTGTAGCCTATCACAAGATCCAGTCAATCATTGACCTCAGAATTGCTACATTAGAGAGGATCATTCAAAATTAGCTTGCAATTCTGACATATTATTTTCATTATTAATCTGGTATTAAGACAATGGGGAGGGTGTGCAAATGCTAATAACCATATTGACAGTGGCGCAAGTTTCTAGGTTCAGAACTGATGAAACAAAGGTGGACTATTTGTCGTTCCACTATGAAACAAAAAGGTCATTCAACAGATGCCCCCAAAGTGCACAAATTAATGAAAAACTGATGGAATACGTGACCATTCCATATAGATAACTTTACCCTTCCTGGAGAACATTGGCTAGGACACTGAGTGTGTTGGGAATGTGTCTGATTTGTACATTGATCTGAAATTAGCAGTATCAGTAAAGAAACTGTCAAAGCAACATGTACAGGTCAGGCAATTTGGTGCCCAACCCCATTTTAGGATAGTTTTCAGTTCAAGGTTGATGTAAAGAATCTGTGCCCCAGGACCTCCTTTGCTACTGACTCTATAAAAGTCCAGCAACAAGTGGGCTCCCCAACCATACATACTGTTTTATGTACATACTGTCGCTTCTGGCTGGGGCTTCTCTAGAGAATTCCTGTCATAAGCAAACTCACTGACACAAGAAAGATGGTACTTGATTCATGATATTGACATGAAAGCAGGCATCTGTGAGATCAAGAGTTCCTTCAGCTGGAGAGTTCCATACTTCTCACTATATCTATTTTGAACCTCAGCAGAAAAAGGAATTCATAGAGGTGACTCAGGTGTATGACTGGTCTCAACCTGCCATTGGCCTTTTTGGTAAGGAACAGTCATGAATAGAGAACTATTGTGTTTTTCTTGTACACCCTCCATTGCCCATTTGTCTGCGAGCAACTGTACCTCCTGCCGAAGAATATCATCCTTCTCCCAATCTGACATCACATCAATTAGAAGAGAAGAGAAAGAAAGAGGAGGGGCCAATAAATGAAATCTGAAGCCTCTCTGAAATGATTTGGATTACCCATTCATTTTGCAGAAACAGGCAGAAATGGGTTTTCATGCCCTCACTGGGTGGACAGATGGATCATTAGAAGGACAAAAATAGATCATTTGATGGATAGATGGACCACTGGATGGATAGATGGACCAATGGATGGACAGACAGACCACTGGATGGAAAATGTGACTGAAGAAGATTAGTTTTGAATCTTAATGCAGAGCACTAATTGAAATTTGGCACCTTTAGATTTACTGATTGTACTTCATGGGAAAAGCTAGGGTAGAACCATTTATTCTTTAGTACTCTATATATCATAGCATATTCACTAACTGAAGTCAAAGCTGGTACCTGTACTAGTAGTCTTAGCTTCTTGCCCACTAAGCATTTGCTGTACATTTTTCATAAGAGAAAAATTCCATGAAGGATACTTACATGATGGACACTGTTTGATATATATTGTTGAATCATTAGAAGGAGTCAATGTGAAAGTCCTTTCTCTATAATGAACGCAATTTCCATTCAGAAATGCAGCTGCTCCACAAGTTACATTCTGCAGACAAAGATCAACACATTTTGTTGAGTTGACTGAAGGTACATGGGTATAGTTCTCACCACCAAAGGTATTTATTTTCATGTCCATCAGGCAGCGCTCATCTTGAACTTTAAATAAAGAACAGTAATTTAATCATTATATAGCACTAAAAAACTAAGTTCTGAGTGGCATCAATAATGTATATAGTATAATTTATATATATATATATATATATATATATATATATATATATATATATATATTATACTATATACATTATTATATATTACAAAGTAAACAACACCAACATGTAAAAATTACTTTCTAAATAAATCTTTTTTAAAACCAGATGTTAGGTTAAGATTTCTAGTTTTTATGACCTGGATTAGAAGACCTTTACTATTTCATATTTTAAATACATTACACCCAACAATTAAATTTACATTAAATGTGTCTATAACTAAAGTATTTTTGGACATAGAAGACATGAAAAATTAAAGTACCATAAATAATACCACTAATGTTCATCAATATTATTTATGTCATCCAAAGCCATGTAAAGACGGAATACCATATAGTCAAGCAAAAAGTATCTCATATAATTTGATTCACAACAATGTAAAATCAGAGACAATGCCAAAGATATCATTCCTTTTGTTTTTGAAAATAATCAAAGTTCATGTAAGTAGTATATGGGGACAATATGGCAACAATGGAACCTTAATGGGGGGGTGCACTTTGGCGACAGCAGGAATTTAATATGGGAATGGCACCTGGGGGTCAATGGGAATAGAACACTGGTAATGTGGTGGGGTTTACAGGGTCAAAACTATTTATAGGGTGAAATGCATTTATAGTGATAAAGGTTGATAGGGGCAAATATAGACATACATAGACATACAGAAACAAGCAAATACACATCCAAACAAAGAAGATAGAAACATACAGAAAAGAGGACAGAGATGTTCAAAGAAAGACTCACAGACAGAATAGAGACTCCAAAAAGAAAAGTCTATTGTATGGGTACAAAACATTTATTCAAATGTATACATGGGTTATCGGACCTGTGTTTTGGCCTAAGCACTATCCATTTAATACATAAAATCTGAACAAGAAACAAACCTATTTACGAGTTATTTAGTTCTTGGAGGTACAACATATGCCATATGAATGGTTACTTTTCCATCGGTGATATCAATTTTTTTTCTCATCATCTGCACATTTTCAATAGCTCTCAAAAGTTTGGAAGAAGTTAATTTTGCACACATACTAAACCTGAGACATACAGGAGTGTTCAAACTGTTGTGATACATAGATAGGCTCTAACGACCTCAATCTTTGACTTGGCACTCATGTTTGAGTTCCTCTAACAGTGAGTCAAATAAAATCATAATGAAACCTGCTGCTTCCTCAGGTGGAATGTCAGACGTGAAGTCTTTAAATTTCACAGTGTAGGTTTAAGTTGTCCTAAATTTTCTTGAAGTCACTGTCTGAGTCATTTGGATGCTGAAATACTTCTTGAAATCTATTGAATCCTTTTCCTTCTTGGACACACTTTGCTGTGATGGTATGGTGGTGAAAGAGGTCAATGATGTTTTGTTCCTTCTCTTTTTTCATCTGCGTAGAGTGATTCATCTTTCTCTGCATTCTTCCTTGCAACAAAGTGTCATTCTTGGAAGTCATCCCTTTTTTATAATGGTTGATATCAGCGTGTCCATAAGGTAAAGTCCTGTAGTCTGGAAGTCACACTGGTTGCACATAGTTTTCCATGGTGTTAGTAAATAAACAGCTAAGATGTGGTACTGCATTGATGATGTGATTGTGAGGCACAGCATCACACTCAAGTGTCTCATTGGACTTGAGTATCTGGGTTGATACTTGCTGTGTCGAGTGATTCATATTTCTAGCTTGGTGTTTGTAGTCCCAATGAAGTGTCAGTCTTGGAAGTTTTTCCCTTTCTGTGCTGACCAATATCGGCATGTCAGTATGATAAAGTGAAGTTGCTGGGAAGTTGCACTTGCACTTGCTTCTGGTATACAATTTGATACACTTTTTCCAAGGGTTGACTGATCATTTGGTGTGTTGGTAAATGTACAATCTTGTGCGGTTCATAGGTCGTCACTCTGAAATCTCTATTCTCTACAGACTGCAACGCTTCTTTCAGCATGCTAAAGTTCACCACTAGACTGGTGTGATGATTTAGAATAAATCCTTTCACTTTACACTCAGTTGGTCCTGGTATTCACAGCCATCATTTTTTGGACTGCCAAAACTTAGAATCTTGCCATCAGGGTGCTCATCTGTCCAGGCTCTTAAATGGCCTCTTTTGATTTCAGGGTGATAGTGACCAAGGCGATTGATGTAGATGCAACTGTCCGTCTGTCCGTGTCAAAATACAGCACATATCTCCAAACTGGTGTAAAGCTTCATACAATTTTAAATGAGCATGGGTTGTCATATAGGCAGCAATGATGACATTTCCAAACTACAGATCTTCTTCACAACTGACCAGGGTCAAGTCTTAATGAATGATATCCATGTGTTTCATGTATTTGGTTTTGTTGTGAATCATCTGAAAGTAGCGGGAAGGTTCTGTCAAATATGCCATTTTGGTAAACACAGCCACTGTGCCATTTTTCCCAACAAGCAATTTAACATCACTTTAGCAAACAATTGCCTTCTTTCATTTTTCTCAATGTGGTCTATAGTGATGCCTTCCAGTTCAAAGTATTTCTCTTGGTCTTCAGGAGTTTTCATGTACATGTACACTTGTAACTTTGATCTTAGGGGATATTTTGCAATTTTATAATGGCAGATTTTAATTCTTCGGGGCATAAAAATGATAGAAATATATCTCTACTATAGCTGTAAAATTAGACATTTGAATATAAAACATATGCATATGGAAACATGTAACATTTTCATGTCTTCTTTAATCTCCTCTCACAAGCCATTTTCAAGGCCATCTGTACATGAACATAAATCTTTTGTCTCAAAATACATCTCATACATGTAAAATACATCACATGAATTTTAGAAATGGTAGAAAAAGACCCTTATTTATAATAGTCCTTTAAAAGTGTAAAATAAACCACAAAAATACAGATTAATTTATTAAAGCCCATTTCTGTCTCCAATAAATGAATCTAATAAACAATGATAGGGCATATTGTTTTATTCAGCTGTTGTTTCCCATTGTCAATATGGCATTGCATCCACAATTCCTTCAAATTATTTATTACAGTTCCAGAATAATATAGTCCAAATAATTTGCACTTTCTATTTCCAATGAACAGTCCAAACAAATGGTTTTCCTTTCAAAAAATATCTAAGTATAAAACCTGAAATATGTCTGCATACTTTCATCAGGAACTAAAGGTGTGAATGACTCCTGAAATCAGAATGGAACTGAATGCTTTACTTTCGCTTATATATACACCGTGTATTGCGACTTTACTTCACAATAGACCCTATGTGACAACATACACTATTGATTTTTGACAAATTAATTCACATGACCTCATGGAACCAATGGGAAACCACATAATTATTCTTGAAACTTCCATATCACATCAGTCACTGAGAAACTATGACATAGGCACCATTTTAAGTCTTTTTATTTAAGATTATTATTACTAACTGTCAACACATACGTAAACACCTATTTATAGGGCCTATGCAATTTGTGTTCTTAACTGATTCACATCATATACACAATTTCTATTAAAAAATAAGTCGTTTACAAATATGAATAAAAATTACGTAAATTAAAAAAATAACCTATACAAGGAGTTACAAAAAATATAGATATCCATAACAATCTACAAAAGCAGAGAATTCCCTACCTTGATAGTGTAAGTGTCCATGCCCTTTTGGTTTAATGCAAAGGTTGTGTGCATGTGTATGTATGTATGCATTTATGTATGTATGTATGTATGTATGTATGTATGTATGTATGTATATATAAAGCAAACTTGATAATGTTCATTTTGCAAAGACATTTTACCTAGTTTACAGGAGCAGCTGGCTGAGCCTTCCTTTTCTTGGCATGACCCATTGTTTGTACATGGATTGGTGACAACATTACACACAGGAAGTCCTGTCTCACATGTCACACCCTTAGTGTTGCCTGGGCACCTGGAGCATGATGAAATAAAATAAGCCATTGGATGAGACAATAAATTTATTAGATCACTATTTCATTGAAAATCAACAGTATTGCTGGTCAGTGTAATTTGTTCTGAAATGGAATATGCCTTTAAAACTGTTATAAATAATACTAAATTGATTATCTTAAATCCATTTAGATTAACCCAATGTGATACAGCCTACCTGGATGTTTGTATCACCAAACTCCATCCAGACTGACAAATCAAATTCTACCTTGAGTGACAGACTAAACTCTACCCAGACTGATTGATCTAACTCCAACCCAAGTGACAGACTAAACTCTACCCAGTCTGACTGATCTAACTCCACCCTAAGTGACAGACTAAACTCAACCCAGACTGACAGATCAAATTCCACCCTGAGTGACAGACTAAACTCCCCCTAGACTGACTGATCTAACTCCAACCCAAGTGACAGACTAAACTCTACTCAGTCTGACTGATCTAACTCCAACCCAAGTGACAGACTAAACTCTACCCAGTCTGACTGATCTAACTCCAACCCAAGTGACAGACTAAACTCTACCCAGTCTGACTGATCTAACTCCAACCAGAGTGACAGACTAAACTCCACCCAGACTGACAGATCAAATTCCACCCTGACTGACAGACTAAACTCGACCCAGACTCACTGATCTAACTCCACCCTGAGTGACAGACTAAACTCCCTCCAGACTGACTGATCTAACTCCACCCTGAGTGACAGACTAACTCTACCCAGACTGACTGATCTAACTCCACCCCAAGTGACAGACTAAACTCCACCCAGACACACCAGTTAGACTTGTCATACCCATGCTTTCTGAAGAAATAATACATTAAAAAATATTACTTGGCAATTTCCTTGATTTAAGGAAAACTTTCACTACCGGATCATTACTCATGTTAACAGATATTGCTAAATTCAGTAAAATAAATCACTTACCATTGTTACTAAGCAATCAAACTACTTAATTTTCAAGCATGAATTACATATATGTTTTGCTTTAAAAAGATAGTCTACTTGAAACAGTAAATGAAATTACTTGACAGCTGTTTAAGCTTGACTTTTCAAGTTTTACAAACTGATTACTGGCTTTTATTTAAAACTAACTCTGACATTTTTACATGGATAACTTAAAAAACTCAGAACAATGCAGTGTCCTAGCATGCTGAATGTACATATGCAGCCATACTAAATTTACATTGATATACATGACAAGGAAAATGTAAGCAATACTGCATTTGTAATTTACATTGATATACATGACAAGGAAAATGTAAGCAATACTGCATTTGTAATTTACATTGATATACATGACAAGGAAAATGTAAGCAATACTGCATTTGTAATTTACATTGATATACATGACAAGGAAAATGTAAGCAATACTGCATTTGTAATTTACATTGATATACATGACAAGGAAAATGTAAGCAATACTGCATTTGTAATTTACATTGATATACATGACAAGGGAAAATTAAGCAATACTGCATTTGTAATTTACATTGATATACATGACAAGGAAAATGTAAGCAATACTGCATTTGTAATTTACATTGATATACATGACAAGGGAAAATTAAGCAATACTGCATTTGTAATTTACATTGATATACATGACATGGAAAAATTAAGCAATACTGCATGTTTGTGTGCTGCATTTATAATTTCAGTTTTCAAGTTTCTAATGTCTTCCCTTCTTGACATGAGAATTTCCAGATCTATAACTACAGAATAATATTTGACTGAGGTCATCTCTGATGCTATTGTTTGAGTTTTTTTCCTTAGGAATTTATATTTTACCTTAATAATAGTAATAATAATAATAATAATAATGCTGCTTTATTTTTAGAGGGAGACTCATTAGTCAAGGACTATTCTCCCTTGAGGCCTTCTTAAGGAGAGTATAACAATGCACATTATATGAAAGCAATACTATCTGAAAGTTGTTCAGTAAGCTTATTAGGTCTATTCCATGATCATTGGTATTTTGTTTTCAAAGATTCACATTTTGTTACAACTTGGTTTTTTCAGACTTTAAACATGTAATTTCTATATGCAATAATCAATTTTCCTTCGACCAGGTTGTTTTGTTTTCCTCCTGAAGAAATTGGATGCTATAATCTACTGTTCTGACTGCCATATCCTAGTTACTTTCCAGCCTAGATACAATTAGTGAAGGGGGCCTGAACCAGGCTTTCCGGGAGTTTTCTCAGATTGATTGGTGTAGCACTGCTAATTTCTACGTCTGAATTTCCAATTGTGAAATTTGTATTTGATCACCACTTAAATGAAAATTATCACCACTTGATGCAATGGAAGACTGGTCTGGGGTGCTACAAATCTGAAATTTACTTTAGTTAATAACATATTCACTATCACAGGTTATGGAAAAAAAATTCTTGAGCAATGGCCTCCCAGTGGGTGACTAGCTCTACCAATCAGATGTAAGATCATGAATTAATAATATAAGCATCAGAATTTGATCAAAGCAGGACCAGAAAGGTAGAATCCTAAGTTGTAACAAGATTAACTAGATATAAGATAACGTCATTAATATGAATCCATCTCATTCAATATTGAACTAGTATAATGATTTAACAAAATCATAAAAATCTGTGATGAGTTCAATTCAAAGTTTGATTGCAAATGGACCATACATATGGATTCTAAAGTGGCAACAAGCAATTGTTAATGAACACGCAAATGATGATGCACAACAGATGCATGGTCATCTGAGAAACTCACTAGGTCTTTATGCACAGGTGAGCTAAAAAGCCATTGGAATAGTTGCACTAACAAGATTGTGTCATAAACTGCATTAGGATACATGATAAAAAATGGCAATTACTTTAATTAGCCTTGCAGGAGCAAGAATGGATCTATGGATATGGGCATCTTCAGGTGATGACCATTATATTTACCTAGTTTCATGGAAATCCATTAAAATCTGATGGACAGAAGAATGGACGGAAGGAAATACACAAAGAATATATATAACCTCAGTCTCAGAGGTGGAGGTGTCAAAAAAGGGCAGAGGTCTTCCAAAAATAGAGGTTGTGATTTGTCAACATGTATATCTCCTAATGATGATCATCCTACATGTGTACTGAGTCTCACAGCAATCAAATAACAAGACTCCTAATGATGATCATCCTACACATGTACTGAGTCTCACAGCAATCAAATAACAAGACTCCTAATGATGATCATCCTACATGTGTACTGAGCCTCACAGCAATCAAATAACAAGAGTCCCTTGGATGATCATCCTGCATGTGTACTGAGTCTCACAGCAATCAAATAACAAGACTCCTAATGATCATCATCCTACATGTGTACTGAGTCTCACAGCAATCAAATAACAAGACTCCTAATGATGATCATCCTACATGTGTACTGAGTCTCACGGCAATCAAATAACAAGACTCCTAATGATGATCATCCTACATGTGTACTGAGTCTCACAGCAATCAAATAACAAGACTCCTAATGATGATCATCCTACACGTGTACTGAGTCTCACAGCAATCAAATAACAAGACTCCTAATGATAATCATCCTACATGTGTACTGAGTCTCACAGCAATCAAATAACAAGACTCCTAATGATGATCATCCTACACGTGTACTGAGTCTCACAGCAATCAAATAACAAGACTCCTAATGATGATCATCCTACACGTGTACTGAGTCTCACAGCAATCAAATAACAAGAGTCCCTTGGATGATCATCCTGCATGTGTACTGAGTCTCACAGCAATCAAATAACAAGACTCCTAATGATGATCATCCTACATGTGTACTGAGTCTCACAGCAATTAAATAATAATAATAATAATAATAATAATAATAATAATGACCTTATTTAAAGAGGGTAACACAATTAGCTAAGGACTAATCTACCTTGAGGCCCTCATACAAAGGAATTTATTTATTTTAGCTGCATCTCTGAAGCCACCAGATATACTGGGTTTGGAAGAAGGAAATAGAGTGGGCATTTCTAATCTCAACTGGAATACTATTCCAGAGCAGAGTTCCAGAGTATTGGAAACTTTTTTTAAATAACTACTTATTTGGTTTGGGAATTTTATACTGTTTGATAGACATGGATCACAGGTGGGGAGTATTACCAGGTAGCCTATACTGGAATAGTGATTGTAAATATTCAGGAGCACTATTCTGAGATATCCTGTACATTAATTTGGCTTTTCTCAAACAGATTCAGTCTTTAATAGGTAATAATTTTAACCAACCAGCTAAATTTTCCTTGCTTTCTTTCGGACTGATATTAGCACAAATGCTCTTTTTTGAAGATGTGCCAGCTTTGCTATGTTTTTATCATTTGAATTACCCCATACTGTACTACAGTAGTCCAAATAGGGTTGTATGTAACTGTTATAAAATAGTTTTCTGTGCCTTTCAGGGAGAAAATGTCTTATCCTACTGAGAAGTCATAAACTTGAATTGACTATTTGTTTACTGATATGTTTGATATGTTCAGCCCATGATAGGTTATTATCTACCAGAACACCAAATAGTCTATCAAGACAGACCATTTGCAAATTTGTATCCTTCCATGTCAGACATAGTTCATCACTATCAAGATTTGTCCTTGTTTGCCATGTTGAGATAAGTAATATTTTAGTTTTGCTAGTATTTATCACCATGTTGTTGCATGTGCACCAGTTGTCCAGTTTGTTTAGAGCATTCTGTAAAGAAATTTCAAGTTCATGCTTTGTGTTTTGGATGTCTGACAATGTTGTGTCATCTGCATAGAGATCTGTAGATGATATTGGGTCCTTTAGTAAAAGTGGTAGGTCTTTATTAAATAAAATGAATAGTAATGGACCCAGAACTGAGCCTTGTGGTACTGCATATCTAATTGTTCCAGGTTCAGACAGAACATTATTTATATAAACATGTTGTGTTCTCTCACTTAAGTAAGAAGTAAACCATCTAATTGTGCTTTCATCACATTGGCAAATTTTCAGTTTCTTCAAAAGGATTTCATGATCCACCATGTCAGAAACTTTCCTAAAATTTTGCAAATACAGATCCTATTATTCTACCTTGGTCAAGTGCTTGAAGCCATTTATTAGTTAGGGAGATCAAGGCAGTTTCACAGGAATGGTTCTGTCTAAAGCCTGATTGATTAGGGTGTAGCAGCAAGTATTTGGTTAAATATGACAGGAATGAGTCATGGACATGTTTTTCAATCAATTTTGACAAGTTTGGTAGTATTGAGATTGGTTGGTAGTTATCAACAAGACTCCCTTGAAAGGACTGATGCTCTAATGACTCCAGTAAGTCAAGATAAGACCATTTCTTTTGTATAAACTGCCAAGTGTTGAAATCATCTCTGATATTCTTGAGTGGCCATATTTTCATACCGGATATGAGATTCTAATTAGTTTAATAACACAAACTAGAAATCATTAGATGACTTTTTGTGAAAACCCCATGCTAACATTCAATTTCATTCCAAATGTGTAGTGATCCTTTGTCCCATCCAGCTGCAAGTCTAACGGGCTAATATTTCTTTAAAAAAATAATGGGAACATAAAGATTTGTCAGTATGTGTATCTTAAAAATGTGACAATATGCACCATGTTTCACAGTAATCCATAAAATAATACATTTCCAACTGTTGGAATAGCTACTATAAAAACAAGGACAATAACTCTGCAGAAACTAATGAAGCAAAATGATTTATCAAAATCTGCCTCTTCAGATTATGACCATAATAATTACTGAGTTTTGAGGAAAAGGGCAATAACTCTAAAACAAATTGTAATGAAGTTATTTATTGATATGCGATGTACAGATGCACAAAGTCTATTTCAGTGCAAATTTACCTGCAAAAGAATGTATCCTCCATGCTGTAGCAAGGTGCGTTATTTTTACATGGCATGCTGCTACACTGATTAGTTGGCAGACTACAATCTTTCCCTCCCCAGCCCACAGTGTCACTGCAGTTACACTGGTAATCATTGACAAGGTCTGTACAGACTCCACCATGTTGACAAGGATAGCTGGCACAGTCATTTATATTTACCTAAAGAAACAAGAAACAGACCAGGAAGTGTCATCTACTGCAGTTACTATGGTGATTATTGAGAAGGCCTGTACACACTCCACTACACATAAATGGATAGAGTGGCATCAATAATTACCTTTTAGAAATCAGGGACAAAAAACAAAATACATACAGTGTGTCAGATCAGTTACACTAGTTACAATATTATACACAGAGTCTGTACACAATCCCCACCAAGCTGACAGGAATATAGCTGGCACAGTTATTAATATCAACCTACTGAAACAAAAAATTAATTCAGCAATCATACTTTTTTGTTCTAACAGGAATAATGGTTTGATTATGGTACATTATTGAATTTGAACAAATCTGACAGCTGAACATGGACATTGTCCTTGTTACAAGCATAATCTTCCTATCTGCCATATACATTTGACAGAACTGAAGTTTTTATGCAATAAAATTATGTCCCATTGTCAATTAACTCTGACCTTGGTGTCTGACCTTAAGGTATAAAATTAGACAATTACAGGTCTCTTAGTATCAAGGGCAACATATCTACATATTAGAGTGAAGTTATGTTTAAAAAATTCTGTGGAAATCATTTTACAGGGGAACTTGATAGAGCATGCTTTGTTATAACATGAAATTGGCTAATAACATGAACATTAAAAAGCCCCTTTTTTCTTTCTTATCTCCTGACTGCACTGCTACTCAAAACATCTGTCATGCTGACAAAGTGACAGTAGGAAATAATTCACTAAGTGTCAGAAACCAACTGCTCTCAGCTAATGAAAACATTTTGCTGTCAATAATTATACAGCAATGTCAAATTGTTTATTGCTACTGTTGGTACAATTGTACATTGAAAAAGTCATTTTACAAAGTGGTGCATGCTGAAAACAAAACACAGATGAAATTTCTATTTTAGGAACTCAACCACATAACCATGATCTTTTGTCTCTAAAATTAGAATTTTGGCATCTACAAGGTTCATACAGTTCCAAAAAGTACATTTTTAAAGACTATTAAAAGAGTTTTTAAGGGACCTCCAACAATTTTCAATATTTGTTTTCTTGTGGAAACTGAAGTTTTGAAATGTTACTTTACTGATCACAGCATGAATGGAAGAAGAAAACAAATGTGCAACTAACAAATGGAAAGGGACACTACTCCATCTTGTAAAATCCCATGCTGTGTGTCATTTGATCGAGTAATTTTATCCCATTTTAATTATATATTTATTATTCTAGGAAAATATATCTTAAATTTTTTTTTAAATTCTGAATTTAGAAAGTGATTGAGTTTCTTCATTTTTGACATCTTGTATTCAATTAATGTCAAGGAGTTTTTCAACAAATTTAAGGATTTCTCAAGGATAAAATCAATTTTCAAAATTCCAGGAATACACAAGGCAATGTTTCAAATATGAACATTTGTCAAAGTTGTATGAACCATGATCCACCTTATTCCAGGTACAAGCCATCTGTAAAGTTCATTCCACGTCTGTGATTAACAGAAGTAAATTTATTGTGCAGAATTAATTTTTCTTCCTCTGTCAGTGACCTTAACCTTTGACAGCAAAATCAATAGACTTCTTCCTTCATGGTTCAAAGCAGACACTTCATTAGGAAATTTAAGCACTTTCTGGAAATTTTCCAAGTATTTTTTAATGGTTTTAAATATTTATCATTAGTCCTTGAGTTGTAAAATCTCAATAAGGAAACATAATACTATGTGATGCCTTCAGATTTTCATATAGGATATGTAACTTGCTTCAGGAGAGGACATACACAAAATGGTACTCGATAGTCTCTCCTCACTAGAACCACCACATCTAAAATGACAAGTTGTGTTTTTCTCCTCTTTTACACTACGATGAAATCTTTTTGGTCCTTGGAACTCAGTATAATTACAGTAACCATGTTATAAAAAGCCAAGACTAATCAGTACTTCATCTTTAGACACCCTATGATGTTACAACAAGCCAAGACTAACCAATACTTACTTTATCTTTAGACACCCTACCATGTTATAATAAGCCAAGACTAATCGATACTTACTTCATCTTTAGACACCATATCATGTTATTACAATGCAAGACTAATTAATACTTCATCTTTAGACACCATATCATGCTATTACATTGCAAGACTAATACTTCATCTTTAGACACCGTACCATGTTATGCAATCATTAGGGCAAGGTCATACATCCTTACCTCACAGTTCTTGCCTGAATAACCCGGTTTACAAGTACAGTTGTAATCATCCACTAGATCCACACAGCTGGAAGATCCATTGCTTGTACAGTTGCCCACACAGTCATTAATGTTGCTCTCACAAGTTGTGCCTGTAAAAGAGATTGCGAATGTGTTTTTAATTACCAGTCTTTAATTAAAAACCTTTAAAGTAACAATTGAGAATGTATTTTCAATTACCAGTCTTTAATTAAAAACCTTTAAAGTAACAACTGAGAATGCATTTTTAATTACCAGTCTTTAATTAAAAACTTTACAAGAGATTGTGAATGCATTTTAATTAATTAAAAACCTTACAAGAGATTGTGAATGCATTTTCAATTACCAGTTTTTAATTAAAAACCTAAAAAGATATGGTGAATGTGTGTTTTTAATTACCAGTCTTTAAATAAAAACCTTTAAAGTAACAATTGAGAATGCATTTTCAATTACCAGTCTTTAATTAAATACCTTTAAAGTAACAACTGAGAATGCATTTTTAATTACCAGACTTTAATTAAAAATCTTACAAGAGATTGTGAATGCATTTTCAATTACCAGCCTTTAATTAAAAACTTTACAAGAGATTAGTTCTTCTGTAGATTCCTTTCCATCATCTATGACTGTTATAAAGTTCCAAATGTAGTCATTAATGAGAATAAATAATTTGAACTGCAAGGCTTTCAGAACAAGAATCCGTCAAAGTGGCTGATGACTGACCAATGTCCAGTTTTCTGAGTCCCTCAAAAGCTATGATGATCTACTGGTTCAAACAAATTATGATAAGATTATTACCATTATCATTTATGACAAACAAGACATTGTAAGAAGTCATTAATCTGTGAATTTCATGGCAATCCTCTATTTAGTTTAGAAGGAGTATCACTAATAAATGTCTGCTGTGGTTGGACAGATGAAGAGTAAATGACAGAAAATAGGCCATCCTATAAGCACTACTGATATATGATGAGTAGAGCTAAAAATAAAGTATACGGATCAAAAAGAGAAGTTGATGGCACATTTTTTCTAATTTCAATACTCTGACATTTAATTAGACAGCAATCTTTGTATGCTGCTTTTTAAAAAATGATTATCATATTGAGGCTGCCATGAAACAGTTACTGATGAAGGATGAAATTTACATCACATTCAGATGCAGTACAAAATTTTTAAAAAATAATAATTAGAGGAAAGGCTTAGTACCATGGCACGTTAAGTCAAAGTTGGTCAAATTCTATTTGATGGTGTTTTCAGATGAAATTGTAGCCATAAACAAACTGAAATATGTACAAAAGGTGACATCTTTACAGAATGCCACAATAACTCAGCTGGTCAAGCATCTGACTTGTAATCAAAGACTGCAGGTTCAATACCTGCACATGCCAAACCAGGTGGCTGCCTTAGAGTGTCTCTGAGAAAGGCATGAAAATAGCCAATAGTGTGGTTTAAATGCCATTACAACCAACAAAAACTGAAACAGAACAAGACCAACTGTACAGGTGCATCCTTTCTGACAAGAGTTACTCTGGCAGTCATTAGTACTGTGCTGACATATGAATCTACTGTGTCCAGCAGTATATTTCTCAATGACCAGACCTAAGAAGACTAAGAATCCTAAATAAGTTATTGCAAATTAGCAACTTTCTGGAGAAGGAGATTGTGAAGTAAGCAGTCAAATGCATTCCACAAATCCATCAAAACAGCTGCAGCATATTTTTTTCAGTCTAGGGCTAAATGCAAATCTTTTAGTAGTCAAATTAGTCTGTAGTTTGACAGCTGAAGCCCATTTTGAAAGCAGAAAGGTTTGAGTGTAAGATATTGTACAAGTAATTAGTGATCCTGTCACAGGTAACTCTTTCAAAAGGTTTTGATATACACTATAGTTAGGATATAGTTTGATACAGTTAGATTTGTTTATCAAGTATATTGCTTTTCATGTATGCCTGGACCACCTGGGCTTCCTTGAGTCTTGTTGGGAAAATGTTATGGTCAAGACAGTCTAAGGGAGTGGTTATAGGAAAGATCAGTGACTGAGTTCCAAGTTTTAAACATTTCTGTGAAATGATATCTGTCCCAGCTGCCTTTTTAATGCTAATATTCGTTATGACTTTTGCTGTAAATTCTTTGGTGACTCTATGTTCCTAAAATATGTAAAAGAAAAGAGTGAGAAGCAACAAGCTTTGTAAAATTCAGCAAATATTTTATTTTCCTAGAAAACAAAGTGAAAATATAAAAAGAAATGAAACTTACTGTATTGCTAATTAATTTCCAAATAATCCTAGATTTACAGCCAAAGTAATAATAATTCAAGTTCTGAATCAACAATAATTCAAGTTCTGAATCAACTTTGTTTGAAATCAAAATTAAATCCAATACTGGAAGTGTCGATGTGTCTGTGGTGGGCCATGTTGTGGTGATATACCAACAGTCTTTTGTTGGATCACAATAATACAGTCCAAGCATTAAATCCTTATTTGAAATTTCACTATTAAATCAAGTCTCAATTTTCAAAAATGCTATTTTGAGCACTTTGTATTTCCAGAGAAGAATTACTTGAATTAAATAATCTGAATAAATTCCAGCCAAAATGAAAACTGGACACAACAATAATACAACTGATTCTGCTAAGATCTTACAGCAAAAAAAATTAATTTCTAGAAAAACAAGATAATATAGTCCTCTACTAGACCTCAAGTAAAAATTCCTAAAAAAATAATGTTACCTAATTGAAAGTTTCTTTTAGAAAATCTCCAAATGTTTACAAGATGAAATCTTAGTTATAATTAAAAGTCTATTACTAAAATAATAATATAAAATGTAGTAAACAACAGGTAGACCTGGTAATTCATGGGGAATTTCCAATGTTCTTGACTCAGATAGAGATAAACATGTTGTTTACAAAACCAAAATCAATGATTCAGGTCAGGTAGAAAATGAACTTGATTTTGGACAAAGTAAAAAATCCAACATACAATGTTACATTACCAATAACATATAATGAAATATAAATAAAAAATAAATAATAAACAATGCAAATTAAATATACATAACAGATGACATGACAGAATTCAAATATTTTTGACATGAAAGTTCTCTACCATTCAGTTGGGGACCTTCATTATAGCCAGTGTGCTCCTTTCACTTTGGCCATTGCCATATTTCTTGCATTCAAAACTTTGCTTTTCTCCTCAACTGTTGTCATTACTTTAATGTATTTAACTAGTATACCCATATACATCAAACCTGCTTCCTACTGTGTGTTTATCAGTATACTTAAATGTATTTAACTAGTATACCCATATACATCAGACCCGCTTCCTACTGTATGTTTATGGGGTATCAAATGTATCATAGTAATCCCAAGGATTTGACTTCTCCAGTTCCAGTTATCAGTTTCCCTATACACCTTGCATCAGCCCCTTGTGGATCCAGATAAAGGTATTGGTCACTCTTAAAAACCTTACAAACTCCCCCCAAGCCTCTCTTTCTGAGGTATTTGTACAGCTGGTGTAGTGTTTTGTAATGTGATTTGCCCTCATTAAGCTAAAGATTATTTTATAGGTACAATAAACTTTACATAAACCTTATGTCTTGTATATTGTTTACATTGGAGAAGTGGGAAGGGGGAGGGATTTGGGTTATTTAAATGTGTATTGGTCAGCCATTACACATGTAATTAGAATATAGGATTCACCAACCCTCAGGCAGTTGGAAGCCCCTGACTGTATTTAAAAACACAAAGCATCATGGATATAAAAAAGGCAACATATTTAGTAATTTCATTCATCAATATATAATCTCGAACCTGACTGCCACCATTAGGGTTGTTAAACACTGTGATCTTGTTCACATTTTAAACCAAAGAAGAGTTTTTTCCACTAATGTGTCTACCATATCTGCATGATCTAGTCCAGATATTTTAGAACAGCAGTGATGTTCTTCATCGTTTCCAATAAGTTCCAAATAATTACATAAATTTCCTTAACTCCAGGAGTTAAATACCTTTGAAATGATAGCCCTTTTTAATTTGGTCAACTTTCTTTTAGGAATAATAAAACTAGATATTGCACATTTTGGATACAGTTTTTTTATAGTTTCAATGTATGTGCAATAAAAAAAGGACCCTTCACTGATAATGAACTTTTCCAGGAACCAGAAAAGGAAAGTGAGTGGCTGGCTGTTTGCACTAAAAACTGTTTTGGATTGAGATGCTAACAAGATGACAGTGTTAGAGACAATTAGGGCAAAAGTTATAAATTAATAATGAAATTACCAAGTAATATGCATTTTTTTATATCCTTTATACTTTTCATTTTTAAAATTACAAGTGGTCTATAAACTGCTGAGAGGAGAAGGCAGACAAAATTTATAGAATCTTTTCACTTAAATTGATTTCTCTGCCATGAATTTTTTAAAATATAATTATAAACTGGGGATGGGGTTGGATGTAGACTGGGTGTGTATTTCTAGCACAGAAATATTACTTTTGTAACCAGTCATTAAAAAAACCCATTAAACAAATATATGTATGTTTGTAGGTATGTCCAATGTTTAAGGTTATTGTTATATCACCGTAATCAGCAAAATAGCTCCAGTGAACTAATGTTATCTTATTATGTAAATGCAATTTAATACTAAATGTGTATAGGACTATGCTGTAGTAATGTCTATACTTCCCATTATAGCCCTTGGCACACTGACTTGTGTGAAAAGGTAACCATCTATGCCTATGCTTACCATTATAGCCCTTGGCACACTGACATGTGTAGGAAAGGTGAGCATCTATGCCTATACTTACCATTATAGCCCTCAGCACACTGACATGTGTCGGAAAGGTCACCATCTATGCCTACATTTACCATTATAGCCCTTGGCACGCTGACATGTGTAGGAAAGGTGACCATCTATGCCTACACATACCATTATAGCCCTTGGCACACTGACATGTGTAGGAAAGGTGACCATCTATACCTACACTTACCATTATAGCCCTTGGCACACTGACATGTGTAGGAAAGGTGACCATCTATGCCTATACTTACCATTATAGCCCTTAGCACACTGACATGTGTAGGAAAAGTTACCATCTATGCCTACACTTACCATTATAGCCCTTGGCACACTGACATGTGTAGGAAAGGTAACCATCGATACAGATGCCTCCATTCTGACATGGGTTACTCAGGCAGTCATCAATGCTGTGTTGACATGTAAATCCAGTGAATCCCGCTTTACACATACAGCGGCCATTATTACATGTACCATTGTTAGTACATGTTATGTTTCTACAGCTGTCTATGAGTTGACACTCAGAATCAACTAAAAAACAGGTTATACATAGTTATTGGTCAATGTTATACAACAATATATATCAATAAACAATAGGACTAATATTTTCAAGACCAAAGAAATATGTGTCAATTTCAGTGTTATGTTTATTAACAATGACTCTTGTCCTTCATTAAAACATAAAGTTACCACACTGCATAATATACACTCCAGTAGACATTAGTTATATTTGTATTTCAAGTCTGTATAGTAATAACCTACATGTTTTATTTGGTAAATCATAAAAATCAATTTTAAAGGGGCTTGAGAACATTGTAATTAAAGATGCCAATGGGTACCCAGGTACTCGGGTACCCGCTGGTTGATAATAACCCGGGTAATAAAATGAGCAACCAGGTAACCATTAAAAAAAAAGATGTTTTCCAAGTTCAGATCGAAACACAGAATAATGATTACAGTTTGAGGTTCGTGTCTTGTGCACATTTATTTATCATCACAGGGGCTCATATGGCTGCTTACAATTTACTTGTCATACATGTACTATATAATAAAACAATACTGTCTGGTGTGACCTATTTGAGAATCAATGCTGATATTTCAAGCTTGACTGTCCTAATTTCATGCCTGTCCATGGTTCATGTGCCATTTTTCTCGCAACTGAAACCCACTTGTTTTGAGATAACAGTGACAGCAAGAACTGATTAGGAAATATTCAATGAAATAAAATTTAAATATGTACTATAATTGAAATTAAAGAAAATACGATAGAAATGTCTGGCTTAACTAATGCCATTTTTGCCTCAAGTTTGTGGCCAAGGAGCGAGTGTTAGCTTTTCATGTTAAGGCTGCTGTTCACATGTTTGTTTATTTGACCTTTTTTATTAGTGTGAAACCCAAGTGATATTTTTTTGTCAGGCAAAGGCATCACAAAAATTTGGTTACCATAACATTCACTTCTTATACCATATTGTTAGGAAAAAAATATTTAAATATAAAGGAAAAAAATCTTTTATATGTAATAACATTGAGAGAAAAAAATCAAATAAAAATTCACCACATGTGTAAATGTAATTTTTGCATGAATTTTACATGAAACAGTTCCAAGAAAACAAACGGGTTTCTTGAATTTGAAACCACTTTCCAAGATTCATTATATTTTGATGCTACATACATAGCAGACCAGTCTAAATTGAAAACAAATGGTGCCAAATATCATTCTAAAAAAATATATAAAAAACCAGGATGGATCAATGTGACTGATGGATGTTATATAACTGAAAAATGTTAGAGGAGAGGAATTTTGTACTGGACTGTCATTAAGGAACGAACCATGGCAGATTGAGGATAATACAACAATCATCATTTGTGGACTTTACAACAACTCACAAAAGTTACTGTAGACATGTAGACAAGTTAAAGTGAGTGATATGCATACATAATTTATCAATTTCTTTTGTGTCTATACTCGTGTACTAATTACTAATTGATATTTGTGTCTATACTCTTGTTCTAACTACTAACTGACATTTGTGTCTATACTCTTATACTAACTACTAATTGACATTTGTGTCTATACTCTTATACTAACTACTAATTGATATTTGTGTCTATACTCTTGTGCTAATTACTAATTTGTATTTGTGTCTATGCTCTTGTACTAACTACTGATTGATATTTTTGAACAAAAATTTAACTGCAGATCCAGGTAAGAAGCAAAATTAAATGTACAATTTTCATAGTTTTCTGTAGTTATGGCCTGTCATATATAGATTGCTCTATTTATGCTCAGATTACACTTTTTGCCAATTATAATAATTAGTAATAAATTAAGCTTATACCTCTCTTGGGAGTTTGCATGTGTGAAACTACAACAAAGCAGTTCACATTCACATTGAATACAATTTCCCTTTGATTGGGTAACTGATCATTAGGACTGAAAGGTACCCGGTAAAATGTTCCCAAAATTTTGACATCTCTTATTGTCATGTAAAAGAAAATTCAATTCAAAAGATGTTATTGTGTTTAGTATGCAATCTTATCTTTATAAATTTGTTTAGGTTGCCTAGGAAATAAAAATGTATAGCAAAATCAAAAATAGTGATTGTTTAGAAGTATCCAGTTGTACATAAAAATTTAAATTTCTATTCTTCTCATGAGATGGAATTTTGACTAATGATTTTCTCATGAGACAGAATTCTGATTAATGATTTTCTCATGAGATGGACTTTTTATTAATGATCTTCTCATGAGATGGAATTTTTATTACCGATCTTCTCATGAGATGGAATTTTTATTAATGATTTTTGTATGATATGGAATTTTGATTAATGATCTTCTCATGAGATGGAATTTTGATTAATGATGTTCGTGTGAGATGGAATTTTGATTAATGATGTTCTCATGAGATGGAATTTTGATTAATGATGTTCTCATGATATGGAATTTTTATTATGCTCTTCTCATGATATGGAATTTTGATTAATTATGTTCTCATGATATGGAATTTTTATTAATGCTCTTCTCATGATATGGAATTTTGATTAATGATCTTCTCATGATATGGAATTTTGATTAATGCTCTTCTCATGATATGGAATTTTGATTAATGATGTTCTCATGATATGGAATTTTTATTAATGCTCTTCTCATGATATGGAATTTTGATTAATGATGTTCTCATGAGATGGAATTTTGATTAATGATGTTCTCATGAGATGGAATTTTGATTAATGCTCTTCTCATGATATGGAATTTTGATTAATGATCTTCTCATGAGATGGAATTTTGATTAATGATCTTCTCATGAGATGGAGTTTTTATTAATGATGTTCTCATGAGATGGAATTTTGATTAATGATCTTCTCATGAGATGGAATTTTGATTAATGATGTTCTCATGATATGGAATTTTGATTAATGATCTTCTCATGCGATGGAATTTTTATTAATGACTTTCTCATGAGATGGAATTTTGATTAATTATCTTCTCATGAGATGGAAATTTTATTAATGATTTTCTCATGAGATGGAATTTTTATTCATGATGTATGCTGAAGTAAACATTTTAATACATGCTTAATATATCAGATGATAAATACTTGAAAACCATTGTTTTGTCATTTTTTTAATGATTAATTACAATTTTACATTATTACCATTCAAAACATTGACAAACTGTTGATTTTTTTAAAAAATATTTACAATTATGCATTCATTATCATGACAATAAGCATATCTGAGGAAAATGGTGGACAGAAACAATGCCTGGAGACATGCTGAGTTAGGTTTGCTGATTGGTTAACTGATTAGAATGGTGGTAAGACAATTGTTGCTTCACTGACTTGTATGAGATGGATTCAATAACATATTTGTATTTCACAAGACACCAATTACTACTGCATCCTTGTCAGTAAAAGTTTTCAAATAAGAGTTCAGAAAAAAACTGATCCATAGTACTACTTTTTGTGGAGAACTTTTATTTTATTCCCATATCTATGGATCAATATCTAAACATTAGACAGTTTCTTTCTGAAATCAGGATTACTTTCAAGATGATTTCTTTATATGTACATCTATAAAAGTAATTTAGTAGTAGATGTCCCTCATTATAACATGGTTGTTGGCTTCATAACCAAGTTATGTACTGAAACATGATACACTGAGAATAGCATAATATACCAAACCATGATATATTGAGAATAGCATACTATAACAAACCATGATACAATGAGAATAGCATAATATACCAAACCTTGATACATTAAGAACAGTATAATATACCAAGTTGTAATATTTTGAGAATGGCATAATATACCAAACCATGATACATTAAGAATAGCATAATATACCAAACCATGACACACTGAGAACAGCATAATATACCAAATTGTGATATTTTGAAATGGCATAATATACCAAGCCATGATACATTGAGAATAGCATAATATGCCATTTCATGATACACTGAGAATACTCTAATATACCAAACCATAGTACAATAAGAATAACAAAATATACCAAACCATGATATAAAGAGAATAGCATAATATACCAAGTCATGATACAATGAGACGATTGCCACAGTGTACATACCAGATCATTAAATCCATGTTTGAGATGAAAATGTTGACAGGAATTTGGTCTTACGGTCTTTCATTTTAATCCAAGAATTGATAATGGATAAACACTACCATCATATTTTATAAAATTTTGATTGTTCAAAACTCTCTGTGATTCAAAAGGCAAATAAAACATATTATTTCACTAAAACATCTGACAGTATTACAAAAAAGAACCCTAGAAAACTCTGGAAAACTTCTAATGACTTGAGGTAAATCTGTCAATAACCTGTCATTTACATGTATTAGTGATGAAAGGCAAATCTGTCAATAACCTGTCATTTACATGTATTAGTGATGAAAGGCAAATCTGTCAATAACCTGCCATTTACATGCATTAGTGATGAAAGGCAAATCTGTCAATAACCTGCCATTTACATGTATTAGTGATGAAAGGCAAATCTGTCAATAACCTGCCATTTACATGTATTAGTGATGAAAGGCAAATCTGTCAATAACCTGTCATTTACATGTATTAGTGACGAAAGGCAAATCTGTCAATAACCTGCCATTTACATGTATTAGTGATGAAAGGCAAATCTGTCAATCACCTGTCATTTACATGTATTAGTGATGAAAGGCAAATCTGTCATTTACATGTATTAGTGATACAAATGGTGATATTAAGCAAGAACCTCTTGAAATTGCAAATACACTCAATGATTAATTTGTGAATATAAATGGAAAACAAGTGGATCTCATAGCTCATCAAAGATTCTCCAGTTATGAATTAAATAAACACATTTCTTCAAATCTAGCAAAGAAGAGTGCTTCAAATCCCTAAAATAAGCCTTGAATTCATTTTAAACAAATTACTCCAACTTGATGTCACAACAGCAAGAGGTCTAGATAATATAAGTGCTAAATTCCTAAAACTCTCATCTCAGTTGATTGCACCCTCACTAATGTATATCTTCAATCTAAGTATTTCCACAGGTATTTTTCCAAACAGGCTATAAATGGCAAATAAGAAGGGAGATCTTTCTGATAAAGATAACTATAATAGACCTATATCAGTTTTATCATCACTTTCAAAGATATTAAAAAGACATGTTTGTAATGAATTTAGAAACTACCTGGAATTATTTAATTTGTTAGATTCATGACAATCAAGCTTCTGTGAAGGTCATTCATGCCATGCTACACTAACTAGAATGGTGGATGATTGGTTAACAGCAATAGAACAAGCAAACCGTGTAAACACATCATTTCTTGACCTTACAAAGGCTTTTTACCTTGTAAATCACAAAATCTTGCTGGAAAAGCTCAGCCTATATCAAGTTAACCATGAGAGCTTAACTTGGTTTTGCTCCTATCTTGAAGGCAGACAACAACAAGTTTCTTTTTTAATTAAACTTTCAGATAAGAAACTGCTAAGTCAGGTTTATCCACAAGGATCAATTCTTGGACCATTACTCTTACTGCTGTACATCAATGATTTACAAAAGAACATTGAGCTATCCACCACCAACATGTTCGCAGATCATATGACATTATATAACATTTGTTCAACAGGCCATGAGATTAGCATTAGATTAAATTAAGTGTTGTGAACACAAAGGTGTAAAGATAAATGTAGCCAAATCAAAAGCCTAATCATAGATAGTCGAGCCAGAGTAAAAGCTGAAAAAAGTTATTTCAAAGAACAGAGAAAGATGTTCTACGATGAATATATCATGTAACACCTAGAATATTGTTGTTCTATCTGGGTTAATCGTGGTACAGAAAATCAGGAAAGATTTGAAATTTAAAAAATGAGCAGCTAGAGTTATTCTGGATGCTGATTTCAATACAGTCAAAAAATGTTTTTATAACCCTAAAGTGGTTTCAGCAGAGAGCAATTTCAGAAGGGTTCATAAGACTATAAATCCTTACATGGTTTAGATCCTGATTACCTTAAATGTAATTTTTAATTTGTAAAAAATGTACATATGTATGAACTAAGATCAATCTCAAACAACAAGTTATATTTAACTAAACCAAATTCTGAGTTTTATAAGAGTTTAGCTTTTACTAGAGCCAAACTATGGAATTCCATACCACCTCATATCAAGTCGGCTGACACATGCCAAGTTTTTAAAAAGCTTCTTAGTCAACATCTACAGAAACAATCATTTGTATGATTTTGTTTCATTCAGTACTACGTTTTACAACATTGTTATCATGTACTCACCTGTAATGTTTAACACGTGTTCGCTACTACTATTTGCATGAATCCTGTATATACTCATTCTTGAAGCCGCATACATATTTTATTGTAGCAGTAGATCAATTGAAATGTTTCTAAAAGACACCTCATCTGGTAAAAACTGTGCATTACATATATGTTTTATCTGGACAAATGTCACTATAAAAGTCTCAAAGAAGGATGTGAGGAATGTGGACATGATTTCCAGGGCATTTTGGTAGAAGAATGTGAGGAGTGTGGGCATGATGTCGAGGGCAGTGTGGTAGAAGGATGTGAGGAATGTGTACATGACATGCAGGTCAGTGTGGTAGAAGGATGTGAGGAGTGTGGACATGATGTCCATGCCAGTGTGGTAGAAGGATGTGAGGAGTGTGGGCATGATGTCGAGGGCAGTGTGGTAGAAGGATGTGAGGAATGTGTACATGACATGCAGGTCAGTGTGGTAGAAGGATGTGAGGAGTGTGGACATGATGTCCATGGCAGTGTGGGAAAAGGATGTGAGGAGATTGGACATGACTTCCAGGGCATTGTGGTAGAAGAATGTGAGGAATATGGACATGATGTCCAGGGCAGTGTGGTAAAAGGATGTGAGGAGTGTGGACGTGATGTCCATGGCAGTGTGGTAGAAGGATGTGAGGAGTGTGGACATGACTTCCAGGGCATTGTGGTAAAAGGATGTGAGGAGTGTGGACGTGATGTCCATGGCAGTGTGGTAGAAGGATGTGAGGAGTGTGGACATGACTTCCAGGGCATTGTGGTAGAAGAATGTGAGGAATATGGACATGATGTCCAGGGCAGTGTGGTAGAAGAATGTGAGGAATATGGACATGACATCCATGGCAGTGTGGTAAAAGGATGTGAGGAGTGTGGACGTGATGTCCATGGCAGTGTGCTAAAAGGATGTGAGGAGTGTGGACATGACATCTAGGATAGTGTGGTAGAAGAATGTGAGGAATATGGACATAAGGTCCAGGGCATTGTGGAAGAAGGATGTGAGGAGTGTGGACATGATGTTCAGGACAGTGTGGTTGAAGGATGTGAGGAGTGTGGACATGACATCTAGGATAGTGTGGTAGAAGGATGTGAGGAATATGGACATAAGGTCCAGGACATAAGGTCCAGGGCAGTGTGGTAGAAGGATGTGAGGAGTGTGGACATGACTTCCAGGGCAGTGTGGCAGAAGGATGTGAGGAGTGTGGACATGATGTCCAGGGCAGTGTGGTAGAAGGATGTGAGGAGTGTGGACATGATGTTCAGGACAGTGTGGTAGAAGGATGTGAGGAATATGGACATAAGGTCCAGGACATAAGGTCCAGGGCAGTGTGGTAGAAGGATGTGAGGAGTGTGGACATGACTTCCAGGGCAGTGTGGCAGAAGGATGTGAGGAGTGTGGACATGATGTCCAGGGCAGTGTGGTAGAAGGATGTGAGGAGTGTAGACATGATGTCCAGGGCAGTGTGGTAGAAGGATGAGAGGAGTGTGGACATGATGTTCAGGACAGTGTGGTTGAAGGATGTGAGGAGTGTGGACATGATGTCCAGGGCAGTGTGGTAGAAGGATGTGAGGAGTGTGGACATGATGTCCAGGGCAGTGTGGTAGAAGGATGTGAGGAGTGTGGACATGATGTTCAGGACAGTGTGGTTGAAGGATGTGAGGAGTGTGGACATGACTTCCAGGGCAGTGTGGTAAAAGGATGTGAGGAGTGTGGACATGATGTTCAGGGCAGTGTGGTTGAAGGATGTGAGGAGTGTGGACATGACTTCCAGGGCAGTGTGGTAAAAGGATGTGAGGAGTGTGGACATGACTTCCAGGGCAGTGTGGTAAAAGGATGTGAGGAGTGTGGACATGATGTTCAGGGCAGTGTGGTTGAAGGATGTGAGGAGTGTGGACATGACTTCCAGGGCAGTGTGGTAAAAGGATGTGAGGAGTGTGGACATGATGTTCAGGGCAGTGTGGTTGAAGGATGTGAGGAGTGTGGACATGATGTCCAGGGCAGTGTGGTAGAAGGATGTGAGGAGTGTGGACTTGATGTTCAGGACAGTGTGGTAGAAGGATGTGAGGAGTGTGGACATGATGTCTAGGGCAGTGTGGTAGAAGGATGTGAGGAGTGTGGACATGATGTTCAGGGCAGTGTGGTTGAAGGATGTGAGGAATGTGGACATGATGTCCAGGGCAGTGTGGTAGAAGGATATGAGAAGTGTGGACATGACATCCATGACAGTGTGGTAAAAGGATGTGAGGAGTGTGGACATGACATCCAGGGCAGTGTGGTAGAAGGATGTGAGGAGTGTGGACATGATTTCCAGGGTAGTGTGGTAAAAGGATGTGAGGAGTGTGGACAGGACATACAGAACTGTGTGATGACATACAGGACTGTGTGGAAGAGCACATGGTAGAAGGATGTGAGGAGTGTGGCCATGATTTCCAGGGCAGTGTGGTAGAAGGATGTGAGGAGTGGACGTGATTTCCAGGGCAGTGTGGTAAAAGGATGTGAGGAGTGGACATGATTTCCAGGGCAGTGCGGTAAAAGGATGTGTGGAGTGTGGACATGAAATACAGGACAGTGTGGAAGAGCACATGGTAGAAGGATGTGTGGAGTGTGATGTCCACAATATGGAGTTTGAAAATAAGTCTATCATTTCTCTACTGTAAATATTTATATCATGTCATTCTTTACTTTTTGCAATCCAATACTATATAACTTTAATGTGAAATATTTTGTTAGCCCAACAGATACAAATATACTTGATTAACAAGGCAAAACTGTGTATCCTGGATAGAAGTCAATAATTCAACTTCATATGTATAATTTTACACTATAAGCAGATTAATATTACCTAGAAGAATAAATATTTCTTACCATCTGAGCATCCTATGGTATAGTATGTTGCATTGATTCTTGTTTCAAGTGGATAGGAGTCGTTGTTGTATCCAATGCATGCCAGATCATCTCGGTAAAATGTAAATGCTCTACAACCCGGTGTACTCACACATGCATGTTCACAACCCACAACTGTTGCACCATTTCCAATCAATGTATAACCATACTGTTCTGGAACTCGGCGATTTTCCGTTGAAGTCGAGATTTTGCAAACATTTAAGTACTCTGTGTTTATAATAAAATGGTTCAAGGTTTATGTGTCTGCCAATTATAACAACCCAGTGACATCCTGACAACTTTTTACAATGATCTGAGAAATGGTTACAACATAAATTCTACATACATTGTAATTATGGAATCAGGTTCATGATTACAACTTACTGAATCATGTCCTAAAATTGAATTCAACATGTTAAAAGACTAGATAGCTTGATGACACTGTCAAATATTCAAATGTCACTTCAAGATAGCTTGATGACACTGTCAAATATTCAAATGTCACTTCAAGATAGCTTGATGACACTGTCAAATATTCAAATGTCACTTCAAGATAGCTTGATGACACTGTCAAATATTCAAATATGACTTCAAGATAGCTTGATGACACTGTCAAATATTCAAATATGACTTTAATATCATGAAAAATATTTGACTATATAACTTGGTATTTGTTTTGCATTAGTATGCACACAATTGTCTCCTTGTGATCTGAATAAAAATTGGACGTAAAACAAAGATATATATGAGGGTTATCTATGAAGTCAGTTAAATGAACAAAGCAACAGAACTGAAAATTTTCAGTATACAATAGATCACAAACTTTAAGCAAGTATAACATTTTAGTGAATTTAGCAAGTAAACCAATGTTTTTAGAAGTATTATTGATACTAAATTTATGTGATGAAAAGATTATAACGCCTACAATGCAAATGCATATAACTATCCAAACAGCTTGTTCTGGAAGTTTCTCACCTGGGTCAAATATTAGTAGCCACCAGAAGTGACATGTTTTGCCATGGATGTTAAACTGATGTGTGAGCAGAAAAACCTATGATTTTGCCTTAGTGAAATACAGCTCTCCCTTGCTATAATGCTTTTCATTATAGCATGATTCAGAATATCATGTGGTACCACTTTGGACCCCATTACCAGAATGAAACCACTGTATCTGAATTAGTTGATCAAATGTATGAAAACATAATTTGAAACAAAATAGCATGAAGATAAGCATTATGTCTTGTTCCTTTTTGAAAGATTATTATTTGATAAAATTAAAAGCCCCAAAAATGTAATTAAATTACATAGCCAAAATTATTACTGTGTTTGACTGGCATTTTGTTCATTTCCCCTACCCATCCCGCATGATAAAGATATATACAATCATTGAATTTTTTATCTTGCCGTACTGAATCTCAGTTCATAATGTGCTATATGTCTAGATTCCTTTATTTCAGAAGTTATAACTTCCATTTAGGTAGAGAGTGATGTTGTATGCATTTTATTTTTCTTGGTCCATGTTTTTTTAGAACTTTGTTAAAAATCCATACCACATGAGCAATGTTGAAAATGTTTTCAATCTCATGGTAAGGAATTTGAGCCAAGTCATAAAGAAACCATCTTTTATCAAAATGTTTCATGTCTATATACTGTTTTTCTGTGTGATGACCAACAGAAGATGTGAGAGTATCTGGTTATACACACTGTATTGTACTAGTCACTTACGGCATACACACCGGATACTAGTCACTTATGGCATACACACTGGATACTGGTCACTTGTGGCATACACACTGATACTAGTCACTTATGGCATACACACTGGATACTAGTCACTTATGGCATACACACTGGATACTGGTCACTTATGGCATACACACTGGATACTAGTCACTTTTGGCATACACACTGGATACTAGTCACATTTGGCATACACCCTTGATACTGGTCACTTTTGGCATACACACTTGATACTGGTCACTTTTGGCATACACACTGGATACTAGTCACTTTTGGATACACACCTGATACTGGTCACTTTTGGCATACACACTGGATACTGGTCACTTTTGGCATAAATAGGTATTTTAATTTCACTAACATTTTTCTGTTTATACGTACTGAATAGTGGTCACTTATGGAATACATGATGGGTACTAGCAATTTTTAGCATAATAGGTATTTTCATTTCACTAACATTTTTATGTCTGTTAGTGTAGATATTGTCAGTAAGTGTAGTGAAGTATATTGGATATCCTTGTTGGTTTATCAATTGTTTGGGATAAATTGTGTGCTTGGAAGAAATTTAACCATTTTGAGGAGGATTTTTCTACAGACCAATATTAAAGTCACCTAGAATGATTTTTTCAAATTCTTCAATCAGAAAGGCCTTTTCAGCTTAGGGGTCGTCCATTAATTATGTCAACAAAATGGGGGAGAGGGGGTTTGAAGAAGTTTGACAATTGTTGCCATGGGGGAGGGGGGAGTTCAAGATAAATTGATGTCAAATTTACAATAAATTTAATAAATCAAAATAGGAAATTAGTCAGTGAGTTGGTATGGCACACACTCGCTCGCCCATCAACAGCCCACCAGTTTAATCCTAAACCAGCTGAGCTCTTGCCAAGGAAGTCATAGCCTTGCATCATCATATTTTGTTTTTATTCAATGTTGATTGTAGACTGTAGACAGATTTTGAAGGGAAGCTGTTACTAAATTCAAAGACTGCACTGAGCCATAGACATGTAAATGGTATAGCTATCCATGGACTTCTATTAAATAGCATCTATGTTATATGTATAGATGCTATATATATATTGAAGTCCATGAGCTATCCCTCCTAGGATGGATAACTGAGCCTAGGAAACTTGAGAGCTTGACTATTATACAGTCATCTTTAACATGATACATAAAATAAATTATGTAGCCTACACAAGCATACAACTACTTCAACCAGATGCAGTAACCTTAATGCCTTACAAATATTGTACACTTTGATAACAGACTTTTGTTCATTTCAGGCAAAAGCCCCCCCCCCCCCCCAATTTGCATGTGCTGTAAAATTGCTGTGGGGGGGGTCACTGAAAGTTTGACAGTTGTTGACCGGGGGTGGGGGTGGGGTAAAAAATTGCCAAAAATTTTTTGACATAATTAATGGACGTCCCTTTAGGTTTCTTGTTTATCAACCTAGTCAGAAGTGGAAGCTGAGGGTCTAGATGAAGAACACAAAATGATTGGTTTGGATGGAGGAAGAGATATCTGAATCCATATTGTTTCTATGTTATCTTTCTAAATCCTGCCATTGCCTATAGCTAAAGGACTGTGTAATGTATAACAATACCCCCTTCATGACCATTTTTGTCTTTCCTTTCCCTTCATAATTATCTATATTCAGTACTTTATTGGCAATTGTAGAATTCCAAAATGTCTCACATAAAAGTCCAGAAATATAGACTGACCCTAAAATTCTTATGCAACATTAACTTAATTTCACCTACTTTAGGGTGAGTGTTTAAATTTTTTATCCTTTTTATCCTTAAACTTTTCCTAGTTAAATGAAATGTTGTATAGTTAATATAAATAGTTTTATTCAAATCAGTTGATAAAATATTATCTCTTAAAGATTTCACATCATTACTGTACAAATAGTTCCAGTATTGTATCTAATAACTCCAACATATCAAGAATTATCATACAACCTGACAGATATTATCTCTTAAAGATTTCACATCATTACTGTACAAATAGTTCCAGTATTGTAGCTAATAACTCCAACACATCAAGAATTATAATACAACCTGAAAGATATTATCTCTTAAAGATTTCACATCATTACTGTACAAATAGTTCCAGTATTGTGGCTAATAACTCCAACACGTCAAGAATTATAATACAACCTGAAAGATATTATCTCTTAAAGATTTCACATCATTACTGTACAAATAGTTCCAGTATTGTGGCTAATAACTCCAACACATCAAGAATTATAATACAACCTGAAAGATATTATCTCTTAAAGATTTCACATCATTACTGTGCAAATAGTTCCAGTATTGTAGTTAATAACTCCAACACATCAAAAATTATAATACAACCTGACAGCTATTTGAGTCGTATGGGTGAGATTGTCCATTGCTGTAATCGTATAGCCTGTGGATTATACAGTTTTTAATTACTTTTAATTTTCATTTTGGAGAAATCAGAAACTATGCACATCAAATAAAAATATCAGTCCTAGTAGTGTGTAACAGCTTATTGACTTGGTACTTGAACAAGAGCAGGTCATTGTTTGCATAATGTGGTCATCTTACCAATTATGTCATGAATATTTTATGCCTGTAAATGTCAGGACATGTGTACAAAAGTCTTCTGACACAAAAGAAAATTATTATTTTTTTGTCCCAAGACTTACAGCCATTACAATTTTGATGTTTTGTCAAAAAATTAATTTTTACCATCCCATACTGTTGGCAGTGATTCATTTATTTTCCCCATGATAGTCTCTTGTTTTGGAACATAACCATATTTTCTTGCATCTTTGTACACAATTATGTATTTAGTGTAAAACTCCTACCAAAACTTTTTTGAGCCATTGGAAAATCATTAGAATTTTATTTCACTATTATGACTAAAATCAAGATTTGCAGGAATTTAATAATGCTAAAGTGTTGTAAATTAATTATACTTTCTGAAGATGTATAAAATTGTGTAAAATCTGCAATAAGTTTATCAATTTCTTCATGGTCAAGTAAATGATATATGTCACATGTCAAAAAAAGAGCTCAAATCATTATTCCAATTCTTGGGATTCCCTTGACAGCTCCATGTACAAGAGCCAAAACTTCACCAATGTATTTGAACCAATATTAAAATGGAAGCATGTGACCTTGAAGGAACTGCTATATTTGCAAACTCTCCACTTTTTTGAGCAGAAAACTATCATCAAATGGGCAGTTTATAGACTTAGTGCTCATGGAAAACTGTCATCAAATGGGCAGTTTATAGGCTTAGTGCTCAAGGAACCAAATGGACAGTTTATAGACTTAGTGCTCATGGAAAACTGTCATCAAATGGGCAGTTTATAGGCTTAGTGCTCAAGGAACCAAATGGACAGTTTATAGACTTAGTGCTCATGGAAAACTGTCATCAAATGGGCAGTTTATAGGCTTAGTGCTCATGGAAAACTATCACCAAATAGGCAGTTTATACACTTAATGCTCAAGGAAAACTATCACCAAATGGGCAGTTTATACACTTAGTGCTCATGGAAAACTATAATCAAATGGACAGTTTATCCACTTAATGCTCACAGAAAACTATCACCAAAGGGGCAGTTTATACACTTAATGCTCATGGAAAACTATAATCAAATGGACAGTTTATCCACTTAATGCTCACAGAAAACTATCACCAAATGGGCAGTTTATGCACTTAATGCTCAAGGAAAACTATCACCAAATGGACAGTTTATACACTTAATGTTCATGGAAAACTATAACCAAATGGACAGTTTATACACTTAGTGTTCATGGAAAACTATCACCAAATGGGCAGTTTATACACTTAATGCTCAAGGAAAACTATCACCAAATGGGCAGTTTATAAAATTAGTGCTCATGGAAAACTATCACCAAATGGGCAGTTTATCCACATAATGCTCATGGAAAACTATCACCAAATGGGCAGTTTATACACTTAATGCTCAAGGAAAACTATCACCAAATGGGCAGTTTATACACTTAGTGCTCATGGAAAACTATCACCAAATGGGCAGTTTATACACTTAGTGCTCATGGAAAACTATCACCAGATGGGCAGTTTATACACTTAGTGCTCATGGAAAACTATCACCAAATGGGCAGTTTATACACTTAATGCTCAAGGAAAACTATCACCAAATGGGCAGTTTATACACTTAGTGTTCATGGAAAACTATCACCAAATGGGCAGTTTATACAATTAATGCTCAAGGAAAACTATCACCAAATGGGCAGTTTATAAAATTAGTGCTCATGGAAAACTATCACCAAATGGGCAGTTTATACACTTAATGCTCAAGGAAAACTATCACCAAATGGGCAGTTTATACACTTAGTGCTCATGGAAAACTATCACCAAATGGGCAGTTTATACACTTAATGTTCATGGAAAACTATCACCAAATGGGCAGTTTATACACTTAATTCTCAAGGAAAACTATCACTAAATGGGCAGTTTATACACTTAGTGCTCAAGGAAAACTATCACCAAATGGGCAGTTTATCCACGTAATGCTCATGGAAAACTATCACCAAATGGGCAGTTTATCCACGTAATGCTCATGGAAAACTATCACCAAATGGGCAGTTTATACACTTAATGCTCAAGGAAAACTATCACCAAATGGGCAGTTTATACACTTAGTGCTCATGGAAAACTATCACCAAATGGGCAGTTTATACTCTTAATGCTCATGGAAAACTATCACCAAATGGGCGTTTATACTCTTAATGCTCACAGAAAACTATCACCAAATGGGCAGTTTATACTCTTAATGCTCACAGAAAACTATCACCAAATGGGCAGTTTATACATTGTCAGTTGTCACTAATGCCACTCAAAGGGTAAATTCACTTTGAGATAACATCAATCGTTTCACAGATTACTTATTTCAATGACAACTACCAGGGTGATTTTATGTTTGCATGCTGAAGGAGCGATGATGAATGAGAATGTTTCTTAATTTGTTTTTATTTCATTGGTTAAAATGGTAAAGCTAGCAGTATGGAAGTATTATTTGTTTTCCAGGCAGATGCTGGAACACAGTTATGATTTAGGGAAGGATGATCCATCTGTCAAGTGAGCAAGGTCAAGCAAAACTAATTTCAAAACTGATTGTCAGAGTTTCACTTCATCAATTACAGGGAAGCATTTCATACTCTGCACATGCTACAAACACCATACTGACAAAAGTCATTCTATAGTTGACACAGTAAAATTATTCTGCATCAAAGCAGCTGAAGAGAAATCATTCTGAATGTTCAGATAAATGAGACAAAATCTTTGGGGAAGTTTGAATAATGGGACCATCCAGTCTCTAATGGGACAAAATCTTTGGGGAAGTTTGAACAACAGGACCATCCAGTCTCTAATGGGACAAAATCTTTGGGGAAGTTTGAATAACGGGACCATCCAGTCTCTAATGGGAGAAAATCTTTGGGGAAGTTTGAACAACAGGACCATCCAGTCTCTAATGAGACAAAATCTTTGGGGAAGTTTGAACAACAGGACTATCCAGTTTCTAATGGGTCAAAATCTGTGGGGAAGGTTGAACAACAGGACCATCCAGTCTCTGATGGGAAATAATCTTTGGGGAATTTTGAACAACAGGACCATCCAGTCTCTAATGGGTCAAAATCTGTGGAGAAGTTTGAACAACAGGACCATCCAGTCTCTAATGAGTCAAAATCTGTGGAGAAGTTTGAATAATGGGACCATCCAGTCTCTAATGGGACAAAATCTTTGGGGAAGTTTGAACAACAGGACCATCCAGTCTCTAATGGGAGAAAATCTTTGGGGAAGTTTGAACAACAGGACAATCCAGTTTCTAATGGGAGAAAATCTTTGGGGAAGTTTGAATAATGGGACCATCCAGTCTCTAATGGGTCAAAATCTGTGTGGAAGGTTGAACAACAGGACCATCCAGTCTCTGATGGGAGATAATCTTTGGGGAAGTTTCAACAACAGGACTATCCAGTCTCTAATGGGACAAAATCTTTGGGGAAGTTTGAATAACGGGACCATCCAGTCTCTAATGGGAGAAAATCTTTGGGGAAGTTTGAACAACAGGACCATCCAGTCTCTAATGAGACAAAATCTTTGGGGAAGTTTGAATAACGGGACTATCCAGTTTCTAATGGGTTAAAATCTGTGGGGAAGGTTGAACAACAGGACCATCCAGTCTCTGATGGGAGATAATCTTTGGGGAAGTTTGAACAACTGGACCATCCAGTCTCTAATGGGAAAAAATCTTTGAGGAAGTTTGAACAACAGGACCATCCAGTCTCTAATGAGACAAAATCTTTGAGGAAGTTTGAATAATGGGACTATCCAGTTTCTAATGGGTTAAAATCTGTGGGGAAGGTTGAACAACAGGACCATCCAGTCTCTGATGGGAGATAATCTTTGGGGAAGTTTGAACAACAGGACCATCCAGTCTCTAATGGGAGAAAATCTTTGGGGAAGTTTGAATAACGGGACCATCCAGTCTCTAATGGGAGAAAATCTTTGGGGAAGTTTGAACAACAGGACTATCCAGTCTCTAATGAGACAAAATCTTTGGGGAAGTTTGAATAACGGGACCATCCAGTCTCTAATGGGAGAAAATCTTTGGGGAAGTTTGAACAACAGGACCATCCAGTCTCTAATGAGACAAAATCTTTGGGGAAGTTTGAACAACAGGACCATCCAGTTTCTAATGGGTCAAAATCTGTGGGGAAGGTTGAACAACAGGACCATCCAGTCTCTAATGGGAGAAAATCTTTGGGGAAGTTTGAATAACGGGACCATCCAGTCTCTAATGGGAGAAAATCTTTGGGGAAGTTTGAACAACAGGACTATCCAGTCTCTAATGAGACAAAATCTTTGGGGAAGTTTGAATAACGGGACCATCCAGTCTCTAATGGGAGAAAATCTTTGGGGAAGTTTGAACAACAGGACCATCCAGTCTCTAATGAGACAAAATCTTTGGGGAAGTTTGAACAACAGGACCATCCAGTTTCTAATGGGTCAAAATCTGTGGGGAAGGTTGAACAACAGGACCATCCAGTCTCTAATGGGAGAAAATCTTTGGGGAAGTTTGAATAACGGGACCATCCAGTCTCTAATGGGAGAAAATCTTTGGGGAAGTTTGAACAACAGGACTATCCAGTCTCTAATGAGACAAAATCTTTGGGGAAGTTTGAATAACGGGACCATCCAGTCTCTAATGGGAGAAAATCTTTGGGGAAGTTTGAACAACAGGACCATCCAGTCTCTAATGAGACAAAATCTTTGGGGAAGTTTGAACAACAGGACCATCCAGTTTCTAATGGGTCAAAATCTGTGGGGAAGGTTGAACAACAGGACCATCCAGTCTCTGATGGGAGATAATCTTTGTGGAAGTTTGAACAACAGGACTATCCAGTCTCTAATGGGACAAAATCTTTGGGGAAGTTTGAACAACAGGACCATCCAGTCTCTAATGGGAGAAAATCTTTGGGGAAGTTTGAACAACAGGACAATCCAGTTTCTAATGGGAGAAAATCTTTGGGGAAGTTTGAATAATGGGACCATCCAGTCTCTAATGGGTCAAAATCTGTGCAGAAGGTTGAACAACAGGACCATCCAGTCTCTGATGGGAGAAAATCTTTGGGGAAGTTTGAACAACAGGACCATCCAGTCTCTGATGGGAGAAAATCTTTGGGGAAGTTTGAACAACAGGACCATCCAGTCTCTAATGAGTGCAACAGTGATAACTAATGACACTTGCATCACCTTCAAACCTTCATTCCAATGAACTACTGAGAGTAGCAATGTCAGCAATTGCAAGTTAATACTGTATTCCACAGTCCTGTGCATTTTAAAGAAACATTATACATTTTGGTATTTAATGACTCTGTGTGTGTGTGTGTGTGTGTGTGTGTGTGTGTAAATATCTTATAATGCTAGCTCTACCAACCATTTTTAGTTTAAAAGTTTATTCAGTGAATAAACTTGTATCTATACCATATATACTTGCTTATTAAGTTGAGTCGAACTGCAAACAACAAAGATCCTGATCTGCCATAGCATAATCCCATAACAGATTGTGGTCCATGTTGTTTGTTCTACTGATGATTCCTAACAATCTACACAGACCCAAATCAAATTATGCAATTGCCGATAATAATAATAATAATGATACTAATAATAATGACTTTTTTTAAAGAGGGTAACACAATTAGCTGAAGAACTAATCTACCTTGAGGCCCTCATACCAAGGACTTTTTTTATATTAGCTGCATCTCTGAATCCACTGGATATATTGGGTTTGGAAGAAGGAAATAGAGTGGGCATTTCCAACCTCAACTGGAATACTATTCCAGAGCAAAGTTCCAGAGTATTGGAAACTTTTTTTAAATAATCACTTATTTGGTTTGGGAATTTTATACTGTTTGGTAGACATTGATCACAGGTGGGGAGTATTACCACGTAGTCTATACTGGAACAGTGATTGTAAATATTCATGAGCACTATTATTAGATATCCTGTACATTAATTTGGCTTTTCTCAGTTGGATTCATTCTTTAATAGGTAATATTTTTAACTTACCAGCTAAATTTTCCTTGCTTTCTTTCTGGATTGATATTAGCCCAAAAGCTCTTTTTAGAAGATGTGTTGCACTAAGGAATGTTTTTGACATTTGAATTACCCCATAATGTATTACATTAGTCTAAATAGGGTTGCATGTAACTATTATCAAATAGTTTTTGTGCCTTTCAAGGAGAAAATGTCTTATCCTATTGAGAAGCCATAAACTTGAATTAACTTTTTTTTTACTGATATGTTTGATATGTTCAGTCCATGATAGGTTATTATCTTCCAAAACACCAAGTAGTCTATCATGACAGACCATTTGCAAATTTTTATCCTTCCATGTCAGACATAGTTCATCACTATCAAGATTTGTCCTTTTTCTCCATGTTGAAATAAGTAGAATTTTAGTTTTACCAGTATTTACCACCATGCCATTGCATGTGCACCAGTTGTCCAGTTTGTTTAGGGCATCCTGTAAAGAAATTTCCAGTTCATGCTTTGTGTTTTGATGTCTGACAATGTTGTGTCATCTGCATAGAGATCTGTAGATGACATTGAGTCTCTTAGTAAAAGAGGTAGGTCATTAACAAACAGCATAAACAATAATGGACCTAGAATTGAGCTTTGTGGTACTCCATATCTAATTGTTCCAGGTTCAGACAGAACATTATTTATATAAACATGTTGTGTTCTCTCACTTAAGTATGAAGTAAACCATCTAACTGCTTTCATCACATTGGTAGATTTTCAGTTTCTTCAAAAGGATTTCATGATCCACCATGTCAAAAGCTTTTTTGAAATCTACAAATACAGATCTTATTATTCTACTTTGGTCAAGTGCTTGAAGCCATTTATCAGTTAGGGAGATTAAGGCAGTCTCACATGAATGTTTCTGTCTAAAGCCTGATTGATTAGGGTGTAACAGCAAGTGTTTGGTTAAATATGACATGAATGAGTCATGGACATGTTTTTCAATCAATTTTGACAAGTTTGGTAGTATTGAGATTGGTCGGTAGTTATCAGCATCATCCTTAGAACCAGATTTGTGAATAGGAGTTACTTTTGCAGTTTTCCATAATTTGGGGACAGATGAGTTTGCAGTATTTAAATTGATTAGGAATGCTATGCTATCAGAAATAGCTGAGTCAGAAGTTTTAATGAGTTGTGGACCAATCTAATCAAGTCTTGTTGCTTTCTTGGTATCAAGTTCACTGAAACACTTTTTAACAACGTTTTTTGATACTGGTGTGATAGAGAAACATATCTCCTTAGAGATTTTGCTGCTGCAGACTACAAAGCTTGATTTTGGTAGACTGGTTCATTTTCAATTTATTCACCTTGTCATCAAACCTTTGTATCAACTGGTGTACATTACAGCACTAAAGAGATTGTGAGAAACATGTTGGGGTTAAGAGCACGACTATATGTAATGGCTTGTTAACTCACTTGTCTCATATGGGTAGGAACAGCTACATCTGGCAGTGAAATTATTAAAGTCATTGTAACAGAGGTTCACATGAGGACATGTTCCAGGACAGTAGTTGGGACTCAAGCTACAGTGGTCTCCACTAAATCTGTTGATACAGGAGCAGCTGTACTTGTTGTCCCAGTCATTACATATTCCGCCATACAGGCAACCTTCTGGATTCTCTTTACAGTCATCTGAAATGAAAATTATTAACCAATATGTACTTTCACATTTTCTTTGTTTTATAGTTTATCTCAAATTGTTTATTTTCAATAATATCAAATGAAGTTGACATAAACATCTCTTCATCTCACCTTTGATAATCAAGCAATTATGGATTCAAAACAAGAGGACTAAATGGACTTGAGATAAATGGCTGACATCTGCCTACTAAAAAATGCATAGTGAAGTTGGCCAAAAAATCTTAGCTAGTAGGAAGTTTATTTATAGAAATTTTCTTCCATGCTGTTGATTGCACATGTACTGAAAAACAGCTGGATGATTTCTCTCAAAGCTTGTTGAAATCTGTTGGGAGGTTTGAAAATATATTTCCTTTATAGGTTTTTCTATTCTTTTGTAATGAAAGCCATATTTGATGCATGCTAGCCACCCCCACCCCTCACCCCCTGAGATATAAGCATAATTTAATTTCTATTATAAGTGGCAAAAATTATAATTTGGGCGAAAAAAGTGTATTCTCTATATTACATGCCATATTTACAGCACATATGAAAAATATGCTTTTATTTTGGCTACTAACCAGGTTCTGCAGTTGGTCAAAATTCTTGTCCCAAAGGGCAAACTCCATATGGATTTGAACCAGAATATTCTCAAATTTGTATGAGTGGAATTAAAGAGATGATAATTAAAATGACAAAAAAAAATATTGCTTTATTTGTATTTATTTGGTAATGTACTAAAACAGAGTAATTGATTAATATGCAAGTGTAAGACATAATTTGATGAATAAAAATGTAATGAGTATGCCAAAACCCTATTGATTATGCCCAAAGCCTACTGATTATGTCAAAAGTGTAATGATTATGCCAAAAGTGTAATGATTATACCAAAAGCCTAATGATTACACCAAAAGTATAATGATTATGCCAAAAGTGTAATGATTGTGCCAAAAGTATAATGATTATACCACAAGCCTAATGATTATGCCAAAAGTGTAATGATTATGCCAAAAGTATAATGATTATGCTAAAGCCTAATGGATGGCATGTATGTTGATGGTGCATTGGCCATCATTTGTATATAACAAAATAACCTTCATCCCATGATGCTGTCAGATTTTGTCAAATTATGCTGAGTTGTCTTTATGAATCATTTAATTCTTGTTCTATTTTTAGGAATGACAGCATTATTTTATAGCATATTTTAACATCATTTGTAGTAATGACAACATAATTTGATAGCATATTTTTGAATCATTTGTAACTATGACAACATAATTTGATAGCATATTTTTGAATCATTTGTAACTATGACAACATAATCTGATAGCATATTTGCAGCATTGTGCAGCAGTGATAACATCATTTGATAGCATATTTTTGAATCATTTGTAACTATGACAACATTATTTGAAAGCATATTTGCAGCATTTGTACAAAATTGAAAAAGCTTTTTACCTAGATGATTTATAACAAATTGGTCCAATTATGTTCAGCAAAACAACTGACAAGTCATTGAATATTTTTTTTTTATTTTTAGTAGCAGCAGCCATATTCGACAAAACTTGTAAAGGCCCTAATTCCATGATGCACTGTTGAAATTGTGTCAAATTATCTTCAGCATTTTTATTTTTTAAAAGAAGAGGTTCTTTGAACTTATATTTGTAACTGCAGCCATATTTGATGGCAGGCTGATATCATTTCATATAAATCTGAAAGCCCTCCATGTTAGCAAAATTTCTTCAAATTTTTGGGTAAATATTCTGCTGTGGATTTTTTTTTAAAGTCATTTAAAAGTTTCTCTAATTATAGAAAGGGTGGTCATGATTAATACATTTTGTCAAATCAATTCCACTCGGTGATGTTTGAAAAATCATTTAAAGTTTTTCTTTTTTTGTAACAGCCACTATAATTGATCACAGATTGATACCAGGTGTATAAACCTGAAATTGTAAAATATTTAAAGTCCTTACACCATGATGCTTTTGTAAACCATGGTCATATTCTGTTGAGCAGTTGTTGAGAAAAAGTTGGCATTTTCTTGGTTTCCCTGTGGCCATGTTTGATGGCAGATCAACATCATCTATACACATTTGAAAGTCCTTCATGCTAAAATACTTTTGTGTTGAATTAGAAAGGATTCTGTTGCTGTTCAAAAAAAGACACTTAAAAATTTCTCTAATTTAAATAAAGATGGACATATTTATTTGGGATCAGCAGCACTGGTCAACTTGAAAACCCTCTGTTTGATTAAACTTGAGAGTTTTTCAAACAGAGATGTTTTCTGTCAAAGTTTGTCAAAACTGATTCAGTAGTTTTTGAGAAGTTTAAAATACCAATTGTTAACAAACACAATGGCATATCATTGTCACCCTGGACATAGCTTTTACCAATACCATTATACCAGTTTTGATACAAACTTACCCATTCTGGAAAAGAAGCTGAAAATTTTGTTTCTTTTTAAATACTATGGAAGCACACCACTGCTAGGAGAGTCATTCTGAACAAGATTGTTTTAGAACCAAGTTTGATGAAAAGCTGCCCAGCTATTTCTGTGGAAAATTGCAATGTTGATGGACAATTGATTAAAAATACCTGGGATGCAGGACCATACCAAAAGCCACAGCAAGCATGACCAGGAGCCATGCAAAATTCAATGATTTAATTTTAGTGTACACGAGGGAAATCGGAACATCAGGGCACCAGTTTATGGTAAGGTTAATTAGTCAACTTCAATTTCCAGTTGTGCTCAAGCAAAATGTCAGGAAAAATGGTGATTATTTTGCTCTTATTGCCCACTATCCTGACCCTTTCATCATTGAAAATAAATAAATTAAATGATAATTTATCATGGAATACTTTTGTCTTTTGTTACTTGGTAACTTACCAATATTAGTCTCACAGTTCTGTCCAGTGAATCCAGGCCTACATGTACATTCATAACGCACAGAGTCAAACTGTTGACATGTTCCCCCATTTTTACAAGGGCTGGAACTGCAGATATTTGATGATCTCTCACACCTGCAAAACAGGCAAAGACATTTTTTAGGGGACCCATGCCCAGCTGTATTTTAATCATGGTCCAATATGAATTTGACAAGAATTTAAGGTCTTCTTGTCTTTTTATTTCTACATCTATGATAGTTCTCCAATTTAATGCATCCGAGCAAAGATTTTGATGGCTGTCTTGGGATATTACTGACCAATGTTTCTCAATGGCCTGAACCTTTGCTCAAGACATGTGATCTTGAAACAAACTTTATGTACAGAAACCACTATCTTCTTAGTAGATGTACCATTTGTATCAGTCTATGCTCTTAAAACAAGTAAGAGAAAAGATTGAAAAGCAGCAGGCATAAAACATTAAACAAATAATTTATTTCCCTAAAATACAAAGTGAAAATGTAAAAAAAGGAACTTTGGTATTGTGAACTGAATCCAAAATAATCCTAGAATTACAGACACAAGTCCTAACAATTAAAATTCTGAATAAACTTTAGTCGAAATCCAAATTAAATCTAACACTGTAGGTGTTGATTTGCCTGTGGTAGCCTGTTTCATGGTGTTGAAACACAGTACTTTAATTCCAGGTTTGAATTCGCTATATATCCCATTGAATGTCTCATTCCAACTAAATTTATTTTGAACACACTGTATTTCCAGAGTCATCAGCTTCACTAACATTAGCTATTGAAAAATAATTATCATCAGGAATTTTAGCTCTTATGAATAACAGAAGAGCATCAAGTTCAATTGGGATGTTAGTCTGGTTCTGAATACTGTTACTGGAGATGCTTATGAAGAAATTGTTGAACATTTCCACAATGTCTTGTACAGATGTTGCTATATCATCATTTTGCTTAAGTCTAGGGGGAAGACAACTGTTCCTGGGTGGGTTCAGCTCTTTTGGATGATTCCACAATGTCTTGGTACTCTTACTTTCATCAATAGCCTGTTTATAGTATTCTCTTTTGTCTTATCTATCAGGTGCTTAGTTTTATTTCTCCACTTTTTATATCTTTTCATGTCTTTTTTCTCGTGGAAATTATCTTTGGTGCCTAGCCTCACTGATCTCAGGGTAATCCAACTGAGTGTAATTTGGTGTTTAACCCTTTCTGTTTTAATTGGGGCATGTTTGTCTAAGGCTGCATGGAACATCCAATACCATTAGTCTAAGGCAGTGTTGACATCAGCTACATTGCAGACTGACTGGAAGATTTGCATTTTATAATTAATCCAGAAAAAAGTGGCACACTATGTAAAATAGGTTGCTGACCCCTGTGCTAGATCTTAAAGCATGAATGAATAATCTTTCCAGTGACAAAATTATAAAGTCCTCTACTTGACCTCAGGTCACAATTAACATTTTCTTGTAAAATTAACACTGCCTAGTAGAAAATAAACTTCTAGAATGTTCTTAATGTTTGCATAATAAAATGTTAGTTATTATTAGAGAATCTGTTATTAAAATTATAACACCAATAAACATGTTTACTTCTATTAATAATGATCCTGATATTAAACCCATACACAGAGAGAATATTTTAGTGATGTATTAGTTGTTTACAGAATTAAAACAAATCAATATTTCAGGTCAAGTAGAAAATAAACTTGATTTTGTAAACGTTTAAGTCCAACATACAATGTGACATTATTAACAGCACATAATGAAATCTAAAAAAATATTTTAAAAAACACCTAACTAAGAAACAATGCAAATTAAATATACATAACACTCTGTCTGTCTGTCTGTCTCTCTGTCTCTCTCTCTCTCTATATATATATATTCTTTATTAACCTAGGTTCAAGCCATCTGCAAAGTCTGCTCAAGGAACATAGTCTAGAACAAAAGGCATTCTGCAAAATCCTTTCTTCTTTGAATTGTATTAACTTGACCTTTGACATTTCGACCCCAAACTTAATAGGACTTTCAAAATTTAAGTGCAAACCTTCCACAAAGTTTGGTCATGATATATGGCCCAGAACTATAGATACAGTAAAACCTGTTATGAGAGACCACCCCTTCTGCCAGCAAAAAGTAGTCTCTCAAGACAGGTGGTCTCTTATAGCAGGTTTGTACAAAAAGACCAGTTTCCAAGGTCCAGTTTCAGAACAATTTTAAGAAAAATAACCACAATCACTGTACATATATTCCATTCTTTATTAATAGTTCTTGCTAAAATATTGTATGCATTCACCTAAAAATCACCTAAAAACAAAATGCTATAGCAATAAAGATATACTTATATTATTAAACATGAAATCACACTTACATTTGAAGGTCACATAATTTAGCATATGAACTCATTTCTGCATTTACTCCTTTTTCTTTATAACAAACTAAATTTGTTTTACTGATGTTTAAACTGCTATTTGGCAAGTGGTCTGCTCTTTTTCACTTCTTTCAGTTACAATAATTATTTTCTCCAGCTTTAAAATTTGTCTCTTTTTAGCTGGAGGTTCGTCCATTGTTATTAGGGTTGTAGGTGTTAAAATTATAAGTGCTCAGTTGTAATATCAAATACAAAGACAATATTTACAGGACTGTGAGAAGATATGAAAAATCTATAAATGTGCATTGCATATCTAACAATTAATGAATAAAAAGAACCAATTATCTCAACCAGAAACAAAACCATTTACTCAGAGACAAAAATCAACAGCTTCATTCAAACATTACATACAGGGATTAACTCTAAAAGCAAATTGTGTAACCCAGTCACACCAACTTGAATAGATGACAGCTTTGTGATTGGGATGTAATCACTTAAAATCGGGGGATGGGGGCGACAACATCACAAATCTTGAACACTATCAATTGAATCCCACAACCAATTCTCTCTTGCTGGTTTAATAGACAATGACCTTATTCACCCCCAGCAATACAGATTAAATCTAAAGACAAACAACATATGCAACTACTGTGTCAACTTTGGCATTACAACAGCAATTCATGACATGTTCATTAGCCTGGTTTATGGACTGTAGCATCTATCACCAGTAGCAACAATCCTTTTTTTAAATATTCCTTTTATGTTTGTTTTTTATCAGAACAATCATTACTAATCAAGCAGTCATTGTAATAATTGATTACATATAGGTCAGTGGTGTCTGTCTGTTCTCGCAATACAGTCATTCATAGGGATGCTGGGTCCTATGATAATTCAGGGAAGCAGGCTAAGTGTGGGAATAATTCTGGTTCCCTGCTTTGTATGCTCCCTGCGTTGCTCACCCCTATACAAATAGTGGAGAACAACATAGAGAGCATACAAAGCAGGGAACCAGACTAGGAAATAATCTACATATACTTTAGTCTGGTTATGACAGAAAATATAAAACACTATAAGTATAGCTAAAATAAAATCAGTCATCAGTAGCCAGCCTATTTTTTTTATTTTTTATATATTATATATTTTGAATGGTATGAGTGGTAGTTCTTACAGGGCTTAAATAAAGGTTGGTGGAGTTTATCCTTGTTTTTGTGATGCGGTCATTCATAGCAGAGTCGAAATGCATATTTTTCCAAGACATCACAGTCACTGGTTGCATTTAGCAGGTGCTTGCTTATAAAAGAGTGTTTATATAATAAAATTAATCCATGCATTATGATTATGGTCAGAAATGACAGGTGGTCACTCATAGCAGAGATCGCTCATAGCAGCTCTTACTGTATAATACAAAAAAAGGTCTTTAAGTTAAAGTAACCTTGACCTTTTACATAGTTCACCCTAAAGCCAAGTGGCTTGTTCTACCATACATGTTAGTTTTCCACACAGTTTCAAAGTATATGGTCGAGACCTGAAAGTTTGTTCTAAGAAATCATAGTTTTTCTTTGAATCACAGTCACTTTACATTAGGACCACTCCAGCAGCCTAGTATTTAGATCATCTACCTCAGATGCGGGAGGTTTTGGGTTCAATCCCCGGCCAAGTCATACAAAAGACTTAATAAAAATGGTTCAAACAGCTGCCTTGCTTGACATTCAGCATTAAGAGGTTAGTGTTAGGACTGGTTGGGTTGGTGTCAGGATAATGTGACTAGATGGGACATCATGCTACATCAATATAAACTGCCACACTGCAGACATCGTAGTGATATGACTGAAAAATTGTTAAAGCTATGTTAAAAATCCAAATCACATCACATCACATCACTTTTCTTTAGACCTTTTGACCCCAGAACTGATTCCTTACCATAAGTGCAAGCTATCCGCAAAGCTTGGTAAAAGTATGTGATATAGTAAATGGTAAAAAAAAAAAAACTTTGCATCTTTTTCAGTTACCTGGCATTAATTTGCAGAAAGTAAACTGAAAACAGATGGATAAACTATCAGATGGATGGATGGATGGATGGATATAAAATGCTCTGCCTGAAGGCAGGCATATAAAAAAAGACAATATGAGCAACATAGATCAATGTTGTTGTGTTGATCACTTAATCAAAATGATTGAGGAACAAATTTATTTCTTGGATGTGAGTCAAATGTGATTCAACTATGCATGATCCTAACTACTGCAGGCACTTCAGCAAACACATGCTGACTAGAGTTTCCTGGGAACTATGAATATGATATGCCCACAGGGCTAATTCAAGTTAAAAAGTCTGACACCCTAAAAGAATTTCTGGAAGTGAAGATGAGACCATAGATTCATTTTAACTGCAGAGTGCTGAAACCATCTCTAATATTCTTGAACTAAAGGATTTCAAATTAGCCACCATACTGTGGTAACCATACAGAATAATAATAGATCAGTACCATTTTCATTTTAAGACAAGCTAGGCACCATTAGAAGACATTTGGTGAAAAACTCATGTTGATATGACCATTAATTGTAGATAATTATTGCCAAGATTTTCAGTATGTTTATTGTCACAGCCATATCTGAAGCCAGGTTGGCACCATTTTCATTTAGGATCGACTAGATATTCTACTTAATCTTTAGAGAAAACCCAAAAGGACTTTCCATCCCGGAGGAGTAGGAATACCAGTATGTTCAAGATGGATGCTATAGTAGTGGCCATAATGGAGATCAGATTGGCACCTCTTTCACTCAGTTCCAACTAGACATTACAAGAAATCTTCTGGTCAAAAGTCAATGTTGATATGATTTCTATCTAGGAGAAATAGCAATAATAAAGATGTATATTGTATATTAGACAGGTACAATTTCTATTTAGGACCAACCATACACTATAATTAGTATTAGTCTACTGGTGAAAATCCCATGTTGATATGACATTCCTTTTAGGAGAAGCAATGACAAGATTTTCAAGAAAGTTCTTCCTGTAGCCATATTGGATGTCAGACTGGCCATTTTCATTTAAGACCAACTGAACACCATAATTTTTCTGGTGGAAACCCTATTCCAATAAAAATTTTTTGAGCACAGATTACGATTTGAATTTTAGTCAAGGACATTAGTTTTTCACTTTGAAATTCTAAAACTTGTTGACAACTTTAAATGTTTTAATAGGAATTTGACCTACATCCTGGCTCTATTATTGTGTCTAACTTTTTATTTCAATGCTGTTTACTTGAAAAATTACTCATTCCTACCTTAATATCTGAAGTGGAATCAGTCCTATTGAAGCATTCACTTTTCAGTTTGGGTGAATATATCTATTTAATTTATTCACTGGAATTACGTGGTCATTTACTTCTTGGACTAAATGATTATCTTGGAATTATTGTGAATTTATTCAAGGACTTTTTGGATTATATTATTGTGATACAGCAAAAGACTTTTCACACATTACCACATTCCAGGCCATTGTCAAATTAGCACATTCGAGACTACAGCCACATCAGCACATCCATTTTTGGAATTCGGATCACCATTATACACCAGGACTTTAGATAGAACTTTAGGACTATTTGGAATTTAACACAATACTGTATATTCAAGCTTCACTTTGTATTCTAGAGAAGTAAATTATTTGTTGAATTTTACAAGACTCAGTTTTTGCTTTTTTCTGTCCCTAAGTTTAATACCACAGAGTCATAACAGTGCATAGTCAGATGTCTGTCTGGCAAAACAGTACCACTTTGGCTCTGTCAATGGTAATTTTGATTTATTTATGAAACTTTTGCTCCCAACTTATACTCTGTCAAGAGTCCCTCTGATTCTTGGAGCTCTGGCACAAGGTATCCCTCCAATCCCTAACTAGAACTACCTTGACTGATACAACCCCAAAGCTACAGTTAGTTGCCTGGCATTATGTTTGAGGTTGTTGGGACACATTCTGAATGTATCTCCTCAGCTTGGTGCACTTGATTAATTCAGTTCTTTTGTTATTCATTAATTCAGTTCTTGTGTTATTTATTAATTTCATCCTTGTGTTATTCATTAATTCTGTCCTTGTGTTATTCATTAATTCTGTCCTTGTGTTATTCATTTTATTCCATTCTTGTGTTATATTCATTAACTCAGTTTTTGTGTTATTCTTTAATTCAGTCCTTGCGTTATTAATTACTTCAGTTCTTGTGTTATTTATTAATTAAGTTCTTGCATTATTCATTAATTCCATCATTTTATTATTTACTAATTCTGTACTTGCATTATTCATTAATTCAGTTCATGTGTTTTTCATTAATTCCATTCTTGTGTTATTCATTTAGTTCTTGTATTATTCATTAATTCAGTTCTTGTGTCATTCATTGTCATTCATTAACTCCATCCTTGTGTCATTTATTGTGTCATTCCTTAACTCCATCCTTGTGTTATTCATTAATTCAGTTCTTGTGTTATTCATTAATTCAGTTCTTGCATTATTCATTAATTCAGTTCTTATGTTATTCATTAATTCAGTTCTTGTGTTATTCATTAATTCAGTTCTTGTGTTATTCATTAATTCAGTTCTTATGATATTCATTAATTCCATCCTAGTGTTATTCATTTAGTTTTTGTGTTGTTCATTAATTTAGTTCTTGTGTTATTCATTAATTCAGTTCTTATGATATTCATTAATTCCATCCTAGTGTTATTCATTTAGTTTTTGTGTTGTTCATTAATTTAGTTCTTTTGTTATTCATTAATTCAGTTCTTGTGTTATTCATTAATTCAGTTCTTGTGTTATTCATTAATTCAGTTCTTGTTTCATTCAATATTTCCATCCTTGTGTTATTCATGAATTCAGTTCTTGTGTGATTCCTTAAGTCAGTTCTTGTGTTATTGAATAATTCAGTTCTTGTGTGATTCATTAATTCAGTTCTTGTGTTATTCATCAATTCAGTTCTTGTTATTTATTAATTCCATCATTCTTGTGTTATTAATTCAGTTCTTGTTATTCTATGCAGCATATTTCCTAAGCTAGTTGTGTGCTGCAAGTGTGCTATGTATCCAAGTATGCCCCTCTATCTATACATATGTAAGTGCATATGCTCAACTGAGTGAACTTTATGAACTCATTTCTTGTGCTATGGCATGCAACATTTCATAGCTTATCAGCTAGTTATTTAGCATGTGTGTTGTGGATGCAGGAGAACAAATCACCCAGTTCTTAGCAAAATTAAAAATTTAGGATTTTATTTGTTGTTTACTGCTCTCACTCTTGCAGTGTCAAGTAACCACACATCTTTTACACACATTCATGTTTTTATTTTTGCTACAATACTGTCTGGAAGACCTGCTATACAATTAATTTCTGAATACAGTTTTTTACATATGCAACTTACTGTCCAAATTTTACAGCATACTGTATTGAATAAACCTTTCACTAGGAATGAAGGGTGCCTAGGAAGTCTGGCAAAACTGATTTTCATCTATGGCCATCCTCATGTAAACCAGTTTAGCAAGAAGTATAATGTAATTAACTATTCATGAGAAATACCAATGACACAATCTTAAAGATAAATACCTTACTGGTTGTGATAGCTGTGTATTGGCCTTATGTTTACAAAAGACCAGCAAAACAATATTAGGTGTACAGTGTTTCTGAAGAGCTGCAAATCAGTCAGAAAAGACAGTTTCAGAATTCAGGAGTACAAATAATGAAGAAAATCATAGCTACTGGCCAAATTACATGCACATGTCAGATTACCTTAAATAAATCAGATTTAATATTTTAAGGACAGAAAACACACTACCACATGTTTCCCCCCCCCCCAGTGGCTGGGTTGCATGTACCAACCATCTGAACTGGCCTTGAGCCTTGCACACATAATTGGTAATGTTATAGCTGTCCTATGTTACCATATTTTCTGACCTTACATATTGCATTCAATCTCTTTAAAGAATGTATGACACCCTCTTTCCTGCTCACACCCAATGGATGACAAATCTCGTCAGTAAAATTTTACCCTGCAGACATCCAATCTCTTTATTTTTAATACTGAGCCAGCATTATCTTTTGCTCTTGAGTATATGTCTATTGCCATAGAGCCCTGTATATGTATATTGCCATGGAACCCTGTATATGTCTATTGGCATAGAGCCCTGTATATGTCTATTGGCATAGAGCCCTGTATATGTCTATTGGCATAGAGCCCTGTATATGTATATTGCCAGAGAGCCCTGTATATGTCTATTGGCATAGAGCCTTGTATACGTCTATTGGCATAGAGCCCTGTATATGTCTATTGGCATAGAGCCCTGTATGTGTCTATTGGCATCAAACCTTGTATATGTCTATTGGCATAGAGCCTTGTATATGTCTATTGGCACAGAGCCATGTATATGTCTATTGGCATAGAGCCCTGTATATGTCTATTGGCATAGAGCCCTGTATATGTCTATTGGCATAGAGCCCTGTATATGTATATTGCCATAGAGCCCTGTATATGTCTATTGGCATAGAGCCCTGTATATGTCTATTGGCATAGAGCCCTGTATATGTCTATTGGCATAGAGCCCTGTATATGTCTATTGGCATAGAGCCCTGTATATGTCTATTGGCATTGAGCCCTAAATAGCTTGAACAAATGAGCTACAAAGCAAAGATAAATAAGTATCATCACAAACAAATGGCATATCCAGGTAATAGGTAACATCTTCATAACTAATAACTGACATCACACAAACAACCCAACGTCTCTCAAATCCAGAACCCTAGTAACAATGATGTGAATAGAACCACACATACTAATTTGGCTGAGGAAAACTATTTAATAGAAGAACTTGTTTTACATTATGACTTTGGAGTCCTTTTTCAGAACCATTTGTTTCAATAAATGTGAGAAAATCAATACTTCAAGAACTAGTTGAACTGATTAAATAGAAAATTTACTAAGTTTTACTTACCCATCTTTATTATTACACCATGTATAACTGGGGGTCAAATTAAAAATTTGCGGTCTCCAATGCACAAATGAGGGTAAAGGGAAACATTGGTAGACAAGACATGTGACAACTGAGTCTTACCTGGGAAGCTGATAGTTGCCATAAATTGGACACAGACACTTCGAGCCATTCACCAGGTTCTGACACATTCCATACTGTGAACAGGGGCTGGAGGCACATTCATTGATGTTGTCTGTTTCACATCTATTCCCCACAAATACTGAAAATACACAATATGAATTTAGTGACTGACCTGTTAAAAGAAATTCTTTATACCAAATACAAACTATCCACAATATTTGGTCCAGGTATGTATTGTTTAACTGATGTTATTATACTGACACCTTTCTTTCTTTCAGCCGGTGACCTTAACCATTTGTCATTGTGTGGGAACCATTTTCCTTTTCTCAGTTACAGTGACCTTTACCTTTGATCCCAAAATCAATAGACTTCTACCTTACCAAAGATCCAGGCTATCCACAATGCTTGGTCCAAGTATGTTGTGTAGAACAAATGTTATTGTCCTGAAAACATTTTCCTTTTTTCAATTAGTGACATTGACTTTTATACATTGGACTTCAAAATAAATAGGCTTCTTGCTTGATGTTGGTCCAAGTTATTCAAAAAGGTCAGGTTTGACATGTAGTACTGATGTTATTGTCCTGAAACCAATTGCCTTCCATTAGTCAGAGTGACCTTCACCTTTGACTACAAAATTGAGTGACCTTGATCTGTAACCTCTTGCCCTCAAAGTCAGTTGGCTTCTTCCTTACCCTAGAAGTGCAATCCATCCTGAAATTTTTTAAACAGCAGATTGTGGAGAACTAGTGATACTGTGCAAAAATGAGATTGGTAACAGTATTATGGCCAAATAATATCATAGCATTATACAGTTATGACAGTTATTGAAAGTTCCAGTAACATTCAATGATTTTGTTATAATTGTTTTCATGGTTGAGTCCTTTCATGGTACATGCACACAAATATTAACAAAACATGGAACAAAATTCATATTCATATGCTGTTTTTAAGCAGTAAAATACATGTCTGTGAAAATAAATACTGTAACAGTTCCAGAGTGTAACATGCAGTTATGTGAGTTAGTAAGCATTCATGCATTTATATTTGCAAATAAAATTACTTACATAATTCACAATTTTTATACAGCAGTATCGAAACATTATTCGGTTTTGGCATGACAAGGGACAGGTTTGTATAAATAACACAAAATCCTTCTGTATAGGCAAGTGCAACACATGCAGCATAGTCCAGACAGACTTTTTCACATGCTGCCTGAGAGGACTGTAGTCCAGATCTAGGTCCATCATAATTGTCTCCACCATAGGTTTTGTTCTGGATGGAACCCATGCTGCATTTGCTATCTGAAATAATCAGAATTATTGCCATTAAGCAAAGCCCACATTCATGAGATTATGAACTGCTACTGAAATATTTATATATTACCATACAGATTTCATGACTTGATTAAATGGTGACTTTAAATAATAGTAGAGAACTAAACATACTGGGATTTCATTGGGTGGGTCTGTGTAAGAACAAGATCTGGGATATTGTAGAAAATGCCCCTGTACATCAGTCTGTTCCTTTTTGTTTATGGCAAAGCTTGGTAAAACTCTTCAGACACCACTTGGAAAATAGTATTGAAACTTTGTAGGCAGGATATGTGGTTGTTATAATAAACTTTTACTTTTATTCAGACACATTTTTATGGTAATCAAAGATAAAAGCATTTTATTGAAACTGTGTACTCTATGTTAGTAGTTGATGTAGTTGCCCTAAATGATTTTTCTCTGGCTCATTTTGGGAATAATCTTGAAGAAGAAAAAAAATGAAGATTATTTTGATAAGGTAAGCTTGTCACTGCATCTCATTCTAGTCTGCTTCATGGATTTTTAAAAAAAATTGTAAAAAAATTTCTTAGGATAAATATGTGCTTATTGTATATGCAACAATAAGGTTTTACTTTTCTCCTCTTCCCATAGTTCAATTTTGGGTACAGTTCTTAAAGAAGAATCCCAATTCTGCCTTACAGTAAATCTGGGTAGCATGACGCTATCTCACATTTTAAGCTTTCAGTAATGACAGCCATATTAAATAGTTACTCAGCATCATTGCAGCAAACACTTTAAAGGTCTTATGCCAGCATGATTTCTATAAAAGAACAAAACTGAATGAGGGCTGATTTTGGCCCACAAATTTGTGATAAAATAAGGTGTTTGTAAGAATATTTGTGATGGTTATAATGAAATCACTACATGTCAACTAAAACATATACACGCATAAATAAACATGATATGAAGCTAATTTTGTTCCTAAACAGGCAAGTGTTCATCCATAATCTCAAATTCTGACTAATTTTCACATCTTCAAAGTCTTCAAAAACTACCAACACAATCAAGGACATGTTTGATTTTTACAGTGTCAGAAGACACTTTTTAACCAACTAGCATGTATTGGCAACAATTTCATTTAGGAAAAAGCAGACAATATTAGATGATTTTTGTGTTAAACTACATGCAAATATGACAATCCATTCAGGAGGAATGTTAACTAGATTTTCAAATCCAGCCTTGTGACAGCCATATCTGATATAAGATTGGCACCACTTGCATTATGAACCAACTATATATCATAATAAGTCTTTTGGTGGACTGCCTCAGTGGCATAAGTGGTTACAGCATCCACCTCAGATGCAGGAGGTTGAGGGTTTGATTCCCTGCTGAGTCATACCAAAAAGACTTATAAAAATAGTACTTGCAGCAACCTCACTTACCACTCAGCAATAAAGGATTAGTGTTAGTAATGGTTGGCCTGGTGTCAGGATAATGTGACTGGGTAGGACATGATACTACATGTCTGCAGCATGATGCTCCAGTGCTAGACATCATGATAAACTGCCACAGTGCAGAAATCATAACAACATCACTGAATTTTTTTAAGGCTACATTAAAATCTAAATCACAAACATGCTCATTTGGTGAAAATCCTATGTCAATATGAACAGTAATTCTGGAGGAGTACTGGTAAGATTTTCAAGATGGCAACAACAATATTAGATGCCAGAATGGCATCATTTTAAATGAGGACCAACTAGACACCACAGGAAATCACCTGATGACAATTACATGTTGATATGGCTTTCTTTTCTAGAACAGCGATAACAATATTTTCATACTGGCTGCCATAGCTCTCTTTAGAATGCATGACTATTCTGGTGTAAACCCAATGTTAATATGAATTTCTGCTCAGGAGGTAAGGCAAAAACAAGATTTTGAAGATGACTGCCAAGTGGCAATATTGGAAGTTAGATTGGTACCATTTTCATTTTGGACCAGCTAAGCATCATATGAAGTCTTCTAATGAAAACCCAATGTCAATACAACATTCTGTCTAGGATAGAAGGTATGATGACTATACTGGATGTTTGAGGGCATTATTTTCATTTTTCAACAACTAGATATCATAAGAAGTCTTCTGGTGAAAAGTCCGTTTCACTTTCAATTTACCTGGACATGATAAGAAGTTATTCAGTGAAGAAAATTTTCAAGATGGCTACTTTAATTCATACTCAATGGAGACTTAAACCCAGGTCCACAGGTAAACAGCAACCATCACCATGCATGCATTCACCAGTCATAGAGTACAAATTTAAACATTTTTAACCTATATGATGGTATTATTTGTATTAAATATTAATTCTGCCTAGTATTATCAAGCATTCTGCTGTAGAATCTATAAATAACACTTTCTGTTTTGTTTGGTGCATACTTGTAATTCTCTCTCTGTGTGTCTCTATCTCTCTCTGTCTCTCTCTCTATCTCTCTCTCTCTCTCTCTCTCTCTCTCTCTCTATATATATATATATATATATATATATATATATATATATATATATATATATATATATATATATATATATATATATATATATATATATACACTACTACCCGTTTATCTCAACATCCTTGGGTCTGGGGGTGATACTGTCAAGATAAGTGGCTGTCAAGATAAGTGTTGTAGTGGGGGGAATGTAGCTGTACATGTAAGTGAAATTAGTCGGTATGGGGTAATGTTTCATCAGTGCATAGGATCAACACAATGTGAAGATAAACAATTGAAAATTTCATTAAATGATGGCAAAAAGACAAAACCAGTTTGAAAAACACTTGTATACTGACAACTTGTGTTTGTGTTACCTTTGCACTATACTGTATAATCCACTGTCAACCATTCAGGAATAGCGTAGTGCATTTAATTAAGCATATTGAATACATTATATTCAAATGGAATTTAATTAAAATTTAAGGTAATTAAAATTATAACCTGTCAGCATGATGGGCAAAGATGTAGACAGTTCTGAATTGTATGCAATCTTATTCTGTTTAGCCTTGATAGTTGTTATCTCTGTACGACTTGCTTCAACTTTTCTAAATGTCCATGTGCTTTTCTGATATTGCCAATGAGCTTGATTGTGAAAAAAATCTAGTCAAACCATTACACATTGAAAACACCACCACTGTTAGCCATCAGAAGCATAAAGTTAACACCTCCACTGTTAGTCATCAGAAGCATAAAGTTAACACCACCACTGTTAGCCATCAGAAGCATAAAGTTAACACCACCACTGTTAGCCATTGGAATCATAAAGTTAACACCACCACTGTTAGCCATTGTAATCATAAAGTTACTTTTTTCCAACAGAAAACAAAACTTGTAAGACACATTTAATTTGTTCCAATCTCCGATAACCTTCGAAAATGCCTTTATACAAATTTGGTACTGACTTCATTTAATGAACGATGCATTGTTTTTAGAAAAGATTTTAGCTGGCTTGTTTTCGTGAAGGGTGCTTCATTTTTAAAAAAGATTGTAACTGAATTGTTTTCAGGAGGGATGCAGTGTTTAATAAAAGATTGTAGCTGGCTTGTTTGATGAAGGGTGCAATATTTTTATAAAGATTGTAGCTGCCATGTTTTTATGATAGGTGCACATGCTATGTGTTGAAGTTGCTGTGAAAACAAACTTAAGAAGACCAGACATATTTCCTTTGTGACAGCAGAATTAAAACTTGGGGGCAACATCAAATAACTGCTGTTTGTCGAGATAAACAATAAGAGAAAAAAATTGTTCAAGTTGTGACTGAGGACTTCTGTCGACATGTACAGTCATTTTTTATCTTGATGTTGACATAAGCATAACATATTTGGTAGTAATAATAGCCAGCAGGACTGGGACTTTGTATTTTCTTTTGCATAGACAGCTTGTTGAAACAAGTGATGTCGACATAAGTGGGTAGCAGTACTATATATATACGGAGGAACCCCACTAAAATGCAATAATTGGGGTCCCAAAAATTGGATTGCATTAATATTGGGCTCACGTTAATGTGGGGTTTTACAGTATTTTACTTTTTTCAGAGAACAATCATATTATATATGGTATTATATCCAAATTCTTACATGATCTATTCTCCAAAATGAAAATAATTTTTTGGCCCAATGTGCAGAGAATGAATTGCATTTGTGAACTTGCTTTTCCATAACGGTCAAATAATTTTATAAAAAATTAGGAAATTAATAACGAGTTCTTAAGCAAACCCCATACACATATAAACCGGAGATCTAAGAGCAGTAGGCCTGCAATGGTCATGAGTCACTTTTATAAAAAATTTTAAAGCTGAATGCATATACAATTTCATACCCCTTCAATTTCCAGTTAATAAAGCAGACATTATTTACTGTCCAACTGATTGCGTCTAATAACAATGCCAAGCCCAGTAAACATGTTGGCGGCTTTCGTTTTTGGATGTTTATTACATTGTAAGAATCTTCTATCAACCACTGCATTGTCTAATGCTTGGTTGTGTATACAGTTAAAGAAGAAATACATGTTGGCTATTGTTGAGCAGTGATTGCATACAGAATTAACTGAAGACAATCACAAGGACGACTTACTCATTGACCATTAATAAGTAACATTTCTGATAATGTTTATTTTGGCATAACACTTCAAGAACCTGGTGAAATTGTTCCATTTCAAAGGCCAAGCCATGATCATATTATATTCAATTTCACACGTGAACTCTTCACCAAAATGATAACAAACATTTTACACACTATTTCTCATACTTAAAAAACCAAAAATTCCTGGTACAACAAAAATATATATACATGTATTTAAATTTAATGAACCATGCCACGATTATATTTAATTCAAATTCATACGAGATCTTTTACCCATAACCATAATACATTTTTATACACTAGTTCATGTACTTTGAAAGAAATTTTTTTTTCATGTGCAAATGAATACAGGAAATTTTGGGAGCCACACCATGACTACATTATATCCTAATTCGCATTATAGCAGGGCTCGTTATGGCAGAGTTGCACTATATATATATATATATATATATATATATATATATATATTAAAAAAACCAGGATAAGACACTATTATTATTATTGTTATTATTATTATTATTATTATTAAAAGAAGGGTAAAACTGTCAAAATTTCAGTTGAAATGAATGTATATTGCAATGCTTGACAAATCTTCTCAGCAGGCCTAATGGCATAAAATCAAAGAGTTGGCATGTGTACTGTTTAAAGCACAATGCACATGGTAAAACTGGGACATGTATAGTGCCAGCCTAGACAGCCTAGACAGCAAAAGACACAATGATGTGATGGCTTCACAGTATTTTAGAATTCATTTAAAGGTTTATCTATATTTTTGCAACAGAAGTGATATCTGATTAGAGATTGTTATCAATAGTATACATTTTTTTAGGCCTGCTTACTGAGTCAAGATTGTTACTGCTGCTAAACATTTTTAAAGGCCCGTTTACTGAGAAGCTTTCTGTCAAATTTGGTCGAATTCTGTTCAAACAGATTCTGTAAGAAACTAGCCATATGTGATAGCAGATTGGCATTATCTTTGTAAGTTTGCAAGGGCTTCTTGTATTTAGGAAGCTTACAGTAAGCATGGTCAAACTCCAAGTGCTTTATATATTTTGTGACTGTGGCTATATTTGAAATATTGTTTTGCACCTTGTGTAAAATTTGAAAAGCCTTCATGCCAACATGGTCTTTGCTATGTTAGGGTGAAATTTTGGCATTTCTACTGTATGTACCATTTGGAGAAGGATTCCTGACCCATGACATTCAAGAAAAGGGATTTGTTTTATTAATTAACTGTTAAACATGGAATAAGACCACACCTGCAATCAATGTAATTACTTTTGGTGGCAGTCAATGTAATTACTTTGGTGGCAATCAACGTAATTACTTTCGTGGCAGATAATTTAACACCTTGCATGGATGAATCAGTTCTAAATTTGTTTCCCACACATTTTTAACTCTCAGGTCAATATATTTTATGACATTCCTACTAATATAATTAAAACCTACCTTTTGGGCAGGTACACTGAACTTCATTATACATGGCAGATCTATTGCACACCCCTCCATTCAGGCATGGCTGGGAGTCACATATATGTACTGCAGTTTCACATCTGTTTCCATAATATCCTGGAAAGAGAAGAACATAGATTATCTTATGACCATACATACTGAAGGAGATGTGATAACAAGGTTTTCAAGATGGCATTCATGGTGGCCATACTGTGAAGGCAAGACTGGCACCATATTTACCTAGTACAAATTAGGCACAATAAGAAGTCTTCTGGTAAAAATACATTTATATAACTTTCCATTTAGGATGAAAGTGATATAAAGTTTTTCCAGATGACTGCCATGACACCCATATTGTATGTCAGAACTGCACGTAGTTCATTTAGGATGAAAAGTGATATAAAGTTTTTCCAGATGGCTACCATGACACCCATAGTGTATGTCAGAACTACACCAATTCATTTAGGATGAAAAGTGATATAAAGTTTTTCCAGACGGCTGCCATAACACCCATATTGCATGTTGGACTTAGTTCATTTAGGATGGTGGCCATAATGGATGTTAAATCAACATCATTTTCACTATAGGACATCCAGACATCATAATAAGTCATCTGGTGGAAACATCATGTTGATATGGCACACAGGACATCCAGACATCATAATAAGTCTTCTGGTGGAAACACCATGTTAATATGGCACTGTTTTCATTTAGAAAAACTGGACATTATAAGATTGTCCTGCAATGAAAACTCAGAGATATTTATTCCTTATACTTGAGAATGAGAATTATGAAGAAGAAAAATGACATACAGATTGATGTGCATGAGGATTTCCGTATCCAGCCACCCACCTACTCTGCACTGATAGTGGTCTCAAAACTACTTGAAAACTTTTAGAAGTTTTTGAAAACTCTTTTGGGGGGAAGGGAATGAACTAAACTACAAGGCTGTATGATCAGTGTTTATTCAGGATTGACACTGTTATCAGCAGGGTGGGAAACTGTCAACACAAAGAATTTTGTCATTCAAAGATTTTCAGAGTTGAGATATTCTTATGTGATAAAGACGTGTGATGTGATGTGATGTGATGTGATTTGGATTTTTAACGTAGCTTTAACAATTTTTCAGTCATATCGCTATGATGTCTGCAATGTGGCAGTTTATAGTGATGTCTAGCACTGGGGCATCATGCCGCAGACATGTAGCATGATGTCCCACCCAGTCACATTATCCTGACACCGGGCCGACCAGTCCTAACACTAACCTCTTAATGCTGAGCGCCAAGCGAGGCAGCTGTTAGTACCATTTTTGTAAGTCTTTGGTATGACTCGGCCGGGGATCAAACCCATGACCTCATGCATCCGAGGCGGACACTCTAACCACCAGGCCACTGGAGCGGTTGTGATAAAGACTGCTGATTAAAATTCTAGTTCATATTAAGAATTCATATTATGATTCAAAGTTCTGAACATCTATAAATCACTTCAGGTGAGATATCCTGTACGAAAACTTCCGCCCTGAATGTTAATCAGCAGTCTTTATCACATAAGAATATCTCAACTCTGAAAATCTTTGAATGACAAAATTCTTTGGTTTTAGCTGCTGCACATTAAGTATGACAGCTTTCCAAGGTTTACTGAAAAAGTGAGGCTTTAAATACACCCCTCCCTTGATAACTCACTTTGGCCAGGGCCCCTCAACAGACTGCAGATTAAGCCATGGTACAAGAGAGAGAAAGGAAAATTCAGACTTTCACCAAGCAATGGGAGATGGAGAAAACAAATGTACTTTGTCCTGAACTGACATTTTTGTTCAGAAATAGTTTATCCAGAAGTTTTTTAAGTGGTAGTAATCATCAAAGTTCAGTCAGTTTGTGATGTAGAACTAATGTTATGATGTGAAAACTAGTGTTACTTTTTCAATAACAGTGACCTTGACCCTAAAATCATCCCAGGCACAGGCCATCCATAAAATCTGGAAACTGCTGAGACCTCAAGCCACTGTGTAAAAACCATTTTGATTTGTTTTGTCACAAAAACTTTGACCCATTTGATCCTAATATTGATAAAGTTCTTCCTTACTCCAAGTGCAAGCCATCTGCAAAGTTTAGTAACTGCTGATGGTGGAGAATTTGAGCTGTTGTAAAAAAAAAAAACATTTCTTTCTTCAGTCAGAGAATTTGACCCCAAAATCGATAGAATGTTTACTTACTCCAAGTGCAAGCCATCCACTTTGGCAACTTTTGGACAACTCAAGTGTTTTATATGGAAGCAAATTCAGTAACAGATGGACAGATGACATCATTACATGATGTGCTCTGCCACAGGACAGGAATGCAAAAAAGGATAAAAGAACCTAGACTTTATTTACAGGCCATTTGTAACAGTCAAAGAATTTTACCACTATTATTTCATCTTTATTTTATTTGTAGCCATGGTACATACAATATCAATGTTCTTACTGTTATTTTACCTAAGTTAGATTCTGTATCACGCCAATCATCATGTACATTAGGCTGCTCCATCTCCAAAACAACAGCACATACTGTACTGTACTCTCACTGTTGATGACTAGATTTGTTTAAATCGCAAATGTCTGCATGCATGGAGAAAGGTATGGAGTGACAATTTTGGGGATAAAGGGATTCACTAATTCTGAGATAGGCTGTAATACTGCCAAGCATTTACTTTCCAAAATTAAGGAGGGCTACCATTAAAAAACCAGTCAGATGCAGACCATAAATAAATTTTAACAGAATCTAGTCAGAGACTTACCAGGGTAACAACTACACACTGGTTTGTGCTCATCGTACATACAAGTCCCACGACCATAACACTGGACTGTTGCATTACAAGCTGAAATATAAAGATATGCCATTCTAGAGACAATTTTATAAATTCTACTTTGCACATATCAGAGTGATCTCCTTTATCAGCTATCATGTCACATGAGGATTTAGCTAATCATCACAAAATTAATGCAAAAAACTGACACAGATCAATTCATTATTTACTGAAGTACTTTCCTTGATGCTTCAGCTATTTAAACTTTGATGATTTTCAGATAAACCTGTATTTCTGACTGCAAACATAACAACAATGCCAATTTTTGGGGTGGTCAAATGTATATATTGCAACAAGTGTATACTGTAGTTGCATTGCATGGTCATTTGACTTAGACTGAAGGCCATCATGAAATTTATTTTGCAATAAATATTCAAAAAATGAGCAAGAAAACATTTTATACATCACTATATATATTTTAGAAATTCATCTCATGAATTGAGACTGGGGTATCCCCAAATTATGTGTGATTTTTCTTCACTTTATGTGGTATCACATGTCTGTAGTTTAATTAGCTGCAGAACACCTGCTGACACAATATTATTCTATATCCTTTTTTCACTCCAATTCCATCAGTTTCTACCTATTTGGAAGTAAATTATCAATTTCAGGTAGTAACAATAAGACATTAATTGTCAAAGAAAGAGTTAGACAGCAATAAAGAAAATAGAAGAGAAAAAAACATTTCCAAATCTCTTTATTCCCCAGAGGGTAATAATGATTTCAGTATATGCAGACATTTTGTCCCATATCCTCAAATGATGTCATGCAGGGGAAGCAACTTAAAACATATCTTTTGTAAGGATGTATAATTTAGTGCTTAACCACATACACATGGTTCATAGTTATTGTGCTTCAAAGTTCTTAAACCCAACTCATGAAAATGACTTTGTCAATTCTGGATGGAATCTGAGACATATTTTATGCAATAACAATGAAAAGAAATGTTAGCACAATGATGTTTATATCTGGACAATATATGGATAGGAAGCTCATTGCAAAGCAGCAGACCACCACTGTTCACAGCACCAAGATCAAATCTAAGGGAGGTTACCCTCAAACTAGAAATGTTACTGGTACATACTAGTTCATAATGACTATTTATTGGTCCTTCTGTCATTTTCATTTGAAACATGACAACATAAATGGCAGCTGAAGCATTTGTCAATCAATACTATGAATGGTCCATTCAGACTAAAAACACAAACTTTGCAGGTAAATTGATTCAAGCACTATTAATGATATTAAAAAATACACAATAGTATTGATGATTGTGTTCTCCCCAAAGAGTATTTATTATAACAATAGCAGGAAGAACCAGTTGCCTCCAACTTTCACCACCTATTTTGTGTGTGTGTGTGTTTTTGTGTGTGTGTGTTTACACATTTATTGAACAGTAATAGAAGAGAAATATCAGATACAATGAGGAAGTATGAGACTGTGAAAAGGTGCAAGTTTTGTTTCTATCATCTCTTTCTGCTGAAGTTAACTGATGACCAGGTAATAATAATAATAATAATAACAATGACCTTATCTAAAGAGGGTAACACAATTAGCTAAGAACTAATCTACCCTGAGGCCCTCACACCCAGGTTGGTTCTCTGTCTTAATCATTTATATAGCAATAGGATCATTGCTGCCTTTTGTGGTTTGATTTCTTACAGAAATAACATCTTTTCTGGGGAATTTAAAAAGTGTTTTTGTGAGAGGATGCTATAAGTCTTACAAGCATTGCTGATGAAGAATATTAACTTGTTGAAAAATTACACCTGATAGGCTTGTTGTGCATCACATTAATCATCAAACCATTTTACAAAGGTAACAATTAGCTCTGGTAGGCTTCTTGTGTATCACACTGATCACACCATTTTACAAAGGTAACAATTACCCCTGGTAGGCTTCTTGTGTATCACACTGATCACACCATTTTACAAAGGTAACAATTACCCCTGGTAGGCATTTTTTTTTGCATCACACTGATTGCACCATTTTACAAAGGTAACAATTAGCCCTGGTAGGCTTCTTGTGTATCACACTGATCACACCATTTTAAAAAGGTAACAATTACTCTTGGTAGGCTTTTTTTTGCATCACACTGATCACACCATTTTACAAAGGTAACAATTAGCTTTCGTAGGCTTATTGTGTATCACACTGATCACACCATTTTACAAAGGTAACAATTAGCCCTGGTAGGCTTGTTGTGTATCACACTAATCACACCGTTTTACAAAGGTAACAATTACCCTTGGTAGGCTTGTTGTGTATCACACTGATCACACCATTTTACAAAGATAACATTTTACCCCTGGTAGGCTTGCTGTGTATCACACCGATCACACCATTTTACAAAGGTAACACTTAGCTCTGGTAGGCTTGTTGTGTATCACACTGATTGCACCATTTTACAAAGGTAACAATTACCCCTGGTAGACTTGTTGTGTATTACACTGATCACACCATTTCACAAAGGTAACAATTAGCCCTGGTAGGCTTGTTGTGTATCACACTGATCACACCATTTTACAAAGGTAACAATTACTCTTGGTAGGCTTGTTGTGTATCACACTGATCACACCATTTTATAAAGGTAACAATTACCCTTGGTAGGCTTCTTGTGTATCACACTGATCACACCATTTTACAAAGGTAACAATTACCCTTGGTAGGCTTGTTGTGTATCACAGTGATCACACCATTTTACAAAAGTAACAATTACCCTTGGTAGGCTTCTTGTGTATCACAATGATCACACCATTTTACAAAGGTAAAAATTACCTCTGGTAGGCTTATTGTGTATCACACTGATCACACCATTTTACAAAGGTAACAATTAGCTTTGGTAGGCTTATTGTGTATCACACTGATCACACCATTTTACAAAGGTAACAATTAGCCCTGGTAGGCTTGTTGTGTATCACACTGATCACACCATTTTACAAAGATAACATTTTACCCCTGGTAGGCCTGCTGTGTATCACACCGATCACACCATTTCACAAAGGTAACACTTAGCTCTGGTAGGCTTGTTGTGTATCACACTGATTGCACCATTTTACAAAGGTAACAATTACCCTTGGTAGGCTTCTTGTGTATCACACTGATCACACCATTTTACAAAGGTAACAATTACCCTTGGTAGGCTTGTTGTGTATCACACTGATCACACCATTTTACAAAGGTAACAATTACCCTTGGTAGGCTTCTTGTGTATCACACTGATCACACCATTTTACAAAAGTAACAATTACCCTTGGTAGGCTTCTTGTGTATCACACTGATCACACCATTATACAAAGGTAAAAATTACCTCTGGTAGGCTTGTTGTGTATCACACTGATCACACCATTTTGCAAAGGTAACAATTAGCTTTGGTAGGCTTATTGTGTATCACACTGATCAAAGCATTTTACAAAGGTAACAATTAGCCCTGGTAGGCTTGTTGTGTATCACACTAATCACACCATTTTACAAAGGTAACAGTTACCCTTGGTAGGCTTGTTGTGTATCACACTGATCACACCATTTCACAAAGGTAACAATTACCCCTGGTAGGCTTGTTGTGTATCACACTGATCACACCATTTTACAAAGGTAACAATTACCCTTGGTAGGCTTGTTGTGTATCACACTGATCACACCATTTTACAAAGGTAACAATTACCCTTAGTAGGCTTGTTGTGTATCACAGTGATCACACCATTTTACAAAAGTAACAATTACCCTTGGTAGGCTTCTTGTGTATCACACTGATCACACCATTTTACAAAGGTAAGAATTACCTCTGGTAGGCTTGTTGTGTATCACACTGATCACACCATTTTACAAAGGTAACAATTACCCTTGGTAGGCTTGTTGTGTATCACAGTGATCACACCATTTTACAAAAGTAACAATTACTCTTGGTAGGCTTCTTGTGTATCACACTGATCACACCATTTTACAAAGGTAAAAATTACCTCTGGTAGGCTTGTTGTGTATCACACTGATCACACCATTTTACAAAGGTAACAATTAGCTTTGGTAGGCTTATTGTGTATCACACTGATCACACCATTTTACAAAGATAACAATTAGCCCTGGTAGGCTTGTTGTGTATCACACTGATCACACCATTTTACAAAGGTAACAGTTACCCTTGGTAGGCTTGTTGTGTATCACACTGATCACACCATTTTACAAAGATAACATTTTACCCCTGGTAGGCTTGCTGTGTATCACACCGATCACACCATTTTACAAAGGTAACACTTAGCTCTGATAGGCTTGTTGTGTATCACACTGATCACACCATTTTACAAAGGTAACAATTACCCCTGGTAGGCTTGTTGTGTATCACACTGATCACACCATTTTACAAAAGTAACAATTACCCCTGGTAGGCTTGTTGTGTATTACACTGATCACACCATTTTACAAAAGTAACAATTACCCCTGGTAGGCTTGTTGTGTATCACACTGATCACACCATTTTACAAAAGTAACAATTACCCCTGGTAGGCTTGTTGTGTATCAAACTAATCACACCATTTTACAAATCATAAAAGTAACTAGATGAAGACTTCATGTCAAAATAAGTAACTGATCTGGAGAAAAGTCAAGCATATAGTAATTTTCTTGTCACGCAGCTACCATTAGAAATCTCTGAGGTCAAATTAACCCAAGAGCCGAGTGCAGATCACAAGCAAGAATCATCCTCCACTGAACTAATTTTATGATCTTCCCATGTTCCTTTTGGGAAACTATCATGATAAACAATTTCTTTATCACCTTCATCTCACATGTTCCAGAGAAGTTTACTTACATGGTAAGTGTCTGTGACTGATGACAGTATGGCAATAGATCACCTCCACTGGTCATTGGTAATAAAAGACTGTAGTAAGTCAAGAATAAATTCAGTATTTGTTGGCATTTCTGAAAGGAATTATTTATTTGCTGGTTTTAAAATACTTTCTTAAATTTCTGAATGACCTGTCTGAAATGTAAATATTAAAAGCTGGACAAGTCAGTATTAGTGCTACCATTTTGAGTTACCTGCAATTAGAAATTAAAACAAAAATGACAATTACCAATTAAGGCAGCCTACAACTGAATAAACTTACTTTGTTTTAGGCAATTGCTAGAAGAGTTGCTACCAGTAAATGATGTTGTACTGTCAGAGGGACATGGCTTGCAGGTGCTTCCCCTGGTTTCATTCTGGTAAAAATTCAATGGACAAGGCATACATGGCATGTACCCAGTAATGGAATATTTACCAGGTCCACATGGAGCTATAAAATAAAATATTTAAGCTAATTAGTATTAAGACATCCATGAATGTATAGATATAAGCAAATATATGTTAATGTTACCGAGCTATCATGATGACAATAAAACCAACTACCTAGCTACAGTGCTATCTTGACGACAATAAAACCAACTACCAAGCTACAGAGCTATCATGATAACAATAAAACCAACTACCAAGCCACAGAGCTATTATGATGCCAATAAAACCAACTACTAAGCTACAATGCTATCATGATGACAATAAAAACCAACTACCAAGCCACAGAGCTATCATGATGACAATAAAACCAACTACCAAGCTACAGAGCTATTATGATGTCAATAAAATCAACTACCAAGCTACATAGCTATCATGATGTCAATAAAACCAACTACCAAGCTACAGTGCTATCTTGATGACAATAAAATCAACTACCAAGCTACATAGCTATCATGATGTCAATAAAACCAACAAGAAGCTACAGAGTTATTATGGTGTCAATAAAACCAAAAACCAAGCTACAGAACTATCATGATAACAATAAAACCAACTTAGTTACAGGGCTATCATGATGATAGTGAAACCAGCTACCAAGCTACAGAGCTACCATGATGACAATAAAACCAGCTACCAAGTTACAGAGCTATTATGTCAATAAAACCAACTACCAAGCTACAGAGCTATTATGGTGTCAATTAAACCTACTACCAAGCTACAGTGCTATCTTGATGACAATAAAATTAACTACCATACTAAAGTGATATCTTGGTGACAATAAAACCAACTACCATACTAAAGTGATATCTTGGTGACAATAAAACCAACTACCAAACTACAGTGCTATCATGAAAACAATACAACCAACTACCAAGCTCCAGAGCTATCATGATGACAATAAAACCAACTACCAAGCTCCAGAGCTATCATGATGACAATAAAACCAACTACCAAGCTCCAGAGCTATCATGATGACAATAAAACTAACCAGCAGGCTACAGTGTTATCTTGATGACAATAGAAGCAACTGCCATCAGCTAATTTTGGATCATTGCAAATTCCAAAGCCTGTCATACTCTTATCATTTATATTTGAAAATTCCAGTGAGGGAGATGTGACCAAGAGGCATCTACAGCTAGGTGATCTAGGTAAAAATAATAAAAATAATACAGCTCTCATTCATTAAAACACCTTCAATTTGTAACAGTTCTAGATATGACATGGTCCCATGCAAAATCCCATCTCAATGCAGAGGCCATATAAGTAAACAAGGCTGCCCCTTTCCTTCTGTCTGAATTTCTCCAATGTTATATCAGTTAGGTTAATGTTACAAAAAGCAAATCCTGTGGAAATCTATAAGATCTGTGAAGATTGTTCATGATTTGCTATAAAAATAATTCTAGGAAAACCTTTTCAAATGTTATAATTTTTCCATCTCTACCCATTGTTTTTATTTCTACAATTCCTTAAATTTTTTAATTTTGTTAAATTCTCATAAGGTGGGGGTCCATTTATATGACTTATGTCCATGAAGCCCCTCCCCCATTGAGAATGAATATGATGCAATTGTGCATGACGGCATTGTTATGTATATTTGATTTGCTTTATTTGCTGGTTAGTTCTGTTCTATTTTGTTTCATTACATTCTGTTGTGGTGTGGCATTGTGTATTGGGCTTGACTTTGGCCAGGGTTGAGTTCATTTCTGCTTGGCCCGGGTTGACTTTTTTTATTTGGTTGATTGTGAACAACTGATATATGGCTGGGTTATGAAGGCACTGTATCTAACATTCACTCAGTGTAATGTATACACAAATCTTATACTGTACTATGACTAAAAACGACTTTCATTTTGTAGCCACTTCCAACCCTGGAGAGTTACGGTCAGGTTGAGACTGCTAAAGGGAGATTATACTAATCATGGAATCCTCCCACAAGGGCAGACAAACCCAGGACATCCTAAGAAAATCAGGACATGGGAGACCCATTCACAAGAAGTACCCTATAATTCACTACACATTGGAGAAGCTATTGGAGGGTGTACCTTCACAAAGAAGCCATTGGAGGGCGTATATACTCATTGAATAATAATTCAGCGCAGAAGTATCAGTGACCACATCATGCTCATAAGAACTTTAACTCATTCGGCCTTAAATCCCGCCTGTAGGCGTGATGAGGCTGTACCCTATTTCCGAGCTCTGGAAAGCATCAAGGTCATTTAAGATACACCAAGTGGGTGGTATTACAAAAAAGCTGACAGATATAGCTCTACAATGATACCAAATAATTTGGTAGTTCTAGTTGCACTACAAAATACAGAGGGATAAACCAAATTTTTAGGACCCATTTTTTTTTCACCCGAAATTTGCTCATGGTCTGAATGCAGTTTTGTGTCCGGATTTTAGACCTTTTAGATAACAGATGTAAGGCAGACCAGTCTGAACTGCAAACAGACAGGTGAACATTTGCATAAACTAGGATACAGTGGGCATTTGGAATAAAGAGTGGTCTCCATATGAAAATGACGTCTATTAAGCACAAAAAAAAAATTAAAAAATTAAAAAATCCACCTTTTACCCCTCTGCTCATGCACAAGCAAAATAACCAATAGAAAGCAATGTTTCTAATACAACAAGGCATTAGTCTCATGGAAAATCTGTTGAAAGCCAAAGTATTACGATGTATTCAGAAATAGCCCCCCAAATGTCCTTCCTACTCGCAGTTCAGGTGAAAAGGACAAAAACCTCCAGGACCAAATGAGTTAAAAATAGCCAATAATATTTAAGAACAGTTTAACTGCAATTTGTTGTTTTCTTTTTACTATTGTGCAAATATTTTTAATTCATCATATCATCTAATTAAATCACCTTAATGTTTGTCCATGTTGTCTCTAAATTCTTCATAAGTAGCATTCCAACCATCCATTCATACATTCTGTGAGTTTATTTCAAGTTACTGTCAATGTGCACAGCAAGACATTTCTCTTTAGTAACATTCCCATAAAGTTTATCTCCAATTTTCAGGCTGAAGTCTTTTTCATCTATCTGTGAGCATGCATCAGTTTTGCAACTCTCTGGAAAAGCAGCATTTTTTATGCTGATAAATCACTATGAAAAACTGATTTATTTATTTGTGTTAATTATTCATACCTTTGCACTGTTGCTGGTCTTTTGCTCCTTCAATATCAGCTGTGCTGTAGTTGGTGGGACATTTAAGACAAGATCTGGAATCATTCCAGTAAGAGTCCACTGGACATGGTGTACAAGGAGAAAGTCCATTAGCAGATGTAAATCCAGCTGGACACAACTCTGAAACATAAATAAATCAATTAAACTAAAGTCACTCAAAAGACCTGATACTCCTTTCCCACAAATCTGCAGCATGTCACAAAAAGTATGTTTCTTCCTCTTTCTGTGTTGTTTATTGCTGGATACCATAATGTATTTCTCAGCTACACCAAAAGAATACAAAGTTCTGTCTAAACACCTTACAATAACCATTGATTAAAATATTCAATAATTATCAGCAGCAAAACAATACAAATCCATAAATACTCTTTCCTAGAAAGATAATGTTTAAAATCCATTAGCAGAGTATCACAGCTGATCTCAAGGTCACATTGACACATTTTACCAGCCAAAAATAATTTTATGGGAATAATATCCGTATTTTCTTTCAAATGTCTGAGAACAGATTATCCTGAAAATAATTCAGAAAATGTATAATTTTCATTAGTATATGAATTTATCTGGACAGACAGAAAAATATTTATTTTTTAGTGTGAGGATAATTTAGTCATTGATGGTAGGAGCATAGTGTTGATGTTGGTAATGTGGAGATCTAGTTTGTTGTCATTTAACCAATTAAAGACATTAGCATCCACAATCTACAGAACTGATCTTGTTTGGTTAACATTTTGATTAAAATGCAACAGTAAAAATGTAGAGCAAAAATACAAAAGCAAAGTAACAAGCAGAATCATTCATGTTTGTTCTGACTTCTTTAAAAGAAATATGTAGATCATTACATCATTACTGACAGTATCCACTATAGTGTCTTCCCAGATAAAATGAAATCAGCAATACATTAAACTGTCTCCAGGTTGGACCCAGGAAACTAAAGACTTATTTCTATTCTCTTTACATTATCAAATATCTTTGAGAAACTGATTGCTAAGCAAGTGTATGATTATTTTAAAATATTTTGTCTCTTTCACAAATAACAATCAGGATCAGCAAGAGCCATTCACACCAAACAGATTTAACACAACTTACAGACTGTTGGCTGCAGGAAATCAACAAGGAGAACCTATTATACATTTTATTGCTTGACTTTTAACTTAGTCAACCACCAGGTTCTTTTATCTAAGCTAATATGCTAATAATAATGCCTAAATCTGATTCCCATCCGATCTTTGTAAGAGGAAACTAATGCCTAAATCAGATTCCCTTCCAATCTTTGTAAGAGGAAACTAATGCCTAAATCAGATTTCCTTCCAATCTTTGTAAGAGGAAACTAATGCCTAAATCAGATTCCCTTCCAATCTTTGTAAGAGGAAACTAATGCCTAAATCAGATTCCCTTCCGATCTTTGTAAGAGCAAACTAATGCCTAAATCAGATTCCCTTCCGATCTTTGTAAGAGGAAACTAATGCCTAAATCAGATTCCCTTCCGATCTTTGTAAGAGGAAACTAATGCCTAAATCAGATTCCCTTCCGATCTTTGTAAGAGGAAACTAATGCCTAAATCAGATTCCCTTCCGATCTTTGTAAGAGGAAACTAATGCCTAAATCAGATTCCCTTCCAATCTTTGTAAGAGGAAGCTAATGCCTAAATCAGATTCCCTTCTGATCTTTATAAGAGGAAACTAATGCCTAAATCAGATTCCTTTCTGATCTTTGTAAGAGGAAACTAATGCCTAAATCAGATTCCCATCCAATCTTTATAAGAGGAAACTAATGCCTAAATCAGATTCCCTTCTGATCTTTATAAGAGGAAGCTAATGCCTAAATCAGATTCCCATCCAATCTTTATAAGAGGAAACTAATGCCTAAATCAGATTCCCTTCTGATCTTTGTAAGAGCATACTAATGCCTAAATCAGATTCCCTTCCGATCTTTGTAAGAGGAAACTAATGCCTAAATCTGATTCCCATCTGATCTTTGTAAGAGGATACAAAAAACGTCACTAACGGAAATATTCCATCTAGCTCAATATGTTCCCCAAGGATCCTTTTAGGTCCTTGTTCTTTCTTATTTTCATAAATGACCTTTCTCTATAATGGATAGAGCCCATGAACACATACTTTTGCAGATGATGTTACAATGACATCATCAGGTAGTGTTGCAATTACTATAACTGCTTCAGGTAGTGTTGCAATTACTATAACAGTATCAGGTAGTGCTGCAATTACTATAACAGTATCAGGTAGTGCTGCAATTACTATAACAGCGTCAGGTAGTATTGCAATTACTATAACAGCATCAGGTAGTGTTGCAATTACTATAACTGCTTCAGGTAGTGCTGCAATTACTATAACTGCTTCAGGTAGTGTTGCAATTACTATAACTGCTTCAGGTAGTGTTGCAATTACTATAACTGCTTCAGGTAGTGTTGCAATTACTATAACAGTACCAGGTAGTGTTGCAATTACTATAACAGCATCAGGTAGTGTTGCAATTACTATAACAGCATCAGGTAGTGTTGCAATTACTATAACTGCTTCAGGTAGTGTTGCAATTACTATAACTGCTTCAGGTAGTGTTGCAATTACTATAACTGCTTCAGGTAGTGTTGCAATTACTATAACAGTACCAGGTAGTGTTGCAATTACTATAACAGCATCAGGTAGTGTTGCAATTACTATAACAGCATCAGGTAGTGTTGCAATTACTATAACTGCTTCAGGTAGTGTTGCAATTACTATAACTGTTTCAGGTAGTGTTGCAATTACTATAACTGCTTCAGGTAGTGTTGCAATTACTATAACAGCATCAGGTAGTGTTGCAATTACTATAACAGCATCAGGTAGTGTTGCAATTACTATAACTGCTTCAGGTAGTGTTGCAATTACTATAACTGCTTCAGGTAGTGTTGCAATTACTATAATTGCTTCAGGTAGTCTTGCAATTACTATAACAGCTTCAGGTAGTGTTGCAATTACTGTAAGAGCTTCAGGTAGTGCTGCAATTACTATAACAGCTTCAGGTAGTGTTGCAATTACTAAAACAGCTTCAGGTAGTGTTGCAATTACTGTAAGAGCTTCAGGCAGTGTTGCAATTACTATAACTGCTTCAGGTAGTGTTGCAATTACTGTAAAACCTCTACCAGCTACCGATAAAAAATAGAGATTTGGTCAAAACAATAAAAAGTGGATATAAAGAAATAAAGCAAAATGTATGGTAACATCTAAGAAACATTCTACTTCTGAGAAACTTGTATTTATGGCAATAACCAGTCAACTCTTTGAAAACATTAAAGAAGAATAACTTTTAAGAGTGATAGTATAAAGTTATTTTATATGGGACATATATATTAACTATATCTGTAGATCTCTAGGAAGTAAAATAACTTTACTAAATAAAATTAAGAAATTCCTACCCATACAAACTAGAATACTGTACTGCAATGCCCAAATTTAGTTACTATTATTTAACAATATGGGGAAACTGTCCCGAAAGTCTGTTAGAATATACCAAAGTAAGCAGCTCACCCAATTCTGGATGCTCTTTTTGAAACATTATCTAGTATTTTTTTCAATATGACTGACATGTTCAGAGTGACATGAAATCACATCAAAAGATTGATCCTTTGTTAAATGTTGTGACTTTGCTTTTTTCTACATATATTGTCAGATACATGCACACAGACTGTTATAAAGTAGCTGAAAGCCTTAATGGAGACTATATACAACTGTATTCTAAATGAGCTATCCAAATAAATAATGAATGATTATTATTGTTATTATTATGATTATTATAACCAAAAGGGTCCCAGAATAAATCCTTGTGGAACAACTGTACCGATAATCTTAAAATCATAAATGTTACCATTATTACAGTTAATTGTTTTCTGTTTGACAGATTCCCCAAATCACAACAGTTCAGTGTCTTTGATGTCATGTTTTATTTTATGTGAAAGAATGAAGCGATTAACAATGTCAAAGGCTTTCTTTTATTTAAGGGCTACCAATCCAATCATCATTCAATTTTTAACAGTGTCAAAGGCTTTCTTTAAATTAAGGTCTACCAATCCATTCTTAACAGTATCAAAGGCTTTCTTTAATTTTAGGTCTACCAATCCATTCTTAACAGTATCGAAGGCTTTCTTTAGTTTAAGGGCTACCAATCTATTCTTAACAGCAACAAAGGCTTTCTTTCATTTAAGGTCTACCAATCCATTCTTAACAGCAACAAAGGCTTTCTTTAATTTAAGGGCTACCAATCCATTCTTAACAGCAACAAAAGGCTTTCTTTAATTTAAGGGCTACCAATCCATTCTTAACAGCAACAAAAGGCTTTCTTTAATTTAAGGGCTACCAATCCATTCTTAACAGTATCAAAGGATTTCTTTAATTTAAGGGCTACCAATCCATTCTTAACAGCAACAAAGGCTTTCTTTAATTTAAGGGCTACCAATCCATTCTTAACACCATCAAAGGCTTTCTTTAATTTAAGGGCTACCAATCCATTCTTAACAGCAACAAAGGCTTTCTTTAATTTAAGGGCTACCAATCCATTCTTAACAGCAACAAAAGGCTTTCTTTAATTTAAGGGCTACCAATCCATTCTGAACAGTATCAAAGGCTTTCTTTAATTTAAGGGCTACCAATCCATTCTTAACAGTATCAAAGGATTTCTTTAATTTTAGGTCTACCAATCTATTCTTAACAGCAACCAAGGCTTTCTTTAATTTTAGGTCTACCAATCTATTCTGAACAGTATCAAAGGCTTTCTTTAATTTAAGGGTTGCCAATCCATTCTTAACAGTATCAAAGGCTTTCTTTAATTTAAGGTCTACCAATCCGTTCTTAACAGCAACAAAGGCTTTCTTTAATTTAAGGGCTAACAATCCATTCTTAACAACAACAAAGGCTTTCTTTAATTTAAGGGCTACCAATCCATTCTTAACAGTATCAAAGGATTTCTTTAATTTAAGGGCTACCAATCCATTCTTAACAGCAACAAAGGCTTTCTTTAATTTAAGGGCTAACAATCCATTCTTAACACCATCAAAGGCTTTCTTTAATTTAAGGGCTACCAATCCATTCTTAACAGCAACAAAGGCTTTCTTTAATTTAAGGGCTACCAATCCATTCTTAACAGTATCAAAGGCTTTCTTTAATTTAAGGGCTACCAATCCATTCTTAACAGTATCAAAGGATTTCTTTAATTTAAGGGCTACCAATCCATTCTTAACAGCAACAAAGGCTTTCTTTAATTTAAGGTCTACCAATCCATTCTTAACAGCAACAAAGGCTTTCTTTAATTTAAGGGCTACCAATCCATTCTTAACAGTATCAAAGGCTTTCTTTAATTTAAGGGCTACCAATCCATTCTTAACAGCAACAAAGGCTTTCTTTAATTTAAGGGCTACCAATCCATTCTTAACAGTATCAAAGGCTTTCTTTAATTTAAGGGCTACCAATCCATTCTTAACAGTATCAAAGGATTTCTTTAATTTAAGGGCTACCAATCCATTCTTAACAGCAACAAAGGCTTTCTTTAATTTAAGGGCTACCAATCCATTCTTAACAGCAACAAAGGCTTTCTTTAATTTAAGGGCTACCAATCCATTCTTAACAGTATCAAAGGCTTTCTTTAATTTAAGGGCTACCAATCCATTCTTAACAGTATCAAAGGATTTCTTTAATTTAAGGGCTACCAATCCATTCTTAACAGCAACAAAGGCTTTCTTTAATTTAAGGTCTACCAATCCATTCTTAACAGCAACAAAGGCTTTCTTTAATTTAAGGGCTACCAATCCATTCTGAACAGTATCAAAGGCTTTCTTTAATTTAAGGGTACCAATCCATTCTTAACAGCAACAAAGGCTTTCTTTAATTTAAGGGCTACCAATCCATTCTTAACAGTATCAAAGGCTTTCTTTAATTTAAGGGCAACCAATCCATTCTTAACAGCAACAAAGGCTTTCTTTAATTTAAGGGCTACCAATCCATTCTTAACAGCAACAAAGGCTTTCTTTAATTTAAGGTCTACCAATCCATTCTTAACAGCAACAAAGGCTTTCTTTAATTTAAGGGCTACCAATCCATTCTTAACAGCAACAAAAGGCTTTCTTTAATTTAAGGGCTACCAATCCATTCTTAACAGTGTCAAAGGCTTTCTTTAATTTAAGGGCTACCAATCCATTCTTAACAGCAACAAAAGGCTTTCTTTAATTTAAGGGCTACCAATCCATTCTTAACAGTATCAAAGGCTTTCTTTAATTTAAGGTCTACCAATCCATTCTTAACAGCAACAAGGGCTTTCTTTAGTTTAAGGGCTATTGATATAACCATCATTCAATTTTTAACAATTACAGATTCATCTATTTCAGGTTTAGGATTGGCAGTATTGTTGTAGGTAAGTAGAATGCAATGACTCAATATTTAGTTGAAATCTCTCTCCTGCCTGTTTCTTTTGTGTATTGGTTTATGATTTTCAAACTACACCAAGTCAGAACTCTTGTATACAGAAGGTGTTATTATAGTTTTTAAAAAGGTATAATTTGTTGTTAACAAAATGAACACAGAGAAAATATATAAGGCTTGTTAGACATGTTCAAGTCTAATACAAATAATTAAACTTTAAATAACAGTTACATATTTGACCATGCTTCAAGGTTTTGCTAAATACAAGTTACACACCAGAGATTCTCCACAGTATCATGTCATTCAAATAAAAAGATCAGGACTAAGAACAACTTTTATGAACTTCAAAATTCAAGATATATTCTTCTCTGGAGAAAGTTTTGAATTTTTACACCGGGTTTAAGGTAAGCAACACCATGTTGCTTATATATTTTTCTGTCAAGAAAGTTTTGAATTCTTACATTGGGTTTTTGATAAGTAAACACCATGTTGCTTATATATTTTTCTGTGGAGAAAGTTTTGAATTTTTACATTGGGTTTATGGTAAGCAAACACCATGTTGCTTATATATATTTCTGTGGAGAAAGTTTATAATTTTTACATTGGGTTTATGGTAAGTAAACGCCATGTTGCTTATATATTTTTCTGTGGAGAAAGTTTTGAATTTTTACATTGGGTTTTTGGTAAGCAAACACCATGTTGCTTATATATTTTTCTGTGGAGAAAGTTTTGAATTTTTACACTGGGTTTAAGGTAAATAAGCACCATACTGCTTATTCATCATAGCTCAATCAAGGACATCAGACTAATTTATTCAGTATGAACAAACATGCACACACTATTTGGAAGAAAAAATCTTTGAAAAAATAATTTAAATGAAAAACACAATCCTACCCAAAAGCTAACATAAAAACTTGCAGCAGCATCACAATTTGGTACTCATAAATACAACACAATGATGGTCACAGTGGAAATTATGGTCTGAAGATCAAGCGCTAACATTATAGGAAGTAGCATTCTTTTTTATCCAGCTGGACTGGATGAATAAATTAAGCACAATAATCCAATGAACAAATGCAAGAGAAAAATAAAAGTAAAGAAAACAGATCAAAACACTTCACTATTCAAAACAAAGATTAAAAGAACAAGGTTTGTTGACAGTACTTAAATAAACCTAGGCAGTGCATGACTTCATATGTATTTACTATCTGTGTTGATGACAGAAATCAAGCATTCCTTGTTAGGAAATATGTGAAAAAGAAAGTAAAAATAAATTGATCTCACTTCAAGCACTGTATCTATTGAGTACATTACTCTGTATCATAGTCCTTCAAGTTCAGAAAACTTTTCTAGTTTATTAACAAATATTAAAACACTCTTTACATAAATATTTCTGTCCACGATGTACATATAATGACACCAATCTATATAGATCCTTTATTCCAATGTAATGGTACCTTCCATACTTGTAGCTATTAGTACCATCACTGGAAGTATCTTTGTTTTGATATCTCAGTCTTAGTTACTCTAACAGTTTAAATATAGTGAGCTGCACAAGCCTCACATATATACATAGCATGTTACTCTGTCATTGGCATCACATGTATACATAGCATGTTACTCCATCACTGGCATCACATGTATACATAGCATGTTATTCTGTCATTGGCATCATATATATACATAGCATGTTACTCTGTCATTGGCATCACATGTATACATAGCATGTTACTCTGTCATTGGGATCACATATATACATAGCATGTTACTCCGTCATTGGCATCACATCTATACATAGCATGTTACTCTGTCATTTGCATCACATGTACACATAGCATGTTACTCTGTCATTGGCATCACATATATACATAGCATGTTACTCCATCATTGGCATCACATGTATGCATAGCATGTTACTCCATCATTGGCATCACATGTATACATAGCATGTTACTCCATCATTGGCATCACATGTATAAATAGCATGTTACTCAATCATTGGCATCACATGTATACATAGCATGTTACTCCATCATTGGCATCACATATATACATAGCATGTTGCTCCATCATTGGCATCACATATATACATAGCATGTTGCTCTGTCATTGGCTTAAACAGGCTCTCTTCAAAGGAAAAGTATCCTATATAAACAAGCCATCTACAAGAAGTATCTCATAGTTATTCTGGCGTTGTAGCAGAGTGATGAGTTCATAATAGGTGTGTCTTTGTTATCAAGATGGTGTTGTAGCCAGCTTATGACATAGTCCAAGCTATACCTGTTATTTGTCATTATTTCTTTTTGCTTATTTGTAATGGCTACTGATGAGGATGAAGTCCTCTCAATTACCAACCTTGAGGCCAACTCAGAATTTTCTGATTTTGGGCCTGATGATATGGCAGCTTTTAGCCAAGTTGAGGCAAGTTCCTCAAAAGAGAGAGGAGTTAAGAAGCCACGAAACAGAAAAATAAAGAGATAAAATTGAAGTCTGTTGTGACTAAAGTTCAGAAAGTGGCAAAATGCAAGCCTGTTATGGCGACCAAACAAGTGAAAAATGTCAGACATTCGAGGACATCAAGTCTCATATACATAAATAACCTGTCTGAAACAGATGTTGAGCTTTTGAAGAAAAAATTAGGCCTGAATGAAATATAGCCTGTTATGGCAGATGACAATGAAAATGATGCCTTTTTGGTGAACATTTACCTGAATTACATGTAGAAGTTGACAATGAAGGACCATATAGCTATTTTGATGTTACCCCAGCAGAGGGTGATACAAGTAGACCAATCAAGCAAATTTCTTTGAGTGGAAAAATAAATGGGGCATTATTTGATATTTTGCAACATAATTACAACTGTCTTTCTACTAGCAATGCTGATAATATGTGGCAGTTACCAACACTGAAAACTCCCCAAAATGGAGAGCCAATACCTAAATCCTTAGCAGAGCTGATTAATACAGCATGTACTTCTTTATGTGTAGCAGATGATATTGTACAGAAGTACAAGATCCCAGAAAACTGATAAGTTGGGCCTCCCACTTGTCAACCAAGAAATTTGGAATGACCTTAGCAAATGAGTTCACTCTTATGACAAAGCCTTTAGGGATATACAAAATCTTGTTGCTGCAGGAATTATGTCAATTGTCCAATTAGCAGAATTACTAAAGTCTCAGATTGCCACTAATGAAGAAGCAAAGACCCTAATTTCAGATGCTATTACCCTTATGGGTCAGGTTTAATATTATCTCTCCCTCAGAAGGAGGTATATGATTTGACCACATTTGAAAAGGAAATGTTCCAATCTTTGTAATATGCATATTCCCATAACATCCATGCTTACTGGGGATGATGTGGCCAAGGAAGTTAAAAGATGTGACACTGGGTGGTTTGCACTTGCAAAAGACAATTTTGGCCAAATTTACAGAGGTTTCAATAGAGGCCATGTTGCTAGAGGCGGTGGGCCCATACGAGGTCCAGGTTTCAATCAGAGGGCAAGATTTCAATCTCAACCATACAGTGCTCAAAATACGTACAGGTATCAATACCAAAATTCCAATAGAGGAAGGAGACCTGCCTATACTAGTCCCCTAGTCTCCACAAATTAAAATCTACAGAGGTAAGTTCTGTGGGAAAACTTAAACACTGTATTGCTACATGGAATAATTTAGATTTTGCAAACGGTTTCTGGGGTACAAAATAGAGTTTGATTCCATGCCTTTCCAGTCCTTTTTTCCAAAAGAAATTCCCTTTTCTGATGAGCAGAGAACCATTATATCCAATGAAATTACTGAACTTCTATACAAAGGAGCTATAGTTCCAACCACATGTGAGAGGAATAAATTTCTTTTGAACATTTTTATTGTTCCCAAACCTAATGGACAATTTCTGACAATTATTAACCTGAAACAGTTGAATAAATTTGTTCATTGTGAACATTTTAAGCAAGAAACATTTCAAATTGTTTTACATCTCATCCAGAAAAATGATTTTTTTACTTCAATTGATCTAAAGGATGCTTATTTTAGTATTCCAATACATATTATCAGAAGTTTTTAAAGTTTATTTGGACTGGTCAGCTTTTTCAGGATGTATATTTCACTTTTTGGGTTTTCCTCTGGTCAAAGAGTTTTCACTAAGATCCTAAAACCCATTTATGCATGATTTAGGCAGCAGTGCATTAGGTGTTCCTATTATATTGATGTCCCATTGAATTTGGATGGTGATGGTCACATTTGCTTGCAAAACACATGGACTATGATTGAGACATTAAAATCTCTTGGTTTCACTATCAATCTTGAAAAATCAGTGCTTATTCCATCTCAACAAATTACCTTGTTTGGTTATGTATTAGACTCCATACAGTTTAAGGTTTTTCTTACTGAGCAGAAAGTGGAAAAGATCCACATTTTTGCCAAGAAGCTCATTGGTAGAAAGTATGTTAGAGTACGAGAGTTGGCATCATTAATTGGTATGCTTATTAATGCTTTTTATGCAATCCTGGAAGCTCCAATGCACTACAGGTAATTGGAACATGATAAAATAAGAGGCCTTAGAAAAACAAACACTTTGATAACACAGTACAGTTATCTCCACAAAGTATCCAGGAACTTAAATGGTGGTATCTAAATGTGGCAGACAGGAATGGGAAATCTATCAGACAAGACAAGATTACTTTTACTATTCAAACTGATGCATCACTCTCAGGGTGGGGAGCTTATGCACTTGATTCAAACAGATCAATCTCTAGTAGATAGGAAAAGAGTGAGACCATTTTTTCCATAAATTGCCTAGAGTTGTTAGCAATTTCTTACAAGCTCTTCATTCAGATAACAAAAATATCCATATTGAGATTCAGTCTGACAACATATGTGCTATCTTGTATATTAATAATATGGGTGAAATGGCACCAATTCAATTGGATCAGCTAGCCAGACAGATTTGGGAATGGTGCTTGGAAAGGGAAATATTCATATCTGCAGTCCTTATTGCTGGCAAACAGAATATACAGGCAGACTTTCTGTCCATGAAATTTCCGGATCTGTTCTCATTAAATTATTCTTTGAATGAATTTCAAGATCATTTGGTGATAATACTGTTAAAATTTTCAAATTCATTTGACTAAATCCTTTTTGTTTTTGTATCCATATTCAAAATAGCCTAGATTTTTTTCTGACTTTCTACAGAATTAATAATCAGAGCAATGAAGTCTTCATCACTGAATTTGTTTTGTTCAATTTCAAGATTTGTTTCACTAATAATTGTGTACATATGAAAATTTGGTTTAGCTAGTTTGGTTTATTTACATTTGAAAATTTGGTTGCATATTTCACTATTCTGATTTATTTAAGTTTGAAAATTTAAATGCATGTTTCACCATTACTTTTCTGGACTGAAAAATGAATTAAAAATAAAAAGACAATTCAACAAATAAAACAAAAAATGAAATGAAAAAAAGAAAAAAGGTATTTTAAAAGCAAATTGAACCTTGCTGTACATTTGTACAAAATACCTAACTCATTGTCTAAACCTTCTATCCTGTGCATAGTACATTGGAACTGCATTGCTTACACTGACTGACATTTCAGAGAAAATTTGCTAAATTTAATCCCTAACTTATGGCAAACTTAGCACAATCCCAACATAAACATAAAGGATTAAACCAAGAAATATATGTCATCATGACCTTTTTTACACTAATGTCTACACAAGTCCTCATTATACAATTACAAGGGATAACAATATTAAGCTGCGTCCACATCTCTTTCATACTAATTATTTAGTCCAACATATATTTAAATATTTAAAGTGAGCCCAAAACTAGCAGTTCCCAGTTATAGTGGACACATCTTTTCATGTCCAATGGCCTGTCCACTTTAAATTCCATAAATAACTATACTTCTCGTAGTCAGAGCTGTTCATAATGGAATGGAAGTCTCACTTTGGGAGGCCACTGATCTGTTTCAGCCAACCCAGGATCATCAAATTTAACTGCTGAATCCAACTTGACATCTAGCCTGCTGAAACCAACCCCCAAAATGTCATAATCACACCTTCTTATGGATCCATAAAACCCAGAAATGGACCCACCATTTTGTTTCTGAAATATGTGTTAAATGGGTCCAAGCTTGTCAGGCAGACCAGGGCTAAAAGAAACTATGTAATCCCAGCAACTAAGTTATGTTATTCCACAGGCAATAGTGCCTGAGAAAAAGAAATAGACACAAATGCAAGCCAAATCTACTGATAGTGGAAATATAGGTCACAATGATCAAGTTTTTACTGAGAGGTTTTACTCCATGTTACAGTGATCAAAGTTTTACTGAGAGGTTTTACTCCATGTCACAATGATCAAGGTTTTACTGACAGCTTTTACTCCATGTCACAATGATCAAGGTTTTACTGAGAGGTTTTACTCCATGTCACAGTGATCAAGGTTTAACTGACAGGTTTTACTCCATGTCACAATGATTAAGGTTTTACTGAGAGGTTTTACTCCATGTCTCAATGATCAAGGTTTTACTGAGAGGTTTTACTCCATGTCACAATGATCAAGGTTTAACTGACAGGTTTTACTCCATGTCACAATGATCAAGGTTTTACTGAGAGGTTTTACTACATGTCACAATGATCAAGGTTTTACTGAGAGGTTTTACTCCATGTCACAGTGATCAAGGTTTAACTGACAGGTTTTACTATGTGTCACAATGATCAAGGTTTTACTGACAGGTTTTACTCCATGTCACAATGATCAAGGTTTTACTTAGAGGTTTTACTACATGTCACAGTGATCAAGGTTTTACTGAGAGGTTTTACTCCATGTCACTGTGATCAAGGTTTAACTGACAGGTTTTACTACATGTCACAATGATCAAGGTTTTACTGAGAGGTTTTACTACATGTCACAGTGATCAAGGTTTTACTGAGAGGTTTTACCTCATGTAAATACCAACTTATGTGACTCTATCAGCAATAGTCTCTGAGAAAATGACCCAAATGCAAGTGCTATCTCTAGTGTTGATGCCAGTTTGTGTGTGTGTGTGTGTGTGTGTTTACCAACATGTCAACACAATAATGGGTAATAGTACCAATCCAAAGCAAAGTTATAAAAATGTAAATATAAAGAAATATACAAAAGCTTTGGGAAGAAAAACCATTCTAAATAAATGTAAAGATGATAATCTACAAGGTTAAGTAAATGGTAATTCTGTCTAAAGTATATAAAATGAAAGAAATAGGTAAAGATAACATATAATCTGTAAAATAGAGGGTCACTTTTTTAATAATAATAATAATAATAATAATAATAACTAAATTTGTAGCTAATATCACATGAGGCCCTCCAGAGTACATGACAACTGTATTCCCTTAAAAAATCCAGGATTTTCTCTGTAGGTACATCATAATAAAATTCATTAATTTAGTGCACATAAAAAACATTTATGTCTAACATGGTGGAAGTTAATAAACTTGACAGGAAGGTGTACATTGGGAGGATAATGACTTGGCCCAAGTTTCACTTTCCATTAGTTATGCATGAGTCAGGTATCCTAAAGGAAATGGACACAATACCACACCTCAACTCTGTGATTTGTTCTTCCGTGTTCACTTTTCATTCCAAATATTATGCCAAGTTATATAAAACATTCCAATTTAATATATGATTTTTGAAGTCAGTTATACAGACTCTAGTTTTATGTACTAGATATAAATGGCATTTGGAAAGGGTTACAGAAATGTAAGTGATAGAAAAAGACTTTCACATCAAACATGAGCCAAATAATTTCCTGAATATAATTCTTGACCTCAAGTCTCCTCTGGTAACAGCTAAATTTTTAATTCATCACTTTTTGTATTATGTCAGGGCACAGCTATGCCATAAATCTTGTCTCTTTGCTACCATTTAATCTGGTTATGGTATCTTTTGTTCATCTTTGATGCAGTATCTGCTATTAGCTTTCCTGTACAAAAGAGTTTAATTAATGACTGCATCCCCTATTGGCTTCCTGTACAAAAGAGTTTAATTAATGACTGCATCCCCTATTGGCTTCCTGTACAAAAGAGTTTAATTAATTACAGCATCCCCTAATGGCTTCCTGGACAAACAAGTTTAATTAATTACAGCATCTGCAACTGACTTTCCGGGAGATAGGAGTTTAATTAATTACAGTTGTCAGCCTTGATGGTTACTAAAACACATACAAGTTGTCAGCCCTGAAGGTTAAACACATACAAGTTGTCAGCCCTAATGGTTACTAAAACACATACAAGTTGTCAGCCCTGAAGGTCACTAAAACACATACAAGTTGTGAATCCTGAAGGTTTACTAAAATACAAACAAGTTGTCAGCTGTGATGGTTACTAAAATGCATACAAGTTGTCAATCCTGATGGTTACTAAAACACATACAAGTTGTCAGTCCTGATGGTTACTAAAACATATACAAATTGTTAGCCCTGAAGTAACGTTACTAAAATAGATACAAGTTGTCAGCCCTGAAGGTTACTAAAATAAATACTAGCAGCCCTGATGGTTACTAAAACATACAAGTTGTCACCCTGAAGGTTACTAAAACACATATAAATTGTCAGTCCTGATGGTTACTAAAACACATACAAGTTGTCAGCCCTGATGGTAACTAAACACATACAAGTTTGCTAAGCATCAATTCCTCTTAAATTGTTTTCCTACTGGACTTACTTTGACAATAAGTCTTTTGTAGTGCAGGTGTATAACCATATGAACAATTTTTGCAAGATGTCTGTCCGTATGTCTCTTGATATGTACCACTTGGGCAGGAAACACAGCTGTTTTGTCCATAGTAATTGCCTGGGGGACAGGGTACTGAAATAAAGATAGGCATATTAATCAACAGAAACAGCTACGATCTTCAAGAAAATTCAGGCTTAAATTCATTATCTAGGTTCAAATAATTGGCTTTTATAACATTTATGCCCCCCCCCCATTATAGTGTCTTCTGCAGAAATTTTAATCTTAATCATTTTGTAATATTAATCATTTAAATCTGGTACAAGTGTTCAATTTTCACTGCACAAAATCCTAATAAGCCAGGATACATGCCTCAAGTTAAAAATTACAAGAGTCTCTAACGGATTGATGCCCTAATAGCCAAGATGAATTTGTTCAGATTCCAAGATTTTAATGCTCGTTGTAAAAAAAAAGATTTAACTTCTCTAATTTTGCTTTCAAAATTGAGCTTGACCATATCATCTAATTTTGTTGAGAATGTAATACATGTACCTAGATACACTGCTGTTGGGCATTTCTGCACACCTAAGGTTTTCGTTTCCAATATTGAAGCAAAACGCATACCTAATTCAAGCGATTGACAAAAATAAAATACAGCAATGCTTACCATTTGAAAAGATGCAATTGTCACCAGAATATTCTGTTCAAAATAATATTAATTTTGGACACAGGGGATACCACCCCCTGTTTTCCTGACTTGCGATATGTCGGCCTATTCTGCGCATAGCTTTGAAAAGATGTAATGTTTATCCATCTTGCTACAGAAATGAAATATATTACTTTTGGACTATTTTTGTCAGCAGTTCAGTCAAGTCATTAGGTCAGGTTTATAGCTAGTTTTATAAAATTCCATGTGAAAATGCCAATAAACGGCAAGAGATATTAAGCAAACTAAACCAATCTTGTAAAAAACTTAGTAAAGTTCAACATTTTATGAAAAATAAGCTATTACACGGAAGAGAAATAACAACGAATAGGACTTAATGTGTTTACAACATCTTGTTGATGGGGAAAAATTACTACAGAATTTAGAAACAGACTATACGCCGGGTAATTTGTTGAGCATTTATGTTGTAATGGCAAGTAGACACGTTGGGTAGCAGACGATTTTGTACGTGTGGGACAACTTCTTGCTAAATTGGAAACTTGGATTAGAATAGCTTTGTTTTAAGGTACACATTTCCATCTTTTATACAATGTATTTATTTGTATGATTCTAAAAGATGCATAATAAATCAAATTTTCTGGGTTACTGCTTCAAGAAGGTCATGGAGTGGGTCTTCAAGTTGCCATTTAGAAATCACATTTTTATGTGCATTTTGAGCCTAAATTTGGGATATTTTTGTCCACTTCATGAATATCACTTTTCTTAATGTATGATTCTTCTTTCTGGATACAAAATGGATTTTTGACCCAAAATAGCACGTGATCAAATGTTTACAGAAATGATGTATCGTTGCACAGAATTACCTGATGTGCAGAATAGGCCGACATGGCGGGTATATGAAATAAGATTTATTCCAATCTAAATCATATTCTTGGCAGTACTTTCTAGTACTTCAATTTGTACTTCCTACCCATACACATTTAGTTATTTCATTATTCATACTGAGCCCTGAAAATTTAGAATATTGGTAGATAAGGTTTAGAGCTGACTTAAGAGAGCCATCCAGGGTGAGAGTGGTGTCATCTAAATACTGTGAAACTAAATATTCTGCGTTATTTATTTTAATTCCTTTAATATTTGGATTTGTTCAATCAAATGGGCTAATATCTCTGGACATAAAAGAAAAACTTATAAGGATGGAGGGTCACCTTGTTTACTGTACATCCTCTTGATTTCAAACCATGGTGAGCACTGCCCATTAAAAGTGGCACAAGATTTACTGTTTTTATAGAAATGATGGATCTAGCCTTGAATTCTTGCTAAAATTTAGAAAATTTAGGACTTTATCAATAAAAGGCCACACAAAAGAATCAAATGCTTTCTCAAACTCAATTAAAAGAAGAAATCCTTGCATTTTTTTGAGCAAAACATAAGGTCATAAAGAGTACAGATATTATCTCATATGTATCTGACTTTAATGAAGTCTGTACAAGTACTACTTATACTTTTTTCATAGCATAATTTAGTTTCTGTTAAAATTTGTAGCTCATTTTGTGAAAGTGTTCCATCTTGTTAAGCTAAATTTGTTATCATCTCACTTGTATAGTCTCTATTTTCCAAATTACAGAAATATTTTGAAACCCTTTCCCCATCTTCAGTCCATTTTGCCTTAGATCTTACTCTGACCCGTTCCATCTTTTTGGCATGAATTTCCACTAATTTGTTCTTTTTCCTTTCTAATTCACGCAGATTATTTATTTTGTTTTCCTCTTTGAAAATAGTTTTTTCTCATTTGTAATTTGATCTTCCTGTTGTGCTTGTACTTTTTTATATGAAGCATAATAAATAGTTTTGCCTCTTATTTCTAACAAAAGCATTAAAAAAATAATTGGTCATTAATGGAAAATCTAGTGTCAGAAGCTGAAAAAAGTTTCAATTTGATGTGGGAGACACATATTTGTTCTGGCACTCTAGAACCAAGTTCTTAACAAATGCTATGTATTCTAACTCTTTCAATAGGGAATTGTTAAATTTCCAGAATGTTTTATCTTTTTATGTTATTCAGAAATTAAGAGTTACTAGGACTAGACTGTACTAGTGGCTTTTCCAGCTTGGTGGGAGGCTGATGGTCCCATGACTATCATTATTGTACTACTGGCTTTTCCAGCTTGGTGGGAGGTTGATGTCCCCATGACTATCATTATTATACTACTGGCCTTTCCTGCTTGGTGGGAGGAGGATGGCTCCATGACAATCATTATTGTACTACTGGCTTTTCCAGATTGGTGGGAGGCTGATGGCCCCATGACAATCATTATTGTACTACTGGCTTTTCTTGCTTGGTGGGAGGAGGATGGCCCCATGACTATCATTATTGTAGTACTGGCTTTTCCAGCTTGGTGAGAGGCTGATGGCTCCATGACTATGATTATTGTACTACTGGCTTTTCCAGCTTGGTGAGAGGCTGATGGCTCCATGACAATCATTATTGTACTACTGGCTTTTCCAGCTTGGACGGAAGCTGATGGTTCCATGACTATCATTATTGTACTACTGGCTTTTCAAGCTTGGTGGGAGGTCGATGGCCCCATGACTATCATTATTGTACTACTGGCTTTTCCAGCTTGGTGGGAGGTTGATGGCCCCATGACTATCATTATTGTTCTACTGGCTTTTCCAGCTTGGTGGGAGGCTGATGGCTCCATGATAATTATTATTGTACTACTTTACTAATGGCTTTTCCAGCTTGGTGGGAGGCTGATGGCTCCATGATTATCATTATTGTACTACTGGCTTTTCCAGCTAGGTGTAAGGCTGATGGCTCCATGACAATCATTATTGTACTACTGGCTTCTCCTGCTCGTTGGGAAGCTGATGGTCTCATGACTATCATTATTGTACTACTGGCTTTTCCAGCTTGGTGAGAGGCTGATGGCTCCATGACAATCATTATTATACTACTGGCTTTTCCAGCTTGGTGGGAAGTGGATGGTCTCATGACTATCATTATTGTACTACTGGCTTTTCCAGCTTGGTGAGAAGCTGATGGCTCCATGACAATCATTATTGAATGACTGGCTTTTCAAGCTTGGTGGGAGGCTGATGGCTCCAAGACAATCATTATTGTACTACTGTACTACTGGCTTTTCCAGCTTGGTGGGAGGCTGATGGACCCATGACTATCATTATTGTACTACTGGCTTTTCCAGCTTGGTGGGAGGTTGATGGTCCCATGACTATCATTATTGTACTACTGACCTTTCCTGCTTGGTGGGAAGAAGATGGCCCCATGACTATCATTATTGTACTACTGGCTTTTCCTGCTTGGTGGGAGGTTGATGGCTCCATGACAATCATTATTATACTACTGGCTTTTCCAGCTTGGTGGGAAGTGGATGGTCTCATAACTATCATTATTGTACTACTGGCTTTTCCAGCTTGGTGAGAAGCTGATGGCTCCATGACAATCATTATTGAATGACTGGCTTTTCAAGCTTGGTGGGAGGCTGATGGCTCCAAGACAATCATTATTGTACTACTGTACTACTGGCTTTTCCAGCTTGGTGGGAGGCTGATGGACCCATGACTATCATTATTGTACTACTGGCTTTTCCAGCTTGGTGGGAGGTTGATGGTCCCATGACTATCATTATTGTACTACTGACCTTTCCTGCTTGGTGGGAAGAAGATGGCCCCATGACTATCATTATTATACTACTGGCTTTTCCTGCTTGGTGGGAGGTTGATGGCCCCATGACAATCATTATTGTACTACTGGCTTTTCCAGCTTGGTGGGAGGTTGATGGTCCCATGACCATCATTAATGTACTACTGGCTTTTCAAGCTTGGTAGGAGGCTGATGGTCCCATGACTATCATTATTGTACTACTGGCTGTTCCAGCTTGGTGGGAGGTTGATGTCCCCATGACTATCATTATTATACTACTGGCCTTTCCTGCTTGGTGGGAGGAGGATGGCTCCATGACAATCATTATTGTACTACTGGCTTTTCCAGATTGGTGGGAGGCTGATGGCCCCATGACAATCATTATTGTACTACTGGCTTTTCTTGCTTGGTGGGAGGAGGATGGCCCCATGACTATCATTATTGTAGTACTGGCTTTTCCAGCTTGGTGAGAGGCTGATGGCTCCATGACTATGATTATTGTACTACTGGCTTTTCCAGCTTGGTGAGAGGCTGATGGCTCCATGACAATCATTATTGTACTACTGGCTTTTCCAGCTTGGACGGAGGCTGATGGTTCCATGACTATCATTATTGTACTACTGGCTTTTCAAGCTTGGTGGGAGGTCGATGGCCCCATGACTATCATTATTGTACTACTGGCTTTTCCAGCTTGGTGGGAGGTTGATGGCCCCATGACTATCATTATTGTTCTACTGGCTTTTCCAGCTTGGTGGGAGGCTGATGGCTCCATGATAATTATTATTGTACTACTTTACTAATGGCTTTTCCAGCTTGGTGGGAGGCTGATGGCTCCATGATTATCATTATTGTACTACTGGCTTTTCCAGCTAGGTGTAAGGCTGATGGCTCCATGACAATCATTATTGTACTACTGGCTTCTCCTGCTCGTTGGGAAGCTGATGGTCTCATGACTATCATTATTGTACTACTGGCTTTTCCAGCTTGGTGAGAGGCTGATGGCTCCATGACAATCATTATTATACTACTGGCTTTTCCAGCTTGGTGGGAAGTGGATGGTCTCATGACTATCATTATTGTACTACTGGCTTTTCCAGCTTGGTGAGAAGCTGATGGCTCCATGACAATCATTATTGAATGACTGGCTTTTCAAGCTTGGTGGGAGGCTGATGGCTCCAAGACAATCATTATTGTACTACTGTACTACTGGCTTTTCCAGCTTGGTGGGAGGCTGATGGACCCATGACTATCATTATTGTACTACTGGCTTTTCCAGCTTGGTGGGAGGTTGATGGTCCCATGACTATCATTATTGTACTACTGACCTTTCCTGCTTGGTGGGAAGAAGATGGCCCCATGACTATCATTATTGTACTACTGGCTTTTCCTGCTTGGTGGGAGGTTGATGGCTCCATGACAATCATTATTATACTACTGGCTTTTCCAGCTTGGTGGGAAGTGGATGGTCTCATAACTATCATTATTGTACTACTGGCTTTTCCAGCTTGGTGAGAAGCTGATGGCTCCATGACAATCATTATTGAATGACTGGCTTTTCAAGCTTGGTGGGAGGCTGATGGCTCCAAGACAATCATTATTGTACTACTGTACTACTGGCTTTTCCAGCTTGGTGGGAGGCTGATGGACCCATGACTATCATTATTGTACTATTGGCTTTTCCAGCTTGGTGGGAGGTTGATGGTCCCATGACTATCATTATTGTACTACTGACCTTTCCTGCTTGGTGGGAAGAAGATGGCCCCATGACTATCATTATTATACTACTGGCTTTTCCTGCTTGGTGGGAGGTTGATGGCCCCATGACAATCATTATTGTACTACTGGCTTTTCCAGCTTGGTGGGAGGTTGATGGTCCCATGACCATCATTAATGTACTACTGGCTTTTCAAGCTTGGTAGGAGGCTGATGGTCCCATGACTATCATTATTGTACTACTGGCTGTTCCAGCTTGGTGGGAGGTTGATGTCCCCATGACTATCATTATTATACTACTGGCCTTTCCTGCTTGGTGGGAGGAGGATGGCTCCATGACAATCATTATTGTACTACTGGCTTTTCCAGATTGGTGGGAGGCTGATGGCCCCATGACAATCATTATTGTACTACTGGCTTTTCTTGCTTGGTGGGAGGAGGATGGCCCCATGACTATCATTATTGTAGTACTGGCTTTTCCAGCTTGGTGAGAGGCTGATGGCTCCATGACTATGATTATTGTACTACTGGCTTTTCCAGCTTGGTGAGAGGCTGATGGCTCCATGACAATCATTATTGTACTACTGGCTTTTCCAGCTTGGACGGAGGCTGATGGTTCCATGACTATCATTATTGTACTACTGGCTTTTCAAGCTTGGTGGGAGGTCGATGGCCCCATGACTATCATTATTGTACTACTGGCTTTTCCAGCTTGGTGGGAGGTTGATGGCCCCATGACTATCATTATTGTTCTACTGGCTTTTCCAGCTTGGTGGGAAGTGGATGGTCTCATAACTATCATTATTGTACTACTGGCTTTTCCAGCTTGGTGAGAAGCTGATGGCTCCATGACAATCATTATTGAATGACTGGCTTTTCAAGCTTGGTGGGAGGCTGATGGCTCCAAGACAATCATTATTGTACTACTGTACTACTGGCTTTTCCAGCTTGGTGGGAGGCTGATGGACCCATGACTATCATTATTGTACTACTGGCTTTTCCAGCTTGGTGGGAGGTTGATGGTCCCATGACTATCATTATTGTACTACTGACCTTTCCTGCTTGGTGGGAAGAAGATGGCCCCATGACTATCATTATTATACTACTGGCTTTTCCTGCTTGGTGGGAGGTTGATGGCCCCATGACAATCATTATTGTACTACTGGCTTTTCCAGCTTGGTGGGAGGTTGATGGTCCCATGACCATCATTAATGTACTACTGGCTTTTCAAGCTTGGTAGGAGGCTGATGGTCCCATGACTATCATTATTGTACTACTGGCTGTTCCAGCTTGGTGGGAGGTTGATGTCCCCATGACTATCATTATTATACTACTGGCCTTTCCTGCTTGGTGGGAGGAGGATGGCTCCATGACAATCATTATTGTACTACTGGCTTTTCCAGATTGGTGGGAGGCTGATGGCCCCATGACAATCATTATTGTACTACTGGCTTTTCTTGCTTGGTGGGAGGAGGATGGCCCCATGACTATCATTATTGTAGTACTGGCTTTTCCAGCTTGGTGAGAGGCTGATGGCTCCATGACTATGATTATTGTACTACTGGCTTTTCCAGCTTGGTGAGAGGCTGATGGCTCCATGACAATCATTATTGTACTACTGGCTTTTCCAGCTTGGACGGAGGCTGATGGTTCCATGACTATCATTATTGTACTACTGGCTTTTCAAGCTTGGTGGGAGGTCGATGGCCCCATGACTATCATTATTGTACTACTGGCTTTTCCAGCTTGGTGGGAGGTTGATGGCCCCATGACTATCATTATTGTTCTACTGGCTTTTCCAGCTTGGTGGGAGGCTGATGGCTCCATGATAATTATTATTGTACTACTTTACTAATGGCTTTTCCAGCTTGGTGGGAGGCTGATGGCTCCATGATTATCATTATTGTACTACTGGCTTTTCCAGCTAGGTGTAAGGCTGATGGCTCCATGACAATCATTATTGTACTACTGGCTTCTCCTGCTCGTTGGGAAGCTGATGGTCTCATGACTATCATTATTGTACTACTGGCTTTTCCAGCTTGGTGAGAGGCTGATGGCTCCATGACAATCATTATTATACTACTGGCTTTTCCAGCTTGGTGGGAAGTGGATGGTCTCATGACTATCATTATTGTACTACTGGCTTTTCCAGCTTGGTGAGAAGCTGATGGCTCCATGACAATCATTATTGAATGACTGGCTTTTCAAGCTTGGTGGGAGGCTGATGGCTCCAAGACAATCATTATTGTACTACTGTACTACTGGCTTTTCCAGCTTGGTGGGAGGCTGATGGACCCATGACTATCATTATTGTACTACTGGCTTTTCCAGCTTGGTGGGAGGTTGATGGTCCCATGACTATCATTATTGTACTACTGACCTTTCCTGCTTGGTGGGAAGAAGATGGCCCCATGACTATCATTATTGTACTACTGGCTTTTCCTGCTTGGTGGGAGGTTGATGGCTCCATGACAATCATTATTATACTACTGGCTTTTCCAGCTTGGTGGGAAGTGGATGGTCTCATAACTATCATTATTGTACTACTGGCTTTTCCAGCTTGGTGAGAAGCTGATGGCTCCATGACAATCATTATTGAATGACTGGCTTTTCAAGCTTGGTGGGAGGCTGATGGCTCCAAGACAATCATTATTGTACTACTGTACTACTGGCTTTTCCAGCTTGGTGGGAGGCTGATGGACCCATGACTATCATTATTGTACTATTGGCTTTTCCAGCTTGGTGGGAGGTTGATGGTCCCATGACTATCATTATTGTACTACTGACCTTTCCTGCTTGGTGGGAAGAAGATGGCCCCATGACTATCATTATTATACTACTGGCTTTTCCTGCTTGGTGGGAGGTTGATGGCCCCATGACAATCATTATTGTACTACTGGCTTTTCCAGCTTGGTGGGAGGTTGATGGTCCCATGACCATCATTAATGTACTACTGGCTTTTCAAGCTTGGTAGGAGGCTGATGGTCCCATGACTATCATTATTGTACTACTGGCTGTTCCAGCTTGGTGGGAGGTTGATGTCCCCATGACTATCATTATTATACTACTGGCCTTTCCTGCTTGGTGGGAGGAGGATGGCTCCATGACAATCATTATTGTACTACTGGCTTTTCCAGATTGGTGGGAGGCTGATGGCCCCATGACAATCATTATTGTACTACTGGCTTTTCTTGCTTGGTGGGAGGAGGATGGCCCCATGACTATCATTATTGTAGTACTGGCTTTTCCAGCTTGGTGAGAGGCTGATGGCTCCATGACTATGATTATTGTACTACTGGCTTTTCCAGCTTGGTGAGAGGCTGATGGCTCCATGACAATCATTATTGTACTACTGGCTTTTCCAGCTTGGACGGAGGCTGATGGTTCCATGACTATCATTATTGTACTACTGGCTTTTCAAGCTTGGTGGGAGGTCGATGGCCCCATGACTATCATTATTGTACTACTGGCTTTTCCAGCTTGGTGGGAGGTTGATGGCCCCATGACTATCATTATTGTTCTACTGGCTTTTCCAGCTTGGTGGGAAGTGGATGGTCTCATAACTATCATTATTGTACTACTGGCTTTTCCAGCTTGGTGAGAAGCTGATGGCTCCATGACAATCATTATTGAATGACTGGCTTTTCAAGCTTGGTGGGAGGCTGATGGCTCCAAGACAATCATTATTGTACTACTGTACTACTGGCTTTTCCAGCTTGGTGGGAGGCTGATGGACCCATGACTATCATTATTGTACTACTGGCTTTTCCAGCTTGGTGGGAGGTTGATGGTCCCATGACTATCATTATTGTACTACTGACCTTTCCTGCTTGGTGGGAAGAAGATGGCCCCATGACTATCATTATTATACTACTGGCTTTTCCTGCTTGGTGGGAGGTTGATGGCCCCATGACAATCATTATTGTACTACTGGCTTTTCCAGCTTGGTGGGAGGTTGATGGTCCCATGACCATCATTAATGTACTACTGGCTTTTCAAGCTTGGTAGGAGGCTGATGGTCCCATGACTATCATTATTGTACTACTGGCTGTTCCAGCTTGGTGGGAGGTTGATGACCCCATGACTATCATTATTGTACTACTGGCCTTTCCTGCTTGGTGGGAAGAAGATGGTCCCATGACTATCATTATTATACTACTGGCTTCTCCAGTCTGGTGGGAGGCTGATGGCCCCATGACTATCATTATTGTACTACTGGCTTTTCCAGCTTGGTGGGAGGCTGATGGCCCCATTCCTATTATTATTGTACTACTGGCTTTTCCAGCTTGGTGGGAGGTTGATGGCCCAATGACTAGCCATCAGAGTAAGCTTTTCATCATCTGCCAGCATGATGCTCTAATGCTGACTAGGATAGCCTGACAAATTGTTGGGGGTAATAGAATCAGGCCTAATGAGTAGATCTTTTCAACGAGTAGAGGTAGGATAAAGATGTCTGCCAGAATGTGATTTTCATGACATGGTTAAGAAAGATATAAGATGCAGCAACAGCTCAAACCTTGAGTATTTTAATCTCACGAGAGAGACATCTCTCTCAGCAAGAGACTGATAAATCAGTCAGTCAGACATGAGATCATATCATCATAACATGTAGATCTCACTCATTATCTAAGTCATCCAAGAGTTTGATCCTATCCAAGAGTTTTATCCTATCAGCCCATATTCAATGCCTGATCAAATTCTAATAATAAAAAAATGGAATATATAATGGTAACAATTTTAGCCAATCCAAATCAAAATACCCCTATTACTATGTGTGTATCCAATGCTTATTATCTAAGATGTCTGAGATCATGATAATATCCTAGTTTAATTCAGCATAACTAAACCAATTCCTCACTTGACTGAAATCATGCAACAAAATTACAACCAGAATGGTCAAAAGCAAATGTTGACAGAAGAATGATGTTAGACAGGTACAATGACATGCCATAAACTCACAAAGTCTTATGGTCAGAATGGTTGCAAGCAAATACTGACAGAAGAATGCTGTTAGACAGGTACAATATCGTGCCATAAACTCTCAAAGTCTTATGGTCAGAATGGTCACAAGCAAATGCTGACAGAAGAATGATGTTAGACAGGTACAATGCCATGACATAAACTCTCAAAGTCTTATGCTCAGAATGGTCACAAGCAAATGCTGACAGAAGAATGATGTTAGACAGGTACAATGACATGCCATAAACTCACAAAGTCTTATGGTCAGAATGGTTGCAAACAAATACTGACAGAAGAATGATGTTAGACAGGTACAATGCCATGCCATAAACTCACAAAGTCTTATGGTCAGAATGGTTGCAAGCAAATACTGACAGAAGAATGCTGTTAGACAGGTACAATGCCATGACATAAACTCTCAAAGTCTTACGGTCAGAATGGTCACAAGCAAATGCTGACAGAAGAATGATGTTAGACAGGTACAATGCCATGACATAAACTCTCAAAGTCTTATGGTCAGAATGGTCACAAGCAAATGCTGACAGAAGAATGATGTTAGACAGGTACAATGCCATGACATAAACTCTCAAAGTCTTACGGTCAGAATGGTCACAAGCAAATACTGACAGAAGAATGATGTTAGACAGGTACAATGCCATGACATAAACTCTCAAAGTCTTATGGTCAGAATGGTCACAAGCAAATGCTGACAGAAGAATGATGTTAGACAGGTACAATGACATGCCATAAACTCTCAAAGTCTTACAGTCAGAATGGTCAAAAGCAAATACTGACAGAAGAATGATGTTAGACAGGTACAATGCCATGCCATAAACTCTCAAAGTCTTATGGTCAGAATGGTCACAAGCAAATGCTGACAGATGAATGATGTTAGACAGGTACAATGTCATGCCATAAACTCAGTCTTATGGACATAATGAGCTTCAAATTCAAATGTCTCCATGTCAGATGCTTTCTCTCAAGTTCCATTTAACAGTTATTGATAAGTTTTTAAGGAGATCAGCATTTGGTAAAATTCTGTTTGGTAGTTTGTGAGAAGATATCATATAAAGTTGTTTTTAATAGTTTTAGTAATAATTGCCATATTTGATGAGCAGTAAAATTGTCCAAACCTGCAAGTGACTTACACCAGTAAACCACTTGTAAAATAGCTATTTTGGAGATGATTAAAGTGCTGGCATAAAATGCATAAATTGCACGACACATGGATGTAAAGACACATGAATGTAAAGACACATGGATGTAAAGACCCATGGATGTAAAGACCCATGGATGTAAAGACACATGGATGTAAAGACACATGGATGTAAAGACCCATGGATGTAAAGACCCATGGATGTAAAGACACATGGATGTAAAGACCCATGGATGTAAAGACACATGAATGTAAAGACACATGGATGTAAAGACACATGAATGTAAAGACACATGGATGTAAAGACACATGAATGTAAAGACACATGGATGTAAAGACACATGGATGTAAAGACACATGAATGTAAAGACACATGGATGTAAAGACACATGAATGTAAAGACACATGGATGTAAAGACACATGGATGTAAAGACACATGAATGTAAAGACACATGGATGTAAAGACACATGAATGTAAAGACACATGGATGTAAAGACACATGGATGTAAAGACACATGAATGTAAAGACACATGGATGTAAAGACACATGAATGTAAAGACACATGGATGTAAAGACACATGGATGTAAAGACACATGGATGTAAAGACACATGAGAGACAAAGAACTATATGATAGTATACTTGGACTTACAGGCAAGTTAGCTAAAACTTCTGAAACTCAATCAAAATTTAGGCAAATGGTAAAGTTCTTCCATGGATGTCAGAATGCCAAATAAGACTCCACACTGGATTGCAAATCACCTGTATTGGAAATAAAAACTTCCTGCATTTGTACTTAGGGTTTATCACATGTATTAAATGTCAGTGATACATATTACTTAATTCTGTTTCTTAATTTTATTTTGCAATCTCTCTGCATGCAATATAAATACTAATACTTACAGCACTGTAATCCTCGATCTGTGTTTGAAAGAGTTTTATCAGGATCACAGGTTAGTCCTGGTGACTCGTCCACTTTTACTGCAGTCACATCCAGAGTGTATGTTGTTGCATTACAAGTCAAGCTTCCATAATCAAATATGCTGGTGGACAGATTGCTGCTCAGAGTTGCACGTAGGTTATTTACACATGTAGTTCTTGTACTATTATTTACTGTTAGGTCATTAAGATTCACAGAAAATGCAGTGATGATCTGAAAAAATGCAAAGAAACATATTTTCTTCAAAATTTCCCTAAAATGATGTGGCTTTAATTGCCATTGAAAAAATTAATTGCTAGCTGCCGCTATTTATTTAACATAAATACACACACATACAAACACAAACATACGATGAAAGTTGAGGAAACATTTGTCAAAGTGATCAAGCAAGTGTGTTATGACTCTATGGTCTTAAACTAAGTAACAAAAAAGAGCAGAAACCAGCACATTTTGTAAAATTCAACAAATAAATTAAATCCCAAATAGAATTAAAACTTCTATCACATTTCCAAATGATCTAAATGAATCCAATACTGAGTGTGCTGATGTACTTGTAGTCTTGAATATGCTAATGTGCCAATGTCCAAGAATGTGGTGATATGTTAACAGTCTTGATTAACAGTCTTGATGTAATACAATGCTATAATCCAAAAGGTCCTTGAATGAATTCACAATAATTCCAAAACAATGGTTTAGTCCAAGAAGTATTAAGAAGCACTTTGTAATTTCAATGAATAATTTAAATTTTAAAAAATCCACACAATTGAAAAATTAAATAATTAATAATTTTGAATTAAAAAACATTAAGATAAATAACTCAGACACAATAATAGAACCAGTATGTGGATCAGATTCCTTTGTAAAACATCCTAAGTTGTCGACAAGATTAGGAATTTCCTAATTTCTAATTTCCTAGATGCAGCAGGGATGGTACTTGGCTTTGCTAATGTCACAAATTGCAATCATTTTTTACTTATTGGTGACAAATTATATCATCTGTCAATTTTTTGGTGACAACATATTTTGGCTGTTTAAACTTGTTTATGCAATCTTGGGTTTGGGGTGGAGAAATTAAAATGCATCATAAATGGAAGCCACACACATAGATATAAAATGATCAGAATCTATCTACTATTACATAAACAAATCCTTTGTTCATCTTGACAAATGCATCTTAACAGTATTTTTAAATTATAATCCACATATGCTTATGCCTACACCTGGCCTGGGTACTGTATGCTGTGATACACTCAGATAGTCCTGCTACCAGATTAGCTACAATCAATCAACAAGGCAGGAACAGGAACAGCTACAATTGACCAAATTACCATTTTTTGTGTGTTTTTAAATATAAAAAAATGTACCCCAAAAATAGTATTGCTGAAACTTCAAAGAAAACTGATTATCTTTAAAATACTGATTGTTCTGTATAAATACTAAGCAAATGAAACAAAACAAAATTGGTCTCAATCAAAGTTCTACAATTATTTGTTGTTATCACTGCAATAACAAACTGGCATTAGCTTGGTCTTTGAAAGTTTGCATTTAGCAGTGACTTCAATAACACATGTACTCTTCATCGAAGCAAGCTAACTACAATCTTCAATAAAAACAAAGCAAGTGAGAACCAAACTTCAGTAAAAAAACAGCAATGAAATTTGATCATTTGTTGCATTTTCCAAAGTGATTGAAACACTTTTTTGTGCTGTGTCAGTTTCTCTTTTGCAGGAAAAATGTTTACACTTACAATCGCTACCAAAAACAGCATAAAACTCAAATTAAATTTCAAATATTTTGAAACTACAAATATTTGGTCACAAAGATGTTTGTTAAGCATTTTAAATTGTTCAACTGTTTTAATTCCCTATTAACAGCCTCATCCCCTTGGTAGCCTCAGCAAGATGATAGCTGTCTCCAGCTGACCAAAATCAAGGCCATGCACATGTAGAATGTAAACAACTATAAAACCACATGCTAATGGTAACAATAAATATCTCAGTAAATTGCTTAGCGACACATATTTGTTGAATATGGAACAAAATCTTTTTTCTTTCTTTATGTGAGAAAGCTTGCCAGTAGCTTCTCGTGGGTCGGTGGTTCTTTCCAGGGTTTTCCCCAAGTTCTTCCTCCACCATTAATACTGGCAGCCATGTATAGCCAATCATGTGCTAAAAACTGGCATTAAACCCTACAACAACATGACACCTATTTGGTAACTGTTGGATATAGATCAAACAAGATAAGCCATTCATCTTTCTGCATACGAGTTGTTTGTATTTCCTAGCATGATGTGAATGATATATAAATTTTCTAACACGTGATCCATACTCAGATTTATGGATTTTTCATATACATGTATAGTACTTTATACATTATGGATTCTTCTACACAACTGTAAGTTTTCAATACACACTGTATTTCAGAATAGTTTTGTAATCAATTATTCAATTAATCAACATTTCCATTGTTTATTTTCTCTCAGCATAAATCCTACTCATTCATGACAGATCACCTCTTACAAATGTAAGTAAAACAGTTTTGTTTATATAATTGATCAAATTCAGATGATTTAGTGGTGTAGATGTAGATAAAGAACTAGTAAATTCTGAGTATGAGAAATGGTGGCTATGGCTGATCACATGGCTTCACTGGCTTGATAGTGAATAAGTTCCCTCAAGATTTTAAAGCACATAAGAAATTCTTCCAAGAAAAATAATTATACAGCTAGAATTATTAGATTTTGCTCTTAAAAGTTTCTATACATATTAGATGTGCACCAAGAATGTAAAATGGTTAAAAATGGTGTTGAAAGTAACATGTACTACACTGATTTAACAGTTAGCAGGCAGAACTATGTGTGTGGAGTCAAATAGGTGTTCTATTTATAGCACACTGTACTGTGTACCTTTGGTACATGTATATCAACTGCCTACAAAGCCATACACTCAGTGAGGTAAAGGGTTAATGTCAGAGCTCTCCCTGCTCAGATTCAAGTAAACATATTTATTCCATTAATAATGATCTGAATATTTATTCTATAATCATACAGAAATATTAGCTATGTATTATGTTGCGTATGAAAGAAATGCCACTAGTCAGATATACCCTTACCATGATTTTGGTCCAAGGTCAATTACAAAATATAGATATACAAAAACATAATCAAAGACAAAAGCCAACAAACTATATAAATATACATAGCAATTGCATGTAACATTTTGACACACTTAGATATACTTTCCTGATAATATACAGATACAATAAATATACTTCCTGAGTAAGTTTGATTTTGCATAAAATAAACAAGAGACCCAAAAGGGCCTATTACTGTTCATTTCACTAAGGAGGCTTGTGTATCACTGTAAGACCACACCCTATGCAAACTATCTCCCAAACTTGCAATGCATCAATTTGAACTATTCTACTATATTATTATAAAAATATCTTTGGAAAGATAAAGGTATAAGTCTTTTGCCTATAATCAAATCATCAAAGATCTTTACATGGTAAAGACAAATCTATAATTTGTGGTTCACAAACAAAGCCATATAATATATAAATTATTATTATTATTATTATTATTATTATTATTCACAAAATAACTGTTTTACTTCACTCTTTTCCAGTGGTTGTAGATGTGAATGTTTCTGTTCCAGATTGTTTGAAGCTTCTGAATTCCAAAGATTGGTTAAATCAAAGTCACTACAGTCAGATTGACTTCCATTGGTTAAATCAAAGTCACTACAGTCAGATTGATTTCCATTGGTTAAATCAAAGTCACTACACTCAGACTGATTCCCATTGGTTAAATCAAAGTCACTACAGTCAGATTGATTTCCATTGGTTAAATCAAAGTCACTACAGTCAGACTGACTTCCATTGGTTAAATCAAAGTCACTACAATCAGACTGATTTCCATTGGTTAAATCAAAGTCACTACAGTCAGATTGACTTCCATTGTTGAAATTGTCATTTACAGATATAACTAAAATAATGCAGTAATGAACTGGGTTATCTCTACCTTAAATCATTTACTTTGTTTTTACTGTAAAAAGCCCATAAAATTTAAAATTTAGCACAAAGAGGATTTTAAGGTATGGGCACAAGAGCCAGAACTCTATCATCAGGCTGAAAACTCCTTCCCTTTCTATTTCTGTCATCCTTTAATTCTATTTTGACTGAGTAGAGTCAAGGTTAGTTCTTGCTACTTCACAAGCATTTGACAAATTAAAATCAGAGACAGAGGCAAGAAGATTAATCTTGGAATATTCATTTGAAAGAAGATTTTATTTTAATAACTACAATGGTCTATAGACAGTATGTCCAAAAACTGTTTTAAAAGGACTAAAACTAAAAGATTCTTGAACTGATTCCCTAACAGCAAATAATAGTAGATGAACAAAGTATCAAAGCATTATAACTGAATCATATTCTTCAAATTTGATAAAATTGTTCCAAATCCCCTTGACCTTCTGGGTAATAGGCCAAGGGAGTTTCATGGGATAGTCTAAGAATTTTCTGTTGATGTGACATCAGAATGGCAATCTGATAGCTACTGACCACTGTTTGCTAGCAAATACCTAAAGTGTATGATAGTACATGGTATGATAGTACTTGGTATGATAGTAATTGGTATGATAGTACTTGTACATATTGGTATGATACTACTTGGTATACTATAGCCACAGATAGTTATGTACTAAAACTGCCTTGTGAAAATCAGTCCTTTCATATATTGCAAGCCATTAAATTTCTATTAACAAATCTTTTGATAAATGATAACAGCATAATGAGTAAAAGTATTGGACTACCACAAAGTCAGTAAAAAATGGGTCTCAGTAACCTATTTTAAGATAAAGGCATAATACTCTCAAGATGCATCCACACCAAATTTCATGAATTTAGGTTTAATAGTGTTAGAAATAAGATATTAAGAACCGATATGGTCATGAGTTAAATGCAAAACCTTAATATAAGCTATGTAGGTCACACTGATATTCTTTTCTTATGAGTCAGTTCTATGAACAGAGACATATACAATCACCTAGCTTGATGACTGTGACATGAATAGTGTTGGAGATTGAACCCAAATCAATGAAGTATGAAATATGGGTCACAGTGACTTACTTTTGTGACTAGGGTATGGTACTCATCAATATATATTTCTGCACATCTACCTGGTTCAACAAAAATATCAAATGTAATTTTAAGTATTTAATGCTTAGTCACCATCAAACTGCTCCCGCTATAATCATGGTCAATATTTAATAATGGCATATATGATTAACGGTAGTGTAAACTATGCTACTGAGTTAAGTTGAGATTTGTACATATTGTTATGATATTACTTGGTATATTAGTACTTGGTATGATAGTACTTGTACATATTGGTATGATAGTACTTGTACATATTGGTATAATAGTATGTGTACTTGGTATGATAGAACTTGGTATTATAGTACTTGGTATATTAGTACTTGGTATGATAGTACTTGGCATGATAGTAATTGTACATACTGGTATGATATTACTTGGCATATTAGTACTTGGTATATTAGTACTTGGTATGATAATACTTGGTATATTAGTATTTGTACATATTGGTATGATAGTGCCTGGTATGATAGTACTCGGTATGATAGTAATTGCACATATTGGTATGATAGTACTTGGTATGATAGTACATGGTATGATAGCATAATAGAACTTGGTATGATAGTACTTGTACATAAAGGTATGATAGTACTTGGTATGACAGTACATGGTATGATAGTACCTGTACATATTGGTGTGATAGTACTTGGTATGATAGTACTTGGTATATTAGTACTTGGTATGTGTCATGAAACTGTGTATGAGTTATATCAATATGTATATGTTGTCAAAAATGTACTTGGGTTTCGTTGCCACGTACAGTGTCACCTGAGGGTGGTATATTTTTTCGGCTCTAGTTATTTCGAAATCCTGAGTGAAACTCAGACCATGCTGCATAAACAAATTGCCTGCAGCTGGGAAACCTGAGTACCTAGCTGCACATATCTGTCACAGCTAGTGTACATATAGAGTAAATTCTCCATAACCAAATTACATTACGCCAAGTCTTGTCAGGAAGTTTACCCCTTTATGAAAGCAAATCTCCAGCTGTAGAGCTTCCTTATGCCATGCCTTGTTTATGGATTGATGTGGAGTCACCAGCTGTAGAGCTGCCTTATACATGCCTGCCATGCCTTATACATCATTTGATGTGGAGTCACAGAACTCTGTGGGGTTTTGTGTGACGTATACGCTGTGTTATGGTGACGTTGGATTGGAAGAGTAGACTGGTTTTCTCGATGTGAGGGACCAGGGCTTTGCGACCATTGGGTCTGTGATGTGAGGGCTCTCAAGGAACCCTTCAACAGACTGAGAGAACAGACCATGCGTGGGTGCTTCTCTGGCCATTGACTAGAGCGCATGGAACCGGAGTTACATCTTGGACGTCAAATGGGAGCCACGATAGTTATATACAGTGTTCCATGTTATTTCCACTATTGCATTTCATAATTTCATTCATTTCAATTGCTATCTTGGTATGTGAATGATTGATAGGTTCATAATTTAATTCATTCCTATTGCAATATCGTTATGTGAACGATCGATAGGTTCATAATTTAATTCATTCCTATTGCTATATCGTTATGTGAACGATCGATAAGTTCATAATTTCATTCATTCCTATCATTATATGAATGATTGATAGGTTCATAATTTCATTCATTCCTATCGTTATGTGAACGATCAATAGGTTCATAATTTCATTCATTCCTATTGCTATATTGTTATGTGAAAAATCGATAGGTTCATAATTTCATTCATTTTTTCAATATCGGTTTATGATCGATAGGTTCATAATTTCATTCATTCATTTTTCAATATCATTTTATGAATGGTACATTCATAATTTACCTGCTTTTCAATATCGTTTTATGAACGATACATTCAAATTTACATTCTTTTCAAAATCATTATTTGAATGATACATTCAAATTTACCTGCTTTTCACAATGGTTATTTGAATGATACATTCAAATTTACATGCTTTTGAATGTCATTATTCATAATTCATAATTTCATGCATTTCAATATCGTTATTTGAATGATACAGTCAAATTTACATGCTTTCCTATATTGTTGTATGAACGATACATTAAAGACTTTCTCTATATTGGGGTGTAGATCACTTTTATTTTTTTGATCGGTGATAGGAATTCACATTTGTTTGAAATTCCATTTGTTAAATTCATGTTTGAGTTTTTTCTCATTGAGTTAATTGTTGTTGATAGTTCCATGTTAGGAACTTTATAATTTTCCTTATCTTTTTGTTTATAATGGTGTCAGATTTGTTAATATTTAAATTGCATTTATAAATAAACATCTTGTAAACGCAGTTGCTTTTGGTGTCTTCCCTAATCCAGTCCCAACCTGGCTTCATCCTGTGACAGTATGATAGTACTTGGTATGATAGTACATGGTATGATAGTACTTGTACATATTGGTATTATGGTACTTGGTATGATAGTACATGGTATGATAGTACTTGTACATATTGGTATGATAGTACTTGGTATGATAGTACATGGTATGATAGTACTTATACATATTGGTACGATAGTACTTGTTATAATAGTACATGGTATGATAGTACTTGTACATATTGGTATGATAGTACTTGGCATGGTAGTACATGGTATGATAGCACTTGTACATATTGGTATGATGGTATTTGGTATGATAGTACTTGGTATATTAGTACTTGGTATGATAGTACTTGGTATATTAGTACTTGGCATGATAGTACTTGGTATGATAGTAATTGTACATATTGGTATGATAGAGCTTGGTATGATAGTAATTGTACATACTGGTATGATAGCACTTGGTAACTCCAAGAACAATCATTTAACAAGAATTTTATAACTGAATGCACCTAAACTGAATAGTCTTGGATACATCTGACAGGTTCCGAAAAGGGTTAATGTCTTAATAATGTCTAGATTCAGTCAGGGGTTGTGTGCACCCTCCATGTAGAGGACAATGGTTCATAAAACTTCCCTCCATGGGAATCCACCCAAATATCTGTTTTGAGAGCAAAATGTGAGTTGTTCACAAAGTAACCCATTAATTATTTTTAAAATGAAATCATCTCCAAACGTATATTAAATCCTTATCTAGAGCTCTGCTTGCAACATTCATGTGACTATATGAAGTTAATTGTCAACAGTCATGTGACTATATGAAGTTAATTGTCAACATTCATGTGACTATATGAAGTTAATTGTCAAAATTCATATGACTATATGAAGTTAATTGTCAACATTCATGTGACTAATTGAAGTTAATTGTCAACATTCATGTGACTATATGAAGTTAATTGTCAACTGTCATGTGACTATATGAAGTTAATTGTCAACATTCATGTGACTATATCAAGTTAATTGTCAAAATTCATATGACTATATGAAGTTAATTGTCAACATTCATATGACTATATGAAGTTAATTGTCAGCAGTCATGTGACTATATGAAGTTAATTGTCAAAATTCATATGACTATATGAAGTTAATTGTCAACATGCATGTGACTATATGAAGTTAATTGTCAACATTCGTATGACTATATGAAGTTAATTGTCAACATTCATGTGACTATATGAAGTTAATTGTCAACATTCGTATGACTATATGAAGTTAATTGTCAACATTCATGTGACTATATGAAGTTAATTGTCAACATTCATGTGACTATATGAAGTTAATTGTCAACATTCATGTGACTATATGAAGTTAATTGTCAACATTCATATGACTATATGAAGTTAATTGTCAACATTCGTATGACTATATGAAGTTAATTGTCAACATTCATGTGACTATATGAAGTTAATTGTCAACCTTCATGTGACTATATGAAGTTAATTGTCAACATTCATGTGACTAATTGAAGTTAATTGTCAACATTCATGTGACTATATGAAGTTAATTGTCAACTGTCATGTGACTATATGAAGTTATTTGTCAACATTCATGTGACTATATCAAGTTAATTGTCAAAATTCATATGACTATATGAAGTTAATTGTCAACATTCATGTGACTATATGAAGTTAATTGTCAGCAGTCATGTGACTATATGAAGTTAATTGTCAAAATTCATATGACTATATGAAGTTAACTGTCAACATGCATGTGACTATATGAAGTTAATTGTCAACATTCATGTGACTATATGAAGTTAATTGTCAACATTCATATGACTATATGAAGTTAATTGTCAACATTCATATGACTATATGAAGTTAATTGTCAACATTCATGTGACTATATGAAGTTAATTGTCAACATTCATGTGACTATATGAAGTTAATTGTCAACATTCATATGACTATATGAAGTTAATTGTCAACATTCGTATGACTATATGAAGTTAATTGTCAACATTCATGTGACTATATGAAGTTAATTGTCAACCTTCATGTGACTATATAAAGTTAATTGTCAACAGTCATGTGACTATATGAAGTTAATTGTCAACATTCATATGACTATATGAAGTTAATTGTCAACATTCATATGACTATATGAAGTTAATTGTCAACAGTCATGTGACTATATGAAGTTAATTGTCAACATTCATGTGACTATATGAAGTTAATTGTCAACATTCATATGACTATATGAAGTTAATTGTCAACATTCATGTGACTATATGAAGTTAATTGTCAACATTCATGTGACTATATGAAGTTAATTGTAAAAGTTCATATGACTATATGAAGTTAATTGTCAACAGTCATGTGACTGTATGAAGTTAATTGTCAAGTGCCATCAATCTATTTGTAAAGGAGTTGATCAGACAAATTCCATAAAAGGCACATCCAGGTCTACAAGACAATGATCCTTACTAAATTCAATCAGAATATGTGGAATGGATCTTGAACTGTGTTGGTTACAAGCAATGTATCACGAAAAGGTATCAAGTTAATTATCAAAGGCCATAGCTGTATCCAAAATGAAATTGACAAGAAAAAAAATGATCAAGTCTATCCAAAATGGAGCCAATATGGCAGACTCATATAATAAACATCTGTGTTAATGAGACAATGTTCTAAATTGAATCAGATATACTGAATGGTTGTTGAGCTATGCCAGTTACTATCAATATCCCATGTGAAGATGTGAAGTTAACTTTCAAAGTCTATAACTCTATCTGAAATGGAGCTGACAAGGCAAACCCATAAAGTACATACTGAGGGCTATGAGACATGTATACACCAAACTGCATCAAAATATGTTGAATGGTTCCTGAGTTATACTGGCAACAAGGCTTTATTGTAGTATAGATATAATATTGACTGAAAAAATGAAACAACCCCATTAATTCTGGACCCATAAAGATCAGTTTTAAATATACACATCTACATGTAATAAACTATCCATGCTGGATGTTTGAGGGACAACATTTTTATTTAGGACCAACTAGATTGTGGAATAAATGTTGTGTTTAAAGTTTTTGTGACTACGGTCTCAGTAGTTTAGAAGGAGAAATACAAAATTTGTGCTAATGAATGGATGATGGACAGAAAATGTACCAGTAGAACTAAAAGTAGCATTCATTTGAAAAAGGTTAAATAATCCAATATTTCACCAGCAATCAATCAATATTAAATGTAATCTCTTGAACAATGTGTGAATGGTCACTCTTGATATTTCTGATCAGCATGACCATCTGCCACACGTAGGAATCTGGAATTAAAGTTCAGCTTAAAACAATGTGTTTCTCATTTCATGCTAAAAAATAGTAATTTGGTAAGAATATAAAAATGAGAAAAATCCTTCCATTTACTCAAAGTGAACCACAACTTCATGAAAAATTATTTTAAAAAAGGAATGACCATGTCAGTATTATTCAGCAACATGATGTTATATAATAAACAGACATGTACTTAATATATATTTCAAAAATTTGATATCAATAAATAGTGAAAAAAATTGTGTTTGTATGATATACACTGCCATAAAGTTAAGTTCTGATTAGCAAACAATGCGTGTTGGTAGCCATTACTGACTCAGCTTTCTTGTCATTATTATATACTCATATTTAAGTGTATCAAGGAAAGCAACGTATAACATGTCAAGGAAAGAAAAGTATAACATGTCAAGGAAAGTAAAGTATAATGTGTCAAGGAAAGTAAAGTATAACATGTCAAGGAAAGAAAAGTATAATGTGTCAAGGAAAGTAAAGTATAATGTGTCAAGGAAAGTAAAGTATAACATGTCAAGGAAAGTAAAGTATATCATGTCAAGGAAAGTAAAGTATAACATGTCAAGGAAAGTAAAGTATAACATGTCACGGAAAGTAAAGTATAATGTGTCAAGGAAAGTAAAGTATAACATGTCAAGGAAAGTAAAGTATATCATGTCAAGGAAAGTAAAGTATAACATGTCAAGGAAAGTAAAGTATAATGTGTCAAGGAAAGTAAAGTATAAGATATCAAGGAAAGAAAAGTATAATGTGTCAAGGAAAGTAAAGTATAATGTGTCAAGGAAAGTAAAGTATAACATATCAAGGAAAGTAAAGTATAACATGTCAAGGAAAGTAAAGTATATCATGTCAAGGAAAGTAAAGTATAATGTGTCAAGGAAAGTAGAGTATAACATGTCAAGGAAAGTAAAGTATATCATGTCAAGGAAAGTAAAGTATATCATGTCAAGGAAAGTAAAGTATAACATGTCACGGAAAGTAAAGTATAATGTGTCAAGGAAAGTAAAGTATAACATGTCAAGGAAAGGAAAGTATATCATGTCAAGGAAAGGAAAGTATAACATGTCAATGAAAGTAAAGTATAATGTGTAAGGGAAAGTAAAGTATAACATGTCAAGGAAAGGAAAGTATAACATGTCAAGGAAAGGAAAGTATAACATGTCAAGGAAAGGAAAGTATATCATGTCAAAGAAAGGAAAGTATAACATGTCAATGAAAGTAAAGTATAATGTGTAAGGGAAAGTAAAGTATAACATACCAAGGAAAGTAAAGTATGGCATGTCAAGGAAAGGAAAGTATAACATGTCAAGGAAAGGAAAGTATAACATGTTAATGAAAGTAAAGTATAACATGTCAAGGAAAGTAAAGTATAATGTGTAAAGGAAAGTAAAGTATAACATGTCAATGAAAGTAAAGTATAATGTGTAAGGGAATGTAAAGTATAACATGTCAAGGAAAGTAAAGAATAATGTGTCAAGAAAAGCAAAGTATAACATGTCAAGGAAAGTAAAGTATAATGTGTCAAGGGAAAGTAAAGTATAATGTGTAAAGGAAAGTAAAGTATAACATGTCAAGGAAAGTAAAGTATAACATGTCAAGGAAAGTAAAGTATAACATGTCATGGAAAGTAAAGTATAATGTGTCAAGGAAAGTAAAGTATAACATGTCAAGGAAAGTAAAGTATAACATGTCAAGGAAAGGAAAGTATATCATGTCAAGGAAAGGAAAGTATAACATGTCAATGAAAGTAAAGTATAACTTGTCAAGGAAAGTAAAGTATAATGTGTAAAGGAAAGTAAAGTATAACATGTCAAGGAAAGTAAAGTATAATGTGTAAGGGAACATAAAGTATAACATGTCAAGGAAAGTAAAGAATAATGTGTCAAGAAAAGCAAAGTATAACATGTCAAGGAAAGTAAGGTATAATGTGTAAGGGAAAGTAAAGTATAACTTGTCAAGGAAAGTAAAGTATAACATGCCAATGAAAGTAAAATATAGTGTGTCAAGAAAGTAAAGCATAATGTGTCAAAGAAAGAAAAGTATAACATGTCAAGGAAAGTAAAGTATAATGTGTCAAGGAAAGCAAAGTATAACATGTCCAGGAAAGCAAAGTATAATGTGTCAAGGAAAGTAAAGTATAACATGTCCAGGAAAGCAAAGTATAACATGTCAAGGAAAGTAAAGTATAACATGTCAAGGAAAGTATAACATGTCAAGGAAAGGAAAGTATAACATGTCAAGGAAAGTAAAGTATAACATGTCCAGGAAAGCAAAGTATAACATGTCAAGGAAAGTAAAGTATAACATGTCAAGGAAAGTATAACATGTCAAGGAAAGGAAAGTATAACATGTCAAGGAAAGTAAAGTATAACATGTCAAGTAAAGTATAACATGTCAAGGAAAGCAAAGTATAATGTGTCAAAGAAAGTAAAATATAACATGTCAAGGAAAGTAGAGTATAATTTGTCAAGGAAAGTAAAGTATAATGTGTCAAAGAAAGCAAAGTATAATGTGTAAAGGAAAGTAAAGTATAACAAGTCAAGGAAAACAAAGTATAACATGCCAAGGAAAGTACAATATAATGTGTCAAAGAAATCAAAGTATAATGTGTAAAGGAAAGTAAAGTATAACATGTCAAAGAAAGCAAAGTATAATGTGTCAAAGAAAGCAAAGTATAATGTGTAAAGGAAAGTAAAGTATAACATGTCAAAGAAAGCAAAGTATAATGTGTCAAAGAAAGCAAAGTATAATGTGTAAAGGAAAGTAAAGTATAACATGTCAAGGAAAGTAAAGTATAATGTGTCAAGGAAAGTAAAATATAACATGTCAAGGAAAGTAGAGTATAATTTGTCAAGGAAAGTAAAGTATAATGTGTCAAAGAAAGCAAAGTATAATGTGTAAAGGAAAGTAAAGTATAACAAGTCAAGGAAAACAAAGTATAACATGCCAAGGAAAGTACAATATAATGTGTCAAAGAAATCAAAGTATAATGTGTAAAGGAAAGTAAAGTATAACATGTCAAAGAAAGCAAAGTATAATGTGTAAAGGAAAGTAAAGTATAACAAGTCAAGGAAAGTAAAGTATAACATGTCAAGGAAAGCAAAGTATAATATGTCAAGGAAAGTAAAGTATAATATGTCAAGGAAAGTAAAGTATATTGTGTCAAAGAAAGCGAAGTATAACATGTCAAGGAAAGCAAAGTATAATATGTCAAGGAAAGTAAAGTATAATATGTCAAGGAAAGTAAAGTATATTGTGTCAAAGAAAGCGAAGTATAACATGTCAAAGAAAGCATAGTATAATGTGTAAAGAAAAGAAAAGTATGACAGGTCAAGGAAGTAAAGTATATCACTTCAAAGCAAGCAAAGTATATTGCGTCAAGGAAGGTAAAGCATATTGTAACGAAGAGAGCAAAGTATACTTTGCCAATGAAAAAAGGTATAATGTGCCAAGGAAAACAAAGTGTAATGTGTCAATTAAAGTATAAAAGTGTCAAGAAAAGTAAAGTATAACATGTAAAGTATAACAAGTCGAGGAAAGCAAAGTATAACATGTCAAATAAAGCAAAGTATAATGTGTAAAGGAAAGTAAAGTATAACATGTCAAATAAAGCAAAGTATAATGTGTAAAGGAAAGCAAAGTATAACATGTCAAATAAAGCAAAGTATAATGTGTCAAGGAAAACAAAGTATAACATGCCAAGGAAAGTAAAATATAATGTGTCAAAGAAAGTGAAGAATAATGTGTGGAGGAAAGTAAAATATAAAGTGTCAAGAAAAGTAAAGCATAATGTGAATAAGCTCTTTCAGCTACATACAAAATTTGGTTTGAATCCAACAATCCTTAGTAAAATTATTTCCAAAAGTGTCTTGGAAAGATGGGCAATCTGAGTTAAAAATGCCGATAAATGAAGACAATAAAGGTTGGAAATCAAATTTGCTGAGATCTTGCAAATATGAAGAAACATACTAAATTTGGTTAACATGCATTAATTCTCAGTGTTGTTACCATCCATAGGTCAACAGATATAAAGACTCATAGCAAGACCAAATGAATTTGCCCTAACTACTGCAGGCAAACACAGCACAACAGTCAAGTTATGTGTCTCTAAGAAAAGAATATATACTCCCTCTGCAATCCAAAATGTTAGTGTCAAAAATTTAAAATTGTTTATAAAAATTTAAACATTTGTTATCATAACATGAAAATATAATAACTCATCTGCATATACATACAACCAAGCCCACCAAATTTCATGTTGCTAACTCAAGTGCTTTTGCATATACATACAAAGAAGCCAACCAAATTTCATGTGGCTACCACAAATGGTTTTAGCTTCATTGTGCTAAAAAGGTTTTATTTCTTTAAAACATGTCCAACTCCAAAAGGTTAAATAAGAAGATATTTAAACTGCTTTAAATCCCCCCATCCCAAGTCATCAGTTGTGTCAAGACTTCTACTACAATACCCTATGATCCAGTACTGTCATATTTTATACTACTTATGCCAGTACTCTAAAGTTGTGTCAGGACTTCTGCTACAATACCCTATGATCCAGTACTGTCATATTTTATATTACTTATGCCAGTACTCTAAAGTTGTGTCAAGACTTCTACTACAATACCCTATGATCCAGTGCTGTCATATTTTATACTACTTATGCCAGTACTCTAAAGTTGAGTCAAGACTTCTGCTACAATACCCTATGATCCAGTACTGTCATATTTTATACTACTTATGCCAGTACTCTAAAGTTGTCAAGACTTCTACTACAATACCCTATGATCCAGTACTGTCATATTTTATACTACTTATGCCAGAACTCTGAAGTTGTGTCTGGACTTCTACTACAATACCCTATCATCCAGTACTGTCATGTTATATACTACTTATGCCAGTACTCTAAAGTTGTGTCAAGACTTCTACTACAATACCCTATGATCCAGTACTGTCATTTTTATACTACTTTTGCCAGTACCCTGTTGGAGAGTACTCTTAATGTATATACCACTTGTGCTACACTTTATTTCCATGGACCAATACTTTTACATTTTAAACTACTTATTCTGGTACTCTGTAGTGCAGTACTCTAACAGTATTTACTAACTATGCTACACTTGTTTTCAAGTTTTCTTGTTGCAATTACTCTAAAGTTGTGTCAAGACTTCTACTACAATACCCTATGATCCAGTGCTGTCATATTTTATACTACTTATGCCAGTACTCTAAAGTTGTGTCAAGACTTCTACTACAATACCCTATGATCCAGTGCTGTCATATTTTATACTACGTATGCCAGTACTCTAAAGTTGTGTCAAGACTTCTACTACAATACCCTATGATCCAGTACTGTTATATTTTATACTACTTATGCCAGTACTCTAAAGTTGTCAAGACTTCTACTACAATACCCTATGATCCAGTACTGTCATATTTTATATTACTTATGCCAGTACTCTAAAGTTGTGTCAAGACTTCTACTACAATACCCTATGATCCAGTGCTGTCATATTTTATACTACTTATGCCAGTACTCTAAAGTTGTGTCAAGACTTCTACTACAATTTCCTATGATCCAGTACTGTCATATTTTATACTACTTATGCCAGTACTCTAAAGTTGTGTCAAGACTTCTACTACACTACCCTATGATCCCGTACTGTCATATTTTATACTACTTATGCCAGTACTCTAAAGTTGTGTCAAGACTTCTACTACAATACCCTACGATCCAGTACTGTCATATTTTATACTACTTATGCCAGTACTCTAAACTTGTGTCAGGATTTCTACTACACTACCCTATGATCCAGTACTGTCATGTTATATACTACTTATGCCAGTACTCTAAAGTTGTGTCAAGACTTCTACTACAATACCCTATGATCCAGTACTGTCATTATATATAACACTTATGCCAGTACTCTAAAGTTGTGTCAAGACTTCTACTACAATGCCCTATGATCCAGTGCTGTCATATTTTGTACTACTTATGCCAGTACTTTAAAGTTGTGTCAAGACTTCTACTACAATACCCTATGATCCAGTACTGTCATTATATATAACACTTATGCCAGTACTCTAAAGTTGTGTCAAGACTTCTACTACACTACCCTATGATCCAGTGCTGTCATATTTTGTACTACTTATGCCAGTACTTTAAAGTTGTGTCAAGACTTCTACTACACTACCCTATGATCCCGTACTGTCATATTTTATACTACTTATGCCAGTACTCTAAAGTTGTGTCAAGACTTCTACTACAATACCCTACGATCCAGTACTGTCATATTTTATACTACTTATGCCAGTACTCTAAACTTGTGTCAGGATTTCTACTACACTACCCTATGATCCAGTACTGTCATGTTATATACTACTTATGCCAGTACTCTAAAGTTGTGTCAAGACTTCTACTACAATACCCTATGATCCAGTACTGTCATTATATATAACACTTATGCCAGTACTCTAAAGTTGTGTCAAGACTTCTACTACAATGCCCTATGATCCAGTACTGTCATATTATATACTACTTATGCCAGTACTCTAAAGTTGTGTCAAGACGTCTACTACAATACCTTATGATCCAGTACTGTCATATTATATACTACTTATGCCAGTACTCTAAAGTTGTGTCAAGACATCTACTACAATACCTTATGATCCAGTACTGTCATATTATATACTACTTATGCCAGTACTCTAAAGTTGTGTCAAGACTTCTACTACAATACCCTATGATCCAGTACTGTCATATTATATACTACTTATGCCAGTACTCTAAAGTTGTGTCAAGACTTCTACTACACTACCCTATGATCCAGTACTGTCATATTACATACTACTTATGCCAGTACTCTAAAGTTGTGTCAGGACTTCTACTACAATACCCTATGATCCAGTACTGTCATATTACATACTACTTATGCCAGTACTCTAAAGTTGTGTCAGGACTTCTACTACAATACCCTATGATCCAGTACTGTCATATTATATACTACTAATGCCAGTACTCTAAAGTTGTGTCAAGACGTCTACTACAATACCCTATGATCCAGTACTGTCATATTATATACTACTTATGCCAGTACTCTAAAGTTGTGTCAAGACTTCTACTAAACTACCCTATGATCCAGTACTGTCATATTATATACTACTTATGCCAGTACTCTAAAGTTGTGTCAAGACTTCTACTACACTACCCTATGATCCAGTACTGTCATATTATATACTACTTATGCCAGTACTCTAAAGTTGTGTCAAGACTTCTACTACACTACCCTATGATCCAGTACTGTCATATTATATACTACTCATGCCAGTACTCTGAAGTTGTGTCAAGACTTCTACTACAATACCCTATGATCCAGTACTGTCATATTATATACTACTTATGCCAGTACTCTAAAGTTATGTCAAGACTTCTACTAGAATACCCTATGATCCAGTACTGTCATATTATATACAACTTATGCTAGTACTCTAAAGTTGTGTCAAGACTTCTACTACAATACCCTATGATCCAGTACTGTCATATTATATACTACTTATGCCAGTACTCTAAAGTTGTGTCAAGACATCTACTACAATACCTTATGATCCAGTACTGTCATATTATATACTACTTATGCCAGTACTCTAAAGTTGTGTCAAGACTTCTACTACAATACCCTATGATCCAGTACTGTCATATTATATACTACTTATGCCAGTACTCTAAAGTTGTGTCAAGACTTCTACTACACTACCCTATGATCCAGTACTGTCATATTATATACTACTTATGCCAGTACTCTAAAGTTGTGTCAAGACTTCTACTACACTACCCTATGATCCAGTACTGTCATATTATATACTACTTATGCCAGTACTCTAAAGTTATGTCAAGACTTCTACTACAATACCCTATGATCCAGTACTGTCATATTATATACAACTTATGCTAGTACTCTAAAGTTGTGTCAAGACTTCTACTACAATACCCTATGATCCAGTACTGTCATATTATATACTACTAATGCCAGTACTCTAAAGTTGTGTCAAGACTTCTACTACAATACCCTATGATCCAGTACTGTCATATTTTATGCTACTTATGCCAGTACTCTAAAGTTGTGTCAAGACTTCTACTACAATACCCTATGATCCAGTACTGTCATTTTTATACTACTTATGCCAGTACTCTAAAGTTGTGTCTGGACTTCTACTACAATACCCTATGATCCAGTACTTTCATGTTATATACTACTTATGCCAGTACTCTAAAGTTGTGTCAAGACTTCTACTACAATACCCTATGATCCAGTACTGTCATATTACATACTACTTATGCCAGTACTCTAAAGTTGTGTCAGGACTTCTACTACAATACCCTATGATCCAGTACTGTCATATTACATACTACTTATGCCAGTACTCTAAAGTTGTGTCAAGACTTCTACTACAATACCCTATGATCCAGTACTGTCATATTATATACTACTTATGCCAGTACTCTAAAGTTGTGTCAAGACATCTACTACAATACCTTATGATCCAGTACTGTCATATTATATACTACTTATGCCAGTACTCTAAAGTTGTGTCAAGACTTCTACTACACTACCCTATGATCCAGTACTGTCATATTATATACTACTTATGCCAGTACTCTAAAGTTATGTCAAGACTTCTACTACAATACCCTATGATCCAGTACTGTCATATTATATACAACTTATGCTAGTACTCTAAAGTTGTGTCAAGACTTCTACTACAATACCCTATGATCCAGTACTGTCATATTATATACTACTTATGCCAGTACTCTAAAGTTGTGTCAAGACTTCTACTACAATACCCTATGATCCAGTACTGTCATATTTTATGCTACTTATGCCAGTACTCTAAAGTTGTGTCAAGACTTCTACTACAATACTCTATGATCCAGTACTGCCATTTTTATACTACTTATGCCAGTACTCTAAAGTTGTGTCTGGACTTCTACTACAATACCCTATGATCCAGTACTTTCATGTTATATACTACTTATGCCAGTACTCTGAAGTTGTGTCAAGACTTCTACTACAATACCCTATGATCCAGTACTGTCATTTTTATACTACTTATGCCAGTACTCTGAAGTTGTGTCAAGACTTCTACTACAATACCCTATGATCCAGTACTGTCATGTTATATACTACTTATGCCAGTACTCTAAAGTTGTGTCAAGACTTCTACTACAATACCCTATGATCCAGTACTGTCATTTTTATACTACTTATGCCAGTACCCTGTTGGAGAGTACTCTTAATGTATATACCACTTGTGCTACACTTTATTTCCATGGACCAATACTTTTACATTTTAAACTACTTATTCTGGTACTCTGTAGTGCAGTACTCTAACTGTATTTACTAATTATGCTACACTTGTTTTCAATGGCAACATAACAAATACTGGATGCAGACAATTCTAAGTATCAAAAAGCACCTTGAATGGTTCAAGAGATATGCTTCAGAATAGAAAATGTTTATGAGCAGACAGGCAGAAAGACAGATAGACATATGGACATTGCAATAGTCTAATATTTGAACAAAATATTTCAGAGATTAAAGGTTTGGAGTGTTACCCAGAAGTGAAAGTATGTGGAAATAAACAAAAACATTAAAAATACTGGAAATGAAGAATTAAGAAAGTATACAACACATAAAGAATATCAATCTGTTCACTCACATTCATGGAGATATCCTACAATGTGTTAGAATATTACTCCAGAAAGGAAATACAAGTCAAGGACAGATGAATGAATACTCAAATGGATGAAAACAATAAAAGGTACTGAATCATCTAAACCACTAGTCAAATGTGTGTACCAAATTTCATTGATATCTTAAATTGTTTGTAAAGTATTGCATCAAAATTTAAGTTTTCATAAAGCACTAATAAACAAACAGATTCAAATATGATAAATATTAGGACTGAAAAATTTTGAATTAAAAAGGAACATGAGCATCACTGGTCTAATAAGTGTACCATGTTCCTTGGATATATCTTAAACAGAAATTTAGTGTAAATGTAGAATGAACAGATAAAAATGCTAAAATTAAAGATTTTGGATAGCAAAAGGCACATTGAGACCACTAGTCTAATATGTGTACCAACATTCAAAGATATATCTTAAATGGTTTTCAAGTATTTCCCTGGGAAGACAATTGTGCAAATGTTGATACTGGCTCCATGGATTGCCTACCCACTTACTATGGTGAAGCACAAAAAAAAAAACACTTAAACAAAACAATTATAAATAACAAAAAACAAATTCAAAATACTCATCTATTACATGTACAATGTTTCATTGAGATACCATTGAATGGTTTGCAAAATCATGCTCAAGAAATGAAGGTATGTTTAATGGATGGATGGATGAACGGGAATAGGGACAAAAACTAAATGCATTGATTTTAAGAAATGTGAATAGCAAGAGGCATACATCAATAATTAAATACGATTACATCTAGATGACTAGTCCAATATGTTTACATCGAGATCACTAGTCCAATATGTTGACATCTAGATGACTAAACCAATATGTTTACATCTAGAACACTAGTCCAATATGTTTACATCTAGACCACTAGTCCAATATGTTTACATCTAGAACACTAGTCCAATATGTTTACATCTAGAACACTAGTCCAATATGTTTACATCTAGAACACTAGTCCAATATGTTTACATCTAGATGACTACCCCAATAAGTTTACATCTAGATGACCAGTCCAATATGTTTACAATCAGACCTCATGTCCAGTATGTTTACATCCAGACCACTAATTTAATATTTTTACATCTAGATTACTAGTACAATACATTTACATCTAGATCACTAGTCCAATTTGTTTACATCTAGATCACTAGTCTGATATTTTTACATCCAGACAACTTGTCCTATATGTTTACTTCCAGACTACTAGTCCAATATGTTTAGATCTGGATCACTAGTCCAATATGTTTACATCCAGACCACTAGTCCAATATGTTTAGATATAGATGACTAGTCCAATGTGTTTACATCTAGATCACTAGTCCAATAAGTTTAGATATAGATCACTAGTCCAATATGTTTACATCTAGATCACTAGTCCAGTATGTTTACATCCAGACTAGTCCAATAAGTTTACACCTATATCACTAGTCCAATATGTTTACACCTAGATCACTAGTCCAATATGTTTTCATCCAGACCACAAGTCCAATCTGTTTACATCTCGATGAATAGTCCAATATGTTTACATCTAGATCACTAGTCCAATATGTTTACATCCATACCACTAATATAATAAGTTTTCATCTAGAACACTAGTCCAATGTGTTTACATCTAAATCCCTAGTCCAATGTGTTTACTTCTAGATCACTAGTTCAATATGTTTACATCTAGATCACTAGTCCAATATGTTTACATCCATACCACTAATATAATAAGTTTTCATCTAGAACACTAGTCCAATATGTTTACATCTAGATCACTAGTCCAATATATTTACATCCAGACCACTAGTCCAATATGTTTATATATTAAGTTTTCATCAATGGACTAAAAAACAAATTGATTCAAATATGATAAATATTAAGTCTGAAAAATTTTGAATAAAAAACAAAGATGAGCATCACTGGTCTGATAAGTGTGCCAAATTCCTTAGAGATATCTTAAAAAGTTTTGAAGTTGAACCCCAAAAATGAAAAAAATGGTGTAAATGAAGGATGAACAAGCGGACAAAAACTTAAAAAATCATATTTTGATGAAATTAAAGATTTGTGTTAGCAAAAGGTATATTTGGACTACTAGTCTGGCATATGTATATATTCAAAGATATATCTAGAATGGATTTCAAGTTTTTCCCTGGAAGGACAAGTGTAGATGTTGGATGGATGGACTGCTCCCAAACCCAATGGTCAACAACAATTGTAAATATATAAGGACAAATGTGAAACACTCATCTATTACATGTATAAAGTTTCATTGAGATATCATGAAATGAAGACATGGATAATGGATGGATGGATGAATAGGAATATCGACACAAATTAAATGCATTGATTTTAAGAATTGTGAGTACAAGGAGGCACATCTACACCACTAATTATATATATTTGCAATATTTCATAGAAATACCATGAACAGTTTCAGTTATGCTCTGAAAACATAATTGTTTATGGAAAGACAGGTGGATTATGAACAGACAGACAGACAGACAGGCTTGAGGAACAAACATGTTTATTAAAAACAATAACCACTCAAGTCTTCTATGTATGCTTACAAAATATTACCACTAAATTTCAAATGGATGCCTCAGATCGTTTTTGCTTACCAACAATTTAGTCAAAATAAGTCTAAAATGTGTTAAATGTGCTAACAAAATTATATATTGTTGTAATAACCTTAAACAGACTGTAGGCATTAAACATGACAACCAAACTTCACAGGGCGTATTTTAGCTCCATCTTTTCTAATGAGCTTCTCAGGGCAGGACAAAAGATGCTGCCTGCAGTGGAGGAAGCTATAAAAACCTTAATATGATAAAAGTTGTGCTACATCAAGACAAATAGACCTAATTGGTATGATAATCATTAATATTATATTGGCAGTCATATTCAGTATTTGGTATTGATAAAAAATGTGCCCAAAAGTAATTATTATCATCACAGTCACTATCATCTACCTTGAATGCATCTGTCATTGTAGCAAAGTTTGTGATTGTCCACTGGATGCCACATATGTGTGAGAAATCATTCTCAAGAGTGATGTTCCATGCCCTGAGCTGATTGTCATGGCTCTCTTTACAATCTCTTGCCAAAGTGTTAAGCTTGAAGTCTACTGTTACAGTTATCTGAAAGTATGGATTGGTGTACTCTGAAATGAAAAAGGGACATAATACATGTACTACTTAGTGATAAATAAAGGGACATAATACAAGTACTAATAAGAGATGAATAAAGGGACATAACACAACAAGTACTACTATATATATATATTCATTGTGGTCATGGTTATATAGCATGTATACATTTTACTTTTGTTCTAGGGTGAAAATGAATGCTGTAATTACAACAAATGAATTCATTCTTATTTTTGTACACTGAGCATGAGATCATGGGTTTCCCACAGTGCTTTGTCTCCTAAATCTTAGCTCCATGCATTCCATGCCTCTACCTTTTTGTCATTATGATTATTTTTATGCTTTGGTGGAAGAAGAAGAAAAAAAAATCACCAATTATGCAAGTCTGTATAGCTCATGTAATTATTAACTCTCCCATCTCTACTTCAATGTATATGATAACACTAAAAAGTGCAAATATTTGCCAAAGTAATCCATATTTTTGGGTTGCAATTCATTACATTCAAAATAATGAAATTCATGAAATTGATGATGGCATCATTATTATCAAGCTGCCAATAAAATTTTTTTTATTTAAAGTCCAATTAAGAGTTATTGTGTGGAAAAAGAAGTGGGTGGGTGTGGCAATCAAAGGATATGATTCTGCTAAACTACAAATGCTGACAATCAATCTATCCAAGATTTTTTTTTTTTAAATCAAGCCCCATACCAAATTAGATTTAAATCCAATAATAATCAAGAAATTTATTGTGTAGATAACAACCTGGGTGGGTCTGACAGTCAGGTTATAACTCCCTTCAATGACAATGTACAATGTTGACAAGAACCCTCAAAGTCCCATCAATATGAAACCCCCATATCAAATTTGACTGCAATCAAATAATAACAAGCAAATTTAGTGACTTTGTCCCCACCTACTGTAATCAGGTAACCGAAACTACAAATACATATCTATCTTCCAACTCCATCCAAACATTTTGGAAAACATGTTCATGACAATTTTTTTGATAAACTATAACTTGATTCACCAAACACCAATCAGGGTTTAGAAAATAATGCTCCTGTAAGATAACCTTGGTCTCCATGTCAGATAGATGGATTAATGATTTAGATCAAATGGAAATAGTTTGATCCATGAAATATGATCTTAGGAAATCTTTTAATCTTCCTGATCAAGATATTCTCATCAATAAATTGAACATTTATCAATGTGACAATTCCATAATTTATTGTTTTACATCATGTCTAACAATGAGAAAACAGTGTGTCAAAATAAATGGGAGTTTTTCCAAAGAAGAAACAATTACATGTGGATAGTGGGTCCTCTTCTTTTTTTATATTTTCATAAATGATTTGCCTCTTAAAATGGGCAACTGTTTTGCATCTACTGACCTCAAAGCAAATGAAACCAACTCCATCAGGTTTCAAAGAGCTAAAATCAAACCTAGAGGTCTCCTATCAGATAGCCTTGCTTTGACTGGCTTCCTGGTGTAAGGAAACTGGGAAGCATTTATTTGATAGAAGAAAAAAACAGATCAGGTTAGGACTGATCAGAAGATTTTCAAAATCTGAGTTTTGACCACATGAAGGGAGGATTTTCATTGACCCAATTTTTAGCACGCAAATGGACACAAATTACGATTACTGAACAAATTTACATGTTTTAAATATTAAAATATCCACATTATCTCATCAACTCAGTCCTTTCTTAGTACAGTAACTTCATGCCATTAATAATCTTCTTATAGGTTTTACGCTGAATTGGCTCATTAGTAACCCACCGATAATCAGTAAAATCCACCTCAACAAGCAATGAAGCCAGCCAGCCAACAGGATCAAAAGGTGAAATTAGAAACTACATGGTCTTGCCATTCTAATGCCAGTCCATTCATGTGATCATAGACAGTATTACTGTGAATATACTAAACAAGAATCAGAATAAGAAAAAATTTTTAAAAAATTAAATTTTTCACTAATAATTTTGTGGGGGTGAGATTTTAGTGAGTGACATGAGGTATGGAAGATAGCCCTAAAATTGGGAGAAAAATCATCCTGTGCATGATATTCACGTATACTTGCATGAAAGAAATATCGACAAGATTAAAATATTAATAGTTACTACCCTAAATAAGAAAATGAAATTGAAAATGACAATCTGAATCTTAAATTGATTTGAATTTGTCTATAAATGGTTTTTAATGACAAAATCCTTCGGTGACGGCTGACAATAATTTGCAATGGAATGAACTCATATTGTATGTCATGAAATTGACTCATATATGTTGTTATGAAGCAAGATTTGGCCATATCTAATTAACTAAACATATTACAGAGCTACTGACAACCATACCTTGATTACTGTCATGTTTTCTGAGGAAGAATATTTGCAAGTTATTCTGCTTGCAAAAAGAGCTGGCAGAATCATCTGCTGAAAACATCCCAACTGCCATCAAGCATATTAAAATGTTAACAGTAAGTTAACAAATATTTTTGAAAAAGTCTAGGATTATGCACAAAGTTTCAAACATTATGGCCCCATTATCTCCATGAACTATTTTGTGCTAGAAAACGAGGCAAAAATCCCAATTTAAAATCAATTTCAGCTGAAAACCCTTCCATCCCAAAACCAAAAAAAAGAACTCTTTAAATAAGTTTTCAATATTCCAGGCTACTAGTTTGCAACTGAATCCCCAAGAAAATTAGAGAAAATGCAATTATAAATGATATAATTAAGTGGATGAAAGCTTTTCCTGTTTGATTTGACAGATATATCAAAGTGTCAATTGTTCAAACTCCACTTTGTTACCTCGTTATTTTGCACTGTATATACCTGGTTGGTGAATGCTGATACAACTGTCTGTATATTATGTCCACATTACTTATCTTATAATTGGTTTCATATTAACTTCTATATTACTTTTGTTTGTGCCTTTCATTTTTGCATTTGCAGCTATGTGCTATGTAAATATGCAAATAACTGAGGATCACAAGGAGGATTAGTTCCATGCAACTATGTCTCCCTCTGTCAATTATTATTATTATTATTAGCAAAATTATATACTGATGAAAGCTGGCTGTGACCGTTGTGACAGACTGAGTTACTACACAAAAATGTCTCTATCTCATGGGGAATGAGAATTAAAGTGCAGAAAAAAAGAGAAGAAACTGGTCAATGACCTTGACCTTGAATTTTAAACCTTGATTGTGATTCATTATATGCTACAAACAGAGAAACCTTAAGTACACCATTGTTCATTCCTGAATCTCAAAGTGTTTTTAAGATATAAAGAAGAAACAAAGCCACCATGAAATATATATACCTTTGATATTGACTCAGGTGTGGAATACAACACGTTTTCTATTGATCTTTCATTATAGTATTTCTTAATCTCACATTGGTCTTAAGTCAGAGACAATCTATTAATCTCATATTGTTCTCAAGTTATACTGTATCTCTTAATCTTATATTGCTCTTACATTAGAGTGTATCTCTTAATACCATATTGCTCTTACATTAGAGTGTATCTCTTAATACCATATTGCTCTTACGTTACAGACTGGAGGAGGAAATTTTGATGGAAAATGATAATAATAACCCATAACTTTGACCCCGAAGAAATGGATTCCAAAACAAACATAATGACCTTAAAAAGATCTTTTCAGTAAGGCAAACAATATTTTGTTTGCATGTTAGACCAATGTTCAGTAGAGTGAAATGAAATATCATGAGATGCTTTTTCATTAATTGTCAATATGCTAAATCATATTACTTAATTATTATGTTTTATCATTTGAATTACTCAAAACAGTATTACAGTAATCTAGTGTTTTATGTAACCATTATAAAATAGTTTCTTTTCTGGAATAATGTCTTACTTTCTTACTGACATATTTAATATATTCAGTCCATGACTGGTAGTACATTTGTGGAGGAGGATCCAAAGAAAATGACAGGAAGAACCACTGACCCACAGAAAGCTATTGGCATGCTTTCTCATACAAGTTGGCTGAGCCAAAACTTAAACCAACACTGAATGTGGTGAAATGTCAGTGATCTACAAAGGTGACAACCTGAGACCACTTGGCTGCCATAGGCCTTGCATAGAAATTGAGAATTTGGGGGAAGCAGGACAAACACTTGTAAGAAGCATACAATCCCATAACTACAGTTTTCATTCTCACTATAATATGTGCCAGTAAAGGACATATTATACCCTCAAAACCACAGCAAAACAGAGATATTTTATTGTTGTATTCACAAAGAAGAAATTTTTAGAATTCTTCTCATTTTTGTTATCTTGTATTTCAGTACTGGGGTATTAACATCTGACATCTTGTATCTCAGTAGTGGAATATTATATGGATTGATATGGGTAAACATCTGGCAGCTTGTATCTCAGTATTTGGACATTAAACATGGACTGCATTGAGTAAACACCTGGCAGCTTGTATCTCAGTACTGGGATATTACATGGATTGCTATGGGTAAACATCTGGCAGAGATCATGAAGGATTGCTCTAGTTCATAGTTTGGAAGTCTTTTCAAACTGCAACATGTAGCATAACAAGTTATTTGGTATAAAAATGGCATACCTAATACATTCCAATGACTGTGTATTGCTGACATCACAAAATCTCAGACATCAATTCAACCTGATTACACAGTAATACATTTTTACGAACAAGTCATGAACCTGGGTTTTACTTGTAATTACAATTACAATGTAGTAATTAGTGGACTGGCTTACTGATACAAGTCTGGAGTGGCAAAACTGGAGACCACAGTCCACCCAGGGAACACACTGCAACTTGTGTCACTCGGCCATCTTGGTACCCATACCCATCGGCACACATATGGGTGACATTCACACCACCAGGAGACAGTACCGAAACTGTCTTATTGCCATGGGGATCATCAGGGATTATCTCATGGAAACAAGCTGACACTGAAAAATAAAATATTTCAATTAATTTACACTGATTAATATGCTAATTGTTTTTTACCCTCTCTCAATGCACAAGAAGGCAAAAGTTCTAGTAATACTGTAATCAATTTTACAAATTATTAATTTTTGCATATGTTATACTATAAAGAAATGTTAATGGCAAAAGTAATCAGTATTAATGGCAAACAGTAATGAAAGTTAATGGCAAACAGTAATTGATGTTGATGGCAAACAGTAATCAATGTTAATGGCAAACAGTAATCAAAGTTAACAGTAAACAGTAATCAATGTTAATGGCAAACAGTAATCAAAGTTAACAGCAAACAGTAATCAATGTTGATGGCAAACAGTAATAGATGTTGATGGCAAACAGTAACTGCTATATATTTAATAAATTTATCATGAAACTATTAAGGACAACTTGTTTCTCTGATATGGCCTCAAAACTATCACAGGTTTGAAATTTCATTACACATATATCTTATTTTCTGAGTCAAACTCATGTTGTTCACGAATAACCCAACCCAACTCTAGTTCCTATCTGAACCAATGGAAAGTATAATTAGGTAATGGCATGGCATTGTATATTCCCACACTTCCAAGCCATGCCACTTTAGGCATGGAGGGAATAGGCTGAACTGGAGGTCAATGTTCCAACATTTCATATATTTATTTATATCTCCATTTCAATACACAGTAAAAACCCTCAATACCAAGAATCTTTGGTATCCTAAATAATGTTTGGTTTCGAGAAGATTTCTGTTTAATGAGGCTTTTGCAGATGCAAAAAATGGTATTATGTGACAAAAGAGAGAAAAAGAGAGAATACAATTATGAGAATTAGTGTCTGCATGTGCACGAGTGCCCAAAATTAAGAAAACTATTAATTTTTGTTTTTAAATACATGTATTTAATGAAGAATTAGCTGAACACTATATGTTACTGTAAAAAAAATCACATCCTGTCACAAAAAAACATTTGTTCCACATTGAAATAGTCCTCATTACATGAAACACCAATGAATAAGATACTTTTATAACTTTACTATAAGTATGTTTATAAATAGTTCAGAAATTGTGAAAGCTTTTAAAGTAGAGTCCCTGGCCATGGGATAGACACTCAACTAGCTTGCAAGAAATTCCAGAAATCCAAAGTAAAACTAATTCTTTCTTTAAACTCTGAGTTTTGAAACCATCTCTAATATTTTTGAGCAACAACATGGCTTTAAAATTGGCCACTGCATTGACCATATTGGAAAAAATCAACTCAATTCTCAAGAGGAGATCATTCAAAGTCACTGCATTGACCATATTGGATATAATCAACTTAATTCTCAAGGGGAGATCATTCAAAGTCACTGCATTGACCATATTGGATAAAAGCAACTCAGTTCTCAAGGGGACATCATTTAAAGTCACTGCATTAACCATATTGGATAAAATCAACTCAATTCTCAAGGGGAGATCATTCAAAGAATATACAAGTTTATCTTGATCATCGCCATGTGACTGAGACTGGGGATCACAATCAGAAGTGGAGCTACCCCTCAGCGCTGGACTTTTGCTATGAAAACTGGCATGCAAAGAAAAGAAACCTACTAATAACTGAACCTAATACAGACTGGTTCTATGCCATGGCCATGAAGCTCACTCTTTTGTCTCATGGATGCTAAGGGAAACAATAAAACAATCTTGAGGGTCAGGTTCTCAAAAGAAGCTTCACACAAGGGTTCAAACAGCATTTTAGTTAGAGACCACAAGACAAAAGATATTCCATCTAGGCATTAGAATGTGAGACACTGGTCTTTGCAGCTCAAAATATCTGATCAATTCTTCTATGTGAGAGTCTAAACCAATGACCAGGTCCTCTGAAAATTTGAAAATCTTGATAGTAGAATGTAGCAATGTTTCTCTGCAAAAAGAAGAGAAGAAATACTGCCACTGTGCTCACAGAAGGACAGTTAGGCTTAATGCACTTCATAAAGCACCACTGACAAAAATATTCCCCCTTTGGCATCATAGATCTTTAGACATAGATCATCGACTTGTCAAATTTGTTTTTAAAAAACCTGTCAAGGCAGAGATATCCCTTGAGATGAGCCAAATGTGAAGGTGGAGAATCTGCACACTGTTGTGTAGGAGACAGTTCCTGTGTTGTGAGGGAAGGTTCCATATAGACAGGATGTCCTCATCGTGCTCCCACAGCAGGGAGGCAGGACTTTGTAACCCAGAGTCTCTCTGTGTGAGATATGTGTCTCTTTGGTGTGCTGGGGGTAACATAAGCCTTATTCTGAGACTTCTTCCACAGGGTGAGAGGACAGTTCCTAATAGCAGACTCAGCTGGAGGATAAGGATGCTTCTTATTCCTGGGACACTTCAGTGAAGAGGGCTTTATCGATCTCTTTACTCTCTGCCTCCATATTGTAAGGAGGGAATGTCAGGCCTGGAATGGAAATATCTACCCTACCTCGAAACCAGGGCACTAAAGTCAATGGCAATATGAAAGAGAAATATAAGTCATTTCTCTGAAAAGGATGACCCCACATCCTGTAGGGATTCAAAGGGATATGGGCAGGAAGGGTGATGCCTTCCTGATCATATTCCCTTGCCAGGCATCTGTATGCTGATACCAAATCCCTATGTGGGTTTGCTGTAGATTGGCAAGATTGGGAGTCTTGATCCAATCCTGTTGCTGTATCAAAGATTGCTGATGAGTAAACACTGAACAGTTATTGGTGTCTGATATCTGGTGACTAAATCTACAGAAGAATCCCTCCTCAAAAATAATCAAGCACACTCATAGCTTTCCCTTACCTTGCAGGCTCGATCAACAAGTCATCACAGGGTTCATTTTAATGATATGTTTAGCACACTGTTATGTAAATTGAATTTGTATTATGTCCTTGAACTTTATTTGTAACTGAGGATAAGAGTTTGGGCCTATCTGACTAATGTCAATTTTTAAAAATGTCATCACTTGGACTTGAATTCATGACCTTAGGTTTTCCTTTGCAAATTATACTGTCTACCTGATTTTTTCATGATGTTCACTTCAATTCATATTCAAGGCCTGAGGCCTGACCTTGATTACCAGTTTGGTATTTTCTGGAAGCAAACTAGTTAACAAATTTTATGGGAAAGATACCCACATCATGGGCATTTTATTCTGTCATAGGTCTGGTGACAGCCTCCACCTAAGGGATGGGTGGGCAATTATTTATTTAAATTTTAATTCCAGTCTTCTTTCATCTAAGTTCCTCTTAAATTTTCACTTTGTAACTTTAAGAATTAAATTATTTTTGAACTGTACAAATCATGCTGGTTTCATTTATTTCTGTTTATTAGTTTACGGCTGTAGATTGATAAGAACACTATAACATACAGAGGAAATGGGAGCTAAATCCCTTTCCTAGGGAAATAGCAAGACCCAAACCCAAAACTAACTGATCACATCTACAGCCAATGATGGAGATCATGTCTGGTGCATTTCAACCAAATTGCCTTTACAGCCAATGATGGAGAGATGGACAAAGGATGTAGGACCATACCAAAAAGTCACTTATCCTTATAGCCTAGTGTAGGACCAAGCCAAAAGGTCACTTATCCTTATAGCTTAGTGTAAGACCATACCAAAAGGTCACTTATCCTTATAGCCTAGTGTAGGACCATACCAAAAGGTCACTTAACCTTATAGCCTAGTGTAGGACCATACCAAAAGGTCACTTATCCTTATAGCCTAGTGTAGGACCATACCAAAAGGTCACTTATCCTTATAGCTTAGTGTAGGACCATACCAAAAGGTCACTTATCCTTATAGCCTAGTGTAGGACCAAGCCAAAAGGTCACTTATCCTTATAGCCTAGTGTAGGACCATACCAAAAGGTCACTTATCCTTATAGCCTAGTGTAGGACCATACCAAAAGGTCACTTAACCTTATAGCCTAGTGTAGGACCATACCAAAAGGTCACTTATCCTTATAGCCTAGTGTAGGACCATACCAAAAGGTCACTTAACCTTATAGCCTAGTGTAGGACCATACCAAAAGGTCACTTATCCTTATAGCCTAGTGTAGGACCATACCAAAAGATCACTTAACCTTATAGCCTAGTGTAGGACCATACCAAAAGGTCACTTAACCTTATAGCCTAGTGTAGGATCATACCAAAAGGTCACTTATCCTTATAGCCTAGTGTAGGACCATACCAAAAGGTCACTTAACCTTATAGCCTAGTGTAGGATCATACCAAAAGGTCACTTACCCTTATAGCCTAGTGTAGGACCATACCAAAAGGTCACTTAACCTTCTAGCCTAGTGTAGGACCATACCAAAAGGTCACTTAACCTTATAGCCTAGTGTAGGATCATACCAAAAGGTCACTTATCCTTATAGCCTAGTGTAGGACCATACCAAAAGGTCACTTAACCTTACAGCCTAGTGTAGGACCATACCAAAAGGTCACTTAACCTTATAGCCTAGTGTAGGACCATACCAAAAGGTCACTTAACCTTATAGCCTAGTGTAGGACCATACCAAAAGGTCACCTAACCTTATAGCCTAGTGTAGGATCATACCAAAAGGTCACTTATCCTTATAGCCTAGTGTAGGACCATACCAAAAGGTCACTTAACCTTTTAGCCTATTGTAGGACCATACCAAAACGTCACTTATCCTTATAGCCTAGTGTAGGACCATACCAAAAGGTCACTTATCCTAGTGAGATACTAATGTAACTAGTTACCGGTAGTTGTATATGTATGTAAACCAATGAAATATGTATAAAAAGGATTCAGGCCACTGAGTGGATCGACAACACCATAACATAATGTACCAAACTTAAGATAAATGAATGAATGGCATGAGTAAACTTATGAATTTTGTAACCTTTTCAAGGTCAAAACCATGGTTTTTAATGTGACATAATGCATGACATGACATAGCCTTTACGCCAGTTTTAAAATCCACTTGTCCTTTGAGAAAGCACCAGGAAAAATTACTTGTCTCTTAACACCACTTGCATATGTCCAGTCAACAAGCTAAAAACTTGAATTCTGTCCCTAATTTGGGGGCTTCTATGAATGAACACACACACACACACACACACACACACAGAAACTAATGAAATACTTACAATTTGTAGAAACTAGGAATGTACAGGTCTTCTCTGTTAAAAATGTATTTTCAGCTACAACTGTGACCTCCATCATGTTGTTCAACAAGTAAGTCATATAATTAATAGTAACTGTCGAAGGAGTAATATTTTTTATATTCCCAGCTGACACATTGACAAAGTCCAGAACATTGTATACAATGGAAGAAGCATTCATTACATCCAGTATCTTGTAATCTGGGCAGGTTAAGATTGGCTTCATGGATCTATCTGCAATGAAATGAGCAAAACATAATCAGAACATTTTGTTTTATTAAATATAACACTATCAATCAAAGTGGTAATAATCATTTAACCTCTGCAAGCCTTCAATCAAACTGATAATCTGACACAAAACCAAAACTCAAACCAAACTTTTGACAGAGCATGTACAGAAAATTTCCTTTTAAAATCCTGAACAAACTGAATGTTGCACTAAACCAGAATAGCCAAGATAAAATATTTATAAATTAACTTCACATCAGCATTGATTAAAAAGTTAAATATTTATCAGATGCAAAATTCATGTCCTGTGCGAGTCCAGTTTCTGTCAAGCATATGCCAACTCTGTGATAGTGTCATCTGAGCTTTGGTTCAGCAAGATGTTTTGACTGAAAGTAGACAATGTGTTGTTTTGTCATCAGGGTGACAGGAGTATGTTTTGAGTGAAAGTAGACAATGTGTTGTTTTGTCATCAGGGTGACAGGAGTATGTTTTGACTTAAACTAGACAATGTGTTGTTTTGTCATCAGGGTGACGGGAGTATGTTTTGACTTAAAGTAGACAATGTGTTGTCATCAGGGTGACAGGAATATGTTTTGACTGAAAGTAGACAATGTGTTGTTTTGTCATCAGGGTGACAGGCGTACGGTCTGACTTAAAGTAAACAATGTGTTGTTTTGTCACCAGGATGACAGGAGTATGTTCTGACTGAAAGTTGACAATTGGTTGTTTTGTCATCAGGGTGACAGGAGTATGTTTTGACCGAAAGTAGACAATGCGTTGTTTTGTCATCTGAATGACAAGAGTATGTTTCAACTGAAATAATACAGAATACAAGACATGTTCTCATGGTCACATTGGTCAAACATACTTATTAGAATTACTAATGTAAGAATAATGACCATACATGGTTGCCAGAACACATGGAAAAGACTTTAAAACCCTTGGACTCAAAAGTCTTCCTTCATAATGTCAGTGTGCATTCTTCTTATAAAGACTCATTACATCAAAGAAACAATTACAACAGCCATTTTACTGACCAAGTGGCATCCAACTGTGTGTAAGGAATGCAGAAAGGCTCATAACACCTAAAAAAACAATTACAACAGCCATTTTACTGACCAAATGGCATCCAATTGTGTGTAAGAAATGCAAAAAGGCTCATAACATCTAAGAAACAATTACAACAGCCATTTTACTGACAAAATGGCATCCAATTGTGTGTAAGGAATGCAGAAAGGCTTATAACATCTAAAAAAACAATTACAACAGCCAATTTACTGACCAAATGGCATCCAATTGTGTGTAAGGAATGCAGAAAGGCTTATAACATCTAAAAAAACAATTACAACAGCCATTTTACTGACCAAATGGCATCCAGTTGTGTGTAAGAATGCAAAAAGGCTCATAACATCTAAGAAACAATTACAACAGCCATTTTACTTATGAAATGGTATCCAACTGTGTGTAAGGAATGCAGAAAGGCTCATAACATCTAAGAAACAATTACAACAGCCATTTTACTTATGAAATGGCATCCAATTGTGTGTAAGGAATGCAGAAAGGCTTATAACATCTAAAAAAACAATTACAACAGCCATTTTACTGACCAAATGGCATCCAGTTGTGTGTAAGAATGCAAAAAGGCTCATAACATCTAAGAAACAATTACAACAGCCATTTTACTTATGAAATGGCATCCAACTGTGTGTAAGGAATGCAGAAAGGCTCATAACATCTAAGAAACAATTACAATAGCCATTTTACTGACCAAATGGCATCCACTTGTGTGTAAGGAATGCAGATAGGCTCATAACATCTAAGAAACAATTACAACAGCCACTTTAAAGACAAAATGGCATCCAACTGTGTGTAAGGAATGCAGGGCTATGCTTGTTATGAGTATCATCACATCTGAAGATATGATGTTGAATGTAAAGAGGAGCAAACAGGGGCCATAACCTCTGAAAATGATGTCATGGAATGGTTGAAGTCAAACACACTGAAAAATCTCATAAATGTGAATGACATGCCATCTCTGGATGAAATCTAACATATTATGGTGAAGGTATCTTGCAGAAACCAAAATCAGGAGGACAAACACTGTGAAATGGAGTTTTCTAAACTGAACATGAAACATTCTTAAAAAAGTTATCCATAATTCCATTAACTGCATTAAAATAAAACTTTACACCCATTAAAATTTGCTGACAATTTTATAAAAATAGCTGGATGCAAATTATCAATAGTGTAAGCACAGAAAAGATGCAGTTGAATGAAAACTAAATACAAATGTATGATCATCTACAGCATGATTGAATGAAAGAGACTATTTCTGTCACAACATAACTTTTTAATTGCAAACTCACTCCCTGTTTTCCATAAAAATGAAACTTGTTCTAAGCAGTTATAAAAACAGAGAGAACTCTTGAAAAGAATGAATACAGTAATAAAAATCTAGTATCTAATTCTACATTGCCTTAAAGTTAACAACTATATAAGGCAGAAAGTATTATTACTTATGAGCACCTCATTAGGCTTTTATCATTTAAAAATGAATCAAGTTAATGGACACTGTCATTTTGCTTGGAGTTTAGGCTTTTATCATTTAAAAATGAATCAAGTTAATGGACACTCATTTTGCTAGGAGTTTAGGCTTATATTATTTAAAAATGAATCAAGTTAATGGACACTCATTTTGCTAGGAGTTTAGGCTTTTATCATTTAAAAATGAATCAAGTTAATGGACACTGTCATTTTGCTAGGAGTTTAGGCTTTTATCATTTAAAAATGAATCAAGTTAATGGACACTGTTATTTTGCAAGGAGTTTAAGCTTTTATCATTTAAAAATGAATCAAGTTAATGGACACTGTCATTTTGCTAGGAGTTTAGGCTTTTATCATTTAAAAATGAATCAAGTTAATGGACACTGTCATTTTGCTAGGAGTTTCATACAAAATACAGTCTCAAGCCCAATGAAACTATTTGCAAACTACAATCAAAATTTGACATAGGTGTTACAATGTTGTTTTTAATCTGAAATTCATAACTTTCCACCAGATTTATCAATTTCAACAAGTCATATCAGTGACAACAACAAAACAATTTCATCATGGTCATTGAAGATATTTTAAGATTTAAAAAACAAAACCAACTACAAAACACAAAAACTTTGATGTATCTTGCATATCACAGCTAGAAGAAAGCAATGCATGTGTGTGTGTGTGTGCGTGTGTGTGTATATGTACGTGTGTGTATGTGTGTGGTGGGGGGGGGCTAAATTGGTAAACAGTGACATTAACATAGACAAATACATAATGCAGACAAACTTTTAAAATAAAGACTTTTCAGCATTTATTTAAAACAAATTTATTTAGCACCAAAGAATCAACTGTGAAGTGAAATGGTCATCATATTCTGCAAGACACTACACTGCCACCTATGAGTTGAAAACTGCTTTCACTTGGTGTATACTTGATAATGACAGATTCTGCCCACATTGTATGTTTGAGAAAAAAAATTGTACTTAATACTTGGGGATAAATTATGTTTATGGTTATTACTTTCTGTTTTATTTATGCTAAAATTTCCTCTTGAGCAAGTTGTGTCAAATGTAGTGATTCAAAGCAGCAGGAAACCACTTCCATGTATAAATTCTATAAAACTGATGACACTATTTGAATGGAAGGGGTGAGAAGCGTCTTTTGAGAACCCCAAATTCATTGAATTTAGTGGAAATTCACTCTTATCTCCCATAAATGTTTAGTATGTTAATGATTTACATTTCACTTATTAGTGAAATATAATTCATTTATAAAGTGAAATGCCTGATTCACTTTGTATATCATTTATAAAACCTGTGTAAATGTCAACAATTGCTGAATTATCCAGTAATTGGTTCTAAAATGCTTGTTCATGAACCATTCATAAAATGCAGCTGAACATTCCATGAATGGTTCATAAACATAAAACGACAAAATGTTCAAGAACTTAAGATCTAAAATATCAGTTCTTCAACATTTCTAAAGTCCCTAAGAATTTTTTTTTGCAGAAATGTAAAATATGCCATTTTGGATAAAATTGCTCAGTCTTATATCCACTAGAAATACTCATTATATGGTCTAATTGATACATATCGACTAACCTAACAGTAGCTGATGGCCACTCAAATACAGATGCTGAGATGGTGCCAGAAATTTACTTGTTCTTGTTCTTGTTATGGGTTTAATGCCATTTTTCATTACACAATAGGCTATACATGGCAGCCAGTATAACTGGTAGAACAAAAATCCAGAAAACCCCTGGTAAGAGCCATTAACCCACAAGAAGCTAGTGGCAAGCTTTCTCACAAACCTATGCTGGCCGAGCCTAAAACTTGAACCATTGTAGACATAGGTAAAATGAAAGTGATCAGTAAAGGTGAAAACCTTACAAAAACAAGCCACCCAAGTTGCCCAGAAATTTACAGCCTGCAGGGATCTTCGCACCTTGACAAAATCAAGGAAAAATGAAGGAAGAAAAAAACTAGAAGAGTTATAATCTTTTATCAGTATTTACCTTGAACATCGGTCTCTTCTGACCCAGTTTCCAATGAATCATTCACAAATTCTTCTGTTTTAACCATCACTTCTTTCATTCCCTGTTTCACTACATTGTACACACTACATGCACTTCTTTGTACAAACAAAATGCACTTAACTACTTTGTGCTGCCAACAATGACATAAAAATAATTTGTAATTTTGTTTCCTGCAATGCTTGACAGCACTGTCATCTATCATCTAATATTAGTCTTCTACTGGAAATAGCATCATATTTGTCGATGTGCATAGTTCAATGTAATGGCATCTACTGGAGAACCCCATGTCTTTTGTCATAAATATTTTACAGGACTTTCATTCAAACTTTTGTAGTCAACCCATGACTGTATTTTTGTTGTTTTGTTTTTTTTTTGTATTGAGATATTACATTTTGTTAGAAAGATTATCCAAACTTTTATAATTCACTGGATTTTCTTTGTTCCTACTTTTTCTGTTAGGATTTATCTCAAAATTATACTACAATGTGCAAAGTGCACAATTCTATGTGCAACTTTAAATATTTTTGCAGCGATTATCACACATGGCTGATTTTTGAAATCTTGAGTAATTTGAACTTTTGCATGCCCAAACAGCTCTGCACATGGGGTACAGACATCATAGAAAAATCCATAAAACCTCCAACTGCTTTTGAGTTTGCTTTGAGATCTGATAGAACATTAAATAGTGCCTTATGGGTTTGCTTTGAGATCCGATAGATCATTAAATAGTGCCTTTTGGGTTTGCTTTGAGATCTGATAGATCATTAAATAGTGCCTTATGGGTTTGCTTTGAGATCTGATAGATCATTAAATAGTGCCTTTTGGGTTTGCTTTGAGATCTGATAGATCATTAAATAGTGCCTTATGGGTTTGCTTTGAGATCTGATAGATCATTAAATAGTGCCTTTTGGGTTTGCTTTGAGATCTGATAAATCATTAAATAGTGCCTTAATGGTTTGCTTTGAGATCTGATATTAAATAGTGCCTTATGGGTTTCTGCACTGAACCATATATAATGGGATTCTTTTGAAGAAAATTCATATATTTTGAGCCTCAAAAGTTATCAAATATTTATCAAAACATCTGTTACACTATGAATGTGATTAAAACTGAGGACTTTTTTCCAGGAAATAGGGAATCACCATATATGTATTTAGCCTCTACCTGAAGAAGTAATCAAAATGATATTGCTGTTTTGTCAGTTATCCACATGAAATTAACAATCAATAGTATAATTCATGTAAGTTAAATATTCCTACCTTTTACACTGATGTTTTTCACACATGTAGCATTATTATCAGAAAAGTCAGTGGCTGTGACAACCAGTACTGTAGTTACAGATATGACATCCCCTTCTCGAATAGCATTGTTGTATGTGACCTGCTTGATTCCTCCAGAATTGTCTGTCACATTAAAAGACTTCCCAAAGACAACTTGGTCCATTACATCTACATAGATATCTTCATTACAGTCTGTGAATATTGGTGGTGTGATGTCTGAAAGAAGAAATACTGGCATTACAAAGTGTAAAATAGAATGGTATCTGTAAGCTAGAATATATCCATGCTATAGATTACCACATTTCTATGTCAGGAATACAGGTAATTAGAAAGTGTAATTTACAATGCTACCAGTAAGCTGGAATATATCCATCCAACAGATTACCACATTTCTATGTCAGGAATACAAGCAATTACAAAGTGTAATTTACAATGCTACCAGTAAGCTAGAATATATCCATGCTATAGATTACCACATTTCTATGTCTGGAATACAGGCAATTAGAAAGTGTAATTTACAATGCTACCAGTAAGTTAGAATATATCCATGCTATAGATTACCACATTTCTATGTCAGGAATACAGGTAATTAGAAAGTGTAATTTACAATGCTACCAGTAAGCTAGAATATATCCATCCAACAGATTACCACATTTCTATGTCAGGAATACAAGCAATTACAAAGTGTAATTTACAATGCTACCAGTAAGCTAGAATATATCCATGCTATAGATTACCACATTTCTATGTCAGGAATACAGGCAATTAGAAAGTGTAATTTACAATGCTACCAGTAAGCTAGAATACATCCATGCTTTAGATTAATCCATACTGCAGATCACATTATTTTAGTTTGTATGTTTACTGGTGCAACAATGAAAAGATATGAGAAAAAGCTCCATTTCTCTTTTCTGAAGTAGACATTACCTTTACAAACTGGTCTACTGCTTGTGTTCCAAGAAACATTGCCACTGGTACTATTATATACACACTCTATTGGACCTGGAGGGTCAGGCTGAAACCCAATTCTTGAGCAGGTGTAAGAAACCTTCTGGCCAATCTCATAGCTGGTTGCATTCTGCACAGTACCACCTGGGGTTCCTGGGTCTGTACAAGTTTTACCTATAAAAAAAAATTATATATATATTTGTTTTGTATAATGATTATACCTCCACTGCCCTATCAAAATAACCAGTGCCTCAAAAGTACCAAAACTGATTTTTAAAAAATGTTACAAATTGCTATGATGGTATACAAATCTGCTGATGTCATCTAAATATGCAAGCAATTCAGCCTACAAATTAAATTTCACTAAGTAGTTTTTTAAATACAGCTAAGGTTTTCATCACAAAACTGTGAATCCAAAAGGTAAAAAAATTACGCAAGATTAGCACTATGAATGGCACACCTGCTCTGTATGTAGAGAACTGAAATTTGTTTGCTGAAAATGTTTTTCTTCCTTCACTTACAGTGACCCTGACCTTTGACTTTTGACCCCTAAATCAATACGCCATCCTCACCCCAAGAACAAGTCATCAACAAAATTTGGCTTGTCTGTGATATAGAACTTATATTATTGTGCAGAAACCATTATCTTCTTTTCAATCAGTTACCTCGACTTTTACTTCATTACCCCAAAACAACAGGATTTTTTCTTACACAAAGTATAAGCAATCCACAATGTTTGGTCCAGGTATGTGACCTTGACCCATGACCTTTTGAACCAAATTTGATAGTTTATCCTTACCAAAAGATCATACCATCCATATTTTGGTAACTACAGCATATATGTGAACCTCCCAGCTCTAAGAGGTTTCCTTCTAAGATGAGGTGTGTCTCCTATCACTCACTGAAATCTCCCACATACTCAAAATTATTTATACAAAAATCTGGAACATAAATTTTTCTAGGCTTTTATCCAGCTTGCTTACAGTATAGTATATTTCCAGTAAAGACTTCTTATGATGACATGAGTGTGAGCATGGCACATTAATTGCAAGAGCTTGAAATTAATAACTGGATTATATTATGTGTGATCAAAAGCAATTTGGAAAGGATAAAATACGCTAATGGATTATAACTGGATTATACTATGTGTGATCAAAAGCAATCTGAAAAGAATCAAAGACGCTAATGGATTATAGCTGGATTAGACTATGTGTGATCAAAAGCAATTTGGAAGGGATCAAAGACGCTAATGGATTATAACTGGATTATACTATGTGTGATCAAAGCAATCTGAAAAGGATCAGAGACGCTAATGGATTATAGCTGGATTAGACTATGTGTGATCAAAAGCAATTTGGAAGGGATCAAAGATGCTAATGGATTATAGCTGGATTATACTATGTGTGATCAACCGCTCCAGTGGCCTAGTGGTTAGAACGTCTGCCTCAGATGCTGGAGGTCGTGGGTTCGATCCCTGGCTGAGTCATACCAAAGACTTACAAAAATGGTACTAATAGCTGCCTTGCTTGTCACTCAGCATTAAGAGGTTAGTGTTAGGACTGGTCAGCCTGGTGTCAGGATAATGTAACTGGGTGGGACATCATGCTACATGTCTGTGGCATGATGCCCCAGTCCTAGACATCACAGCAAACTGCCACACTGCAGACATCGTAGCGATAAGACTAAAAAATTGTTAAAGCTACGTTAAAAAACCTAAATCATGCACACACACACTATGTGTGATCCAAAGCAATCTGAAAAGGATAAAAGACACTAATGGATTACATCTGGATTTGGATGGCATAAAACTGGTTGGTTTTGGTATCCATATTTTTTATAGCTAAGTGTGCATCATCCCCTAATCCTAAAATGCTAAACTATAAACAACTTTAATATTACATAAAATTCAATAATAGACGGAAGCAGACTTTCATTACTTGGAAACAAGTTCAAGGAGACAATGAGGCAAGTATGCTGTCATAGAATTAATTGTCTTATTTTAATTATTAATAATGCCAAGTATAATGAGAGTGTAATTAAAGATTCAGAAAATACAAGCAAATCAAATAATGCCAAAACCTTGGCACATATTTTATATAACTATGACCTTGAATCCCAAATAAATATACCTTATGCTCATCCCAGTAAGCATATTGTACAATACTCATCCAAGTAAGCATACTGTACAATACTCATCCAAGTAAGCATATTGTACAATACTCATCCAATTAAGCATAGTGTACAACACTCATCCAAGTAAACATACTGTACAATGCTCATTCAAGTAAGCATACTGTACAATGCTCAACCAAGTAAGCATATTGTATGATGCTCATCCAGGTAAGCATACTGTACCATGCTCAACCAAGTAAGCATACTGTATGATGTTCATCCAAGTAAGCATATTATATGATGCTATATAAGTAAGCATACTGTATGATGTTTATCCAAGCAAGAATAAAGTATGATGCTCATCAAAGTAACAATATTCTATGATGCTTATCCAAGTAAGCATTATTGTACAATGCTCATCCAAGTAAGCATAATGTGCAATGCTTTGTGCAATGCTCATTCAAGCAATCATACTGTATGATTCTCATCTAAGTAAGCATTTTCTATGATGCTCATCCAGGTAAACATACTGTATGATACTTAACCAAATAAGCATACTGAATGATGCTCATCCAAGTAAGCATATTCTATGATGCTATCCAAGTAAGTATATTGTACAATACTCATCCAAGCAACCATAAAGTATGATGCTCATCCAGGTAAACATACTGTATGATGCTCATCCAAGTAAGCATATTGTACAATGCTTTGTGCAATTCTCAACAAAGCAATCATACTCTATGATGCTCATCCAGATAAGCATATTCTATGATCCTCATCCAAGTTAACTTATTGTATGATGCTCATTCAGGTAAACATATTGTATTATATTCATCCAAGCAAGCATAAAGTATGATGCTCATCCAAGTAAGCATACTGTACAATGCTCATCCAAGTAAGCATACTGTATGATGCTCATCCAAGTAAGCATACTGTATGATGCTCATACAAGTAAGCATACTGTATGATGCTCACACAAGTAAGCATACTGTACAATGCTCATCCAAGTAAGCAAACTGTATGATCCTCATTCAAGTAAGCATCTTGTATATTTTTGGAAGTCTTTGTATTTAACTTCCAAATGTTTATGTTATTCGGACCACTGCAGTGCATGATTAGTGACACACCATGAATAAACAGTGGTAACTAATGGCAGATATTGGCACCTGTATTTATTACATTTTTTCAGGTTTGTCTGTAAAAATGTGAGGGAAAAAATGGTTTGATTGCAGTAATGCCTGTTGCCTGGGAGATAACCTGTTCAAAATTGTATAGTTTATAAAGATGTTTACATTTCTGAGGTTGTGATTTCAGGAGGTCTATGTTCATATCTCCAGCAATAGTGATTTCTGCATTGTCCTGGCTTCACTCACTTCAGTTTTGAACTTGTCGATACATACCTTTTTTCAATTTGGTGGTCTGTACATTGTCTCTACAATGACTAGAAATGGATGGCCTGTACATGGTCTCTACAATGAGTGTGTGTGTGTGTGTGTGTGTGATTTGGATTTTTAACGTAGCTTTAACAATTTTTCAGTCATATCGCTACGATGTCTGCAATGTAACAGTTTATACTGATGTCTAGCACTCGGGCATCATGCCACAGACATGTAGCATGATGTCCCACTTAGTCAAATTATCTTGACACCAGGCCGACCAGTCCTAACACTAACCTCTTAATGCTGAGTGCCAAGCAAGGTAGCTGTTAGCACCATTTTTGTAAGTCTATGGCATGACTCGACCAGGGATCGAACACATGACCTCCCGCATCTGAGGCAGATGCTCTAACCACCAGGCCATCGGAGCGGTCTGTCTCTCCAATGACTAGAACTGGATGATCTGTACATTGTTTGTACAATGACTAGAACTGGATGGTCTGTACATTCCCTGTACAATGACTAGAACTGGATAGGATTTGAGTGAGTCTGTACATTGTACTATGACTAGAATTGGATGGTCTGTACATTGTCTCTACCATGACAAGATTGGATGGTCTGTATGTTGTCTGTACAATGACTAGAATTGGATGGTCTGTACATTGCCTGTACAATGACAAGAACTGGATAGGCTTTGAGTGAGTCTGTACATTGTATTATGACTAGAATTGGATAGGCTTTGAGTGAGTCTATACAATGTTTGTACAATTACTAAAATTGGATGGTCTGTATGCTGTCTGTACAATAATTAGAATTGGATAGTCTTTGAGTGATGCACATTAATTTACATCCTAATGCTTTCAACTGCTGTTTTTAGATGACTACACCCTATACAGTTGTTAGCATTTGATACACAGATGATGATATCTATTACTTCTCTTACCTGTATGTATTGTCTCTCAAGAAAATCCATCATATTAAGTTTATCAACATTCAAACTTTCATTCAAAAATTTTTCACAAATCTCAAAATGTCAATGGATCTTTTTCCTTTAAGAATTTATTTTAATTCATTAAGTTTAAGTAGAATGTGCCTCATGTTTAGGCTACCTGTTCCCAAGCCTCTGGTACATGTAACTAGATGAAATTTTGGAACACTATCATGAACGTCTTCAATTATCTGAGTCATATAACAAAAATGCAGGAGGCTGTGGGTTCAAACCTGGGCTGAGTCATACCAAAGACTTATAAAAATGGTGCTAACAGCTGCCTCACTAGGCACTCAGCATTAAGAGGTTAGTGTTAGGATTGGTTGGCCTGGTGTCAGGATAATGTGACTGGGCGGGACATCATGCTGCATGATGCCCCAGTACTAGACATCACTATAAACTGCCACACTGCAGACATTGTAGCAATATGACTGAAAAATTGTGAAAGCTATGTTAAAAATCCAAATCACACACACACACACATACACATCTAACAAAAACATGCCTTACTTAGGTAACATACATAATGCCAAATAAAACATGCAAGAAATGTCATGAACCTTGACAATGTGTTACATTTAAATTAGCCATCAACTGTGAGTGCAGTGTGCAAATCAGGAACAAGGATATGTTTTGAATTGTTTCAATTAAACAGCACCATATTTGCTAGTGTAAACACTTAAAAGGTTTGGTACATGTTGCATCCTTGCCAAATGGATAAAAAAATCTAGTAAATACACACTCCTTTTACATGCAGCTAATATTTAATGACACTTTGGAGTGTATACACTTAAAAGGTTTGGTACATGTTGCATCCTTGCCAAACTAATATTTAATGACACTTTGGACTGCATGCTTTTCAGTTAAAATTCTTGAGAAAAGTCTAGATAATTAAAAACATGTGTCATGATGATACTCATTCCAATTTTAATAGAAGGTGCTGAAGAAACTGCAGGCCCTCTCTCTCTCCCATGTAATCCCAGAAAGTAGACAGATCATGTATTTATTTTGCAGTCATCAAAAGGTATTTAAAATGTGTTTGTCTATATTTTGGCAATTAATAATATCTCAAGTTCCCAACAATCTGGTTTGACATCAGGAGACACAACATTACTTCAATTAATTTTCATTTTGCATTGTCATTGTAGGGTTTATTGTAGGGTTGAACCCCAATTTTCAGCCAATGACAGGACATACATGGCAGCCAGTGTAATTGGTGGAGGAAGAACCTGAGAAGACCCAGAAAGATTAACCTCCAACACTTCGGAAGCTACTGTCAAGATTTCTCATATACCCACATTGGTCAAATTGAGATTTTAACTCATGCATATAGACATGTAATATGTTGGTGATCAATCATGGCAAGCACACCACTCAGTTTGAAGTTAATTTCAATTTTATGGGGTTTGTTTTAGTACAAAGTGAACTGCACAATTCATGTGTGCACCCTGTTTAATAGTTCTCTAATTAAATAACTTATCCTTTTGGGCAGAAACAATTTTTTGATCATATGCATTTTTCTTACCCTGAGTGCAAGCCATCCATAAATTCTGGACTATATCTGTGGTGCAGAACTAATGTTATTGTGCAGAAACAATGTTTCTTCTTTCAGTTAGTGATCTTAACCTTTGACCTTTCAATCCAAATCAAAAGCCTCCTTCCTTATGCAGGTGCAAGACATTCACAAAGTTTGTTGAGAAATGTTATGTAGGACTAACATTATTGCTATTCAGGAACTAGTTTTGCATTCCTTCAGTCACATTGACTTTGGTCCCAATTCATCCACATGACTGGTGACTATAGATATAATACATAACTCCAGTTATTGTACGGAACCCATCTTCTGGTAACAGACAGGTGGATAAACATCACAGCATAAGAAGATCTGAACCTCTATTAAAACCCTCATGCCACTACATCTAGGTGAGATGCTAAACTGCTGGCCATATTGTCTATCTAAGTGGTATCATTTTCGTTTAGGAACAAGCAAACATGGTACAAAGTCATAGGCTGAAAGCCCTATGCAGTTATGTCCATCAGTTTAGCAGAAGTGATAAGAAGATTTCATGACTTACTGGAATTCTGATTTGCACATCACCAATCATTTAATGAAAAGCCATTCAGATATAACCATCCATTCAGGGTAAGAAATAATAAGATTTTCAAGATGGATTTTATGTCAGATTGGTATCATTTTATTTAGGATCAGCTAGACATCATATGAAGCCCTTCAGTGAAGGCTTCATGTCAATACTGACAACATGAATTTCAAGATTGGTCTGAGGGCCTATGTATTCTTATCACTTTTATCACACTGCTGGCATATGCAGCTTGGTTTGTCTTCTTATCATCACTTTTATCACATTGCGGGCATATGCAGCTTGGTTTGACTTCTTATCATCACTTTTATCACATTGCGGGCATATGCAGCTTGGTTTGACTTCTTATCATCACTTTTATCGCACTGCAGGCATATGCAGCTTGGTTTGTCTTCTTATCATCACTTTTATCACACTGCTGGCATATGCAGCTTGGTTTGTCTTCTTATCATCACTTTTATCGCACTGCAGGCATATGCAACTTGGTTTGTCTTCTTATCATCACTTTTATCACACTGCTGGCATATGCAGCTTGGTTTGACTTCTTATCATCACTTTTATCGCACTGCAGGCATATGCAGCTTGGTTTGACTTCTTATCATCACTTTTATCACACTGCTGGCATATGCAGCTTGGTTTGACTTATCATCACTTTTATCGCACTGCAGGCATATGCAGCTTGGTTTGACTTCTTATCATCACTTTTATCACACTGCTGGTATATGCAGCTTGGTTTGACTTCTTATCATCACTTTTATCGCACTGCAGGCATATGCAGCTTGGTTTGACTTCTTATCATCACTTTTATCACACTGCAGGCATATGCAGCTTGGTTTGTCTTCTTATCATCACTTTTATCACACTGCTGGCATATGCAGCTTGGTTTGTCTTCTTATCATCACTTTTATCACATTGCGGGCATATGCAGCTTGGTTTGACTTCTTATCATCACTTTTATCGCACTGCAGGCATATGCAGCTTGGTTTGTCTTCTTATCATCACTTTTATCACACTGCTGGCATATGCAGCTTGGTTTGTCTTCTTATCATCACTTTTGTCACATTGCGGGCGTATGCAGCTTGGTTTGTCTTCTTATCATCACTTTTATCGCACTGCAGGCATATGCAGCTTGGTTTGTCTCCTAATCATCACTTTTATCACATTGCTGGCATATGCAGCTTGGTTTGTCTTCTTAACATCATTTTTAGCACATTGCTGGCATATGCAGCTTGGTTTGTCTCCTTATCATCACTTTTATCACACTGCTGGCATATGCAGCTTGGTTTGTCTTCTTAACATCATTTTTAGCACATTGCTGGCATATGCAGCTTGGTTTGTCTCCTTATCATCACTTTTATCACATTGCTGGCATATCAAGCAGAGGAAATAGAAGCAATATAGGTTCCTTTCCCAAAAAAACAAAAGGTCAGCTAACTTGGGGTGGCCCAGGTGTGTATGTAATTCCTCAACAATGGATTGAGAGTCTGATTCTCTACCAATCATTATGAGCACCACTTCATTTAGGACAAACAAGATAATACAAGAAATTCTACTATGCTGATATGACCATTCATTCAGGAGAAGTCATAGTGACAAAGTATTAAACATGGATGCAAATGCAGTCATAATGAGTCTTAGATAGACATTATAATTTATTAAGGACTAAACAGATATTATAATTAGTCTTTTAACAAAAGTTCCATGGCAATATGACCATCCATCAAAAGGCATAGCAGGTAGCACTGATATAAACCTCATGGGCTTTAATCTTTACTAATGAAAGATTCTTCATGGAATGTGGATGAAAAACCAATTTAATAATTTATGAAGTCCACCCTGAAACTATGGAAGCTTAAGAGGCTGCCAAAGGAACATTTGCCTAATGATGGGATCTGTACTTTGAGCATCATGACTGACAGATGCTGGGTTTCCCAAAAATCCCTGATTGGCAAAAGAGAGTCGCTAACTCATAGTTGCAACTGAACCACAGACAATCTGTTCTACTGATAGGGCATGAAACTCACTCAGACATCCGAGAGATACTAAGACAGCCTATTCTATTGATAGGGCATGAAACTCACTCAGACATCTCAGAGATACCAAGACAGTCTGTTCTATTGATAGGGCATGAAACTCACTCAGACATCTCAGAGATACCAAGACAGTCTGTTCTACTGATAGGGCATGAAACTCACTCAGACATCTCAGAGATACTAAGACAGTCTGTTCTACTGATAGGGCATGAAACTCACTCAGACATCTCAGAGATACTAAGACAGTCTGTTCTATTGATAGGGCCTGAAGCTCACTCAGACATCTCAAGATGCCAAAAACAGTCTGTTCTATTGATAGGGCATGAAACTCACTCAGACATCTCAGAGGTACCAAGACAGTCTGTTCTATTGATAGGGCATGAGGCTCACTCAGACATCTCAAGATGCCAAAAACAGTCTGTTCTATTGATAGGGCATGAAACTCACTCAGACATCTCAGAGATACCAAGCAGAGTAGAAAAATCATAATGAGAGTAAGGTTCATACAAGAAACTTCACTCAAGAGTTCAAAGGGGGTATTTGTTAAAAACCAAAAACATGACAGATTCCATCTAGGAATTGTGACTGAAACACTGGTCTCTGCAGCTTGAAATACCAGATCAGGTTGGATGTGAACCGATGGCTGGACTTTAGAATATCTGAGTGTGTTAGAGAGGGCTGCCCTATAGCTCTTGATGGTCGAAACCGAGCATTGTCTCTCTTCAAAAAGAAAGAGAATATCAGCCATTGAACTCAGATAAGGAAATTCCAGGATTATTATGTTTCCTACTAAACTAAATATTGATAGTTTAACCAAGCATGAAAACTGAGAATCAGCAGGCTGTTGTGTAGGAGTGATCCCTGTGCTGTGACAGGCTGTACCTCCTCTGGGGTAATGTCTTGAGCTGGTCAACCAGCAGGTTGAGAAAACAGCTGACTCACAATCACTGTGGCAACAGAAGGGTTATCAAAATGAGCTGAGCAGTAAAGTCCTTACTTTCTCAAGTACTTGTACTATCATCCTGAAAGATGGGAAGGTGTAAGTGAATAGACAATCATACTCCTGGCTGAATGTATCCACTGCCCAAGTTCTTTGGTCATGGACTGGGGAAACATAAAAGGGATTTTTGTTGTTTATCCTGTGTGCAAACAAGTCCACCAGTGGTGACCCCAAAGTCTACACTGGGATCTCTAACAGACTGGTGTAGAAATGAATCCATGATGACCATCTTTCTCTTCCTTGACAGACTTTCTACCAAACTATTCTTTTGTCATGAATATGTCACAATCAGAAGGCTGTCTCTTCTGAGACTGCCCAGTAAAGGCAGTTCCAAATCTTCATGTAGATAGAAAGGGCATGTGTGCCTCCTTGCCTCCAAATGTATGCTACCACTGACATGTTGGAGACACCATCAAACAGTGACCTCTTATTTTATCTACACACCTCTCAAAAGGGCTAGAAACACAGCCCTCATTTCAAATCACTGAGTGCTGAAAAACTAGAAAAGAAAGAACACAGACCCAGTCTGACCTCCAAATCATAGACCCATGCAATGTATCCATCCTCAAAGGACATTGGAGTGGGATGGGGGGAGGGAATCTCACAATATAGACAGGTAAGATGTACATTACAAAAATTAGTTTTACCCAACATTTTAATAGCAGTAATGTAATACCTGTCATTATCACCTTACCGAATTTGCTATTTGGTAAGGAGGCTGATGACCTAAAAACTTGGTAGGTAAAATTTGATACACTTGCCATCGTGGTAGGAGTGTCCACTACTGTAAGACAGCTGGTTCATTGCCAGAAACCCAGGCATGAAAAGGCAAAAAAAGGATTCATAATTACCAATGAACAGTAAACAACCTTCTGTACAGACAAGGATGCTCACTCCTACTTGGAGATCCTAAGGACTGCAGGAAGACAGTTTGAATGCATGGTACTTGAAAGAAACTACATTGAACAGTCCACAAGGCGATTTGGCATGTGTCACAAAATACACATCTAGGCATCGGTGAACATGCAGCTCAAAGTACTTAGTAAGATCTGAGAGATGAAGACCAATCCTACTGCCAAGAATAACTTGAGCATGTTAAATAGGGTTGTACTATAGCCTTTATAGCAGAGATTGAACATTCTCTCTCTTTAAACAGTAGAGAAGAAAGTCTGCCACTGCACTTAGAGGAGACACCTAGGATCAGCATGTTTCCTACTGCACCAATCACAAAAGATTTTCCACTTTGTATAGTAGACATTAAACAAGGGTTATTTCTTAATATGGATGATGCAGTTGGCAACTTTTCTCAAAATGTGTATTTGCAGATTGATCACTTGAGCCAAATGAATGTTTCCGTCTGTTCAAGCTTTCTGATCTGGGATTGGGGAGACACGAATAGGGAGCTTGCTCTGAAGTTTTGTCATGAACAAATCCACTTAGAGTCTCCCCCCCCCCCCACCTTGTCTAAGCAAGGGACTCTGCTAAGTACTTGTGTAGAAACCAAACCCTGTGTACAAACTTACCTACCCTGCATAGATAGGATGCCAGAATTGTTTTCTAGCCTCAAATATGTAAAACCTGGAGGGTGATCCCCTCTAAGGTTACCAATGGAAGGAGGTTCCAAACCTCTGTGCATTTAGAAGACCATGTGTAACTCCTTATTTGGATCAGACATGCCTGTATGGGTTCAGAATTATGCCATCTTTTCCAGACTTGATTATATAGGAGATAACTTCTTCCTGGGATCACAAGCTGGAACAAATTACCCTTACAGGCTCTAAGCAAGCATCCTAACCAGGTGATCATGGACTAGCAATGGGACAAATCTTACAAGAGGGACTCTTGGAGTCTCTTGTGCAATTACCAAAGTCATCAAAATACTGGGGGATGTCGTCCCTCAATGTCCACAGGTGAGTAACAAATACTCCCATCACTCTATTAAAAGCACTGGGATTAAAGGCTAAGCTGAATGATAGGTCTCAAAATTAGAAAACCTCCCAATCCAGGCAAAGACAATAAACATCTTGAAAGTTATTGATGACTACCTAGTCCTTGTACGTTGCATTCCTGACTGAGGTGGTTGTCTCCATTTTGAAATGCTCCACCTGAAAAAAGTATTTCAAGTGGAAAGACTGATGATAAACCAAAATATTTCACATCCTTTGGATGCTAGGAAACTACAGAGTAAAAGGACAGTGACAGGTTGTTGTCTACTCTCTATAATGTGTCCTTCTGAATAAGGGTGTGAACCCATTCCCTTATTTTGAAACAGATTTGAGTAGAAGGCTGGGGTCTGTTTATTACCTACTCACTTGGCTGCACTTTATTACAGTTGGGTATGACCCACATATCTTTATGATGCTCAACCGAACCTGTGAAAGAAGGCTGGCCAAGCATCCATTGGAATCACAGGAAGAAGAATGAGAGAGAATGAGTTCCATAGGCTGTACCCATTCCTTAGGAAAATGGACAGTGTATGTGAACTTCTTCTCTGGGTCCTTCCAGACACCACATTTAGTTACAGACAGTCTGGAAAGTGGCTTAAATTGGGATTGCTAAATGAGCTGGAGCTTCATCTATTTAAAGAACTTTACTGAATCACTGAAGGTCCCAAGGGGCTATCAGGATTAACATGCTTTCTGGCCAGTTTTTATGAGCCAGGAGTATTGTTGCATATTTTTGGTAAATCAGGACCTCGAATTCCACAGAGGTTATGTGACCTCTGAAAAGCATCTGTGCCTCCTTTGAACTATTCAGGGCTACATTCCTGTAGAGATGCAGTAGCTTCACTGAAAGCACCATTGACACACACAAGGAATGCCTTTTGGTTTTGGCAATTGCTGCAGCAAATACTGTCACACAACTGGAGACCAAGATTCCTCCTTCAGAAGACTTTAGAAGGCTGCTAAATTGCTATGCATGTCTGTGGTGACAAAAGACCTGTCCACAAATTCGAGCACCTCTGGCATCTAAACTGGAAGGTGATCCAATAACCCCAATAAAATTGCTCTAGCAACACTCCAAGATTCAATGAAAGGGTCTTAAGGTACCAAGAAGAGAAGTGCACTTTGAAGCTAGCCACAGAGACCAGTGAGAATGGAAATGGACCAGAACTTCATTGCTTAGCAAACTCCTGGCCCTTCAAGAACCTTTGATAGATCTTCCAAATCATTGCTGAATGTGGGAGTAAAATTAAATCTGGCCATGGGATTGCCCGGAGAGCCTCTCAAAACTGAAGGAGAATTTTCCTGTCCTCCTGTAACAAACATTTGAGGAAGATAGTAAACTTCAGTTATCAGCTATGAAAAGACCAGATCTCTCTCTTCTCTGCTACCCAAGACTGTGGGTGGGAGAGGACAATGAAACCCAATGGTGAATGATTGGTTTAGTTTTGTGCGTTTAACTCCATGTTCAGCACATGATAAGCTAAACATGGCAGCCAGTATATTTGGTGGTGAAAGAACCCAAAAAACCCAAGGGAAGAACCACCAACCCATTGGAAACTTGATAAGTTTTCTCACATATCCACATTGGCTAAGTAAAGATCCATGGGGACAGAGATGACATGATCTGTAAATGCAAGACCACTCAACCACCCAGTGGCTTTGATGGGAAGAGAAGGCAAACTCTCAGCCTGTTATGCAGTGAACTCAACACTGAGAAGACATCCTCATTCTAATCTCACAACTGGGAAGACCAGTGACCCATGTCTCTCTGTCAAGAGGGAGACCTGGTGTAATGGTATCCTTGTTCCACAGCTTCTCACTGGGAGTGATGTAACTGCTACTAATAGCAGGCATTACAAGAAAAGAATAGAACTTATCAAACTTTTTCTGGCATCTAGGGCAAGCAAAATGGCCCTGTTCCCTTCTCTTCAACTTCAGGCAAGCAAATGATATAGGTCCCATGACCCACAACATCTGTGATGCTATAAGACCGAAGACTAGGTGTACATGGTGCCATAAAATGGAAGGACAATTCCCTTCCCTGAAATATATGCCTCCACATCCCATAGGAATCAAGTGGTATCATAAGAAAGGATGAATGTCAATCCAACCCCCTTCCATAGTCTATTCTGTATAAGCTGACTTCTTGTCCAGAGCAGGATTGATTGATACCATAGCAACAGGAGAATGGAGATGGGGATATCAACCTGATCCTATGGATTATCCATTTAATATTAGTAATACAAAAAAATATAAATATAAATTAAAAATATATACAGAGGTCACAAGAATTCTGGAATAAGGTGAAAGATGATACCTAACCTCAAGATCCAGGAACATCCAAAATAATTACATTAAGGACATGGTTTGAGGATTACAAAATTGTGTTGTGGCTTGTTTACAATGTTATACAAAGTTTGCAAAATTCTGAAACACAGTTATGTATCAGCACACAATCTCCATGTACAAAAGTTGCAAAAGACACAATATCAAACTGGATCAAGACTGTTATGAGGAAGTCTGGTGTTGATACATCAGTTTTCAGGCTCATAGTACAAGGGCTCATCTGTTTCTGTGGCCTTTGCTAAAGGCATACAATTAGGTACAATCTTGAAGGCAGCTGCTTGGGCTAGTTCCTATACTTTCAGGAAATTCTATGACAAGCCTGTTACAGACAAGACTGAATTCACTACAAAGATCTTGTCAGCATCCAGAATTTCATAATGGTAATGTAATGTAAAATGTAACTTTGTGTTATCTGGTTTGTTAACGACACATACAGTTTTCTTCTTCTTTTTGTCGTTGTTGTTAATCTATTCCATAAATGGAAAACTCTCTGAAATCTCATGGGATTATGAGGCACTTATGGGGGAAGTGAAATTGATAAATTAAACTAGACTTACCAAGTCGAAGTTTGATTGTAATTTCATGAACCCCATAAGTTCTTTTATATTATATTCTTAGCCTTTGTCAGTGTAAATTTTGTTTTAGCCAACTAGATAAGAACTCGTGAATATGTAAATGATGTGCACTTATTTTAAAAGGTTTGCAAAATTTTCTGACAGTTCATGTTATAATAGACAAACCAGAGAAATGGCAAGGAGAGAACATGGCTCTGCCTTTTCTCTATATAACTGTGCTGAAAAAGGATATGCAGTGTTTCAATTAACACATGGAAAACCACTTTAATAACAAATTGTAATCAAATTGTTTATCTGATTTAAAAGAGATGTGTAAGACATTATACTGATAAATGTAAAACTACATTTTGCAGGCAAGAATTCAAAGAAAATGCAATGTCTATCCATATGGTTCCAGGTGATACTGTGGTGTGAAAAGTGGCTCTAAGAAATGGTGTACTCACTTGTCCAGGCCTATTATGTTTGCTTATAAAAGATGGTCATGTGGCACTGATATGCTCTAAGAAATGGTGTACAAAACTCACTTGTCCAGGCCTATTATGTTTGCTTATAAAAGATGGTCATGTGGCACTGATATACTCTAAGAAATGATGTACTAAACTCACTTGTCCAGGCCTATTATGTTTGTTTATAAAAGATGGGCATGTGGGACTGATATGCTCTAAGAAATGGTGTACTAAACTCACTTGTCCAGGCATATTATGTTTGCTTATAAAAGATGGGCATGTGGCACTGATACGCTTTAAGAAATGGTGTACTAAATTTACTTGTCCAGGCCTATTATGTTTGCTTATAAAAGATGGGCATGTGGCACTGATATACTCTAAGAAATGATTTACTAAACTCACTTGTCCAGGCCTATTATGTTTGTTTATAAAAGATGGTCATGTGGCACTGATATACTCTAAGAAATGATGTACTAAACTCACTTGTCCAGGCCTATTATGTTTGTTTATAAAAGATGGGCATGTGGGACTGATATGCTCTAAGAAATGGTGTACTAAACTCACTTGTCCAGGCATATTATGTTTGCTTATAAAAGATGGGCATGTGGCACTGATATGCTTTAAGAAATGGTGTACTAAATTTACTTGTCCAGGCCTATTATGTTTGCTTATAAAAGATGGGCATGTGGCACTGATACGCTTTAAGAAATGGTGTACTAAATTTACTTGTCCAGGCCTATTATGTTTGCTTATAAAAGATGGGCATGTGGCACTGATATACTCTAAGAAATGATGTACTAAACTCACTTGTCCAGGCCTATTATGTTTGTTTATAAAAGATGGTCATGTGGCACTGATATACTCTAAGAAATGATGTACTAAACTCACTTGTCCAGGCCTATTATGTTTGTTTATAAAAGATGGTCATGTGGCACTGATATACTCTAAGAAATGATGTACTAAACTCACTTGTCCAGGCATATTATGTTTGCTTATAAAAGATGGGCATGTGGCACTGATACGCTTTAAGAAATGGTGTACTAAATTTACTTGTCCAGGCCTATTATGTTTGCTTATAAAAGATGGGCATGTGGGACTGATATGCTCTAAGAAATGGTGTACTAAACTCACTTGTCAAGGCATATTGTTTTCTTATTAAAGATCGTCATGTGGCACTGATATGCTCTAAGAAATGGTAAACTACACTCACTTGTCCAGGCCTATTATGTTTGCTTATAAAAGATGGTCATGTGGCACTGATATACTCATTTAAGATAGATTAACCTTTGTCTATGAAGCAGACTTACCTATGCATGTGAGATTGCCCAAACTCCATCTTCCATTCTCTTTGCATGTAACAATCATGCCTCCAGACTCACTCTGTCCTCGTGCCTCATACCCTGGCATGCAGCTGAATGTAAAGCTAGGATTGTCCAGGAAGAGGGTTGAAGAGTTAAATATTGATTTGTTTGCTCCATTGGGCAGCACATCTATAACTGGGCCACAATCAATCACTATGAAATTGTTAAGTAAAAAACAGTTTAAATTTAATGGCAATTTCATGTCAATTGAAAACAAGTTTTGTTTTATTTGTGCAAATTACCTAAGCAAAATATGAGTAATAAATTGTTAAAATAATTAATTTAATGGGCCAAAATATTCCACGTCATTTTCATCAATATTTGTAAATAAATGTGTGGATTGAGGATGAGGTCATATTGTTTGCACAGAAGGAGTATTGTTCAAATAGCTAGATAATAATAAACCAGCCACTACACAATATTTTGAATCATTATAAGAGAATTAGTTCATGGATTAAGCATTCTGAGTAGAAAACACCAGTCTTGGAAGTCATGTTAAAAGGAATTTATTTATTTTATTTAATCATTCATTGGAATTACAGTGCTTGAAATAGTTCATATTATCTGGAAGAATAGGTGTATAGAATTACTGTGAACTCATGTAAAGATTATTTGGATTAAACAGCTGTCATGGGATTAATGTGAGACCATTTAAAGACTTTCTGGATTTAATAGCTGTCATGGAATTACTGTTTATTCATTTAAAGGAATTCTGAGATTATATCTCAGTAATTATTCTCTACTGTTGATACATCAGTACATTATTATCATCATTTGAAATACCTTTGGAACTCATTCAGATTATTTGTAATATACAGAACTGACAGAACATTTAAGAGTTTTGAATTTCATTCATCATACTGTGTGTTATTTTACTTTTTAATTTGTACTTTACAGAAATAAGTAATATTTTTAATTTTACAAAACTTGTTGGTCTTTGCTCTTGCTTGTTACTTATTTTAAAACCATAGAGTAGTAATAATACTGACCTGGACATGTCATGCTATCCCCCAGCAGTTGCACTGTACCATTCTTATAGCCACAGATTATTGTTTTGTTGATGTAAGTTGTGTTTGTGTATTGACATTCAAGGTTGACTTGTTCTCCGAAGCTGATGCGTGTTGAATTCTTGAATTGTCCCCTTTTAACAACAGGAAATACAGGGCACTGCAAGGCTGAAATGGATACAAACATGCTATTATCACATGGTCAGTACACTTTGCCTACAGAGTGAAGTTTCATATTTTTGATATTATAACATGTGAACATATCACTTTATGTGATTCTGATTGGACTAAATAAGCCAATGAAAGTATGCACATTATTCTCTTTACCGATTGGCTGCAATGAAGGGAAAACTTTTTTAACCTGTCTTTTGGAATTTTTTGTTTTCAATGAACATTTTGGTGGCTGGTGGCCATTTTTCAATTTGAGTCACAAAAAGAATTGGTGAAAAAATGATCTCATCTGTCTGAATATGGACAATTTACCACTACTGTGGCTTGTCATGTCATGTATAACATCTCATAACATGAAAAATGGCTAAAACCCCAAGACAAGAAGTACAACCAGAAGTAAAACTAAGGGTATTGATCAGTTTTTATAGCGGGTGTGTGCGGTGGGGGTGGTAAATCTGTAGCATGGAATCCACCCTATATATTAGTGTGGTTTAAATGTTAACATAAAGAAGTAAATAAACTCACCTCTGCAAACATCCAGCCACAAATACATTACAGTAAATATGGGAGTTTTTGCATCCAGTAAACCTTCTTTCACATGAATATTGCAACAATGTAACATTTAGTTGTGAAAGTGACATGTTAAGTTATGTAAACATGGAACATCAACTGCACTCTAATGGGTTCTGCATCAAATAATATGACATCATGCGCATTGGACATTCTGTGTGGAAAAATGATTTTGTAAAAGTGTACTGTAATCTACTTTTAAATGTTAATACTAGTTCAACTTTGTTTGGGACTATTTTGTATGCACAACAAATGAAAGGTGCAGCAGCTGTTGGAATGAACATAACCAATCATTCTTCTTTCTATCTAATAATAATTTTCACTGAAATAAAAACTATCTGATAAACAGAATATCAAATGGGTAATGATTTAATATTAAATTTATGAAACTCATTAAATAATGTCCAGTTTTTTGCTCACCAAGGCTCGCAAAAGCTAGACATTATTCTAATCATTTAATAAATTTAATATTAAATCATTACCCATTTGAGATCCTCTATATATCAAACCATGACCAACAAGATATCCATGTCACTGTATGACTAAATTGAACAAAACTAATATCAAACCATGACCAACAAAATATCCAGGTCACTGTATGGCTAAATTCAACAAAACCTTGCTAATATCAAACAATGACAAACAAGAAGTCCAGGGCAGTGAATGGCTGAAATAGATACAAACATGCTAATATCAAACAATGACAAACAAGAAGTCCAGGGCAGTAAATGGCTGAAATAGATACAAATATGCTAATATCAAACCATGACAAACAGCAACTGCTGATGCATGTATACCAAGAAATGTTTATGTGTATCAATCTTTCTGAACCTATTACTTGCAAGAAATGAACTTAGCTGAAAGGCAAAATAGTGTTGATAATAATAGTCCATCTGAGAATGGTGATTTTTCAATAAGACATGACAACTTTTCAAATTAAACATCTGGAAGATGTACAAGATTTACAGATAGTTAATCAAGGTTCACTGGGACTGCAGTCAAGGCATCTTCACTGGCCAAGGGTTGTTGATCCACAATGCATTACATCCATGTCAACTGGCAATCCTTGGCTAGCAAAGATGCAGTTAAATCATCTTAACTTAATAATAATAATAATAATAATAGCTATATTTTAATATTTTCTTATAAAGGTATGATTTGTCCACATTTTTACTATATGTATAATATTCAGGCAAACCAAACCAATTTTACCCAGCAATCACAATGGGTTCAATGTCAACATTTTTTGGTCCATACTTTCTTGTGAATGAGTCAAAGTACTTTCTTCTCTTTATTTAAGAGTGCAATAAAGCATGTTCACAGTAATCACAACTACAGTATAAATTTTACAAACTCAATGATATTAAAAGCCATATCAATGTTGTACACATTAAACTTTTGAAAAACTTGACAGTTCTATTTAGCAGACATGGAAAGAAATCAAAATTTTATTTCTATCTCAAATAACTAAGGACTAAAAGTAAAAAACTTGGACAGATTTTATCAGTGACCTTGACCTTTAATATCTAACCCTGAATGTGTTACATGTTATGCCACCAAATGAGAAACACAAATGTACCATGGTTCATCCCTGCACCTCAAACAACTTTTATGATGTAAAGAAAACTAAATAAACCTACTGAGTTTTCATCTTGACCTGGCTTGCCCAAATTGCAACACCTATTCTAATGACATTATACAAGTATACCAAGTTTTATCAACTTACTTTAAAAAGCTCTTAAGACATAATACAGAAGTCAATATGTCAATAAAATATGTGAGACCATGACCTTGAAGATATGACCCCAACAATGATATATATGTATACGAGGATTCATCCATTTACTGTAAACAGATGTAAAATAAATAATGGAAAGGAAATGAGATGAAACCTTAGCATATTGACATGTAACTCTGACCTAGAGGAAAGAACCCAAATGAGATAAAAGACATTCTTTCTAGCAATGACACATGACTATGTACAGTTTGAAGGATTAGAATGTTACAGAGCAGAAGGGAAAAGGTGAACAAAAATTAAAATACTGACTTTTAACATTGACCAAGAAGAAATGGACAAAATTCTGAGGTGTGACACACTTTCTAGTAATATTTAATCATGCCAAGTTTGACCCCTCAATCTCAAACAACTTGGAAGTTTTAGAGCATAAAGAAAAGTGTCACTGAAAATTAACATGTAGATAAGATGCATTTTTGCATATTTTTTACAAACAAATTGACTAAGATTACAAGACAACATTTTTTTCATGCATTAAATCATGCTAATGGATTTCAAGATAAGCTTGTTGTCCAAGATCATGCTAATGGATTTCAAGATAAGCTTGTTGTCCAAGATCATGCTAATGGATTTCAAGATTAGCTTGTTGTCCAAGATCATGCTAACAGATTTCAAGATAAGCATGTTGTCCAAAATCATGCTAATGGATTTCAAGATAAGCTTGTTGTCCAAAATCATGCTAATGGATTTCAAGATAAGCTTGTTGTCCAAAATCATGCTAACGGATTTCAAGGTAAGCTTGTTGTCTAAAATCATGCTAACGGATTTCAAGATAAGCTTGTTGTCCAAACTTGCCAGTATCCTGCTAGTGATGTGAAGAAAGTTCCAATTGAATGATGGTATGTCCAATCAATATAAACTATGCTATCAGGATAAACTCTGCATGTAATGTCACACTTAAAATAATTCTAGAGACAAACCTGCCATAATGGTCACATCTGTATTGCAGTCACCTGGTGTACCCCCACCCTCATGAAATTTCCTCTCTAAAAGTTATCTAATAAATGGTCACCTGCTTTCTGTGGTCAACAACCTTGTGTTTCCAAGCCAACCAAGACTTGAATTACACACTGGTGTTTCATGCCATCTGCTTGTGCAAAATTAATGCTTACCATTTAATCCAAATTAAAGTTATTTCACTGTGACATCACTGATGTAATGCCACATCTTCCTGGCGTTATCATAAGGCTATGAACTCAGGAAGAGATTGGGCATATAATGAAATGGTTACACTTTCTGTCTCTTATCAATATTAACAATTTGAATAACTGCAATAAGTCTTATGAATGCATATAATGACAACCAAAAGTGACCTGCCATAAATCAGTCACCCATGCTTTCTGTTATGCAAACTGAAGTGATCTCAACAACTTTGTCATAATGAATACAAAACGACCCACCAGCATACACCTTTCATTGTGCTTTGGATAACACATGACTGTGATCTTCAATACGGATAAATATGATCAATTTTTAAAATACTCATTCAGCTATTATTTTATGGACAATCAGTAACAAAAAGATACATAATGACCCTGACTTGGGGGAAATATTAAACTAGGAGTATGAAAATGCACATCAACCGATAAACAGTTTGGTCATTTTGGATTACTGGGGCTACTGTCATTTTGGATTACTGGGGCTACTGTTGTTTCAGATTACTGGGTTACTGTCATTTTGGATTACTGGGGCTACTGTCATTTTGGATTACTGGGGCTACTGTTGTTTCAGATTACTGGGCTACTGTCATTTTGGATTACTGGGGCTACTGTCATTTTGGATTACTGGAGCTACTGTCATTTTGGATTACTGGGGTATTGGCAGAGTTAAATGCTACAAAACTTCAAAAGTACTCACCCTTAGAAGTCTGAATACAAATGACATAATAAAATTATATACCTTGATGGGAACTGGCACAATCATTTCAAACAAACTGAGTTCTTACAATGCAAAGGAAAATGTTAAAGTCTAATGCTCATGTAATTATCAGAGGCTCCTAAGTCAATGTCCTACTATCCAAGTAGGTTTTATTGTTTGTTTTATATATATATAATCAGTTACCTGTGCACACTGGGTCAACTCCTGTCCATGATCCAGAACTGCTACACTGTCTGATTAGGGTCTGGGCACCACCAGAAAAACTATAGCCTACATTGCAGATGTATAGAATTTCCTCACCAAAATAAAAGTTCTCTTTCACTGTAAGGATCGTACCATTGACTGGAACTTGAGGTTTCTTACAGAGTTTTCCTGCAACACAATAAACAAAATCACTCAATTTACTTCAAATTTGTGGGATAGACAAAACACACCACATGTAGCGGATGCTACATCATCGAAAGCAGAGTTTTATTTGTCAATCCCTCAATTTATCTGTCAACAAATTCTACACCTATCAACTAAAATCATGCCTTTATGGGGGTATTAAACAAGATGATTATTCTGTTATATGAAGGGAAGGACAATGGTGATCTATATATAATATGAATTATTATTGTTGTTGTTATTATTATTATTATTACTACTATTATTATTATTATTATTATTATTTAATCAAGATACAAATAAATTATGTTCTTGACTTGTCAAATCAGGTGGTAAAGCTACAAATGACTCCAAAGACCAGCTGTAAAGCCAGGTGTTACAGAATTAGTCTGTTGGTAACTTACGGACACAGGTATGGTTGATGTAGTATGTGTCTCCTTCAAGAAGTCCTGTTTCTGATGGAGCCAGAAGAATCTCATTAGAACCATTCCTGATATAAAGGTCATAACCTGGATAACATTGACACTGATAGCTTCCTGCAGAGTTATTACATATCTGGTTACAGCCTCCATTGTTGATATTGCATTCATTAATATCTGTAATTGAAAATAACATGCAGGTGTAAAGGTCATAACCAGGATTACATAGACACTGATAGCTTCCTGGAGATTTCACAAAATGGCACATGATACCATGCAAATAAAACCCTACAGTCATAGCTGTGTATGGGGGATCTGAGAATCTAAACATGTGTTATGTGGTCCCAAGCAGTGATCAGTGAACAGGACACCAAAAAGCCATGTGGTTCAATTGAGAATATCTTACCAGTGTCTTTATAGATTAGACTATAAAACTTAACCACATATTCAAAGTAAGAAACTAAATGTTTTCTTTAATAATTTTGTACATTTCCAAATAGAAAATAGCTGGTAGACATAGTATTGTCATGCATAATCAACACATATGCACACACACTAATACATTAAATAATAAAATATACAATAGTGGTAAGGCCTAGGATTTTCACAAAAATGTCTGACTCATGAACAGCTCCAAAAATATTCTTGTTCTAATTTACAAGAAAAAATTAGGTCAGTTTATCATATTAGTTTAAAAGAATCTTATTTTGAGAGAAAACAATTTCCTGGTTGAAAAAATATCCTAATTGAAAAAAATATCCTGGATGAAATGAAATACCTAATGCCAATATAGTGTTTGCAGTATGTAAATGAAATACCTAATGCCAGTATAGTGTTTGCAGTATGTAAATGAAATACCTAATGCCAGTATAGTGTTCGCAGTAGGTAAATGAAATACCTAATGCCAATATAGTGTTTGCAGTATGTAAATGAAATACCTAATGCCGATATAGTTTGCAGCATGTAAATGAAATACCTAATGCCAATATAGTGTTTGCAGTATGTAAATGAAATACCTAATGCCGATATAGTGTTTGCAGTATGTAAATGAAATACCTAATGCCGATATAGTTTGCAGCATGTAAATGAAATACCTAATGCCAATATAGTGTTTGCAGCATGTAAATGAAGTATCTAATGCCAATATAGTGTTTGCAGCATGTAAATGAAATACCTAATGCCAGTATAGTGTTTGCAGTATGTAAATGAAATACCTAATGCCAATATAGTGTTTGCAGTATGTAAATGAAATACCTAATGCCAGTATAGTGTTTGCAGCATGTAAATGAAATACCTAATGCCAGTATAGTGTTTGCAGTATGTAAATGAAATACCTAATGCCGATATAGTGTTTGCAGTATGTAAATGAAATACCTAATGCCGATATAGTGTTTGCAGTATGTAAATGAAATACCTAATGCCAATATAGTGTTTGCAGTATGTAAATGAAATACCTAATGCCAATATAGTGTTTGCAGTATGTAAATGAAATACCTAATGCCAGTATAGTGTTTGCAGTATGTAAATGAAATACCTAATGCCAGTATAGTGTTTGCAGTATGTAAATGAAATACCTAATGCCGATATAGTGTTTGCAGTATGTAAATGAAATACCTAATGCCGATATAGTGTTTGCAGTATGTAAATGAAATACCTAATGCCAATATAGTGTTTGCAGTATGTAAATGAAATACCTAATGCCAATATAGTGTTTGCAGTATGTAAATGAAATACCTAATGCCAGTATAGTGTTTGCAGTATGTAAATGAAATACCTAATGCCAATATAGTGTTTGCAGTATGTAAAAAGCATATACTGATTCCTCTGGCTAATGAGCCTCACAGTCCAAATGATCTGATTACCATGCCTCTTACTGACATAACTCATAAAGCACTAAAGGAATATTCCCATGTCAACAGAAGGAAGCCAAGGTTATGCCTGCTTATAAATGTTATTCAAAATCAAATCTAGATAATTACCGACCAATATCTAATCTGCCAACCATATATAAACTTTTTGAAAGATATGCTTCCAAACATCGCTATGGTTACCTGTCAAAGTACCATTTAACTCACCCATCCCAATCTGGATTTAGACAAAATCACTCCTTTCAATATGTGCCAATAAAACTCATTGATGACTGATTGCTTGCTATGGTCAATGGAGAACTGGTTGGAACTATATTCCTTTCAGCTTTGTTTATCAAAATATACTTACATGGAAACTGGAAAAGTACCAATGTTCTCACTTTTTGCTCTCATGGTTCAACTCATACCTATCTACCAGAAGCCAACAAGTTACCATGAGTAACATTAAATCACAGCTGATGTGCATCAACAAAGGATCTATTGTATGGTCTGTATTATTCTTATTGTTTATAAATGATGTTGTTGTTGTTGTTGTAGGGTTTAATGCCATTTTTCAGCACAAGATAGGCTATACATGGTGGCCAGTATAATTGGTGGAGGAAGAACCCTGGAAAACCCTGGGAAGAACCACCAACCCACGAGAACTACTGGCAGGCTTTCTCATGTACCAACGTTAGCCGAGGCTGAGACTTGAATTCACGCAGACAGAGGTGAGATGGCAGTGATCCATAATGGCGAGCGCTTTAGACCACTCGGCCACTCAGGGCCCCGTTTATAAATGACTTGCCCTAATATGTACAACATTAAAAAACTGATCTATATTCTGGTGATGCTACTTTCAATAAGTCTGATTCTAATGTTATAACATTAAATAAATATTTTATGAAGATTTACATCAATATTGGTGATCACTGAATATCATGTTTATCAATACCGTAAAACCAAGGCACTGTTGCTTGGAACTAGGCAAAGATGAACAGTGAACAGAAATCCAAATCATGAGCTGTACATCTTCAATAATCTAACTGAAATTGTTGACACAAAACGTTTTGGAGTTCAAGACTGGTGAAAGTATGTAAAACACATTTGTACTGTAGCAAACTCAATAATTTATCTCTTGCAAAGGATAAAATGTTATGTACCACTCAACTTTAAAAACTTATCTTACAATCCACATCAACCAGCAATTTTATGATCATGAATGGATTGAGAACAAAAAGAAATAAAGCCTTCTCTCTTCTCACTTGTGTCTCTTTGCTCTTTTATTTAATAGATATAGCAAAGAAACCTTTTATAGTATTGTATCTTTTTCTTTGTAAGTGACTTTTCTATCATTTTGTGTCTCTATCATTAATTTTCTTAATTTCTTATTTCCCTATTGGTAGCCTTACTAATTTGATCTCATCTGTCAAATCTTGTTCTAGACAGGTATCAACTGGAATAACCTGGCCAAAACTCTGTGCATATTTAATTAACTTTATTTTAATGTTTAATTTTTTAATATTTAAAATATTTAATTTAATAATAGTGCATAGCCATGCGGTTCTTGTGACAATGTTTATAAAACTTAAAACAATAATGAACTGTTTACTCAGATGTGTCAACTGATAATGTAATATAGCAGTGTCCTTCTACATGAGGAAGATCACAATCATCAAGTAACTGAACAGTGCAGATAACAATGGCCCTGAACCACCACCCCAATTCTCCAAAATGAAATGGGGCAAAAACACATTACCTTCAGTATCTGCCACTTCCCAATTAATCAGGAATAGCATAGTGATATCATTAATATTCATGAAACTGAAGTTACTAATGAAAAAGATGAAGCCAAGGTGTTAATCTAGCTTTGTCTTATACTCAACATTGTCTAAAATATGGCTGAAGGATGAAAAATATACAAAATTAGCAAATCTGACTTATTCTCCACTTTAACCTAAGCCCTGAAAATATGATATTCATTCTTCCTCGTTTGGACAACTAATGCATAATCCAGTTGACAGCAATATTAAATGTATGCATAAACTGTAAAAAAGGGCAGCTAGAATTATTCTAAATTTAGCATTTCATATACACTATCCAAATTTTATTCTCTGAATTGAAATGGATGAAATATGAATTAGTCTACCAAAAGTCCACATTAATGTTCAAAATAAAGACTGACCTTCATCCACAATACTTGCATGGTACATTCCAGTTTAAATTTTTTTTTAAAAAATACCAAAGTCCTAAACTGACACTGATTACAAGAGACAACTGCAGAACACCATTTCCCAAAACAAATACTTCTAAAAAATCATTTGCTTACTATGATGCTATTCTGTGAAATAAAATATCAACAAAACCATTAGATCAGTAACAAATCCAAATGTGTTCAAAACAAACTTTATGGCTACTATGCCAAAAAGCTGATGTCATGGTAAATATTGAAATATTTGCACTGCTGTATATTCTTTTAATGTATGCTGTCATATCATCCTTAATGAATTGAGGCATGTCTTACTATTTTCTTTGTTTGAATTTAAAATAATTTCTTCATCCTGAGGGACTCAGAGGAGAATAGTATATTACAAATAATTGCATTACCCTTATAAAAAAGTATTTATTATATATAATTATTGTAAACTCTAACAAAATGGAGTTCTGAAGTTTAGGTTTGCTGAGCTTTCCTCATACTTTCCTTAATCTCAACTGTTTTTTGGCATTCTGCCTTCCAAAATGAATCTCAAATTCCACATCATTCTAACTACTTAAATAATCATGTTTCTAACTTAAAAAATATGCTGTTATTGACCATTAACTTCTTTTTAAAACAATGGATTAAACATTCTTATTCAAGGCAATGAAGTGTAATTACTTCTGTTTCTTCAGCAAGTCTTTTTAATTTGCCCAACTTCAAATTAATTGGGTCATTCCACTTCATGTACTTTATCTTTGCAAATTGGGTTGTTCCACTTCATGTACTTTATCTTTGCAAACTGGGTTGTTCCACTTCATGTACTTTACCTTTGCAAACTGGGTTGTTCCACTTCATGTACTTTATCTTTGCAAATTGGGTTGTTCCACTTCATGTACTTTATCTTTGCAAATTGGGTTATTCCACTTCATGTACTTTACCTTTGCAAATTGGGTTGTTCCACTTCATGTACTTTATCTTTGCAAATTGGGTTATTCCACTTCATGTACTTTACCTTTGCAAATTGGGTTGTTCCACTTCATGTACTTTATCTTTGCAAATTGGGTTATTCCACTTCAAGTACTTTACCTTTGCAAATTGGGTTGTTCCACTTCATGTACTTTATCTGTGCAAATTGGGTTATTCCACTTCGTGTACTTTACCTTTGCAAATTGGGTTATTCCACTTCATGTACTTTACCTTTGCAAATTGGGTTGTTCCACTTCATGAACTTTATCTTTGCAAATTGGGTTATTCCACTTCATGTACTTTACCTTTGCAAATTGGGTTGTTCCACTTCATGTACTTTATCTTTGCAAATTGGGTTATTCCACTTCATGTACTTTACCTTTGCAAATTGGGTTGTTCCACTTCATGTACTTTATCTTTGCAAATTGGGTTATTCCACTTCATGTACTTTACCTTTGCAAATTGGGTTGTTCCACTTCATGTACTTTATCTTTGCAAATTGGGTTATTCCACTTCATGTACTTTACCTTTGCAAATTGGGTTGTTCCACTTCATGTACTTTATCTTTGCAAATTGGGTTATTCCACTTCATGTACTTTACCTTTGCAAATTGGGTTGTTCCACTTCATGTACTTTATCTTTGCAAATTGGGTTGTTCCACTTCATGTACTTTATCTTTGCAAATTGGGTTATTCCACTTCATGTACTTTATCTTTGCAAATTGGGTTATTCCACTTCATGTACTTTACCTTTGCAAACTGGGTTGTTCCACTTCATGTACTTTACCTTTGCAAATTGGGTTGTTCCACTTCATGAACTTTATCTTTGCAAATTGGGTTATTCCACTTCATGTACTTTACCTTTGCAAATTGGGTTGTTCCACTTTATGTACTTAATCTTTGCAAATTGGGTTATTCCACTTCATGTACTTTATCTTTGCAAATTGGGTTGTTCCACTTCATGTACTTTATCTTTGCAAATTGGGTTGTTCCACTTCATGTACTTTACCTTTGCAAATTAATCTAAGAGGCTCTTCCTCACAAGTTCTCAAACGACTCTTAACACACAATCACCCTAGGTTTTTTCAGTCAGGTAAGTAATCTGTGGAATGAAGGTTGCTTATCTTCAACTGCTTTAACCTTTTAATTGCATCTATGACATTCAACTGTATAAACTGATAATTGCATTTATGACATTCAACTGTATAAACTGATAATTGCATTTATGACATTCAACTGTATAAACTGATAATTGCATCTATGACATTCAACTGTATAAACTGATAATTGCATCTTTGACATTCAACTGTATAAACTGATAATTGCATCTTTGATATTCATTGAACTGTATAAACTGATAACTGCATCTTTGACATTCAGCTGTATAAATTGATCCATGAGCTGTTTATGCATGGTATGGATGTACATCCTGGTGTCTAGAAAATCTCCCCCACTTCATACAGTTCTGAAGAAACAATTTTCAAAGACCTCTCAAGGATTTTACCATGTATTTCAAGGAGTATGTTTCCTGATAACAATACCAACATTCCAAGCAATTTCAAAACCTTTCTAGGAACAGCTTGTCTGTTTGTTTTTTTCTTATTATGCTATAAAATGTGTATATCCAGGGTTCTCAAAGTCCATAATATTTCTGCTTTTAAAACATCATCTTTTGCTATGCAATTACCAATAATACCTGAAGGCAGAGCAGTTGCTGATGTGGGGGTACCATTGACCTTGCAATCCATAGAAAGGGTACAGTTCCAGAATCCTCTCTTTTCATCCCAGACTCATACAATGAATGTAATGTGATAGCATATGAGTTTGCATTTCTCAAGCATTTCTCACTTTTCATATCAGCCTCAAAAGCACTTTCTCCAGTTCTGGAAATGTTTAGTATCTTTTTGCAAGCATACGAATTGCCTTGTTTTTATGTATTTTCTCACAAGCATTACAAATTGCCTTGTTTTCATGTATCTTCTCACAAGCATTACAAATTGCCTTGTTTTCATGTATCTCCTCACAAGCATTACAATTTGCTTGTTTTTAGTTATCTTTCCACAAGCATTACAAATTGCCTTGTTTTCATGTATCTTCTCACAAGCATTACAAATTGCCTTGTTTTTATGAATCTTCTTACAAGCATTACATATTGCCTTGTTTTTAGTTATCTTTCCACAAGCATTACAAATTGCCTTGTTTTTATGTATCTTCTCACAAGCATTACAAACTGCCTTGTTTTTATGTGTCTTCTCTCAAGCATTACAAACTGCGTTGTTTTCATCTGCCTTCAATGTTTTCCACAATCCACAATAAGGTCGGTGACATTCCCATTTGCAATTGTATACACAGCTAATGGTACGTAAGTGTGAGTTAGGTCAGTTATTTGCATTGTTGGTCTGATTACAAAGGAACACTACTCATTCCAATACCTAGCAGTGTCATGTACTAATTCACCAACTCATATTACTAGAATGTAGAACATAATTCTCAACAGACTAGAGCCTCAAGCAGAGAAAATTATTGCTGAAGAGCTGGCAAGCTTCCAAGCAGGAAGTAGCACCACAGAACAAATCTTTAATCTAAGACTACTTTGTGAGAAATATCTTCACCATCAACACAATCTATACCATGTCTAAAGCCTTTGACAGGGTATGACATGCAGACTTATGGGCAACTATGTGAAAGTACAACATTGACTCAAACCTGGTGTTGGTTACAGAATACCTCCATGACAAAGCCAGCAGTGCTGTCATCATCAATGGCAACATATGAGATTGGTTCTGAATAACAGCTGGAGTCTGACAGGGTTGTCTACTATCACCCACACTCTTCAACATTTTTAAGAAAGGGTCATGGAGGATGCCTCAGAAGACCATGAGGACACTCTTAGCAGAGGACATAGAATAGTTGATATTGTTGCTTTAATGATGACATTGATGGCTTAATAGTATTGAGCAACTCAATACAACCTCCACAGCATACAATATGGAGATTAGCACCAAGGGACCAAGAGATAATATTCAGTTGACAGAAGATGAAAACAGTTACAAGCTTCTGATACTAGGGGTCAATTATAACATAAGAGGGCTCCCACTCAAAACAGCTTCCCATGACTGCCGAGACAACAACAGCACTAACAAGGTTGAGACCAATATGGAAGGACAGCAACATTGCTCTTGGTTCTGAAATAAAGCTGATGTGCTCAAATGTCATATCCATCTTTCTGTATGCTTGTAAAACATTGATGCTGACAGCAAATCCAGAAAGAATGAATCAAAATTTGGGACTGAGATGTTACCACAAGACCTTGGGCATCTCAAAATATTACATTGACCACATAATCAATAAAGAGGTCCACATTAAGATCCAATGATCCATCAGACAGGACAAAGACTTCCTGACCACTAAAAATGTGCAAACTGAAGTCATGTCTTGCTATTATATGGACTAGCAAATATAATCTTGCAACACAAAGTAAGAGGGTGCAGAAGAAGTCAAGCAGACAGATAAAGAGTTGGAAAGACTACATTAAAGAGTGGACATGCATGGGGTTTGGAGATTCCCATAGGTCATTGGAGAACAGGGAAAGGTTTAGAGAACTGGTGTTGAAATCATCTGTGGTACCCCGATGATCTTTTGGGTTATGGGATTGATAATGATGATTACAATGATGTATGCTCTTCAATTTTTTATAAAAACTTTCTATTTTTCATATTATATTTTTGCAATTTGGATGTTAGTGCTGATCAAATTCAAGGTATTGAAGTAATGTAAGTTTTTTTCAAGTACTTTTCAAAAGCAAAAACAGACTTTTGTGAAATTCAAGGATATTCCAAAACAACTCCCTGAATTCAAGGATGTTTCAAAGCTATGCAAACATCACATTTCTCTTTCACTCTCAGTTTTTTCATTTTCATAACATTAATGAAAGTTATGTTTCTGTAAAAATTATTATGTTGGGTTTGGGAGTCAAGACCATTTTTATCATGTCACATGTTCTGGCAGACATGAATATTGTCTCCAGTGTGGTAATAAGACCAGTCACTCAGAAACAAAATCACCTCATTACTGTGCAAGTTCTTGTTCATATCAAAATTCATACAATATCTTGATGATGCAAACATATATTACCAGTTTAATCAAAATTAGTTTAGAAAAATGACCTTCAGATTGGTGATTGAAGGTTACATTTTGTTTTGCTTGGTTTTAGTGACACCTTTAACACATTATTGGCTTTTTCAAGCCAAGAAATTGGGAACTGAGTATCTCTCCCAAGGACACACAAAGGCAGCCAACCAAGGCTGACCTTAGCAGGTATCCAACCCACATTGGATTATGCATTTTATTATTACTCTCTGGTCTTAAAATAAGTAATAGAAAATAGCAAAATCAAACAAGTTTTGTACTTGTCAAAAATAATTTATTTCCCTAGAATACAAAGTGAAAATATAAAAATAACTTATGGTATTGCAAATTATATCCAAAATAATCCAAGAATTACTAACTCAAGTCCCAATGAATAAGGTTCTGAACAGACTTTAGTGGTATTCTAAATAAATTCCAATACTGAAGGTGTTGATGTGCCTGTAGTGGCCATTAGTCTCTAATGTGCTAATGTACCAAATGACCTGAATTGTAATATTGTGCCAACAGTCCTTTGTTGAATCATGGTAATTCAAGTTATTGTCTCTGTCCAAGAATATTTTTGAGCACTTTGCATTTCCAGAGAAGAATAATTTGAATTAACTAATTTTAGCCCAACTCAAACACTGGACACAACAAATGATTAGGCTTGAAGATTTTATACCCTGAATGAGTAGATAAATAATAAAACACTAAGACACAAAGCAAGCTATAATCTGTCAAGGTCTGTTACTAGAATTATAATATAGATTGTGGTAAACATCAGGTAGACCAGGTATTTCATGGAGATGTCCAATGTTCTGGACTCAGACTGAGATCAACAACTCACTGCCTCTTACAGTTTGTTCTGCACTATAACAATCAACTCTAGAAATTGCACAATCAGGTAGTATTTTCCAAATGAAATCATACTGTAAGAATGAATTGTGCTAGGTGTCAGCCATTTTGAGTTCTTAAAGTAGCATGTGTTTTAAGCAGCATTTGTAAAAACATTTGCTAAATGAATTGTGGGTCCAATGTACAAATAAAATTTAGTTTCAGACCCATTCATGTCAAACTGAAGTATCCAGATGTGTAAATGATTGTTTACCTGGAAAATGGCAAACTGGATGAACAAATCCTTGGCCACTTCATATGCATACTCAAAGAACTAGTCACAATTTTAAATCTATTGAATACAAAGATACAGCTAATCTTTTTAATAAAGGTAAAAAAATATTTATTGAATGTTCATTAGGCAAGCCATACTCAGAATTAGGTTGAACACTCCTCATGTGCAACTTATGCTGCATCAATAAATTTAATATTTTCTACCTGTCAAACATCACATTAGTTAGTTTTTCAAGGTCTGTGTTTTGTATATTTAACTTGTATTGTGTGCTTGACCTTTTTCTGTAATTGAGAGTTTAGGTTTTTCCTACCTGACTATTCTCATATATTTTTCATCCTCGTAAGTTATAAATAAGTTATTTAATAACACTTGAGCTCAAAGCTGAGCCTTATATACAAACCTAGAATGTTCTGGAAGTGAACTTGTGACCCACATCCTGGCCATTTTATTGGGCCTTAGGCTTTTATATAAGGTTAGGATAAACAAAATCATTCATTCTTATCTTAAAATCCTATCAGTTATGTTCAGATACAACTGAGAGGAAGCATTTGTTGAAAAATTATTCATTAATAACAAAGTGTTCATTGACAGTTTTTAACTTAAACACTATTATGGGATTATCATGAATTCATTCAACAACATTCTGGATAATATCATTGTGATACATCAAGACTTGGTACATCAGCCTATTCAAGTCCACTGGTACATCAGTACATTCAATATTTGCATTCATTCAGACCACTCTGACCAATCCAGTGGCCTAAGTCGTTAGAGCAGCTGCCATGAATGTGGGAGGTCATGGGTTCAAATCCCATCCAAGTCATACCAACAACATATAAATTTGGTAGTAGCAGCTGCCTCACTTGGCACTCCACATTAAGTGGTTAGTGTTAGGACTGGTTTCAGGATAATGTGACTGGGTGGGACATGATGTAACATGTCTATGGCATGATGCCCTAGTGCTAGACATCACTATAACCTGCCACACAGCAGACATCATAGTGATGGCACAAACACAAAGTCAGACCACTAAATACATTGTTTTATGTGATAGAACTTTTAGGCTTATTTGGAACTGAATTCACAATACTGTAAATTCCTCTTAAATGCTCATTTTATATTTTAGAGAAATATTTATTTGTTGTTGTTTTAATAAATTTGCTGTTTTGGCTTCATTCTGTTCCTTGGCAAAAAATGATAGAGTCATAACAGTCTGTCATTTACAGAGAACTTAAAACAGCTTCATGTCTCATTCATTATTCTGTGCCTAGAGAAGTTGCTTTTTATGCAATACACCAATCCCTAGATAACTCACGCCCTGATAACTTGTGACACGCTTATAGCATGGGGTCAGTCATGGATCCCATTTTTTAAACCAGAAAATACCAAAACATTAATCTCTACTTGTTGAACTTGAAGAAAATCTTATCAAAATTGGTAACCAAAACCTTGATTTATCACTCATTTTATCATCGAAAATGGTAGATAGGACCTGGAAATTTGAATCAACATTATCATATTTTCAACTTTTAATAAGAAGTCATATAATTTGTTACAATCTCTTTCCAAACAACATTCTTACTACACCATTATTAAAAATATTCAAGGAAATTTTGATCAATAAAAGTGTTACTTATGCCAAGTGGAGGCAGTACTTTAACAAATAAATACCAAACTTTTATCATGTAAAAATTTGTGTTTTATTTATATATTTTAGTTCCTTTTAAATGTAAACATCATAAATTGAATGTGTCCTCTTGTATTTAAACATATAATGCATCAATCAACCATAACAGCTATGTCTATGAGCATTTCTCTGAGAACCTAAGTACCGGTAAGTGCTAATCGTGTTTTGATATTGGACTAATGGCAGTATCTGTTACATTGCTGCACCTCATTAAAAGCCTCCTTTATATTATCATGTTGATTGTGTCTTTTGAATCAAATAAAAGATTTGAATAAATGAAAAGTTATAAGTCATGCAAATCACACATGCTTAAGATCTAGCAGCATCAGTCATTTCAGTTGATTAATTGAACACTTGCAAAAATGTTATTGTGTACGTAATATAATTAAACTACCTTAAATTAACCTACTCAGTCATAACTGTGATCAAAGATAGCAAGGCAACTAAGTGAAATGAACACTTCATAAAATAAAGAGCTTCAAATCAGGGAACCCAGAACTATCTCTTGCAGGAAATAATCATCCAATAGAAAATGTCAAACATGAAAAGCTTGTAGGTGTGACCGTAGATAATAATTTATTATGGAATTACTATATTGATAAGCTTTGTAAAATACTGTCATCCAAAATTGCCCTACTCAGCAGAATCAAGAAATATTTACCTATGGAAACTCTAAATCTATACTACAAGTCATATATTCTTCCAACAATGGATTATTGTTCAAATGTATGGGAAAACTGTGCTAAATCTGAGCTTGACAGGATTTATAAACTTCAGAAACGAGCAGCATGTGTAATTTTAGATGCATCTATTGATCATCCCTCAAAAGCATTATTTACAGAACTCAAATGGTTCACAATATATGACAGGATAGATTTTCCCAAGGCAGTTCTTTTATATAAATGTCTACGTGGAACTGTACCAGAGTATCTTCAGGACTTATTCAGGCCTTTTTCAACACAATACCAGTTGAGATCAATATCACATGGAAACCTTCTACCACCAAAACCAAGAACAGAACAATTTAAAAAGAGCTTCCAATACTCTGGTACAGTTCTGTGGAACAAGCTTCTACTACATGTAAAATCTGCTGAAAATATTAGAGTATTTAAGAAGAGATATATCATGAGCATGTATGTGCTTCTAATAGATAATGGAATTAAGTATTTTAATACTAAACATGTTAAAATAAACAGTAGTTATTGCTATCTTCATATAATGCGCATTATTATACTCTCCTTAGAGGGCCTCAAGGGAAAATAGTCCTTGACTAATATGTCGCCCTCTATAAATAAAGCATTATTATTATTATTATTATTATTATTATTTCACAGATAAGGGTCATTGTGGGGGAAAAGATTTTCAAAGAATCCCTGAATTAGCACTCAGAGATATCCTGAAGGATAAAAAGAAGTTTCACTATTACTTGCTATGAAATCAAGGCATCAATATTTTACTAAGTGAACAATCAAAAATTGAGTTTTGATATAGACGATCAACTAACAAAATAATTGTCGCTAGTTTTTTTAAAAAAAGGAATATTGTTGGGTGGTGTATAAATAGTATGGTTCCCTGCTACACTCTACACTATTATATACCACTCAGGGAACCAGACTCTAAATCAACAAAATAAAAAACAATGACATAATTCACAAGTGTTTGCATACATGTGATGGTTGTTGAAACCAGTTGGAATAATGTTAACCATGCTTCAGATATTGGATATTCTTTCAAATGAATGTAATTTATACAGAATAAATAACAACTTCACTAGAAAAAGAGCTTTATTGACAATTATTCTCAATGCAATTATAAAATGAGAATTCAGTCATTAAATAGTCCAGTTTCCACCATAACCCCACTTTTTTCTGGATGTCAAGTGGATTTTTTGGGGAGGGTCCTCACTTATAGTGTGGTCTGTGTTTCTGGACCCCTGTTGTAAACAAGTTATTGAGGGAGAGGTGTATATCTGTACATTACAATAAAAATTAAGAAATGGATGATGACAAAGTAATATTGTTTCCAGATGTATAATCACATGGGATATCCAATTTTCCATGTTAAAATGTACATTATCTTTTGATATTAAATGGGAATATAGAGAAATATGTGAACAGTTACAATGACACAAGATGAAATTTAAAGATCAATAACAGGCTCATCAAAATTGATCAACCATTAATTGTAATCAGTGTAAGACAATGTCTTTTGGATACATGGTAATTAATGATCAACCATTAATTGTAATCAGTGTAAGACAATGTCTTTTGGATACATGGTAATTAATGATCAACCATCAATTGTAATCAGTGTAAGACAATGTCTTTTGCATACTCAGTAATTAATGATAAACCATCAATTGTAATCAGTGTAAGACAATGTCTTTTGCATACTTGGTAATTAATGATCAACCATTAATTGTAATCAGTGTAAGACAATGTCTTTTGCATACTTGGTAATTAATGATAAACCATTAATTGTAATCAGTGTAAGACAATGTCTTTTGCATACTTGGTAATTAATGATAAACCATCAATTGTAATCAGTGCAAGACAATGTCTTTTGCATACTTGGTAATTAATATCTTCATTGTTCCCCTAAACTGAAATGGTCAACTGGCACATTTGTTGTTTGACATGCTGATGGCACTTAATAATGGAAGAATATATTTTTAAAAACCTGTTATATATACATTAAATTTTTCAAAAAAGACTTTGTCTAAAAATGCCCAACATAAAAAAAAACTCTTAAGCATTCAAGTTTTATTATCAAAAATCATATATTTGAATGCTTGAACATTTAACTTTTCTGACCAATTTTCAATTATTTGTATTAGTTGTCACACTATTACACAAAATGGCTTACTTTTAAATGTAATGACTACATCATCAAGAACAAGATGATATCAAAATGATAAAAATGAAAGTTGAACTAATCTGGTCAGGAGTTTTGACATAAAATCAGGAGGATTTTGACTGGCCTTATTTTAGAATACAAATAGACAAGCATGATAACTATTAAACGAAATTCCTTTGTCGATATTAAATAATGAAATTCCTTTGTCGATATTAAATAATGAAATTCCTTTGTCGATATTAAATAATGAAATTCCTTTGTCGATATTAAATAATGAAATTCCTTTGTCGATATTAAATAATTAAATTCCTTTGTCGATATTAAATAATGAAATTCCTTTGTCGATATTAAATAACAAAATTCCTTTGTCGATATTAAATAATGCAGTTGAACTGACACTACATCTTCAGCAGCTAAGTTATATAAATGTGGCAAAGGTCAGAGGTCAGCTCAAGACAGATCAGGAGATTAGCAAAATTCGGTTAAGAGTTTCAACTTGAAATTAGAAGGATTTTCATTAACCAAATTTTAGGTATGCAAGTGGACAAAGATGACAACTACTGGACACATTTCCTTTGTCTATATTGACCCATTTCAGACAGGATACAAGTCCAGTCATACTTTACCTTTTCATACTGGATACAAGTCCAGTCATACTTTACCTTTTCATACTGGATAAGATTCCAGTCATTAGTTCACTACATTTCATCTACCACTTATTGAATTTTATGTTTAACTGTGTAATACATCATTATTTTATGTGTACTCTTTTTAAAGAGGGAAATAAAGGCATTTGATTTGAAAACTGAATTTTGATCAAAATGACCATGATCTCATCTACGTTGAAATAAACAGATCAGATAATAAGTAGCTAATTGGTAGTTTTTACTCAGATAGTCACAATGATGAAGATTGATGATCTTCAAAAGAACTTCATGCTAATGGGACATCTGAGAACTTCACTGCTCATAAAGATTGCTGTATACTGATATATGTGCATAAGATAATGAAACTTAACTGCATTCCTGGAAATTTACCAATATAAACACAACAAAACTCAGACACATTAATTTAGAATTTAATATGGAATAAAAACGCTCAAACAAATTTAACAGCTTTGTCAACTTTCTAGCAAGAATCTATTTTGCTTGATTTTTATAGTTTTTTTAAAATTTACTTTCATGAGGACTGGAGAAGTTCTCATGCAAGTAAATTTTAAAAAAATATAAACACCTTTGACATTCTTTATGGAGTTTTATTATTTTAATTATTATTTTTCACTATCTTAAACAGCATAAAATTACCCACATCCAAGCACTTACATAAAGGATGTAAAATTATTATGGCAGACTTACAAATTGCACAGAAAGTAATAAAAAATACCTAAAGCATGTTTTTACTTTTAAAATTTTTTTAAAACCTTATATTTTCAATTAAAAGGTATATGACTTCAAAGAAAAGTTCATGCTTCTTAAATTGCTATATAACTTTAAAAAACTATAATTTTAAAAACTTGTCCTATAAAGCCAGATTGACTAACATCACTGCATTGTCTCATGCTGATATACCACTGATTGAGCAATTTTCTAGATCAACACATATACCTGTTTGATTGGACTTACCGTATATACTCGCGTATAAGCCGAAAATTTAGGCAAAAAATAAGGCCTGGAAGAATGGGGGTCGGCTTATCTGTGGGTCAAGGTCCAAGTCTGAAATTTTTTACGCTTTTTTCCCTTGATTTTTAGTATTTATTGTTTCTGTCGATTGCCGAAAATGAGATCACATACCTAATGATGCCACATGGCTCATAAGATTTGTGCTGTCGTGAAGTGAAACAAATATTTTATTTCTAACTTAACTGGTAGGATAATGAATGAAAAACATGTTTTAACGTATTGGTGTGTATTTGACAGATGTCCATCCACCAGAAAATGCAGCCATACGTGTTATTTGAGCCACGGTGGTGCATGTATTTTCCAAAAGAACCGCCATATTAGTATCTCCAGTCAAGTATTTAACCCTCAGCTAATCAGTAATCATTGAACTCTATGGTATCGTACAAATGCATGCTAGCTTATTTCAGTGTAAATATGAAAAGAATCGACGTAAAAAAAATGAAAGAATTACGATACTGAAGGTATATACGACAAACATTTTGATCGAGAGTAGAAATACATGTACGATAGTCTTAAAGGAACAATATCGAGAGGCTCCATAGGGGTTTGTTGCGCACACGCTTAGGAAGGGTAAATAACAGGGCAATATACCAGTCAGCGTGAATAATTGTAAAACAATATAATTTGTGGAATTTCTTTGACAGGTGTTTAAGAAGTAATTGGCAGCCACAGTTTATATACTACTGTTGTTTGGTTATTAGTAAAGCAAAGTGGTTTGTTAGCGGTTGAGTGTTGTATAATAGCTACCATATGCTTAATCTGTGGTAAATGCCTCGGGGATAATATGAAGAGATCTCGCTAGGATTTTAAAACTAGGAGTCCATGACTCCCATTTTGGTAAAAATAGGAATTCCACCATCAAAAGTTGCAGTCCCTTCTTTTATACAGAATCAACATAAACGTACATGCATCTATTTGTAGAAGGAGAGGTTTTCGTAATGTAATCACTCACTATAATATAGCTTCATTACAAATGGTCCATTGACATGATCACAATTTTTTTTGGTTTATTTATTTGTCTACGTCCTTGTAGTAATTTTAGGCAATTATTAAATAGTATCTTATTTGCTGTTCCTCCCCCCACCCCCCCGTATTTTCGCAAATACGTGTCAGGTCGGAAAACAGATTAGACCTTACAGCACATCTCGCGAATTCCACAACATAGCATTGTCCCATACGTTTTCTGGCCTACATAATTTTCAATTTAAAGTTAAATCTTTAATCAAATAATACCTTGGCGTTGCTTTCAATGATCTGTATATTTTTCTGAAAATAGTTGCCCGATGGTTTAGAAAACAGACAATCTAATAAACTAGTACATCCCAGACTTAGCGAAGTCCGCCATTATTTTCCGTTAGGCCTAATGGTTCACTTAGAGTTTCGAACTAATTTTATGATGAAATAGTGTACATGAGGCAGTCAATAATCACCGATTCTGATCTTAGAAAACATGTTTGTATGTTTTATCATTAAAGGGTATCATGCAGGAAATTGATAGTTGCTAACTTACTCGGAAAAGGGTTAATGGTCAATCAGCTATCAAAACATATGTTTGTGAATGGGTAAGAATTTGTTTGTCAACGTAATTGATATCAAAACTAAGCCTAGCTACTGATGTACTGATGAATACATTTTGATACAACACTAAAACTAACCCGGCTAAGGCAAGCTGCATTTTTAAAAAAAGTATGGTCAGTCAGTGTACCTCTTAAATAGCTCTTGTTCGTCCATCAGTGATACTGAATTTTGTCAATCCAAGTCAGGACTTATTCCAAACACTAAGCTAGGCATCACACACTTTCTTACAATTGGCTACTGTCCTATCTGAACTATCAATGCTAGAAGCTTTAGCACTCTTCTGAATCTTGTTACAATCTTCGTAAGTTTGCCGTTTAACCCCAAAATACTTATCCAAATTACGAATGGCATTTTGTCGAAGTCTCAACATGTCTTGATTCTCATGCACTACTTATTCCGATACATTTGGAAATGAACACAGTAACGAAAGCTAAAGTTGTTTATTTGATGTACTTTTTTTATAAATGACCACATGTACATCTCTGGGTCTTTCTGACTCTGAATTCAATGACTGTAAATATCAGTACATTTTCACATCTGGCTGCCAGTCAAACAAAGCCTTTGATCTTGCCGCACAGCTATTGCATCATGTTCTTTTTGATGTAATCTTATAATGGCAACATGTATGTACATCAAGGGGTCTTTCAGTCACTGAATTCTGTCATTGTAAATATCAGCATAGCTAATTATAATCACATTTTCCCACAAAGCAGGTGGCTGAAGCAGGACTGGCAAGTCTTTGAAATTTGCCGCACACCTATAACGTGAGTACGGAGGACTCCTGCCTCAGGGATTTTCTGTGTCCCAGATCAAAAATTGGCATCCAAATACACGTAATTAAGCGTTTCTGAGATCTCTGATAGGTTTGTTTTGTTGCACAATGCCAATGACTTTACTAATCAGATGTATTGTTTAATGAGATATGGTTGTGGACATGGTTTCTGCTCAAAGTTATAAACTGTCACAATGCTTGAATTATGTCCACGCTGAAACCAATCATATTTTGATCAACTGAATCACACTATCAGATGACCATGATGACAATGACGATGTATATGATGAAAACATGCCCGTAACAGAAGCCGAGTTTCATGAACTGTTTGGCGAGTCTGATACAGAGCCAGATTTTGAAGGATTCTAAAAGTGATAGAACTTTTATAATTCATTATTTTAGAAAGAGGATTAATTAAATTTCCATTAAAACTTAACACTTTAGAATTGTTTTTATTTCAACATATAAATTAGCTTTCTTACTTCATTTTATTTAATAATGTGACTTGCTGAAATAAACGTATTCAGAACTCACTTTGTGCATCTCGTGATGTACCGGTAGTCTAAAAATTATGTGTCGGCTTATACGCAGGTTGTGCACTTTATAACAGTTTTACTGCTTCAGTTTGGGGGGGGGGGTCGGCTTATACGCGAACAGGCTTATACGTGAGTATATACGGTAGGTATGGAAAGACTAATATAAGCACATCACATCAGTCCTTTTAAAGCAACAAGTTACCTTTCATACTGTCATTTTTCAGCTATGGCAAGTCTATTTGGTTTCTTGTTGGACTGTTTGATGGAATGTGGTTGATATAAACAAGAGAAATTTTGACCCTATATTTTAAGGATCTTATATTTTACTTTTTACAGATTTTTCTAACAGTATTATATTTTATCTTCTTTTTCCTGTTGATTTGGAATGGTTGATCTACCAACAGTTTTTCTGCAATTCTTTATATTGACAAATTTTAACACCTAACTTTTAATCTACACCATATACCAAGTACGATGTTGACGTCACATTAGGCTTTAATATAGGTATACATTGTTAGAATGTTCTTTTCTAGACTTATATTCTATGTAGTAGTCTATCATAATTGTGCTGTAGTACTTTTCTCCCAACCTGTATCCAGAAAGAAAACTTTTATTCCAGTCTGAATCCAATACAATTCTGATGTTCAGAAATTTTCAATAATGATATGTAATAAAGTTGTAAAATAAATCATGATTGGCATTACTACTCCTATTCATTTGTATTAAAATTAAAAACCCGTTAGATGAATATATGTGTAGGTCACAACAGATTATAACTCTAATATGCCTTCTCCCCCCCACCACCATGGTAACATATGTTTTCATCTCTCTTACATTTTCATGCTTTGCTCATGCCACAATCTATATCTATGGAGCCCATCACTCAAAAAGCATCCTGGGAAAGGTGTGCAAATCTTTAAAACAGTTGAAAACGGAAGAACTATTGGTATATTTCAGCAAATTATATCCCTTGTACTATAGATAGACGATAATAATATAACCTTGCTGAAGTCACATATATATAATTTTAACGCCACTGGCTTCTGATAAATTTTAGTATTATTGTCTATTGAATACTGATGCAATCTCATTGGGTAATGTATAAGACAATAACTTAAGCATTCAAAAACAGCAATCCACTTAGAATGAGGAGAGATTTATTTTCCTTACCTGTACATGTTGATCCAGCGCCAGATTGCTTCTTGTAGCCTGGTTTACAGTCACATCTGTAAGAACCTACCATGTTGTTACACACCTCTGCATTAAGATTACATGGTGATTTCTCACATTCATTTACATCTATTGGAAATGGAGGAAAAAAGTATATATATATATATATATATATATATATATATATATATATATATATATATATATATATATATATATATATATATATATATATATATATATATATGTTCAACCCTTTACTTTATAACAAGAGTCTCTCTATGGGACTGGGACTGAAAATTTGCATGAGAAATTCATTTCTTCCCTTCTCTTACCTTATTCAATTGCAGAGTATTGCAATTATCTCAGAAGATACTAAATTTGGTAACAAAAATAATTTTTATATGCCTTATTTAATATGATGATACATTTCAGTACAAAAATCTATCATGGCCTCTGACCTTAATCTTGGCCCATATAGTCAATAAACTATTGAAACACAACAACTGAAATTATGCTCAAATTTCCAAAATCTATAATTTTGCTTTCAATGAACTTAGAATCAGTAAAGGGATAATACTGTTACTATATAAACATAAATGTCAAACTTCTACAATATTGAAAGGAACTGAGTATGAATAATAATTTCGGAGTTTTGAGTCGTCTGATTTCACTTATTGCGCTATGATAGTTTTATGATTTTGGTGTCTGATATCACAGGTAAAGTACCAGTCAACTCATCTCAAATACTGTCAAGATATACCCACACACCAAGTTTGGCTAATGCCAAGATATACCCACATGCCAAGTTTGGCTAATGCCAAGATATACCCACATGCCAAGTTTGGCTAAGTCCATAAATAATAAATTTATTATGTGATGGCAGATCTGGGTCTGTGCAGTTTGCAGTTAGATTAAACTTCTAAGCAAATATATACAGTACGGAACAAAAGTACACAAGACAGAATAATACTTTCTAGTTTTTGTTTAGTATTTTATCTAGTAGGCACTTAAAAATATTGGGAGAAATATAAAGTCTTAACAAGTGTGATGTCTAATATGATGACTGACCAACAAAATGATCATTGGGTCATCAGGAAACCAGAAACTAACAGTATTTATAAGTCTTGTAAACATCAAGTGTTCTAAAAACATCTATAAAGTATGTAATGATAGAGGGTCATACCTGTAGAAACATCATCAAGTTATCATGTAACACTGAAATCCCTTCATAAGAGGCAGGGCAATATACCGAGTTTTATGTTAAGCAACTCCTTTTACAAGTTATATCTTATAGATAGTTAAATCTATGAAACAGGAGAGCAACCGTGGCCCCATCAATGGGATTTTCTTTAAGTAATTTGAAACAATTCGTACTTACAAGGGATTTACAAACCAACTTGTTTTGAATGACCAGCCAAACAAGAGGTTTTCAGTATCATTTCATATTGGTGACCATAATTTGGCTTTATTTCTTAAACTCACAAAGTTTAATGCCTCTCGTTGACGAGTTACATTATCAATGTCAAACTCCTTCATACACAAACACATGCACTCACAGCTGAACAGCATGTTTGCATAATCCTAGAAATATAGTGCTGATTAAAAGTTAACACTAGGTTAAAAAATGTAAAGTTACAATTGCACAAATTTTTAGATGGAAACAAATATAGAAACATGGTCCAACAAGATAAAAACATAAAAGGTAATGATGTCAGAATTCTTTAAAAGGTAATGATGTCAGAATTCTTTAAAAGGTAATGATGTCAGAATTCTTTAAAAGGTAGCTAAAATGAATGATAAAGGGAAAACATAATAAACTTTAAATACATGGTGAAAATCTGTCATATAAACTTAATTCTTTAAAAGAAAACCTGGTAGTGCTTGTATTTCAAAATAGAAAATGTCTTATTAAGTGGATCATATCCATTTTTTTATCTGTTGCAGGACTGGCAAGATTTTTCATTAGAGTTATGTTCCCTTACCAATGCATTCTGGTAGATCATTCAAAGTCTGATTGCTGAGACAGAGAACTGTACGATTGTGGCTGAGCTGAAATCCAATAGCACAAATCACATTTAGGATACCTCCAGACTCGACAATAGAGGGTGAAAGTGCCATACTGTTACGGATCACAGGTAATGGACACTTCAACTCTGAAATAAAGCAATCATATACACTGATTTCAGTATTTTGTAGACAACAATCTTACATCTTCTTGTGGTTTATTGTTCTAATCCTATAAATGGACCAACCAAAATCAAAACTGGTCACTCAAAATCTCTAATAGATCATATCCATACAACTATGAAGGAAAATCTGACAAAAATACATATTCTTAGTACAAACTCTAGTTATCACTTAATATTTCTGTATCTGGAAAATCTGGCTTAAAAACAGCTGCACAATCCAAAATCCATAAAACCATAGTAGATCCTTTTAAGGCAAATTTCTGGAAGATTTCATTACTGTTCTTTGGAGTATAGTATCCATGTTTGATGATGTAGATGATGTTGTTGTTGTTGTTGTGGGGTTTAATGCCATATTTCAGCACATGATAGGCTATGCATGGCAGCAAGTATTAATGGTGGAGGAAGAACCCGGGAAATCCCATGGAAGAACCACCAACCCACGAGAAGCTACTGGCGAGCTTTCTCACATGCCCACGTTAGTCGAATCCTAGACTCAAATCCACGAAGACAGAGGTGAGATGGCAGTGATCCGTAATGGAGAGTGCTTAACACCACACTGCCACTCGGGGCCCCGATGATGTAGATGATGCTGTTGATATATGGACACAACTTTTATACAGGTGGTTGATAAACATATACCTTTAAAAAAAACAGAGTAAAACTGGACTTCCAACTTGATTGGTTGACTCCTGGCATTCTATATGCCATGAAAACCTGTGATAATTTCACATATGGTCAACAAGCACATTACAAGACATGGAGAAATAAAGTAACCAAAATGATCAATTGGGTAAAGAAGAATTACTATCAGTTGACTTTAGAAATTAATTGCAATAAGAATTATATGTGGAAAGTTTTTAACAAACTAAATATAGGTAGATGTTTCACAAGTTCATCCAAAATCCACAACTTAGCCAGGAATGCCTGATTAATGATGAAGGTGATGAAATAGCAAATGTGTTCAATCAATGTTTAGTCAGCATAACCTCCAGAATTAAAGAACCCATTGTCAGCTCTAATCACAATGAACAAATATATATGTTCTAAAAAATTTCGCCTGACACAATTTTAGATAAGTGGTACCTTTGAAAACACATTGACTTCAAATCCTGACTGGCTAACTCCTGATAATCTATTCACCATGAAAACTCATGATTATTTTGAATCTGTTGGTCAAAAAGCCCATTATAAAACATGGTGAAAAAAGTAAACAAAATTATCAATGATGCAAAGAATCCAGGTTTAGAAAATAATTGTGTTAAGAATTCTGTGTGGAAAGATACTTAACAAATATTGTGCAGGCAAACATTCTGCAAGGTCATTAAAGGTCATCCAGGAAGGCCAGATAATCGAAGAGGATGTTGAAATAGCAACATATATTTAATGAATTTTTGGCCAATATATTTTCCAAAATTAAGGAACCCATTGTAAACTCCAATCATGATGAATTAAAAAAATTCTGTTTGGAAAAATTCGAAGCTGACACAAAAGTTGTTCACTCTGCAATACCAAATGAAAAAGTTAAAATCTTTCCAAAGTTATCATGACAATGAAATCAACATGCCTAGATAATAATTGACCACATCTCATGATGCTTGTTACAAATATAATATCTGATAGCATAGCTCCAGAACAGATAGATGCATTACTGCCTTAGATCATGGGAAAATTGCTGGATCCTTATATAAGTTGATTGTAGGAAAGCTTTTGACATAGTTGAATATGAATTTCTAATCAAATAAACTGAACATTTATTCCACAACTGGTTGGTTTACATCATATATAACAGTGAGAAAACAGTGTGTCAAAATAAATGGCAGTTTTTCTATAGAAGAACCTATTACATTTGGAGTACTACAGGGATCAATGCTAAGCCTACTCCTCTTTCTCATTTTCAGAAATAGTCTTCCACTGAAAACTGGCAACTGTATTTCATCTACTGACTTACATGCAGATCATGCCATGAAAGTAAACATAGACAAGACTAAAGTATTCATGATTACCACCCAGCAAAGGAGGGCAAAACTTGAAAATAATAATCCTAAGTTTAATGAAATCTGTCTACAAATGGTTACCCACAGAAAAATCCTTGGGGTGATGGTTGACAATTTTTTTTTGCAATGGAATGAATATATTCAAGTCTATGTCATAAAGTCAATTACTGTTTGTGGTTACATAAGCAACTAAGGCCATATCCATCAAATAAGTTAATACATTACAAAAGCTATATACAAACATACTTGCACTAATGTAATGCAAGTTGTAGAAACATTTCTGAAAGAAGATTTGCTAATTATTCTGCATGCAAACTCCTTGATAATGCTGAAAACATCCCAAATGAAATAAATGATATTAAAATATCCACAGTAAGTGAAATTAATATTTTTAAAAAGACTTAAGACTTAATTGTTAAGACTTAAAAAGACTTAATTTGCAAAGTTTCAATCAATATGGCCCCATTATATCTCAATGGACTATTTCATCCTAGAAAAAAGGCAACACTCCCAATTTAAGATCAATTTCAGGTAAACCACTTTTCTACTCCAAACCTATATAAAAAAGCTCTTTAAGAAACATTTTCAATCTTCATGGTCATTAATCTGGAACAGAATTCCAAGGCAATTATAGAAAGTACAATTATAATATGCTCATTTTTTCTTCATTAGCTTTACATTGTCAAAATTGTGCTATACTTTGCATTGCTTCATATTGATGATGTGAGGATAGTATAGTGTATTAGGAACTGCTCTCATGTAGACATACCATATACTCTCATGTAGTATGGTAGATGATTTAAGTTTTCGTTTATTAGAATTGTTTGTGGATGAACTAAACAAGCTGTTTCATCTATTTGAAAGTAGAGATGATAAAGTGAATGATGTGGATAAGTTTACCAAGTCACAAAGATAAAACTTTCAAACAAGCAAATGAATGAACTTGATATTTACCATGTCAACATCAAACGTAAGAGAAGCGGTTATTGAAAATACCATTCTGATTATTTAAACAGTTATTTAGGAGAAATGTTCATAACTTTTCCAAAATGAAATGGTTCAAACTAAGACCAGTACTCTCTGGGGTATGTAAAAATAGCATAGAAATGCATACTGAGACCAAAGGGTATCACATCCAGTACTCTCTAGGGTATGTAAAAATAGCATAGAAAAGCATACTGAGTCAAAAGGCTATCACATCCAGTACTCTCTATGGTATGTAAAAAATAGCATAGAAAAGCATACTGAGTCCAAAGGCTATCACATCCAGTACTCTCTAGGGCATGTGAAAATAGCATAGAAAAGCATACTGAGACCAAAGGTTATCACATCCAGTACTCTCTAGGGTATGTAAAAATAGCATAGAAAAGCATACTGAGTCCAAAGGCTATCACATCCAGTACTCTTTAGGGTATGGGTATGCAAAAATAGCATAGAAAAGCATACTGAGTCAAAAGGCTATCACATCCAGTACTCTCTATGGTATGTAAAAAATAGCATAGAAAAGCATACTGAGTCCAAAGGCTATCACATCCAGTACTCTCTAGGGCATGTGAAAATAGCATAGAAAAGCATACTGAGACCAAAGGTTATCACATCCAGTACTCTCTAGGGTATGTAAAAATAGCATAGAAAAGCATACTGAGTCCAAAGGCTATCACATCCAGTACTCTTTAGGGTATGGGTATGCAAAAATAGCATAGAAAAGCATACTGAGTCCAAAGGCTATCACATATCTATCAGAAACATACCATTCTACAAGTCAAAGTACAAAGTTTGAGAAACAAAATGCAAATTAAGGTTTTGGTAGAAATGTAAGGACCTCAGAGTCAGTAAACCAAGTCAATGAAGAAATTCTCATTTCCAGTGGCTGAATGGACTGTCACACACCAGCTGCTTTGCAATTTTCCACATTAACTCTGTTGAGACAATATTTCAGATTTAGACAGGTAATAGAAGCCATACTAGAGGTCATTACATAGCTGGGGTTCCTACAAGTGACCAGGCATAAATATGTCTTCTTTGGATGGTAATAAGAATGGCAAACAATATACTTACATTTTTACTTGAATTTCCTAAAAATGTACTTTCTTAGTTAGTTCTGCAAATCTGAATTATATGAGTTTATGTCATGGGTTCTAAAACTTGATTAAACACCATGAAATTGTACTGTAATTTTGACTATATTTCCTACTACAACCACATTCTCCTTAATACACTCATAATGCATTGAATGTGATATTTTGATAATTTCAACTGTAAGAGTTCACATATTTCCCACATTATGATTCCAAACAATCAATGACAGAACATAAACACACATGCAGCTGATTCAAGGTGGGTCCCCTACTTCTCAAATCACATGTACTTCATGCGGAACTGACACAGCTGATAAATGCAGTCCATCAAAAGCAAAAAAGCAGAACTGAGTAGAATAACAAAAAAATGATCCATCCATTCCAGATCGGCTGGAAAAGTTGTTCCAAGGTGCATTCATTCAAAATATGACTCTAAATTTCAACTTTAAGTAGATCAAAATAATAATTCTTTTTTAAACTAATGTCTAGTACGCGACAAAGTTCAAACATCGCTGGGCGGTGCTAAGTGCACATTAATATTGTTATTGTGTATTGATGAATCTACAGCTGTGTATTTATTTTGGAATACAGCATGAATTCAATTACTTTGTTTCTTGTAGCTCAGTTTTGATAATTAAGCCTTAGGTAAAAAAACAGAATGAGCATCTAATCTAATAAAAAGTTTACTGCATTACTCATGTTTTTTATAGTAATACTGCACTCCCAAGGTTGTGCAGTAGTACTCCAACAAACTCATTCATATTTTCCCATACAAATGCAGTAACCTATAAATATTATTGTTATCTTGCTATTTTTGTATACAATAGTTGTAGTATGATCTTATTATCAATGCTTTTTTATACTTGTATGTACATGTATTATGTAGGTGAATATGCATATAATAGAGGGTCACAAAGAGGATTAGTTCCATGAAACTTAGAGTGTCACCATCTTTAAATATAGTCAGTATTATTATTATTACTGTATAAGTAAAAAGTAAATATAATACAGCCAATGATTAAGATAAACATGAAGTGAAAGTGATTATTGTCAATTAAAATTGTAATCAAACTTACTGATGCATTGTGGGATTTTCTTGTGGGACCATGCAGTGCCATTACAATAGGAGTACTGAATGCCCTTCAACTCATATCCATTATCACACTGAAACTGAGCCACAGAACCATACTGTCCACTGATGTTTCCCTCTACAAACTTGATGGAGCCAAATACAAGATTGCCTATGGGTGGACAGGTGGTAGCTGAAATGTATGTATATATCTTTGAAAAGCAAAACTCCATAGGTGTATTTCTTATTTCAAATACAACTAATTGTTTTTAGTTATTAAAATATTCAGGAAAAAGTCAAATGATTGTGTTGAAACAGTTTTCCTTCCTTTATTCCCTGTGACCTTGACCTTTGACCTCTTAAACCAAAGTTATATCAGTTTCTTACTTTCCCAAAAATAAAAGCTGCTTGTAAACTTTTACAACAGTAAACAGTAGAGAACTAGAATTATTATATACTCCTTTTTTCTGTTCACTTTACTTTGTGACAATGGTGCAGTATTCTACGATACTGAACACCATGATATTGCATGCACATGCATGACACATGTGCCTAAAACTAGTATAGCATATTAGGAACTAATCTGTAAACAAACCATGTACACTCATGCAGAGGACTTTAGTCTTTAGATTTGTTTGTGGATAACTAAAGCAGCTCTTTCATCTATTTGAAAGTAGAGATGATAAAATGAACAATGTTGATGAGTTTACTGAGTCACAAATGAAACTTTCAAACAAGCATATCAATGAACATGATATTAGCAAAGCCCACAACAAACAAGAGAGATGCAGTATTGAAAATACCATTCTGATCATTTAAACAGTTATTTAGGAGAAATGTTCGTAACTTTTCCTTAATGAAATGGTTCAGACTATGACCAGTGCTTTCTGGGGAATATAGCATAGAAAAGCATACTGAGGGCAAGGGCTATTGCAAATCTACTAGAGATATATGATTTTTTTAGTGAGACTTGAAAGTACTAAATTCATAGGGGGAAAAAGCCAGCTGAAGGTCTTTGTAGAAAAGAAAAGGGCCTCAGAGCCAATAAGCTTAGACAATGAAGAATTCTTATTTCTGCTGGCTGAATGGATGGTCACACACCAGTTGTTTTGCAATTTTCTGCATTAACTCTGTTGATACAATGTTCAGATTTAGGCTAGCAATAGATGCTATACAGGCCATAACATAGATGTGGTCCCTACAAAGAGCATGCAAGCGACCAGGAATAAACATGTCTTTGTTAGTTTGTAATAAGAATGGCAAAAAATATGCTAACATTTTTTGATCTTGAATTTCCCCAAAATGTACTTTCTTAGTTCTGCAAATCTGAATTACATGAGCTATGTCATGGGTTCTAAAGCTTGATTACATGCTTCAAAATTGTACTGTAACTCTGACTAGATTCCAACTGCAATAACATTCTCAAAATGAAATCAATGTGATATTCCATAGCATCTTTTGGATAATTTCAAATGAAAAAGTTCTTCACATTTTTCCCACATTATGATTCCAAACATTCAATGGCAGAACAGAAATACACATGAAGCTGAGTCAAGGCACATCCCTCCCTGCTCAAATCACATGTACTTTATGTGGAATTGACACAGCTAAATCCAGTCCATAATCAGTGGAATTAAGTAGAATAACAAAAAAAATCCATTCATTCTAGACCAACTGGAGAAGCTGTTGCAATGCACATTCATTCGCAATATCACCCTAAGTTTCAATTTTAAGTAGACCAAAACTGCAATTCATTTTGAAAGCGATGTCAAATGCATGACTAAGTTCACATTTTGCTGGGCGTTGCTATATGTACATTAATATTGTTATTGTGTATTGATGAATCTACAGCTGTGTATTTATTTTGGAATACAGCATGAATTCAATTACTTTGTTTCTTGTAATGTATTTTTTTTATATAATTAAGACTTAGGCAGAACCAGGTTGTGCAGTATCCATCCAACAAATACTCATCATATTTTCCCATACAAATGCAGTAACCTATAATTATTGTGCAAAAACTAAATTCATAACAGATGCATGAATGGACACATGGACAGTAACATAATACACTCATCTTTATAGCTAGGTTACGACATTTGGAAAAAGAAATTCCCTCCTATCATAATTTTATTCAGACAGCCATAGCGGCCCAGTTGGTACAACATCTGGATCCCAGATCTGAATAAATATATATACCTACTATCTTCCAATCTACTACCTGGGGCCCCGAGTGGCCGAGTGGTCTAAAGCGCTCTCCGTTACGGATTACTGCCATTTCACCTCTGTCTGCGTGGGTTCGAATCTAGGATTCAGCCAATGTGGGTATGTGAGAAAGCTTGCCAGTAGCTTCTCGTGGGTCGGTGGTTCTTCCTGGGGTTTTCCAGGGTTCTTCCTCCACCATTAATACTGGTCGCCATGAATAGCCTATCGTGTGCTGAAAAATTGCGTTAAACCCAACAACAACAACACTTTCCCATTGCTGTTGCTATTTTGGGTTTAATACCATTTCTCAGCACAAGATAGGCTATGTTATTATTATTATTATTTTTTATTATTATTATCATTATTATTATTACTCGATTGAACTTACTCTAAAAAAGGAGAGTGTGTGTGCGTGTGATTTGGATTTTTAATGTAGCTTTGACAATTTTTAAGTCGTATCACTATGATGTCTGCAGTGTGGCAGTTTATAGCAATGTCTAGCACTGGGACATCATGCCACAGACATGCAGCATCATGTCCCACCCAGTCACATTTTCCTGACACCAGGCAGACTAGTCTTAACACCAACCTCTTAATGTTAAGCACCTAGTGAGGCAGCTGTTAGTACCATTTTAATGAGTCTTTGGTATGACTTGGCTGGGGTTTGAACCCGAGACCTCCCACATCCAAAAAAAGGACAGTATTTGTTAAGGACTTTTTGAATGTGCAAAGATAGAATATAATATTTCAGAGTTTTTAAAGTGGTGATTTTGAACACAGCATATTACAGTATTTCCAGCAATGGTTGTTGCAAGTTCTGAGTATGGCTGAATGCCAAAAGGTGGAATGAAGTCTGGTTTCTAAGCATACAAGGTTTATTAAATGAGCCTAAAGGTGGAATGAAGTCTGGTTTCTAAGCATACAAGGTTTATTAAATGAGCCTAAAGGTGGAATGAAGTCTGGTTTCTAAGCATACAAGGTTTATTAAATGAGCCAAAAGGTGGAATGAAGTCTGGTTTCTAAGCATACAAGGTTTATTAAATGAGCCAAAAGGTGGAATGAAGTCTGGTTTCTAAGCATACAAGGTTTATTAAATGAGCCTAAAGATAGAATGAAGTCTGGTTTCTAAGCATACAAGGTTTATTAAATGAGCCTAAAGATAGAATGAAGTCTGGTTTCTAAGCATACAAGGTTTATTAAATGAGCCAAAAGGTGGAATGAAGTCTGGTTTCTAAGCATACAAGGTTTATTAAATGAGCCAAAAGGTGGAATGAAGTCTGGTTTCTAAGCATACAAGGTTTATTATATGGGCCTAAAGATGGAATGAAGTCTGGTTTCCAAGTATATAAGGTTTATTATATGGGCCTAAAGATGGAATGAAGTCTGGTTTCTAAGCATATAAGGTTTATTATATGCACCTAAAGATGGAATGAAGTCTGGTTTCTAAGTATATAAGGTTTATTATATGGGCCTAAATTTGGAATGAAGTCTGGTTTCTAAGCATACAAGGTTTATTAAATGAGCCAAAAGGTGGAATGAAGTCTGGTTTCCATGTATATAAGGTTTATTAAATGAGCCAAAAGGTGGAATGAAGTCTGGTTTCTAAGTATATAAGGTTTATTATATGGGCCTAAAGATGGAATGAAGTCTGGTTTCTAAGCATATAAGGTTTATTATATGCGCCTAAAGATGGAATGAAGTCTGGTTTCTAAGCATACAAGGTTTATTAAATGAGCCAAAAGGTGGAATGAAGTCTGGTTTCCAAGTATATAAGGTTTATTAAATGAGCCAAAAGGTGGAATGAAGTCTGGTTTCCAAGTATATAAGGTTTATTATATGGGCCTAAAGATGGAATGAAGTCTGGTTTCTAAGTATATAAGGTTTATTATATGGGCCTAAAGGTGGAATGAAGTCTGGTTTCTAAGCATACAAGGTTTATTAAATGAGCCAAAAGGTGGAATGAAGTCTGGTTTCTAAGCATACAAGGTTTATTAAATGAGCCAAAAGGTGGAATGAAGTCTGGTTTCCAAGTATATAAGGTTTATTATATGGGCCTAAAGATGGAATGAAGTCTGGTTTCTAAGCATATAAGGTTTATTATATGCGCCTAAAGATGGAATGAAGTCTGGTTTCTAAGTATATAAGGTTTATTATATGGGCCTAAAGATGGAATGAAGTCTGGTTTCTAAGCATACAAGGTTTATTATATGGGCCTAAAGGTGGAATGAAGTCTGGTTTCTAAGCATACAAGGTTTATTAAATGAGCCAAAAGGTGGAATGAAGTCTGGTTTCCAAGTATATAAGGTTTATTAAATGAGACAAAAGGTGGAATGAAGTCTGGTTTCTAAGTATATAAGGTTTATTATATGCGCCTAAAGATGGAATGAAGTCTGGTTTCTAAGTATATAAGGTTTATTATATGCGCCTAAAGATGGAATGAAGTCTGGTTTCTAAGTATATAAGGTTTATTATATGGGCCTAAAGGTGGAATGAAGTCTGGTTTCTAAGCATACAAGGTTTATTAAATGAGCCTAAAGATAGAATGAAGTCTGGTTTCTAAGCATACAAGGTTTATTAAATGAGCCAAAAGGTGGAATGAAGTCTGGTTTCTAAGCATACAAGGTTTATTAAATGAGCCAAAAGGTGGAATGAAGTCTGGTTTCCAAGTATATAAGGTTTATTATATGGGCCTAAAGATGGAATGAAGTCTGGTTTCTAAGCATATAAGGTTTATTATATGCGCCTAAAGATGGAATGATGTTGTTGTTGTTGTTGTTGTAGGGTTTAACGCCATTTTTCAGCACAAGATAGGCCATATATGGCGGCCAGTATAACTGGTGGAGGAAGAACCCTGGAAAACCCAGGAAAGAACCACCGACCCACGAGAAGCTACTGGCAGGCTTTCCCACGTACCCACGCTAGCCGAGCCTTGGACTCGAACATACGCAGACAGAGGTGAGATGGCAGTGATCCGGAACGGTGAGCGCTTTAGACCACTCGGCCACTCGGGGCCCCTAAGATGGAATGAAGTCTGGTTTCTAAGTATATAAGGTTTATTATATGGGCCTAAAGATGGAATGAAGTCTGGTTTCTAAGCATATAAGGTTTATTATATGCGCCTAAAGATGGAATGAAGTCTGGTTTCTAAGCATATAAGGTTTATTATATGGGCCTAAAGGTGGAATGAAGTCTGGTTTCTAAGCATACAAGGTTTATTAAATGAGCCAAAAGGTGGAATGAAGTCTGGTTTCTAAGTATATAAGGTTTATTAAATGAGCCTAAAGGTGGAATGAAGTCTGGTTTCTAAGCATACAAGGTTTATTAAATGAGCCTAAAGGTGGAATGAAGTCTGGTTTCTAAGCATACAAGGTTTATTAAATGAGCCAAAAGGTGGAATGAAGTCTGGTTTCTAAGCATACAAGGTTTATTAAATGAGCCAAAAGGTGGAATGAAGTCTGGTTTCCAAGTATATAAGGTTTATTATATGGGCCTAAAGATGGAATGAAGTCTGGTTTCTAAGCATACAAGGTTTATTTTATGGGCCTAAAGATGGAATGAAGTCTGGTTTCTAAGTATATAAGGTTTATTATATGGGCCTAAAGATGGAATGAAGTCTGGTTTCTAAGTATATAAGGTTTATTATATGGGCCTAAAGATGGAATGAAGTCTGGTTTCTAAGCATATAAGGTTTATTATATGCGCCTAAAGATGGAATGAAGTCTGGTTTCTAAGTACATAAGGTTTATTATATGGGCCTAAAGATGGAATGAAGTCTGGTTTCTAAGTATATAAGGTTTATTATATGGGCCTGAAGATGGAATGAAGTCTGGTTTCTAAATATATAAGGTTTATTATATGGGCCTAAAGATGGAATGAAGTCTGGTTTCTAAGTATATAAGGTTTATTATATGCGCCTAAAGATGGAATGAAGTCTGGTTTCTAAGTATATAAGGTTTATTATATGCGCCTAAAGATGGAATGAAGTCTGGTTTCTAAGTATATAAGGTTTATTATATGGGCCTAAAGATGGAATGAAGTCTGGTTTCTAAGCATATAAAGTTTAATATATGGGCCTAAAGATGGAATGAAGTCTAGTTTCTAAGTATATAAGGTTTAATATATGGGCCTAAAGATGGAATGAAGTCTGGTTTCTAAATATATAAGGTTTATTATATGGGCCTAAAGATGGAATGAAGTCTGGTTTCTAAGCATATAAAGTTTAACATATGGGCCTAAAGATGGAATGAAGTCTGGTTTCTAAGCATATAAAGTTTAATATATGGGCCTAAAGATGGAATGAAGTCTGGTTTCTAAATATATAAGGTTTATTATATGGGCCTAAAGATGGAATGAAGTCTGGTTTCTAAGCATATAAAGTTTAACATATGGGCCTAAAGATGGAATGAAGTCTGGTTTCTAAGCATATAAAGTTTAATATATGGGCCTAAAGATGGAATGAAGTCTGGTTTCTAAGTATATAAGGTTTATTATATGGGCCTAAAGATGGAATGAAGTCTGGTTTCTAAGTATATAAGGTTTATTATATGGGCCTAAAGATGGAATGAAGTCTGGTTTCTAAGCATATAAAGTTTATTATATGGGCCTAAAGATGGAATGAAGTCTGGTTTCTAAGCATATAAGATTTATTATATGGGCCTAAAGATGGAATGAAGTCTGGTTTTTTTTAAGCTTATAAGATTTATTATATGGGCTTAAAGATGGAATGATGTCTGGTTTCTAAGCATACAAGGTTTATTATATGGGCCTAAAGGTGGAATGAAGTCTGGTTTTTAAGCTTACAAGGTTTATTATATGGGCCTAAAGATGGAATGAAGTCTGGTTTCCAAGTATATAAGGTTTATTATATGGGCCTAAAGATGGAATGAAGTCTGGTTTCTAAGCATACAAGGTTTATTATATGGGCCTAAAGGTGGAATGAAGTCTGGTTTCCAAGTATATAAGGTTTATTATATGGGCCTAAAGATGGAATGAAATCTGGTTTCTAAGCATATAGGGTTTATTATATGGACCTAAAGGTGGAATGAAGTCAGGTTTCTATGCATATATGGTTTATTATATGGGCCTAAAGATGAAATGAAGTCTGGTTTCTAAGCATTTAAGTGAGCATACAAGGTTTATTATATGGGCCTAAAGATGACAACATTTGAGGGATTAGATGGATTTGAAAATAGCTTGGTAGTAAAATGAAAAATGAAAAGCCATTTTCATTCATCTGAGATCAAGTCATGGCCTGTTTACTTCAACATGCAAGTTTTCGCAAGACAAAGTTTAAAATGCACCCAGCCAATGTCTGAATCTTTACCACATATCTAATCAAGGTATGATTTATAGATAAATGAAGTAAAAAAATTTAAACAAAACTTTTACATTCATTATCTCTGTGACCTTGACCTGATGGCAAAGGAACAAGTAAGCATGATTTGGCATTATCTGTCTTATCTTTATAATCATTAATGTGATGAGAATCTATCACAGGGTTTAAGAAATATATGCACATGAAAAGTTTTCATGTCAACTTAAAATGTTGAGGAAGCCACTGACAAAGAAACATCTGCAATATCTTGCTTTCCACTAAGGTGGACTCAACAATAAAGTTGTCAAGGACTTTGTTTCAGTTTACCAGACAGAAACTGAGGTATTAAAAGGACTTTTTTCCAAGTTTTCAAAAGTTTTATTGTTCCATGAAATTTAAACCTAATCCAAGACACAAGTCATTACTGAAGCCTAGGTTGACAGATACATGTATAAACACATCCAAAGTACAGACAAAATTTCAGTTTAAAAAAAAAATAAGAAATTTTCATTCATCATGTGTAAGCATAAAAGCCTAAAATATCCTGTGTAAGCATAAAAGTCTCAAATATCCTGTGTAAGCATAAAAGCCTAAAATATCCTGTGTAAGCATAAAAGCCTAAAATATTCTGTGTAAGCATAAAAGCCTAAAATATCCTAGGTAAGCATAAAAGCCTAAAATATCCTGTGTAAGCATAAAAGCCTAAAATATGTTTAAAATGATGTGTAGCTTTGCAATCACCATTCCAGTCGGATTGCTTTTAGCATCTTTTGTACTTACATACACAACTTGGAATATTTATCCAAATTCCTGAATCTGAGCATACAGCCATATCAGCACCTTCCCTTCTGAAGTTACTATTACATTCATATCTGGCAGTTTTATTGTATGTCACCCCGGTGGCATTTGCAATATATCCATTATCAATGGCAGGTGGAACTCCACAATATGCGACTACAATGTAAACAATATACAGATAATTCTATATAACAAACTACACTACAAACAAAAATACAAACTCAGAAAACACAATAAAATGAGAAAAAAAAAATCGGGGATTTTAGTATTTTCCAAAACATTCATCATTGAATATGCATTATCATAATCTGAATATGCATTCACATCATCTAAATATGCATTCACATCATCTAGCCAAATCAGACTGCTAAAATAAAAGACACATTTCAAATAATGTTTTCTGTGCAGCATGCATAAAACATTGGTTGACATTTTTATTATAAATTACTTGAATCACAAACACCAAACAAAATATTAGGAACCCATGGAAAAGCAGTGGACTGTCTAATTAAGTTGCAGAATACTTAACACGATAAATTCTTGATAATAGCAAAGATATATTAAAATACATAAAGTAAATATTTTGAACAAACAGTATGAACTTTTTAAATACCCCTCCTTTAACCAATGAAATGTAAAGTTGCAAAGTGTACTTTGACAGTATGGAATCCTCTCTTTGTCCCACTGTCCCCGAGAGAGACAGGTCATCTCCACTTGTGACTGTTTGCTGTACTCCTCCTGTCTGAAGGAATAACCTGTGACACATTTCACAGCTACTGTGGTTTCAAATGAATAGGAGGTCACATTCCACACTGTGAATTCTGAGACATTCTCTTTCACTTTGGGACAGTCTGGAAACCAAACACATTATTATCAGGTTTAATATTTCATATAAATTATCCAGGAAGCTTTCTTTTCATGATTATTCCATTTTAATCTATCAGGTTAGTGGTGAACAGCAATTATTTTTAGGGGTACCACCACAAGAAATGAACTAAATTTATTCAGAAAAAACAAATAAGAGTTTTAAGAGGGCCTGATGTACTAGGCTTACATAACTAAACAGTTGACCATTTCATTAAGAAGGCATATGTAGCATTGTAACCTATGTAAATTAGAGCCCAAACTGTACCGTATTTCATTATCGCCCAAACTGTACCATATTTCATTATTGCCCAAACTGTACCATATTTCATTATCACCCAAACTGTACCATATTTCATTATCACCCAAACTGTACTGTATTTCATTATCACCCAAACTGTACCGTATTTCATTAGTGCCCAAACTGTACTGTATTTCATTATCACCCAAACTGTACCGTATTTCATTATTGCCCAAACTGTACCGTATTTCATTATTGCCCAAACTGTACCGTATTTCATTATCACCCAAACTGTATCGTATTTCATTATCACCCAAACTGTACCATATTTCATTATTGCCCAAACTGTACATCATGCTATTTTATTCATTTCACTTAAGTCTGATAAACTTTCATTCTAAAGATAATGGGATAATAACTATGCATAGTCTATTGTTCATAATCAGGTCATCCAAGTTCTTTTAACAGGTACTACTGACAAAGATTTATTTGTTGTCAACATATAGATATTACTTTTACGTGAATTGAAATTATAATTTGCAGGTTTGGGGCTATGGTGTGGGTGTTTGAAGCCATTTATTTGTTTATTTGCTCTTGGTAATTAAAATCTATTGTTCAAAACATAGTTGCTTGGATCAGCCTTAGAGTACAAAGAACTGAGTACACCACCTTACTGAAAAACAACCTTCACTGGATACCGGTTTGATCCAGAATCAAACACAAAATTTGTTCACTATGCTAAATTTCATTAACTGTCTCCAGTCCAATACACCTATCTGACCTTGTCAACTGTCTCCAGTCCAATTTTCCTATCTGACCTTGTCAATTGTCTCCACTCCAATATACTTATCTGACCTCATAAACTGTCTCCAGTCCAATATACCTATCTGACCTTGTTAACTGTCTCCAGTCCAATACACCTATCTGACCTTGTCAACTGTCTCCAGTCCAATGCACCTATCTGACCTTGTCAATTGTCTCCACTCCAATATACTTATCTGACCTCATAAACTGTCTCCAGTCCAATATACCTATCTGACCTTGTCAACTGTCTCCAGTCCAATATACCTATCTGACCTTGTTAACTGTCTCCAGTCCAATACACCTATCTGACCTTGTCAACTGTCTCCAGTCCAATATACCTATCTGTCTTCACCCATATGTACTCCCCATCGAAACAGATGCTCCTCTTCCAACACTTGCATTTGTATTGTTCCCACTGTTAAAATGAAGTCATACAGACTACATCTGCATACCAGGGCCCAACTATGTGGAACGAATTGCCCATAGATCTTACACACAAGGACAATGTGATCTCATTCAAGAGTGCTCTTAAAACTCACCAACTTCAAGTACAAGAAAATACTTCAGATATAATAAAGTATACTTCCTTTTAACTGTTATCAGCATGTTTTTCTTCTGGAATTTCATAGCTTTTGTTTTTGTATTAACCAAGAACAGAGCAATTTAAAAAGAGCTTCCAATACTCTGGTACAGTTCTGTGGAACAAGCTTCCACTACATGTAAAATCTGCTGAAAATATTAGAGTATTTAAGAAGAGATATATCATGAGCATGTATGTGTTTCTAATAGATAATGGAATTTAGTATTTTATTACTAAACATGTTAAAATAAACAGTAATTATTGCTATCTTCATATAATGTGCATTGTTATACTCTCCTTAAGAGAGCCTCAAGGGAGAATAGTCCTTGACTAATGAGTCACCCTCTATAAATAAAGCATTATTATTATTATTATTATTATTATTATTATTATTATTATTGTTGTTGTTGTATATGAGTTTATGTGTAGTACAATATTGTAATGCAGTTAAACTTCTCAAGATTAGGTGCTGTACTAAGTTCACATTTTATTATTATTATTATTATTATTATTATTATTGTTATTATTATTATTGTTATTATTATTATTATTAAAATTAAAGGTGTTTCAAGACAAAATTATATTGGGGTATTTTCTTTTTATAAATTATGCTAAAAATGCAAAATATGAATTTCAAACAGTTTGTCAGTAATGGCACTAAATAGATGAAATGCCATAAAATAATATACAATGCACATTCAATATATTAGATAAATTAGAAATGAGAACTGTTTAGGTATTTTAACATTGCAATGCTAGCATTTGTCAAACTCTTTTTTATCAAACATACCAAACCTGAATTTCAAATGTGGTAAAGGTGTTAGAAATAATTATCTGCAAATAAATGTATAAACTTGGACATATTTCTTGTAAAAAAAACTACATTCTTATTGGATCAAAATCAGTATTAAACAAGACAATTACATGCAAATAAGTATCTATAATTATGTAAAGATATTCTTATCTTTAATTACAACATTCCACAGAGCTAATCAAAGCCTGGATTGATAGTATCTCTAACATCAATGCATCTAATGAAATGTTTCTCAGTTACCATTTCTTATTGGTGCACATTAGAGGCACTCAATAAAATTCCTGGTTCAGCTGGGCTAAACCTACTTTATTGTCTTTTTCCTAGTGACTTTAGTAATTGTTGGACAATGAGAGCACAGTGCCTTGCCTAATGATACAGCACTGCAGCCAAAATAGCCTGGTCTGAGAATCTAACCTGGCACTCTAGCATTAAAGTCCAGCAAACTAGCCACTGACCTACCATGCCTTTCTTCAGTACCACCTCTCTGTGCACTTGCATCCCATCACCTCAAGATTCAATGGCTTCACAAACTGATATTAAACACAATTATTTTATCTACTTAGAGTATTACTTATTATATTTCTATTTAGTAATATTTGTCAGTAATAAATTACAAATTATTCATGTTAATAAATAATATGCATTGTTTTTCATAATTCTGTAAAAAAAAGTTATTGAAATATATGCACCTTTGATTCTGAAATTATTGCATTTTATAAAACCTGGTTTGCATTTTTTTTCAAGAGGAAGAACTGTGTAAGCCCAAACCTGTGATTATCAATGTCATTATCATAGGTTGCTTCCTGTGCTTCCCAACTGATAGGTTTTTTAAAACAGAAAACAAACTGATTACATAACATACTAACAAAACTCTTTCTAACTGTACTGAATTTCATTAAAATGCACAGATTTTGTTCAAAGTGGAAAAATTACTGGATACCTTCATTATAAAAGCATATTTACTAAGTTTGAAAAAGATCTGATCAGAAACATTCATAAAAGTGATGACAAAATCATTCAATCAGATGTAACACAGTCTCACCATGTGCTGATCTAACTGGTCAATGAACCAATCAATAAAAATCTTACTGGTCAATGAACCAATCAATTAAGATCTTACTAGTCAATGAACCAATCAATTAAGAACTTACTGGTCAATGAACCAATCAATTAAGATCTTACTGGTCAATGAACCAATCAATAAAGATCTTAAAGCCTTAAGTATAACCAAGTTGACTCAAAATCAGACCAGAAATGAAGTCCCTAGAGTTCTTACAAATTCAACCAATCCACTGTAAGATCACCTCACTTCTAAATGTTGATGATGATAATATATCAAAATGGTGTGAGATCATGACCATACAAGCCAATATCAAAATCAAATGAGAAGTATGGTCTCAAGAATTCAGTCTGATGGAAGATCGCTTTATCAGTATCCTGGGATCTCATCATCATCAAACTTGTCAAGGATTTTGATGACATAGCCATACATTCCAAGTTTGATCAATGTGAGAAATGTGTCCATCAGTATGGTAGAATGACCAACAATATTATTAATGAGCAAGATGGGCTCAGTGGTTGTAGTACAAGTTTTGCAACCAAAAGGATGCAGGGTTAGAAGCCTACTACTGGTTCAGCTATAGCGGCATACATTTGGGCAAAGCACAACATTCAAATTGCCTCAGCACTGAAGAACTTACTTTTGTTGTTGTGCAGTAAGAAACCAAACTGAACCAAACTCTCAGTCTTAAGCATAAATCTCACTTCATTATGGAACCTGTCCAAGATTTTGATGACATATATTCCAAGTCTGAACAAAATCAGAATAAAACAGGGCTTCATGTGTGACAACTAGCTCAGTCTTATCATCATATCTGAATCCTGCTCAGTAACAAACTCATCCAAGATATCAGCCCATATTCCCAAATTTTTAAAAAATCGAAATCAGGTTAAACATTTAACTTCCAAAATGGTAACAATTAACCCAGCCAGTCAGACACTTTATCTTTTGATTATTATACTTGGATCTCACTTGTTCTCAAATTTGTCAGTGATCTTGATGATATAAGCATATACTAATGTCATTGAAATCAGATGAGAAATATGGCCTCCAGAACAGTAAAAGGTGCACAAATCACAAGCAAGTTCCTCGACTTGTTAATATGCATGGATCTGGTTCAGATTTGACCAAGATAATTAATATAAAAGCACATGTTCCAACATATTGACTGTAAAAGGACATGTTCCAAGATATTGACTGTAAAAGAACATGTTCCAACATATTGACTGTAAAAGGACATGTTCCAAGATATTGACTATAAAAGCAAATGTTTTCCAAGTCTGATTGAAACTGGATTAAAAACTATGCTTCCCAAAGTAGTAAAAGACAATTGTTAAGGGAGGGATGACAGTCACTGGGCCATACCATTGTTAATGAAGAGATGACAGTCACTGGGCCATACCATACATACACTTGGTCATGTGGATAAAAGACTACAAATTAGTCTATTGGCAACACAGATATATAAAAACATAGCGCAAATTAAAGGGTTAAGTTCAAAGTCAGACAAGGAAGACTTTGCCAGCAAATGGTGAAAATCAAAATTCACCCAGATGTTTCTAACTAACTCCTCATAACAAATCTGATTTCAATACACAAAGGCCTTTTAAACGACAATGCAAAAGTTAATTAAATCTGTTCTAGATTATATGTGACAGGATGGACAGATAGGGGTATCGCTATATACCTCCTGCATGGATATGGTGGGGCAACAAAATTGGTTCAGACACCCAACCCCTACAGAATAAGGCTGCAATATTTACACATGTAAATAGCTTAGTTTAGTGTACTGCCTATAAATGTTTACAAAACCATTTACCATGTAAAATAACATGCATGTGACTATCAGTGAGGTCACTTACTGTTACAAATAAACAATATATATATCCACATCAAGTCAGCTTACCAAAGGACTGTTACTTCCTGTTCCAAATAAATGATATTTATCCACATCACTGCTTACAAAAGGATTGTTAAGTAGAATATTTCTGTACAATTCTTTTCTTAAAGTATCTATAATTTTCACATCAAATGTGTCATGGCTAGGAAAATAGCTGAAGTTGACAAGAATTGGTTGTAGTTAACATTATACATCTGGTAGCTTTACTGATAATGCTGATACAATATGTTTAACTGTTTTTGGCTGAAACTATCCCTGATATTCTTCAGTAATAAGGCTCTAAAAATTGGCCCACATGTCAGCCATACTGGATATCAAATTGGTGTCATTCTCATTAGGACAAACCAATATGCCATTAGAAGACTTTTAGTGTATACCCCATGCCGATATGACCATCCATTCAGGAGAATTAGTGACAAGATTTTCAATATGTTCATTGTGGCAGGTATTTTCTGGCCAGTTTCATTCAGTACCATCTACCCTATTATAATTAGTTTTCTTGTGAAAACTCCATGTCGACATGGCCAATCAGCCAAATGAATCTCATAATCTATGATTCAGTTAAACTCTACTAAAACCCAAGAATTCTACATAATTACAAAAGCAGTCTTGCTTATTCAGGCACATTATACTGAAATTCCTCTCATTAACTTTAAAATCAGCTCCTGGAGCAGTTTTAAGATGGCATACCATTATCTGCTGCAATATGATAATTTATTATACATAACATCTTCCTTTCTGGTGTGTATGTCTGTGTGTGATCAGCAATTAATATACATATGGTAAATGTTGTAACTGCTGTACATTCACTATCAGAGTGGGCCACTGGGAAGATTAGAATTTACTGTATGCTTAATGTGTTACCCTCGTTCAATAAAATATATAGTATTATTATTATTACTAGTATTATTATTATTATTATTATTATTATTATTATTATTATTATTACTATTATTATTATTATTCTTATTCTTATTATTATTATTATTATTATTATTACTATTATTATTATTATTATTATTACTATTATTATTATTATTATTATTATTACTATTATTATTATTATTATTATTATTATTATTATTATTACTATTATTATTATTATTATTATTATTATTATTATCATTATTATTACTATTATTATTATTATTATTATTATTATTATTATTATTATTACTATTATTATTATTATTATTATTATTATTATTATTATTATTATTATTACTATTATTATTATTATTATTATTATTATTATCATTATTATTATTATTCTTATTATTATTATTATTATTATTATTACTAGTATTATTATGCAATGGGTAGGTTTATTTCCATGTTTTGTGGGTCCATGAATGAGCTTGAAACTTGGAAATGGTCTGTTAGACAATTAATTTTTCATTGTCTCTCATACACAGATACTAATTCGGGGTAATATTGTGCAAGCTATGTCAAAAGCCCTAAATAAAGTATTACACACTTTCCCAGGACACATCTCTTTGACAAATAATTTGATTACACAACAGAAAAATGAGGAATACTCTTTCCCAGAAAAACATTTGATTGAATGTTTAATTATAATGCAAACATCTAGAGAAATGACTGTTTTCTTCATGAACTGAAAATGAGGAAATGCATATTCAGCTGGTTTTAGCATATACAAAAAAAAAAAACTATGGAATTTTACCTGGACAGCCAACACACAAAATCAAAAGAGAAATGACTGGTTCTCATTTCCACTGAAATGTTGACCACTAAAATAGTTTGATTACAGAAAAAGATCATATTCAATCAGTCTAAATGCATAAAAAAATGGAATATTTCCAGGATAGTCAACGCACATAAACATGCATACACTCACAGTGGAAAATGGTCATAATATATTACTTTATGTATTCAACAGCAACTAAAAGACTGAAAGAGAGTGTGAGACATGAATGTACAGCCTAATGCCACCTCTGTTAACTACAGAATTACTAGTAATTTAACATCTTGTATAACTGTATGGTTTCACATTATATAACAATTCATAAAATATTTATCCTATATGGTTCACATCATCTCATAAATGTATGTAAAACTTTTCAGCTGTCTATTGACTGTTAAGGGCTTTTATTAGTTAAGAAAATCAAAATCAACACCGAATTTCTTAGTACTGAATAAACAGCAAGAATGCCAATAATTCATGGAAATTTTAACATGTTAAGGTTGTAGCAAAGAAACCCATTTTTCCTTAACTTTTCTCTCCACTGATAGCATGTTTTTGGAACAAAACCAGAATGTATCCCAGATAAACATAAATGCCCTATCAGCCATCCTCTTATTGCAGCATGAATTTCATGTCACTTCCTTTTTTGTATCTCTAACACTTTATGACAAGCCCAACTGACTTTTGTTAATTATGAAACAAGTTACAAAAATATGAAGGTCATAGTGACATAGTTTTGTTGGAATGGTATTGCACTCACCAAGACAAAGGGGCATCCATATACAATATATACAATGTTGCATGCTTAGACAAGATGACAATATAACGGACAGATGGACTGACAAGAATAATATAATATGCCTTTTCCACTAATGGAAATAAAGTAAAGAAATGTTTACCTAATGTAATATGTGACGTGATGTGATTTTGGATTTTTAACATAGCTTTAACAGTTTTTCAGTCATATCGCTATGATATCTGCAATTTGGCAGTTTATTGTGATGTCCAGCACTGGGGCATCAAGCCACAGACATGTAGCATAATGTCCCACCCAGTCACATTATCCTGACACCAGGCCGACTAGTTCTAACACTAACCTCTTAATACTGAACACCCAGCAAGGCAGCTGTTAGCACCTATTTTGTAAGTCTTAAAATTGGCATGACATAGATGGGGATCAAACCCACGACCTCCCTGCATCTGAGGCAGATGCTCTAACCACAATGCCATTGGAGTGGTACCTAATGTAATATGAATTATAATTACCTATGGAAAACTTGGCTGAGAATCCTGTGTCAGTAAGAGCTTGATTTGTGATGAACTTTAGTTTGATAATCCCTTCATTTGACTTGACTGGGTCTGGAAGTTGATTTCCTGTGAATCCCATCCCACTGTGGACAGCTGTTTCTGAGCTGTTAATAAACACCTAGAAAAGAATTTAATTGTCATAACTGAGAGATTAACCTGAGTGAATTTAATAGTCAGTCTTAACTGAGAGATTTGCCTTAGTGAATTTAATAGTTAGTCTTAACTGAGAGATTAACCTTAGTGAATTTAATAGTCAGTCTTAACTGAGAGATTTGCCTTAGTGAATTTAATAGTCAGTCATAACTGAGAGATTAGCCTTAGTGAATTTAATAGTCAGTCGTAACTGAGAGATTAGCCTTAGTGAATTTAATAGTCAGTCTTAACTGAGAGATTAGCTAATTAGTGAATTTAATAGTCTTTACTGAGAGATTAGCCTTAGTGAATTTAATAGTCAGTTGTAACTGAGAGATTAGCTAATTAGTGAATTTAATAGCCTTTACTGAGAGATTAGCCTTAGTGAATTTAATAGTCAGTTGTAACTGAGAGGTTAGCTAATTAGTGAATTTAATAGTCAGTTGTAACTGAGAGATTAGCCTTAGTGAATTTAATAGTCAGTCTTAACTGAGAGATTAGCTAATTAGTGAATTTAATAGTCGGTCATAACTGAGAGATTAGCCTTAGTGAATTTAATAGTCAGTCGTAACTGAGAGATTAGCCTTAGTGAATTTAATAGTCAGTCTTAACTGAGAGATTAGCTAATTAGTGAATTTAATAGTCCGTCATAACTGAGAGATTAGCCTTAGTGAATTTAATAGTCGTAACTGAGAGATTAGCTAATTAGTGAATTTAATAGTCAGTCGTAACTGAGAAATTAGCTAATTAGTGAATTTAATAGTCAGTCGTAACTGAGAGATTAGCTAATTAGTGAATTTAATAGTCAGTTGTAACTGAGAGATTAGCTAACTAGTGAATTTAATAGTCAGTCGTAACTGAGAGATTAGCCTTAGTGAATTTAATAGTCAGTCATAACTGAGAGATTAATGAAAGTATGGGTATTTCTAATGCTGAATACAAATCAACTTACAATATTTAAATTATTTAGGAAACTGAAGATGATAGCTAATTATTATGAAAGCTAAATTCTTGAGACTAAATGTTGGCAAATTTTAAACGAAGCCCTAACATTATGATACTGCTTCATATAAAATGAATGTAATTAAAATACAGTAGTTTTACCACGCTCACTGTAATCCATCTTGTAAATTAAATCATTACTGACTTCTAAGTTTGTCTTGTGGACCATGACACAGTAATTTCGCTATTGATCACATGACTAAAACAGAGGACTCTGTCATCAGCCAAATTGTATAAGTTTCTCTTGAAAACAGCTGTTTATGCTTTAGGTCAAAAGATAGTTGGCTAATGTGGAAAAGCCTGCTATGAGTAATAAATTCAAAGAATTTGTATGTGTGGATATTCCTTGTGACCCATGAACTGACCAGTTTTAAAACTGAATACACCTGAACCCAACGAAAAGCTGGGATGTAACTCTTATTTCTTCTAAAAGATGAACATTTTCTTCAGAGATAGCTTTTAATTAATACGCAAACAGATGAATACAAAAAACTATACATGTCACACTATCATATTTCTAACAGAATGACTACCTTTCCCCACCATCTAGCAAACAAATTGCTTTATTCCCCTATCCTAATGAAAAAAAGTGCCTTGGTTTTGAATTTGACAAATTGACACCTTTGAATTATGCTGTCAATATGACTGAAGTATGATGAATAAAGCAAGATAAGAAATGTTTGCACATTGATTCACATGATATTCCTTTATCAAAACAATGCCTTCCTCATAAAGAAAAAATTAAGTTTGCATAGACTGAGTGGTCACAATGGAATAGCTCCATTAACACTTTAAGCAGGGAGAAACCATTGTTTGATTAGGATACACCTGCTGACCATGGAAGGAGGTGACCATTACATACTGGACATTTATACAGGAAAGTTGATTTGATGAAAATGTGGGGTTAGGGTGGGAATTAGAAAAGCCATTATGAACAGGTGACCATTAGAACAGGTTTTAATGTACCAAGAATCACTTTAAATTTGTAGGCATAGTGCTTTTTGTGTCTTTTTAAGTCATGGAAAAGAATAACTCATTTCTTTGCTTGCATTAATATCAACATATTTATAGTAAAAGAAATATATATTGGTATTTAAAGTAATGAGAAACAATGTAAATGTATTCGTTTGGATTTAATTTGTATACAAAATTTAATCAACTTGAAAGCTAAAAACTAATGTATTTTGTATTGGATGTTATAGCTATAAGTACAAAATTATTCACGGTTTGTGTCCTTTCTTACTTCACAAAGCACATATTATACCCACTTAAACTAATTTACAAACACCTGAGAAACTAATTTATAAACACCTGAAAAACCAATTTTTAAAGTAAAACAGGTTTCTTTGCTAATACTCACCAAACCATAATACCTTAGTAGTACATTAACCACTGCCTCACATATCCAGCCCTCCAAGGCTAAAAGGGTAGCTATAAAAGCTTAAGGTTGTCTGTCTATATAGGCAGTACTCATAGTGATGTCCCCTTCATACAGGGATTGATAATATATCCTCATCTGTGCCCCAGTTAAAACTTGAACAGAATGCAAAAAAAGATGTTTTATTTTTTAAAATACACTTCTCAATCATAACACCTTAGAAGAATAGGCAAGAGGTGGAGGGACTAACATCCCATTATCCCAGAGAAGGCCCATTTCCATACCCTAAGGTATGTGAGGCAGCTTCACAAACTCTTAAGATAAACTTGAATAGTGATTCCATATACCTCAGTGCAGGGAATAGAAGTCACAGACCTGCATCACTTAGAAGCTGGAAAAGAAGTCTGATGCATTGCTGCTTTTGGTCCCACCAGGTTAAATGAAACCCTTGGAATGAAAGATTTCAGAAGTGAGAGCCAAATAAAGTCATCTGTGACCTTGATCCCATGACTTGTACATTATAACATTTGCACTTAAATGCAATGCTGGTGGCAAATGCCCTAACATCATGAGCTGAAATACATACCAACCTCATTTGATCTTGGGTTTATTCTCTGAATAACCCGTTTTATCCATGACAATAGAACCTGGGCTGAGATATCATCCTTTCTCTATTTCAAATGTAAAAATAAACAAGACCTCCTTTTTCACACAGGCTCAGTTGGCTTTAGGCAACACATCTAAACTGGTCCTGTAGATGGCCCTGAGGCAAAGGATCTAGTGTGGAAAGAGGTTTCACCTTAAACGACTGATTGCCAATGGAGCCTGCTCTTGCCACCAAAAGCTGACTAAGGGTTGTCATGAGTAAATCAAACTATCCCAGCAGAACTGTAGCCATTCCAGGTTGACCAACTAGGCATGTATTCCACTGATCCTGCCTCCTGACACAGGATGAGTAAGAAACAGGTCCTGTATGAGATGAACAAATGATGCCCTAGAGATTTGTTCAAATGGCACCTCATTCAAATATGTTAAAAGCTCATATGGTAGATTCTATGTCAAAGCACAGTGCCAAAATCTTCAATCATGACAGACCAATGATTGCCAAAGAATGGAAAGGTTTTTGTTTTGTCCTGTATCCTTCCTTCCATGGTGACAGAATGTGTCAGAGATTGTTGAATAGTTAAAGTTCAATTTTATAATAATGGTTTCTAACTTCTTCACCTTAAATAGCCAAAGGAAAAAATTAGCTATCTGGGGCTTATGATGCCTTAAGCAGAGAAATATGTCCTCACTTACACTACTGCAAGAGAGTTCTCCACTTCCCCTCAAACTTTCTGAAAGTGGTGGTCCTTCTCAATTCTCTCCAGCATTTGTTCCAAGATGAGCTTGATATGAGTCTGGATCTCGAGCACACTCTAATTTGTCCCCCTGACATCATTGGATCAAGAAATAATGATGAAGATTGAGTCATCATAAACCAGTATGGCATCAGGCTTCCAGGAGATTAATGATGCCATAGCTGAAACTGTACTTGTTAGTCATGATGGGTCATGAAGCAGTATGACAGTGGTCTATGATGACAAGGACCTGACATGAAGCAGTATGACAGTGGTCTATGATGACAAGGACCTGACATGAAGCAGTATGACAGTGGTCTATGATGACAAGGGCCTGACATGAAGCAGTATGACAGTGGTCTATGATGACAAGGACCTGACATGAAGCAGTATGACAGTGATCTATGATGACAAGGACCTGACATGAAGCAGTATGACAGTTGTCTATGATGACAAGGACCTAACCTATCTAGAGATGTCACTGACTTCCAATCAAGGCTTTGGGGGCTGTTGCAACAGCAGACAGCTCCACTCAACATTCAAGTAATTTGGCATAATAACTGATGTTAAATAAGCTAATACCTATTCCGATAATTAATACAGTAGTTTTATGATAATAGAGTTAGTGTCAATGAAATTGAATGTGCACAGTGTCAGTTATTCAAGAGAATTTTGGAAAACTGTGTTTCTCTTTACCCTCATTTGCACTTCAGAGACCTCCAAATGTTTAATTTGACCCCCAGTTTTTATACCAAAGTTTGTTTTTTACCCAGTCTGACCCCCAGTTTTGGCACCAAGGAGATTTTGTACTCTCAGTCTTGCACACCTAGGGGATACACTGACTGTTCAACAAAGATTTTAGGTAATCTGAGATGGCTACCCAAGTGGATTAAGTTGAATTACAACTGCTATATCTGAACTTCAGATGATATATCATTTACTGCACTGGCACAGAATAGAAGAAATCCATCAATGTTAAGATCAGGATATGACCATCTGGATTCAAAATGAAAGATTTCTGTCCTTTTGTTTGATTGCATTCAGCCCAATTCAGTTTGAAATAAGATATTCTAAAGAAATAAACTTTGCCTTTGAACCTTACCATGGAAGACCCTATCAATCTATTGCGATTCATTCAATATATCTCAAAAGAAAAGCAGCAGCTTCTCTGGATTCTCTAAAAGTGAAAGTTACACTACTGAGTGCCAGGGATCCACAAAACAATTGTCAAATATTGATGATGATAATTACAGCCTAAAATACAACACATTGACTCTGTTTAACTGTTTGTAATATAAAGCTAATATCTGAATGGCAGAACAAGCTGACCTCAAGATATGGTCAAGGAACTGGTGACAGGCATACTGGCTTGATCTTCAAAATTCTGAATTCACCAGAAAATCTGCAGTCCTAAAAAGTTACAGTGACTCTTTATAGTTCCACTTATTCAGTGACCTAACTATAAAGAATGGACATAAACTAATTTTCATCTCCTACCTGCAGAAGTTTATTCTGGAACAAGTAATCATGGAAACAATCAGAATATTTGTACATGCCAGTAGTACCCCAAACGAGTCTTTGCTAACCTCTAGTGGGCCTACTGTTCATTTAACAAAGGGCAATGTACAGCTCTCCCCTATTTGGAATTCAGAAACAGAAATAAGGGCTGTTACACCAATTGACTCTGGTAAAATTCACCTGAGATCTTCCAAGGCTTCAGGAACCAGAAACTGAAAACCACAGTGGTAAGGAAATTTCAGTTGAGCTAGTTGGAGGAAACAATGATAATGAATTGCTCCCCAAGGCCATCACAAAGGCTGATGCTCAGTCAGATAAAGTTTCTGAACTTCAGGGTGAAAAAGACATGAGAGCCCAAATGAGGAAAACAAATTGCTACAGCAAGAACTTGCAAAAATGACAGAAAAATCCATTAAACTGTCAATGGAATGTGAATCTTTAAAAACCAAACAGGAATCTGCAATGAATAAGTATGAAAAACTTGAAGAACAACTATCAGATTTCAAGACTAAATTTATGAGCCTTAAAAGAACAAACAAAACCATCAGATGTGACTTAAGTAAGACATCAAGCCATTCCCTTATTCTGGAAGAGGACAACACAAAAATGAAAGAGAAAGTAAAACAAATAAAGACAAAGATTCACTCCTGTCAGAAATGATGCAGCTTAAATATGGCTATGATGCTTCCAACAGCATGCATCCTGACACTTTAACAGCATGCATCCTGACACTTTAACAGCATGCATCCTGACATTTTAACAGCATGCATCCTGACACTTTAACAGCATGCATCCTGACATTTTAACAGCATGCATCCTGACACTTTAACAGCATGCATCCTGACACTTTAACAGCATGCATCCTGACATTTTAACAGCATGCATCCTGACATTTTAACAGCATGCATCCTGACACTTTAACAGCATGCATCCTGACATTTTAACAGCATGCATCCTGACATTTTAACAGCATGCATCCTGACACTTTAACAGCATGCATCCTGACATTTTAACAGCATGCATCCTGACACTTTAACAGCATGCATCCTGACATTTTAACAGCATGTATTCTGACATTTCAGCAGCATGCATCCTGACACTTTAACAGCATGTATCCTGATATTTCAGCAGCATACATCCTGATATTTTAACAGCATGCATCCTGACACTTTAACAGCATGCATCCTGACATTTTAACAGCAGGTATTCTGACATTTTAACAGCATGCATCCTGACACTTTAACAGCATGCATCCTGACATTTTAGTAGCATGCATCCTGATATTTTAACAGCATGCATCCTGACATTTTAGCACCAGGCATCCTGACATTTTAGCACCATGCATCCTGACATTTTAGTAGCATCCTGACATTTTAACAGCATGCATCCTGACATTTTGACAGTATGTATCATGAGATTTTAGTAGCATCCTGACATTTTAGTAGCATGCATCCTGACATTTTAGCAGCCTGCATTCTGACCTTTTAGCAGCATGCATCCTGACATTTAATAGCATGCATCCTGACATTTTTGCAGCAAGCATCCTGACATTTTAGTAGCAGTGCATCCTGACATTTTAGCAGCATGCATCCTGACATTTTAGCAGCATGCTCTAATTGTACATATGTGTCAGGAGTGAAATTACACAATGATAGACACTGAACATGGATTTATGACAAAGTCTGGATTAGTTCTGGAACTAAATGGCTTAAGATAAAATCCATCTAAATAAGAAAGGTTTATCCCACTTTCTCAATGCAGTAAATGAAATTTTTCCCAATACTAAAGGACAGCTATGACACCTCTACAAGGCATAGAAACATAGATCACAAACATAATTAGGACAGAGTAAACTGTTCTACATTATGTCTTTGATTTTCATTTATCCTTAAAAAGAAAAGTCCTACATAAATAGATATATTGTATATGTCACGTTATAAGTAAGGTACAATAGCCAGATTGCAACATGTATATGCTAGACCCTGAGGCTAATTATTCGCTTCATAAATGTTGCGAGTGTAAGCCGACATCAAAAAGACGGATGGGAAGCCAGTTGTATATAACATGGCCATAGGAACTTGTTACTGGCGCCTTATTCTACTGAATGTGATTCACAGGTAAGTGGCATGAATTGCCGGTGTTGGGCTCAAAGAAACATCAAGTGGGGGTCATAAATCCACCCTTGACAGACTGCCGGGGAGGAGGCAATGTTTGCTAATTATGTAGACTATGGGTGAATCAACATCCACTCGGAATTGAGCAAGGCGTGACCACCATTGGAATTGCAAGTTTAAATCTAGTGTCTTGAAACTAAACGTCAGCAGTCGCTAAACCATCTTGCAGGAATTACATAAGGAAGTTATAAGCTACTCCGATGTCATTCAAAATTGGCAGGAAACATTGTTATTCTGGGAATTACAAAGGAACTTCGGACAGATCAGTGACTCATTTGCTCGATTGTCGCAATTTATTATGGCAAGGTAATTATACTTTAATTATGTGCAGTATGTATACTTCATTACTAGAATTGTTGGTACGTAGAATTACCATTTGTATTGTTTGATCTACATGCATATTTTGAGATATGAGCAATGTTTATGTAAAGAATTAATACTGTAATTTGCTATTTGGTTAATTTGTAGTAACCTCGTGCATTTATTCATGTGATATTCTAGATCTGCAAATGTTGAATTGAATTATAACTTTGTATAATGGTTGCAGTGTGCAACATTAGTTAATAGGGGTATTTGACTATTTGTGTATACTTTGTAGGAGTATAATTTGTAAGGATATATCAGCACATGGATATGTGGATATCTGTGTACATTATCTGTGTACACTTTGTAGAAGTGTAATGTACAGAAATGCGTCTGATTATGTGATATTGTTCTGTATAATAAGACTGAGAATCTATATATACCGATGTGATGAAATCAATTGATATATGCATGATAAGCACTTGATACCGTGTATACCATACCAGAAAGTATGGGTATTTAGATGTGCACGAATGCATGACCATAGAAGGTAATGGCTTATCTGATGATAGATTATTGTTTAGTGTGAAACTAGATAGCTAGAGGAATATATTAATGTCCTTGTGTGTGTTCGGACAGGAAGCTTTTAGGGACCGGAGGAGCTGTAGGAGACAGAGAAGGGAAATACCCTGGTACAGTTGGTCCCAAGTCTCTGGGAGACAACAAAAGGAGAGAACGGAAGTGGAGGTAGTGGAAGGGTGAAGGACGTGGTTGTTGGACTGAAGGGGTACTGGGTACCAGTCAAGAAATACTACAGATGAGTAGAAACACAGGAAGAAAATCTATCACACTAAGTCAGATGATGAAATAGGCCATCACTTGGTTGAGTGAAAGGTGAGTGATAGGGTTTCGAATATTGAATTTCATTTGAGGAAAGACTATCTGTTATTGAATGGCATTAAATTTGTTGTTTATTTGAATTCCACCTTTTGTGTATTCAGTAATTTAACTGTCGGCATCACTGACTGGAGGCTCGGAGCTTTGCATCTCCATCACTACTTCAATTTCTAACAAAAACGAGCCAGGGTGGGTCTTCTGTAATAATTAAAGATAATACTGGGACCACCCCAACCCAACCTAAGGTAGTCTACAAGATCTTTACAGTATGGAAGCCATGTTCTGTTGTATCACCAGTGAATATTGTTGTAATGAAATAATTATTTTGCTAGAAAAAATTTGCTTTTTCAATATATAGAATGTTATGTTTAAACATTACTCACGTGATTTTTTTTTACCTCTACAAGAATTAAAAAAATCAGAAAATAAACCACAACAAAAAATAAACCACAACAATAAAACTGTCGACCATTAATTTCAAGCCCAAGAACGATCACTATGAATGCTGTAGCTCCATATGCTATAACACCATTCCCACCAAAGAAATGTACACGAGTGAACACCTGGCATTTTTATACCATATATGCAAACGTTAATTACCATAATTAAATTAAAAGAAGGAATGTAAGTACATAACACGCAGCATGTGTCCTCCCAAAAAATAATTCAGACTACAAATCTTTATAGTAAGCAATACTAAATGCCTTATGAGTTGACAATAAGGAAATAAGGTCAGATATACAATGAGGGGAAAATAGTTGCCACATGTACGGTACCATGAGGCTGCCTATTTAGGTATCTTTAGTTCACCAAAATTGGGAATCTTTTATTTGCCAATCAATTGCTGGTGCTTGCATAACACTGTAGTGTAGAACATGGTTTCTGTGAATTATGATGGAAGGCTAGTTGTTTTCACAAAATAATTGCATCAATAAGCAGGATTAACTTTTAATTAGTCATACTGGCTTTGTTGCTTGTTTATTTAAGATTAACCTTTAGCTATGAAAATAGGGCATGTACTGGGGGAAAATAAGGGGCATCACAGGGAGAAATGGTGTGTCCTTTGTGAATTTCATGCATATTGGACCTGTAAGATGGGTCAATATTTAGTGAAAATAAGGTTTTAAAATGCCATAAAACCTCCCAATTTTAGGTCCCAATCTCCCTATTTTTTTTATTCAGTCAACCTACTTGGATTTTGAAAAGTTTTCAGGTATACCTTACACCCCATTTTACAAAACTACAGTAATCATGCTAATATTGCAGAATGAAAGCCAATTACACATCAATGTACTGGTATAGTTGCCGGTCAAAATTCCTTCTTACCACAAGCCAGTTTCTGGGTTTTAACGATTAATTGGCCTGTATTGCTGTCAGAAAATGAAAGATAAATCAGGCCACCTATCAGCTACCAACAAATGAGATGCCAAAACATCAAGCTTTCCATTGTGTGAAAAGTTATGATGTTGATTAGCCAAAACATAAAACTAAAGTAGATTGATGATGATCATAGTTGATTATAATGAGAATTTTAGCCTTTATTATTACCACTCTTTGTGAACATGTAAGCTATGCTGGTTATGTGCCTTGTACAATTAAATGCGCAAACAATTTCATACATATTACCTCAGTTTGTAGGATCGCTTATATCACTGAAAATGAGTAACTTGTGAGCGTGTGAGTCAACGTAAATGAAACAGCTATTTAGGATGAGCTGCAATGTTTCTGGAAGAATGCAATTTGGTCAAAACAATGAATAAGCAAAATCTGCATCTAATATGTTGGGGGAAAAAATAACGATTTAAGTGACACTATGCATGCTTTGCACTGTGTAAGTACTGTACATTATAGTTCAGCCTGATCTCCCAGGTAAACTAAACCGGCCCGTGAATTATGAAGTCTGTATTTACCATTATTTAATTTCATGTTGGAGAAATCATAAAATATGCACCTGCAAAATAATAACAAAATCAATCATAGTACTTTATAACAGTTTAATATGTGTCAGGACATCGAAAATGATTTATTTTTTAATGGATATCTCTTGGGACACAGAAAAAATTATTTTTCATGTCCCAAGATTTACAGCCATTACAGTAGTCAACAAAAAGGCTTAAAACTGTCAAGTTTAGACATTGGCCTGTGGATAAGCCGACCCCCTCCCCTTCTTCCAGAGCTTTATTTTTTCCTAAATTATTTGGCTTATACGTGAGTATATACAGTAAGTGGTGTGAACACATTAGAATGAAGATTAATGCAGCTAAATAAAAAATTATGATCATAGGTAGTTGAGCAAAAGTAAAAGCTGAGAAAAATTATTTCAAAGTAATGATAAAAGGTAGGGATATACACAGTGTCAACATGAAAAACTACTTTCAACATCACAGACAATAGCTTGTGCTGTAAAATACAAGTTGATAAAGTCATTAAAAAAAGATAACTCACTGCTATATCTCATGAACACAATAAAATCTTATCTCCCTCAAGAACAGAGAAAGATATTCTACAATGTACATATCATGCCACACCTAGAATATTGTTGTTCTGTCTGGAGTATAGTGGTACAGGAACTTGGGAACTTGGGAAAGATTAATAAAATGTCAAAAAAGAGCAGCTAGAGTTATTCTTGATGCTGATTTAGATACAACATCAAAGAATCTTTCAAAAACCCTAAAGTGGCTTCCATGTCAGCAGAGAATTCAGTTTCACAAGGGGTTACTACTTCATAAATTTTTACATGGCTTGATTACCTTAAATTTAACTTTAAATTTGTTAAATATATACATATGTATGAACTAAGATCCATCTCAAATTATATTTTATATATGCCTAAACCACATTCCGAGTTTTATAAAGAAAGTTTTGCTTTTTCTGGAGCCAAACTATGGAACTCCATACTACCTTATATAAAGTCAACTCACTCATGCCAAGCTTTCAAAAAACTTATTAGTCAATATCTACAGAAACTATTATTCAGTACTACTACTTGTTTAAAACATTGTTATGTCATGTACTCACCTATAATGTTTTACACATGTTTGTTACTACTAATTGGGGGCCCCCGAGTGGCCGAGTGGTCTAAAGCGCTCACCGTTACGGATCACTGCCATCTCACCTCTGTCTGCATGAGTTCGAGTCTCGGATTCGGCTAATGTGGTTATGTGAGAAAGCTTGCCAGTAGCTTCTTGTTGGCTGGTGGTTCTTTCCGGGGGTTTCCCGGGTTCTTCCTCCACCATTTATACTGGCCGCCATGTATAGTCTATCTTGTGCTGAAAAATGGTGTTAAACCCTACAACAACAATAACTACTACTAATTGTATGAATCCTGTATGTACTCAACCTTGACGTCTTGTTTATATTTTATTGTAACACTGTAGATCGATTGTTTAGTTTTTAACAGCATTTGTTGTCTAAAGACACCTCATTTTGAAAAATTTGCATATATATATCTTCCTTGTGTTGTCCACCTTCATGGGGTCATCAGAGATGCCTGTGCACATAGTGTGTACATTCCAGCTTGCGAACCAAAGAGCTGGAGTCTTCTTTGTTGGTTTCTTGTTTCTTTTGAATTTCGGTCTGCTGAGCAACACATTGAGCTCCAGGCACCCACTGGAGCAGGCAGACACCTTACTAATGACCAGCTTGAGGCAGATGGTAGTTGGCCAGTGGGATGCTATGATCCCTCCCACCATCAAAGCTGACCTATGGCGCCCCTTCCCTATGTAAATCAGGTGGAACTTATAACCCATAGATTGCCAGCTTCCATGTTGTTCCTCATTGAGGAGCAAGGCTGAAGTGGCCTCTCCAGGGCGCAAGACTGGGCATGGAGTATGGAGATCCTGGGCTGCCCAGATGTCAGGATCCCCCTCTCATTACTGGTGGGGTCCAAAGGAATGCTTTGCATGACATTTGGCACCAGTTCAGATGCAGGAGCTGCTGGAAGGAAATCGTAGTTGACACCCAGCCACCTTAGGGGCTCCACTCCAGATTTTCTGTCTGGGTATACTCCCATAGCCTTTTCTTCTCCCGAATATATCCACAAGGCAGCAGAGCCATCATCCAATGGCTTTGACTTGGTGGGTTTGGCATCAGAGTTTTCTTCTCCTATATAAACTGCCTGACAGGACTAACAGGCTCCATCTGCCTGGGTTTGGAGTCAGAGTTTTCCTTCTGTTAGACTGGCTGCCTGCCAAGGCTAACGAGCCCAGTCTGCCCATCCAGTTATACCGCCAGGCATTCGGTCATGCCGCACAACAGGTTCTGTGAAAACAGGAGGCCCCGCATGAAGGTGCTGCTGTGGACACAATAGTGTAGGAAAGGCCATATGCAAGTAACCTCCTGTCCAGCAAAGCCAGACAGTGGTCCCGCGGCGATCACTACACCTGAAAAGGAGAGGCTAAGAGAGATGCTTCCCTTTCCTTTGGTGAGCGGGACGTCTAGCCTAGATCTCGCATACCCCCCATTATTATTATAATTATTATTATTATTATTATTACTATTATCACTAGTATTATTATTATTATTATGGACTCACTGGTTTCATAATGGTACTGGGTACTGTGGTATATACCCCAGTACAGTCACACTATATTGTCTATAAAAAAAAACATGGGTTCTATGCTGGGTAGAGATCATGTGATGCTGAAGCCAGTTTTCATGGTGCCTTCTCAGAATACATAATATTGGATCACAATCACCCATCCCTATAGGTATTAGAAAAGGTCATATTAGAATTCATGTTGCCTGTACATATTCTAAACTGGAGCCCAAGGTCCAGTCTTGATGGAACAGAACAATCATTTCCTTCTTTTGTTGCCTTTGTCATAATACCTATCGCTGACTTATCTTTCATGGTCTTGATGTCACCATAGGCAATATCACAATAGGTCATGACCATTTGCCCTGGAGCCATTTCACATTGGTTGATGATGGCATTGGACTGAGATGGGTCTATAAGGTACCAGTCCTGCTGGGATCTATGATAATGGATGTTTCTTCTATGTGCCAAGGAGCCAGGATGGGATGCATGATATTAGATCATCATTAGTAGTCCCTTCAGGATGGAATACATGATATTAGATCATCATTAGTAGTCCCTTCAGGATGGAATACATGATATTAGATCATCATTAGTAGTCCCTTCAGGATGGAATACATGATATTAGATCATCATTAGTAGTCCCTTCAGGATGGAATACATGATATTAGATCATCATTAGTAGTCCCTTCAGGATGGAATACATGATATTAGATCATCATAAGTAGTCCCTTCAGGATGGAATACATGATATTAGATCATCATTAGTAGTCCCCTCAGGATGGGATACATCTTCCCATTGTCTTCCTCCTAGACATAAGCAAAATGATGATATAACAAGACAAGACATTGTGGAAATGTTCAACAATTTCTTCATAAGCATCTCCAGTAACAGTATTCAGAACCAGACTAACATCCCAACTGTACTTCAAGATGCTCTTCTATTATTTACAAGAACTAAAATTCTCAATGATAATTAATTTTCAATAGCTAATGTTAGTGAATCTGATGTTTTTGATATGCTAATTAAGGTGAATATTAATAAATCATCTGGATTGCATAGTATTGGTCCATGAATTCTTGCACCAGTAACAACAAATTGATGCACCAGTAATAACAAAGTCACTAATGCATATCATAAACTTAAGTATAATAAGTGGTAATTTTCCAGAAACACTGAAATGTGCAAATGTTAGACCTATCTTTAAGAAAGGAGAAAAGGAGGATCCAGGGAATTACAGACCAATATCAATTCTACCTGTATTGTCAAAAGTATTTGAAAAGCATATAGCCATTCAGGTCTATACATTTTTTGAAACATACTGTCTATTTCATAAAGCGCAATCAGGATTTAGAAAGTACCACTTGTGCCAAGCAGAACTTACCAAATTAATTGATCTTTGGCTGAAGGAAAAGGATAATGGACATATGACTGGGATTGTTTTCCTTGACTTCAAGAATGCTTTTGATCTTGTTGATCATGAAATTCTGCTGCAAAAGTTGAACTGTTACAGGTTCGACAATCCTTCTTTAAACTGGCTTAGATCATACCTAAACCAAAGGTCTCAACAAGTGAGCATTGGCAATATTAGCTCTCAGACTCACACTATTCACTCAGAGGTCCCTCAAGGCTCAGTTTTAGGCCCCCTCCTCTTTCTTATCTATATCGATGACCTACCACTAAATAACAAATCCACAAATACAGATTTGTTTGCAGATGATGCAACCTTGTATACATCTAGTTCTGATACTGAAGTTATTCAAATGAGATTAAACTCAGACCTTATTAGAGTTCAAAACTGTGCACAACAAAATAGGACGGTAATTAATGAAGGTAAAACAAAATGTATAATATTGGGGGCATCACAAAAGCTACACAAGTCAGGGAACCCAGAACTATCTCTTGCAATAAATAATCATCTGTTAGAAAATGTCAAACATGAAAGGCTTGTAGGTGTGTCCGTATTCAATTATTTATTATGGAATGACCATATTGATAAGCTTTGTAAAATGCTGTCATCCAAAATTGCCCTACTCAGCAGAATCAAGAAATATTTACCTATGGAAACTTGCAATCTACACTAGAAGTCATATATTCTTCCTACAATGGATTATTGTTCAAATGTATGGGGAAACTTGCTAAATCTGAGCTTGACAGGAATTATAAACTTCAGAAATGAGCAGCACTCATAATTTTAGATGTATCTATTGATCATCCCTCAAAAGCATTATTTACAGAACTCAGATGGTTCACAATATATGACAGGATAGATTTTCACAAGGCAGTTCTTGTATATAAATGTCTACATGGAACTGCACCAGAGTATCTTCAGGCCTTTTTCAACACAATACCAGTTGAGATCAATATCACATGGAAAACTAAGCACCGAAACCAAGAACAGCAACTTAAAAAGAGCTTCCAATACTCTGGTACAGTTCTGTGGAACAAGCTTCCACTACATGTAAAATCTGCTGAAAATATTAGAGTATCATGAGCATGTATGTGTTTTTAATAGATAATGGAATTTAGTATTTTAATACTAAACATGTTAAAATAGACAGTAATTATTGCTATCTTCATATAATGTGCATTGTTATACTCTCATTAAGAGGGCATCAAGGGAGAATAGTCCTTGACTAATGAATCACCCTCTATAAATAAAGCATTATTATTATTATTATTATTATTACTCCAGACCATTGGCACATTAGCATGTTCATGGCTTCATACAAATCAACATATTCAATATCGGAATTTATTAGGAACACCACTGGAATTTAATTGGAACTTCATACATTTAGACTTGTGATAAAACTTTTTGGCTAAGGACTATTTGGGATTTAGTTTATAATACTATGAGATCTTTATTAAATTTTCACTTTGTATTCTAGGGAAATAAATCATTTGTTGAATTTTATGAAACTTGTTGGTTTTCACTTTTTTCTGTTACTTAGTTCAAGACCATAGAGTCATAACACCATGTGTATGATACCAGGATGAGTAATAGAACATTGAATCCCTGTGACCAGAAGACAAAAATATTTCCTGGTTTCAAATTAAAGGTATTGATCATACATGATCAAGTCCAACCATGAAGAAACGAGGCTATCTTATCCTCCATACATGATTTAAACTCCGCTATGGCATGTTCCTGATTTGGACAGGGGGAGACAACTGGCCATTACCTAATATATATATTTATGACAAAGTTGTAATTCTACAATATAAAAACTGGTCATCTCAGATAGAAAAGAGCAAGGAATAGTTTGAAATATCAATTGAGTAAAATTACTTCACTGACATAAGAAACCCCTTCAACTTGCTCTAAATTTGAGTAACTGAAACTCTTGATGTTGATTTCTGAGTTCTCTGAAGAAAGCATGCTGCATGGCACAAGTGGACATAGAAAGCGATGTACATATAAGATTTTACATCAATCCTTTATCAAGGGGAAATCACTCTGACTACCACCTATGTGAGCAAGTGAAGTTAGGCTTGTAAAGCCAAATTTTAATCTGGTTTGGTTTTGGGGATTAAAGTCATTTTTCACCACATGATAGGTTATAAATGACAGGCAATATATTTGGTGGTGCAAGAACTCAAGAAGAATCACAGCCAAACAAGGAGATACTGGCACTTAGCTTTCTCATATGCCCAGACTCAAACTAAGATAGACATGAAATATATGTGAGTGATCTGTAAAGGTTAATACCTTAGACCACTGGTTCCCCCCTCTAAAAATGTTAGCCATGGTAGGCTGGATTTGTGATGTAATGGTTGTACTCCTAAGGTTTTATCATTGGGTAATGTATTTGAGGAAGAAACATGACTGCATTCAAGTGAAAGAAAAAATGTCAATCATGGTTTGCACATTTCCCTAACTAGACACTAATGCTGAAAGTAAGAGTACCAAGACATTGTGGAAGCATCTAAAAGAGCTGAACCTACCCAGGAACAGTTTTCTCCCCTCAGACTTAAGCAAAATGATGATATAGCAACATCTATACAAGACATTGTGGAAATGTTCAACAATTTCTTCATAAGCATATATGCCGCATCTCCAGTAACAGTATTCAGAACCAGACTAACAGCCCAATTGAACTTGATGCTCTTGTATTATTTATAAGAGTTAAAATTCCTGATGATAATTAATTTTTAATAGCTAATGTTAATGAAGCTAAAGTTTTTGATATGCTAATTAAGGTGAATATTAATAAATCCTCTTGATTAGATGATATGGGTCCATGAATTCTTAAAATTGCTGCACCAGTAATAACAAAATCACTAATGCATATCATAAATCTAAGCTTGACAGGATTTATAAACTTCAGAAACGAGCAGCACTCATAATTTTAAATGTATCTATTGATCATCCCTCAAAAGCATTATTTACAGAACTCAAATGGTTCACAATATATGACAGGAAAGATTTTCACAAGGCAGTCCATTTATATAAATGTCTACATGGAACTGTACCAGAGTATCTTCAAGACTTATTCAGGCCTTTTTCAACACAATACCAGTTGAGATCAATATCACATGGAAACCTTCTAGCACCAAAACCAAGAACAGAACAATTTAAAAAGAGCTTCCAGTACTCTGGTACAGTTCTGTGGAACAAGCTTCCACTACATGTAAAATCTGCCGAAAATATTAGATTATTTAAGAAGAGATATCATGAGCATGTATGTGTTTCTAATAGATAATGGAATTTATTATTTTAATACTTAACATGTTAAAATAAACAGTAATTATTGCTATCTTCATATAATGTGCATTGCTAGTCCTTGGCTAATGAGTCACCCTCTATAAATAGAGCATTATTATTATTAGTAGTAGTAGTAGTAGTAGGATTCCATACTGAATATGTAAATTAGTGTGAAAGCAATTACTCAGTCTGGTTAAAATGTTAATCATTTCATTAATAAAAACACTTCCATTCCATTTTTTCTTCTATTCATCACAAGCACTATTCATTATTCCATTTAGCAAATGGAACAAAATATTGCATTCTCGTCACTAATTACATTTCATTCTTCTAACTGATGAATAAACAAACAGATCAGTCCCACTTTTTCAAAGCTTAATTGAAATGCATCAATCTGAAATTATATTACTTAAATGTGTGTCAAGATAATTCGCTTTTTATTAATTGGCTTAAGGGATGATGTTTTCCAGGTTCAATTGTTCACAGATATGGCAGTTCTACACATGTGGCTGATGTAAATGTATGCCGCCATTTCCTTCAAATGTGACAGCAGCCCAGAGGTGTCAACTTGTATGGTTTACCCATAATTTGTACGTTTTTTTCCATTTTCATCAGTGTATGGCCGTACAACCGTTTTTTATGGGGTTTTTTTGTTCTTTGTGCATCCGAGAGTCTGGACATAAATTTATTTTAGAATGACAATTCAATGAGTTCAGGGTGGCCCGAAACAACCAATCAGATCATACTCAAAACCGCACTTTTCCTTTGATAATGAAATGAGTTTCATTTCATGGTTCAACTCCTGTGTGTGAAGATCTTGTCATTTTGTCACTCTGAAATTTGACGTTCACTCTGGTTTCTAATATTGGCTAACTACCTGTGTAGTAAGTATGTTTTCTTATTTTATGTATTATTATTTTATTATTTGTACTTATTACTATCAAATGCTCGAAGTTTACATCAATTTTCATACTCTACATAGTGTGGCGGTGATCTTGGTGTCACAGGGGCTCGTATCATTGCTTACAATTTACCTGTCATACATGTACTATATAATAACTATTATTATTATAAATATTAGGCAGTACATGTATGACAGGCAAATTGTAAGCAATGATACGAGCCCCTGTGGTTGGTGTAACTGTACTTCATCCGACTTTTCTGTGTGGAGATAAAGTTGATTTATAAATATTTGTGACAATATGCTAATTAAATAGTCTGCTGAATTTAGCACCAGCATTTTATTGTGCTGTCATAGTTCTGAATTAAGTTTGTCAGATACGTAATGCAAACAGGAAGATGCAACACCAGATATGCAACTTTAATAGAAACAATCAACCGCTTATGAGGCATAAACTTCTGGACTGCTACTTTGATGTTTTTTTTTATTATGTTTAGATGTCAATTTTTTAATAGCTCCTGGCATAATATCTAGGGGTTTATTGGGAAAAATATAAATTCATAACATATTTGTAATCAGGCGATCTTTCTCTATCACACGTCAAATCTAAATTTTTTAATCTTTTTTTATTTCTTTCATCTAGTTGAAATATTCCATCCATCAAATGGCTGAGCCTAACTCAAAGAAATGGAAGCCTGAAGACACTGACCGAGGTCATGACAAGTTTCAGGCTGAGTGGATTAAAGTCTTCCCTGGCATTGTAGATGTATCCAAGTCAGGATCTTCACATGCTTTTTGTAAATAATGCAGTAAAGGCATTAAAGTGGTGTGTCGGGCATATATTATCTGGAGGAACACTTCAGGACAAAACTGAATGAAAGAAAATTGAGCAAAAGCAGGAAGACAATAGTGTTATAAAAGTAAAAAGAATGAAATAAAGTTTCAGAAATGTAAATAATTATGTAAATATGTGTAAAAATAATTTGTGTATTGTTTTAAAACTATTGATCTTATATAATATATGAATACCTTTCTTCATGTAAGTTTTTTTGGTCCTTGTTAGGTTTTTATTGGTCTGGTGTACAGGTATTCATCTCAAGGGGTTGACACCTATGGCAGCCTCTTTCTGTGATGTGGTTTGAAAACATCAAGGAGGACTACCACCTTCCGTTCACATTTATTACAGCCATGGTATTGATTTTGTTTGATATAAATAGTACAAAGGGATATTGGAATCTTGTTTCATTCAAATCTCCACATTTATACAAAGTAATAGCAATGAACATTTTACCTAATCATTCCAATTACTGCCATATGGATTAAGCTTACTTACCTAGAAATGAATTGGAGTGCTAATGACAGTATCATTTTTAGATACATACATCATCGTTCAATATTTTATTATGTTTTTTTTTCTTTCCAAAATGTCATTTTTGTCTAAAATGACAAATTCATGAAATTATGTACCAATGGAATATGATATTTTCTAACAAAACCACAAAATTTTACAACCAAGAGTTTAAAGTAATTCACAATACAGTATATTTGGGAGATTGTAGATTCATCATTTTATGGCTTTATTTTCTGTTTTACTGTTAAAGAAAAGATTAGAGTTGAGTCTTTCCATGTCATTTGTATAGTGAAAATGAAGTAATGCTTGATCATTATTTATTCCATTTGCTAAAAGGCTTGTAAGACATGGAAAAACTCAGAGAAGGCACCTGATAATAACATTTTTATGGACTATTATTTATATTAATTACTTTCAAGAAAATAAACAGGCTCTTCTTTATTATTTATCAAGATCATCTACCTGGACAAAGTCTGCTACACTGTTCAGTGAAAATTCTATAAACCTCAAGGTCATCCCCCTGCCCTTGGCTCTACCAGCATTTAGTATCCACAGGCAGCTGACATTGTTGGGGTACTGTCTCTTTCCAGCATCCTGAATAAACCCAGGAGACTGGATCAGTCCTTCATCTGCTGAAATCTCCAAGTTACAACCTGACACAAAAGAGAATTGGTTTTCTACTAAATTTGGTGTATGCTCAAATACTCTATGATGAATCTGACCTCTCTAAGTAAAACAAAAGAATTATAAGTTATGGTGATCAGACATTTATGATAATTAAAGATCAATGAAATGGTAACTTATCTAGCTCAAAACCTTATCTGAGATTTGGTGGATATAGTTTTCAAATGCATATAAAATCAAACAAAATTATTCTTAAAAATGACAATTAGGTTACTACGAGGCAGAGACCATATGGTCACTACAAAACATAGACAATTAGGTCACTACAAAACAGACAATTAGGACACTAAAAACATAGACAATTAGGACACTACAAAACATAGACAATTAGGACACTAAAAACATAGACAATTAGGACACTACAAAACATAGACAATTAGGACAGTACAAAACATAGACAATTAGGACACTACAAAGCAGACAATTAGGACAATACAAAACATAAACAATTAGGACACTACAAAAGATAGACAATTAGGACACTACAAACCATAGACAGATCACTACAAAACAGACAATCAGGTCACTACAGAGCATAGACAATTAGGACAATACAGAACATAGTTAGGTCACTACAAAACATAGACAATTAGGTCACTACAAAACAGACAATTAGGTCACTACAAAACATAGACAATCAGGTCACTACAAAGCATAGACAATTAGGACACTACAAAACATAGACATATAGGACACTACAAAACATAAACAATTAGGACACTACAAAACAAAGATAATTAGGTCACTACAAAACATAGACAATTAGGTCACTACAAAGCATAGACAATTAGGACACTAAAAAACCTAGAAAATTAGGACACTACAAAGCATAGACAATTAGGACACTAAAAAACAGAGACAATTATGTCACTACAAATTGTAGACAATTAGGTCACAACAAAATAGCCAATTAGGTCACTACAAAACATAGACAATTAGAACACTACAAAACAAAGATTATTAGGTCACTACAAAGCATAGACAATTAGGACACTACAGAACATAGACAATTAGGACACTACAAAACATAGACAATTAGGTCACTACAAAGCATAGACAATTATGTCACTACAAAGTGTAGACAATTAGGACACTACAAAATAGACAATTAGGTCACTACAAAACATAGACAATTAGAACACTACAAAACAAAGATAATTAGGTCACTACAAAGCATAGACAATTAGGACACTACAAAACATAGACAATTAGGACAGTAAAAACATAGACAATTAGGACACTATCAAACATAGACAATTATGACACTACAAAACATAGACAATTAGGACACTAGAAAACATACACAATTAAAACACTACAAAACATAGACAATTAGGACACTACAAAACATAAACAATTAGGACACTACAAAAGATAGACAATCAGGACACTACAGAACAAGAAAAATTAGGTCACTACAAAGCATAGACAATTAGGACACTACAGAACATAGACAATTAGGTCACTATGAAGCATAGACAATTAGGACACTACAGAACATAAACAATTAGGTCACTACAAAACATAAACAATTAGATCACTACAAAACAGACAATCAGGTCACTACAGAGCATAGACAATTAGGACAATACAGAACATAGTTAGGTCACTACAAAACATAGACAATTAAGTCACTACAAAATAGACAATTAGGACACTATGAAACATAGACAATTAGGACACTACAAAACATAGATAATTAGGACACTACAAAACACAGACAATTAGGACACTACAAAACAAACAATTAGGACATTACAAAACATAGACAATTAGGACACTATAAAATATAGACAATTAGGACACTACAAAAAATAGACAATTAGGACACTACAAAAGATAGACAATTAGGACACTACAAAACACAGACAATTAGGACACTACAAAACATAGACAATTAGGACACTACAAAACAGACAATTAGTAAAAAATGTAATATATAATAATCTCAAAGTAAATTTAAATGACGTAGATGAACTTTACTGAACCTCTATCATAAACTAAAATGTTGCAGCATCACTACCAAATTTACCTTTCTGGAAGCGAAGTCTGAATCCTTTACCATTTCCCACGTTAGTCTTCATCCTTATCTGTACTGTTCTGCTTACAGAAATATATATACTAGGATTGGGTACAGATGTAAGACGGGACAATGCTACTAGAGAATTAAGCATATCACCATCTCTTACTGTCATTGATCCAGGAATGTCCATCTCCAAAAACTGAAAGTAAGAATTCTAAAAATATCAAAAAACAAAACTTCTTCCAATTACTGTTAATTGATTCTGCATAGCCACCAGTACACGACAGACTGATCCATGTTAATCTAAAAGTAGCTGCCACTGAAGTAATTAGCATTATTTCTAATGAAAATATACCAATCAGATTTCATGACTGTACACAGAGCAGTGTCCAAGAAAATGAGCTAAGTAATGCCTGCATCATCAAAAGTAGGTCACTCTGATATATTATTGCACCTGCTGACTTCAAAGATGATTACACTCAATAAATTTTATGATTTTTGCATACAAAAGTGCCAAATAAATTGAGCTAAACACAAAACTTGATGCAATCCCTGCAGCAGGAAAGGGAAGTCATGATGACCTACTTCAAGTGACATACTTTTGCCTCTGGTAGGTTACAAGTACCCTCCATGATGAATACACAATACATTTCATAACTGTACTAACAAAAGTTTCGGTCATAAATGTAAAATACTGACATAATTATGAGAGAATGAAAGATAGGTAATAATGATCCACTTTTTTCAATGGTAAATAGTACACTTTTATGTACACACCTATCAAGTTGCATGATTATATAATATAAAAGTGTCAAACAAATTATAAAAAATGTCTTTTAATTGCTGAAGCAGGAAAGGTAAATCACTGTCACCTACTTTTGCTTGTGGAAAGCATTACACTCAGAGAGGAATATATCAATCAAATTTCATGACTCTACATGCAACAGTATTCATGTGATATGAAATCCAAACACTTAATACAATCCCAGAAGCATGAAAATAGGTTACCATTACTACTTTTGCTCTAAGATGAATACATCCATCAAGTTTGAGGAGTGTACAAGAATGGCCACCAAGAATACATTCTCCAAGTAATGAAAATCTGCTGAAAATATTAGAGTATTTAAGAAGAGATATCATGAGCATGTATGTGTTTCTAATAGATAATGGAATTTAGTATTTTAATACTAAACATGTTAAAATAAACAGTAATTATTGCTATCTTCATATAATGTGCATTGTTATACTCTCCTTAGAGGGCCTCAAGGGAGAATAGTCCTTGACTAATGAGTCACCCTCTATAAATAAAGCATTATTACTATTATTATTATTATTATTATTATTATTATTATTATTATTATTAAAAGCAAACGTTGACCTAGAATAAATTAAATGTAACAGCTACTTTACAGATAATGGTAGGTAAGACACAATTTTATCTTTCCTGAAAAAATGGTCCCACATAACATATATGAACATGAAAATTAAAAACTCAGTCACTAAACTGGACACAAGTTTTTAAATGTTTTAAACAGACATAAGATGGTGTTTACTCATAGACACTTATCCCCATGCCAACAGGAGCACATATGGAGTAGAGGAAAATATTAAGACTGGCAGGGAATTTAAAGCCAAGGCATAAGAAATAATGTGCATTCAATAGGGATGTGCAAAGATAACAAACCAAGGTTGGTCTGGACAGCAGATGGTCTGGTTACCTTGGGTTTTGAGTCTAAACTATTAAGTGATCCACCATGTAAAGGAGGTAAATATTTCAAAACTATAAAGTGATCCACCATGCAAAGGAGGTAAATATTTCAAAATTATAAAGTGATCCACCATGTGAAGGAGGTAAATATTTCTAAACTATAAAGTGATCCACCATGTGAAGGAGGTAAATATTTCAAAACTATAAAGTGATCCACCATGTGAAGGAGGTAAATATTTCTAAACTATAAAGTGATCCACCATGTGAAGGAGGTAAATATTTCTGCAATATATTAATCATTACGATGAATGAATACACAAAGTTTCTGATAAAAACAAATCATGATGTGTCTATGTGTAACTGAAAGATACAGAAAATGTAACAAACATATTGCTGACAATTAACAAAAATCAAGCAAGTATGAAATATTAGGTCATAGTGACCTACTTTTGGTATTCCTTCAATGAATCCAATTATCAATTTTCATGGAAAGAGGTAAATGATATTGAAAGTGTAAGTGACTTTTCTATGGTCTGGGATATCAAGAGTGTAAGAAAATGTATAGTCAAATATGTAGGTGACTCAATCATAACAAACTAGATCACAGTAACCAAATTTTCATATATGCCTGAATACCTTTCCTTAAGATGCATCTACATAGCAATTTTCATGTCTAGTTTAAATAAAGTCTAATATACTGAAGCAATAACAAACACACTTAAATTAACATACCAATGAATCAACAACACACAGAAACAAAAAAGCAAAACACTTTATCCCTTCCTCTGCGATATGAAGGCTGTATTGACTGGAGAGCTTAAAATTAAAACTTCACTCAAAAATAAAAAATAGGTCAAAGTAAGCTACTCTTGGAATCAATAATCACAGATACAATAGGGTCCAGGATATTAAGGGTGTAATAAATGAAAAGTTGAAACATTAGGTCACTCAAACATGTCAATCAGGCCACAGAGGCCTATTTTTATAATAATAATAATAATAATAATAATAATAATATTAATAATAATAATGACCTTATTTAAAGAGGGTAACACAATTAGCTAAGAACTAATCTACCTTGAGGCCCTCATACGAAGGAATTTATTTCAGCTGCATCTCTGAAGCCACTGGATATATTGGGTTTGGAAGAAGGAAATAGAGTGGGCATTTCTAATCTCAACTGGAATACTATTCCAGAGCAGAGTTCCAGAGTATTGGAAACTTTTTTTAAATAACTCCTTATTTGGTTTGGGAATTTTATACTGTTTGGTAGACATGGATCACACATGGGGAGTATAAACAGGTAGCCTATACTGGAATAGTGATTGTAAATATTCAGGAGCACTATTATGAGATATCCTGTACATTAATTTGGCTTTTCTCAAACAGATTCAGTCTTTAATAGGTAATATTTTTAACCTACCAGCCAAATTTTCCTTGCTTTCTTTCTGGACTGATATTAGCCCAAATGCACATTTTTTGAAGATGTGCCAGCTTTGCTATGTTTTTATCATTTGAATTACCCCATACTGTATTACAGTAGTCTAAATAGGGTTGTATGTAACTGTTATAAAATAGTTTTCTGTGCCTTTCAGAGAGAAAATGTCTCATCCTACTGAGAAGCCATAAACTTGAATTGACTTTTTTACTGATATGTTTGATATGTTCAGTCCATGATAGGTTATTATCTACCAGAACACCAAGTAGTCTATCATGACAGACCATTTGCAAATTTGTATCCTTCCATGTCAGACATAGTTCATCACTATCAAGATTTGTCCTTCCTTGCCATGTTGAAATAAGTAATATTTTAGTTTTACCAGTATTTACCACCATGCCATTGCATGTGCACCAGTTTTCCAGTTTGTTTAGGGCATTCTGTAAAGTTCATGCTTTGTGTTTTGGATGTCTGACAATGTTGTGTCATCTACATAGAGATCTGTAGATGATATTGAGTCTCTTAGTAAAAGTGGTAGGTCATTAATAAATAAAATGAAAAGTAATGGACCTAGAATTGAGCCTTGTGGTACTCCATATCTAATTGTTTCAGGTTCAGACAGAACATTATTTATGTAAACATGTTGTGTTCTCTCACTTAAGTAAGAAGTAAACCATCTAATTGTTCTTTCATCACACTAGTAGATTTTCAGTTTCTCCAAAAGGATTTCATGATCCACCATGTCAAAAGCTTTCCTGAAATCTACAAATACAGATCCTATTATTCTACCTTGGTCAAGTGCTTGAAGCCATTTATCAGTTAGGGAGATCAAGGCAGTCTCACAGGAATGTTTCTGTCTAAAGCCTGATTGATTAGGGTGTAACAGCAAGTGTTTGGTTAAATATGACATGAATGAGTCATGGACATGTTTTTCAATCAATTTTGACAAGTTTGGTAGTATTGAGATTGGTCGGTAGTTATCAGCATCATCCTTAGAACCAGATTTGTGAATAGGAGTTACTTTAAAAGAAATTTGCAGTTTTCCATATTTTGGGGACAGATGAGGTTGCAATACTTAAATTAATTATTAATGTTATGCTATCTACAATAGCAGAGGCAGAAGATTTAATGAATCATGGACCAATCTGATCAAGTCCTGTAGCTTTCTTGGTATCAAGTTCACTGAGACATTTTTTAACAAAGTTTTTTGATACTGGTGGGATAGAGATCTTTGAAAAGCATCCACATAATAAATTTCTAGAATGTAGGTGAAATAGGGTCCAACATATTGAGTGTGTAATTAAGAAACAGCTGAAAATTGGTCACCCATGGATGAAAATTAGGTTAAATTTGGTATGGCCTAGTTATCCTCCTCACGTTGCTTTACCACACTAATTTTAATGAATGCATATGAAATAGGATCCAAGAGTTGAGAATGCAAAATAAAATAATAGCCAAATGTGACATATTAACAAGCAGCAAAGCTATATTCACTCCCAGGTTTGATGGTAAAGGAATAAAAGCTTGTAAATTTATATAAGGCTCTCATTAAAACCTTTGATTAAATTTCCTTGAGTGCCATGGATTGTAAGATTGTTCCACAATTCAATTTGTATTTTACCAATGGAAGTCTCAATGGAAGGAAGACATGAGTCAGTGAAACAAGTGTGAAAGGATTTTTTGTCTGGATGACCCATATCAAACACAGCAATGACCCATATCAAATACAGTAATGACCCATACCAAATACAGTAATGACCCATATCAAACACAGTAATTACCCATATCAAATACAGTAATTACCCATATCAAACACAGTAATGATTCATATTAAACACAATAATTACCCATATCAAACACAGTAATGACTCAAATCAAATACAGTAATGACCCATATCAAATACAGTAATGATTCATATCAAACACAGTAATTACCCATATTAAACACAGTAAAACATGAGAATATTTACAAGTACTCTGATTTAAGAAAATATTATACAGGCAGCCATATGCTTAATTATGCATTGGCCATTGTGAATCCCTGATACCAGAATAATCCCACACATTTGTAGCTGGCAGTTTTGATACAGAAATTCTTTCTTCTCACCTCTTCTGTTTCTTTTTATAAAAGTATTGTGCTGGAACTTGTCATCATTTGTAAAACCTGTCAGACATTGATGCCAGGATAACCTGTCATACATTGATGCCAGGATAACCTGTTAGACATTGATGCCAGGATAACGATCAGACTCTGTCCAAATTCAATAAAGTTTTTGACAGGAAGCTGTTTTAGTAGCAGCAGACATAATGGACAGTATTTATTGAGAACCATTTACAACAATATGTAATGGACAGTATTTATGCATTATATAATTAAAATAATCTTTGTCACATTTTGTAAAAATTGGTCATGACTTTGTTTAACTTTGTTTAACAGTCCTTCATATTTGGTACATCTGCTATCTATCTGCAGAACTGGATGGCAGATTAAGGAAAACAAATGCACCAATCCAATAAGTTGGTATATACCTTATGAATGAATGGTATTATTAAAGTGAAGTTGTATGCTGTTTCAATTTTAGCAATAAATGCTACTATATGTACAATGTGTTTTGCATCAGTCAAAAAGGAAATGCTTCATATAGGATGTGTTTTGCATCAGTCAAAAAGGAAATGCTTTATGTACGATGTGTTTTGTGCCAGTCAAAAAGGAAATGCTTCATGTAGGATGTGTTTTTCACCAGTCAAAAAGGAAATGCTTTATGTACGATGTGTTTTGCACCAGTCAAAAAGGAAATGCTTCATGTAGGATGTGTTTTGCATCAGTCAAAAAAGAAATGCTTTATGTACGATGTGTTTTGCGCCAGTCAAAAAGGAAATGCTTCATGTAGGATGTGTTTTGCGCCAGTCAAAAAGGAAATGCTTTATGTAGGATGTGTTTTGCATCAGTCAAAAAGGAAATACTTTATGTACGATGTGTTTTGCGCCAGTCAAAAAGGAAATGCTTCATGTAGGATGTGTTTTGTATCAGTCAAAAAGGAAATGCCTTATGTACAATGTGTTTTGTGCCAGTCAAAAAAGAAATGCTTCATGTAGGATGTGTTTTGCATCAGTCAAAAAAGAAATGCTTTATGTATGATGTGTTTTGCGCCAGTCAAAAAGGAAATGCTTCATGTAGGATGTGTTTTTCACCAGTCAAAAAGGAAATGCTTTATGTACGATGTGTTTTGCACCAGTCAAAAAGGAAATGCTTCATGTAGGATGTGTTTTGCATCAGTCAAAAAAGAAATGCTTTATGTACGATGTGTTTTGCGCCAGTCAAAAAGGAAATGCTTCATGTAGGATGTGTTTTGCGCCAGTCAAAAAGGAAATGCTTTATGTAGGATGTGTTTTGCATCAGTCAAAAAGGAAATACTTTATGTACGATGTGTTTTGCGCCAGTCAAAAAGGAAATGCTTTATGTACGATGTGTTTTGTATCAGTCAAAAAGGAAATGCTTCATGTAGGATGTGTTTTGCATCAGTCAAAAAGGAAATGCTTTATGTACGATGTGTTTTGTGCCAGTCAAAAAGGAAATGCTTCATGTAGGATGTGTTTTGCATCAGTCAAAAAAGAAATGCTTTATGTATGATGTGTTTTGCGCCAGTCAAAAAGGAAATGCTTCATGTAGGATGTGTTTTGCACCAGTCAAAAAGGAAATGCTTTATGTATGATGTGTTTTGCACCAGTCAAAAAGGAAATGCTTTATGTACGATGTGTTTTGTGCCAGTCAAAAAGGAAATGCTTCATGTAGGATGTGTTTTGCATCAGCCAAAAAGGAAATGCTTTATGTACGATGTTTTTTGCGCCAGTCAAAAAGGAAATGCTTCATGTAGGATGTGTTTTGCATCAGTCAAAAAAGAAATGCTTTATGTATGATGTGTTTTGCGCCAGTCAAAAAGGAAATGCTTCATGTAGGATGTGTTTTTCACCAGTCAAAAAGGAAATGCTTTATGTATGATGTGTTTTGCGCCAGTCAAAAAGGAAATGCTTCATGTAGGATGTGTTTTGCATCAGTCAAAAAGGAAATGCTTTATGTACGATGTGTTTTGTGCCAGTCAAAAAGGAAATGCTTCATGTAGGATGTGTTTTGCATCAGTCAAAAAAGAAATGCTTTATGTATGATGTGTTTTGCGCCAGTCAAAAAGGAAATGCTTCATGTAGGATGTGTTTTGCACCAGTCAAAAAGGAAATGCTTTATGTATGATGTGTTTTGCACCAGTCAAAAAGGAAATGCTTTATGTACGATGTGTTTTGTGCCAGTCAAAAAGGAAATGCTTCATGTAGGATGTGTTTTGCATCAGCCAAAAAGGAAATGCTTTATGTACGATGTTTTTTGCACCAGTCAAAAAGGAAATGCTTCATGTAGGATGTGTTTTGCATCAGTCAAAAAAGAAATGCTTTATGTATGATGTGTTTTGCGCCAGTCAAAAAGGAAATGCTTCATGTAGGATGTGTTTTGCATCAGTCAAAAAGGAAATGCTTTATGTACGATGTGTTTTGTGCCAGTCAAAAAGGAAATGCTTCATGTAGGATGTGTTTTTCACCAGTCAAAAAGGAAATGCTTTATGTACAATGTGTTTTGCACCAGTCAAAAAGGAAATGCTTCATGTAGGATGTGTTTTGCATCAGTCAAAAAAGAAATGCTTTATGTACGATGTGTTTTGCGCCAGTCAAAAAGGAAATGCTTCATGTAGGATGTGTTTTGCGCCAGTCAAAAAGGAAATGCTTTATGTAGGATGTGTTTTGCATCAGTCAAAAAGGAAATACTTTATGTACGATGTGTTTTGCGCCAGTCAAAAAGGAAATGCTTCATGTAGGATGTGTTTTGTATCAGTCAAAAAGGAAATGCTTTATGTACAATGTGTTTTGTGCCAGTCAAAAAGGAAATGCTTCATGTAGGATGTGTTTTGCATCAGTCAAAAAAGAAATGCTTTATGTATGATGTGTTTTGCGCCAGTCAAAAAGGAAATGCTTCATGTAGGATGTGTTTTGCACCAGTCAAAAAGGAAATGCTTTATGTATGATGTGTTTTGCACCAGTCAAAAAGGAAATGCTTTATGTACGATGTGTTTTGTGCCAGTCAAAAAGGAAATGCTTCATGTAGGATGTGTTTTGCATCAGCCAAAAAGGAAATGCTTTATGTACGATGTTTTTTGCGCCAGTCAAAAAGGAAATGCTTCATGTAGGATGTGTTTTGCATCAGTCAAAAAAGAAATGCTTTATGTATGATGTGTTTTGTGCCAGTCAAAAAGGAAATGCTTCATGTAGGATGTGTTTTTCACCAGTCAAAAAGGAAATGCTTTATGTATGATGTGTTTTGCGCCAGTCAAAAAGGAAATGCTTCATGTAGGATGTGTTTTGCATCAGTCAAAAAGGAAATGCTTCATGTAGGATGTGTTTTTCACCAGTCAAAAAGGAAATGCTTTATGTATGATGTGTTTTTCACCAGTCAAAAAGGAAATGCTTTATGTACGATGTGTTTTGCACCAGTCAAAAAGGAAATGCTTCATGTATGATGTGTTTTGCATCAGTCAAAAAGGAAATGCTTCATGGATGTGTTTTGCGCCAGTCAAAAAGGAAATGCTTCATGTAGGATGTGTTTTGCACCAGTCAAAAAAGAAATGCTTTATGTAGGACACGTTTTGCATCAGTCAAAAGGAAATGCTTTATGTAGGATGTGTTTACCATGAGTGGAAAAGGAAATGCTTCATGTAGGATGTGTTTTGCATCAGTGAAAAAGGAAATGCCTTTATGTAGGATGTGTTTTGCATCAGAGAAAAAGGAAATGCCTTTATGTAGGATGTGTTTTGCATCAGTGAAAAAGGAAATGCCTTGATGTAGGATGTATTCTGCATCACTGAATAAGGAAATGCCTTTAGTGCCAGAATGCACTCACTACATGTGGTTCAACTGATAAAGTTGTTTGTAAACGTTAGAGATACTGCTTTTTTTATTAACGGTTGTGTTATTGTATTGACAAGTTGGGCAGCTGCATACACTTTATAGGCCTTGATGCCAGGAGGTTATTAACAACTGGTTACACATCCCTCAAAAATATTTGATATATATGTGAAAAAGATAGCCACAATTTGAATGTTAGATCTAACTTTCCATTCTTGACACCAAAATGATTTCCAACAAATGTGTGCACCAGTGGTTATGTGGGGGTTTGTTTACAAGTAAAAAATCAGATGTTCAAGAAAGAACAAAAAGCAAATAACAACAAACCATGCATAAGGATGATTGACAAAGATAGTGGGTATACCATAAACTAACAATTATGTGCCTGCCTATCAGTTATTTATTTACACTGTTCAGCTGCATAATGAGGGTTTTCTCTTATCGGTCCTTATGTAAATCATACACACAATGCTGTGTAATGAGTGTTTTCTCTTATCGGTCCTTATGTAAATCATACGCATATCGGTCTTTATGTAAATCATACACACAATGCTGTGTAATGAGGGTTTTCTCTTATCGGTCCTTATGTAAATCATACACATAATGCTGTGTAATGAGGGTTTTCTCTTATCGATCTTTATGTAAATCATACGCATAATGCTGTGTAAAGAGGGTTTTCTCTTATTGGTCCTTATGTAAATCATACACACAATGCTGTGTAATGAGGGTTTTCTCTTATCAGTCTTTATGTAAATCATATGCATAATACTGTGTAATGAGTGTTTTCTCTTATCGGTCCTTATGTAAATCATACGCATATCGGTCTTTATGTAAATCATACACACAATGCTGTGTAATGAGGGTTTTCTCTTATCGGTCCTTATGTAAATCATACACATAATGCTGTGTGATGAGGGTTTTCTCTTATCGATCTTTATGTAAATCATACGCATAATGCTGTGTAAAGAGGGTTTTCTCTTATTGGTCTTTATGTAAATCATACACACAGTGCTGTGTAATAAGGGTTTTCTCTTATCAGTCTTTATGTAAATCGTACACACAGTGCTGTGTAATGAGGGTTTTCTCTTATCGGTCCTTATGTAAATCATACGCATAATGCTGTAATGAGGGATTTCTCTTATCAGTCTTTATGTAAATCATACGCATAATGCTGTGTAATGAGGGTTTTCTCTTATCGATCTTTATGTAAATCATACGCACAATGCTGTGTAAAGAGGGTTTTCTCTTATTGGTCTTTATGTAAATCATACACACATTGTTGTGTAATGAGGGTTTTTTCTTATTGGTCTTTATGTAAATCATACACACAATGCTGTGTAATGAGGGTTTTCTCTTATCAGTCTTTATGTAAATCATACACACAGTGCTGTGTAATGAGGGTTTTCTCTTATCGGTCCTTATGTAAATCATACGCATAATGCTGTAATGAGGGATTTCTCTTATCAGTCTTTATGTAAATCATACGCATAATGCTGTGTAATGAGGGTTTTCTCTTATCGATCTTTATGTAAATCATACGCATAATGCTGTGTAAAGAGGGTTTTCTCTTATTGGTCTTTATGTAAATCATACACACATTGTTGTGTAATGAGGGTTTTTTCTTATTGGTCTTTATGTAAATCATACACACAATGCTGTGTAATGAGGGTTTTCTCTTATCGGTCCTTATGTATATCATACACACAGAAAATGTAAAATATCTGTGTTGTCTTGAAAATTAATTAACTCTAATCACCAATTAAAACTATATACAAGAAAAAGGCAACTCCTCACCTCAACTGATATGACATCATTGTCACTAGTAATTGTCCACTCCAGGTCAAGATTCAGTAGACTGGGGAACTGGCCATAGAAAGGAGATGTAAGTTCCTGCCATGTGGTTGTGGCTGTCAAGTTTCTGGATCTTTCCAGCTCAGCAATGTCTGAGAGAGAAAATTCAAAAACATCTAAACTACCATTGTCCAGAAAGAGGGCTAAATTGGCCAGGTCAAACAAGAAAATATGATCACTCAAACTTGTCATACCTAGGGAGCACATGCAAGGGAGGAGAGGTCCTGTGATAAAGGTAGTTCTGTTGAATGAAATTCAGAAGGCTGCTCCATGTTTTGAGTTATCACCACTTTGCCAAAAAGATTGCATAGTTCTGCTTATCTAAATATATTTCCCCATCAGTGATGTAATCAGATACCTCCACACATGGAAAGTCTGTGCTTGTTGACAATTTTCAGGCATGCAAAAATAGAGAGGTTAGGAATTTATAATGACATCAATATTATCATCCTCATAATAATCATTACAAAATTTATTCTTATTGGTTAATTGATTTGATTGCTTGGAGGTACAAAAAGAACATTACAGACATTACTAATTAACTGGTGCTTATCGATGACTGGAGAAAATTCAAAGATATATACAAGTGTATACTATCAAGGAGTATTAAAACTAAAAGATGCATGTAGGAAACATACAGATCTCTCAATACAAAACATGCAGTGGGATTTTCATTCTTAAAAATACAATATTTCATGAAAAATCTCTATGCACATGTTCAAAAACAGAATTAGCACAACAATTGGGGAAATAATCTTCATATTTCTTTCATTCCTATATTTTCAGATGTAAAAATATAAGATTTCCCATCATGCCATGTGATGCTTGATTGTACATGCCTGCAAAAGTTGAACATGTAACAACAACAAAAAAAGAGTACCTTGTGAACTAGAACAAATAAAAAGAAACTGCCTTACATTAAAGACATAGAAATTAATCTTTGATAAAGAAATTTGATCAGATGCTGTTTGCATCTCTCTAAAATTATTTCCCCTTACTTCCTTGACAAAAATGACAAAATCCCACTGTGATGTATTGCTGATCAGACTTGCATTCTTTTCACATACGGTCAAATAGTTTACAAAATGACAAAAATGTAATTTACCATGACAGATTACATCAACACAATCTGACCACTTTCTTAAGTCATGTATATTTATATGATTTACAGACTGGGTCAAATACCTTACAAAATGACAAAAATGTAATTTAGCATGACAGATTACATCAACACAATCTGACCACTTTCTTAAGTCATGTATATTTATATGATTTACAGATTGGGTCAAATAGTTTACAAAATGACAAAAATGTAATTTAGCATGACAGATTACATCAACACAATCTGACCACTTTCTTATGTCATGTATATTTATATGATTTACAGATTGGGTCAAATTTAAGCTTACAAAATGACAAAAATGTAATTTAGCATGACAGATCACATCAACACAATGTGACCACTTTCGTAAGTCATGTATATTTATATGATTTACAGATTGGGTCAAATAGCTTACAAAATGACAAAAATGTAATTTAGCATGACAGATTACATCAACACAATCCGACCACTTTCTTACATCATGTATATTTATATGATTTACAGATTGGGTCAAATAGCTTACAAAATGACAAAAATGTAATTTACCGTGACAGATTACATCAACACAATCTGACCACTTTCTTATGTCATGTATTTATAGTATCAGGTTATGAAAGAGAGGTGAATTTACAAAAAGGGGTGGGGGTGAGTGTTCTATATTGAAGAATGAGTTTAATCTTCTAAACTTTGATTCAAGAACAAGTCTTGTATATAATAAAAATAAAAAATTTCCTATGTTAATACTGGAAATATTTCCTGTAGTGATACCAGAAACTATATATTTAACTCACCGCTTTGCCACTCATTAAATTATCATGTGTTTGGTACTACATGATGAAATATAACTGCAATTAATGTAGGATAAGAAAATATCCTCTATGTTGTCTTTAATATTGATGACATTGTTATCCTTAATGTTGCTGATATTGTTATCCTTAACGAAGATAACAATGCCCCACCCATCATGGGTTTGATTCAATGTACAGACATCCAAGTTAAACAGTTATATAAGCTACTCAAATATCAATGGAAAACACTGAAGATTACATGAAGATATCATTACAACAACGTATTTAGCAAATCATTTTAATTTAACCAGTCATTTTCAAGAAAAATTGTTATACAAAATGTTGCAAATATTTCATCCAAATCAAGTGGTCAGTGCATAAGATTCCCAAAAATATGGATGAACAGACAGACAGGACCAAACTAAGAGGCACCTACTGTAATTCAATACTATCTTTATATTTCATTTTGCAAACCTATTCCTATTAGCTTTCAACTTTCACTATATTTTGTTTGCTTTAGTCAAAATATCGTAGAGGGCCTGTGTTTGTTACAAAAAATTATTCAGTTATCTACTGATGCAAAGAAAGGGGAGATAATGCAAGTCTTTTCAAAAGAAATTACGTGTCTTTGTCACATTAAAAAATAATATGAAACTTGAAAACAAAGGTTTTACTTTAAATTACATCAAGAAAAAAAAGTAAACAGATGGCATGTCTTAATGAATGAAAACATCTCCATGGCATGTCTTAATGAATGAAAACATCCCCATCTGTGCAGAAACCAATGTGAAAATGAGAAAACAAGGAAGAAAATAAGAAAAAATTTGATCTTTTCCTGTACATGTTTAGCATTGTCTTTTTTTTTCTTTTTTAAGCAACAAAGGAAAGAGAGGAATGCATACTTGTTGTCCAGTCAACGCTAAATCCTGCTGTCTTGATGATACTGTCATCTGTTACAAGGCGGATGAATATGAAGTTATTGGAGGAAAAGAAAGTGCTAGGTTGAAGAAGCCCTGTCCAGTTGGCCAGCAGTGTGGATGTCATAAAGGAAAGACTACTGCTCCCTGTCCACACCTGTAGGAAGTCTGCCATCTCCTCTATATTCACAGCTGACAACTGAAAGAGGAATACCATGCATCCAAATGTGCTTGATTACTTACAATGTTCTGGTTTAAATTAAAAATCAATAATTTCTCATAAATCAAATGCCTATTGCTGTTAAGGAAATATGTAGAAGTTTGTTTTTGAATGATGTTAGATTCATGTGTTCTTAATAATCATTGCAAGATCATTTATTAGAAAAAAAGAATTTTAATGCCATAACACGATATGATAGGAACAAAAAAAACTTCATAACATGGTATGATAGGAACAAAACTTTCTCATTAATTTTTAAACACAATTCTTTTCAGAGAAAACAGACACAGATCATTACTTCTTCAATCTTAATCATTTGAATCAAATATAACCCAATACAATATCAATACCATAACCCTGCTTCTATGATTTTTTTAAAATAGGACATCTACCCCATCCCTTTCTAAAAGTGAGAACATTTTAAATTGAATGAGACAAATTTTGCTGTCTTGAGAATTATGAGTCAAACAGAACAACATGTTTCAAGTGATTGCAGCATCCTTAAAAGAGACAGACAAAAGGTTACTGTGTGTCGATTTATTTCATGTAAGTAATTCTTTAGCTTCTATACCTAATCTGCATTTTTAAAAATATTTACCAAGATGGATTCCTTTCTGATGGCATTCATACATGTCAAGCATGGGTGTAATAAAGCATTTCTCTTCATTTAAAATAGGGCAGCAAAATTATTTTTGATATATTGACCACACCAGTAGCCTAATGGTTAGAGTGTTAGCCTCAGATGCGGGAGATCGTGGGTACGAACCCCGGCCAAGTTATATGAAAGACTTATAAAAATGGTGCTAACAGCAGCATCACAAGGCACTCAGCATTAAGACAGAAGTAGGAATGGTCAGCCTGGTGTCAGAATAATGTGACTGGATGGGACATCATGCTAAATGTCTGCAGCATTATGCTCTAGTGCTAGACATCACTATAAATTGCCACACTGCAGCCACTGTAGTGATATGACTGAAAAATTGCTTAAGCTACTTTAAAAATCCAAATCACACACTTTTTGATATTCAACACATTCTGGTACATTCCTCTTGACTGAACACATGTCAAAGCAGCCTTGGGTTGGCAACTCATAAAGCTACCAATATTGCAGAAAAAGCACCAGTGTGCAGTCTTTCCCTATTTCCTTTCCACCTAGATGATGAGCTACAATGTTCATAAAAGCAGGATTTGCATCCTTTAATGACAGGATTGATAATAAAATTGAGAAGGTCAGTACATAATCCTGTTCATGATCATTTTCACCTAAGGTCATCCTTGTCATGGACAAGAAAATATACTATAAACAAATCTCTTGTACAATATTATACCGTTCATGTATCTGCAAGAAAAACATTTGCTTTCTGTACATTTTTCAGACATAGGGAGTGTATTATGAGCACATTTTTATTCTGGAAAAGGGTTAAATAGTTTGAAGTTTGAAAGATTAGTGAAATTTATGTCTGAACAAAAGGCCCCAATGAGCCAATTATTTTGGTTGATGATTATTACCAGCATTGGAGTAGGGGGAAGAGGTTCTTGTTGGAAGACTTCACTACATGAATTAAGAGCAGAAATATATATTGCTTTGTCCTAACTCTTCCCTTTTTTTTGATTTACCCAAAAAATATATCCACATCCAAAAGCAAAATCTGCACCAGTATCAATCAAACTGTGCGACTTAAGGCACATTGGTTCATTGAAAATAAACTGTGGGATTCTCACAAACCCATGTTCCTAGAAAGAACACTGCAATGTAATTCACAGTTATTCTGGATACTGCACTATCATGATGTTGTATTTTCATGTCATTATGGGCTGTTGAAATTGCTTTTCACCATACTGAAACAAGTTGAATTTCAGAATTCTGCATTCAGTCATGAATTTGGAAAAGGGTTTTTGTGGTGGGTAAAACTGATTTTAATGATGTAATACATACCTGTCACTACTGTATTGCTTTAATACATACCTGTCACTACTGTATTGCTTACAGAGGAAAAACTGGGATGTGAAGATAAACATTCTCAAGGTCAATGGTTGCTGCGTCTTATGGAATTCCCTACTGAACCTGTAGTCTCCATCTTTAATGGTACCTCTGCAAAAAACTTGTTTCAGGCAGACAGACTGATAATCAACCAAAATTTTCCACCCTTTTTGGGAATCCAAGAAAATCCAGGAGCAGATTACAGGAGAATGCTCATTTAACACCCTGCATCCTTCTATAGAAGCCTATGCACCTCTTTTCTTAATTGCAGCAGATTTGAATGGTGGGAAAGCATGGGTCTCCTTGCCTGAGGAAGACTTTTCCAGAAATCAAGCTGGTATCCTTTCTTTATTACTGAGAGGACCCATCAACTGCCTGTTATGCTTGACTAGACAAATGAAAAAAAGAACTAGCCAAGCACCAACTGAAATTCTGGGAGGATGGATGCATGGCAGAAGAGGGAATGACTCCCTTGGGCTGCCTGCCAACTAACCACCATCCCCATTCTTAGGAACTGAAGTGGGCTTTGTAAACTTCCTCCCTGAGTCTTTCCAGTGACTTCATATATCTATATATGGGCTAGAGGTTAGGCTAAGTTGAGTTGCTTCCAACAGTGGGTCTGCATACCTTTAATAAACTTTGCTGAAGGTCACATGTGGCAATTTGGATGAACATGCTTTCTGGCTGTTTTCAATGATCCAGGAAGAGATGTGAGGGACCTGTGTTATTTGTCCTTCAGGTGCTGAGTTGCCATGGAGTGAAGAAGATCTCAAATGAGGGACTCTTCCTCCAAGGAAGCAGTCTGATGAAGGTTCTTATTGTTATCTAGCAACATGTTAAAGACTTTATCAGTGTTTGGATCAACTTCCCAGTGGAGATGGAGCAGCTCCTTTGACAGCACATGGATATTGAAAAGGCATTAGTAAGCGTTTTGACAACTAGAGCTAGCAAATGCAGCTGAAGACAGATATTCCTCCATCACATGATTGGAGGAGGCTGCAGAGAATGCAAGGCTTGCTGAGAATGCAAGGCTATGGTGATGAGCAGCCCAGCCTTAAGTTCCAGTGCCTCCAGTATCTTAAGTGGAAGGTAAGCTCAGGCATGTGTGGAAATCCCAACTTACAATGCTGCAGCATCTAAGGTGGAGTTATCATAGAGGGGGCAACAGACCACCCCTTACACTGTCCAGTGAACTCCTGGTCTTACAAATCATAGCTGATGAGAAACAAACAGGATCTGGGCATGAGGCAGTCCCTAAGAATTTATCAAAGGACCAGATCTTGTCATCATCATCCATTGCAAGAGTTGATGAGTGAGAGGTGGGAAGGAGACACCATCTTGGCCTGTTCTTCAGCAAACTCATTAGAGTCCACTAATGCAGACATGATCTCCTCATCCTGCTCCATATACAGGCAGAATATTCTAACCTCATGTCACTCTTTTGTGGAGGTATGTTCATCTGTTAACACCACATGCAGAGCAATGAGACTGACCTTAGGCAGAAGAATGAGAATGCTTCTCAAGCATCAAAGGGAAGAAGACTCACCCACCTTCCTTCCTCTTTCTCTCCATAAAAACAGGTGATGTTAGTCTACAACTCACAACATCAGCACTGTTATCAAGACAAAACTCTGGTGTCCATGGCAGAGAAAAAGGAAGGGCAATTCACTGCCCAGAAATGGATGTCCCACATTCTGTAAGAATTAAGAGGGATCAGAGGAAAGGAGGGAGGATGCCAATCTGATTCCCTTCCCTCATCCAGTGCATGTACATAGATGCCCTGTCCCCAGGGGAGTTGATTGATAGCTTGGTGAGAGGGGGTCTCTTGCAGAAGGTGTGCTTTTGACCAGAGACCAGTACTCAAAGCCTGATGCCTGAATCCCAATGTCCAGTGACTGGTATCCAGTAAATGGTCTATGACCAGCCAACAGTAAGTGACCTGTCACAGGTGACTCCTTTTCTAGGGTGAGTCCATCTGCTCATTGCCAACACTGAACTATTTGCTTAGATATGGTACTGATGATAACAAGTGGTGCAAGACCACCAAACACACTATTTATAATAATGTATAATAATGAGTGGTGTATGATCACAGAAAACTGCTATTAATGATAATGATGAGCGGTGTATGACCAATGAAAACTGCTATTGATGATAATTATAATGAGTAGTGTAAGACCACTGAAAACTGCTTTTGATGATAATGATAATGAGTGGTGGATGACCACTGAAAACTGCTACTGATGATAACGATAATGAGTGGTGTAAGACCAATGAAAACTGCTATTGATGATAATGACAATGAGTGGTGTATGACCAATAAAAATTGCTACTGATGATAATGATAATGTGTGGTGTAAGACCACTGAAAACTACTATTGATGGCATTGATAATGAGTGGTGCATAAGCACTGAAAACTGCTATTGATGATAATAATAATGAATTGTGTAAGTCCATTGAAACTGCTATTGATGACAATGATAATGAGTGGTGTAAGACCATTGAAAACTGATACTGATGACAATGATAATGAGTGGTGTATGACCACTGAAAACTGATATTGATGATATTGATAATGAATCATGTAAGACCACTGAAAACTGCTATTGCTGACAATGATATGAGTGGTGTAAGACCACTGAAAACTGATATTGATGACAATAATAATGAGTGGTGTATGACCACTGAAAACTGATATCGATGATATTGATAATGAATCATGTAAGACCACTGAAAACTACTACTGATGACAATGATAATGAGTGGTGTATGACCACTGAAAACTGCTCTTGGTGACAATGATAATGAGTGGTGTAAGACCACTGAAAACTGCTATTGATGACAATGATAATGAGTGGTGTATGACCACTAAAAACTGCTATTGATGGCAATGATAATGAGTGGTGTAAGATCCCTGAAAACTGCTATTGATGACAATGATAATGAGTGGTGTATGACCACTGAAAACTGCTATTGATGGCAATAATAATGAATTGTGCAAGGCCATTGAAACTGCTATTGATGACAATGATAATGAGTGGTGTAAGACCATTGAAAACTAATATTGATGACAATGATAATGAGTGGTTTATGACCACTGAAAACTGCTATTGATGATAATGATAATGAATCATGTAAGACCACTGAAAACTGCTATTGCTGACAATGATATGAGTGGTGTAAGACCACTGAAAACTGATATTGATGACAATGATAATGAGTGGTGTATGACCACTGAAAACTGCTACTAATGATAATGATAATGAATCATGTAAGACCACTGAAAACTGCTACTGATGACAATGATAATGAGTGGTGTATGACCACTGAAAACTGCTATTGGCAACAATGATAATGAGTGGTGTAAGACCACTGAAAACTAATATTGATGACAATGATAATGAGTGGTGTAAGACCACTGAAAACTGCTATTGATGACAATGATAATGAGTGGTGTAAGACCACTGAAAACTGCTATTGGCAACAATGATAATAAGTGGTGCATGACCACTGAAAACTGCTACTGATGATAATGATAATGAGTGGTGTGATAATAAAATTGGTACCCTGCAAAAAAAGATTGGTGAATAACAGGAGAGCTGAACCAGCTTTAAATGTCATATCTTATAAGCAACCACTTGTTTTAAACAGCAACATCTGAGATGACCCTACAGAACAACATTTTTGTAGAAATAAACATGTGTTAAAGTTATATCACCAAAATTCAGCCATTCAAGTAATTTCTATCACATTTAACACCCAAGTGAAAAATAATTGTTACCTACATTACACTTATATTTTATTTGCAGTGGAAAATTTATTATTTATTGTCAATGTGACCATTTGAAAATCAACATATAAGATGTCACCATTGTGATAAAACTAAATTGACAGTTATTATATGTGTCAAATCTTCAACAAGACAGAACCAATCAGAATTAACAAAGTTGACACCTCATATGTCTGATTTTCAGCTGCTAACATCAATTAACAATATATCAGAAATTATTCTCTGGAAATATATCCAAAAGGTATTTTGTTTATGGTAAATAAAAATCACAGGAATGCCTGTATCATGATGAAGTGCCTGAATTTGTAAGCACCCACCCACCCACTTAAAGTGACAATTTTTTTCCTTCCCATGATTACTGGTCAACACAAGTTTGACTCTGTATGTTACCACAGGTAGTAACAGGCTTACTGGGTCATTTTAATGAGAACTGGCTGTATTTAGTGTATCAAGTAATCATCTACAGATTACTATGTAATTTTAACCATTTACCGATAGTCTTGATTTCATTTTGAAGTAACACCTGTAGGTAAGCTAAGCTGTTAATCAACACCAACTTACATAATGACCTTGACATTATGTTGTTTGCTCTGTGATTCAGCAACTGACAGTTTATACCACAATAAACTCAGAAAAAAATTAAACTCTTAAATCATCTACAGATTACTGTCATTTTCATCATAAATGGCTGTATTTAGTGTAACAAGTAATCATCTACAGATTACTGTCATTTTAATGAGAAATGTCTGTATGTATTGTATCAAGTAATCATCTATGGATTACTGTCATTTTAATGAGAAATGGCTGTATTTAGCATATCAAGTAATCATCTACAGATTACTGTCATTTTAATGAGAAATGGCTATATTTAGTGTATCATGTAATCAACTACTGATTACTGTCACTTTAATAAGAACTGGCTGTATTTTGCATAACAAGTAATCATCCTTAACTAATTACCATGCTATTTAAATGAGGACTGTAACTCTTATAACAGCTAATTATCTACAACTATGTCATTTTAATGAGGACTAATTCCTTTGTAATATTTTTCATGGTTTGGAAGAAAAAAACCAGCTGAGTCATCCTATGTATGACATAATAGATGAATAGACATCATCAAGCAAGACATTCAGAATCTTGTATCACCCTTGCATGTCCATTTTCAGAGCTATTAAATGTTTTAGCAAAACAAGTTTCTGGTGATTGAAGTAATTAAAAAACAACAAAATGAATTTAATAAAATTATATACTGATTTACTTACAGAAGCAAAAATTGTATTGATATTGTAAACTGGGATTTTGTTTTAAATTCCAAGTATGAGCCTAATTCTTACATTTATTTTGATCCTCTTGCCAACTGGTGCTTCAATAGTCCAAACACATTCACTGTTATTATTAATGCCGGATACTTGGAATCTGTCTGATATTCTTCCTCGAGTAGTTACAAGAAAGTGGCATTGGAGAGCTGAAATAGACAAGACAAGCTCATGTAAAGGGTTACAGTCTGGTTATTCAACTAATTAGAGGAATAATTATGTGTACAGCTGCCTCAATTCAGGTGCAATGAACTATCATTAGTCAACTAATTATGTGTACAGCTGCCTCAATTCAGGTGCAATGAACTATCATTGGTCAACTGATTTCACTTGTTACAGGCAGTAACTCTTTCATCTACAACATGACACTTTTTTTAAACACTGGTTCAGCTACCTACATATGCCACAAGTGGAATGCAATTAATCGACAATCCTTAAGTAGCAAAGATGGTTTCACATGGCATATGCTAATGCTCTTCATCTAAGAAGACTGGTAAAGCTAAAATCAAGATGGTGATAGTGCTGAAATGAATATTCAAATATTTTAATGAGAAAACTTTTTGGCATATATTTAAATCAGACATTTGTATTCAAACATCTATTATATCACTTATTATGAACATGTCCATTTTTAATGCACCATGAGAGTTAAAAATTAGACATTAAGATGGTCCCTGTAATAAGTAGTGTCACTTAGCAACCATTCCTATCAGAGCAAGAAATTGTGTTTTGCCTCTTTTTTCATTTATCAGACAATAATGTGATAGTCACAAGTAATGTAGATAGATAAAAAGTGGCAGAGACAAACTTGTTGGTCTACACTACCCTGTACATATACACTAACTTGTTTCTGTGAAGCTAGCAAGCTGATGGCTGCCATGGACTAATTACAAAGAGCTGTATGGGAGATGGCTGCCATGGACTAATTACAAAGGGCAGTATAGGAACACTTTCAATCTTTGTAAATCCCGATTGGCATTGAATGGTATGACATCTAATCCAATTCAGTTAGAAAAGTGACTCTACTATCAATTGGTGCTGAGACTATTCCATGAGGACCTCATGTTCTTACCTGGAATGATTATCTGCTAGGATATTGCACAGAATATGGCAGTCTCAGAGACTGAGCTCCTCTAATGGGCAGCCTTCCACAAAAAGAGTAGGCACATGTGTACTATCTTGATATCTGAGGTGCACTATAACTGATAAAGCAACCATAACACAGTGATGCATTATAGGCTGAAACACCCTATAAGGCTGGAAATCAGTGCCACATTTCCAAGTTGTTTTATGAAGAGTCGCTTCTTTTTGGTACCAAATCCTTAAGAACTAAATCTGGCTCCATCTAATATTCTGAATCTGTTGCATCAGTGGTGTCTTGGGGTGTTAATGAAGACACTGGTAAAACAAAACAAGCACAATTAGCCACCAAGACAGATGGTATTGAAAATCAGGTCTCCATGGAACAGAGTCCATAGAGTGTCTTTGTATAGTCACTAGTCTGCAAGAAGCAGTAACTGGATAGGGTACAAGTAATGTCTCTCTATTTTGTTCATCCTTACTGGAGGAATACAAATCCTTCCAAGACTGATGGCCATATTCATACCCACAAAGACAGTGCCATGACAAGAAATGAGATCTGACTTCCTAGATTTGGGATAAGACTGAGACAGTTCATGACAAGAAATGAGATCTGACTTTCTAGATTTGGGATAAGACTGAGACAGTTCATGACAAGAAATGAGATCTGACTTCCTAGATTTGGGATAAGACTGAGATGACAAGAAATGAGATCTGACTTCCTAGATTTGGGATAAGACTGATACAGTTCATCATTGTCCAACAGAGGAAGGGTCTTTAAAAGAATCTCTGACAACAATGTGCATCAACCAATCAACAAAATACTGGAGGATACAAATCCCTAGCAACTTCAAGTGGACAGCTATCACACCATTTACACTGATAAATACATTGGGAGCACAGGCATGGCCTAATGGAAATCTCAAAATTGATTTAAAAAATCTCATCGAAAGAAAAAACATATTTCCTTTGTTGACGTAAAATGGGGATATGAAGGTACATACCCTAAAGATAGATGGAAACTGCCCGTTTGCAGGGTCACATGACATTCCTGACCAAGGCAGTAGTATATGTAATGAAGCATTCTTCTGAAGAAATCTATTTAAGACAGAAAGGTCAATAATGAGCTGAAACATTTAGCCTTTGTTTTGACACCAGAAAGATCTAAAGATAGAAACAGAAAACTGGAGCCCAGTCATTTTGCACCCTCTTCACTGCACCATCCCAAACAAGGGTGTGTCCCTCTGCCCTTAATTTAGAAAGACTCTATAGATTGGAGAGTATCTTTTTATCCTCGGAAAAGTAAGGTTTAGGATACAAGTCAGGTGAAGTTAGGATACAAGTCCAGTATTCCTCCTCCTCCAACACCTGACATAACAGGTGGGATGTGCAGGGGACCACAACAGAGGTGAAATGAAAATACCCACTGGTTCCTCTGAGAACTCATTGGAGGAAACTACATCATTGTCCTCAACCCTCTCCTGAGGCAAGACAGGACTTTCCATCCTAGTATCTCTCCAAAAATGGAAACATCAAAATAGGGTTCCCATCATCCTGAAGTTGCTCATGGATGGTGATGGGACTAACTGTACTAGCAATCTGCCAAAAAGAATGGGATCACTAAGGGGTAAATAGTTCCCCCACCTCTTGATTTTGCTGGCCAAGGCCCATAAGGGATGGTGCAGATCCAGGGTCTGTCACATCTGCTCTGACTTAAAACCATGGTGCTGGGGGGCAGGGGGCGGTAAGGAAGACTCACTTTAAAAGGTGGTAGCCACATACCCAAAAAAACAAGAGCTGGAGGGGATTCCAATCCAATCCTCCTCAGTGGTATTATAAGTCCAACCATTATACTCATCAGAGTTAAACAGAAACATATTACAGACAGAGGTGGAACATAGAGGAGGTGGGATTGACTCAGTTATTTTTCCCTGACCAACAATCAAAATGCTGTGACTGGTGGGTTACTAGTGCTTGCTGATGGTGACTAGCTAGTTATGCCTAGTTACAGGCAGCTAGTCCAAGACCAGTCTAGCAATGAAGATCTGATGGACATGGTAATAAAGATCACTGCTCCTTCAATCTCTGCAAAACATGATTGAGTCACTGGGATATGGACCTTGATAGGATACCACCATCCCTAAGTGGAAGGCATTACTCTCTGTAAGGTGTTCTTCCTCCCTTGTTAGCAGCCGAGGATTGATCCCTCACCAGTAGTCTTTCAAAACCTAGGGCAAGTTACAAGTTTTGTGGATTTTAATGCCATCTTTCAGCACATGACAAGCTATACATGGCATCCAGTATATTTGGTAGAAAAAGAATCCAGGATGAACCACCGATCCACATGGAGTTAGTTCAAGGTTTATAATAATGGCAGCCATAATCTTGACAGATCAGAATTATTAGTGACAAGAGTTCCAAGTTGACCTGATATTTCTCACCTGGCAAACATTGGTTTAGAAGGTAAATGTGGCCATATTGCAGATGCCTTTGGTTCAAATACATCGTGTCATAATTTGCATCTATTGGCTGAAAATGGTACTACTTTAAGAAATTTGTATGAATATGAACTGTGCTATTGTTAGAACTCTACCTACCACATTTAGTACAATATATTAAGGCCAATATTGGTGAAAAAGTTTTTCAATTATAGTGTTTTTTAAAAATAATTAATAGTAATACCTGATGGGATTTAAGTATCCATTGTAAATTCTTCACCTGGTTGCAATGGAAACAACAAAACAAGACAACTTTGACAGAGCATATTCAAAGAAATATTCCTAGCTTTTGATGGTAACCTGGCTCAGCCATTCTAGAGATATTGAAATAGGTTGACTGAGGTAGTGTAAGTAAGGTAACAACCACTGACACAAAATTTTAATACAGCACTCTCCACAAACATTCCTCTGAATCATGATCAAAACTAGCTTTTCCTGAGAAGAAAATAAAAATGGTTCTCCATTTGGTTGCTGTGGAAGCAACATTGTTGCTAGGGGATCCTATCCAGACATAATTTGAAAAAGTATGTCCTATAAAACATTCCTTCAAAGTTTTATCAATATTGGCTTAGTTGTTCTGGAGAATAAGCTTAAAAAAGGTTTCCCAACCAGTTGCCATGGAAGCCACACCATGAAGCCAGACTGGGAAGAATTTTTATAGTGATTGCTAACAAACATTCCTACTGAGTTTTACCAAACTGGCTTTTGTAGAGAGAAGCTGAAAGATGTTTTCCATTTTAAATGTTGTTAAAGCCAAGCCACTGTTAAGGAAGCCAACCTGAACACAAATATAGCATGACCTGAGAGGCATTCCAATCAAGTCTTATCCAGAACTCAAGATAATTTACTGTTTGCAACAAATATGATGGATCTTTTAAGTTATTTTTGTTTTCTACAAATCAGTGCATAAATATTTTTTACAAGCTATATTTGGGGATCCCAAAAAGATAAAAGCAAATAATTTTACTTGCAAAATCAAAATAAACATACAACAGTTTAAATTCAAGTAGTCTTTCTCACATAAAAAAGATCACATCTTTGAATGTTAATGTATTCAAGAATGAGACTTTCATGGCAGTAAAGTTTTTGTCTGCTTTGTTTTGTGAGGTTTAATGAAATTTTTCAGCACAGGTCAGCCAGTATATTTGGTGGAGGAAGAACCCCATGAAGATCAACCAACCAATGGGAAGCTACTGAAATAATTACTCACATACCCATGTTGGTAGTCAGACAGGTGAGATGTGTGAGTGATATGTAAGGGCAAGCACCTAGTAGACCTCTCAACAGCCTGGAGAATGCAGGATATTACAATAATCTCATACTTTCCATAATCATTACATTAGAATAATTATACTTTCCATATTTATGACATTAGAATAATTATGGCACTTTCCATATTCATGACATTAGAATAATTATGATACTTTCCATATTCATGACATTAGAATAATTATTGTACTTTCCATATTCACAAAATCAGAATAATTATAGTACATTCTACTTTCATGACAGTAACAACTGATAAATCTTTTAATTTTCCTAATTACCATGATGATTGTTAATGAAACTTTCAGTCCACTACCACTGTCCAATTACTGACTAATGAAGCTATTCAACAAAAACTTACGGCAGTTCTTCTCATCAGAGTTGTCTCCACAGTCATTCTCCCCATCACACTTCCACCTGGGATTCAGACAACCATGTCCATTTTCACATCGGAAATAACCTGCATAAAATGTTTGGCAAATAAACAATGGAGGATATACACACAATGACCTTGACCTGGAAGTTACCAACACAAACATATCAGAATATTTTCATCTTTAAAACATTTCACATTCTAAATTTTATTTAAATTTACTAGAACTAAATTTCTTGTGCCCACATAATTCACAATACTCAGCTTTTTGGTTGGCATTGTATGTCTTATGACCAATTCCCTAGACCACAAATTCCATTATAACATTAGAAGTTACGAAGAATTTCTACATATTATACTTAAGATGTCAACTTTCATCAAATCATAGCTTACTGCACAGTTTGAAATGATGCAGTTATTACATCATGATATAATGCACAGTTTGAAATGATGCAGTTATTACATCATGATATAATGCACAGTTTGAAATGATGCAGTTATTGCATCATGATATAATGCACAGTTTGAAATGATGCAGTTATTACATCATGATATAATGCACAGCTTGAAATGATGCAGTTATTACATCATGCTATAATGCACAGTTTGAAATGATGCAGTTATTACATCATGATATAATGCACAGTTTGAAATGATGCAGTTATTACATCATGATATAATGCACAGTTTGAAATGATGCAGTTATTACATCATGCTATAATGCACAGTTTGAAATGATGCAGTTATTACATCACGATATAATGCACAGCTTGAAATGATGCAGTTATTACATCATGCTATAATGCACAGCTTGAAATGATGCAGTTATTACATCATGCTGCCAATATGATCACTGTTGCCTAAGTGTCAAGTAAAGTAATGCTATGAACTCTGGAATTGAGCAAGTAATATGGCATAGTTGCAACTTTGGTCTCATTAAAAAGCTAGGTCAAAGAAATATGCTCTTAAATTAGTGAAATTTCTGCACAGGCCAGTTAGACCCAGGTCTAAGGCATCATATTTTATTCACATCAAAATTCCAGAGTTTTTTTAAATATTAAGACATATGCTGAAGTGATTAAAATATACAGTGAAGTTACAACACTAATAAGCAGTTGCATAACTTAGATTCACAATTCACAACCCTTCTCGGGGCCCCGAGTGGCCGAGTGGTCTAAAGCGCTCTTCGTTACGGATCACTGCCATCTCACCTCTGTCTGCGGCGGTTCGAGTCTAGGATTCAGCCAATGTGGGTATGTGAGAAAGCTTGCCAGTAGCTTCTCGTGGGTCGGTGGTTCTTTCCGGCGTTTTCCCGGGTTCTTCCTCCACCATTAATACTGGCCGCCATATATAGCCTATCGCGTGCTGAAAAATGGCGTTAAATCCCACAACAACAACAACAACAACCCTTCTCTTCCTGCCACCCCTCACCTCTCTCCAATGGCTTGGAGTTGCACTTATGAATGGACCTAGGGCTGGCAAAAACCAAAATACATTGCTGCTTAAAATTTTAAGAACTGCAAGAATATTCCTAAGAAAGAAAATGATGATGTCAACAAAAAGTATAAGAGACCTTCAGAAATTTTAATGAGTTACAACTTGTTGTAAATCAGCTTCATAGGCATTCACCTGCAGAAAAGTAATGTGACCTGTATAATTTTTATCTTACATAAGCTCTCTCACTAACATCCATTTCTTATGTGCATTTATTAACATGAACCTAAAACCTTAAACAAATCTTCCTCACTCTTCACAGCTTTTCATGGTCCTTTTTTTATTCAGTATTATTAGAATCATGAGTATCAGTGTACTCCTTGTCAGAATCTTGCTAAACACTTACATTTGGTTGTATACGGTATCAACTGAGCATTGCCAGCCTCTCAGTAAATGACCTATTTGATCTGTACTTGCAAGAGAGTCTGAGATAAAGTGCTCCCTCTTTATATTGCTGTTCATAAAAATGACTGTATACTGAAGAATATTCCAACAAGGCTGTCATAACTATGCCAAAACAAAATAAAATATAGATCGCACTTAATTATGAGAATTGGCCAAGAACTAAACTTGGACAAAATAATTCAAGTAGCAATGACAAAACAACATTCAAACAATTTCATGGCATCCATCACTATCCCACTGGTTATAAGAGGGACAGCTTCATACACACCTGGCAAGGTTTACTTTTAGGTGTTCTCAAAAATATGAAAGAGTACTTTTTCTTAAGGAAGATCATCTTTCTATGCATGTTACTTTGTCACTGAGTGTTTGTGTGTCTGTGTGTGCATGCATATGTGTGTGTGTGTGTGTGTGTGATTGATTTGGAATTTTAACATAGCTTTAACAATTTTCCAGTCATATTGCTATGATGCCTGTGTGGCACTTTATAGTAGCTGTGATGTCCAGCACTAGGGCATCATGCTGGAGACAAACTAGTGTCAAAACTAGATGTTCTAAACTGTATATACAAGACAGTGTCAAAACTAAATGTTTTACCCTGCATATGGGCAGCTTTCTTTTGCATACCAGGGCCCAGCAGAATGGAATGAATTGCCCACTGAACTTAGACACAAAGATCACATTCAAGAGGGCTCTCAAAACTCACTTATTTTGACTGCAAGAATAAACTTAAAGGCCTAATAGTGTTTCCTACATTAAATATTCTCAGCATGTTTTTTTAATTTTTAATGTTTTTCTAATTTCATGGTGTTTGTTTTTGTAATAATATTATTATATGTTTTTTATCTTATAGGTATTGTCTAATGTTGTAAAGCACTTAGAGCTTCTAAAGATTAGGTGCTATACAAAGTCCTCATTATTATTATTATTATTATATACAAGACAGTGATAAAATTAAATTTTTACATTGCGTATACAAAAGAGCATAAAAACTAGACATTTCACACACTGCATTTACAAGATAGCATCAAAACTAGATGTTTTCCACTGCGTATACAAGACAGTGTTAAAACTAGATTTTGTATAGTGCATATACAAGACAGCATCAAAACCAGATGTTTCACACTGTTACACTGCATATACAAGGCAGTGTCAAAACTAGATGTTTTACACTGTTACACTGCATATACAAGACATTGTCAAAACTAGATGTTTTACACTGCATATACAAGACATCAAAACCAGATGTTTTACACTGTTACACTGCATATACAAGACTGTGTCAAAACTAGATGTTTTACACAGTTACACTGCATATACAAGGCAGTGTCAAATCTAGATGTTTTACACTATTACACTGCATATACAAGACAGTGTCAAAACTAGATGTTTTACACTGCATATACAAGACAGCATCAAAACCAGGTGTTTTACACTGTTACACTGCATATACAAGGCAGTGTCAAAACTAGATGTTTTACACTATTACACTGCATATACAAGACAGCATCAAAACTAGATGTTTTACACTGTTACACTGCATATACAAGACAGCATCAAAACTAGATGTTTTACACTATTACACTGCATATACTAGGCAGTGTCAAAACTAGATGTTTTACACTATTACACTGCATATACAAGACAGCATCAAAACTAGATGTTTTACACTGTTACACTGCATATACAAGACAGTGTCAAAACAAGATGTTTTACGCTGTTATACTGCATATACAAGACAGCATAAAAAGTGGATGTTTTAATAATAATAATAATAATAATAATGCTTTATCTACACAGGGTGACTCATTAGTCAAGGACTATTCTCCCTTGAGGCCCTCTTAAGGAGAGTATAACTATGCACGTTATATGAAGATAGCAATAATTACTGTTTATTTTAACATGTTTAGTATTAAAATACTAAATTCCATTATCTATTAGAAACACATACATGCTCATGATATCGCTTCTTAAATACTCTAATATTTTCAGCAGATTTTACATGTAGTGGAAGCTTGTTCCACAGAACTGTACCAGAGTATTGAAAACTCTTTTTAAATTGCTCTCTTCTTGGTTTTGGTATTAGAAGGTTTCCATGTGATATTGATCTCAACTGGTATTGTGTTGAAAAAGGCCTAAATAAGTCCTGAAGATACTCTGGTGCAGTTCCATGTAGGCATTTATATAAAAGAAATGCCTTGTCAAAATCTATCCTGCCATATATTGTGAACCATTTGAGTTCTGTAAATAATGCTTTTGAGGGATGATCAACAGATGCATCTAAAATTACATGTGCTGCTCGTTTCTGAAGTTTATAAATCCTGTCAAGCTCAGATTTAGCACAGTTTCCCCATACATTAGAACAATAATCCATTGTTGGAAGAATATATGACTTCTAGTATAGATTGCGAGTTTCCATAGGTAAATATTTCTTGATTCTGCTGAGAAGGGCAATTTTGGATGACAGTGTTTTACAAAGCTTATCAATATGGTCATTCCATAATAAATTATTATCTACAGACACACCTACAAGCCTTTCATGTTTGACATTTTCTAATGGATGATTATTTATTGCAAGAGATAGTTTGGGGTTCCCTGACTTGTGTAGCTTTTGTGATGTCCCCAAAATCATACATTTTGTTTTACCTTCATTAATTATCATCCTATTTTGTTGTGCACAGTTTTGAACTCTAATAAGGTCTGAGTTTAATCTCATTTGGATAACTTCAGTATCAGAACTAGATGTATACAAGGTTGCATCATCTGCAAACAAATCTGTGTTTGTGGATTCATTATTTAATGGTAGATCATTGATATAGATAAGGAAGAGGAGAGGGCCCAAAACTGAGCCTTGAGGGACTCCTGAATGAATAGTGCGAGTTTGAGAGCTAATATTGCCAATGCTTACTTGTTGATACCTTTGGTTTAGGTATGATCTAAACCAGTTTGAAGAAGAATTGTCAAACCTGTAACAGTTCAACTTTTGCAGCAGAATTTCATGATCAACAAGATCAAAGGTTTTCTTGAAGTCAAGGAAAACAATCCCAGTCATATGTCCATTATCCATTTCCTTCAGCCAAAGATCAATTAATTTGGTATGTTCTGTTTGGCATGAGTGGTACTTTCTAAATCCTGATTGTGCTTTATGAAATAGAGAGTATGTTTCGAAAAATGTATAGACCTGAATGGCTAAATGCTTTTCAAATAGTTTTGACAATACAGGTAGAATTGATATTGGTCTGTAATTTCCTGGATCCTCCTTTTCTCCTTTCTTAAAGATAGGTGTAACCTTTGCACATTTCAGTGTTTCTGGAAAATTACCACTCATTATATACAAGACAGTGTCCAACCTAGATGTTTACACTGCATATACAAGACAGTGTCAAAACTAGATGCTTTACACTGCATGTACAAGACAGTGTCAAAACTAGATACTTTACACTGCATATACAAGACAGTGTTAAAACTAGATGCTTTACATTGCATATACAAGACAGTGTCAAAACTAGATGCTTTACACTGCATATACAAGACAGTGTCAAAACTAGATGCTTTACACTGCATGTACAAGACAGTGTCAAAACCAGATGCTTTACACTGCATATACAAGACAGTGTTAAAACTAGATGCTTTACACTGCATATACAAGACAGTGTTAAAACTAGATTCTTGTACACTGCATGTACAAGACAGTGTCAAAACTAGATGCTTTACACTGCATGTACAAGACAGTGTCAAAACTAGTTCCTGTACACTGCATATACAAGACAGTGTTAAAACTAGATACTTTACACTGCATGTACAAGACAGTCAAAACTAGATACTTTACACTGCATATACAAGACAGTGTTAAAACTAGATGCTTTACACTGCATATACAAGACAGTGTCAAAACTAGATGCTTTACACTGCATGTACAAGACAGTGTCAAAACCAGATGCTTTACACTGCATATACAAGACAGTGTTAAAACTAGATGCTTTACACTGCATATACAAGACAGTGTCAAAACTAGATGCTTTACACTGCATGTACAAGACAGTGTCAAAACTAGATGCTTTACACTGCATGTACAAGACAGTGTCAAAACTAGTTCCTGTACACTGCATATACAAGACAGTGTCAAAACTAGATGCTTTACACTGCATGTACAAGACAGTGTCAAAACTAGATGCTTTACACTGCATATACAAGACAGTGTCAAAACTAGATGCTTTACACTGCATATACAAGACAGTGTCAAAACTAGATGCTTTACACTGCATATACAAGACAGTGTCAAAAGTAAATGTTTTACACTGCATAAAGACTGTTATATCTAAATGTTTTACACTGCATAAAGACTGTTATATCTAAATGTTTTACACTGTATTTACAAAACAGGGTCAAAACTAAATGTTTTACACTGTATTTACAAAACAGGGTCAAAACTAAATGTTTTACACTGTATATAAAAGACAGTGTTAAAACTAAATGTTTTACACTGTATATAAAAGACAGTGTTAAAACTAAATGTTTTACACTGTATGTAAAAGACAGTGTTAAAACTAAATGTTTTACACAATATATAACAGTCAGTGTCAAATCTAGATGTTTTATACCATAAATACAAGACAGTGTCAAACCTTAATGTTTGACGTTGAAGCTACGAGCCTTAAGTGTCCTGCACACATGATGGATGTTGTATGTACTACAAAAGTAGATAGACCTGCTGATGACTTCTATTGACAGTGTTGACATTGAGAGAGAGAGAGAGAGAGAGAGAGAGAGAGAGAGAGAGATTATTGTAAACACAAGTTGTGAATGCCAGCAAACATTCTGCAGATGTCTGACATTTTTACACTGACATATTAATTGCACAGCTGGTCTCTGCAGAGTTTCAGAAGTCTCAAGAGGCTAATTGAAAACACTTATTATCATGCAGAAAATACATTCATTAGCTAGAGTGATTTCAATATTTTTTTACATTCAGACTAGAGTGATTTCAATAATTTTTTACATTCAGACTAGAGTGATTTCAATAATTTTGTACATTCAGACTAGAGTTATTTCAATAATTTTTTACATTCTGGCTAGAGTAATTTCAATAATTTTGACAATTTTGTACATTCAGACTCCAGTGATTTTGATAATTTTGTACATTTAGACAAGAATGATTTCAATAATTTTGTACATTTAGACAAGAATTATTTCAATAATTTTGTACATTCAGACTCCAATGATTTTGATAATTTTGATAATTTTAACCTCTGTAACAGGATATAAAGGACATCAAAACAATTAGAAAGGAAAATATCTTTAAATACTATCCCACCTTGATTCATGAAGCTTGATGCATGTTGATAAAGGCTACACTTTTTCTTACTGCAAAAACAGGTTTCTTTGATTGTTACTTCATGCTTCAGGTAATCTAATGAATTTTTTTATATGCTGATGTATATGTCCGAGTCATGAAAATGCATACCCTTACAATCAAAGGTCAATGTGACCAACTAGACCATGGGACCAATTCTTATGTAAAGCTTACTGAATGCTAAAGTGGCACCATTTTCATTTAGGTCCAACTACACCATGGGATGAGTGTGTGTGTGTGTGTGTGTGTGAATTGGATTTTGAACGTAGCTTTAACAATTTTTCAGTCATATCACTACAATGTCTTCAGTGTGGCAGTTTATAGTGATGTCTAGCACTGGGGCATCATGCCACAGACATGTAGCATGATGTCACACCCATTCACATTATCCTGACACCAGGCAGACCAGTCCTAACAACACTAACCTCATAATGCTGAGCGCCAAGTGAGGCAGCTGTTAGCACCATTTTTGTAAGTCTTTGGTATGACTCAGCCGGTGATCAAACCCATGATGTCCTGCATCCAAGGCAGATGCTCTAACCACTAGGCCACCAGATCGGTCACCATGAGATGAATTTTTATCTAAACTATATTGAATGCAGAGAGGCACCATTTTCAATTAGGTCCAACTACACCATGGGATGAATTTCTATGTAAAGTATATGTAATGCCAAAGTGGCACCATTTTCATTTTGGTCCAACTACAGCATGGGATGAATTTCTATGTAAAGTATATGTAATGCCAAAGTGGCACCATTTTCATTTAGGTCCAACTACACCATGGGATGAATTTCTATGTAAAGTATATGTAATGCCAAAGTGGCACCATTTTCATTTAGGTCCAACTACAGCATGGGATGAATTTCTATGTAAAGTATATGTAATGCCAAAGTGGCACCATTTTCATTTAGGTCCAACTACAGCATGGGATGAATTTCTATGTAAAGTATATGTAATGCCAAAGTGGCACCATTTTCATTTAGGTCCAACTACAGCATGGGATGAATTTCTATGTAAAGTATATGTAATGCCAAAGTGGCACCATTTTCATTTTGGTCCAACTACAGCATGGGATGAATTTCTATGTAAAGTATATGTAATGCCAAAGTGGCACCATTTTCATTTAGGTCCAACTACAGCATGGGATGAATTTCTATGTAAAGTATATGTAATGCCAAAGTGGCACCATTTTCATTTAGGTCCAACTACAGCATGGGATGAATTTCTATGTAAAGTATATGTAATGCCAAAGTGGCACCATTTTCATTTAGGTCCAACTACAGCATGGGATGAATTTCTATGTAAAGTATATGTAATGCCAAAGTGGCACCATTTTCATTTAGGTCCAACTACAGCATGGGATGAATTTCTATGTAAAGTATATGTAATGCCAAAGTGGCACCATTTTCATTTAGGTCCAACTACAGCATGGGATGAATTTCTATGTAAAGTATATGTAATGCCAAAGTGGCACCATTTTCATTTAGGTCCAACTACAGCATGGGATGAATTTCTATGTAAAGTATATGTAATGCCAAAGTGGCACCATTTTCATTTAGGTCCAACTACAGCATGGGATGAATTTCTATGTAAAGTATATGTAATGCCAAAGTGGCACCATTTTCATTTAGGTCCAACTACAGCATGGGATGAATTTCTATGTAAAGTATATGTAATGCCAAAGTGGCACCATTTTCATTTAGGTCCAACTACACCATGGGATGAATTTCTATATAAAGCTTATTGAATGCCAAAGTGGCACCATATATATATATATATATATATATATATATATATATATATATATATATATATATATATATATATATATATATATATATATATATATATATATGCTGATCATTCAGCCCTGTTCTTCAAACCAATAATGTACTAATTCTCAATAACAATATCTGACTTCTTACCCTGTAGGCATGCAGGATACTGGCACATAAATGGCAGCTTCATATCACAGTTCTTAACAGCCCAAAAGCTATTATTTGACCCAGCCACACAGGCCCCCACTTCAAAGTCAGGCTCATTATTATTCCACAGTCCCTGCCACAGTGGGTAATCTCCTGTTTCTCCCCAGGCTGCTTCACCCTCATCTTTCTCATATATGCGATTCAGTCCTTCAAAAAAAAAAATTGTCATGTATACAGTTTTTTTCATTTCTTCATTCAACTTATAAACAATGTAATGGATGTAATGAATTCAATTGTTTGATAAGGAACATATCAGCAAAAATGTAAACTTTTTCTAGAATTACTGACATGCATGCAATAGTGAGCCCACTTTCTAAAGGACTGACATTTACATCACTTTTTTATAGACATACATTTGATATAAAAATGCACATTTATCTAGCCTTATATAGTCTGTAGTTAGTGAATTAAAATCAAGTTTCCCAAGGCTGCAATGACATCAGCTAGGAGCTATTTTAATTCCATTAAATGCTTGACGGCAGATATTATTCAGTCTTTCCAGAAAAAAATATAGATAAACTGATGTTCAACTTCTGCATCTTAAAAAAATTTGGCTACTTACATGAAAACAGTAGCCATTGTAAATACTATAATGATCATCATGCAGAAAAACAATCACACAAAAATGATCCTGCAGACAACAAAATATGGCCAAAAGACATAAAACAACAAAAGGAACATTAAGATGAGTTGATAAAAGACAAGAGAATTTATTTCTTGTTTACATCTTTGATTTTAAATTCTGCCTCAAAAGCTATGATCATTATTCAACCTTTCAAACCAGATTTATTTGGGTGACTGTCACAGGCTTTGAGAAAATTTGGAATGATAGCTGACAACAACCATAATCATAGTTCACATATCAGTATTTACCTACGTTAGCCACTACAAATGAGTCCTCATTCATATGAAATGTATACATTCCACACATCTCATTCGCATCACTACAAATGAGTCCTCTCTCACATGAAATGTATACATTTGACACATCTCATTCCCATCACTACAATTGAGTCCTCACTCACATGAAATGTATACATTCCACACATCTCATTCCCATCACAACAAATGAGTCCTCACTTACATGAAATATATACATTCCACACATCTCATTCCCATCCCTACAAATGAGTCCTCATTCACATGGAACAAAAAACAGTACACAATAAGGAACATTTAAACTCAAAATTTCAATAAAGTCACTGATGCTTGTAATATGAGACGTCTTAATGCAACAAGGATGTTGTACTTATCAAGATGAATCCCTGGCTCACAAAGCCTTGTCATTCTAGGTAGGTTGGTATGCATTTTAATGCCTTGTCATTCTAGGTAAGTTGGTATGCATTTTCATGCCTTGTCATTCTAGGTAGGTTGGTATGCATTTTAATGCCTTGTCATTCTAGGTAGGTTAGTATGCATTTTCATGCCTTGTCATTCTAGATAGGTTGGTATGCATTTTCATGCCTTGTCATTCTAGGTAGGTTGGTATGCATTTTCATGCCTTGTCATTCTAGGTAGGTTGGTATGCATTTTCATGCCTTGCCATTCTAGGTAGGTTGGTATGCATTTTCATGCCTTGTCATTCTAGGTAGGTTGGTATACATTTTCATGCCTTGTCATTCTAGGTAGGTTGGTATGCATTTTCATGCCTTGTCATTCTAGGTAGGTTAGTATGCATTTTCATGCCTTGTCATTCTAGGTAGGTTGGTATGCATTTTCATGCCTTGTCATTCTAGATAGGTTGGTATGCATTTTCATGCCTTGTCATTCTAGGTAGGTTGGTATGCATTTTCATGCCTTGCCATTCTAGGTAGGTTGGTATGCATTTTCATGCCTTGCCATTCTAGGTAGGTTGGTATGCATTTTCATGCCTTGTCATTCTAGGTAGGTTGATATGCATTTTCATGCCTTGTCATTCTAGGTAGGTTGGTATGCATTTTCATGCCTTGTCATTCTAGGTAGGTTGATATGCATTTTCATGCCTTGTCATTCTAGGTAGGTTGGTATGCATTTTAATGCCTTGTCATTCTAGGTAGGTTGGTATACATTTTCGTGCCTTGTCATTCTAGGTAGGTTGGTATGCATTTTCATGCCTTGTCATTCTAGGTAGGTTGGTATGCATTTTCATGCCTTGCCATTCTAGGTAGGTTGGTATGCATTTTCATGCCTTGCCATTCTAGGTAGGTTGGTATGCATTTTCATGCCTTGCCATTCTAGGTAGGTTGGTATGCATTTTCATGCCTTGCCATTCTAGGTAGGTTGGTATGCATTTTCATGACTTGTCATTCTAGGTAGGTTGGTATGCATTTTCATGCCTTGTCATTCTAGGTAGGTTGGTATGCATTTTGATGCCTTGTCATTCTAGGTAGGTTGGTATGCATTTTAATGCCTTGTCATTCTAGGTAGGTTGGTATGCATTTTCATGCCTTGTCATTCTAGGTAGGTTGGTATGCATTTTCATACAAAAAAACTGTTCTTTAGTTGTGATGGTGAAGTTCTAAAAGAGATGCATATCATTATCAATTTTTAAGATAGCAAGAACATTGCCTGAAAAACAAACATACAACAAAAACTTTAATGTAAATATCAGTCATAATTACCTACTCCTGCAATGAGTAACACCCATCAATATACACATACCCACACTGAGTTTCATGATTAAAACAGGACAATATGGACACATCATGCAATAAAGACATGATCTAAGGCTGTGGTACTAACAAAATTATGTACAATCATCTAGTCTGACAATTGCATAAACTGAATCAGAAAAATAAACTGAAAACACAAAATGTAAACAAGGAAAATGAAGTATGAACTATGGGTCAGTGTGACCTGCTTTTTAATGAAGCTGTAGTACTTATCATGATTTATCTCCTTATCAAATTTCATGAATCCAGGTATAACAGTGTGTATAAAGGGTGTGAAAAACCCAGAAGTAAATGCAAAATCTGGAACATGTCAGGAATTCCAGACCTGTCAACCCAAAAGAGACCTACTCAGTCAGGCAGCATTGATATGTTTCCATAAGTTAGACCAATTTTCAGATAGGTATAATGACATATGGTGTACTACCATTGTAACATGGAGAAACATGAATTCAAAATTAAATGCATGAATAATATATTAAGTAGATTAAAGCATCTGCATCATCCTCAATATAGTTAGTCTGGTTGCCCAACTAACTCTGCATCATCCTCAATATAGTTAGTCTGGTTGCCCAACTAACTCTGCATCATCCTCAATATAGTTAGTCTGGTTACCCAACTAACTCTGCATCATCCTCAGTATAGTTAGTCTGGTTGCCCAACTAACTCTGCTATGTGTAGTGTGAAACCTAGATTCAAAACCAACCTGGACAAGACAACCTAGATTCAAAACCAACCTGGACAAGACATAACCTGGATTTAAAAACAACCTGGACAAGACATGACCTGGATTCAAAACCAACCTGGACAAGACATGACCTGGATTCAAAACCAACCTGGACAAGACATGACCTGGATTCAAAACCAACCTGGACAAGACATGACCTGGATTTTACTAAATTTTTGCATTAAATAAGCATTTTCATGATGGTTGACTGGTCTTGACTCAAGTCAATTGACTGGTCTTGACTCAGGACGGTTGGCTGGTCTTGACTCAAGTTGGTTGACTGGTCTTGACTCAAGTCAGTTGACTGGTCTTGACTCAAGTTATAACATTATGTTTACAGGAAGTAAAGAACTTAAACACTGTGCAAAAACTTAACCAAGAATGTAAATATAATGTACATGACTGTACAAAGTTATCCCCCTACCCAGAGGGAAGGTTGAATCCCACTCCAAGCTGTTGCCTAAAACCTAGGAATAAACAATATTTGATACATAGTGAGGTTGTACATTTGTAGATATGCTTAATATTACATGCACATTGCTACAAAAGCTTTCTTCTACCTCATGGGCATGCTAAAACAAGCTCTCATCTACTTCATAGGCATGCTACAAAGAGCTCTCTTCTATTTCATGGGCATGCTAAAACAAGCTCTCATCTACTTCATAGGCATGCTACAAAGAGCTGTCTTCTACTTCATAGGCATGCTACAAAAACTCTCTTCTACTTCATAGGCATGCTACAAAAGCTCTCTTCTACTTTATAGGCATGCTACAAAAGCTCTCTTCTACTTTATAGGCATGCTACAAAAACTCTCTTATACTTCATAGGCATGCTACAAAAGCTCTCTTCTACTTTATAGGCATGCTACAAAAGCTCTCTTCTACTTCATAGGCATGCTACAAAGAGCTCTCTTCTACTTCATGGGCATGCTAAAACGAGCTCTCTTCTACTTCATAGGCATGCTACAAAGAGCTCTCTTCTACTTTATAGGCATGCTACAAAAACTCTCTTCTACTTCATAGGCATGCTACAAAAGCTCTCTTCTACTTTATAGGCATGCTACAAAAGCTCTCTTCTACTTCATAGGCATGCTACAAAGAGCTCTCTTCTACTTCATGGGCATGCTAAAACAAGCTCTCTTCTACTTCATAGGCATGCTACAAAGAGCTCTCTTCTACTTTATAGGCATGCTACAAAAACTCTCTTCTACTTTATAGGCATGCTACAAAAACTCTCTTCTACTTTAAAGGCATGCTACAAAAGCTCTCTTCTACTTTATAGGCATGCTACAAAAGCTCTCTTCTACTTCATAGGCATGCTACAAAAGCTCTCTTCTACTTCATAGGCATGCTACAAAGAGCTCTCTTCTACTTCATGGGCATGCTAAAACGAGCTCTCTTCTACTTCATAGGCATGCTACAAAGAGCTCTCTTCTACTTTATAGGCATGCTACAAAAACTCTCTTCTACTTTATAGGCATGCTACAAAAGCTCTCTTCTACTTTAAAGGCATGCTACAAAAGCTCTCTTCTACTTTATAGGCATGCTACAAAAGCTCTCTTCTACTTCATAGGCATGCTACAAAAGCTCTCTTCTACTTTATAGGCATGCTACAAAAGCTCTCTTCTACTTCATAGGCATGCTACAAAGAGCTCTCTTCTACTTCATGGGCATGCTAAAACGAGCTCTCTTCTACTTCATAGGCATGCTACAAAGAGCTCTCTTCTACTTCATAGGCATGCTACAAAAGCTCTCTTCTACTTTATAGGCATGCTACAAAAGCTCTCTTCTACTTCATAGGCATGCTACAAAGAGCTCTCTTCTACCTCATGGGCATGCTAAAACGAGCTCTCTTCTACTTCATAGGCATGCTACAAAAGCTCTCTTCTACTTCATAGGCATGCTACAAAGAGCTCTCTTCTACTTCATGGGCATGCTAAAACGAGCTCTCTTCTACTTCATAGGCATGCTACAAAGAGCTCTCTTCTACTTTATAGGCATGCTACAAAAACTCTCTTCTACTTCATAGGCATGCTACAAAAGCTCTCTTCTACTTTATAGGCATGCTACAAAAGCTCTCTTCTGCTTCATAGGCATGCTACAAAGAGCTCTCTTCTACTTCATGGGCATGCTAAAACGAGCTCTCTTCTACTTCATAGGCATGCTACAAAGAGCTCTCTTCTACTTTATAGGCATGCTACAAAAACTCTCTTCTACTTCATAGGCATGCTAAAAAAGCTCTCTTCTACTTTAAAGGCATGCTACAAAAGCTCTCTTCTACTTTATAGGCATGCTACAAAAACTCTCTTCTACTTCATAGGCATGCTACAAAAGCTCTCTTCTACTTTATAGGCATGCTACAAAAGCTCTCTTCTACTTCATAGGCATGCTACAAAGAGCTCTCTTCTACTTCATGGGCATGCTAAAACGAGCTCTCTTCTACTTCATAGGCATGCTACAAAGAGCTCTCTTCTACTTCATAGGCATGCTACAAAAGCTCTCTTCTACTTTATAGGCATGCTACAAAAGCTCTCTTCTACTTCATAGGCATGCTACAAAGAGTTCTCTTCTACCTCATGGGCATGCTAAAACGAGCTCTCTTCTACTTCATAGGCATGCTACAAAAGCTCACTTCTACTTCATAGGCATGCTACAAAAGCTCTCTTCTACTTTATAGGCATGCTACAAAAGTTCTCTACTACTTTATAGGCATGCTACAAAGAGCTCTCTTCTACCTCATGGGCATGCTAAAACAAGCTCTCATCTACTTTATAGGCATGCTACAAAGAGCTCTCTTCTACTTCATGGGTATGCTAAAACGAGCTCTCTTCTACTTCATAGGCATGCTACAAAGAGCTCTCTTCTACTTCATAGGCATGCTACAAAAGCTCTCTTCTACTTCATAGGCATGCTACAAAAGCTCTCTTCTACTTCATAGGCATGCTACAAAGAGCTCTCTTCTACCTCATGGGCATGCTAAAACGAGCTCTCTTCTACTTCATAGGCATGCTACAAAAGCTCTCTTCTACTTCATAGGCATGCTACAAAAGCTCTCTTCTACTTTAAAGGCATGCTACAAAAGTTCTCTACTACTTTATAGGCATGCTACAAAGAGCTCTCTTCTACCTCATGGGCATGCTAAAACAAGCTCTCATCTACTTTATAGGCATGCTACAAAGAGCTCTCTTCTACTTCATGGGTATGCTAAAATGAGCTCTCTTCTACTTCATAGGCATGCTACAAAGAGCTCTCTTCTACTTTATAGGCATGCTACAAAAGCTCTCTTCTACTTTATAGGCATGCTACAAAAGTTCTCTACTACTTTATAGGCATGCTACAAAGAGCTCTCTTCTACCTCATGGGCATGCTAAAACGAGCTCTCTTCTACTTCATAGGCATGCTACAAAAGCTCTCTTCTACTTCATAGGCATGCTACAAAAGCTCTCTTCTACTTTAAAGGCATGCTACAAAAGTTCTCTACTACTTTATAGGCATGCTACAAAGAGCTCTCTTCTACCTCATGGGCATGCTAAAACAAGCTCTCATCTACTTTATAGGCATGCTACAAAGAGCTCTCTTCTACTTCATGGGTATGCTAAAACGAGCTCTCTTCTACTTCATAGGCATGCTACAAAGAGCTCTCTTCTACTTTATAGGCATGCTACAAAAGCTCTCTTCTACTTCATAGGCATGCTACAAAAGCTCTCTTCTACTTCATAGGCATGCTACAAAAGCTCTCTTCTACTTTATAGGCATGCTACAAAAGTTCTCTACTACTTTATAGGCATGCTACAAAGAGCTCTCTTCTACCTCATGGGCATGCTAAAACGAGCTCTCTTCTACTTCATAGGCATGCTACAAAGAGCTCTCTTCTACTTTATAGGCATGCTACAAAAGCTCTCTTCTACTTCATAGGCATGCTACAAAAGTTCTCTTCTACTTCATAGGCATGCTACCAAAAGCTCTCTTCTACTTCATATAATATAATGAAAATGTAACTGTAATGGATGAGAAATTCTATATTATGGAGTTTTATCCATCTCAAAAAATGAGGAACATTAAAGAGAATTTAATCTGTAATGCTCAGCTTTATTCTGGTTTAATGTTGCTATCATGGAGAAGACCATGACATAAATTTTGAAATATATCAGTGTCAAAGGAAAATATGAACTGTTTAGAGATATCATGGTCAAGACAGACCACATAGACATAACTTTAAGACCATCAATGAGCTTTGGTTGATGCCCCAAGTAATCATTTTAAATTTCCTTTTGAATAGCTCACCTTCCCTCTCTAAGATACAGTAGTGATTTTACTGGGCCAGATAAATTTGCTGTGGTATGACCGTCTTATTTGCTAAGAAAAAAAGAAAGTTTGCTATCAACCAACATACCTATCCAGAACAGATGATCCGGATGACTGGTTGGAGCATTGGGCCTTATGATCTCTGCATACTGAACATCATTGGCCTGAACAAGTTCACTACCACTGGCACTGAAATAGAGGCATCATAAAAAACAGATAAATTAAAAGAACCTGAATATAAAAAGTCTCACTGCTTTCACTAGAATGGAATATATTATGTGATGTCTCCAAGACAACATTTCAACAACCTCTCTCACATAGTAATAATATCTTGAATATACCACCAGAAGGGATACTCTCACATACTAATAATATCTTGAGTAAGATACCACCAGAAGGAGTACCTTCACATAGTAATAATATATTGATACCATCAGAAGGAGTATTATCACATAGTAATAATATCTTGAATATGATACCACCAGAAGGAGTACTCTCACATAGTAATAATATCTTGAATATTATACCACCAGAAGGAGTACTCTCACATAGTAATAATATCTTGAATATGATACCACCAGAAGGAGTACTCTCACATAGTAATAATATATTGATACCATCAGAAGGAGTATTATCACATAGTAATAATATCTTGAATATGATACCACCAGAAGGAGTACTCTCACATAGTAATAATATCTTGAATATGATACCACCAGAAGGAGTACTCTCACATACTAATAATATCTTGAATATGATACCACCAGAAGGAGTACTCTCACATAGTAATAATATCTTGAATATGATACCACCAGATGGAGTACTCTCACATAGTAATAATATCTTGAATATTATACCACCAGAAGGAGTACTCTCACATAGTAATAATATCTTGAATATGATACCACCAGAAGGAGTACTTTCACATAGTAATAATATATTGATACCATCAGAAGGAGTACTATCACATAGTAATAATATCTTGAATATGATACCACCAGAAGGAGTACTCTCACATAGTAATAATATATTGAATATGATACCACCAGAAGGAGTACTCTCACATAGTAATAATATCTTGAATATGATACCACCAGAAGGAGTACTCTCCCATAGTAATAATATCTTGAATATGATACCACCAGAAGGAATACTCTCACATAGTAATAATATCTTGAATATGGTACCACCAGAAGGAGTACTCTCACATAGTAATATCTTGAATATGATACCACCAGAAGGAATACTCTCACATAGTAATAATAACTTGAATATTATACCACCAGAAGAAGTACTTTCACATAGTAATAATATATTGATACCATCAGAAGGAGTACTATCACATAGTAATAATATCTTGAATATGATACCACCAGAAGGAGTACTCTCACATAGTAATAATATCTTGAATATGATACCACCAGAAGGAGTACTCTCCCATAGTAATAATATCTTGGATATGATACCACCAGAAGGAATACTCTCACATAGTAATAATATCTTGAATATGGTACCACCAGAAGGAGTACTCTCACATAGTAATATCTTGAATATGATACCACCAGAAGGAATACTCTCACATAGTAATAATAACTTGAATATGATACCACCAGAAGAAGTACTTTCACATAGTAATAATATATTGATACCATCAGAAGGAGTACTATCACATAGTAATAATATCTTGAATATGATACCACCAGAAGGAGTACTCTCACATAGTAATAATATCTTGAATATGATACCACCAGAAGGAGTACTCTCCCATAGTAATAATATCTTGGATATGATACCACCAGAAGGAATACTCTCACATAGTAATAATATCTTGAATATGATACCAACAGAAGGAGTACTCTCCCATAGTAATAATATCTTGAATATGGTACCACCAGAAGGAATACTCTCACATACTAATAATATCTTGAATATGATACCACCAGAAGGAATACTCTCACATAGTAATAATATCTTGAATATGGTACCACCAGAAGGAGTACTCTCACATAGTAATAATATCTTGAATATGATACCACCAGAAGGAATACTCTCACATAGTAATAATATCTTGAATATGATACCACCAGAAGGAATACTCTCACATAGTAATAATATCTTGAATGTTATACCACCAGAAGGAGTACTCTCACATAGTAATAATATCTTGAATATGATACCACCAGAAGGAATACTCTCACATAGTAATAATATCTTGAATATGATACCACCAGAAGGAGTACTCTCACATACTAATAATATCTTGAATATGATACCACCAGAAGGAGTAACTTTACGTAACATTGACAAATTTGAGAAGCTGGGATTCCTACCTTATGGAAGAGAGGGTTAACTCAACCAATGGATACATAGAAACACTTGTGTATGATCCTAATTTTCAATCCTGTAAAACACTTAACAACCCAGAACTCCAGGACCCCTTCAAGACCACCACTCTTCATTAAAATCCAATGCATTCAGTGATCTACTTCAACCTTTCCCAAAACAACATAAGCAATCATTATTTCCCTAAGTGCCCATGATTGAATAAGGGCATATGGTACAATTTACATTATAGATAATTTGTAATATGTTACAATTTACAACATGGTACAATTTACAATGCTGAAAATGTTCACAAATCTTACACAACATTACCAGTCACTGAAAATATTTCAAAATGAGCAGACTTTAGAGCATTCAATAACTGTCTTCATCAACAAGATGAACCATCTGAAAATATGGAAGCATAAAGTCAGTTAAATGCCATTCACAGCACCCAATTTTTAAATCACACAAAACGTTTAGTCCAATATTTAACTGATTATAGATTTCACTTAATGATCAGGAAGGCCATATGCTATGGGCCATTTGTGTATTTCAGTGAAGGCCACATGTTATGGGCCATTTGTGTATTTTAGTGAAGGCCACATGTTATGGGCCATTTGTGCATTTCAGTGAAGGCCACACGCTATAGGCCACTTGTGCATTTCAAGGAAAATTATGGTAATTATAGAACATAGAAATACTCTTCACATTTAAACAGTACATGGTGTTTATAGCCTTAACATGAATTTCATTAGCATAATGTGATTATACAATAAATGTCTACAAAAATAATTTTAAAAGTATACATTCCAAACAGCACATTTAAACCCCATCCAGTATAATACCTTATTTAAAAAAACACTGCTTCAGACATGTGTTTCAAGGGAGACAATTACTTCAAGCCTCCATATACCCATCCTATACAGGACAACCAGTGACTTCTTAAAGTTGTGTCATGTTAGTCCAATGTTATATCACTTTTTTCTTTATGAAGTGTTTATTATTTCATTTTACCTATTTAACCATGACAAGCATAAATCAAAATAATCTAAACTATAAAATATGAAATTTGAAATCAAACATTTCTATTACAGAATTGAAATGTTTGAACTAAATATATATATAAAAAATTAGTTTTGTAAAGTTTCTTGTTCTGTTTAAAATAAACTAAATGACTCACAGAGTAATGATTGATTTTGTCCTAAATTATCATTGACATTTTTCTGTTGGTCCCATTTCCTTGGCATGATATAACATTAGCTTCTTAAATTGTGAATAGTCTATTGTTTTACCTTAAGGCCAATAAATCTTGGAAATGGTCCACTGAATTTGGCATGAAGAGATACTATTTTGTTGTTCAAAGTAGCCTTCTCAAACACTGGTCATTACATTAGCATTATTGGTTTATGCCTATATTTTGTACTCCTATTTAAAAAAAAATTCTTACTGAAAAAATATGCCTTAAATAATTTAACTTAATTACAGCCAGTCATTAACCTACAACGCTATGGTCTTAAACTAAGTGAGAGAAAAGAGTGAAACAAAAAAGTTTAGTAAAATTCAACAAATAATTTATTTCCCAAGAATACAAAATGAAAATTTAAGAGGAACTTACAGTATTGTGAACTAAACCCCAAACAGTCCTAAGAGTTCTGTCACAGGTACAAATGTATAAAGTGTGCTAAATAAATTCCATTGGTGTCTTGAATGAATTCCAATACTGAATGTGCTAATGTCCCAATAGTCTGGAATGTGCAGATATGCCAGCTCTCGTGATGTGTCACAATAATATAATTTAGAATGTCTTTAAATGAATTCACAAAAACCCCAAAATGATCTAGTCCAAAAAGTCAATGAACACTTTGTAATTCCAATGAATAATTTAAATAAGTAAATCCTCTGAACACACTTAAAAGACTCATTCCACTACAGATGGTAAGACAGGATTAAATAATTCTAAAGTAAATAACTTTATACACAGACTGTTCCCCGACCACTCAATGGAAGTTTCCATCAAATTCTTAAACTAGGTCAGGTCTATTTTTTCTTAAACATTAGCAAACTGCCTGGCAAAGATCAAGTAGACCATGTTTTTCCAGGGGGAAAGTCAAGTATCCTGAACTCAAATCAAAGTAAACATGTTTATGAAACAATGACACTAATCAGGTAGGCCCGAACTCTTACCCTCAGTTATCAACAAAGGTCAATCACACAATACAAATAAATATACATAAATACAATTTTCACATCAAAAGCCTTACTTCATACAGCTTATCCTGGAATCATTCCAGGTCATTGAAGTCTCCACTGTAAGGTAACATACTCCCTTGGCAGCAACCCATCCTGCAAATATCAAATTTTGGATCATAACAAATATCTGTCAGCAGTGTATGTTCTAATTAAATCTCTATTCCTTCCAAAACTGATTCACAACTAATATGTAAAATGTTGGTCTACCTACTGAAATTAACCTATATCATCCAGTTTGGCTTGTTTAATTTGTGAAAAACCAATTTCTTTTGGTATGAAAATTGCATTATTTACACTCATTGGTGCTGTGGATTTAAATGACAAGACACACTGTCCCTAAATTGTAAACTAGGTGTAACAACATTATATTTATTAAATGTATAGAACCAGTTCTGCAACTGATATTCTGAACATATAAATCCAGTATATTTTACCACAATGATACAAATGAATGGATGGATATGTGTCAACATTCCTCTGCATATAGAACTGAGAAATTAGTTTCAATGGTCCTCCTATTACAAATTTTGTCTATACACATTGGCCCAATGAGAAGTACTGTGTTACACACATCCAAATAGCTCCACACCCAGCCATAAACCACCACCAGTCCTTCAATGTAAGATGTCCCAAACATAAATATTAGGGTAGGCATCTTACATGTCCCAAACATAAATATCAGGGTAGGCATCTTACATGTCCCAAACATAAATATCAGGGTAGGTATCTTACATGTCCCAAACATAAATATCAGGGTAGGCATCTTACATGTCCCAAACATAAATATCAGGGTAGGCATCTCACATGTTCCAAACATAAATATCAGGGTAGGTATCTTACATGTCCCAAACATAAATATCAGGGTAGACATCTTACATGTCCATCTGGTGAGTTACCTTGTCACTAACATTTAATATTCTTTTAAGTTTCCAGCCTCTTTAAACCCTTATCCATATGAATCTGTCTGTCTATGCCAACAGGTTATATATAAATGTTTCATTTTTATTACTTTAATTAATCTGTTGCATTTACATGCCTAAATGTGAAAACACCTGATTGAATAAAATAAGAATACTTTACATTAATTGTAAAAAAGTATGCATCACTTATATATGTATTCAATAGTCACCCATTTTTTTAGGGAAGTAATAATACTCTCTTTCAATCATTTTGGAGTATTCACAAAGAACTTGATTTGTCTTCCCTTCTACATGCTGCTGCTGTAAATTTGGACCCCTGACTATGATATGGAATGCTGCATGAGAAATTACAGACACTTTCCTTGGGGCTAGATATTCAGTATGAACATTGAACCTACTGTGCATCTGTGTACATTTTGTCAAAATCATCTGTACAGTTCCTAATATTTCTTCTTTTTTCTATCTTTTCAATTTTGGTAACAAACTTGATTTGTTTTTGTTTCCCAATTCATGTGGTTACACACATACATATATCCTGCTAACTTTGCACTTTTTCAGTTGCTATCATTACATATGAATTTATAAATCTTTTTATTTTTACTGAGTCTACTATACCTTTGTAACTGGACCACATTTTAGGTTAGGAATAAATCTGTCTTGAAGCAGCAAAAGACAATGGGCAGTGATGGTACAAAATTTCTACACTATGCTCTCTCACCCAACAAAATAAAGGCCATTGATCTCCAACTATACTCTCCCACCCATCAAGACAAAGGCCATTGATCTCCAACTATACTCTCCCACCCATCAAGACAAAGGCCATTGATCTCCAACTATACTCTCCCACCCAACCAGACAATGGCCAGTGATAGCACATGATCTCTATACTTTGGTTTGGCACCCCAGGAGACAATGGACTATGATGGCACTTACACTTCACTTTCCAATCTCATAAGACAATGGACAGTGATGGCATATACACTTTGCTTTCCCACCCATCAAGACAACGGAGAGTGATGGTATATACACTTTTTTTGCACCCTACAAGACAATGGACAGTGCTGGCACATGATCTCTACACTAACGTTTTGCAAACCCACAAGACAATGGACAGTGATGGCACATGATCTCAACACTATGTCTTGCAAACCCACAAGACAATGGACAGTGATTGCACATGATCTCTACACTATGTCTTGCAACTCCACAAGACAAAGGATAGTGATGGTACATACCCTTTGCTTTTCCACCAAACAAGACAATGTACAATGATGGCACATGATTTATACACTGTTTTGCCAACCCATGAGACAAAGGACAGTGATGGCACGTGATCTTTGCACTATGTTTTGCACCCAATGAGACAATGGACAGTAATGGCACATGATCTTTATATCATGTTTTGCAACCTCATGAAACAATGGACACTTTGCTTTGCCACCCCACAAGACAATGGACACTGATAGCACATGTTCTGTACACTTTGCTTTGCCACCCTACAAAATAATGGACAATGATGGAACATGATCTCTACACTACGTTTTGCCAATCCCACAAGACAATGGACAGTGGTGGCCTATATACTTTGCTTTAGCACCCAGCAAGACAATGGACAGTGATGGTACATGATTTCTATATTTTGTTTTGCCACCCCACAAGAGAATGGACAGTGATGGCACATGATCTCTACACTATGTTTTGCCACCCCACAAGACAATCGATAATGACAGCACATGATCTCTACACTTTGCTTTCCCACCCAACAACACAATGGACAGTGATGGCACAAGATCTTTACACTCTGTTTTTGCCACCCCACAATACAATGGATGGTGATGGCACAAGATCTCTACACTCTGTTTTTGCCACCCCACAATACAATGGATGGTGATGGCACAAGATCTCTACACTCTGTTTTTGCCACCCCACAATACAATGGATGGTGATGGCACAAGATCTCTACACTCTGTTTTTGCCACCCCACAATACAATGGATGGTGATGGTACAAGATCTCTACACTTAGGTTTTGCCAACCCACAATACAATGGATGGTGATGGCACAAGATCTCTACACTCTGTTTTTGCCACCCCACAATACAATGGATGGTGATGGCACAAGATCTCTACACTTAGTTTTTGCCACCCCACAATACAATGGATGGTGATGGCACAAGATCTCTACACTCTGTTTTTGCCACCCCACAATACAATGGATGGTGATGGCACAAGATCTCTACACTCTGTTTTTGCCACCCCACAATACAATGGATGGTGATGGCACAAGATCTCTACACTCTGTTTTTGCCACCCCACAATACAATGGATGGTGATGGCACAAGATCTCTACACTTAGTTTTTGCCAACCCACAATACAATGGATGGTGATGGCACAAGATCTCTACACTCTGTTTTTGCCACCCCACAATACAATGGATGGTGATGGCACAAGATCTCTACACTTAGTTTTTGCCAACCCACAATACAATGGGCAGTGGTGGCACATGATCTCTATACTATGTTTTGCCACCCCACAAGACAATCGATAATGATGGCACATGATCTCTATACTTTGCTTTTCCACCCCACAAGACAATGGATAGTGATGGCACATATACTTTGCTTTGCCACCACACAAGATAATGGACAGTGATGGCACATGATCTCTACACTTTGTTTTGCCACCCCACAAAAGAATGGACAGTGATGGCACATTATCTCTACACTATGTTTTGCCACCCCACAAGACAATGGATAATGATGGCACATGATCTGTACACTTTGCTTTCCCACCCCAACCAAACAAGGGACAATGATGGCACATGATCTCTACACTATGTTTTGCCACCCCACAAGTTAATTATGGTCTGGGTAAGTATAGTTGCTTCAATGAGACCTTGTTACCAGTTTGTTGACATTTGAATAGAAATTCATGACAATGTACCTAGAATACATGAACCTTATTTAAATGCAATATTGTCTGCACACCATTTCAAGTCTTCACTTGGATCCCTTGTTTGTTTCCTCAAATCTGGTGTACTTTTGTTCAAATATTTTTACCACTTTTCATAAGACAAGTTACAAAATCATATCATGCCATTACCTCAATTTTCAGTTTTATAATGTAATGCAGATTTAAATTATGTTTAATCTGCAATGTAATTGTCTGTCTTAGCTGTAAAATGACTACCTCTTGTTTCAATTGTTACATTGCAAATGTTTATTCTTGTTTGTATTTAAATAATATAAAAATTCATGTTATTTACTTTTTCTGTCAATGGGTCACATAAAATATATGATTTATTTAATCACATATGACCATCACAAAAATGTAATTTATTTATTTGTGACATCAAGTTTGATACAACTTTACAATGGCATGTAACCCTAAAGATCTAACAACATACAGATAAAATCCATTATAACGCGATGCTCAGGGTCCAAAGAATAACATCATGATATAATGGGGATTGCATTAACAAGTTTCTCGTAAAACTTCTCCATAGAAAATGTGAATTTAAATTTCAATGTCATCAGTTTTAACTAACCTCTTGATCATATATCATTTGTTTTGTTCACCAGATTTCATCAGACATCAAATATACTTCAGTTTTGAACTATATACATGCCAATATGGTGGAAACAGCACATGTTGAAGCTACAGCAACATTAAACACAGTGCTGGAATTAAAACTCTGCTAGGGATATGAATAACTGGCTTATCTGAGAGCATGTATTTATGATGAGAGGTTCCCTTAAATTAAAAAATGGGAGCCATGCTGCCATGGCATTATAAGTGGAATCATGTCATAATGAATTATGTTATAACGGGTTTTATCTGTAATTAGGTATCCCTTGGCTTCATAATGAAAATGAAAACTTCCAAACAAGAACTACCCAACAGCCAAATGCAAAGTATTTAGCCAGGTGTGTGTGTCTGTTTATATATATATATATATATATATATATATATATATATATATATATATATATATATATATATATATATATATATATATATATATATATATATATATATATAAGCATCATTGGGATTTCCATTTTCCCCACTCTTTGACCAATCTTTGGGCAACGATGTCTCCTAGATAATTGTGGAACATAATATCAATGCTCCAGTGTCTTCTTTTCCAGGATCAGTGCTGTAGATTACAGAACTCAAATTGCTCCTCAGGAGAGTCAGTGTGGTCAAATAATGTAGTTGGCACCTTTTCCAATACCAGTAGAGTAAGATAAAGAACTGAAATTACTCCTCAGTTAGAGAGACCACTCCGGTGGCCTAGTGGTTAGAGCTTCCACCTCATACAGAGGTCACAGATTCGAGCCCTGGCCAAGTCATACCAAAGACTTATAAAAATGGTACTAACAGCTGACTCACATGGCGCTCAGCATTAAGAGGTCACTATTAGGACTGGTCAGCCTGGTGTCAGGATAATGTGTCAGGATGGGGCATCATGCTACATGTCTGCAGCATGATGCCTCAGTGCCTCAGTGCTAGACATCACTATAAACTGCCACACTGCTGACATAATAGTGATATGACTGGAAAATTGTTAAAGCTACATAAACAAGCCAACACACACACCCACTCCTCAGTTAGAGTCAGTGTAGCATGGTCATCAGATAATGTAGTTGGCACCACAGAATGGAGATCATTAAGTCAATGAGTCTGAATTTAAATGCCTCTGAGCTAGGTACTTCACCTAAAAGGCATTTGAGTCATCCATCTGTGAATGGTTACCTGATTTATAGTGTAGCCTAACCCATGATGGTGTCATCTATCCAATTGAGTCACTTTACAGGATAAGATATGGCTATCCAGACTATAAATAGATTTGGGAATTAATACTTTAATCTATATTTATGTAACTATTCCACTAAGATTCACACAGTATGGTAGTCAATAATTTAAGTACTCACCTTCAGGACATTCAAAGGTCAAATCCCCAACAGTCTCTGTAACAGAACTTGCTGCTTTCTGTAAACAAAAGGAAAACATTCTTTTCTTAAATCAGCTTGGTTTCCTTCTTTACTGACTTTGATGGGAATTAAATTTCAAATGCATTAGCATCATTCAGATACAGAATCCAACTTATGTGTACAAGGTTTGCAATAACTGAAATGATGCCATTTAATAAAAAAACAATTCGAAATTTCAACATTTTCTTTATATATACACATTAGACTTGCTGAGTAGCGTATAGCTATTATAATGTGCATGCTGCTACTTGCTATTCTATCACATCCCTAAGTTATTAGACTCGTCCCTTGGTCTTATCATAGTACTTTACTGTAATTCATCTGGCAACATTTTTAAACAGCAGAGATATTGTGAGAAAAAAAATTCCTTTAAAGGGACTGGTGGTCTTCTGGCTGAAAAATATCCAGCAATTCCAGATCATACCATTCCTTTTAACTGCTTAGTGGTGAAACTATCTCTGTTTTTCTTCAGCAAAATCAAGATATGAAAGTAGATGCTTTGATGGACAAAGTGAACATCAGATACATATCATTTTCCTTTAGGACCAAATTACCTTTGCTGGAAACCCCATGTAGATATGACGTTCCATTTTGGATTAACAATAACAATATTTTCAAGATGGCTACCATGATAGTCATAATGGGCATCAGATTGGCACCATTTCTATTTAGAACCAACTAGACATCATAAAAGGTTACTGTAGACATTACCATCCAACTCAGAGAAGTAGCAATAACAAGACTTTCATGATCGCCATTGTGACTACCATATTAGAATTCAAATTTTCATTTGGAACCAGACTGACATCATAAAAAGTCTTTAAGTGAAAACCCATTGCTAAAAAAAACATTAATTCAGGAGCAGTTGTGATAAGATTTTCAAGATGGCTACTGTGGCAACCATATTGGCTGTCTGAGCAGTACCATTTTCATTTAGGTTCAGCTAGACATCATCAGACATCTATGGAGGAAACCCTATGTCAATGATCCTTATGTTCTGGAGAAGTAGCAATAATAACATTTTCAAGGTGGCAATACTGGATCTAGATCAGCATCATTTTATTGAAATCCCCATACTGTCATGACCATCTATTCAAGAGCAGAGATAATACAATTTTCAACATGGCAGCCATGGTGGTCAAATTGGATATAATATCAGCAACATTTACATTAGGTCCAAATAGATATCATAAAAAGTATTCTGGCCAACAGAACATGTCAACATGACCTTTTATAGTAGCAAAAATAAGTTTTAATAAATACTGGTCATATTGGATGTCGGATCGACACCACGTTCATTCATGACCAACAAAAAAATATCGAGTCTTTCAGTAAATACCCAATGACTGATCATTCAGGACAAGTAGGTATAACATTTAAAAGACGGCCAATGTGGTAGCCATATTTGATGTCTGAACACTATATTTTAGCTAGGGTCCAATTTGACATCAAAAGAAGTGTTTTCAATGAACTCATTATATTGATATGACCCCAGGTCAGGTTAAGCAGCAATAACAAAATTTCCAGTATGGACACTATGGTAGCCATATTGAATGATGAAGTGGCACCATTTTCATTATGACCTCAATGACCTTGGACAGAATGTGTGTAAGGTTTTATGGCAATCCTCTTAGCAGTTTAGGTGTAATGCTAATAAATCTGTTTTAATATATGGATGGACAATGTACAACAAACAGATCATCCCAAAGGAAATAAAATACTAGGTGCAGAATTAGTTGTTATCACAAACTAAATTTCAAATATAAAATCCACACGTCGACATCAACGTTTGTATATCTTTGTTTATGTGTGTGTGTGTGTGTGTGTGTGCATGCGTGCGTGTGTGTGTGAATCCCATTCAAGGTACATGCAAAATGGGTTAAGTGATAATGGAAAAATGTGAAATAGTCTGTATAACCACGTGATATTTGTCAGTGATATACAACAACAAAAATCTGAGACATCATGGAATATAATGTTATTTCTCATAATCCATACTATATTTAGCTTAAAGATAATGTTATTTCGCATAGTATATAACATGAGTGTCGTATAGATAATTTCTTTGTGTTGTCACAAATGTCTGTATATTTTATTGATAAAAGGTCAGACTTTTGTTATATATCAGTTAATTGGTGTTGTTGTGCAAGCTTTTGCAAACTGGTCATTTTTACTAACATTGACTGAATAAGATGAAGTAATCAATATATAAATGAAATCGTAAATTATATTTGTAACGAGCCCTCCGGTGGTCTAATGTTAGAACGTCCGCCTCGGATGCGGGTGGTCGCAGGTTCGAGTCCTGGCCTGTTCATATCAAAGACTTATAAAACTGGTACTAGCATTAAGCGGTTAGTGTTAGAACTGGTCAGCCTGGTGTCGGGATAATGTAAAGGGGTGGGTTATTATGTCGCATGTCTGCAGCATGATGTCACAGTGCTAGACTTCACTATAAAGAGCCACACTGCAGACATCGTAGAGATATGACTAAAAAAATTAAGGTTACATTTAAAATCTAAACGCACACGTATTTTTAAGACTCTCCCTTATGTAATGATGCAAAATCGGTAGAAATTTGAAACAGATTATAACCAATTGTGTTGTGTATATGACCGTCTTGCACGTGTTAAAATATTGGGAGTTTGCTTTGAAAGACTTTTTTAAAAAGTTTTTCACTAGGTAGTTTTTTATATACAGAAACTGAACTTCTCCATATGGTAATTATTTTTCACTATATAAATTGATATATAATGAAATAACTACAACAAAGAGATGCTACCCCATCTAGTTGTTGCTGTTGTAGAGTTTAACGCCATTTTTCAGCACAAGATAGGCTATACATGGCGGCCAGTATAAATGGTGGAGGAAGAACCAAGGAAAACCCCAGGAAGAACCACCGACCCACAAGAAGCTACTGGCAAGCTTTCTCATATATCCACATTGGCCGAGCCCGAGATTGGAACCCATGCAGACAGAGGTGATAGGCAATGATCCGTAACGGTGAGCGTTTTAGACCACTCGGCCACTCGGGCAAACTAAAACACTACTAGTGGATTTTTTTTGGTCCACTCAATTTTATCCCATTCTATTTATTTATTCATTACTTTGGAAAATCCATACATATCTAAAGTCTGAATTTAAAATGTGGTATATTTTATTCATTTTAGACACTTTTTATTCCCTGTACTAAATTCAAGGCTTTATTCAACTCACTCAAGAACTTTTCAAGTAAATAAAAACAACTCTGTAAAAGCTTTTTCAACTTTCAATGATTTTCCAGGCACACATTAAAATTCAAATATTTTTTCAGGGTTTTGCAAACCATGAATTTTGCTGACTCGATAAAGCATACATACTTTCCTGATTATCATCCGTAGGACATGCAAAAGTATTTCGACGAGGGCGAACCACAAAAATCAACACACACAAAAAAAATCCCTAACAGCAGGGTCGACTTGATCGGGGGATTTTCCGCGTGTTCCCTGTTCTGTGGCGGCCCCCAAAACTTCATATTAATTTCGTTCACGTCTGTCCCCTAGATAAAAATATCTTAATCTCAACAAGTGGACGAAGGAGGTAGGGGTACTAATATGTATACCTGGAAGGACCCCAGTCATACCCTGATTTAAGGATTACGGAACAACCATACTACAAACTGTGGCAAACTTTATTTTGTTTCTGTTACAACATTGTTCACGAATTTAAGATCACGACAATTCCCCCAGCTCCCTCTCCCCCCGTCTTATCCCCCACCTAAACAAAATGAGTGAAATAATCAGATCACCATCTTTTAATTTCGAACACACTGTTTTCTCGCTCTCAGATTCACTTCTAACTGTTTTCTCGCTCTCAGATTCGCCTCTAACTGTTTTCTCGCTCTCAGATTCGCCTCTGTCTATTCCATGATTCACACATGTAAAACTTTGCAGACCCAAATCCTGATCTGGAAAGTTCTGCATACGACCTTCAGCATACCATTTCCTCCTTTTGTGTTCTTACTCAAACTTTCCTCAGGTCCGGGTTATTTTCAGACTAACGGAAGACAGGAAGACACTTTTATATTTATGTTTTAGAATCTGATATTGCATTTTTGAAAGTTCATGATACTGGATTAAAAAATGTCTTTGTTTGGTTTCTATTTTTTATATTTCATATTTTCTTCCTTATCCAATTTTCAAATTTTCATGAGTTTCAGGCGTTCTAAGCAATATTAACGTCTCATGCACCAGCGTTTAACCACTGAATCGTTAACTGTGATCAAACGTCGAAGTAATATTCCAGGAAATGTGTATTACGTCTCAAGGTCTTTAACTAGGCAACAGAAAGAAGCGAAACCAAGAAGTTTAGTGAAATCAACAAATAATTCATTTTTTTAAGTTACAAAGCTAAAATTTAAATGATACTGATAGTATTGTGGATTAAATCCCAAATAATTATAAATGTCTTAGCACAAAACCAAAAGTATAGAATGTTCTGAATGAATTTCAATAGTCTTGAATGTACTTATGTACCAATAGCCTTGAATTTACTGATGTACCAATAGTCTTGAATGCGTTAATGTTGATGTACCACAATGATGCATTCCAGCATGTCTTTGAATGAGTTCTCAATAATCCCAAAGAAGTGTTTTAGTACAAAGGTGAATGAGCACATTTTAAGTCCGATGAATAGTCTATATAAACAATACATATACAATTATATGAGCACAACTACCAACGCTGATCATGCGTTCCCAAACACTGATATAAAACAGGAATGAATAACAGCTAATTAAATCACACACACACACACACACACACACACACACACACTTGTTTACTTCTTTGACAACAATCAGGTAGACATCACCCTCAATCAACGACAAAAACCAAGCACATAATACACTTAGATATAGCACAGTAATATACCCACTTACACTTTCCACAATATTCATGAGCTTATTGTCCGTTACCCGTGGTGAAATCTCTCTCTCTCTCTCTCTCTCAGATATATATAAATTCGACTGTCAACATGCAACATCATTCAGGTATGGTTGGTGTAAGATTCTTTGATAGTTCGACAGACCGACACAAATTCATTTACTGAATTTCCGTGCAGTTCACTCGTTATTGTACATTGTCGTCGTTGTCATCAACATCATCATCATCTGTTGGTTTCTTCATGATATGTGTTTTATATGAGTGCATGTCAGAATGTGCAAAGGTGTTTTCTGATCTTAGACGTTAGTTAACATTCTAATAAAACTGGTGTTAGGCGTTCTACTGATAATCTCATTTAAGTTCACTTGGTAGTATTCTAAGTAAGCGTTTGGTGGAGCACTGACCCTAATCATTCTAATGACTTTTGACTTATTCATACATAATAATGTTTATTCCCAGTGTACATCGTTTTATTAAAAATGATTCAGAGGAGTTCTGCTGTTATCGTTCTTAATTATCAAACTCATTTAGTGTATTTATGGACTGAGTTTTTAAACAATTACCTAATAGCATTTATTATCCGTACAGCAACATGTTATCCGTATTGATGTTAAGAAAATGTGGCGTGGAACTTTACTAAACCAGAAGACGGTTTCAAGAGTCAGCTCATATCATCGTCATTTAAATTTGTTTCTTGGTTGGGTTTTTAACAGAATTTTTTGTACAGCTTTTCATGCATGTCTCACATGAATTAATTTTCTCTGTCGTCATTTGACGGAGTTTTTGGCCCTGATATAAATAGCCCCCCCCCCCCAAAAGAAAATGCGGTAAAAGAAGTATTAAAATTGCGGCTTTCGTCTTTACATCAGGTTTACGTATGCACATATATAGGAGCTTAATGTAATTAATCAATATTCTGTTTATTCATTGGAATTAACTATGACCACTATTTTATATATCCATGAAAGGTTCCATCCTGCACATGGATAATACTTTTGCTATCAGACTTAAAACAGATGCGAACATCTGATAAAGATTTCTACCTATGCAAGTGTAAGATTTTAAGATACTCTATTATCTGCAATTATCATATAGTACATATCTTTTAGTCCTATGATTCCCATTCCCCCTTAATAAAACCTCCCAAAATTAACAAGAATAAAAACAAACGTTATCAGTCCGCCCAACTACTTTTTATTATACATTATATTCATATTTAAATATTCTCTGAAATTTAATCGCGTTCGTGAGTTTAAACTACGTACCTATGACGTAAGTATGAAAAATGTAGCTTTAACTATATAATGCAATTTGATTATCTCTCTCTCTCTCTCTCTCTCACACACACACACACACACACACACACACACACTTCTAGATTCAAATTGCCCAAGAGTAACGCAACTTCTGCACTATTATAGTCAAATATCTAAGCTAGCGTGGGGATATGCTATTTAGCCGTGTATTTCTACTTGATTTGTGGACCGAACCTGTGGCCTAAGTGGTTAGAGCATTCGACTCAGATGAGGGATGTCGCGGGTTCGAACCCAGACTGATAAAATATATGTGTATCAGCAGCTGCTTTGCTTGGCGCTCAGCGTTAACAGCTAGTGTTAGGACTGGTCGGCCTGTTGTCAGGATAATGTGAATGGGCGAGTGGGCGGGACTTTATGCTACATGTCTGCGGCATAATGTCCCAGTGCCACACTGCAGACACCCTCTAGCGATATGACTAAAAGATTCTTAAAGCTACGTTAAAAATCCAAATCACACACACACACATGCACACACACATTACTTGATTTTTGTTGTTTAGCTTATGTGTATTTTTAATACAATATGGGATGACCAATTTTGAAAATAGTGTATTTGTTAGGAAATCATAGAAGTATACCACCATTAAATGTTATGTATATTGTGGATCACGGGCCTGTACGGTTATCAAACGTCAAGCGAACCCGTCGGCTTTCAAACCTTGCCCCACAAATTTGTACTGCAACAAGATAGGCATCGTGAATCATTGTTGTACAAATATGAAATTCTACACACACGTTTGTGAATTACGGTTAAGCAAAACAAAAGAAGTAATCGATGCCTCTGACTTACAAAACGTGTGCACTGGGTATCGCTGAAGTATATTACAATAGTTGTACTAAACATTCTGTCTTTTATTGTTTTGACATGTCAAAGTCATACAAGCACATGCACCAAGATGTGCCCGGGCTATTACAATTTCGTAGAAAAATATTCATATCTAGTAAATCAAAAGTAAATATAGTTTTCAAAGTGAACTAAAATGTAAGAATATTTTGAAAATATGATTACACGTTATTTATAGACAATGAATATGTTAGAAGAGCAAAAGAAACTATCTTGAAAGTTAAACATAAAAATATATGTGCTGGACAATTAGAAATGAAAAAATAATATTAAGATCATATTAGGAAGAAATGCATAGGGCGAGGTCCATGGCTAGAGCTATATTGATAAGGCAAGGTCCAGGGCTAGAGCTATATTGATAAGGCAAGGTCCAGGGCTAGAACTATATTGATAAGGCAAGGTCTAGGGCTAGAGCTATATTGATAAGGCAAGGTCCAGGGCTAGAACTATATTGATAAGGCAAGGTCTAGGGCTAGAGCTATATTGATAAGGCATGGTCCAGGGCTAGAGCTATATTGATAAGGCAAGGTCTAGGGCTAGAGCTATATTGATAAGGCAAGGTCTAGGGCTAGAGCTATATTGATAAGGCAAGGTCCAGGGCTAGAACTACATTGATTGAAGAAGGAGACAACTTGACCACATAAAAAAGAAATGACATAAGTAAGACGACGCAGCCTCTTGCTAATCAGCGGGCTGGGCTTTTTTGTAACAGATAGAACAAAAGCTTGGATGAAAAGAAAAGAATATGAATCTGTGTAAAAAGCATGAAGATGCTGCTGTCAATCTTGAAATGTTTCATATTTATATAGATATTCTAGATTAAATGACTTCCTGAAACATTTTTTAACGGTCCTATAACATATATAGCAGCAATGAATGTTCTAAAAAAACAAAAATATCTCATGAAATAAGCGCAGGATAAGCAGATTTCACTTGAGAATTGGTGAGGAAAAATGTAAATGGAAATTTATTAGGCAGTTTCTAGTGAAGGCTTTTACCTTTAGATGTACACTTGGCGAATTATCTTACACACGGTGTTATGTATATCTATATTATGTGTGTTAATTTTCATGATTATAGATTGAAAGGGTCATTTACTAAATAGCATATTAAATAGCTAATTGTTTACATTGTGAGTTTCTACTTCGGAATGAGATCATTTTACTTTTAATCGAAGTAAAGAGGATGAGATGAGTTCAGGTCAAGGGTTTTGAAAAACCAGACTGACCTACGTCCTGAATGATTAGCTGCTAAAGTACCTGGCTTTGTTGGTAAAGTTTGGGTAATTATTTTAAGAAATTCGTTTCGTTCTCTGTATTACGTCTTGGTTTCTTTTAAATCTATGTACAGAAAATTAGTTATTCCTAGTATTCATATTGTCCGTAGAGGAGTAAAATAGTTGTGATCATTTGAGAGAATTAATTAATTTATTTCAATTATTTATTGGAATTACCACGTGCCTAGCCTTTCAGGATAAGCAACTGTATTGGGATAACTTGGAAACATTTTGGATTATATCATTGTGATATATCAAGAATACTGACACATCAGCATAATAGATTAAACTTCATTCCGACTAACACTGGAACTCATCCAGAATACTTGATACTTTTGGACATGTGATCGAATGTTTAGGACTAGTTAAAATTTTATTCACCATACTGGAAGTTAATTTTTATTGTTCTACTTTCTATTTTAGGAAAATAAATTATATTTTGAATTTTACAAAACCTTTGGTTTTTTCTTTATCTGTCACTTAATTGAAGACCATAGAGTCGTAAGAAGAAAATTGGGGTCTCGACCCGCGATACGAATATCTCTAACAATTTCAGATAAATTACAAGTGTTTTTGAAATTTAATTTCACTTTTGGTTTGGAAGTTTCTTAGATCCATTTATTTTAATTTCGCATACGTAGGACATTTTTAGTGAAACAAACAAACTTTCACTATGTCATCTAAAGTGGAGAACATTAGTTCAGACCCTACCCAGTATAGGTTAGAGTCCTTAAAATAAATAATGAGTTGCTTGAGACTCCAGACATTATGATCTTTCGGAAGCTAAGGCTTCTTAAACGAAGCAAGAGTTAGCGAATATTTTTCTTCATTACTTGGTGAAAATGGTAAAGGTGTCTTTGGTTAGATTAATAGGCTTATATCTGATTCAGACAGGAAATGAAGAGAATTACAGTTTAAAAACCAAATAGAAATACAGCTAAGAAGGCCTCATCTTCAGCAGGAAGTAATGCAAATAGAGCAAGGAGCAAGAGAAATGCAAAATGAGGTAAGAGAAAGAAAAATGAAAATATTAAAAGATGAAATGGAAATGCTACATAAATTAAAGAATTAGAACTGACAAGGACAGCAAACTAGCCCTCTTTTCACACAAGTTTAAGTTTTGATGCTACCACAGATATTAAACTAGAAGAAAGAAAAGAAAGATGATCAATGTTGTACTCATTTTGAGAAACTTGCTGAAAATTTTAAATAGCCAAGAGATCATTGGACTTTGTTATTGCAAAGTGCATGTATTGGCAGAGTTCACGAAGTCTACACTTCACTCGCAGTACAACAAGGTGTTAATTATGATGTGGTCAATGAATTATCTTGAAGGGTTATGAAGTGGCACCTAAGCCATATCGTCAAAAGTTTAGAAATTGTAAAAAAGAAACTCGACAAACTCATCTCAAATTTGCATTGGAAAAAAGCAACTATTTGATAGTTGGTGTACAGCCAAGAAGGTTGATAAAGATTACAATAGCCTCAAACAACTCATATTAATTCAAGAGTTCAAGAATTGCATCCATAGTGATGTCAATACCTTGATGAGAAAAAGGACAAACTTCAGAAACTGCTGCTAGCACAGCTGGTGACTATTCCTTTACTCAAAATGTTTATTGGTCAATAAATCTTCCTCTCAGTAGGATTTTAGTTTAAAAAATCAATTCACTCTCACGCTAATACTTTTCAATCTCAAACTCGCATAATGTTTTGGAATCATACGATACGATACGACGGATCAGAAATCCTTATCTCTTCTTTCGTGCACTTATTATAATAAGAAAGGACACGTTATTTTCAGACTACCACATCTTGAAAAGCAAGCAAAATAATCAAGACGGAGCTTTTCCAAATACTCTTATTTCTAAGAGGTCAATGTCACTGTCTAATATTGAAAGCAATAAATGTGTTGGGCCACGCAAACTCCGGTCTGACTTTGTTACTGAGAATTATGAACCATTCATATCAAACTGTTTGTATCACTTGTTGTTGATTTTTCTAAGCCTATTCCTATTATAATTTTGAAAGATACAGGAGCTACTCAGAGTCTTTTATTATTAAGTACTTTGTTTGCTTTATCTGAGAAGACTTTTTCTAGAGAAGTGTTCTTATTCAAGGGGTAGAGTGCATCATTGTTAATCTTACTCTACATTCTTTTAATTTTTGACCAGACGTAGTCTCAGGGCCGTTGCTATAGGACCGTGAGTTTCTTTCCCATTAAGGGTATTCATTTATGACAAGATATATCGTAGCTGCAGAAACGATATGGTTAATCCATTGCAACTAACAAGCTTTCTCTGGACTAAAATGTCGATCCCATTGAAAATGAAATCACTGATTTATACCCGGTTTGTGCAGTTACTTGAGTGATGGCAAGAAAGCTCTTGAAATTAGTGCTGGAAATGATATTATTCCTTTTCTGATACATTATTGGTCAGTCTTTTGAATAGAGCATTGTTGATGGCGGTATCGATAAAGCGAGAGGTATGGAACACAGTGATCATTTTTTAACTACTCATTTTCCCAATTCAAATCAGAGTGACAGAAGACAATCACTAGTTTTCTCACAGGAACAAGATCCAGTGATCTCATGTAATTTCAATTCTATAAGCATCTATTATATAGCAAATATTTTTTAGCAAACTGAAGCCACACATTTACCATTTTGTTATTTTGCACAAATGGGGCCCTGATGAGAAAATGGAGAGCACCCGAGATACCCGCTGATTATGAGTGGTCAGTGAGCAATCAAATTGTTGTGTCCGAGTCATATAGACAGGAAAGTTTTAGTCTAGTCAATGGAACTTCATTCGCTGTTCATCTAAAGTCACGAAGACAAGATCAGAAATGATCCTTATTGGTCGAAAATTAAAAGTGATGTTTCTAAATACTTAAGATCTTGTCACACCTATCAAATGATAGGAAACCCAATCAAAAGATACATAAGGCTCATCTGCAACCTATTCTTGTATTAGACGAACCATACAGTAGAATAATGATAGACTGTGTCATGTCGGTCTAGTACCTAACGCTAAGTCAGGCAAGTTATACTTGTTGACGATTATGTGCGTGTCTACAAGTATTCCAGAGGTTATTCATATGTGGAATATTAACACTGAAATCATAGTAAAAGCTTTAGCCCCCCCCCCCATCATCTGTTGAATCTTACAAAGGTTCAGATTTTATGTCTGAAATGTTCTGCCTGTCAACGAGAGTAAAGGAGTTTTGGAAACATTTCATCAAACTGTGAAGAAAATGATTCAATTGCTTTGAAACTGAACGAGATTTGGATGACATGTTCCGAGACACAGTCAAGTTAAACATGTAGAAGTTAAGGTCAGGGTTATCTCTGAATTCCAAGTGCCTATCAGTTCCTTCAGCTAAATATTTTGGTCATCCATCTTGCTTTATTTTATATTTATGATGAATCAGTCATATGATGAATTCCTATGAAATATCAATCATATGACTGCTCGACTAATGTGTAAAAGAAAGCTTTAATGTATAAATCCTTTCTTTGTGAGCACAATGTTATATATATATATATATATATATATATATATATATATATATATATATATATATATATATATATATATATATATATATATATATATATATATGTATGTATGTATGTATGTATGTATGTATATATATATTTTGCATTGTTTTTTTTTTATTTCATTATACGTTGTGATTACGTAAAATTGTATCTTGTAGCTGACCTTGTCCAAAATCAAATTATTTGCGTACCTGACGAAAATCATTGATTCCTTTTATTCTATAAGCATCTATTATATAGCAAACATTTTTTCGACCAATAAGGGTTTAATATTACGATCAATATCAAGAGAAGTAAACATATGTATCATGGTCTGGATCGAAGCCATTGTGTTTACTATATTCTTATTATAATTTTAGTAACAGACCTTCTAATTATAACTAAGATATTTCTAGAAATGAACTTTTGGCCCTCATATGGGTCATTCTTTTGTGTCGAAGTTTTTCTTAATATAATCTTGTTTACTGGAAAATTAATAATTAATGAGAAAACGTCAGGGCAAAATTCATATATATTGTAGTATTCAGATTTGGATTTGGATGAAATTATTTAATATTGTGAAGAAATGGAAACTGCTCTAGCATCATATTCTTGGGCAGACAGACGTGGGTTTTGTTGTGAATTCAAACAAAGAAACCTTGGATTATATTACTGTGATTCAACAAAAGACTGTTTGTACATCAATACAATTAAGGCCATTGGTACATTACCAAATTAAAGACTACAAATGACATCAGCACCTTCAGGGTTGAGAATTATTTGCAATATCACTAAAGTTTATTCAGAATTTTATTCAATCGAACTTGTGGAAGAACTGCTAGGATTATATGGGATTTAACTCACACTGCCGTCAGTTATTTTTATATCTTCACCTTTTATTCTTAGGAAATATATTATTGTTGAATTTTACAAAACTGGTTGTTTTTCGCTCTTTTCTTTTACCTATTTTATACATTGTGAGTTTGTACATTGAGATGAGGTCATTTGTTTAAACACAATACAAAGCTTCTAGATAATGGAATACTATTTAATAAATGTAAACATGTTAATGAGTTCGGGTCATGGGTTTTTGACCTAATTCCTGGTTGGCTAGCTACTAAGCTGATTGATCTTGTTGACAAAGTCTAAGTGATTTCGAAATTATCATTCAAAACCCATTTCGCTTCTGTATTACGTCTGAGTTTTTAGTATAAGGGATGATTTACTGAAAGTTAGTTATTCATAACATTAACATCAGCTTTAGAGCAGTAATATAGTTGTGATAGATATAGAAGATTTATTAGTTTATTTCAATTATTCATTGGAATTACACAGTGTTTAGTATTTCGCGTCTAGCAGCTGCATTTGGAATAACTATGAATTCATGAAAAGACATTTTGGATTATATCATTGTGATATATCAAGACCACTGGCACATCAACAAAATATATTGCTATTCATTTGGATTTTAACCTAAACTCATTTTTAAACATGATAATTGTAATAAATGAACAAACAAACAGGGATCAATATAAAATATTAGATACTGCCTGAGTTTCAGGTATGTTTTTCAAAGCGTGCCAGATCTGACAGGTTATTTGTAAACCACAAAACTCTTTACCTAGTACACAATTCAATGTATCTTTACTGTGTCATGATACCACCAACAACATTATCAGGGTCTGGTGGATTGTGTGTCAAAACATAATACTTAATTTGCTTTCGAATTATGATAAAAGTTGTCTGTTTCTACGAAAAATAATAACGATAATTATCTGTAATCAAAGCATTTTTATATAACCAAAATTTGTTTTTGAGCTTAAAATCTAGCACTATAAAGCCACCATAAATTAGATTTGGTACAATTATTTTTCTTAGTAATTGTATTTTCATGTGCTTAATGATAGACTTTCATAGAGTTATGTAAATGCGTCTTTACTTTCAAACGCACTTCTAAAATACCAGCGGAACATGTGTAATATTTTCAAGATATTGAATCTCTTTCGATTGTTTTTATGTATTATTTGCATGTCAGTTGAAAATGTTTAACTTGCGGGTACTGCACATGGCCCAACCATATACATTGTTGGAATAAAGTTACACAATAATAATCTTGATCGTGACATATCATATTCACGGCCACTGAACTACTTAATCATTATGTGTTTCAGCTTATCTATTTGTTATCATGCTAAGGTACAGTTATCGAGAACGTATTATAATATGTTAACAATCTATTTGATACCATGCTAAAGTTATCGAGAACATGTCATAATCTGTTAGCAAACCAATTTAGCCTTATTTTCAAACTAGCATCATGAGCTTCATTAAAGTACATTTCATGTGAGTCATAATAGAATTCAATTTGCAACATTTCGTAACAGTATGAACACAATCCGCTTCACTAATTCCTTATCTAATGGGGGTTGAATGAAATGTTTATATTGATGGTAATTTACTCTCTTAAATGTATCCTTATATTCGGATGGAATGTCATTATGTTAATATACATTTTGGTTCCATGCTTTTAACATTTATAATCTTTTCCATAAATTTAGATTTTTAGCACGTTCTTCTACTGATAGGTTCATAAATTAATAACTATCTAAGAATGCGGCTCGTCCTTTTGCTGAACCTGCTTTCTAATATCGACCAATTATGAAGTCCTTACTAAACAAAAAGAAACAAGAAACAAGTTTGAAAATTCTTTGGAACAATTGCTATTTCTTGACATGGATTCTTTTTTTTTACTAAGGCTTTAATAATTACATGATATTCGTATCCAGATAAATTATGAATATTAGTGGCATATAATATATATATATATATATATATATATATATATATATATATATATATATATATATATATATATATATATATATATATATATATATATCGATCAACAACAGGAGATATTTACGAAGCTTGACCTGGATGAATACAAATTCAAAAGGCATGAAATAGTGTTAAAATTAAGTACAATAAAAATATATTCTATAGGATCACCAAGACATACTCCACAAAGACCCTAAAAGTATAACTAAGTATAACTATAATATGTATAAACACTGGTTTGATTAACGTCCAGTAAACATCCAATACATCAAATAAATTGAGAATGAATTTAATATACATATTATTGTCTACGTGACATTCGGCAAACGTATTAAACCTGTTAGAATGAAAGAAAGCGAATGAGATGGTCATTTAGATATGCTAAATGTATTTGATGGCAGCAAATATTATCATTGTGGAAAACAGAATTTGTCAATATGAATCAGTTAAACAAAAGAAAAGATTGCAAGAAATGTCTGCATGTTTTAATTTTTCAATTATTATTACAAATACAAGAATGCCGTAATAAAGATTATATAATATGCATAATGCCTATAGTTAAATTTAAAAACTAACTAAAATGTTCTTTTGTTGTGCTCTGTTGCACAGTGAATTTGAATTGTGTTACGGAGCAAATAATGGGCTGTTGATCGAAATAACGAGTACATCTTGGACATAAAAAGTGCAAAACATATGCTATCAAGATTTTGTCTTTACATTAAAGCAATTTAAAAAAATAATATAAGCTATAGTTTATTATGGAACAGCCTGCATAGATGCATTTTACGAGTATAAGCAATTAGTTTTAGAAAGATAGATAGATAGGTAGGTAGGCAGACAGACAGACAGAAAAACAGATACAGAGATAGATATTCGGCTTACAGATCCAGTATATACAAAAATGTGCATATTTGTCCTTTAAATTTTTGGAATCGTGATATATATATATATATATATATATATATATATATATATATATATATATATATATATATATATATATATGTATATATATATATATATATATATATATATATATATATATATATATATATATATAAGAATTCTTTATTTTATTGAAAAGAATTAACTGAATACTTTTTCTATTTGTCTGCACTTAAAACAATAAAGAAATGACTGTTTTCAAAATGTATCTACTTACAAATGTTTACGGTTATATTAGAATCCATACTTATTCATAGTTACCTGTATAACATCAGTGTGCTTCATGTATTGATTTTTGTTTATTAACTTCACTTCCTCGTTTATGCGTATAGTGTACATAATTAATTAATAAGACCGTTTAGCCCTACGCGTTTAAATGTATTTTTCTCTGCTGTAAATGTTATAAATTTGAATATCAAAAATAACATGTATGGCGCATTCATAAATATACACATCTATATTGCTCTACTTGATGGTGTAATACGCTAATAGTTTGCTGCATTTTAAATTAAAGAATACTGTTAGGTTTCTCGCCAACCGTCCGATTCGATCCCTTTGGCTCGAAAATGATTGAATATAGCAACTTTAAATTTTACACAAAAAAAGCTAAAACCTTAGAGGTGGTTGCAAATACTCTGCTCTTTATGTAATCTAGTTTATGATGTTCGATCTTAGGAATATTTTAATTAATGAGCAACGGGCAGGAATCCAATCCGCCACATCCGCTGGATAGTGGATGGACCTAATAAGCTATGTAGTAAGGTCTGTAACATCTTGTATTAATTTGTATTTGTATGAATTTAATGTGTTGGCCTAAGCTACGACGCATATTTTTTCTCTCGCATGGTTCAAGGTTCTGATTGCTGGTTTTTGAAAAGAGAAAAGATAAAAGACTTGGTAGTTGCCTAAAGTTCATAGCTGTTGTTAATTAATTTGTTGTCTCGAGCGGGTGATCGGTACGGTGATGGCTTTCGAAAAATAAAAAGGGTGTTTTGCTGCTAAGCCAATATTAATCATGTCTACAATACTAAACTAGACCCATAATCATAGCTCTGCAAGTCTGCTGCCAGAAGTTTCCCCTTGAATGCAAACATGTTTTCTAATGTAGATTGCCTGCCATAAAGATGGAATTAATAAATACTGCAGATATCTTCGTGAATGTGATACTGTACATATATATCGATATATCATGAGACATTTCCCTATCTGTGCCACTTTACATATACACTGCTGTATCAACAGATGTATTCATATATATATATATATATATATATATATATATATATATATATATATATATATATCTTGCTTTATCATGAGACGTGAGACCTTTTAATATATATGACACTGTACATACACATTGCAGATCATGAACGTTTATCTGTCCGCACCAGTGTACACATACAATGCTGGAAGGTGTGATGTTTTAATATCTGTGACACTGTACATACATATTGCAGATCACGAGACGTTTTCCTGTCTGTAACAATGTACATCTACAATGCTGCAAGGTGTGATGTTTTAATATCTATGACACATTGCAGGTCATGAGACGTTTTCCTGTCTGTGCCAATGTACATCTACAATAATCATGTTCATACACATTGCAGATCATGAGACGTTTTCCCGTCTGTTACAATGTCAATATACAATGCTGCAAGGTGTGAGGTTTTATTATATGCGGCACTGTACATACACATTGCAGATCATGAGACGTTTTCCCGTCTGTTACAATGTACATATACAATGCTGCAAGGTGTGATATTTTATTATATGTGGCACTGTACATACACATAGCAGATCATGAGACGTTTTCCTGTGTGTAACAATGTACATATACAATGCTGCAAGGTGTGATGTTTTATTATGTGTGGCACTGTACATATACATAGCAGATCATGAGACGTTTTCCTGTCTGTAAAAATGTACATATACAATGCTGCAAGGTGTGATGTTTTATTATATGTGGCACTGTACATACACATAGCAGATCATGAAACGTTTTCCTGTCTGTAACAATGTACATATACAATGCTGCAAGGTGTGATGTTTTATTATATGTGGCACTGTACATACACATAGCAGATCATGAGACGTTTTCCTGTCTGTAACAATGTACATATACAATGTTGCAAGGTGTGATGTTTTATTATATGTGGCACTGTACATACACATAGCAGATCATGAGACGTTTTCCTGTCTGTAACAATGTACATATACAATGCTGCAAGGTGTGATGTTTTATTATATGTGGTACTGTACATACACATAGCAGATCATGAGACGTTTTCCTGTCTGTAACAATGTACATATACAATGTTGCAAGGTGTGATGTTTTATTATATGTGGCACTGTACATACACATAGCAGATCATGAGACGTTTTCCTGTCTGTAACAATGTACATCTACAGTGCTGCAAGGTGTGATATTTTAATATCTGTGACAATGTACATCTACAATGCTGCAAGGTGTGATATTTTAATATCTGTGACAATGTACATCTACAATGCTGCAAGGTGTGATATTTTAATATCTGTGACAATGTACATCTACAATAATCATGTACATACACATTGCAGATCATGAGGCGTTTTCCTGTCTGTAACAATGTACATCTACAATGCTGCAAGGTGTGATGTTTTAATATCTGTGACAATGTACATCTACAATAATCATGTTCATACACATTGCAGATCATGAGACGTTTTCCCGTCTGTTACAATATAGATATACAATGCTGCAAGGTGTGATGTTTTATTATATGTGGCACTGTACATACACATAGCAGATCATGAGACGTTTTCCTGTCTGTAACAATGTACATATACAATGCTGCAAGGTGTGATGTTTTATTATATGCGGCACTGTACATACACATAGCAGATCATGATACGTTTTCCTGTCTGTAACAATGTACATATACAATGCTGCAAGGTGTGATGTTTTAACATCTGTGACAATGTACATCTACAATAATCATGTTCATACACGTTGCAGATCATGAGACGTTTTCCCGTCTGTTACAATATACATATAAAATGCTGCAAGGTGTGATGTATTATTATATGTGGCACTGTACATACATATTGCAGATCATGAGACGTTTTCCTGTGTGTAACAATGTACATATACAATGCTGCAAGGTGTGATGTATTATTATATGCGGCACTGTACATACACATAGCAGATCATGAGACGTTTTCCTGTCTGCAACAATATACATATACAATGCTGCAAGGTGTGATGTTTTATTATATGTGGCACTGTACATACATATTGCAGATCATGAGACGTTTTCCTGTGTGTAACAATGTACATATACAATGCTGCAAGGTGTGATGTTTTATTATATGTGGCACTGTACATACACATAGCAGATCATGAGACGTTTTCCTGTCTGTAACAATGTACATATACAATGCTGCAAGGTGTGATGTTTTATTATATGCGGCACTGTACATACACATAGCAGATCATGAAACGTTTTCCTGTGTGTAACAATGTATATATACAATGCTGCAAGGTGTGATGTTTTATTATATGCGGCACTGTACATACACATAGCAGATCATGAGACGTTTTCCTGTGTGTAACAATGTACATATACAATGCTGCAAGGTGTGATGTTTTATCATATGTGGCACTGTACATACACATAGCAGATCATGAGAGGTTTTCCTGTATGTAACAATGTACATATACAATGTTGCAAGGTGTGATGTTTTATTATATGCGGCACTGTACATACACATAGCAGATCATGAGACGTTTTCCTGTCTGTAACAATGTACATATACAATGCTGCAAGGTGTGACGTTTTATTATATGTGGCACTGTACATACATATTGCAGATCATGAGACGTTTTCATAATTCAGACGAGTGAACATAACAATGTGTGATTAAAGATTGTTTTTGTGGAGAATAATAAAAAAGAAAGCAATAAAAGCTGAATGACAGCCAAACCTGAAATTATTTTAATGCGGTAAAATATGGTGGTGACTTTTATCTATGGTGGTGTATACATCTGCAGATGTATACCTTTAAGAGATGCAAATTTCCACATGTAAAGAAATTTTCTTCTCTTTCCAAGTTGCTCTCTTTCTATCCTTCGCTGTTATCTTTCATTTTATAATAATACACACTTTCTCAAGAACCGCAAACATGTTTTGTCTTACTGCAAAGGGCTTAACATCCTGTTCCATGCTATATATATATATATATATATATATATATATATATATATATATATATATATATATATATATATATATAACCATTGTCTAATAATGGTATTATAATGGGACTAGATCGACATGACAAAAGATTGAAGTCTTCAGAAAAAAAACCCACTAAAACAAGAGCATAGCAGCCACAATGTTTTGCATATAAACCGTGGAGAAAACTTTAACGATCCATGGCGCGTTCAATGTGGCTTTTTAGAACTGTTAAATGGCGTTTAACAGTGGAGGGCTTAGTGGATCGAGGAAGTGAAATTCAACAGCGGGTGCGGCTTGCAAAGCTGGCATGAGCCGCATGTAGCAGCCCTTTATTGTACAGCTGTCGTGTTAAAATGTAAAAATGTTTGGTTTTGGTTTTGTGCGGTTTAACGCCATTTTCAGCACATGGTAGGCTATCCTAGGCTGGCAGTGTATCTGTGGAGGTAGAACCACTAATTCACGGAAGCCTATTGGCAAGCTTTTTCACATTCCTGCTTTGATCGCGCTGAGACCCAGACTCACGTGGACAGATGTGAAATGTGCGAGTGACCTATAACGGCGAGTCCTTAGACCACTCGGTCACCCGATGTCCCATGTAAAGATATTTGGAGAGAAATATAGATAAAAGAACGTTTGGTGAAAATACATTAAAGTGATCGTTGATGGGATATCTCCTAATCCTTACGGACGATATTATTTCTAACAAATTACAAATTCCTTCTCCAATATTCTAGGAATGATGTATCAGATCATGTTGAACGTTTTCTTTATTTGCTAATCACTCTCATCCACTGTCGAATCTGAACACCAATTTGGTCAATTTAGTGGCTAGATTGCAAGTCACTTTCATCTATTGTCGAATCTGAAACACCAATTTGGTAAATTTAGTGTCTAGAACGAAATAGCTCAGCCTCTGTGCTATTGATTGTGAAGAAAAGAATTTAATAAACATGCCCTACATTGCTTAGATTGCTTCAAATTTAGAAGAATGCGTGTTTTACTTGTTTTATTTAATTTTTTCGTCTTATTATTAAAAGGTATACTAATTCTAATTAAAGTTGTTAGCCTTACCCAGATACTGATTTAGAAAATAACCAAAACTAAATCGGTACTTGAATTGATGAGTTCAAACAGACGCCATTCATGAGCCTCATAATACCATCTTTATAGTAAGTATCTAATATTTGCCCAGCATGTAACCTATTTATCTCTCAACATTAACGGCTAAACAGGACTCCTAATGTGTTTTAGGATCAGTCCGACGTACAACAGCAGGAATTCAAGTATACACGTTATAAAATGTGCATTGTGCCCGGCCGGCCAAATGGGACTTGCAATAAATAGTAAGATATATATATGGGAAACAGTAGACGGAGCATATGACGGTTGACATTTGGTTTGCTGTTTCTCATTCCACTGTATATACAATTCAAATCTAAGGCCCAAATGGAACGATGCATAAGCCAAGATTGTGAGCGATTTAGAACTTTCAATTTGTTTTCAATGGTTGCAAAATTGCTACAAAAATTTGAACCTTACATCATGACTTGTTGAGGGTACTTCACTATTTTTGACTTGCAGTATAGTCGAAACTATTATGTATATTATTCTTTTAGTAAAAAAAATCATCAATGACAATAAATGCGCAAATTACTTGCCTGCCAGGTCAAAACATCAATTAGCAAACAGCATGCGTAAAATCCTATATGCCGGAACATTTTTGCACTCAAAGAAAATCAAAACTCCATGCATGCCGCTTGTCTCGAAGCTAAAGTGGGTATACAAGATGTGCACAGGTGTATATTAAAACTGCAGGTCTTATTAACCGGTGTCGAGGTAAATGTACTACCAGGATATATGTCATTTGCTCAGAATATACCAGTTAAATACTCGTTTTATTACCATAATACAGGTTGAATTTGAATATGTGTGAAGTTTCTTTATCTTCCGCAGCGTTGGTGCAAAATATCATATCGCTTTAAGCTGATGCTTTTTAATGGAGTGGATATTAAGTGAAAGCCAGTATTTTCTTTCTAAAATTACAAACCAGCAAACCTTAATTTGATCGATTCATTTTAATCAATTCAAACATGGTCACATTTGCGATGTGAACAATGCATTACTTAAATACCCGATTGACTGATACACAGAATGTTTTGTTTGTCTGCTTCCTTAGCTGGCACAGGATTGTGTGTGTGTTGTTTTTTTCTATTTTAAAAGGATGCATCAGAAAGTATTCTTTCATCCATTTGATATGATTAGGAAACTGTTTACGAAAGCATGTTTAAGTTTGATGGCTGCAAAATGGTTGAATAATATTATAAGTAGATTATGAAAGCCAAGGCATGCGCATTGAAAAATATACATTATGCATCAAAGTAGATTTGAAAACAGATAAGAAGTACAGTCACTGTTACTATAATATTCTTCGAGAATTCTGGCATATTCGAGATTTGGTAGAGGTAAACATGTCATTATTACGTGGGAAAAAAAGCTAGGAGGAAGAGAGACTGGGGTAGAAAATACACCATATATACAGGGACGGGCACGATACCCAGCTACTGGATCTGAGTGCCGATACTTCGTCCCGTAAATGATCTGTTGAACAGTCTGGCCTAGGATTAGTAGATATTTATTTATTAATTTATTTGGCTGGTTGGTGGTGTCTTTTTTGCTAACTCTTGAAAAATAAATCATACGTAAATTATCACAAAGCAATATTCTTTACGAACTATTCGTCAATACAATGTACTCAGTTGTATAACCCTCATAATAGTCAACTTTTGTTTCAAGACATGTACAAATCTGACAATTTTTTTTATGTGTGACTCCCGTATTCAGAGCAGGAAGGAAATTATGACATTTCTAAGTGTTTATCTCACAACAGTCCTTTGAAAAATTATGTCGCCGTTGAAAGAAAATGTCAGAACACCAAAGGGGTATATATATATATATATATATATATATATATATATATATATATATATATATATATATATATATATATAAGAGAGAGGTTAATAAGTTTCGTAACGCAGATTCCAAGCACGTAGGGGGATTATTTGATTTACAATAATTTATTTCTGGATTACTTTAGCATCCTTACAGTCGGGATACCATGGAGGGCAGATGACTTGCATTCACTCTTGTAGGCAAGGCATAGTTTGTAAAAGTCATTTGAATAGTATCGAGAAAAAAATGCAAATTTTAATATTGCACCGAAACCCACCAACTCTGCCTTATACATGATTTGTTTCCCCTCTGATATCCTATCGCTTTTTTACTATAGTGATAAATGTCAAAGGCCTGTGATCTCAACTGACAATCTCATTCAAATCTAGATCAATTTACCAATGCGTTATATAGGAGACTTGGAACATTATCAGATTATTTCACATGTCTTAAAAAAAAAACTAACAGTAGACTGCCTTGTAATCGTTCCTTCGACGTTTAGTTGGAAGACAAAATCAGCACATTATATAGAAACAACAGTATCTATATAAACAGAATAAAACTTTGTGTTTTAACTGTTTTGTGTGACTCCTATCCAAGCCTCCATTCCTTTTCACCCGAAGTACAGACACATTTGAAATATTGATTATACAATGAAGAGAAACGGTGCATATATATATATATATATATATATATATATATATATATATATATATATATATATATATATATATATGTGTGTGTGTGTGTGTGTGTGTGTGTGTGTGTGTGTGTGTGTGTGGGTGGGTGGGTGTGTGACGTTTATGGTTTGACGTCTGACGCAAATGCTGCAATCATTACATCTGTATTAACATAAATAGAAAACAACAGTAATTATCACTTAGGTGGGATGCATGTAATGTACACAATTTGTACTCATGTGATAATGGATTTTGTATGTATGTATGTATGTATGTATGTATGTATGTATGTATGTTATTTTTATCTATTTATTTATTTAACATGGGCACCCACACCTGTTAACGCACAGCCAGGTTAATACGACTAAGATGAGGCACTGACTGGTTAAAATAGACTTTTATCTACATTATGATGGGGGGGGGGGAGTGGACGAGTGGTCTAAAGCACTCACTGTTACGGATCACTACTATCTCACCTCTGTCGGCGTGGGTTTGAGTCACTGATTCGGCCAATGTGGGGTATGTGAGAAAGCTTGCCAGTAGCTTCTCGTGCGTCGGTGGTTCTTTCCGAGGTTTTCCCGGGTTCTTCCTCCACCATTTATAGAGCCTACTGGCCGCCATGTGTAGTCTATCTTGTGCTGAAAAATGGCGTTAAACCCTACAACAACAACAACAACAACATTATGATAGGTATGGTTCATATACGATCTTCCAGATATCTTGCATCCACAACGCATCAGAGATCAAGTTTCATATTTAATAAAGAGAAGCAAACATAACCGTTTACAACAGATGTAAAACTTCAAATTTAGAAAATAATAAAATTGTTATATATAATGACCTATACTTAGATACTAAGTTTTGTTCAATCTATTCCAACTCCAACGATACTACCATAGGGCATGACCTTTTCCGGAGTATTTAGCTTGTACTTAAAAATGAATATCGTAAGAGATAGTGCAAAATATAATACCCTGCAAGCGAATAGCTTAAATCTCGAAACCCTGCATTTGTTTGACAGAAGATGGGATAATTATATGAAAATTCTGATTTTAACCTAACCCCACGCCATTCCACCCTCACTGAAGACACATAAGTGATTATTTGGGTTTTCTAATATTTAATTCATAGTAAATACGGTGCATAAGCTCGGTGTCCCAATACACATGTTTGTAGTATTCGATATTGATCGACACGAGTTCTTGAAACGATTTGAAGAACGACGGCTGAGTAAGTGTCTATAATAGCTAGAGTCAACAGTTGGAGCATGCAAACGATGAGTTTTTAGAGGCTAAAATATTTGCTCTTTAGGGCGTATAAAATGTAATGCCCGTTCAAACACATTTTAAACTATCCACAAGTCTATCAAAGGATGTGTGCAACCAAAACACATTTTGATAAATGTTCGGTTTTATATTTGGTTTAATGTTGAAAGGCACACCAACACATAGGGATTATTAAATGCTGAAGTAAGTAGAGTACCTTGCCCACGGACACACCACAGTAGCCCGCCAAAGCTGATCCGATAGTAGGATTTAAACCCGCGCCTTACGGTCGCGAGTCCGGCATTAAAACCAGTTAGACACCGCGTTTCCCATTAGGATACATGTACCTGGAAACGCCATTCATGTCAAGACTTTTTATCCAAGAAGGAAGTGGGTTTGGTAGAAAAGAAAAATATTAGAAATTTGCATCGCGGACATATGTATTTTATTTATTATATTTCTATTTTCAAATAATTGTACATTATTGTTATTAGAAAAAATTAATTCCACGTGGAAACAGTGGAATTAAGGCGAATGCAAATTATAGGCAAATGAACAATCAAAGTGACTTAAATAATATGCAGTTTTTATTTGGCTTTTTTGGTGTTTATTTGTTTGAGTTTTGTTGTTTGGGGGGGGGGGATTTTTGAGGCAACAAATATCAGTCATACATGAAAAAGTGGAAAGAAACATACCAAGGCGTCAGTCATTGTGCTCTACACACCATGTACTAATGTTAAAAATTTATTTATGTAAATGATTACTGGTTTATATATTTGATTTACTTGTATCTGATTTAATATATATTTATTTCAATTTAATTGTAAGTTTTACATTTTTCATTTTATTGTAATGTTAATTTATTCTCTAGAGATTATACTTTTTCAGAAAATAGTTTGACCTTGACTATTAGTTTATAAACACCAGGTGTTGAATCTAAATCCTGACCTTGTTTCAAAATTTGTAGCAACCATCGTAAACAAGTTCTATTTTATTTTAAAATGATTGGTTGTTTTCGAGGTCATTATGGGACTTTGTCTTTAAGATGTAAACAATTTGTTTTGTTTTATTTTTTTATTTCTTAGAATAAAATGATTGGTTTTCGTCAGGGTCACACTGGGTAAACGTGATCTGTAACAAGTACTTGTTTCTATAACCTTATAGAAGATGATCACGTGACCCCTTTGTTTACGTTTTAGAAAGACCATTTAACCCATGTTTTGGAGAATTAACCTCAGTAGAAGCTGGGCTGTTAAACTGTTAGTTGTATGTTGTGCTGTTTAAAGTTATTTTAAATGACTTGGTTTGGAGTTATTTTAAATTACTTGGATTCAAAAGGATTAATTCTGTTATTTCTCTGGAAAATACTTGTGCTCATGTAATATTGTGGGGGAAATAACAGTTTTTTTTATATCAAAAAATTATTCAGCTATCAGAAACCGGAGTGATTATTTTTGTTTCTACAAGGAACTGTAGACTTCAACACTACAGATAGCGGCATACGTCATCGTCTTCCATCTTGGATTCTTAGTTGTGATTCGAACGTGATATCAGTAGAACATTTTGTAGGACTACTAAAATTTTATTCTTGGATTATTCTTAGATTATTTTTGGATTTGATTCTATAAAACCGTAAGTTCATATTTTTTCATTTTTGCAGAATTTTTCCAGGGAAATAAATTATTGTATTTTTAAAAGCTTTTTGTTTTCATTCTTTCTTGTGTAACTGTTTATTCGAGCCTAAACACGTGACATAAGATTACCTACACAGAAATCCTTCAGGGGGTTCGGGATAGCCGAGTGGTCTAAGACACACGCCTTACGGATTACACACATCTCAACTGTGTCGACGTGAGTTCGAACCTTGTCTCCACCACCGCGGGTAAGTGAGAAAACTTGCCAGTAGCCTCGCATAGGTCGGTGATTCTTCTCGGGCTATCTTTCCATCAAATATATTGGCCGCCATATATAGGCTATCATGTGCTGAAAATGGCTTTAAACCTCACAGACCAAAACATAAAAGACCTTATTAACAAAAGGTTTGTTCCGAAGGCTATTCATTCGTTTTCGTGCCTTCATTATGTTTCTCTGACCCTATGTTCTTAATATAGATTTATGAATCAAAACTCATTTTTCAGCAAAATTTGGGTGGAGAATGATTTTAAATTCTAAGAAATTGATGGTGGTTAGGGTTCGGTGTTATTCTTCAAATAAGTACTGTCTATTTCAGAATCATCTGTTACTGGCTTGGCTAGGTGAACTCAAGTCATCAAACCTTACAGCACGCCTGTTTATAAGACAATTACATATTTATGACGAAATGTAATATTTATAGGTTACTGCATTTGTATGGGAAAATATGAACGAGTTTTGGGATGGAAAACTGCACGAACTTGTGTGTGCAGTATATCTTTCCGACAAAACGAATTCATATTTTCCCATAGAAATGCAGTAACCTTTTTATTATATGCTCATTTTTTTATTCTACCTAAGGTTTAATTATATAAATAAAATACACTACAAGAAACAACGTAAATGAATGAATGCCGTATTCCAAACTAAATACACAAGCGCAGATTTGTCATTACACAATGACATCATTATTAATGCGCACATAACTCCGCCCAGATAAATTTGAACTTAGTCGCGCGCTCGACATAACTTTCGAAAGAAAATGGCGTGTCTAGTTAAAATTGAAATTTGCAGTCATATTGTGAATGAATGCGCATTGCAACAGCTGTTCCATTTGATCTGGAATAAATATATTTTGGTATTTTGTGTCGATTCGACAAAAGTTTGTGATTTTGGACTGGATTCATCTGTGCAAATTATACATGAAATACATCAGATTGAAGTGGCGCGGGAGAAGCGTGTTTACGTCTGCAAATGTATTTCTGTTTCTGTTATTCAATGTTTGAAATCATAATGTGGGTAAAATATGAAGTCTTTCAATTGCAATTATCAAAAAGACGCTATGGAATTTAATGCTTATTTCATTTTGAGTGCAGTAAGGAGGATGCAATTGCACTTATCATCGAACTTACAGCACAGTTTCGAAATGTGTAATCCAGATTGAAAATTGATGACATGGCTCATGTAATTCGGATTTGCAGAATTAAGAAATTACATTTTGAGGAAATTCAGGATGTAAAACTGTAAGTATATTTTATTTTTCCATTCTTATCACCAGCTAAAGAAGACAGTATATGCCTTGCCACTTGTATGTTATTTGTAAGGACCTTATCTTCCGTCTTTTATATAATGTAGCTAGCCTAAATCCATAACATTGTATCAACGCTGAATGTGCCAAAACAGTTTCTTTGCAGTCCACGAAACATGTTTTACTTCATTCAGAAACAAATTTAAACAACCACAACGTAAAGAGCCTCTTACGCGAGTGTACATGATTTGTGCACAAATGAAAAGTGCTGGCGTCTGCGTCATTGTTTGTTTACAATAGAAAGTAGTTCCTTTATGCACGTGAATGTTATATGTGTATTGTCGCGCGCGTTCAGTATCGGGGAATACTGAACGATTCTGACAATATAAAGTTAACGGGGAAAAAAATGAGCATATAATAATTTATCTTAATGCACAGATGAAACACGTCATGATTATCTTGCAACACATTTATTTCAATTTTTATTATAATTATTTGCATTCACAGAATTATTTCTAATGCTGTTCGGCTTGCTCTCCATGAAATCAGGCTACAGCTTTTGCCGCGTATATTCCTCATCCAGAAATGGCCTGACAGTCGCTCTGATTTATCCATCCGTAAAGCATACGTAAATGCAAATGTTTGCATGTTGTAGAAAACGTGTATAGCAGTAATGGACCGACTATTTCATTTTCTGGAGGAAGGGGCTGAAATTTTCTTTGGAAATTAGTTTAAATATATTTTATTTGAAAACGTCGTAGTTGTACATATACAATATAGAAGGATTAAAACGAAAGTCAGTTGCGTATATTGTCCTCCTCCTTTTACGATACAAAATTTGTAAGGATATATGAATATATCCCAGATAATATTAAGGCTTAATTTAACAAAACTTAGTTATTTGATAGACGAGTCTCACACTTAAACATTAGCATTTAGCCAAGCTTCATAAAAGAGGAGGATGAACAACGAGGGAGTAGGTGAAAGACGAGGATAAATAGAAGAAAGAAGTTAAAAAGAGAAAATGTAATTGTGTTCAAATCTGAGAAAAAAGGAGAAAAGAACTATGAAGGAAAAAATAAATAAATAAATAAAAAGAAACAACAATTTTAGTCAAAAGTGAACTGTGCTATGTTCTAGAGTGATTTTTACAGCTTTTCATGATAAGTGGAAGTGTGTATGTGATAATAATTTGCGCTTGAGTAAATCGTTTCAACATTTATGAAAGGTATACAAAAGCGGCGTTATATCGCCATACATTAAGGTATTTACCAAAGACTGTAAGGGACTGAAACAGTCCGTTGAATTTTTCTTGGTAATAAAAGAAAAAATGAAAATGTGTGGTGTTACTTTCTACTGACCCACGTTTACAAGGAGGTGATTCGATTATCCTTTTTTGTAAGTAAATGCTGATTAAGTTCTAAGTCGGACACAAAGAAATTGAAATTTCCGTCTACCCCAATAAAAATGTCTGGGAACAAATGTGTTGTGAGTATTTAATGTGCCTTTTGAAGAAGTTTATGGAGTTATTTGACGAATCTCTAAAATCACGTATTCCATTATAGAATGGCCGAAGGAAGAAATGAGTTGTAATAAAGACTTGTTCTAACGAGTAATATCACTAACAGCTGATGAAATCAGAGATGTAGGATATTAAACAGTTGTCATTTTATACAAGAGTGTGCATTCAAGACTCGCCGTCTTATTTCTATGTGTAGCGCTTCAATAGATGCTAAATACGATGTATCAGTTTTAATTATGGCAAACGTATATTGTAGTGTATACCATACATAATAGCATTTATGTATATTAAGAAAAGTAAGGGACCTCAGGCCGATCCTTAAGACATTCCAGTAATATGCCAAAACTCTGAAAACATGCCGATAAGTTTCAGTCGTTTTCTTCAGCTTTTTATATTTATAGAGAACAATTTCATAAGGCCTCAACTGATAACAATAGCTTTCAATTTGTGAACGAATACCCTTTATACCACATTCGGTCAAAAACTTTACTTATGTCGCAAAACAAAACTCTAATTTCCATTCCAGAATCTATTGTTTGGCAGAACGTATCATAGTGGTATGTTAATTTGTTAATTCTAGAAACACCCACAATAAAACCTCACTGGAAAGGTGTAATCATTTTATTTTCGCTGATACAATTAATTATGTGTTTAAAAACTAGTCTTTCAACATATTTGCCAATAGTTTTGAGAAGCGATATTGGTCTGTAATTAGATATGATGGAACGGTCGCCCTTCATTAAAATTGTACAAATATTTGCTTCCTTCCAAATGTCTAAGAGACTGGTTAAAAAGTGAACGAAGCGGATGTGAGAGTTATTGCACAGCTCACGCAGAAATAGTTATTCAAATCATCGGGACCAGAAGCCGTACCGAGTGGAAGGATTTTGAGAACTGTTACGACTCAATGGTCTAATACTAAGCAAAAGACAAGAGCGAAAGCCAACATATTTAATAAAATTCAATAAATAATGTATATCATTATAGTACAAAGCGAAACTTTAAAAAGAATTTACAGTATTGTGACTTAAATCCTAAATAGTCCTAAAAGTTATATCACAAGTCTAAAAGTATAGCGTATTCCGAATGAATTCCAGTGGTGCTCCTACTGAATTCAAATCTTGAATATCCTGGTGTACAAATAACCTGGAATAGTAAAAAATATGCTAATGATTGATGTGAGAGTCATATAATCCAAATGTCTCTAAATGAATTCACATTAATCCCAAAATAGTTATTTAGTCCGGAAAGAATCCTTGAGCACTTTGTATTTCAATTGAATAAAAATTTAAATAAATAAATGCTCTTATATTAAAACTGACCACAACTAAAGACTGATTCCACTTCAGAGTTAAGATATGAATAAGTAGGTCTAATTATAGGCGAGAGTCAAGTGTTAATTTCTAGTTGCCAACCAGCTCGGGTATATTACTAAACTTTTAATAAAGAACATGTCAAATATCACGTACACTGGGAATTCCCTAGCGAAAAACCGATGTCCTGAACTCAAATCCAAGTAAACATGTTTTCCAAAAAAATGATAATAATCTTAAAATATATCCCCCAATTAAAGACAAAAATTAACTTTGTAATATAATGTTTACATTAAAAAAAGACATTAGTCAGGTTGGCGCAAACTCCTACACTCAACAATTTTATGGACAAAGGTCAATCACACGTCACTTGGCTTATTGGCTCTGAGGCTCTTAGTTTCCTAACAACACCTGAAGTTGCATTTTTTCTCTATCGAACTTAGTGTTTTGACTGACTTGTAAAATGGTAGTCTCTTATAGGTACGCCATAGCCTTTGACCTCAGTGTGCTTTTCTGTGCAGTTTTTATAGACCCTTGAGAACACTGGTCGTAGCCGGAACCATTCTATTTGCAAAAATATTTATCCTAAATGACTGTTTCAACGATCAATATAGTATTTTCGATTACTGCGTCTCTCACGTTTCTTGTTGACATTGCGAAAATCACGTTCATTCGGGTTCATTCTTTTTCTTGTTTTGAAAGTTTCATTTGTGACTTAGTAAACTCGTCCACATCGTTAACTTTATCATCTACTTTCAAATGGACGAATCAGCTTGTTGAGTTCATCCACAAAAAACTCTATTAAACCAAAAGCTAAAGCGTATACTAAACGAGCGTACATTGTTTATAAAGTAGTTCCTAATACAAGATACTCTTTTAGACATACGTGTCGTGCAGTATGAAAAATATGAAACAATTTACTGCACGATTCTGACAATGAATAGATGGGAAAAAATGAGCATATAATAAGTACGTATATGACTCACAAACGAATTACGTTTTGGTTTTCTGTAGTTAAAAGTCCAATAATTGGAACAACAATATATAATATTTTGATGTAAGAAAGTTTATCCGATCCCGCTGAGAACTGAACTTTCATTATTTATTATGAACAACAGATCTGTCAAGGTTGAAGAGTTTTCAATAAAATGATCGGGCTGAGTAATGCATTGGTGAAGGGAACGCTAATCACATGGTGATTTCATTTTTAACTTGAGAATGGATTTAGCATATGGAAGTTAAAATCACTTATTAAATTATATCTCTAATCCTTTACCAACAGCAAGGCGTATGGATTTTTCTAGCATTGAAGTATACGCCTTGTTTGCAATTGAAGGTCTTTCGAATAAGCCTACCAGAATTTGTCTCTAAGCGAAAATTCGATCCACTCTAAAAAAATTAGTTCAAGATTCCCTTGCCTTTGGAAATGAAGCGTTTCTTTCACATATATTGTGACACTACAGTGAGTATCACCTACACGATTCATCCTAATTGGATGTGGCGAAATTAGACTTGCACACATCAACCAAAATAAATGTAGCACTATCATCGCATCTTTGGATCATGAACATAATCAAAATGTGACTCGGTAGTGTACATCTGAGATTAGTACGACGGAAACAAATTTTGAGATTCAGTGTTATTGGAGTTTATTTTCTTTGACCTCAAGATAATTTCTTTCAGCTAATATAATTGATAACATAGGTTCCTTTGTATATAAACAGACCAAGAATAATTTGGGAAGGTATTTGAGGGCCTAAAATTGTATTAAAAATTGTCCCTCCACAAGAAAACTTTACCTAATCGATGCCCTAACACTGGTAAAACATGCTTATTGGATTTTATCTTCTGTAATGCTTTATCTAGGACAATATTGATACTTAATACCATAATACAGCATCCGTCCCTGGAAAAATGTTGCTCGAAAAGACTAATTTCTACATAATCAGTAAATGCATATGTGTGTTTAGTGCGACTTTACATTACACTTCTGTTACCAAAAGATGTATGTCAAGCAAAATAAGCACGTGTGTCTCTGCCACTAAAGTATGCTAACGTGACAATTTCGTATGACACATTAGCTTGTATCTCTGTATCACTTAGTTATAAGTATGGCAAAATGATATTCAAACTGTATCTTTAGATGACAAGTCTTTCTTTCTGTCTGATTTACATTTTGCCTACATCTTTCATTATTCACATACACTAATGTTTTTAACTTTCTTTTAATGTTCATCTTATGATGTTTTTCTGGTTTTAATCCATTTATTTATTAATATAAATTATTTTGTCACGCTAGGAGTTTGTTTTTGCTAGCAGTTGTTAAACTTATTGACATTGTGTCACAGAATTAGGCAAAGAAATAACTTGGTTTTGCCTTAGAACTATTTGACAATTTCTCGTTGTACATGCGTACAACGTTATCTAGGGTGAATACGTGTTTTTCCAGGTAAGCGAATGTATTAACATGTACCTCGCCAGAAATTACTTGTGACGAAGGAACATTAATAACATGATATGCAGGGGTATTTTACCCTGACTATTGCTCACTCTCCTATGGATTTAAGTAGGATCAATTTCTAAAACCGACACTGGTCGTTTTGGATCACGTCAAGGAGTGTACGCTCTCCATTGTTCTCCAACCATAGGGCTGATTGTGTCTGTCGCTGTGATTGTGGGCATGATTCTGATTGTGACTGGCACTGTAATTGTGACTGTGAATATGACTAGAGCTGTCTGAAGCTGTCTAAAGTTGTTTACAGCTGTCTGGAGTTTCCAGAGTATTTAAGGCTGCGTGCTGTCGATACGTATGTATGTATGTACGTATGGCTGTGCCACGGACGTAGACGTAGCAAATTAAAAAGGGTGCTGTATGCTGTCTGTACGTGTGTATACGTATGACTGTAGATGTGGTGGATCCATAAAGGGTGCGAGCGGCCGATAAGAGTGTGGGCCAACCCAAGGAATCGTGCGACTGAACAAGGGGTCTAGAAGCATACGTTTGATTCAATCGTTGTTCCAATTGCATTTGTATGTTCATAAGATCATTTTGAATCTTAGTTGTGTTAATAAGATTATTTTGAATCTTAGTTGTGTTCATAAGGTTATTTTGAATCTTCGTTGTGTTCATAAGATTATTTTGAATCTTAATAGGAGTTCATATTTGAGATTATGTGAATCTCTCTTGCAGTGTAAAATAGTGTTTGAAGCGTATCTGCAGTCCATGAGGTTTCTTGGATCTGTACTTCATATTGATTTAATATTTATGGTTTATTTTCAATGTGTGAATGTTGTGTAGAATGATTTGAGTCAATCGTATGTTGAGAGCGTGAGAGAATCATTGTATTATAACATCATATATTTTTCTTTATTAATTCATTCATAAATTTCCATCTTTCTCACACTGTGTTTGTCTTATTCAGTTAGTCCAAAGACCCACTCGGTTTCTATTTTGCGACAATGGTGTCAGAAGTGGGATCTTTGGATTAAGTGAATCGTCTTCATCTTGTTTATGAAAGTCTACACTTATTGTTTATATTCGAGTGTGACCTTCTTGACAAGATAATCTTCAAGTAGGTGTTTATTTTGTTTAGTTTTTCTAGGTCTGTGGGTCTAGTATAAATACATATTCATTTTGTTTTGGTTGCCTTCATCAGGAATAGTTTCTTTTGTAAAATTAAATTTGTCTTATTACTATTAATTATGTCATCCCTTAAGGACTTGGTCGCCTTCGGCAAAGAACTTGGGTATGAGAGAGAAAGTTTAAGGGAATTTATTAAGGAAGAACTAGCCCGGGAGAGGGATGAAAGGGTAAAGGCGAGGGAATTAGAAAAGGAAGAACAAGCCCGGGAGAGGGATGAAAGGGTAAGGGAGAGGGAATTAGAAAGGTAAGAACAACCTGGGAGAGGGATGGAAGGGTAAAGGAGATGGAAATGACCAAACAACTTGAAAGGGGAAAAAGGGAAACAGAGGAAAGGCGGGAAGAATTAGAGAAGGAAAAGATAGAACTAGAAAAACAGGCCGAAAGGGAAAAGATAGAACTAGAAAAACAGGCCGAAAAGGAAAGGATAGAATGGGAAAGGGGAGCTGAGAGGGAGAAGATAGAGTTAGAAAAACAAGCAGGGTTAGAAGCTTTGGAGGTAGAAGAAAGATTAAGGCAACGAGATCATGAACGTAAGGTAGAGTTAGCAACAGCTAGAAAAGAAGAAAACGATTCTGCCTCTAGTAAATTAAAGGGTCCCAAATTATCCCCCTTTGACGATGAAAAAGATAACATGGATAGTTATCTTCATCGGTTTGAGCGAGAACCAGAAGTGGAGTCGAATTGACTGGGCACTGCATCCCAGTGCTTTATTAAACGGTAAAGGGCTGGATGTATACTCGCGACTTCCTAGAGACGATGTGTTCAAATACGACGTCCTGAAGGAAGCACTTCTAAAAAGGTACGAGCTGACTGAACAGGGTTTCCGTACAAAGTTCAGGTATAGCAAGCCCGAGAAGGGAGAAACCTTTGATCACTTCATCGTTAGAATAGCAAACTATTTTCAGCGGTGGATTGAATGCGGCAAAGCGGTGAACACGTTTGAAGGGTTGACTGATTTCTTGCTCAGAGATCAATTGTTGAACACAGTTGGGCGGGAAATAAGTCAGTTTCTGAAAGAGAAAGTCTATTCAAACGTAAATGATATGGCTAAGCAAGCCGATTTCTACGCCGAGGCTCATGGGGGAACCCAGAACATGGTTTCAAAAGATTTTAAGTCTGGAAACCAGTCTACGAGACCGATGCCTAGGGAGCTTGTGAAATCAGCTGAAGCAAGTAGGTCAGTTAGGGATACAGGTCAACAGGGTATACAATTTTTCTTGTGTAAGGAATGGGGTCATGTTCAAGGAAAATGTCCTAAAAGAAAGGGACTTATGTATAAGGTAGCCGTGGCTATACAAAGTAAAAGTATATCTGATAATCTGGTGCAGGTAGAATCAGGTATTCATACACTTGGCACTTGTCTTTTCCCCGAAGCGCGAGTACCAACCGCAAGAGGTTTCGTGAACGGTCGAGAAGTCGTAGCATTATGTGACACTGGTTGCACGGGTGTAGTGATCAAACGTAGTCTCGTGCAGGATAACCAAATGCTCGGGTGGGAGTCCCCATGTATGCTACTCGATCAGACGATCGGTCGCATTCCTTGAGCAAGGATCACGGTAGAAACACCTTTCCTAACCGGAACTGTAGATGCCCTTTGTATGGAAAACCCTATTTACGATCTGACGATCGGTAATGTTGAAGGTTCCCGTCTTCCAACCATGACAGATTTCAGGATACCTTTGGCCCAGGCAGTCGAAACGCGAGCGCAAACCAGACGAGAGAAAAACGCGTTTCAGAAATTAATAGTCCCTGAATCGATCTCCGGAATTTCGCGTGATGAATTCAAATGAGAAGAAGAACGTGACGAATCCATCAAAACTATTATTGAGAAAATCACGTCCGGCGCAATTAGACACTGCAAGGGTGGGGGAAGCTCGAGATTCGTTCGGAGGAACGAGCTAATTCATAGGGAGTTTATCACTCCGGAGGGGAAGAGGTATTGGCAAGTGGTCGTACCCCAGAGATACAGATCTCAAGTACTTAGGGTAGCCCATGAGTCTAGCATGGCAGGACACCTAGGTAAGGCGAAGACCACCAGCAGAGTAGTCGCTGAATTCTACTGGCCTGGTGTACATGGCGATGTCACACCTTTGTGCAGGTCTTGTGACGTATGCCAGAAAACCGTATGTAAGGGAAGGGTTACAAGGGTGCCCTTAGGACAGATGCCATTAATAGATACACCCTTTGAAAGAGTGGCGGTGGATATTGTAGGTCCAATACAACCAGTTACCGAACGGAAGAACCGGTATATTCTTACTCTTGTAGATTATGCAACCAGATATTCCGAAGCCGTAGCGTTACCAACTATTGAAACGGAACGGGTGGCTGAAGCATTGGTTGACATCTTCAGTAGGGTAGGGGTGCCAGAAGAAATCCTTACGGATTGTGGTGCCCAATTCACCTCCGACCTCATGGGTGAAATAAGTAGACTGCTATCAATCAAACCAATAAACACTACCCCATACCATCCGATGTGCAATGGACTGGTAGAGAAATTTAACGGTACCCTAAAACATATGCTACGAAAGATGTGCGTGGAATATCCACAAGACTGGGACCGCTATTTGAACGCGGTTCTGTTCGCGTTCCGTGAAGTACCGCAAGAAAGTTTAGGGTTTTCACCCTTCGAATTGCTGTACGGAAGAACAGTTCGAGGCCCGATGCGGATACTACGCGAACTATGGACAGGTGACATCGCGAGCGAGGAAATAAAAACTACCTACCAGGACGTGTTAGATCTGCGAGAGAAACTGGAAAGTACATGCCAGATGGCACGTGACGAATTGATGAAATAGGGACGCAGATATGCCAAGTATTATAACCGCATAGAGCGAAATAGGAAATTTCTTGTAGATCAGGTTCTATTGCTTCTTCCTACTAGCACAGATAAGTTACTAGTCCAGTGGAAAGGTCCCTACGAAGTTAAAGAGGTCAAGAATGACATGGACTATAAAATTGACATAGACGGTAATTTAAAGACATTCCATGCTAACATGCTTAAATTGTACATCAAGAGACAGAGCGACAATGTAGAAAAAGAGGTCTTGAATGTTGTTTGTACGGCAGTCATCGACAACGACGTGGGAGAATCAGAACACGAGGTTTCCCTTGAGTGTCCCTTGGGTGTTGCAAGGGAAGGGGTAGATCAAGTCGATGTGAGTGCAGAGTTGACCAAAGACCAGCGTCAACAAATTAATGCGCTTTTGTTTAAATACTCGGATGTATTCACAGAAAGACCAGGTTGTACAACCTTGGTAGATCTCAAAAATAAACTGAATACATCTGACCCCATTAGAATCAAAGGTTATCCGGTACCATACAACGCACGAGAAGCTGTGGACGAAGAGGTGAGTAAAATGTTAGATCTGAGGGTGACTGAACCCTCCAACTCGCCACATACTTCTCCCGTAGTACTAGTCAGAAAAAAAAAGATGGGACGAACCGATTCTACATCGACTTTCGACAGTTAAATAAGATCACGGTGTTCGATGCAGAACCAATGCCAGATATGGAGAGTCTATTTGCGAAGTTGTCGAGCAACCGATGGATTTCCAAATTAGATCTTTCCAAGGGATATTGGCAGGTTCCCATTGTTCAAGAGTCCCGTACAGTGACAGCATTTGCGACCCAGAAAGGATTATACCAATTCAAGGTAACGCCATTCGGGTTAGTAGGTGCCAGTGCCACCTGTTGTTGATTGATGCGCAAGTTGCTAAGAGGTTTAGCAAGTGTCGATAGCTTTGTAGATGACATATTTGTGTACGCGAATACTTGGAGTGAACACGTGTCCGTCTTGGGGGAACTCTTCGATAGACTCCGCAGAGCGAACCTCACAGTGAGACCCACTAAATGCAGTATTGGCTATACAGATTTAGATTGTTTGGGTCATAGGGTCAGTGGTTCGGGTCAGTTGAAACCTCACGCCACGCAAGTGGAAGCGATTAGGAACGCGCCTAAGCCGGATAACAAAACGCAAGTTCGTTCATTTCTAGGTCTAGTAGGGTTTTATAGAAAGTTTATTCCAAACTTTGCAGCCATTGCTAGCCCACTGTCTGATCTGACAAAGAAGGGGCAACCCAACAAAAAAGAGTGGTGTCCGCCACAAGATAGAGCTTTTTGCGCGCTGAAAGAGAAGTTAATCAGTGCACCTATATTAAAATTTTCAGATGTTAGCAAACCCTTTATTTTAAGAACAGATGCCTCTGAAACTGGGTTGGGAGCAGTTTTACTGCAAGAGCAAGATAACAATAAGTTACCCGTAGCTTACTCGAGTAGGAAATTGCTATCCAGGGAGAAAAACTATTCCGTTATTGAGAAAGAGTGTTTGGCCGTAGTGTGGGGAACTGGGAAGTATCATGCGTATCTTTTTGGGGGAGATTTCGTTCTCGAGTCTGATCACCAACCCCTATTATATTTAAACAAGGCCATGGTAGCTAACGCTCGATTGATGCGTTGGGCGCTGACACTACAACCCTATCGCTTCCGTGTAGAGGCAATAAGAGGAGTTGAAAATATAGGGGCAGACTACTTGAGTAGGGCATGATTAAAAATTTGGATAAATTTTTACCCAGTATTGAAAATCCAGATTGCAGTATAACCGGTGTAAATATTGTAACATATCATTAGCAGTTATTTTTCGTTTATTCTGTGAGGGTTTTAAAAAAAAAATGTCAAACATTTTTTTTCTCTTAGGGGGAGGTATTGTCACAGAATTAGGCAAAGAAATAACTTGGTTTTGCCTTAGAACTATTTGACTATTTCTCGTTGTACATGCGTACAACGTTATCTAGTGTGAATACGTGTTTTTCCAGGTAAGCGACTGTATTAACATGTACCTCGCCAGAAATTAATTGTGACGAAGGAACATTAATAACAAGATATGCACGAGTATTTTACACTGACTTTTGCTCACTCTCCTATTGATTTAAGTAAGACTAATTTCTAAAACCGACACTGGTCGTTTTGGATCACGTCAAGGAGTGTACGCTCTCCATTGTTCTCCAACCATAGGGCTGATTGTGTCTGTCGCTGTGATTGTGGGCATGATTCTGATTGTGACTGTCACTGTGATTGTGACTGTGAATATGACTAGAGCTGTCTGAAGCTGTCTAAAGTTGTTTACAGCTGTCTGGAGTTTCCAGAGTATTTAGGCTGCTTGCTGTCGATACGTATGTATGTATGTACGTATGGCTGTGCCACGGACGTAGACGTGGCAAATTAAAAAGGGTGCTGTATGCTGTCTGTACGTGTGTATACGTATGACTGTAGATGTGGTGGATCCATAAAGGGTGCGAGCGGCCGATAAGAGTGTGGGCCAACCCAAGGTATCGTGCGACTGAACAAGGGGTCTAGAAGCATACGTTTGATTCAATCGTTGTTCCAATTGCATTTGTATGTTCATAAGATTATTTTGAATCTTAGTTGTGTTAATAAGATTATTTTGAATCTTAGTTGTGTTCATAAGATTATTTTGAATCTTCGTTGTGTTCATAAGATTATTTTGAATCTTAATAGGAGTTCATATTTGAGATTATGTGAATCTCTCTTGCAGTGTAAAATAGTGTTTGAAGCGTATCTGCAGTCCATGAGGTTTCTTGGATCTGTACTTCATATTGATTTAATATTTATGGTTTATTTTCAATGTGTGAATGTTGTGTAGAATGATTTGAATCAATCGTATGTTGAGAGCGTGAGAGAATCATTGTATTATAACATCATATACTTTTCTTTATTAATTCATTCATAAATTTCCATCTTTCTCTCATTGTTTTTGCCTTATTCAGTTAGTCCAAAGACCCACTCAGTTTCTATTCTACGACACATTGTTTCATGTATAATCTGGTTCCCAAGGTTTTGCTTACATGAGAACAATACGTTTTATTTTTATGCCTGCATATTTAATCAGGTAAATTATGGTTGAGTACCCTAGCGAGTCTCAGGTAACAAGTCATTAGAATACCTTAATTATACAAAGATGTGAGTCACCGGTTTTTCTCATCTTTGTTTCGGAACTTTATGATTTCGCTTTATTTCGTAGACAAAAATGTTGCCGGGTTGAAATACGTTCATTCCAAGTCTTGGCTAGCCACATTTCACAACAAAATAACAGGGTCTCTGAAAATAGGTGGCACTTGGTTTCTCTAAGTACATGATTAGCAACCGAAGAGGAACGTAGACATCTATAGTAAAGGCTTTATAATGTTTCATGAGTTATCTTTAAAGTGCAAATCGTATTATAGGTGTATTTCAATAAATACTATTTTATTATGTGTATATTTTCCTAGTAATCTTGCAATTGTTTTGAATGATGAGGCAGTTATAATACAACTTTCAAAAATGATTTAAATCGACTGCTTTTTAGTCTATAGTTACTAACATATTGTTGTTTATATTCTTTTACAAAGATCAGGATGGGTCAATTAAGATCTCAAGTCAAAAGGTTTTTAAAATTGAACTCTGAAGAAGGAATCTTCAAAGATTCATAAGTTCTATCTTACCTTTTATTTGTAATTACGTTCATGTGAGAACCTAACTAGCCGACATTGACACGATGTATATATTAGTGCATTAGTTATTAGGTCCTTTAAATCTACTGATTCTGTAGCAGAAAAGACGCAGCATGTGAAATGATCTTGTATATTTGAATAAAATTTAACAAATAATTTATTTCACTGGAAAAATACTGTAAAAATAAAAAATAAGAACTTACGGTTGTAAGAATCAGATTAAAAAATAATCAAAGAATAATCCACGAACAAAGCTTTAGAAGTCCTAATATTTAAATGTTCTAATGAAATCAAGTTTGAGGTCCGACGAACAATCCAAGATGGAAGGCGATGACGTATGATGTATCCTGTTCAATGTTGCTGACTTCAGTTCTTTGTAGAAACACAAGAAATAATCCTCCGGTTTTGGAAATCTAAATAAAATCTTTAAGAAATGTCTTTGTTCAAGAATTCCGTATGAGCACTCAAAATATTTTCAGACAAGCGAATTAATCTTTTAGACTCCAAATAATTCGAATACACTTTAAAATATAAAATATAATTCCCAAAATGACACAACAAAAGAAACACCTTAATGTCTCAGTGTTGGAAGCCCAACTGAGATTATTTCTCTAAAACGATGGTTTAAAACTTGAGATTTACGCAAAACAGATGCCCGGATAAGGGTCATGTGATCATGTGTACATATAAAATATGATGAAGCTCCTGTATGTCATTGATAAGAACCAATCATTTTACTCCGAGATCAAAAGTTGATTACTTCACTAAATAAAAAGTATTTACAAGTCGAGGGTCACGTATCCAACACAGCCTCGATCTCAACCTGATTATTCCTACAATGAAAATAATTTTTTTTTAAAAATTATTGACGTGACTGTTAGTAATTTTGAATTAAGGTCGGGAACCAGGACAGCCTTATGTTAAAAAAATAAACAGTCACGGTCAATCTATTTTCTCTAAAAAGTATGAGTTCCTAGTAAACAGAACTACATTATTTTGACATATAATGAAATTAAAAAATAGAAAGATTTTAAAACTTACAAACAATTAAATCAGATATAAATTAAATCAAATATACATAGCAGGTTTTAGAAATAACTTTAGTTCTAAGTTATAATCTAGAAAAAATGTAATAGATTAATTTGGTCTCTTTAAAGAGCGAATTCAACCCTGACATGAATCCTGCTAGAAGTCACTTGTTTTATCTCTTTTCTTTGGACGAAGTAAGACACTGACATCGTCGGGTAAAGTTTTGAAATGGTCACTAAATGTCTTGGAATGGTCACTAACAGTTTTGGAATAGCCACTAAAAGTCTTCAAACATAATGTCAAATCCCATGTTCGTGTCAAGACATCAACCACAATGTTGAATCCCATGTTTTTGTCAAGCATAATGTTAAATGCCATGTTACTGTCCAGACATGAAACATAATGTTAAATCCCATGTTATTGTCAAGACATCAAGCATAATGTTAAATGCAATCTTACTGTCCAGACATCAAGCATAATGTTAAATCCCATGTTACTGTCAAGACATCAAGCATAATGTTAAATGCCATGTTACTGTCCAGACATGAAACATAATGTTAAATCCCATGTTACTGTCAAGACATCAAGCATAATGTTAAATGCCATGTTACTGTCCAGACATGAAACATAATGTTAAATCCCATGTTATTGTCAAGACATCAAGCATAATGTTAAATGCAATCTTACTGTCCAGACATCAAGCATAATGTTAAATGCCATGTTACTGTCCAGACATGAAACATAATGTTAAATCCCATGTTATTGTCAAGACATCAAGCATAATGTTAAATGCCATGTTACTGTCCAGACATGAAACATAATGTTAAATCCCATGTTATTGTCCAGACATGAAACATAATGTTAAATCCCATGTTATTGTCAAGACATCAAGCATAATGTTAAATGCCATGTTACTGTCCAGACATGAAACATAATGTTAAATCCCATGTTATTGTCAAGACATCAAGCATAATGTTAAATGCAATCTTACTGTCCAGACATCAAGCATAATGTTAAATCCCATGTTACTGTCAAGACATCAAGCATAATGTTAAATGCCATGCATAATGTTAAATCCCATTTTATTGTCCAGACATCAAGCATACTGTTAAATGCCATGTTACTCTCAAGACATCAATCATAATGTTAAATGCCATCTTATTGTCAAGACGTCAAGCATAATGTTAAATGCTATGTTACTGTCCAGACATGAAACATAATGTTAAATCCCATGTTAATGTCAAGACATCAAGCATAATGTTAAATCCCATGTTATTGTCCAGACATCAAGCATAATATTAAATCTCATGTTATTGTCAAGACATCAAGCATAATGTTAAATGCCATGTTACTGTCCAGACATGAAACATAATGTTAAATCCCATGTTATTGTCAAGACGTCAAGCATAATGTTAAATGCCATCTTACTGTCCGGACATCAAGCATAATGTTAAATGCCATGTTACTGTCAAGACATCAAGCATAATGTTAAATGTCATGTTACTCTCAAGACATCAAGCATAATGTTAAATCCCATGTTATTGTCAAGACGTCAAGCATAATGTTAAAAGCCATGTTACTGTCCAGACATCAAGCATAATGTTAAATCCCATGTTACTGTCAAGGCATCAAGCATAATATTAAATCCCATGTTACTGTCAAGACATCAAACATAATGTTAAATCACATGTTACTTCCAAGACATTAAGCATAACGTTAAATCCCATCTTATTGTCAAGACATCAAGCATAATGTTAAATCGCATGTTGCTGCCAAGGCATCAAGCATAATGTTAAATCCCATACCACTGTCAAGACATCAAGCATATTTAATAAATCTTGGAGTGAAATAACTCCATGACACTAGAGGGAAATTTAAGCCAAGAGTATGTAGTAAAATCGGCAACCGCCTAAAACTTACAAGGGGCGAAAGCTTCAGCTTCCACAAAGAAACGATTAAAAACTTTCTATTACAAATCAAAAAAGGATCAACAGAGGCTTTATGTAAATCAAAACAAAGTGAAGGAATGAAAATTTTAAAGATACAACCTGTACCCAACACATAGTCCTGGAAAACCTAAGCTAAGAAAAATAAATCTAAAAGTAACACTCTCCGTGACAAAAAGAAATGTAAACCATTCACAAAGAACATTTGTTAGCCCTATACCAGAATGAGGAAATAAATTTATTATTAATAAGTCGGAGTTTTTGTACCCACCCCTATACATGCGAATGACGTAAGCATTAAAAGGACACTGAAAACTGTATCAGAAGACTTAGACTCAGTGCCCTTTTTGGCTTAACACTCATTTGCAAATCTAGGGGTTTTCATCACTTCAGTTGCAAACAACGCTATAAAGACGAAGTATCGACGTGCACTGAGGTTAACCTTTTTAGACGATGAAACATTTAAAAAGGTCCGACGATTTGTTTCAACATTTGATAAACCGAAGCACTTATATTGGAGTCAAGACAAATGGTAAGCAACAAAAAAAAACAAGACAAACTCCCCAAAAAATTAAACAACGCTATCATCTAACAAAATGTACAGAATAGGAAAAGTTTAATGTGATACAACTCATTTTGACTTGTCATGGAAACAACAAAACGTAGATTAAATCATCCAGACACACCAGTCTATTTTAAAATCGTCTGATACAAGCCAGTGGTGGTCTACGACTAACCGAAAATCCTCAGGGATAAATGTAATTTATCTCATCATATGTAAGATTTGCGACCTTCAGTACGTCGCAGGCCGAAAAACTACACAAAAAGATCAATCTTCACATATTTAATTTGATGACTACAAACTTGGGCAGAAGTCTAATAGCACAATACTTATATTTTCCAGGCCAAACATTTAGTGATTGAATAGAAGTCTAGTAGCACAAAACTTATACTGCACTGGCATTGCTTTCAGTAATATGCCACAAGGCTAGTAGCACAACGCTTATATTGCTCTGGCCATGCTTTCAGTGATTGGTCAAAAGTCTAGTGGCACAACACTTCTATTGCCAGGGCCATGCCTTCTGTGATTGGTCAAAAGTCTAGCGGCACAACACTTCTATTGCCAGGGCCATGCCTTCAGTGACATTATACTTATTACCATTGATTACAACCCCAACTGGAGATCCGAAACCATAAAGAAAAGGAATCTTACTGGATACGCCGCCTACGAACGCTGAAACCAAGTGGTTTGAACCCCGAAGATTTTAAAATGACACCTACACGCAAATAAAATCAAAATCTGCTCGAACCCAATATTTTTCAAAACTAATAACTCGTTCCTTTAGATTATTGTTTATTCACTTACCTATTATTCCTGCTGTTTTAATAGTACATGTTGGTGGTATTATTATTATTATTATCATTATTGAAAAATTAATTATTTGGAATATAATCTGATCTGTTGTTATCCAATTTTATATTAAAATAACAACTGGCGCCATACTCCTTCCTTTAGTATATGAATATAAACATGTTTCCTAGGTTACAATCTTTACATTGAAGTTCATACCAATAAAGCGCGAAATCTAACATTTTGAAATAATACTTCCCATAGACATGCAGTTATGTAAAGTGTTGTAAAATTAACTCGTGCTTTCCTTCTTATTGTTTGTTTAGCTTGTCTCGGTATTGTGATTGCCTGCGAAAAAAGACTTAATGAGCGTTGAAAGCACTTAGGCTTCTTACAAACTAGTTCTGTACTGTCCGCATCAAAGTACAACTATGGCAGTACATGCAAATGTGCCTCTTTGTTTGAACATACTGGTCTTAAATAATACAAAACGAATCACTAAGCAAATCAACTGTATCAATTCAAGTCATTATCTAGGAGTGTTAGCATAGGCCGACACAAAAAGAGACCGAAGTGTTTTAGTGTACAGAAAATAAACCACAGGAATGTTATGTTTGTGTAAATAAACACTGGATAAAATTGGGACAATCCGGGTTGTAGTTCACACCGTGGATTGGTTTGAATTTTGAAAAGAGTTCAATAATAGAATGCTTCATGGATCAAGGAAGTGAAATTCGATAGAGGGTACGGGGTGTGGTATAACGATTACAATTGCGCAAGCCGGGGGCTGCAGGTGGGGGTAGAGCTTAATGTTCAAGGCCCATGGTATTCAAAAATAAAGAGCAAACTAGTCTGAATACACCTCCCCGTTTGTTTGTACCACACTACCTTCATTAGTGCGGTCCTTCTCAGAATCATCATAGAGAGGACCCCCTATTGCTGAAAGATTAAATGTTTTTATATCTGTATGTTTTTACATTAACTGTGAGTGTGTATGTGTAAAAACAAATAGAATTTTGGTAAAATTTCATAGAATTTTGATTAGGGTTTATGCAATAGTGTATTACATGCCGATTTACCATGCCGATGATTGCTCCAATTTGATACGAAATGAGTATTCATTTCACCATTTGTAAATGGAATATTTTAATTTCGGTAGAGCCTCGGGATCTGCTATAAACCCTGATAAAGCTGAGAAGGTTTGTAATTCCCTCTCCATGTTAGGAACCTTCATTCCTTCAATATTTTCATTTAATACAATATGTTTGTTTAGCGCTTCAAGCGCTATTACATATAGGAGCATGGACAGGTGACACCCTTGTCTCACCGATCTCTCTACAGGGATGTCTCCCGTCAATGCCCCGTTAACTATAACTTTTGACGAGATGCCATTGTACAGAGCTCGGATTCAACTAATACAGTTTTCACCTAATCCACATTTATTCAGAATTTTCATAAAGCTATGCTCTATCCGATCAAAGGCACTCTCCTGATTGAATATCAGCATGGCTCCTCTCTCATCCATGTGCTCCAGCAAATCAATGATGAAGAGAGAGTTATTTAAAATATTCCGTCCTTGACCTCCATAACTTTGATTGGTGTCTACTAACGATTATATGCATGTACTTATTCTGTACGTCAATATTTTACTCAAAATTTTGTATTCAGTGTTAATTAAAGTGATAGGGCGCCAGTTCGCGATGCCTGCCCTTTCACCGTTCCCTTTACAAATAATGGTGATAATTCCATTTTTCATTGACTTCGTCATTTCTCCTGTGAAAAGGATATTGTTGAATAAGAGTTCAAGTATTGGGCTTAACTGTTCTTGAAATTTTATGTAGAAGTCAGTTGTAAGGCCATCAGAACCTGGCGCCATACCTTTTCATATATTTTTTATTGCGCTAGTGATGTATACTTTGTACAATATACGAGCATCATTTGTAATTTTATTTAACTTGGTATTATTAATATATTGATCCATGATGTTGGAGTCAACGTTTTGAGAAGTATATAATTTCTTGAAATACTCTTGAACTTCTTTCAAAAATTATTTTTTATTGGTTATCACTCTGTTGTTAATCTTTAATTTATCTATCTTTTTATCCTTTCCTCTTCTGAGTTCTAATATTCTATAAATTCCCCTCCCTTTCAACAGGTCGTTGAATTTCTACGTTATAATTTTGGTTCCCTCTGTGATATCTCTCTGTATTTTATCATATTTCTCTTCTATATGTGTATCTTCATTGGGTTTTAACCCTCCTTTGTTTTGCAGTTCTTTTTATTTAATGTTAATCCATTCTTATGTATATTCTAATTTGTGATGTGGTATTTACATATAATTTTAATCATTTCTTTTAACTTCTCCCATTCTACGAAAATATCGGTTGTTCATTTTGTATAAAATCATTGACGTAGTGCTGAACAGTGCTCACATAATCATTATCATTCAGGTGAGCACGGTTCAGTTTCCATATCCCCTGACCTCACTTGGTCAGGTTTTCCATTTAAAGATTAACTATGACTGGTTAGTGATCAGAAATGTGTTCAGACAAAACCGTACATTTATCAATATTTGTCGCATACATTTCTGAAATATAAAATTGATCAGTTCGACTGCTCTTAGGTTTTGTATACATATATGTATATTTGTACTATTAAATGTTTTAACATATGTGTTTGAAGTCGTATCTGAATAAGACATACATCCGTATCTATCCATATCGGTGTCATCCCCATTCAAATCTCCTATAAGGCATTTTTCTAAGACATAAATTTGCAGGTGTGTTGTTAAAAATGACATTAAATATCGTTTCTGGATATTTAACCTTGTATGAATATATATATATATATATATATATATATATATATATATATATATATATATATATATATATATATATATATATATATATATATATATATAATCCAATTATTTATTTTTACATGTAGGTAACGACCTTTCAGTACAATGGGCGTAGGCTCTACTTCAAGATTTAGGCTCTACTCCAAGGTTTAGTCCCTTGGCGTTTCGTCTAAAGATCAAGGATACCCCAGATTTAATCCCTGAGTTGTGCTCATCTACAAAAACTTAAGCGTTCAGCCTTTCTTTTAGCTTATGTATTGTTGATTTAGACGTGTTGTGAGTTTCTTGTACAAGTATAATATCATAGGTTTGAGATAAACAGATTAATTCGTGTTTTTTCAATAATACCGTTGATGTTAACGGTGAGAACTTTGAGGTTAAATCCCTCCGTTTTTACTTGCATTTAAGGTTATATTTTTTCTTTTAAAATTGATAGATACTGTAAAAATAATATTATATTATTATATGTTGACATAATTTAATTGGCCTTCTTGGCCCTGTATTGTTCTAAGCTTGTTAGTTTTTGCTGTTCACCCCTTGTAAAGGATACAGCCCTCCTTTTGGGCTCCATTTTTCCTTGTTCCACTTTCGGGGAGAGCTTTTGTATTTCGCGTGCAATACGCTCGTCTGGTGCCTTGTTTGTTCTAGTAAAGTCTGAAATTTCTTTTTCTTTGGGAATCCTTGGTGTGGACTGTGTCCTTTTCCTCTTTAATTGATTTTTAGGTGTCGAGGTCTGGGATGCTCCCATTTTCTCGTCCCCTTTGTTATTTCCTTTCTCCTCAAGAACCGTGCCTGAGGTAGAGGTTTCTGTTTGAGTGGGTCTCACCCATTGCTATGGCGACATTTCTGTTTACTTCACTCTCATTAATAGTTTTGCATGAGGTGAAGCGTGGCTCTATGATTTCATAGAAGGGAGCTATATTGTTTTCCACTAGTATTGTCTCCTTCTGTTTCCTCATTTCCTTTTTCTTTTCTTCTTGCTTTTCATTTCGCCTTGCATTTTTTTGCCCGTTTTTCTTCTTCTGCCGAACTAGTTTCCTCGTAGTTTAGCCAAAGATTTAAGTTTGTACTGGAGGTTAGATCCCCCCACAGTCATTCCATTTGAGCTTCTGGGACTTTCTATTTGTGGTTCCATATAAGTTTATTTGATCCCGGTTTCTTCTATCGGTTCTGGATCCTCAGGTAATTCTTCTGCTACGCACTCATCCATTTTTTATAGTTGAGCTGCGTAGGTTTTTTTTGTGGTGGGATTTGGGTACTCTATCGGCAAGTGTCTCGTTTTCCCACAACAATAACATGTTCTAATATACTGACACCCCAACCACCGTAGGAATGGAGGCAGCTTTTTGGCGTCTTCCTCACTCATATGAAGGTTGCATACTCCAGTGAGTATTGATGGGAAACCCCAAAAGGTTACTATTTTGTCCTTAGCAATTTGGTACCGTACTTATTTACCAATTTGCTTTTAAGCTCAGAAGTTGGGATTTCCAGTGGGGGTCCTGAGCAATCTATTTCAATATACTTTTCTCCCAGCATATGTGTAATGGGTGGAGGGGACCCTATTTTGATTTTATGCCCCTTGAACTCCAAGAAGGGACCATTGGGATACAAGGGAATGTTTTCCTTAGAAATAAGGAAACATTTCCCTATCCCCCCATTCTGCATTCCCTTAATGTCTTCCACCCTAGTCCCTCTGGCAACCGTGTGCTGAAGTATCCCAGCGGGTCTAGGGCGGTGTTTTTCAGGGATTCCCGAGAGGTCAAGGACCTGACATCCTTTTTCCCTATGCGCTCTGAGGGTTCTCCCTTCCTCGTTGACCTCTAAATCAGTTGGGAAATGCGCCTCTAGTTTTTTCCCCTTTTCCTTTCTATGCTGCATAGCAAAACAGCAATTACAAAATTTAACAATGAATAAAACTTTGCACAATATAAATAATGGTCTAGTAGTATGAATGACTAATTACCTGGCACAGAGTTCCAAATAAGTCCAATTATCCTATGGTGATATAGAAAATATTGTGTGAAAAAGACAATCATTGACTTCCTCAAAGGCTTCTGTATGTAAACTTCGCTTACTCCCCGAACTCTTGCGATGTGTAGGTCCGATTAGAATAATGGGCACTTACAGAATAACTACACTAACGATTTCAATAATGGAAATATTTAATGTGATAAAAAGTGCACAGAATTTGGTGCATTCATTGATATATAACTTCTATCCTGACTGTGACCAGATTGGGGTTAACACCGGCATCGTCTGAGCCTTTTATGTTTAACGGACTTTCCATACCAACACGGCGCATATTGCATACACTATGGGCTAGTTTATTTTGCTCAGACAACAGAGTGACGTAGTATAACTTATTCGGTAACTGCCCGATAATTCCGTAAATTACCATGATGTTGAGAGTTTAGAGTTATATCCCTTTGCGCATATGAACCACTTTCACTGAATTGTATAAATCCTTTTATTTATTAAATACATGTACTCGGGTTTCTTTTTTGTGTACAACGATACCCAGGGTGATTTAAGTATATTGTACAGTATTTTGAAATAGTGAGTTCGGTTCATCCTCTGCCGCACATGCGAATTGCTTTCAGTGGGAATAACCGAATGCTTCCAGCGCACAGACAATGTATGACGACTTCGTCTGTGTATAAATGCTTCAAAGTAAGAATAAATAGTCACATCATGGAACGTCTTGTTAGTGAGCGGTCCACTTGAAGACTTGCATGAGTCGGAATGAATATGGACTATGTTTCAGACAATGGATACAAGGGGAAATAAAAATATAAAACGGAATACAAGAGAAAATCCCCCGGTTTTCGCCGAGACGGATAGATCCTATTTCAATCAAGTGGGAGGAATGCTATCGACATGGAATGAAGGAGAATGGAATTTTATATAATATATTACAATATTGAAACGGAAGCGGAATAAGGACAACGGATGAAGTTTCATATTCTCAATGAAATGAATATAAAGTTTCTATAACAGGACTGTATACAATTCGAGGCATAGAACTCGAAACCAAGGTAACAATACAATAGAACGTATACCAAAGTATACAACTTGGAAGTAAAAAGGATATTGATGCATGAACATTCCACAAGAACAGGTAGTCTAGATCAGGAAAGGACATTGATGCTTCTACGGAATGAATGAAGATATGTTTTAACAGCTTCCTTAACTATTCTCTATACATTATACTGTAACTCTTCTAAACTATTTGTAAACAAACACCACACAAAATGTTATGCATTTTATGTATTTACATTCATTATAAGACTCATTTCAGATTTACCAAATGATTTCACCAGAAAGTAACTTGGTAATTTGTAACTTGATTCTTGAACTTACATTTGTCTTACTCGTTTGTTAGAGTTAATCTAGATTAACCAAATGATTTCACCAGATTTGCTATCAATTGCCATAACTCGAAGGGGTCCTGAGTGGCCGAGTGGTCTAAAGCGCTCTCCGTTACTGATCACTGCCATCTCACCTGTCTGCGTGTGTTCGAGTCTCGGATTCGGCTAATGTGGGTATGTGAGAAAGCTTGCCAGTAGCTTCTCGTGGGTCGGTTGTTCTTTCCGCGGTTTTCCAGGGTTCTTCCTCCACCATTAATACTGGCCGCCATGTATAGCCTATCGTGTGCTGAAAAATGGCGTTAAACCCTACAAGAACAACAACAACAACCATAACTCGAATTTTCTTAACTAATACCTACATGTACTTAATCAGCTTTATTGACAATAAATCCGCAGCACGTGAACTAGCATGACCAGTGCCCACTAGCTCGACGGTGCATAGCGTGTCCGCTGCTCGTGCTTTAACTAAGCGACCCTAATTTGAACTCGTGCGCTCAAGCAATTCCATTGCTTCTTATGCGTTACATTCATTAATTATACTTGTTTCAGATTTATCTAATGGTTTCAACAAAGTAACTTGGTAATTTTTAAAGATTCCTGAATTTATATTCGGCTTACTCCTTTATACTAATTACTAGAGTTGCTCTAGAGTTACCAAACGATTTCATCAGATTTGTTTCGAATTGACACGACTAGAATAACTTTTACTAAACGACCATAATTTTAACTCGTGCGTCAAAAAATTTCCTTATTCTTCTTTTACACCAAACTATTACATTTACTTCCTTCTCTTTTACTTAAAATTAAACTGCTTTAAAAAACTTAAAATCTTGCATGATTAAATAACACAAAAAATTTGATTTATACCAGCCAGTCCGTACAAATACAAGAGATAACATACAAAACAATATAGCACAAAATACATCGCTAACACCAGACAACACTGATCCCTGGCACGGATAACTTCTGTAAATAAAACTCAAGACCAGCCAAGGCCCAAGAGTATCTAAACACTAGTTAGAGAGGTGTACAAACCCTAGAACACAATTTAATAAAATCCAAATTTATTAAAACTGATGCAATAAAAGACATACTGGGGAAAACATAAGTATATAAAAATCCTTTAACTTTAGACACTAGGGGGTCTCCTCTATGATGCAAGTCTGAGAGGGGCCACTTCAGTAAAATTCAAAGACTTGCACATTTGTTCAGTACAGCATAGTACAATGCCACCTAAGCAAGCAATTGGGAGCATATGAAACAATGTACTACAAAGGAAACTACTCTGAACGAACATGCACTAGGATTCAAGACAACGGATACAGGAAATATTTATAAAGGAAACGACTCTGAAAGAATATGGACTTGGATATAAGACATGGAAATGTAACTGACACTACATTAAAATGAATACAACTTGGAATGAATACGGGTTAGGAATCAAGACGGATGCAGGAATTATTATTCTGATACTCAGTTGTGTGGGGTGGAGTCTTGAGACTTCTCGCGATTGATTAACGTCTCGCGATTATTCTCGCGATTGATTAACGTCTCGCGATTATTCTTGCGATAGACACTACTTAACCTTGATCGGCACGTAGAAGGAATCATGCTATTTAAACAGTATATTACAATTTATTTACGAATACAATATCGAAACAGGAAACGACTCAGAATGAACATGACTAGAATTCAGAATAAAGGACGATATTACTATGGAAATGACTCTGAATGTACAGGGCTATGATTCAATAACGGATTACAAGATGTAGAACTAAATAACTAATCGAGGTATACAACTCGATAAGAAAACTAGCAATATAAAAGGATGAATACAATAAGTATAATATAATACTAAAAATTAATAAAAGTTGAATACAACTTGTAAACAAAATTAACAATATATTATGATGTATATGAAACATATTCAGATAACGGAACGCAAAAATTCTTAATGGACAAACAGACTTATAAGCTTCTCTACTTCTTTACTAATTGCTGAACCACTCACTAAAACTTTTCTAATCTATTTGCAAACACCATACAAAATAACTACAAGATATCGTATGCTAGCATTAGAATTGTTAAAGATTCTTAAGTGTTCTCAACAGAAAAGATCCGCTACCAAATTGCCATAACTCGTAACTTGAATATATATATATATATATATATATATATATATATATATATATATATATATATATATATATATATATATATAATTATTTTTATCAATGGTATAACTTGACCTTTAACTTCTTGAATTAATATTTATATATAATATTTATATATAATTACCAATGCTATAATTTCAAACTTCTTGAATTATTAATGGACATTAAACTTGCAGCACACGTGCTAGCATGACCAGCTACTAGCTCATGCAGGACGCAAGTGCTGCACGTGCATTATCTAAACGCGTGCGCTATGCAATCCCAGGTGACCATAATATGAACTCACTTAAGTATTTCCTTCTTCTCTCAATACAAAATATACTCCTGTTCTTACACTAAACTGCTTCTCAAAAAATAAATTATAAACTAAATAACTCAAAAGACATTTTGATCTTTACAAGCTTGTCCAAACAGAAATACAAGGGATAACATACAGAACAATATATCACCAATCACACAGCAATCACCGGACAATATTGAACCCTGGCACGGATCATTTATGTAAGTAACTCTAAGACCAGCCAGGGTCAAAGGACTAGCTGTACACTAGTTAAAGAGGTGTACAAATCCTAGAACAAAATTTAATAAAATCGAAATTTATAAAAATCATTATACAATAAAAGACAGATGTGGAAAAACTACAAAAACACATTTTAAAAAACCTTTAATTTTAGACAATAGAGGGGTCGCCGCTATGATGTAAATATGGGAGGGACCACTCCAATAAATTTAAGTAATTGCACATCTTCAGCTGCAGAGGAATGTGACTTACTAGTTTCTTGTGTATAAGTAATAAGTATTATACTACCACGTTTATTTTTGCATGTTTGCTATGTAGCTTCGGTTTACGTAGTGTAATGCAAATATTTTCTATTCTGGTTTGTGACTTAGCAAGGGATTGATATTAGCAATATAATGCTGCATTTTTAAGAAACGTTTAGTACCGTAGGATTCTTGTCGAACACGGTTAGGTTTACTTCTGAACCTGTTTGTTGTTTTGTAATTGTGCCGATAATATAATCTGTATAACTTACCGTATACAACGTCAATGCGTTTTATCGTCTATGCCCGTGTCATGCATAGTACGCGGTGTTAGATGTATTTTCAGCTGACCCGAGGGATCGGAGCAATCCGAGTTATCGGAGTGATCGGAGTCGACGTGGTGTGAACTGCAGAGCTAACCATGGCAGTTGACCACAGCAGATGTGAAGCTGAACCATAGCAACTGTAGAGCTGAATGAAACGGTGTTGCTGATCGAGTAGCAGGTGATCGGGCGTTGCTGACCGTGATTGGTGGGCGCTGACTGCTTTATTGACCAACCAGGAATACTGACGGCTTGATTGGCCAGTATGACTGGTAGCCGAGTGTGCTGGTGACGGAGTGTGTAACTCATACATGTAATCTTTTAGCCGTAGACTAATTTTGGGGATTTTTAAAACCCAGTGTGGTTTGGGACTGTAAAGATAATTTGTCTATCTGTCCCTTTTGTGTACATAATTTCATTATTTGAGTGAATATATTTTACTATATGAGTAAAATACTACATTTTGATTTACTATTTGAGAAAAACACATCAATTTATTCGTTGTGAAATCACTGTGAATAATTTACCTTTTTTACTGTGTAAGGTCATTTATTTGTATTTTCATTATTAAGTCCGTGCATTTTATGTTAATTGATCCAATATTTTGATACACGCACATATTAATCATAATTAATTGCTCATTCAAATCGTTCGTTAGTAAACATTGTAGTTGTATCACCATCAAAAGTATTCTGTTGTAAATCCGAAATCCCGCCCGATTGTCTTGTTACAACCACTTGTTAAATACACGTGAAAGACAAATTTGTAGTTGCTATTATATTCCATTACTGATTCAACATTGTAAATATCAGAAGCTGACGACGTTGTATTTCCCTTCTATGTATGTACATGCATACACTCCTTCGCTGAAAATGGACTTGTCCAGGAGCTCGAAAGGACTGACAAGGAGGGTAGTCTTTTACACTGAAAACATCCATTTGGAATGAAATGCGTAGACGATAAACAAACGTAGCACAAACCCAACCTATGTTCAACTTTCTCTTGTGTGTAGTGTGATTGTGCTTGCGTTATGTTTGTAGGTTTGCTTATTTTTCTATATCTATAAAGTTATACGTCCCGCCCCACCAGACGGTGTTTTTTATGAATGGTACGGGTTCCCACCCCACCAGGCGATATTTGTGTTCGTTGGTCAGTACCGCGAGGAAGTTAGTTCCCGCCCCGCCAAGCGTTATAGCTTTTTCTCCCCGCTGTCACTGTTTGGCCCGATTGAGGTCAGCCACTTGCAACATTGTTGCCAATGTCAGGTATCGTGACGTCATCATTCCTACTGTCCCATTACAAACCGGACCTATGTTCAACTTTCTCCCATACAAAGAAACGTGAGTGTCGTGACATTTTTTAAAAGTTGGAATAACATTCCCTCTCTCTCAATCTCTCTCTATCTCTCGGGCCCCGAGTGGTCTAAATTGCTCACCGTTACGGATCACTGCCTTCTCACCTCAGTGTGGGTTCGAGTCTCGGGCTCGGCCAATGTGGGTATGTGAGAAAGCTTGCCGGTAGCTTCTCGTGGGTTGGTGGTTCTTCCTGGGGTTTTCCCGGGTTCTTCCTCCGCCATCGATACTGGCCGCCATGTATAGCCTATCTTGTGCTGAAAAATGGCGTTAAACCCTATAACAACAACAACAACTCTCTCTCTCTCTCCGTCGTAAGAAGCTTGATTTAAATCCTAGTTCCTGTTTTAGGAAACCTCTTTTAAAAACACTTATGCCTTGAAATTGTAGAGCGATTTCTTTCCATAAGTAAATCGTTGAATGCTATAACATTTTGAATTGACTTGAACTTGTACACATCAGGTATCCTTTCTGGTACTACCATATGTCACGGGGAAAAAATTTATATTAGATCTACCATTTTTCAGAAAGAAAACAAAAACAAGGCTTTTGCAACAATAACGCGAACTTCACTACACTCTATGACCCTGCCTATGGTAAACTCTCATTCTAAAACCAAAAACATTCGTTCAAAAAATGTAACAATGATTGTCCTAATTTTTATTCTCCGTTGCTTGAGAGTACAGTAGAACCAGACTTTGTTTTGTTGATGTCCGTAGTTTTGCCACATTGTTTGTAGCGTGTGCTGCCAAACATGACATCTCCTAAATTGGGACATCCAACATTTCTCACATAGAATATATCGTTGTCTTGATTATCAGTGTCCTGTAATACCTTTAAAAACTAACAGAACCAAAAAGTGGCGTCCTACATTTCCGTCTTTATCCATTCTTTCTCTCTGCAATGTAAAGTTAAGTCTGTCTGCCCATTTCTCAAATCACTAGTCCCCGTTCTACTGTCACCCAATGCAGTAACACGTATGTGTGTGTGTGTGTGTGTGTGTGTGTGTGTTATCTTTCGTTTGTACCAAACTTTAATATGAACATTACACACAAAGACTAGTAACCACTGACTTAAACCGTTTAATTTCTCCGTGTATGTGTATGTCATCGTTTTCAATTTTTTTCTGCAAGTCACTTTTGAGCTAGTAGGTTATAAAACATAATTTTCTTGAGGCACCAAACGAATTTCTTTCTTCACTGGTTTTGTTGATTCTGTCATCCTATCAGATTTACCACCGTTTTTCTCTCTCAACCTCTCAGTCTCCCTCTGTGGTGGATGTAGATGGTGCTGAATATGAGTTTGTTGTTATTGTTGTTGTAGGGTTTAACGCCATTTTTCATAAGAGGTAATCATATCCTCTTCAAGATCGCTAGCACAAACTTCTACTAACACATTTGGAAAGTATTGTGTGACACAGTTCCTATTGTCGCTTGGTGTCTGCTTTCTCCTTGAAAAGGTGTCACCATTTCATCTTCATTATAAACTTTAATTTGACTAATTTTAAGACTATAATTAAACTGTTTACATTTCACAGTGTAGGTGTAAGCCTTCGTTTTCAATTTTCTGTAAGTGCGTTTTGGGGCCTCTCAAATGTGACTATAATTTTTGGGGACGAATGAATTTATTTGGGACTGAATCAGGGCTCTCATGGTCTTGTGACAGAAGTGGAGGACACTGATGCAGTCTCACTCATGTCGTCTCCGGAATCACTGACATAGGTCTGAGTTAACAGCTCGACTCGCGTGTGTGTGGGATGATGGATAATATAGATAGTGTGATGAATATTATTTTTTGTAATGTAAGGGATAGTATAATTTGTGAGATTTTATCTCCTCTTACATTTGAAGCTAGAATAGAGCGTTTGGATAGTGAGTATGATATGATGGATGGTATAGTGGATGTAATTGATAGTATTTTTGTGGTGTAAGGGATAGTCTATTTTGTAAACTTTCATCTTATTCATTTGCATTCTAAGCTAACACAGGACGTTTGGCGTGTGTATGTGTCTGTGTGTGCGTATTGGTCATTGTTTGTACCTAGAAAACTCCCTTTGTCCCTATCAAATTCATTTCACCTACCTGCCTACCTATAGTAGCGCTGATTCAGGTCATCCACTTGCAACACTGTTTCCATTTTTTCAGAAAGTGTCCAGTACAGTGACGTCATTGAAGCTAGAAAGTTTGAGGCTACAAATATAGACTTGGGTTTTTCCATAGGGCTTTCCACAGGTCGCAGCTATAAATAGATTCTAAGGTTTTAAACACGATCTTCATACAAGTTGAGGCTATAAATATATGCTGGTTTTTCCATAGGAATTTCCTACAAGTTGTGACTATAAATAGACACTAGCGTTTTTACCACATAGTATTTTTGGAAGTGTAAGAGATAATCTATTTTGTGAGATTTCATTTTCTTCTCTTACATTTTAACCTTACACAGGACGTTTGGATAGTGAGTATGATTTAATGGATGGTATAGCGGGTGTAATGGATATTATTGTGTGGTGTAAGGGATATATATTTTGTGAGATTTCATCTCCTTCTCTTACATTCTAAGCGAACACAAGGCATTTCGGATAGTGAGAATGATGTTGGATAGCATAGTGGTGTGATGGATAATATTTTTGTGATGTAAGGGATAGTCTTTTTTGTGAGATTTTGTTTTCTTCGCTTACATTCTGAGATTAAACAGAAAAGAATTTTGTTATAGTTTGTTAAAGAGTGTTAAATGGTATAATTAATGTGATGGATAGTATTTTTTGTGGTGTAAGAGATAGTCTATTTGGAAATTTCACCATCTTCGTTTACATTCGAAGCTAACACATAACGTTTAGAGTGTGTGTGTGTATTGGTCTTTGTTTGTCCCTATAAAACACCCTTTGTCCATATCAAATTCATGTTACCTACCTACCTACCTACCTACCTACCTACAGTAGCGCGTATTCAGGTCAGCCACTTAGTCTCTAGTATAAATTGACCTTGAAATATTACAATAGGGACATAGAAAAGGGTCATTATAGAAACACATTTACGAACATTGTAGGGACCTTAAAGTTACGCAACAATTTTAATCCGAATAGATATAGAGTATCTAATCTTATGTCCCTAAATACACAAATATTCTAAAGCATAGCGGATCACATAGTCTAGCTCAGCTGACTACTCAAATCTATAAATAACTTATATATGCTTAACTACGAGAACTCCTGCTCGGTTCAGCTTAAGCTCGGAGTACTTGTGTGTGTTTGCTAGCGCGCGTACGTTTGTGTGTGTATGTGTTTTTCCTTAAAAAACACTTGTCCCTCCTTAAACACAAAAATAGTGTTTGTGTGTATGTGTTTGTTTTGGTGTGTTTCCTAGCGCGCGTACGTGTGTGTGTTTTCTTAACAAAAACACTTGTCCCTAAACACAAAAAATAGTGTTTGTGTGTATTTTTGTGTGTGTGTGTTTGTTTTTTCCTTAACAAAAACAGTTGTCCCTTTACAAAAATGTGTATGTGTGTGTTTGGATGTTTTTGTGTGCATTAGCGTACGTTTGTATGTGTGTGTGTTTGTATATGTGTTTGTTTTCTTCCCTTAGCAAAACACTTATCCCTTAACAAAGTGTTTGTATGTGTGTGTTTGTATGTGTTTGTGTGCATTCGCGGACGTTTGTTTGTGTTTGTTTTCTTCCTTTAACAAAAAACTTATCCCTTAACAAAAAAGTGTTAGTATGTGTGATTGATTTCTTCCCTTAAAAGAACTTATCCCTTAACAAAAATGCGTTTCCAAGTGTGTATGTGTGTTTGTATATATTTGTGTGCGTTTGCGTACGTTTATATGCGTATGTTTGTTTTCTTCCCTGGCATAAAATGTTTTCCCTTAAAAAGTGTGTGTGTGTGTTTGTATGTGTTTCTGTGCATTAGCGTTCGTTTGTATGTGTATGTATTTTTGGATGCACGCGTTCCTTTGTGTGTGTTTATTTCTCTTAAAAAAAATGTTTATCCCTTAGCAAAAAAAGTGTTTCCTTTGTGTGTGTATTTTGTTTGTGTGCCCGCGTACGTTTGTACGTGTTCGTGTGTCCTTAACAAAAACAACTTGTATCTGCTCAATGTCTTTTTTTGTGTGAATGTGGAGTAAAGTGACTATAACCACTAACTCTTTTGCTGAGGTGATTGTAGGTAATGGTGTTTTTTTAAATAAAAAATGTCCTTCTCCACAATGTATTGATAGTAAATAACGTGGATTTTATTAATATATGTGTGTTGTTTTGTATAAAATTTTATTTTAAGCACTCTCATCACTGACTTGTTTGGCAGGCGATTCTGTCTATAAAGTTATAATGTACCACCCCGCACGGCATTACCCTTTTTCTCCGCTGTCACTGTTTGGCCCGATTGAGGTCAGCCACTTGCAACATTGTTGCCAATGTCCAGTACCGTGATGTCACCCACCTGTTCCATTCCTATTGCCGCTATACAGACCCAATATTTTTGTCCCTATACAGGCCCAATATTCCCATGTTAAAGTCTCATTGTCCCCAAAGTGCCGGTCCTGTATTCCCATTGTTAAGTTCCCATTGTCGCTAGGCTGTCCCAATCCATTGTCACTCTACATCCTATGTTCAATTTCCCTTGCCCCTATACAGTCACAATCCATTGTCACAATACATCCCTATGTTCCATTGCCCTTGCCCCTATACAGTCCCGACCGCTCCGGTGGCCTAGTGGTTAGAGCGTCCGCCTCGGATGCGGGAGGTCGTGGGTTCGATCCCCGGCCGAGTCATACCAGAGACTTAATAAATGGTACTAACAGCTGCCTCGCTTGGCGTTCAGCATTAAGAGGTTAGTGTTAGGACTGGTCGGCCTGGTGTCAGTATAATGTGACTGGGTGGGACATCATGTTACGTGTCTGCGGCATGATGCCCCAGCGCTAGACATCACTATAAACTGCTACATTGCAGACATCGTAGCGATATGACTGAAAACCTGTTAAAGCTACGTTAAAAATAAAAATCACATCACATCACATCACTCTATACAGTCCCAATCCATGGTCACTATACATCCCTATGTTCAATTCCCCTTGTCCCTATACAGACCCAATCCATTCGATTTCCCTTGTCCGTATACAGACCCAACCTATGTTAAATTCCCATTGTCCCTAGAGTGGATATAACATTCCCCATGTTAAATTCCCCTTGAGGCCAGAGTGTATATACGCCTTTTTAACATTAAGGTCCCATTGAGGCTAAGCTGGCCCAATCCCTTGTCTCTATGTTCAATTCCCCATTCATTCCATTTTAAATTTCACCATGTTAAATTCCCATTGACGCCAAAGTGGATATAACTATTTTTAACGTTAAGTCGCCATTGTCGCTAAAACTTTACTACTAATCATGTTTTAGGACGTATTGAACATTTGAAAAGGTTTTAAAACTTCAACATCTTTCATGGTTATTTGAACTTTTGTCAACAGTAATTTTTTAAATATGTAATCATTAGATGCCATTTTTCCCAGTATCATCGAATATACTATATTTCTTTTCCTCTTAGTGAAACAGATGATGAATTATAGAAAGGAATAAATTACTTCCCTGACTCGACATAACAGCAATTAGCCAACAGACTGCGAAATATCCTTTATTTCGCCACATTCTCACACTGAAAGAAATTCAAAACTCCATGCCTGCCACTTTCCTCCAGTAAATAGCGAGTACAATATGTGCACGTTAGTCATTAAACCACAGTTCTTATAACCGGTGTCAGGGTAGATATACCATAAGAATATGACAGTTACCTCAATATGCCTAAGTTTTATACCGCGCATCGGTTTTGTACAGAATATCCTATTGTTTTGAGTTGGTGTTTTAGGTATTGAATGCAAGAGAGCTTCTCTCACTTTTTAGTATTACATACCAAGCAAAACTTTATTCAATCGGTTCATCTAATGAATTAAAACACGATTATATCAATAATGTGTATAATTTAATGAATTAAAACACGATTATATCAATAATGTGTATAATTTAATAAATTAAAACACGATTATATCAATAATGTGTATATAATGTGTATAATGAATTAAAACACGATTATATCAATAATGTGTATAATCTAATGAATTAAAACACGATTATATCAATAATGTGTATAATCTAATGAACTAAAACACGATTATATCAATAATGTGTATAATTTAATGAATTAAAACACGATTATATCAATAATGTGTATAATCTAATGAATTAAAACACGATTATATCAATAATGTGTATAATCCAATGAATTAAAACACGATTATATCAATAATGTGTATAATCTAAAATTTAAAAACTCATGTAAACAAAGCTTTTGTTGTAACATGCTTCCATTTTAAATAAGGGTTTGTATTTTGTTTTTTCCTAAAACTGAATATTTGATTAGATTATTCTACTTATGTATTATCACACACTGAAGAGCTGAAGACCGCTTCTAAAACGTTATGTAGGTTACAAAATGGTTGAATAAACCTTTCTGTAGATAAAACGAATACATTCTAACCACAGCATGAGTTGGGAAAATGTATAGCATGCATAAACGTGTGTGACTTGCTATACAATATGTATGGGCGTGGATTGATATACAATATGTATGGGAGTGGATTGATATACAATATGCATAGAAATAGATTAATATACATTGTGTATGAGTGTATTATGTGTATATATTTTTGTAACTCATGGTACAAGATTTTATCTAATTTTTGTTTACTAAGTTTTATTCATGGTTGTAAATTGTACAAAATATCTTTAGTTAAATTTTGCACACGTGACCGTAGTCTTTTAAGAGCATAGTATTACAAAGGATCTATAAATAGATGCTTAAGTATAAGTTGAAAATTATTAGTAAAAGTCCTATTGCTTAATTTCTCGTTGGCAGATGGGGTTTCGACGTTTCTAGAAGGATTCAGTAACTTCCTGTTGGTTACACTAGGTCACATGAATATGCCAGTTCGACGCAAAATGAGTAGTAAGTTCCGTCACGTGGGGTCTAATGGGCGGGAATACAGTCGCAATAGATGGTGTATGTAAAGAGAGAACTGAGCAATCAATTTCATTCCGACTGTTGGAGTCGTCTTCATTTCTTGTGTTCCTGTTGTAAGTCTGGAGACGTCGTTTTATGTTGTACTTCGGCCATTATGGGTATGTGAGAAAGCTTGCAAGTAGCTTCTCGTGTGTCGGTGGTTCTTTCCGGGGTTTTCCCGGGTTCTTCCTCCACCATTAATACTGGTCGCCATCTATGGCCTATCGTGTGCTGAAAAATGGCGTAAAACCCCACAACAACAACAATGTTGTACTTAGATATTATTCAAAAGGAATAACATTTGTTTGGACTGTTCAGCGGAAATAGAAAGTGCTTATTATTTGGACTATAAATTATATTGGAACTATTGTGAATTATTCAAAGGCGTTCTGGACGACGCCATCTTGACAGCATCACGAACCTAGGCGGACATACAGAACTTTTTATTCATTTAAGGACTTTCATTAAAATGTTATCAGGATTAATCTGTATTCCCATTATAATAATGTAAGTTCCTCTCACATTTTCATTTATTCAAATTATTTGTTAAGTTTTATAATATATTTTAGTTTATAAATCGTCATATGGTTTTGATTCTTTTAAGCCAATAAATCTAGCTTAGTTTTTTAAAGTATGGGAAATTCTTAACATTTCATCTCTCTAATGAGCCATACCACAAAAATCTATTATTAGTGATGTATGACGTCACGGAAGAATTGTCAATTGAATGGACTTTATTTACTGTATCCACATCATGCGACCATCAACATGGCATCACAGACCGACATCTTGCCACCATCTCTTCCCGAGTCACCAATTTAAAAAAAATGGTGACTTTCTGGTATACACATGATCGCCCACTGCAAACATTTTACATTTCACGTGAGAGACCATTCAATAAGTTAGTCTCATAAAGATGTACATGTTCACAGAGTACATAATATAAATATGGTGTCCTTATCAAAATGCAATATATACAAAATTTAGGCAGAAACTCGAAAAAAGGCAACCATTATGAGCCAGAAAGTAGAGGATGGACAGATATAAACAAACTTTTTAAAATATTACTGAAATATAATAATCTATTATTATTAATATTGTAATACTTTGTAAAAAGATATAGCCAAGGAATCTATTTTTTTTAGTAGAAGTAAATAATCGGATTCACTTAGGTAGGGCTGGTTTGTTTTTTAAGTACTCTGTAATTACGTTGGCCCGCTTATCATCAGAGAATTCCATCTGTCCCTTCTCTGGCTCTGGGTCTCTCAAAGTTCCAGTCCACCTATCTCTCAGACGATTTATTTAACGAGGGGAAATTCTTATTGATTTTAATAGTCCCTCAGGCCTTCCACTCGGCAAAAAATTTGGACTGCCTAATATCGCGAGGGGAATTTCTTAAAAGCTTCAGTTCCGTCTGGGATCACATGCATCTTCGTTCAGCTTAGTCAAACAGGATTACTTCGTTAACCGCCAAAAAAAATGTATCACTCCCATCGAAGTTAGAATAATCCTCTCTAGACCGCCTTTATTAATAACTAATCTGGAAATAGAATTTATTAAACCTGTTTTAAATGGCCTAAGTCTTCAAAAAACATTCCCTGGTTTATCATTTACTGCTGTTGACCTTGCGACAACATTGCACTCTATCTGTCTCTTTCCGTTAACAGAGAGAGTCCAAATTAAAATCTACACAGCAGAGATTAATTTTTACAAGTTGCCAAGCTATAGCAAGCCAGCCAATACATCACTCTTAATAGTTACATGCCACGCTGGCTACGACAGAATGCACTGTGAAGTATTCAACAAAATTTAGAACCATTGCAAATAACTCATGTGATATTTTCTGTTTGTATCTGAACTTTGCCTTTCTTATACATTTCTTATAAATATTCTGTTTTTAACAACAGTAATAAATCATTGTTTCTGAAAGTTTTCCGACAGATTGATAAGTGGTCCATATAATTCTTATAACCATCATAACAATGACTATTACACCATACTTTAATTCATTTGGTTCGATAAAATAAATGCTATCGACTTATAGGACTTATCAAATTACTGTTCTACGGGGCCAGTTAAAATCTCCATTAAACCCTCTCACAGCTTATCTATACTACTAGGATCATGAACAGAAATAGTTGCTATACAATTGATAATGTAAGTCCAAGAGGACCTGTCCAGGTAAATGCACCCATCTTACGATCCCTCAAACGGCTATTATCACCTATTCCCAATCCAAATGCTTTACATAAAATCAAGCAAACAAGTACCAAATACTTTTTACCTCTGAACAAAACGAATCTCATATTATCATTATCAAAATCAAAATCAGTGTGGTTTTCTATAGGAACGAGGCCATCTATAACAATAAAATCGGGTTTGAAAACAATCCTTACAGTTAGGTCGCCAGTAACGATACTATCAAAGCTTTCAGATTTTAATTTATTTGTTTTCGTATTTTATCAAAACTATTAATTTGTTAACAAATTGTATGTGAATATTGTACATCATAGTGCTAGTTAATGCATCACATATAATTATTTACGATGGTATACAATATACATGAAAATCAAAGCAGGATGGCCACAAGAAAACTTTTTTCTACGGAAAAACAAATTCAACACAAAACGTCAAATCGTTATATAAAAAAAATACAAGATGATATTTGTACTGCAGACTTCTAGTTGGAGCGTGAGGACGTCAAACAACAACAACAAAAAGAAGCATATACTAGATAAAGCTAAAACTACGAGCGAAAGAAACCAATTTTTTTTAAAAAAAAGGCCTGGATTTGGCGACAAAATGAGACACCAATTTTCCAAAGAAAAAGGCCTGGATTTGGCGACAAAATGAGACACCAGCTATTAGAGCTGAGCATGGACCTTTGGTCCCATCTAAGTATTTACTGACCAGCCCATCTAAGTATTTACTGACCAGTCCAATATAAAATTAAGATTGAATTTATTTATTGACTGGTGTCTTCATTGTCAACTTTAAAAGTAAGGTAAATTGTCACAAGGCTCCGCTGTTATGAAATGTAAGATTCTGTACAAACTATTGGCCACATGTTTTTTTTTTTTTTTTTTTTTTTTTTTTTGTGTACAACTATTATAGCTTTTGAACAGAAGTAGAAATTTGAGTTGTTTTACACACGGTCCCTCCATATTTAGTCTTAGAATACATTTTACAATATGTTTATCTCACATACCTTACGCAAATTTACAGTCGGCTGTCTTTTTGTTTCTTCTCACGGACATTTTTTGGGGCAGTCAGATTAGTTATACTTGATTTCATCGCAGTTTTAACTTGATTATGCTCGAGATCTATGAATCAATATATTATGTTCAAGACCTAGATAGTATTAGATTCACACGAGATCTATGAACCTGTACGTTATGTGCAAGACCTAGATATTATTAGATTCACACGAGATCTGAAGTCACTTTTACATTTATGCCGAAATCAATCACAGCTGCTTCAATTTTCGTGGGATCATTCAGTTGATAAATACAATACAATGCAATGCAATATAATACAATACAATATAATACAATACAATATAATAGAATACAATACAATACAAAACAATATAATTAAATTCAATATAATACAATACAATATGCAGAAAGCTATCCGATGAGCACGGAGGGTTTTGTTTACTCAAGACTAGTTTTGATGTAGCGCTTTTATGTCGATACGACAGTTTTGTACGTCTATTCATTAGTATTCACCAAGGATATGCAATTTGCCGCCGTTGATACACACGAGTAGCTGAATAATGGTATTGTATGTCGAATGAGGATAACAGCGTTCATACCTTAAAAATCTATTTTCTAAACATGAAATGACATTTCAGGCGTATGTTTTTAAGATCAAAACCAGTGACATGTTATTTTATTTTGCACCCAACCCCAAAAAACAACAATAAAAAAGAAATAATACAATGATACGCTGGATCAAGTTTAAGATTAAAATTAGTGATACATTTTCCCAAAATACCGTTTGGAAAAAGAAAGATGAAACCAGACAAAATAAAATAAAAACAAACAAATGTATCCGAGGTTTCAACCAAAATAAACGGTATTCATTACTCAAATCCATTAGCAGGATTCAGTTTTTCTTTAAATGATAATCATTGTTCATATTATACATATTAAACTAATTCAGTACTATACGAAAGATTACCTTAAATTGTTTTGTATCCTATCTTATACTTGTACTGCACATACACACACAAATATATTGCACCCAAGGACACTTTCTCAGACACAAACCCCAAAGGTGTTATTAAATTAAATGTTTGCCTGAAACGTGATACTGTTCCTTTCCCAAAAAACACAAGAAAGTGCATAACACCTTTAAAATATATGGAAAGACCACATATCAAAATTGGTAACACGGTCCAGTCAGTCTGAACATCGTCAATTCTTTGGGTATGTATTTTGGCAGGCTTTCTATGATACACTTCTCATAGCCGGTGGGATTTTTATTTTAGATTAGAACGTGGTCAGTATATAATGGTGTTGCAATCAAAAGTAAAAAATTAATCGACCCAACAAATTAGCTATGATGTATAAAAAACACGTTTTCGTTTGATTCTAATATTCGGGTCCAAAGTTTGGGACCATACCACAAATAATTTCCAAAGATGTTGAGTAACTGGAAATTCGAAGAATAAACGCGCAATATTGTTTCTCTCCTTACGAAAGATGCATTTATCAGTATCATAATAGTGAAAATTTGTGGTTTACTGCAATATTTATATTAAGAAATCTCAAAGCAACTTCGTATGGTTTGTACAAGACCTTAGGGAAAACAAATGAATGCTTCGTCACCACTTGCAGAGTTTAAATGCAATGACCAAATTTCATGTTTACAATTTCGCTTTGTTACGCGAAATAATGAAATTTGATCGACATGAAAATTTAGAGAAATACATTTATTTCTTGATTTTTATTAAACTCTTTAGTTTTGCTTCTTTCTATTACTTAGTTGAAGACCCTGGAGACATATCAACCGGGATCCGAATTTCCTAAAAACGTTTCAGAGATTTTAAAAAGTTTTCTTTAAAAATTAAATTAACTCTCAGAGTTTTCATCGCATTGACCCTGGTAAAGATTTTTTCACATTTTTAAGAAATCTTTAGTGAAATTAATCAACATTCACAATGTCATCTAATGTAATGAACATTGTTTTTTCCAATCCTACCCAGGAGGGGTTCGAATCTATCAAAAAGGACGAGTTTCTTGAGCTTGTCAGACATTATGATATTTTGTAATTAAAGACTTTTTTAACAAAGCAAGAAATAAAGGATAGTTTGGTTAAGTATTTGGATATTAGTGATTTGGATTTGATGTGTAATTCTGTCTCTGGTATTGATAGGAAATTAAAAGAGCCAATTTAAAAAGTAAAACAAAATAAAACAAGATGGAATCGGAATTTAGAAAGCTTCAGTTTCAGAAAGAAATTGTGGAATTTCAAATTCAGAAAGAGAGCACAGTTAGGGAAATACAGATGCAGAAAGAGATATATAGAGAAGAGAAGAGAAACAAGTGCAAAGACAGGAAGAAAAGAAGGAGATGACAAATGCAGACGCAGAAAATTGCTGAAAACTTGAAATGGCCAAATAAAAAATTGGACATTGTTAAAGTGTACTTACTGGCAAAGCTCGTCAAGCGTTGTCTGCAGGTATAGACAAAGAATGGGTTAACGGTGTTTATTTGTTGTTGTTTGCTGTCAATTAATCCATTTAAGAATCATTGTGTTTGAATCCTATTTAACTAGTTTTTGGACATACTGTTCGTGGACCAATGAAGTTATTAAAAGAGAGACGTCTTTCTAATGAGATTAATCTTCTTGAGTATGTCTCTGATTTCAAATATGAGTTGTCAAAGGCGTGTGAAGTAGTGAGAACTAATGTTCACTTTACTCTGTCAAAATTGAAATTAAGATACAACGCATATACAAAGGAAAGAATTTTTCAACCTAGTGTTAGGGTTCTCAAAATCCTCTTCGGGCTAAATTTTATGGTCATTATACATTTGAAAAGAAAATAAATGAATTAAATTATATTATTTATGCTCCTGAAAGGCGGAAACAGAAACAACTGTGTTATAAATATGTTAGACAAGTATTCTGGTAGTTATAGCCCAGTTCATTACTCACTCAGTTCAGTTGTACTTGTCCTACGTAATGTGGATACAAAAGATAGAATGCAATCTGACCGTAGCTACTTAGTTTAACCAAAGTCGAAAAACTGGTTTTGTGAATTATATCCCAAATAATCCTAAATATCCTATCACAAATCCAAAATTATAGAATGTTCCGAATGAATTCTAATAGTTTTTAACATTTTGATGTATCGGAATGATATAATCTAGAACGTCTTTGAATGGGATCTCAATAATCCTAAATATGTGTTTCCGTTCAAAACGTCAATGAGTACTTTGTAATTCCAATGAATAATTTAAATATACCTGAACACAAAAAGAAGCTTTGATCATCGATTCCCAAAGGCTGATATAAAACAGGAATGAATAATTGTTTACCAAATCCTATATATACTATTTTCGCTTGACGCTAGACACAATATAATTTCTTACGGAAAAAAATACCGTTAACTCATAAAGAAATAAATGTATTGAACTCAAATTCAAGTAAACACTTTTTCATTTTTTAGAAGCATGAAAGATATCCGGTAGGCGTTACATTCAATCACTTAGAAAAATTAAGTATACAATATAGATACATATATCAAGTGCTAATCGTTATCTGTTATGATAAAATTGCTAAGATTTAAAACTATCCATTTCTAATATAAAATCCTTGCTGACTGAAATTCATTTTGCGTTGTTGTATGGGTATGATGTGAATTCCTTGCTGACTGAATATGAAATCCTTGCTGACTGAAATGTATTTTGCACTGTGTTCGGGAATGATTTGAAATTCTTGCTGACTGAAATGCATTTTGCATTGTTGACGAGTATGATTTCAATTCATTATCAGGATCATTTTTACAAGCGTCTTCATGAATAGATGACTATCATGACCTGACAAATTATGAATCAATATTGGCATTATTTTGGATACGTGAGATCTAAGTTACAGTCTGTCTGTCTATAACTTCTTTAACTGCCGCTTAGGTGATTGCAGTGTCGTCTCTAATATATTTAATATTTTACTTTCACAAATATGACATGTACTCGTTTCGTTTAAATGTTTCACGACCTCATCCGTGCATACAATAGATTTTGCATTTTCAGTCGTTGTAAACTTGTCTCGCTATCCTATCCAACAAACCTCAGGACTCTGATGTCTTCAACAATTCAATACATATTTAAGGAGATGTCTTGTACAAGTTCAATTACTTTTAAAATACTGTAATGTTGTTTGACATTTGCCTCCTCTGACCAACCCGCATTTTGATGGTCTGTATACATAATAAACTGTCATATTATTTTTTTTTACATTTATGACACCTTTCAAATTTCACCTATTCCGGTAAATATATGTAGGCGCATCCAGTTTATTCCTATTTACGTACAGTCATAAGTATTTAATCCTTTAAACATCAACATTATGGCTTTGATCAAAATTTAATATGCAAATTGTCATCCATTTCATCTTGGTCATAGGTTTTGTTATGTGCTTACATTCCGTGTATTCAATGTTAGATGCAGACTGCTAATGAGTGGCCATAGTTAGGTTAATTAATATATTTACAAACCAACCTGCCAATACGATATTAATGTTTTCATAAGTCACTCCAACTGTAGCGACTGCCGGATACAGACTTAGTGTAATCCACAAAGCCACAATGTTGATGTTTGAAGGAGTGTACCAATTGTACGCTGATGACACCCAAATATACAAATCTAGACACACAACTGAAGTTGATGCTACCGTCCAAGGGGTAGAGAGGTGCATTTCTGGTGTGAAATCATGGATGACTTGTAACAAGTTGCAGATAAACGATGATAAAGCTGAAGCCATTCTGATCACAACACAAAGACTTACTCATTCACATCCTTTACCTCAAACAATAAATATCAGCAATGCCAACATTAAATTCACACAATCAGTACGAAACCTAGGTGTTACTCTGGACAGTACTCTCACAATGCACCAACATGTCATGAACATATGCAAGGCTGCATATCTTGAGCTGAGACGCATCAGCTCAATTCGCAAATATCTTTCAGTTGATACCACTAAAACACTTGTGTGTTCATTGGTACTTTCAAGACTGGACTAACTCAGTTCTGTCTGGTTCGTCTCAATATCTACTCCAGAAACTTCGAAAAGTTCAAAACACGGCTGCTCGGATCATCCATAGAGTACCACGATCAGAGCACACATACCCCCCCCCCCCGCTATGTACCCTACAATGGCTATCTATTCGATCCAGAATTAAACACAAAATTTGTTCTCTGTGCTACGTTTCATTGTCGGACTCAAGTCCAACATACCTATCCGGCCTCACCCATGTGTACACACCAGCAAGATACTTACGCTCCTCTTGTGACAATCGTATACTCATTATTCCCACTATGAAAACAAAGTCATATGGACAGCGTTCTTTTGCATACCACGGCCCAGCATCCTGGAACGAATTGCCCACTGAACTTAGACACAAAGACAGTGATCCTATTCAAGTGTGCTCTTAAAACTCGCCTATTTCAACTGCAAGAACAAACTTAAAGATATAATAATGTCTCCTCTCTTAAATATTTTCAGCATGTTTTCTGTTTTCTAATTTCATGGTGTTTGTTTTCTGTAATAATATCATTATATATGTTTTTTATGTATTAGGTGTTGTCTAATGTTGTAAAGCGCTTAGATATTCTAAAGATTAGACGCTATACAAAGTCAACATTATTATTATTATTATCATTATTATTATTATTATTATTATTATTATTATTATTATTATTAGCAGTAGTAGTAGTAGTAGTATACCTCTAATTTTCTGCGGGACTTTGAAACGTGTATCTGACCTTCTATAATTCTTATAAGTGTGTCGATGTTTCGTTATCAGGGTTCTATTGAAAATAAATACAGAGATCTTATTTTTAGATCTTCCTGGTCTTATTGAATCTGTTTCACCTAGATGACGCAATATTCTTTTTTTGAACTATCAATAACTCGTATCGTGAGTGTATAATGGCAAAAGAAGGTTTAATCATAGTTTGTTCAAGCAGAAAATTACACCAGGAAAGGAGGAAACCCACAAAAACTACTAACAAGATTGCAATGAATTTTTTAAATAAAAGTAAGGTCGTGTCAGTTGAAAAGCTGAAATCAATGAGGCAGACTTTCTTTAGCATGTCCATTGATCAAATACACAAAGGCTTGGCATAGACATATGGTGAATCTTTTCAAGGCTACATCCTGTTACTATATCAATAACACACCATGACATACTCGACTTTTGTTGCTAACTGTTTTGGGAACATGTTGCACTTGACTGTAATGAATGGATATGAACTAGTGTGTTCACGTTATAATTGCGTTTTATACAAGGAAGACAGACATTTAAAAAAAATATCAAAATGATACTATTGAAATACATGACAGTATTATTACTTTTTGCCAATGATATTGCACAGTTTTTAGAATCTTGAAGGTTTGCAAAGCTTGCTTAATACGTTGAAGAATTATTGTAACAAAGAGGCATGGAGGTAGGACTAAAATATGTCGATGTCGGTGTTCAAACTTGGGATTTTTCTGCTCCGACGAACCTTTTTCACTGGTAAATGAAGAACCTTTTGTTCGGTTCTTTAATGGAAAATTTATTGTCGCACAAAGGAAACAATGTTAATTGATAATGTAAGTCTAGACGAGAAGAGAATCAATACATTCCAACTTGGATTTCTGAATTAGTAGCTTCATCAAAATTTAATGTGCACAGAGATTCAAAATTGATATAAAGTTTTTAAAAGATACTTACCTTACTGATTATTACAATCGTATTAATGTCCCATAAGAACCATTTCAAATTTTTGTACAAACTTAGTGATGGATACATTTGTATGGAACCAAGAAAATCGATAATTCATAGATTGCAGATAGACATTACAATGTCTTTGAAAGGAAAATATTGTAATGCGATATATATATATATATATATATATATATATATATATATATATATATATATATATATATATATATATTGTCACAAGATGAAGCCGGGTTGGGACTGGATTAGTGAAGACACCCAAAGCAACTGCGTTAATAAGATGTTTATTTGTAAACGCAAATTAAATATTAACAAATCTGACATCATTATAAACAAAAAAAGATAGGAAAATTATAAAGTTCCTAACATGGAACTATCAACAACAAGTAGCTCAAAGAGAAAACTCAAACATGAATTTAACGAATGGAATTTGAAACAAACGTGAATTAAGTCCTATCACCGATCAACAAATAAAAGTATATTATCTACACCCCAGTATAAACAAGGTCTTATTAAACACCAAGGGATATAGGGATATGTATAAATTTATGAATCTATCGCTCATATAACGATACTGAAATGGGAATGCATGTAATTATTAATATATCGCTCATATAACGATATTGAAATGGGAATGCATGTAATTATTAATATATCGCTCATATAACGATATTGAAATGGGAATGCACGAAATTATTAATATATCGCTCATATAACGATATTTAAATGGGAATGCGTGTAATTATGAATTTATCGTTCATATAACGATATTGAAATGGGAATGCATGTAAATTTGAATGTATCGTTCATATAACGATATTAAAATGGGAATGCGTGTAAATTTGCTCAGATAGCAATAGTGAAAATAACAACGTGGAACACATAATATAAATATCGTGGCGCCCATTTGACGTCCAAGATGTATATCCGGTTCCACTCGCTCTAGTCAATGGTCAGAGAAGCGCCTACGCATGGTTAGCCCCTCTCAGTATGTTGAAGGATCCATCGAGAGCCCTCACATTTAACACAGACCCGATGGTCGCGAAGCCTTGGTCCCTCGCATCGAGAACACCAGTACACTCTTCCGAATCAACGTCACCAGACACAGCGTACACGTCACAAGAAACCACACAGAGTTCTGTGACTCCACATCAAACCATGTATAAGACAGCTAAAATTATAACAACTAAACCGTGTAGTACATATAACACGGTTAAGTACTTCTGCATTGATATATGAATTCGTTACCCATTACATTAATCGTTCAATGCATGCAGCGTATAATTAAATTCAATTTGTCTGTTCAGTTACAACAAATAGCTAACACGAAACAGACTATAGTATTTATAATATGGCGTTGTATAACATAGGTATTGACTCTCTGTAGAACTTAGAATAAATTCTAAAACATCCAAAGTATGAAACAATTCTGTCATATAAAACGAATAGTAATAAAGAATACTTAAATGTCATTACCTCTACAACTGGAGATTTGCTCCCGTAAAGAGGTTTATTGGTGTGGTCCGTCTCAGAATTAACATCATTTAACGGACCCCCTAGTTCCGAGAGTTAAAAGGTTTTTATGTTTATTTGTTTTTCCCTCCATAGTGTGTATGTTTGTTTTATTTATTTTAGAAATTTCATTTTGAAAGATTTTGATCTGGGGTTTCTACACCTGCCTAACTAGTGTATCATTTCTCCTCGACCCAGGCTGGGTTTTGGAGTTAATTATACAAGTGATCCAGCCAATGGATCAATAGTGTCCAGTGTGAGTAGTTAAGTGGGATAGGATAGCGACAATGGGAATTAGCATTACAGGACCCCTTGGGAACATATAGCGACAATGGAAATTTAACATGGAGAAAAATCGTGGGAACATATAGCGACAAGGGAAATTTAACATGGAGAAAAATCGTGGGAACATATAGCGACAAGGGAAATTAACATGGAGAAAAATCGTGGGACTGTTGAGCGACAAGGGGATTTGAACATGGAGAAAAATCGTGGGAACATATAGCGACAAAGGAAATTAACATGGGATTTTTTTTTTAAATTTTAAAAAAATTTTTTAAAAAAGGGGTAGGCAATTCAAAGACTATCTCTTTTCGAGAAATATGGCTGGCCCTGAAAAGGGCCTTTGGTTTATGTTAATATGCCCTTAACATAAAGGGCATTTGCGACATCTTCTTGTCCTCAAACTTCGTCTTACAGCAGGGCCATACATCAGAGTCCTCTTGAGGCAACCTTGTCTCTCTATATAGACTCTTCTTATCCACAGGCTGCTGCTGGTCCTGTGGACAACGGTCCACTTGGATCGGACATACATGAGTATGTCCGTCCTGAACATCATTGTTGACACAAGGGTTGAAGATTCAACGTCGGTCCACATGTTGAGGCTCCTACAATAGGTGAATCAATGCACTGAACTGCGCTTATTTATAGGGACAGGTAGGATTGAAACGGATTGAGTTCATTCACCAATCCGAACACGCGTTACAGAATTCAGTCAGCCCGCATCCAATCCGAAGAGAGCAGTCTGTGACGTCACGTAGTCAATATAGATCTGCTAGCGCTTGTGTGCAGTCAATCTATGCGACAGTGATTCAACATGACGGAAACTCAGAAAACGATCCAATGGGGTGCACCAGCAGCGGAGACCGCCCAAGGGAACCCGGACTTACTTTCAGAAGAGGTGAATTGGGATTTTGTCGATTTTCTCTCCTCGCAAGAATTTGTTCCGGAACCTTCGTTACCTTCTTCATTACCGCAAGTGGAGAATTTTAGACAGAGACAGAAAGAAGAATTGGAGAAATTTATGCAACGACAAAAGGAAGCGGAACAGGCTTTTCTCTTACAGCAACAGCAACAAGAAGAAGAGGTAAGAAAAAAACAACAGCAAGAAGAAGTAGCAGCAAAGAAACAAGAGGGTGAAAATCAAACGGTCACGGTACTGTTGGATATTTTAGCGGAGTTAAGAAGTCTGAAACAAATGTATCAGACTTCTTTATCACGACCGAAGAGAATACGACCTTCCCGAGCTAAACACGTCAACCCTGTGACTAAGCCTACCGTACCACCCTTAGTGATTTCAACCCAATCATTATCATCATCATCAACATTACGCAGTCCAGAAGTAGGCCTTGGCCGTGGCAAAGGCATAAGACAGTTAAAGTTGATTGCTTAAACTCACCCCTACATCGTAAAAAAGGCCCTTTTCAGGGCCACCCACATATCTCGAAAAGAAATACAATTTCAATTTGCCAATAACTCAAAAAAAAAAAAAATAACCCACCCATTTTACCCTTATAGTACGTGTCTGTGTATGAGTGCGTGAGTGTAGCTTCTTATTTTAAAATCATAACTCAAAGACTCTTACCTTATATCATTCATTTATTCTTTTCTCCATTTTTTACAATCCAATTCACAATTCACAACACAACACTTTAATAAAAAGTTCATTGATTTCTTCTTTCTCCTTGTTTAGTCTCTCTGTTTTTTGAATTTCTTCACCGTCACACTCTTTTCCTCTTCTTCCTCCTCACTTTCTTCCCTTCTTCTTTTCTTCTCCTGTTTCTTTTTCTTCACCTGTCTGCTTTCTTCCTCTGAAGAATCCCTCTCTTCTTCTGAAGAATCTTTCTTTTCTTCTGACTCCTCTTGTTTCTTTTTTGGGCAATCTGGAGACCAATGTCCTTTTTCTTTACAATAATAACAGGTATCTTGACTTTTGTCTTTTTTAGCTCCTGTTTTTTGACGGTCTGGACACTCTGAAGACCAATGCCCTTTCTTCTGACAGATATAGCAAGTATCTTGACTTTTATCTCGAAAGGAAGGAGAGTAGTCCGTAGGCTGGTCTGCAGAGAATTTTCTAATGACCCCTCGCAAAGCTCTGACGAAACGTTCCATCTGGTTAGTCTCTTCCATCGTTGTGCTCGGCTTGAGAGTGAAATGAATAGTGAAAGGACAAGACACACACCCTTTTATATACGCTGGTCTGCTAAGACTATAAAGTAGTTTATGGTGTTTGAACTTGAGTCATTTGACTTTTTGCTTTCAAGATGAAACGATCCCATTCATTCGAGAAGAAAGAAGAAAGTAAGAGGCAGAAACGTGATCTATCGCCTCGAACCAGGGCTGAAATCTTGGCACAAATTCATGCCAGTGATTTTGAAGAGGACATGAGTGAACCAGAATTTGAAACCTCTAAACCAAGTTTACCACCCTTAGTCAACCCTGAAAAATACTATTCCATTCGAGAGACGGAAAAGCGCTCCTCTAGAAAATTTAGAACCACGGCTTACAAATACACGGTGAAGTTTAAAGATTTCAAGTCCGAAGTACCGTTAGAGAAAGCAGAAGGGTTCATCACCGGAGTGTGGGATTCTCTGCTCACTGCACTCAAGCGACAATGTCAACCCAAAGAAGACGATCGCTTGAGACTTTCCATACAACACGACGGTTTGAAATCCCCTGTTTGGATCGAGTTTAGCACCCCTGCAGAATTGACCGCTTCCAAAGTCATGGACAAGATTCAACACGTGCAACAATCTAATGACCAGTTTGACATCACCGATGGAAAAGCCACATTGGACATGACCCACGTCTCTCCTCCTCAAGGAACCGGACGCAAAAAGATGTTATTGGTGAATGACCTTCGCAGCATTAAGCGTAGCCTTGTCCAAATTCACAATCCTCATGACCAGATGTGTTTAGCCCGTGCCATCGTGGTGGGACGAACCTATGCCAACAAGAACGACACGGTAGAATGGAAAAGAACCTGGAAAACTATTCAACGATCCGATCGAGCCAAACAACGAAGTGAAGCAGAACTCCTGTTACGACAAGCTGGCATGTCCAAAGACACACCCTGTGGCATACCTGAGATGCAAAAATTGCAAGATGCCCTAGCTCCACGATACACCTTGAAAGTGTACCCTCAAGAAGTGCGCGGGTCTTTGTTGTTTCGAGGGCAAGATTTTAAGGACGGAAAATACATTCACGTTTATCATCACGATGACCATTTCGATACCATTACCAGTATCACTGGATTCCTAGGATACGGTTATTATTGTGAGAAATGTGATTATGGTTATAACAATCGAGAGCAACACAAGCATTGTGGATCGAAATGCCCAGGATGTTTGGCCTCTCCACCCTGTCTGAGCGAAGAACCAGTGCCTTGTTCAACTTGTCTGCGCACGTTTGTCAGCCCTACCTGTTACCAACAACATTTGAAAACACGAGGTTCACAGAAGAAATGTGCTTGTCAACTCCTGAGATTGTGCTCTACGTGTGGACAAGGCATACTTACCAACAATGCCAAGGCACACGTATGTCGAGGAAAGAAAAAATGTCACATTTGTCACCACATCGTGGACTTGGAACACCAATGTTACGTGCAAAAATACCAACCCCCACCAGAGAAAGAGGACGGTCACAAGAAGAAAGGCAATTTCATCTTTTTCGATTTCGAATGCATGCAAGAGACTGGCATTCACATCCCTAATTTCTGCGTGGCTCATCGAGCGTGCGAGAAGTGCATTCAAGAACCTATCTTCAGTCATTGCCCTCACTGCAGCAAGATTCCTGGAGGACGTGAAAAAATCTTTCGAGGACCGAACACGTTAGCCGATTTTGCCCAATGGGTCTTAGACCCCATCGACAAGACGTGGAGCCAAGAGGACATCGAACGTTACCGAGATTGTCATCGTCATGCCACAGTGATGGCTCACAATTTTTCCGGATACGATGGACAGTTTCTTCTCAGATACTATACGGAACAAGGCACCGAGCGTCCTAAAGTGACTTTGAACGGAGCCAAAATCATTTTCATGCAAGTGGGACAAGTACAGTTTAAAGATTCGATGAGCTATTTGGCCATGCCTTTGAGCCGAATGCCTAAAACGTTTGGAATGACAGAAATGGCTAAAGGGTACTTTCCACACTTTTTCAATACGGAAGCCAATCAACACGCCGTTCTACCCCATTTACCTGAGGCTCACTATTACGACCCCGACAACATGCGTACCGAACAACGAGAAGCTTTCTACGCTTGGTACCAGGCTCACGCCTCGGACCCTTTCGACTTTCAGGAAGAAATGCTAAAGTATTGTCGTTCCGACGTGGACATTTTACGGCGTTGCTGTGGAAAATTTCGAGAACTGTTCATGGAACACGGAGGGGTGGATCCTTTGAAAGAAGCTTGCACCATTGCCAAAGCGTGTTCCCTAGTGTATCGACAACGATTCATGCCTGAAAACACCGTGGCTGTCATCAGCCCTCAAACGACCCACTTTGTCAAACGTCAATACTCGGTCAAAGCCCTACGTTGGTTACATTACTTGTGCGACAAGGAAGACAAGTGGATTCAGCATGCCCGCAACGGAGGGGGCGAAAAGACCATCGGAACGTATTCGGTCGATGGCTGGGACTTAGAAAACCCCAAGATCGTGTACGAGTTTAACGGTTGCTTATTTCACGGATGTCCTGTTTGTTACCCTGACCGTGGCACTAAAAATCAGTTTTTGCAACGAACCATGGAAGACTTGTACCAGGACACTTGTCAGCGACGCCTAAAGTTAGAACAGCAAGGATACCAAGTGGTGGAAATGTGGGAACACGAGTACGATCACCGTATGAAAACCGATCCCGAGTTTAAACGCCTCGTGGAAAGTTACCAGTTCATGGACTCGCTGAACCCGAGGGATAGTTTGTACGGAGGAAGGACCAATGCCACCTGTTTGCTGTACCAAGCCGACGAAGAGAAAGGAGAAGAAATCAAATACTTGGACGTGTGTTCGCTGTATCCCTACGTGTGCAAATATTGTCGCTTTCCTGTAGGGCACCCACAATTGTTCACGGAACACATCGACCTTAAAAACATTCGACAATACGAAGGCTTGATCAAGTGCAAAGTTTTGCCTCCCACGAACCTATACCATCCCGTCTTACCTCACCATTGTCAAGGCAAACTGATGTTTCCCTTGTGCCGTACTTGTGCCGAAACGTGCAACCAAGACCAGCCTTGTCATCACAGCCAGGAAGAACGGGCCTTGACGGGAACCTGGGTCAGCGTAGAATTGTTCAAAGCTTTGGACATGGGATACCAACTGTTAGAAGTGTACGAAATTTGTCACTTTCCCAAGACACAACAATACCACAAGGGTGATCCCAGTCAGAAAGGCATTTTCGCCGACTACGTGGATGCCTTTTTGAAACTGAAGCAAGAAGCCAGCGGCTATCCTTCCTGGTGTCACACTCCCGAAGACCAAATACAATTCAAAGAGAAATACTACGAACAAGAAGGCATCACTTTAGACCACATCGAGAAAAACGAAGGCAGGCGATCGTTTGCCAAAGTGATGTTAAATTGCTTGTGGGGTAAAATGGCACAACGACCGTGTTTACCCAAGACGGAATATTTGACAGAACCTTCCCGCTACTTCCAGATGATTCACGACAAAACCAAATACATGAAACACGTGGACGTCGTTCGAGAGGATTTGATCTTGGTCAATTACGAAGAAGATCTGGACTTTGTACAAGACGACCCTTTTGGAAATGTCATCATTGCGGCTTACGTGACAGCTCATGCTCGCTTAAAATTGTACGAAGCTTTAGAACTGTTAGAAGAACGCGTCCTGTACTTTGACACGGACAGTTGCATTTACATCCATCACCCGATTCAACAGCACCCTGACATCGAAGGAGACCGTTTAGGAGCCTGGACAGACGAGCATCCCGACGACAAGATTCTAAATTTCGTTAGTGGTGGTCCCAAAAATTACGGCTACGAATACCGGGACAAACAAGGAGAAGTGCACACGACGTGCAAAGTGAAAGGACTGACTCTGAATCATCGTACCAGTCGAGTGGTCAACTTTGGGGTATTGAAAGAAGCCTTGCAATCGGGAGAGGATGGAAACTTTAAAGTGACCACCTATCAACCGAACAAGATTGTACGTTTACCCACTCACCACATCGTCAGTCGACCCTTGGAAAAAGTTTATCAAATCGTGTACCAGAAGCGAGTGCGACTTCCCAATCACTTTACGTTACCGTACGGTCACGTCGGTATTGGTCTGTATATAAAAAGGAACCCTAGGCAAGATCGATAGTTCATTGGGACTACCAAGACCGAGCAAACAAGATGAATACTTTGAAAGAGACATCGTTCCAGTTTGGGGATTGTAAAAAAGTTGTATCTTCCTCTAGTGTGACTAATACTGGATGGATAAGACCCAGGCATTGCGACGGAAAATGTCCGGAAGGAGACTGCGATTGTCCATGTGGTTACCATTGTAATTGCGTAACGGAGTTTGCAGACGAGTGCGATTGTGAGCCTTGCGATGGATACGATGCTGTACCTTGTGACCTGAGCGATGCCGTAAAGCATCATGGGAACTTTAGTACCCCTATCATGGAAAGTGATGCTGTGCGTGTCAAACCTGTCGGATGCGAAAGTGATGCCGCTCGTCCTCTTGGACATTTTACTGGGTTTCGTTTTAAAGGGGAATGTTCACCTTCACGTCTACCCCCCTACGGATGTCATCCAGCCTTGAGCAAACTCCTACCCATGTCACTCAACCCTCATCGAAACGAACCTGTGAAAAACGAATATTCGTTTCCTGTGCGTTTGTCGGAATACTGCGACTTTGAAAATCGTCTTCAATCGTTCAAAGGAAAATGGCCAAAGTATCTGGGAGGACCGACCCCCGAAGAATTAGCCAGAGCCGGATTTTTCTACTTGGGCGAAGGAGATAAAGTCAGGTGCTTCAGTTGCGATGTGACACTTCACCACTGGGAACCGCAAGATTCGGCCTACGTAGAACATGCTCGATGGTCACCGAATTGTCATTACTTACCCTTAGTGGGACCGAGACATTGAAGTAACTTCTTACCATAATCATCTGTTCATGGATACTTTACAAGAGAACATTCGTGCTTTGCCTGTGGAGTTGAGAGAACGCATTTACCGAGAGCTGGTCAAAATACAAGTGAAACGTAAAGAACAATTGCATCCGTTACGTCACCGGTGTTTGAACCACTGGTACCTGAAGGCTATACAAGGATTGATTCAATTGAAAGTGTTCCATCGGACAGACATTGATCAACGATCCTCTAGTTTTAAAAAGGATTGGTTTGGTATGGACGATTCTACCTACATCATTGTAAACGTACTGCATCGAATTCCAGAGGAAGAGTTAACGAATTACCAACATCTTGAACACAATGTCAACTTAGTGAAAGAGGAAACTTCTGAACGAATTGTCATGTGTAGATTAGTGACTCAACGATTTAAATTTGACACTGAAGTGAAACCATGTTTGTGCAAAGAGTACATTTCTTGTGTCAGACCAAAGAGGATTTAGTATGACCTATTCATGGATACTTTGCAAGAGAACATTCGTGCTTTGCCTGTGGAGTTGAGAGAACGCATTTACCGAGAGCTGGTGAAAATACAAGTCAAACGTAAAGAACAATTGCATCCGTTACGTCACCAGATCTTTAACCACTGGTACCTGAATGGTATAAGAGAACTGATTCGTCAGAAATTGTTTCAGTGGTCAGACCTTGTTCAACACTTTGAGTTAGTGAATGATCGAAATGTTCATTATTTTGGTTACTTCGAGATTCACCTACAGCAATACATTGAGGAAGACAAGTTAAAGGATTATCAACATATTTTACGTGGAATCTACTTAGAGGAAGAGGAAACTTCTAAACGAACTCTGAAGTTTCGGTTACAGTATGCAAGATTTAGATTCCCTACTGGAGAACGAAGATCTCTGGCTAGAAAGTACGTGTATTGTTTCCGAAACAAAGAGACTATAAAAACAGGCTGTCATGCCACGACTTATGTCACATGTCATCCAACAGATTCCGTGGAAGGAACTCAATGACCATATTCAAACCGTGGATCATTACCATCGATTATTACAAGAACTGTATCCATTCAATTTGGGACGACAAGTGGTGTGTGTCTTAGTGACTTGTTTTTTGGGATTTCGTTTACCAGCCGATTCTTTGTGGACTCTTTACGATCAGTACTTACCACCTCCATGGCCTTAAATGGTCACGAAAAACTCCTTTTGCTCAAAGCCTTGCGTTTTCATCTGGATACTTCTCGACCTCTACGGGAAAAAAAGATTCGTCAACTTTTAGCTACCCAAGACGTGTATGACGATGTGTGTGTAGCTTGTGACTTACATCCCCATTGGACAGATGTCCGTGCCTGGAAAGAATGGGATTTTGAGGCTTGGACCCAAGAAGTGGACCAGTATGCACGAGAGTTGTTCAAGGAAAAAAGTTACTTTTCAACCCGTGTTAGTGACGGTGCCAGAAGAACCCGTCACCCAGGACAGGACTGTCGTGGACAGACCTGAAAGACCCTTTCGGGAGGACACTTGTGTGACCTTACCCCCTGTTGAACTGGTTAGAACATTACCCAAAAGATGTGATTTTTGTACAGACACTTGTGTTTATTCCACGTTCATCGTTATCATGTGCCTTTTATCCTTGTACTTAAGCCTTTGGCTTTTATGTATTTTTGTCTTTCGTATTCATGTTTGATAAAAAAACATTCAATAAACGTGTTCTGAAAAAGTATATAAACTCTTGTCTTGTTCGTTTTCGTGTCACAAGTGACATTTCTGACACCATGGCTACCTCTACTGTCTCTGCTCCCTCTTCCTCTACTGTCAAAGTCATCGACGAACACTTAGATCGTGCCAGTTGGGAGGCTTTGTATCTTCGCCATCCCTTTAACATGCTCATTGCTGGACCTAGCGGTTCAGGCAAAACCGAATTCGTCAAACGTTTGATCGAACATAAACATCATTTGATCGATCGGCCCCCTCAACGGATCGTGTGGTGTTACAAAGAGTGGCAATCGGCGTACAGCCTCTTGCGAGAAAGTCAAGGTGATTCCATCGTGTTTGTGGAAGGCATTCCTAAAGAAGACGACGGCATCGTCTCTGACTCCCGTCTAACCCATTTGGTCATTTTCGACGACATGTTAGGAGAAGACGAAGAAGAAATTAAATTGTGGTTCACGCGCAAAGGGCATCACCGTAATGCCAGTGTCGTTTACATCACCCAAAATTTGTTTCAACAAAGTAAAGCCCATCGCACCATCAGTCTCAATGCGCATTACGTGGTCTTGTTTAAAAGCCCTCGAGATAAATCGCAAGTGCAAGTCTTAGCCAAACAGTTAGGAACGCCTTGGCTGACTCAGGCGTACGACGATGCCACTCAAACGCCACACGCCTATTTACTCGTCGATTTGAAACCTACGACCCCCGAGGATTTGCGATTTCGTACCCACTTGTTTCACCACTGGTGCCAAGACGGAGGGCCTGTCCTGTACACGTCTCCGTCCTCGACTTCATTTCACTCCCCATAAAAAATCTATAAAAACCTCAGACCCTTTTTCGTCTGTCTCACACAGTGTGAACATGACGTCCCTTCAGTCGCATCTTCCCGTCAAATTGATTCGTGCCTTGTATGGCATCAGTCGAGAAAAAAATCCACAAACACGAGCCCGTGTCTTAGAAGCTAGTCTCAAAGAAGTCTTACGATGGTTCACGGTGACGGCACGTCAATTACTCCAAGGAATCATTCAGATTCCTCATCAAACCCAACGCTTTTTCGATCGAAACAAAGTCGCTTTGGTCCAACTGGCCGATCCCCGCATCGACACTCAAACCAAAAAACAAATCATTTTGAAACCTGGAGGGAGCGGTACTCTAGGAGGGGTCATCATTCGCTCACTCTTAAGATGGGATCCTAATGCCCCCAAAGTTATCCCCAAGACAAAAGTCCAACGAAGCCCCAAGAAGAAAAAGAAAAAGACCAGGTCCCCAAGAAGAATAACTTCTCCAGTGGCAGGACCCTCCTCTTACCAGACACCACCACCCCGGAAAAAGAAAAGAAGCCCCCAGAAAAAGAAACAGAGAAAAAGTCCCCAGAAAAAGAAAAGTCCACAGAAGAAAACTAGTCGCAAGAGAGGCACTTCGGCCAGGACGCAACCTTACACTCGCAAACCACGACCTGCCACGGCAGTGACTGCGTCTCCGGCATCCTCACGTTCATTCACTTCTCCGTTGATGACACCCAGAACTGAAGAGTACTTGGAGACGTTGATCACACCAAGAACATCTCCGTTGATGACCCCCAAAAGAACTTCCCCAGTGGCAGGACCCTCCCATTTAGCGGCAGTGGCTGCTGCTCACAAAGTACCTTCTCCCAAAATCAAAGTCCAAGAAAGATCGGGCATGTTACAAAGTTTACTGGATTTGTCCAAGCAAGAACTGGCTCGATTTAGTCCGTTGCGTACCCCTGCACGACGTGTCATGCCTGTCCTCAAACTGATAAAACGTAAAGACAATCAGTGGCGACGCGTTCCAGTATAAAAAGAGCCTGTGACCAAGTCGGGGTATCAGTGAACTTGTAAAAAAGATGTCACCTCCAAGAAGCCACAAAAGAAAGAGACAAAGGCAGACGCGTCATCCGACAAAGCGCTTAGCCAAGCATCGACATTACCCTAAGAAAAGACACAGTCGTTCCAAGAAAAAGAGGCGTCAACAAAGGGGAGGATTCCTTGGTGATTTTGGGAAAAACATTGTCACCTTTATGACAAAGCGATAGTCCCAAAAAAAAAGATAAAAGGGTGTGCGTTAAGTCATCGACGTTAGTGTCTGTTCGGTGAATGTCCCGGAACCACAAGCAAAAAATGTCACCCTCCAGAAAACCCCAAGGAAAGAAAAGGAAAGGACTGCCACCACGTTTAGCTAAACATGGGGACCTGTTATCTGTCCTGTCCAAAGCTTCTTCACCCCTACGAAAAAAACTCATTCAAACGGCCTCCAAAGAGGTCATCGATACCGTGTGCGAATGTTGTTTGAACGTTTTGAAAGGCACGATCCCTTTGTCCAAACACCAGAAACAATGCTTAGGCAAACATCGTCACGTTCTTCGCCAAATGGTTCAAAAGAAAATTCCCATTCGTCAAAAAAAGAAGATGTTGGTCCAACGTGGAGGCATTTTACCTCTCTTGTTAGGCCCCATACTGAAAGGAGTCTTGGGAACCATGTTGGGAGGACTGGTGGGAGCAAGATAAAAAGGCCCTCGGAAGTTCCAAGATCTCAGAATCGACCCCTGACAACCCCATGGAAGGACGAAAACTAGCTTTAGTGCCTTACAAACGATGGATGGAATACCATCGGTGGCAAGAACAACGCACCCCGCATTTACCTCCCAATCCCAATTTGAGCGAGATGTCCCAGTTACAACACGAATTGCAATCCTTGATGGATCGCCAAGATTTGTCCGAAACAGAAAAATCGCAAAAGTACGGTCAACTCTTGCAACGACTGCAACTCTTTCACCAGAAAGCTTTAGACGAAACAGCTTTACCCACTTTGAAAGATTTTAAGACCTTGATGAAAAGTCCAGCACCATCACCAGTACCAGTACCAGTTCCACCACTACCCGTGACCAAGACAGAAAAAGGAAAAGAAGAAGAAGAAGAAGGGTTTCAAACTCCACCAGAAAAAGTACGCAAGTTAACAACACCACCTACCTCCAGAATTGGATGGATTAAAAAGATGATGGCCACCCCTTCTTCATCACAAGAGAAAAAGAAAGTGAAGACAGAAGTGAAACAAGAACCGATATCCCCCGCTCAGACATCCTCCTCTTCAACACCTATTGCCGGTCGCACACGCAAAGCCTTGCAATCCAAGAAAATACCCCAAGAGAAAAAGAGTAGCCTCTTCCAAGAGTGGGTGCCTTATTAACACACCAATCAACACAAAAAATGGAAAAAGTCTTAGCTAGCATTTACTACGATCCCTCGCATCCTGCAGGTTACGCAGGAGTTCAAAAATTGTATCGTGCTGCCAAAACGCGACTGAAAAGTCTCCGTTTACCTCAAGTGCAACGATGGTTACAAGAACAAGCTACATACACTTTGCACAAACCCATTCGACGCAAGTTTGCCAGAAGTCGTACCCGAGTGGAAGGCATCGATCATCAATGGCAAGCCGATTTAGCCGATGTCTCTCATTTGGCCAGCTACAATCGTGGTTACAAATATCTGTTTTGTGTCATCGACGTCTTTTCCAAATTTGCCTGGGTCGTGCCCTTGACTTCCAAATCGAGCAGCGAGTTAGTGCGAGCCCTGCAACGGGTGTTGAAACAAAGCGGTCGTCACCCTCTTCGATGGCAAACGGACAAAGGCACTGAATTTCTGAACCAAGCTTTCCAAAAAGAATTAAAGAAACGTGACATTCATTTTTTTACCACCGAGAATCCCGAAACCAAAGCCAGCATCGTGGAGCGTTTTCAACGCACTTTGAAAGAACGCATGTGGAAATATTTTACGCATCACCACACTCTGAAGTACATCGACATCTTACCGCATCTGGTGCAAGCGTACAACCAATCTTACCATCGAAGCATCGGACGTGCCCCGCAAGACGTGACTCCCGACAACGAAGTGTTGGTGTTTGAGCGTCTGTTCGGTACGTCCCCGACGAGGGCTGTCCCCAAGAAAAGTGGAGAGTTGACCGTAGGAGATTGGGTGCGCATTGGCAAAACCAAACGCACTTTCGACAAAGGTTACTTACCTAACTGGACGACCGAATTGTTTCGCGTCACTGGACGAGTGCATGGCCGTCATCCTGCCGTCTATAAATTGGAAGACATGAACGGAGAAGTGCTCAAAGGAACGTTTTATTTGCCCGAGTTACAACGTGTCACCAAAAAAGAAGACGACGTGTACGACATCGAAAGCATTCTCGAACGCAGAACCCGTAAAGTGGGCAAACGACGTGTCAAAGAAGTCAAAGTACGTTGGAAAGGATATCCACCCAGTTTCGATTCTTGGATCGACGCTTCGCAAGTCATCGACTATAAAAAGAAGTGACCATCATGCCCTTTCACACAGCAGACGCAGCTACGTCGACCACTCCTCCTTCACCTAGTTCTTCTGTGCAAGATTTACAAAAACAACCCTTGTGGGTGTGGTGTGGAGAACGTGTGCCTAAAACGCAAATCGTCTTTTTCTGCCAAATCTTCGTGGTGTATTGTGTCATCGGGGCAGCCATCGCCAATTTGAGTTTGCAACAAGGAGACAAACAATTGTGGACCATTTTATTGAGCAGTTGCATCGGTTACCTGCTTCCCAATCCCTCCCTGAAATTCTCCTCGAACGGGAACGTTGTGTCCAGTGCCAGTGCCAGTCACCACTCCAACAACCACAACCAGAACCCCATTTTGGGCGGAGACACACCTCTGACGTCCAGTAATATCCCCTCGGACAGCCACAGAACTCTGGAATTATGAGTCACCAAAACCAATTTTACTTAACTTTACCCAGTGACAGTTCCATGGAGGTGTTTCCCCACAACACGTTGTGCTGTTACACGGCCAAATTACCTCAAGCCATCCCCTTAGATCACGAAGCCCATTGGGAAGTGGCTTTAGTAGAAATGATTCACCCTACACAAATCCAAAACATCACCGAAAAACAAAACTTTTTTGAGGTGGAAATCCTGAACCAACAATTACAAGAAGCCATGACTGACATCGGGTTTTCAGGGATCACAAGACCAGCCAGCAAACCAACCTTCAGTATCTACACCGTGAAAATTCCAGCAGGGTTTTATTTTAGTGGTCAACATTTGGTGGACACTATTGTGGACAGGTTCGAGTTCGCCTTTGGCAAAGCCCTGAACAAAGCCAAAAAAAGTGTCACCCTGGAGTACCATAAAGTGGCTCGTCGCTTACTGATGAAATTTCCAGATACGGACACATTGTCCTTCAGGTTCAATGGTATTTTGTTTGAAATTTTGGGTGGACATTCAACAATGGTCACAAACAATTGGAGCCCCAAGATCAACAGTAATATGGATTTTTACAAAGCTTTTGGAAAACCGGTAGAACTGAACCAAGGAATGAATTTAATGTTCGTGTACTCCGATGTGGTGGAGTATAACGTGGTGGGACACACCTCTGTGCCATTACTGCGTGTCATTCCTTTCAAAGTGGATTCTACCACGAACGTTGACGAGGAAGGTGGAAACACTTACCACGTCCACCGCGAATTTGTCCATCCTCACTATTTGCCGGTCAGCAAGTCGTATTTGGACACGGTCAACATTACTATAAAAGGAGATTTGGGACAAAATATTCCATTCACCAAAGGAAAAGTCACGGTGAAACTCCATTTTCGAAAACGGTTCTCTCACGACTCGTAAGTCATGTATCCAGTGTACCGAGGGGTGGCTCAGCAGCGAGGACACGGTTTAGGAGACATGTTAAAATCGGCCTTTCGTTCGGTGGCCCCGGTGTTGAAACCGATGGTGACACGCGGATTGCACGCCTTGAAAGATGCGGCACTGACGCAAGGCAAAGAATTTCTCCAAAATGTCATCATCGACAAACAAAACCCTAAAGAAGCCTTCATGAGGGCAGGCAAAAATGTCTTGCTGCAAACGGGCAAAGACATTTTAGGCCGACGAGACACACCTATAAATGCCCTGCACGCTACCGAGTCAAGCATTCAGCAAGGACAAGGCAGAAAGAGACGAAGAAGAAAACACCCTTTCACCAGACTTCAAGCTAGAAAGGCCAAGAAAAGAAGAACCGTTCGAGACTTAGACGTTTTCGATTATTGAGAAAAGAGACAAAAAAATGATGCACCGAGAATCTTGCGCTTGTTCCAAGACGGAACTGGATCTGTTTGCCATGCCCCCTACCATGATGACGATGCAAGAATCCCAATGGGTGGAATTTCACCCCGTCTCCTCATTGACAGCCTCAGCTCCCATCGAGTTTGAAATCAAAGGACAGCCCGAAGATTACATCGATCTGAATAGCAGTTACTTGTACTTGAAAGTCAAAGTTGTCGATGAGGACAATTCGACCCTAGATGGCGATGAGGTAATAGCTCCCGTCAACAATTTCATGCATTCCTTGTTTAGCGGAGTGGACTTGTACTTGAACAACAAACTGGTCAGCAGTAGCATGGATACTTACCCTTATCGAGCGTACCTGGAAAATCTCTTGACGTACGGAATAGATGCCAAGAACACTCATCTCAATGCCTGTGTGCTATGGGAAGCTGACGAAGCAGGCCAGTTTGAAGAATTCGAAATTATTACAAAGGATAAAGATAAACCATACAATGAGGGATTTACAGAACGAAGAAACAGAATCAAAGATGGACAGAGTTTAGAACTGATGGATCGTTTGCATTTGGACATGTGGTTACAAGAGAAATATTTGCTAAACGGGGTGAATGTCCGCCTGAGACTGAATCGTAGCAGTACCGCTTTCCATTTGATAGGTAAAACTGCTTGCAAAACTGTCATCGAGGAAGCCAGGCTCTACGTACGACGCGTAGAAGTGTTACCTAAAGTGGGTAACGACATCAGTCAGACGTTGAGCAGAACGACCGCTAAGTATCCCATCCGACGCGTGGAAGTGAAAACCTTCACCATTCCCAAGGGACAACGATCCATGATCGAAGATCATCTGTTTCAAGGACAGCTACCCAAACGTTTGATCGTTGGTATCGTCGAAAATACAGCCTTCAACGGAGATTTGGGTAAAAATCCTTTCCACTTTCAACACTTTGGCGTGTCCAAGATCGAAGTCAGTCGCGATGGCAAGACCTTGTGTACCCGACCTTTCGAACCTGACTTTGAGAAGAAGAATTACTTGAGATCGTACTTGTCCCTGTACGAAGCCACCGGCCAGTTAGGAACCAACACCAGTCACGGTATTACGTACGAGGATTACACAGGAGGCTATGCTTTGTGGGCTTTCGATTTCACTCCTGACCAAGGCAGCGACGAGGGACATTTCCACCCTATAAAATCTGGCCAGATTCGTGTGGAAATTCAATTTGCAAACCGAATCCCTGATGAAACGGTGAACGTCATTCTGTATGCAGAATTCGACAATACCATAGAAATCAACAGTTTGAGAGAAGTCATTCTAGATTACTAGAAACCATGGAAGACTGTTATCCCTCTTTACCTAGTGGAGAAACTTTGGACATGAAATGTGAGGAGACTGTGGAAGAAGTGATCATGATGAAGTCAAGATGGCCAGAACAAGAAGCCCATTTAGTCTCCTGTTTTGCCAAACACTTGGTCGACAAAATGACGGAATTGATCAAGAAAAATTGTTATGGATGTCAAAACGATCATCCCAGTCAAATTCAACACGATAAATGCCTGATGTTGAGTCAAGAAGAAAAATTGGACGAGTATCTGGACGAAGCTTGGAGTCTCATCTCGAACAAAGACGTGTTGCACCAGTGGTATAAAGACTTGCGTGAACATTCTTGTCCACCATTAACCACTCAAGAGATCCATCGTATCGAAGCTCTCCTGAATCAGAGTGAGGAAACAGAACGAATAACCGTTTATTCGTCAGACATTTTCAAGCAAAAAGTCAGGATCGAATTGACGACTTATTATTACCTGTGAAGAAGAAAAAAACACAAATCAATGGATACCTGGGAACTTTATTACCTTTTGAACCATAGTTCGTATACGGCTTCTTGGAATCCTGTCGTCTGTGCTAAAGATGAACTCCCTCATCGCAAACCTAAAGACCATCAAGCTTACGTGATCAACACGGACGAAAGTCATCTCCCAGGAACCCACTGGGTAGCCGTCTACTTTCCTCAAGAAGGATGTGTGGAATATTTCGATTCGTACGGATTGCCCCCTTTGGAAGACGATATCATCGACTTTATGAGAAGAAATGCTCAAACCACCCGATTCAATAATGTGAAATTACAAGGCACAGATTCCTTGGTGTGTGGACAGTACTGTGTGTATTTTCTGCATCATCGCAGCCTGGGCTATTCCTTAGAACATTTAGTGACTCATTTTGATCCTCGTTCTTCTGCTAGAAACGATGTGAAAGTAGATCGATGGTTTTGTGACCATTATGCTTATCTTTTGTCTCAAGCTAGGAAACGTAGTGTCCATCAATGGCCTAATGATTTCCAACAGTGGAAATCACAATTTCATTCACAACGTTGTCAGCCCTGTTTAAAGTAGATTGTATTTGAAGAAAAAAATGTTTGTGATTTGAAAAAAATTGTTTGATGTTATAGTGTTGGATTATTGTTAAAAATGTTGTTGTTTAGTGTTAAGTGATTTTTGAATAAAAAAATGTTGTGTTTTGAAAAAATGCTTTTGTCTTTTGTTTAGCTATAAGAATGTTGAATTGATGCTCTTTCATTTCTTACTATCCCTCTCATGACACTCACTGAACGTTGCGGCTCGAAAACCGTGTGGGGGATGTTTTCCTTCACGTCCGCGCTTTCACTTTAAGAACCGGGGTTGTTTCCAGTCTAACCATCCATTGTCGACTCATCCTCCTACGAAGATGTGCTCCAAACTAGCTAAGCTCAACGAAGCCTACGTGAATTTGCATAGGGTCAGACACAGTCTGATACCGAAGCCAGAAGAAATAGAGAATGTGAGAATGTTAAAAATCACTGAAGACCTGATAGAAGAGCTCTTCAGAGAAGAAGTGAACAGGGAGAAAGAAGAATGGACAGAGAAGTACAGACTTCAAAAACAGCAGCAACAGCAACAACAACAGCAGCAGCAGCAACCTGAACCTGACAGAGGCTTTGTCGATTGCCGTATCGACACCAAAGAGTTCTTCTTCTCTTTCCGAAGAAGCAGACCTATTGCCAGAAAGTCTATAATCAGAGGACATCGCATTCTTAGAAACTAAAAAAAGAATGCCATAGCAAAACAAAAAACAGCCCTTTTCAGGGCTACCCAATACTCTAGAAAAGAAATAACTATTAATTTGCCAATGTGTGTAGGTGGAGTAGTGTGTATATAAACACTAACTCTTTTATAAAAAATGTGAGGGTATGTGTTTGTGTGTTTGTGTGTTTGTGTTTGTAAGAGCTCACGTAACTTGGTAAGGATAGTAGATTAAAATGATGTTAGTTTTTTGGCTGTTAGAGGTGTATATTTGGGGTTAGATTGGATTGCTTTGCGTATGTGGATAGTCTATTGAAGTGATTAATAAAAAATTTTAGAATAGTGAGTGAGTGTTTCTTTTAGGTCCGCGCGTTGTTGTTGATTTTGGTCACGATCTAGGTAAGATCCATTTTATGTTTTTTAGGGGATGTTTTCCATCACGTCCGCGCTTTCACTATAAATTGAAACTCGTTCGGCAGTCCAGCTACCCTTGTTGATTGATCAACACCAAAAAATGAACACGAGACTTGAGAAACTGTTGGAGCTTCATGTGCATCTGGAATATGCCAGGCGCATATTAAATGAACTGGCCGCGGAAGCCATTGTCGAGGAGGGAAGGATAAGAGAGGAGGAAAGAAGAAACAAAGAAGAGGAGGAGAGAAGATATAAAGAAGAAGAAGAAGAAAGAAGATATAAAGAGGAAAGAAGAAACAAAGAAGAGGAGGAGGAAAAGGAGAGAAGAAATTTCAAAATCCCAGAGAGCGAAAATTGGGATTCTGAAGCGAAATATCCTGCCTCTGCTCTCTCCCCCCAAAAGGTAAAGAGTAACTGGGGGATAAGATGCGTATGTGGCGCCAGGCCTGGAAGGTGCCACCATTAACCACCTGTCCATGAAGTTCCAAACAAAACAGCCCTTTTCAGGGCTACCCAATACTCTAGAAAAGAAATAACGATCGATTTGCCAAAGTGTGTAGGTAGAGTAGTGTGAAAATAAACACTAACTCTTTTTTTAAAAAATGTGAGGGTATGTGTTTGTGTGATTGTGTGTTTGTGTTTGTAAGAGCTCAGGTATGTTTGTGTGAATAGTAGATTATGGGTTTCTTAGCGTATGTGAAGAGTATAGTTGGGGTTATATTATATGAAATGAAAAAAGTGGGGATGTTTTCCTTCACGTCCGCACGTTGTTTGGTCATGATCTAGGTAAGATCAATTTTATGTTTTTAGGGGGATGTTTTCCATCACGTCCGCGCTTTTTGTATAAGAACCCACAGTATTCGTGGTTCAAACCATTCTGCAAAGAATAAAAAAAGAAGATGGCTTCAAACCACCTTAACAAAATGGAAAAATTGCAAAACGTCATGGACAATTTAGGAATGTTTGAGCAAATGTTGGTTAACCTAAACGAGGATCACTACTCATATAGTCCCCATAGAGTGAAGATGGAGATAAACAATTTACGAAAAATGAAGGTAATCATCAGTGATCTGTTGAAAGAAATAAAGGAGGAAAAGGAGGATGAAGAGGAAAGAATAAGAATACGCAAATGGAACGAAAAAATTGAAAAAGAAGAAGAAAATGAAAAGAGGAAGAAAGAAGAGGAGGAAGAGAAGAAGAAAGAAGAGGAGGAGAATAAAAAAAAGAAAGAGAAGAAGAGTGTAGGAGATAAAATAAGAACTTGGTGGAGGAAAAGAAGAAATTAGAAGAAGAAGAAGAAGAAGAAGAAGAAGAAGAAAACCCAAAGGCCCTTTTCAGGGCCAGCCATATTTCTCGAAAAGAGATAGTCTTTGAATTGCCTACCCCTTTTTTAAAAAATTTTTTTAAAATTTAAAAAAAAATCCCATGTTAATTTCCTTTGTCGCTATATGTTCCCACGATTTTTCTCCATGTTCAAATCCCCTTGTCGCTCAACAGTCCCACGATTTTTCTCCATGTTAATTTCCCTTGTCGCTATATGTTCCCACGATTTTTCTCCATGTTAAATTTCCCTTGTCGCTATATGTTCCCACGATTTTTCTCCATGTTAAATTTCCATTGTCGCTATATGTTCCCAAGGGGTCCTGTAATGCTAATTCCCATTGTCGCTATCCTATCCCACTTAACTACTAGTGTGTGCTATGTATTTATTGCTATATTGTTTGTATGTTTTTATCCCTTTGTGTTTTTGTACAGACTGGCTTATATGATCAAATTCCATTTGAGTTGTTCTTATTTTACTTTGTTGGAGTTTTAAGAAGCATTTTACTGTAGGTAGCAGATTGGTTGTTGTTGTGGGGTTTAACGCCATTTTTCAGCACGATACGTGGCGGCCAGTATTAATGGTAGAGGAAGAACCCGGAAAACCCCGGAAAGAACCACCGACCCACGATAAGCTACTGGCATGCTTTCTCACATGCCCACATTGGCTGAATCTTAGACTCGAACCGCCGCAGACAGAGGTGAGATGGCAGTGATCCGTAACGAAGAGCGCTTTAGACTACTCGGCCACTCGGGGCCCCAGGTAGTAGATTGGAAGATAGTAGGTATATATGTGTGTGAGAAGGTGTTGACTGTGTTCTTTTTATTGTTATTTTGTTGTGTTAGAAAGATGAATAAATAGGTATATAAAAGTATATACTGTCGTAGAATGATCACCTTAGGTGTGCAAAAAAAATAAAATTCAATTAATATTAAGGTAAAATCATCATTTCTTAGGTTTTAAGTTAAAAATCTTCCCTTCTCGTTTTCATAATGGAGTTGATATATAGTATTAATTCGTTATATTTTCTTGTCGCTGATGTTATTTGTAAATAAAAATTGTGAATCATTTACTGTTCCATATTTAGTTGTGATTTTATTTTTTAAAAGTTGTCTTTCTGCATATTTTTTTAGGACATCGTAGTATCAACCTAACAACTTGCTTACCTCCTACAGCAGAACAACTCGATAACTGTCTGCGTTCATTACTTGACAAACATGCCCCAGCTACCAAGTACAGAGTATCAATTCAAAAGTGTTCTCCATGGTATAGCAGTGTTAGGGACCAGCTTCGCACTGCTATAAGAGACCGCCGTAAAGCTGAGAGGCTTTGGCTTTCCACCAGACTCACTATTCATAAGCAAATCTATGAAGTCGCTAAGAATGTCACAAATATAGTCCATGCAGCGAAATCAGCCCACTACACTACTAAGATCATGGAAAGTTCCAGCTGCAAGGAGCTCTTCGAGATTACTAACAAGCTAATGTCAAGGAATAAATCAACACCACTTCCAACTACTTTCTCTCCATTCGACCTTCCGGACATGTTTGCAAATTTCTTCCATGACAAAGTACAAACCATTAGAGATAAGCTTGACACCACAATTTCAATTGACTCGTCGTCACCATACAGTTGGGATACAGAATTTGAGCGGCAACCATTAGCAGCATTTGAACCTGTCTCTATGGATTTCGTGCGTACAATCGTGATGAAGAGTGCACCAAAGTCATATGAACTTGATCCAGTTCCAACATCACTGCTTCTTGAGTGCTTAGATCCAGTATTGCCTTCACTAACTGATGTTATTAATACCTCTCTCTCATCCGAGGAATTCTTATAATTTTTCAAAACTGCCATTGTAAAGCCACTGCTGAAGAAACCAACACCAGACCATAACGATTTAAAGAACTACCGCCCAGTTTCTAATCTCCCATTCATATCACAAATCTTAGAAAAGGTTGTTCTATCCCAGCGTGTATCTCATCTAAATTCAAACAGTCTTTTTAGCAATGTACAATCTGCATATTGCTTTTGCCACAGTACTGAAACTACTCTTCTAAAAGTAGTTAATGACATTCTCTCTGCGTTGGATAGCGGAAAGATTACATTCTTCACCCTCCTTGATTTGTCTGCAGCATTTGACACAATAGACCATGATATATTACTTCACCGTCTCCAGCATGTATTTGGCATTCATGATACAGCCTTACTGTGGTTCAAGTCCTACTTGGTCAACAGGACACAAATTGTAACTACAAATGGAATACACTCCAGCCTAGTTGATCTATGTTGTGGTGTTCCACAGGGGTATGTTCTTGGACCTGTTCTCTTCATTCTGTACACTCAGCCGCTCTCAAGTGTCATAGATCATCATCCAGTGTCTCACCAATTGTACGCTGATGACACCCAAACATACAAATCTAGCCACCCAACTGAAGTTGATGCTACCATCCAAGGTGTAGAGAGGTGCATTTCTTATGTGAAATCATGGATGACATGTAGCAAGCTGCAGATTAATGATGATAAAACTGAGGCCATTCTGATCACAACAAAACGACGTTCTCATTCACATCCTTTACCTCAAACAATAAATATCAGCAACGCCAACATTAAAATCACACAATCAGTACGATACCTAGGTGTTACTCTGGATAGTACTCTCACGTTGCACCAACATGTCATGAACATATGCAAGGCTGCATATCTTGAGCTGAAACGCATCAGCTCAATTCGCAAATATCTTTCAGTTGATGCCATTAAAACACTTGTTGGTTCATTAGTACTTTCAAGACTGGACTATTGTAACTCAGTTCTGTCTGGTTCATCTCAATATCTACTCCAGAAACTTCGAAAAGTTCAAAACACAGCTGCTCGGATCATACTTAGAGTACCACGATCAGAGCACACATCCCCGCTGCTCTGTACCCTACACTGCCTATCCATTCGATCCAGAATCAAACACAAAATTTGTTCTCTGTGCTACGTTTTACTGTCGGACTCTAGTCCAACATACCTATCCGACCTCACCCATGTGTACACACCAGCAAGATACTTACGCTCCTCTTGTGACAATAATATACTCATTATTCCCACTATGAAAACAAAGTCATATGGACAGCGTTCTTTTGCATACCAGAACCCAGCAACGTGGAATGAATTGCCCACTGAACTTCGACACAAAGACACAGTGATCACATTCAAGAGGGCTCTCAAAATTCACTTATTTCGACTGCAAGAACAAACTTAAAGACCTAATAATGTTTCCTACCTGAAATATTCTTAGCATGTTTTTTATTTTTTAATTTTTTTTCTAATTTCATGGTGTTTTGTTTTTGTAATAACATTATTATATGTTTTTTTATTATCTTATATGTGTTGTCTAATTTTGTAACACACTTAGAGCTTCTAAAGATTAGGCGCTATACAAAGTACTCATTATTATTATTATTATTATTATTATCATCATCATCAAGTGTCCTTTTGAATCTATATGCTTTATACATAGTCTACGTTGTGGTACCGCATTTATTATATGTTTTACAAAAGCAGTCTCACCTGTCATCCAGCTTTCGTGTAGGTATAAACATAGTCTACCTTGTATAGAGGGTGATTTTATTCCTGCAAAGGTTTTCCATATTAATGTCCAATTTAGGTTTGGGTATTTTAGTTCTATTAATTGTTTGTCTTGACAGACTATATTGTTTAGAGTTTTATATATATCCTTTTTTATCCCATATATTTTGATTATCTCTATAGCTGTATAGTAGTTCAGTTATTCATTTACATCTTCCAGGCGGTTTTAGTAGTTTAGTTAATGAATAAATAGTTTTTAAATAGTGGATTTTATTATCCCAGATAAAACTCAGTATTCGCCTTTCTGTATTGTTAATCATGGCTTCAGTTAGTTGTATCGTGCTCATTGTGTAATTCAATTGACTATACCTGTAGGTTTTAGCTACCTTTTCTCTGTCCATGAGGTTAATCCCTGTGTGCAACCAAGCTTTTATTTGTGCTTCTATCTTAGTAACTCACGATAGTTCTTGTGAGTAGAGTTCATTCCAAAATAAATTCCTAGTTCTCTTACTTGTTTTTTTAATTAAGTTGGGAAATCCAGGGTGATTACCTCGCCAGTTTTCTATTAATAAAATTTCTGTTTTGTCATGATTGATCGCAGAACCAGATGCTTTTCCAAATTTTGTCAATTCATATTGTAGATGTTTGAAAGAAAATCCATCTCTGGTAAAGTTGGTGCCGTCGTCTGCATGTAATATATTTTTAAATTCTTTTTTCAAATTTGGTATTTTTATTCCCTGAATATTGTTGTTTTGGTTGATAGTTCTGCTCAGGGATTCTATTGCTATTACATATAGCAGCATAGACAGGGGGCAGCCCTGTCTGACTGATCTTTTTATATTAATTTCCTTAGTAAGCGCTCCATTTACTATTATTTTAGAGGTGATATCCGTTTACATAGCTTTGATCCAGTTTATCAAATTTTGGCCGAAGCCACATTATTCTAATGATTTAAAATAAAATTATGTTCTATTCGATCGAACGCCTTTTCTTGATCAAACAGATACATTGCTCCCTTTTCTCCTTTAGCATTTAAAAGATTTATTATTTCATTAATGGATAGAGTATTATTCGTAATATTTCTTCCCTTCCCCCCACAGCTCTGGTTTATATATATTATCTTGTTTAAACAATTTCCTATTCTGTTGGTTATGATTTTGCTAAAGATTTTATAGTCGTTATTTAGCAAGGTTATCGGTCTCCAGTTTTTTATCAATTCTTCGTCTCCCTTCCCTTTATAGATTAAAGTAATAATTCCCTCCCTTAGTGTTTTCGGCATATCCCCTTTTAACAGTATATTGTTATATAATAGTTCTAGAAAATCAACTAATTGGCATTTAAATGTAATATAAAAGTCCGATGTCATGCCGTCGGACCCTGGTGATTTCTCTTTTTGAAGGCTATTAATTGCTTCTAAGATTTCTTTATCGGTGATAAAGTTTTCGCATTTCTCCTTATCTTCTGTAGTAATTTGCTTTTAATTAGTCTTTTCTATATAATTATTTTATATTTCCTTGTTGATATTTTGAGATTCATATATTTTTGTGTAGTATTGTTTTACATATTCTAAAATATGTTTTATTTTGGTGGATTATGTCGTTTTCTTGTATTGATTCTATCTTTTTATTTTCTCCCCTTTCAATTTCCATTTTTCTGTATAGCCCTCTCCCCTTTTTATATATATTCCCATATTTCCCTGATCTTATTTTTATTCCCTGTGTAATCTCTCTTTCAATTTTCTCCCATTTATTGATTATTTCTATATCTAATTTTGTTAATGGCCTTATAGATGTCATTATTTCTAAATATTTTTCCTTTAGACATTGTTGTTGAAGTTTTATTGTCTTATCATGATATTTCGTAATTCGTTTAATGTCACTTTTGATTGTTTCCCAGTCTTTCATTAGGTCCCCAGTATACTTTTCCTTGAAAATCTTGAGCATGAGATCACTGTTCATTTTCCACACTCACTGTCCCCATTTTATAGTGTTCGGAATAGTTGTTTCAAGTAATACTAATTTATTATCTGCTTTTTTTTTCTTGTAGAATTTCACATTTCTTAATTGCATTTGTCTCGTTTTTAGATATGTAAAATGTATCAATACGACTTTCTTTATGTATTTCATATTTAAACATATATTCCCTCTTATTATTATTTAAAAATCTATAAGCGTCTACAATATTATTTGTTTTTATAAAAGTATGGATCCATTTAAATAGTTTATCATTTTTCGTCAATCTATCACTTTTATCTTCTTCTGTTAGTATCCAATTAAAATCTCCTCCCATTATACATGGTTCAAAAACATGTTTGAGTATAATGATTGATATTTTGAATAAATCTAGTTTTCCTGTTATTTACACCTGGTGGCGCATATATATTAAAGATGTTCCATTTTTTTAAAGTGAATTAGCCGTCCTTTTAGTTCATTATGTATTTCCATATTTTCAGGGTTCAATCCCTTGGCGGTTTGCCTGATAAATGTAGCCACTCCAGCTCTTATGTCTGTAGGGTGGTTACTAATAAAGATTAGCGCATTTAGTTCTTCCTCTAATCTTTTCATAATGTGTTCCGGCATTCCGTGCGTTTCTTGCGTTAATATTATATCATAGTTTTTAGCTTGTGTTATGATATTATTTATACTATTAGTGTTCATAGTTAGGATTTGCAGGTTTGATTCCTCCATCTTGACTATGGGGTAGTCGTTAAGTTTTTATTTTGTGTTAGAAGGTTCTAGTTTACATAATCATTATTTAGTTATTTTGCAATTTTGCTAGTGGGTAGATTTTTTGCCCTGTATTCTTCGATGCTGATTGTTCTTCTTTTATCTTCTCTATTGGGACTGACTGTTCGTCTTGTTTGCTCTGTTTCTTTTATTTCTTTTCTGGATTTGCTTGTCTCGTTTCCTGGTGATCTAAACTCGTCATTAATCTCTTCTTCTGACAGTGTTCTGGGCATTGATGATGTCCGTTTTCTTTTTTGTGTTATTGTTGGTGTTGCAGGCTCTTGTCTTGGTTGAGTTGTTGTTGTTACCACTTGTTGCTCCTTTGAAGTGTCTGTGTCCATTGTCTCTTCAATAGTCGATATATCTGGACTTGTCAGTATATTGTCAAGAGTTTGCTCCAAATTTTGTGGTGTTGCTGTTTTTTGCGTCTCTTCGAGGACATAGAAGGGGGCTGTCTGTCTCTCTATCAGATTTACTTCCTGCTTCTTTCTTTATATTTGTCTGTCTCTAGCTCTTGCCCTTTTCTTTTCTGCTGAGCTAGTTTGGTCAGCAAATTCCCATTTATCTTGTGAGCTTCCTGTAGTGTCATTGTGAGCTTGTAGATCTTGTTCAGGTTCTGGTACTTGTACTAGAATATTTTCAGTCACTGTATCTGTTCCCTTGGGTACTGAACTGGACAGTGCTTCAACATATGATTTTGGGACAGTGTTAATCTGCCTTTCTGTATCAGGTTCTTTACGTCTTCCGGGGTGAGGCTCACTATCCCCAGTCCTGTGTATAGTGAGGGCAATCCTCAGTATGTGACCATTTGTGAATTAGTGATTTTGATGCCGTACTTATTTTGCAGTTTATTCGTTAATTCGATCGTCGGTATTTCCATTGGGAGTCCCGAAAAATGCACATCTATCATTATATCACCAATTTTCTTGATCAAGGGCGGCGGGGCGTAGATATTCACTGGTTTGCCTATGAACTCAATTGTCTGATCATTGTCATATAGTGGCTTTCCTCCTTTTGCGAAGAGTTAGTATAGCCCTCTGCCACCATTTTGTAGTCCTTTGATGTCGTTAGTTTGTGTTCCCGTGCCTATTAGGTACTGTAGGATCTCGGCTGGGCGCGGCCTTTCTGCCTCATTAAAGCTTGTAAGGTCCAACACATGGCACCCTGGTGATCTATACGCAAGTAGTAGTCTTCCACTGTCTGCATTCTTTAAGTCTGTGGGAAAGTAATTTTTAATCTTTCCTCCAGTTTGTTCTTTAGTTGGCATTGCCATTTTGGGCTGTAAAAACTACCCACTTAATTTGATAGAGGCTAAACACCCTTAAACTTCCAAAATGCAAAACAAACAAAAAACAAAAAATGATAACAAAAATTTACACAGTATAAATAATGTCACCTTACAAAATATAGGATAAAGTATACCTGGAGATCCTTGTATGAAAATCACAATCAATCACAATGAATCACAGAATAAAAATCCTTAAAGCAGGGGTAAGCTTCCTGACAAGATTCGTAATGTAATTCGTTTTTAGAGAATTTGCTCTATATGTATACTAGCTGTGACAGATATGCGCAGCTAGGTACTTATGTTTTCGCTGCAGGCAATTTGCACATGCAGCATGGGTTGAGCTTTGCTCAGTATTTCGAAATAACTAGAGCCGAAAAAATATACCACCCTCGGGTGACGCTGTACGCGGCAACGAAAACCGACTACATTTTTGATCACATATACATATGATATAACTCATACACAATTCCGTGACATATATATATATATATATATATATATATATATATATATATATATATATATATATATATATATATATATATATATATAGAGAGAGAGAGAGAGAGAGAGAGAGAGAGAGAGAGAGAGTATTAGTATTGCGACCTAAAGATAGATAGACAGACAGACATACAAACAGATTAACAGACAAACAGACAGACAGACAGACAGATAGATAGATAGATAGATAGATATTAACCACAGTTATTGTATTTTTATAACCCGTATATGATATCAGAACTCGAAAAATCAAAAATGAATCAAGACTAATCGTGCTTTTCTGATCACCATATAGTATGAGAATTTTAATAACAAAGTAACTTTACCAGCAAGACCAGTGGATAGTATTTACATAATTTATATAAAAAGGTACTGTGGCATTATGAATATGAACACGTTTATAAACCCTAATATCAAATATTTTCTACAAGACATAAATAAGGGTACAAATTTACAACATATTAAATTTAATAGCATTTAGAATGACTGCATAAATATTTCTCAAGTTTAACAAGTTTAGGTTTTTACTCAAAGCTAGCTGGGTTGTTTACACTTTACGAGGGAATATAAATACTCTCTAAGCTAGTTGCATTATTAACAGGTTACGAGAGAATATAAACATTTTCTCAGTTAGATGCGTTGTTTGCACGTTAAGAGGGCATATAAACATACTCGCAGCTAGTTTTGTTGTTTACATGTTAAGAGGACACGAACCCCGTATGCATAATATAACAATTTAATCAATAATATTGTTACGTTTAGGCTCTTAATAAACGCAACAAGAAAAGAGTTAAGACAATAAGCTTTTGTAAAATTTAGCAAATAATTTATTTCCCTAGAAAAGCAAGGTAAAATGAGGAAAAGAACCTACGGTTTTAAGAATCAAATCCAAAAATAATCCAAGAATAATCCAAGAATTACAAATTAGAAGTCCTCGTAATAAACTGTTCTCATAAATTTGAATTCTAGTCCCGACGAAAATCCAAAATGGAAGGCGATGACGTATACTGTAGCCAGCAAAGTACTGAAGTGTCAACAGTTCTTTTTGAACAACAAATAATAATAATATTCCGGAGTTTGAATTCAGAATAAATTTCAATAAATGTCTTTGTCCATGAATTCTCTTTGAGCAGTTAAATATTCCCAGGGAAAATAAATAATTCCATAAAATAAAATTTCAACTCAAACTGGTCACAACAGAATTTACACCTTGACGTCGAAGTGTCTAAAAGCCCAACTGACAAAAGTTTCGATAGAAAAAGGTTATACATTAATTTAAGACGCAAAACAGATTCCCATATAAGGGTCACGTGATCACTTTCTAGAACAAGATCGAAGCATCATATGCTTAACATCACGTACTCCCATTCAGCCTCGATTTCACTCTTATCAACCCCACACTAAGAATGAATTAAAAAAGTTGTTTACTCAAACTCTTACTATTTCTTTATCAAGGTCAGGAACTACGTCAGCATTAAGATACAAAGTTCCAATATTAGGTGTTTGCAAAAAAAAAACAGTCAGGTCAAACTAATTTCTGGAAAATATCAAATTCCAGTAAACAAAATTACATTACTATAACATGTAATGGAATTTTAAAAAATAAAAATAATAAACAAAGAATTAAATTAAATCAAATATAAATTAAATCAAATATACATAAAAATATAAACAAATGAAACTGAAAAATACATATAACTGATACACTTTCTCTTACAAGTAAAATTACCAAATTTATTTTAAAACTTGTACTTAGCCGTTCTGTTTAAACCGATCAGACAAATTTCAGCATTAAATCGAGTGAACAATTGAACTCAATTACCCAGCATGCCAGAATAACTTGGTTGGTTGCCTCTAATTCCAAATTCAACGTGGGCGACAGGTTAGAGTCGACGTATTCCTTTTCTCTTTTCATCTCTTCTCTTCTCTTCTCTCTCTGTCTGTCTGTCTGTCTGTCTCTCTCTCTCTCTCTCTCTCTCTCCAGCCTCCTTTCGAATCATCAACCATGATTTGTTTGCCACCTCCATTTGTCCACGGTATGTGTGGATATATGGAGCTATTTAAAATAAATGATAGACAACCTAAATATTTGTCAACTTTGTCTTCTGTGGTCGAACATTAAAACACTCTCCCGTTAAGTCAGATATCGTCATATCTTAATTCAACAGAAACTACGGTTAATATGGATCACTTAGCAGCCCGACAAATGAAACACGTACCCTTGTACAGAAGATTAAGGTATGTCCCTAACGGCTATTTAGTATCCCTAACTAAACTATGACATAATCTAGACCTCTTAATAAACTATTATGCCCTGATCTGGACTATACATCACGAACCGGACCAAGTGTCGGCCGGCAGGCGCTTTCAAAGCTAATACCGTAGATTCTCGGTTCATAGAATTCACATCTTCATTATACGAATAAATTAACCAAATTCACTTCATGTCTTAACTACAATATTTGCAAACAATTTATTGATTGGCATAACATTTCCATACATAGTGATATCATTTCTAGTCCACATGATTCATACAATTTAAGACAGATAAATTCACACAATTCTGTCAAACTTGTATCAGAAAAGTAATGCAAGAAATTCTTAGAATAAACAATATATAACAATGAAGACAAATTAATGCAAAATATTATTTTCCGAACTCATCAAAGGAAAATTGATGTATGAATTTAAAATAAATAAATTCAAATAATTACCAACTCACATCAAAGTCCAAAGTGCATGAGATTGAGACAAACCTTATGCTTTCGAGACTCGCTTACCTCAACGTAGCATAATCTTACTGTACCTTTAAGTTCCGTGTCCCTCAGACTTCCAGACACCCTTCTTTTGGACAATTTATAATGAGAGAATACTTCAAACTTCATTGAAGTCAAGATCTTCCAGTTCCACAGTAAATGTTGATCTAACTTTTATTGCGATGGAAATACTTAAAACATTGAAATTCTTCTTGGAAACACACCCTCTAATTTAGCTTACCCAATCAGGATTAAATTGGTCTAATTTCCGAAAATTAACACACGACACTCAAAGTTAGAATAATTCTTTATTCCACCCCGGTTACAAAATTCCTGGATAATTTTACTTTATGACACTTAGTGCAAAAGGTACAAAATCGTCTATGCATTATCTCCAAGTGGTCATTTTCCCGCTACTTAAACCCGAATTCACTTTGCCTCGTCTATCTGTCTAACCGTTATCCATCTAAAAATCAATCATACCCGAAGCCAGGTATGTTAAATCCAATGCAATCCATTGAATTAATACGGTACCTTTCCCATTAGTCAGTTTAACTTGCTATGTACAACACTGGCCGTGGCTAAATGTGACGCGAAAACATCTACAAAATTCACACTGTGATAATCAGTCATACGTTAAAGTAAATTAAACTGAGTTAAACAACAAAGATAAATTGAGTTGAAAGAATGGTTAACTGAACAATCTATTTATACATTACACAAGCAAACTAGAAAAGTGTTGTCCTGCAAGAAAGTGTATGTATGTCAGGTGGATGACAAGTATGAGGAGACCTTTTTTTATATAAATTTTATTTCACATGCAATGATATAAACAATACAGCAATGGATATAAATCAGTTTTGGCAATTATACATTTTCTTAAAACAAACTTGGGCTGAAAAGATGAAAACAAAAAAGTAATTGGTGCAGACGATGCTTTCAGATAAATACTCAAAAGCAAAGAACTGATAAGTGAAAGTTTGATGAGGAAAAACAATTTTACAAGAGGAATGTTAGGATTTTCCGAACAATGGAAGCACTGCATGCTTTTCAACCTACAGAAAATATCTACAGTGGAGAGGTTTATTAGAACCATAACGACTTATATGTGAAGTATTTCAGTGAAATTAAACCAGAAAATTGGTCGATATTTACTAATGCTAATTGAGGGATACCATAACGCTCACCGTAGACCAATATGACTCCAGTTATTGCAGGTCAAAAGGAAAGCAGATCATAATTATAGGTCAGTTGATTTGATTACCACATATACATTTAAAGGGGGCCCGGAGAGGCTGAGTGGTCTAAAGCGCTCTCCGTTAGAGGTCACTGCCATATCCCCTCTGTCCGCATGGGTTCGAGTCTCAGATTCGGCCAATGTGGGTATGTGAGAAAGCTTGCCAGTAGCTTCTCTTGGGTAGATGGTTCTTTCCAGGAGTTTTCTCGGGTTCTTCCTCCACCATTAATACTGGCCGCCATGTATAGTCTATCGTGTGCTGAAAAATGGTGATAAACCCTATAACAGCAACAACGTATACATCTAGAACGCCTAAATGATGTCTATATGATTTAACCGATGAGTCAAAAGGTCAATAGAACACGACCTCGTATCGATGCCTAATGCTTGTAATTCTTAATAATTATATCTAACGTTTAATCAGAATGACTTCCCACCATCCATCTGGACACACCAGAGTGTTTTGTTTTGTGTTTGAAAGTTTTCATTCTTTAAGCTTGATTGTATTCAACCCATGACCTTCCCTTGTGTTTTCATTGTACAAGTGGCATGAAAGACTGGAATCTCCCCTTGGCGTTATGACTTCCCTTGTGTCTTCATTGTACAAGTGGCATGAAAGACTGGAATCTCCCCTTGGTGTGATGCCTTCCCTTGTGTTTTCATTGTACAAGTGGCATGAAAGACTGGAATCTCCCCTTGGTGTGATGCCTTCCCTTGTGTTTTCATTGTACAAGTGGCATGAAAGACTGGAATCTCCCCTTGGTGTGACGCCTTCCCTTGTGTTTTCATTGTACAAGTGGCATGAAAGACTGGAATCTCCCCTTGGTGTGACGCCTTCCTTTGTGTTTTCATTGTACAAGTGGCATGAAAGACTGGAATCTCCCTTTGGTGTGGCGCTTTCTCTTGTGTCTTCATTAAACAAGTGGCATGAAAGACTGGAATCTCCCCTTTACGTGATGCCTCCAAATCATTAGTTCCATTTACAGTTTCATCCGTTGCGTGCTCACTTAACAGTTAAGTAATCGCCATGTGTTTGTGGTTGTTTAGAGATAGTTGTATTTTGCATTTACAATATGATTTTATCATTAAGAAATACTCCAAGTAGAACCTGAAAAATAATTAAAACTTATTGAAAACATATATAACAATAATTTCATTTCTACAGAAACCGCAAGAGAGCAAACATAGATTGAGCAACGTAACTATTGCAAATGGAACATACAGAGAAACACGTAAGCATTTAACTCAAAAAATGTTGGAAAAACGAATAAATGGAAATTAATTAGACATATGAAATCTTCATGAACGCCAGAGCTGCTATTTTTTCAAGACCATTATCATATTTAAATATCAACACTTCGACATAATTATGAGATTTCTTCCAATCGACCATTTAGATGGTTGGCAAAATGAAATGAGAGATGATTATATGGCTTCTGATTCTTCTTTGGATTTTTGTCATTTAAAACGTTTGAATTTTCTCTGTCTGAATTAACTGCAAATTGTATTACATACATGCAAAGTAATTTAAAAAGACAATATAAAATATAGAATCTGAAAACAAGGAAAATGCTTAACAAACAAACATGTGCTGATGTTTTTGTTGTTGATGTACATGTGCCTCTGGCAGGCATTGCTAACACAACATTGGTGGTAGGAGTGTCTGCCTACGGTACAATAAAGTCGATAATTAAAAACAATTTAAAAAATTATATTCTGGATCAAATCAGAGGCATAGTGTGCCAACAGAAGCAGTGTGTGTCAACAGATGAATTTTGTGCTGACAGAGGCAGTGTGTTCTAAGAGAGGAATTATTCGCTAACAGAGGCATTAGCTGCTAATGGAGGCGGTGTGTGCTAGCAGGAGCAATATGTGCTTACAGAGGGAATGTGTGCTAACCGATACGGTGTGTGTTAGCAGAGGCAATGTGTGCCTACAGAAGCAATGTGTGCTAGCAGAGGTAGTGTGTTTTAGCAGAAGCAACGTGTGCTAACAAAGACAAATGTGTGAACATAGGCAATTGTGCCCACATAGGCAGTGTGTGCTAGCAGAAACTATGTGTGCTAACAAAGGCAATTGTTCTAACAAAGGCAATTGTGTACACATAGGCAGAAGAGGCAGTCATGTTAGCACAGTTTCGATGTTGATGAAGTTAACAATCCTAAAATGAGTCACCTTTATAATCTTCAGAAAGCGTCATGCTTTCACCATTCAAAGTATGACTGAAATATAAGTTTCATTTATCCTGCTTAACTTCTTGAAATACCGTCAGCTAACTTTTAAATGTAATTATTTGATAGCTGCCAAAGACAAACATAAAAAGTCCAACGGTCTACATAAATTGAACTTGGCAAACAAATTGGAAACTATTCACAAGTGAGAACTAGGATTAGGATAGTTAGACTTTTAAAGAAAGAACCAAATGACCGTACAGTCTCGAAGATTTGCAAAGGACAGCATAACGGTATGATACGATTACGCCACGTGAAAGAAAGGATAGTGTTCAAGAAAAACATACTGTTTGATAGGTTGTAGTGTAACCGTTTTTAGGTGTCTTATTTCTTTGGTAAAGTTGTTTCTTCATTTAGTCATTATTAACCAGTTGTACAAAAGATTTTCTATATAGCAAAGAATAATCAATAAATATACAGAAACTAGATACTTTGGAGATTGGACATAATTAAATTATGACAGCATCTTGCAACTAAAACCCAGAAATTCCTTGAGTTTTCCCAGCTAACAAATAACGAAAGGAATAACAAGGGCGTGGTTCGCCAAGGCTACGCAAAACAGATTTCGTCGTGAAGGACACAACATATCTTATTCTTACAGAAAAATAACTAGTGCAACAACTAGTAGTATTAACCCAGTTAACATGCAGCACTGACTCTGATCTTACTGTTGCATAGAGCATAAATTGTTTAAGATGTCAATAAGTCCACTTCACATATGGCTATATGGTAGACATTGAAAAACAAAATTTTTCATTATAAATATTGATTTATTACCAAGTCACTTAAAAATCCACTGCTTAGTGGCACGTGACTTTAACCTGACAAAATTATTAAAAATGGTCACAAAGGTAAAATCAAACTTATACTGTTAACTTGTTTGGTTAATAAATCGTATATATAAAAGACAAACGGATACACGTCAACCTAAAACTAACGTGAAACCATCTCATGCGTTTTAGGAATCTACCCATTCCTTTCTCAAGGGAAATATATATATATATAATTCCTTTGTTCTAATTGTGTGTTGTGATGTGATGTGATTTGGATTTTTAATGTAGCTTTAACAATTTTCCAGTCATATCGCTACGATGTCTGCAATGTGGCAGTTTATAGTGATGTCTAGCACTGGGGCATCATGCCGCAGACATGTAGCATGATGTCCCACCCAGTCACATTATCCTGACACCGGGCCGACTAGTCCTAAGACTAACCTCTTAATGCTGAGCGCCAAGCGAAGCAGCTGTTAGTACCATTTTTGTAAGTCTTTGTTATGACTCGGCCGGGGATCGAACCCACGACCTCCCGCATCCGAGGCGGATTGTTCTAATTGTACTATTTATGTAAATATCAAAAACCACATATTATAATATATAATTACATTTTGTTCTAATTGTGTCTCTAAATATATAAGGCCCAGAACTTTGACTAACAAAACTTGGGAGTAAAGTCATACTGAAGTTGATTAAACAAAGCCAAGTGTTTCAAGAAATCTTGCAACATGATAAGTGGTCGATCTCCTGTGAAAGATAATGTGCATTTGACCTTCCATTCTCAAAGCCAGGGATATATTTGTCTTCTATTGGTGAATTTAGTCCTTTGACGCCATTTACTTAGCTGCTCTGTACAGAATCGATTTGACGTAACACCGCATTCAAATACAAAATCTTAAAAGGAACATTTCTAAGTATTGACATGATTTTGTAGAAAAGTATTAGCTAACCTTGGGCGTGCTATGTATGTTTGAAGCGTCATTCCGCTACTTCACACGATGCCCTTCAATGAGTTTATGTCAGGTTTTGAAGGATAAAATATATGTTTTAATTGTACATGTTTGTGGAAGATTTTAACGGCACTGTGTTCACAAAATGAATCTAAGCTATATCCCATTCAAAACTGATACATAATGGCAAGGAATCCTTTTGTTAATCTGAAATCTGCATTCAAGATACAAACATGTTTATGTGAATACTTCATGCATCGACACACACCCAATAAAATATCTTCAACGTGCAGCGGTGTGAATGCCTTACGACTCATTATCCTATGGATTTGCGTCGTTAACAGTGATAAAAGCTGAATTAATGCTTTTCCCTCTAAATCTTGTAGAACAAGCAGTTGTAACAAGATAACCGGGTTGGATTTCAGATTTATAACAGAACACTTTCATAGTGATACAAATCTAATGTTTAATGATGAATGATTTTAATGAGAAGAGAATTACGATTAATACGTGTACACGATCCAAATATTGGACAAATTAACATAACCCGCACGAACCTAATAATGCAACAAATGAAGATACAAATAAATGACCTTTCACAGTACAAGGACAAAGGTGAATGATTCACTAATTTCACACGACGAAAAAAAATAGTAAAAATGAATTCACTCAAATAGTGACAAATAGGTATTTTATTCAAATAGTAAAATGATGAGAAAAAAGGGACATATATCATACGAAATATCTTTACAATCCCAAAACGCTGGGTATTACACACCATAAAGATAGCCCACGGCTAAAACATGTATGAAGTTCCACAATCCGTCACAAGCACACTTGGCTACCAGTTTCATTGGTCAATCAAGCAGTCAGTATTCCAGGTAGTCACCGACCAATATTCAATTCCTTGGTCAATCAAATAATCAGCACCCATATTCGGTCAGCAACGCCCGATCACCTGCTACTCAACCACTAACACTGTTCACTCAGCTCTACGGCTGCTATGGTTCAGCTTTACAGCTGCTATGGTCAACTTCTATGGTCAGCTCTACAACTGGTACCACGTCGACTCCGATCAGCTCTACAACTGCGACTCCGATCAGCTGAAATGCATCTAACGCCGTGTAATATGAATGACACGAGCATATACGATAAAACGTAATGACGTTATATACGGCAAGCTCTACAGATTACATTATCGGCACAGTAATTACCATCTATAAACAGGCTCAGAAGTGAAGCTACCCGTGCCCGGTAAGAGTCATACGGTACTAAACGTTTCTTACAGATGCAACTTTATATTGCTAATATTAATTTCTTACTAAGTCACAAACAAGAATAGAAAATATTTGCATGATACTACGTAAGCCAAAGCTACAAAGAAAATATACAAAAATAAACGTGGTAGTACAATAGTTATAACATATATACAAGAAATTTATAAATAACTCACATACCTCTACAGCTGAAGATGTCAAGTCCTTAATTTATAGGTGTGGTCCCTCAGATTTACATCATAGAGGAGACCCCCTAGTGTCTAAAATCAATGGGTTTTATGTGTTTTTGTAGTTGTCAGCCATCTGTCTTTTATTGTGTAATTATTTTTATTTATTTCGATTTTAATAAAAATTTTGTTCTAGGGTTTCTACACATCCCTAACTAGTGTATAAGCTATTCCTTGACTGGTCTTAGAGTTTTTTACTTAAGTAATCTGTGTCAACTAGTGTATAAGCTATTCCTTGACTGGTCTTAGAGTTATTTACGAAAGTAATCTGTGCCAACTAGTGTATAAGCTATTCCTTGACTGGTCTTAGAGTTATTTACTTAAGTAATCTGTGCCAACGTTTGAAACGGACTTAATCATACCCAGTTATCAAAAGATTCAAAACCACTCATATATCTTAGAAGGGTATTCCTCAAGACTCCACACGCACAAAGAATACACGTTGACAATATGGTCTTTGTTGCGAACTGGTCCAGGCATATAATGCGCTCGACTGTAATCAAGAGGACAGAAGCCAGAATTGTATTCCATTGTACATTATGGTGTCAAACAAAAATAATGCAAATGTGGCGAAATCATTAAAAAAAATTGTAGCTTTGAGTGGGTACAAAACGAAAACTAAAAATTTCCAAAAGATATTTTATAAATTTTTTGAAAGAAATAGAAATTAAGGCAACTTGATAAAATAGTAATGTATCATTGGAGGTAACTCAAACTACCAGATTAGGATGGTAATGTTTTGATTTACCTCCCCTAACAGACGCTTCGGTTCATGAGTCAATGTGTCAAAATGAATGCACATGGGAGATGAAATCTAACTTGTCATAACACCAAATAAGAATAAAATATTCAACGTGCAATGCAGAAACTGTGAATCCCTCTATGCACTACGTATCAAATGTTAAGAATAATCAAACCATGAACATATCTCTCTATGCATTATATATCAGACTGGAAAGAATAAAACGCTGGTCTACAATTTTTTTAGAAGTCGTCTGCTTCAGAGACAAAATGTGCTATTTATTATGAATTTTGATGTGCTGAATTCAAATATGAGAATTAAAACAACTGATTGGCTACTGTTTCCTAAATATTTAAAGGTCACTGGCCACCTGTATTGTACAAACGTGTGGTATAATTATAGTAAAAAAAAGGAACAAAACAACGTCTTTGTTATGTAAGCACACCATAAAAATGTTTCATTAGACTTTAAAATCCGCTTTTTTAAATGAAAAAAATATTCGGTAGTTTCCGCGTGACAAAAACGAATATGACGTACATTTGTCTCTTATATTCAACCTAGCCATTCAAGTGTTTAATTTCATCACATAATTGTCTGTGACATATCTTACGATCGTGCGTTTGTTCAGCAAATATGGTGTACTGTGTTGCATACGGATTTAGCCAAACGAGTGATGATGGGACAAAAGGGTTCTGGAGATTTCAACTTTCCCGGAAATCTAAACACATCAAAACTCCTGGATTCCATTAATGTTTTCAACCTCAAACAGTCAGTTAACCAATCCATCCATAAACATGGTCACATTTTAGACTGGATTCTTCATAGACTGATGATAACATTCTACGGTCCTCCCTGGTATCCCATGAACTTGCATCAAATCACCTCTGCATTATGTCATCTTGACGTATCAGTCCCTAACCCTCCACCTTTATCTGCTACTAAGAGAAACCTCCGTATGATAAATAGAACCAAACTAATGCATGACATCCAAACAAACCTAACAACTTGCTTACCTCCTACAGCAGAACAACTCGATAACTGCCTGCGTTCATTGCTCGACAAACATGCCCCAGCTACCAAGTGCAGAGTATCAATCAAAAGTGTTCTCCATGGTATAGCAGTGTTAGGGACCAGCTTCGCACTGTTAAAAGAGACCGCCGTAAAACTGAGAGGCTTTGGCTTTCCACCAGACTCAATATTCATAAGCAAATCTATGAAGCCGCTAAGAAAAATGTCACAAATATAGTCCATGCAGCGAAATCAGCCCATTACAGTACTAAGATCATAGAAAGTTCCAGCTGCAAAGAGCTATTCGAGATTACTAACAAGCTAATGTCAAGGAACAAATGCACACCACTTCCAACTACTTTCTCTCCATTCGACCTTCCGGACATGTTTGCAATTTTTTTCTGTGACAAAGTACAAACCATTAGAGACAAGCTTGATACCGCAATTTCAATTGACTCGTCGTCATCATACAGTTGGGATACAGAATTTGAGCGGTAACCATTAGCAGCATTTGAACCTGTCTCTATGGATTTCGTAGTACAATCCTGATGAAGAGTGTACCAAAGTCATGTGAACTTGATCCAATTCCAACATCACTGCTGCTTGAGTGCTTAGATCCAGTATCGTCTTCACTAACTGATATTATTAATACCTCTCTCATCCAGGGAATTCCTATCATTTTTCAAAACTGCCATTGTAAAGCCACTGCTGAAGAAACCAACACCAGACCATAACGATTTAAAGAACTACCGCAGTAGTTAAGTGGGCCACTTTACCGTCAATGGGAATTAGCATTACAAGACCCCATGGGCAACTCTAGCGTCAAGGGAAATTTAACATGGAGAAAAATCGTGGGCAACTCTAGGGACAATGGGAATTTAACATAGAGTTTGGGTCTGTCTAGGGACAAGGGAAATTAACATGGGGAATAGAGTTTGGGCTTTTGGGATTTTTTTTTTTTTTTTTAAAAAGTTTTTTTAAATTTAAATTTAAATTTAAATTTAAAAAAAGGGGTAGGCAATGGAAAAGCTATCTCTTTTCGAGAAATATGGCTGGCCCTGAAAAGGGCCTTGGGTTTATGTTAATGTATTCATTAACATAAATGGTACCGCATTGGTCTTCTTCTTGTCCTTAGGCTACGTCTCACTGTTGGTCCGTAAATCAGCACTCTTTTCAGGCATCCTTGTCTTTCTACGTAGATCCTACGTATCCACAGGCTGGTGTTTGTCCTGTGGACAACGGCCCACTTGGATCGGACATACATGGGTATGTCCGTCCGGAACATCATGGAAGACACAAGCGTAGAAGATTGCACATCGGTCCACATCTTGAAGCGACGAGAACAGGTGAATCAATGCACTGAACTGCGCTTATTTATAGGTAGAGGCAGGATTGAAACGGATTGAGTTCATTCACCAATCCAAACACGCGTTACAAAATTCAGTCAGCCCACATCCAATCGGAAGAGAGTAGTCTGTGACGTCAGTTGGTCTATATAGATTCGCTAGCGCTTGTGTGCAGTCAATCTATGCGACAGTGATTCAACATGACGGAAACTTAGAAAACGATCCATTGGGGTGCACCAGCAGGGGAGACTGCCCAAGGGAACCCGGACTTACTTTCAGAAGAGGTGAATTGGGATTTTGTGGATTTTCTCTCCTCGCAAGAATTTGTTCCGGAACCTTCGTTACCTTCTTCATTACCGCAAGTGGAGAATTTTAGACAGAGACAGAAAGAAGAATTGGAGAAATTTATGCAACGACAAAAGGAAGCGGAACAAGCTTTTCTCCTACAGCAACAGCAACAGCAACAAGAAGAGGTAAGAAAAAAACAACAGCAACAACAGCAAGAAGAAGTAGCAGCAAAGAAACAAGAGGGTGAAAATCAAACGGCTACGGTACTGTTGGACATTTTAGCGGAGTTAAGAAGTCTGAAACAAATGTATCAGACTTCTTTATCACGACTGAAGAGAATACGACCTTCCCGAGCTAAACACGCCAACCCTGTGACTAAGCCTGTCGTACCACCCTTAGTGATTTCAACCCAATCATCAGAAGTAGGCCTTGGCCGTGGCAAAGGCTTAAGGCAGTTAAAGTTGATTGGTTAAACTCACTCCTACACCATAAAGAAAAAGGCCCTTTTCAGGGCCAGCCATATTTCTCGAAAAGAAATACAATTTCAATTTGCCAATAACTCAAAAATAAACCCACCCATTTTACCCTTATAGTACGTGTCTGTGTATGAGTGCGTGAGTGTAGCTTCTTATTTTAAAATCAAAACTCAAAGACACTTACCTTATATCATTCATGTATTCTTTTATCCATTTTTTACAATCCAATTCACAATTCACCACAGAACACTTTAAAAAGTTCGTACACTTCTTCTTTTTCATTATTTAGTCTCTCTGTTTTTTGAATTTCTTCACCGTTTTTTCCTCATTTTCTTCCCTTCTTCTTTTCTTCTCCTGTTTCTTTGCCTCTTTTAAATAGAATTGTCTTCTTTCTTCCTCTTCTTCCTTTGAAGAATCCCTCTCTTCTTCCGAAGAATCCCTCTCTTCTTTTGAAGAATCCTTCTTTTCTTCTGACTCCTCTTGTTTCTTTTTTGGGCAATCTGGAGACCAATGTCCTTTTTCTTTACAATAATAACAGTTATCTTGACTTTTGTCTTTTTTAGCCCCTGTTTTTGTTCTTTTTTGACGGTCTGGACACTCTGAAGACCAATGCCCTTTCTTCTGACAGATATAGCAAGTATCTTGACTTTTATCTCGAAAGGAAGGAGAGTAGTCTGTCGGCTGGTCTGAAGAGAATTTTCTAATGACCCCTCGCAAAGCTCTGACGAAACGTTCCATCTGGGTAGTCTCTTCCATCATTGTGCTCAGCTTGAGAGTGAAATGAATAGTGAAAGGACAAGACACACACCCTTTTTATATACGCTGGTTTGCCAAGACTATAAATTAGTCTGTGGTGTTTAAACTTGAGTCATTTGACGTTCTGCACTCAAGATGAAACGATCCCATTCATTCGAGAAGAAAGAAGAAGAAGAAAGTAAGAGGCAGAAACGTGATCTATCGCCTCGTACCAGGGCTGAAATCTTGGCACAAATTCATGCCAGTGATTTTGAAGAGGACATGAGTGAACCAGAATCCGAACCCTCTAAACCAAGTTCACCACCCTTAGTCAACCCTGAAAAGTACTATTCCATTCCAGAGACGGAAAAGCGCTCCTCTAGAAAATTTAGAACCACGGCTTACACCTACACGGTGAAGTTTAAAGATTTCAAGTCCGACGTACCCTTGGAGAAAGCAGAAGGGTTTATCACCGAGATGTGGGATTCTTTGCTCACCGCACTCAAGCGACAATGTCAAGCCAAAGAAGACGATCGCTTGACACTATCCATAGATCACGACGGTTTGAAATCCCCTGTTTGGATCGAGTTTAGCAGACCCGCAGAACTGACCCCTTCCAAAGTCATGGACAAGATTCAACACGTACAACAATCTAATGACCAGTTTGACATCACCGATGGTAAAGCCACACTGAAAATGGCCCACGTCTCTCCTCCTCAAGGGACAGGACGCAAAAAGATGTTATTGGTGGACGACCTTCGCAACACCAAAAAGAGTCTCGTCCGAATTAACAACCCTCAAGACCAGATGTGTTTAGCCAGGGCCATCGTGGTGGGACGAACCTATGCCAACAAGAACGACACGGTAGAATGGAAAAGAACCTGGAACACTATTCAACAATCCGACCGAGCCAAACAACGAAATGAAGCAGAACTCCTGTTACAACAAGCTGGCCTGTCCAAAGACACACCCTGTGGCATTCCTGAGATGCAAAAATTGCAAGATGCCCTAGCTCCACGCTACACCTTGAAAGTGCACCCTCAAGAAATGCGCGGGTCTCAGTTGTTTCGAGGCCAAGACTTTAAGGACGGAAAATACATTCACCTTTATCATCACGATGACCATTTCGATACCATTACCAGTATCACCGGATTCCTGGGATACAGATATTACTGTGAGAAATGTGACTATGGTTATAATAATCGAGAGCAACACAAACATTGTGGATGGAAATGCCCAGGATGTTTGGCCTCTCCACCCTGTCTGAGGGAAGAACCAGTGCCTTGTTCGACTTGTCTGCGCACGTTTGTCAGCCCTACCTGTTACCAACAACATTTGAAAACACAAGGTTCACAGAAGAAATGTGCTTGTCAGCTCCTGAGATTGTGCCCTACGTGTAGACAAGGCATACGTACCAACAATGCCAAGGCACACGTATGTCGAGGAAAGAAAAAATGTCACATTTGTCACCACATCGTGGACTTGGAACACCAATGCTACGTGCAAAAATACCAACCCCCACCAGAGAAAGAGGACGGTCACAAGAAGAAAGGCAATTTCATCTTTTTCGATTTCGAATGCATGCAAGAGACTGGCATTCACATTCCTAATTTCTGCGTGGCTCATCGAGCGGGCGAGAAGTGCATTCAAGAACCTATCTTCAGTCATTGCCCTCACTGCAGCAAGATTCCTGGAGGACGTGAAAAAATCTTTCGGGGACCAAACACGTTAGCCGATTTTGCCCAATGGGTCTTAGACCCCATCGACAAGACGTGGAGCCAAGAGGACATCGAACGTTACGGAGATTGTCATCGTCATGCCACGGTGATGGCTCACAATTTCTCCGGATACGATGGACAGTTTCTTTTGAGGTACTATACGGAACATGGCACCGAACGTCCTAAAGTGATTTTGAACGGAGCCAAAATCATTTTCATGCAAGTGGGACAAGTACAGTTTAAAGATTCGATGAGTTACTTGGCCATGCCTTTGAGCCGAATGCCTAAAACGTTTGGAATGACAGAAATGGCTAAAGGGTACTTTCCACACTTTTTCAATACGGAAGCCAATCAACATGCTGTTCTACCCCATTTGCCTGAGGCTCACTATTACGACCCCGACAACATGCGTACCGAACAACGAGAAGCTTTCTACGCTTGGCACCAAGCTCACGCCTCGGACCCTTTCGACTTTCAGGAAGAAATGTTAAAGTATTGTCGTTCCGACGTGGACATTTTACGGCGTTGCTGTGGAAAATTTCGAGAACTGTTCATGGAACACGGAGGGGTCGATCCTTTGAAAGAAGCTTGCACCATTGCCAAAGCGTGTTCCTTAGTGTACCGCCAACGATTCATGCCTGAAAACACCGTGGCTGTCATCAGTCCTCAAACGACCCACTATGTCAAGCGTCAATACTCGGTCAAAGCCCTACGTTGGTTACATTACTTGTGCGACAAGGAAGACAAATGGATTCAGCATGCCCGCAACGGAGGAGGCGAAAAGACCATCGGAACGTATTCGGTAGATGGCTGGGACTTAGAAAACCCCAAGATCGTGTACGAGTTTAACGGTTGCTTATTTCACGGATGTCCCGTCTGTTACCCTGACCGTGACACTAAAAATCAGTTTTTGCAACGAACCATGGAAGACTTGTACCAGGACACTTGTCAGCGACGCCTAAAGTTAGAACAGCAAGGATACCAAGTGGTGGAAATGTGGGAACACGAGTACGATCACCGTTTGAAAACCGATCCCGAGTTTAAACGCCTCGTGGAAAGTTACCAGTTCATGGACCCGCTGAACCCGAGGGATAGTTTGTACGGAGGAAGGACCAATGCCACCTGTTTGCTGTACCAAGCCGACGAAGAGAAAGGAGAAGAAATCAAATACTTGGACGTGTGTTCGCTGTATCCCTACGTGTGCAAATATTGTCGCTTTCCTGTAGGGCACCCGCAATTGTTCACGGAACACATCGACCTGAAAAACATTCGACAATACGAAGGCTTGATCAAGTGTAAAGTTTTGCCTCCCACGAACCTATACCATCCCGTCTTACCTCACCATTGTCAAGGCAAACTGATGTTTCCCTTGTGCCGTACTTGTGCCGAAACGTGCAACCAAGACCAACCTTGCCATCACAGCCAGGAAGAACGTGCCTTGACGGGAACCTGGGTCAGCGTGGAATTGTTCAAAGCTCTGGACATGGGATACCAACTGTTAGAAGTGTACGAAATTTGCCACTTTCCCAAGACACAACAGTACCACAAGGGTGACCCTACTCAGAAAGGCATTTTCGCCGACTACGTGGATGCCTTTTTGAAACTGAAACAAGAAGCCAGCGGCTATCCTTCCTGGTGTCACACTCCCGAAGACCAAATACAATTCAAAGAGAAATACTACGCACAAGAAGGCATCTCTTTAGACCACATCGAAAAAAACGAAGGCAGGCGATCGTTTGCCAAAGTGATGTTAAATTGCTTGTGGGGTAAAATGGCACAACGACCGTGTTTACCCAAGACGGAATATTTGACAGAACCTTCCCGCTACTTCCAGATGATTCACGACAAAACGAAATACATGAAACACGTGGACGTCGTTCGAGAGGATTTGATCTTGGTCAATTACGAAGAAGATCTGGACTTTGTACAAGACGACCCTTTTGGAAATGTCATCATTGCGGCTTACGTGACAGCCCATGCTCGCTTAAAATTGTACGAAGCTTTAGAACTGTTAGAAGAACGCGTCCTGTACTTTGACACGGACAGTTGCATTTACATCCATCACCCGAGTCAACATCACCCTGACATCGAAGGAGACCGTTTAGGAGCCTGGACAGACGAGCATCCCGACGACAAGATTCTAAGTTTCGTCAGTGGTGGTCCCAAAAATTACGGCTACGAATACCGGGACAAACAAGGAGAAGTGCACACGACGTGCAAAGTGAAAGGACTGACTCTGAATCATCGTACCAGTCGAGTGGTCAACTTTGGGGTATTGAAAGAAGCCTTGCAATCGGGAGAGGATGGAAACTTTAAAGTGACCACCTATCAACCGAACAAGATTGTACGTTTACCCACTCACCACATCGTCAGTCGACCCTTGGAAAAAGTCTATCAAATTGTATACCAGAAGCGAGTGCGACTTCCCAATCACTTCACATTACCGTACGGTCACGTCGGTATTGGTCTGTATATGAAAAGGAACCCTAGGCAAGATCGATAGTTCATTGTTCATTGAAGTTACTTACCATGTCGTTGACGAAGAAGAAACCAGATTGGTTAGGAGTCAAATGTTGGACATCACCGAGACCAGGGTTTTGAGGCTTGGACACAAGAGGTGGCCCAGTATGCACGAGAGTTATTCAAGGAAAAAAGTTACTTTTCAACCTGTGTTAGTGACGGTGCCAGAAGAACCCGTCACCCAGGACAGGACTGTCGTGGACAGGCCTGAAAGACCCTTTCGGGAGGACACTTGTGTGACCTTACCCCTACTATAGAACTGGTTAGAACTTTACCCAAAACATGTTGTACAGACACTTGTGTTTATTCCACGTTCATGGTTATCATGTGCCTTTTATTCTTGTACTTAAGCCTTTGGCTTTTATGCATTTTTGTCTTTCGTATTCATGTTTGAAACATTCAATAAACGTGTTCTGAAAAAGTATATAAACTCTTGTCTTGTTTGTTTTTTCGTGTCACAAGTGACATTTCTCACACCATGGCTACCTCTGCTGTCTCTGCTCCCTCTTCCTCTACTGTCAAAGTCATCGACGAACACTTAGATCGTGCCAGTTGGGAGGCTTTGTATCTTCGCCATCCCTTTAACATGCTCATTGCTGGACCTAGCGGTTCAGGCAAAACCGAATTCGTCAAACGTTTGATCGAACATAAACATCATTTGATCGATCGACCCCCTCAACGAATCGTGTGGTGTTACAAAGAGTGGCAATCGGCGTACAGCCTCTTGCGAGAAAGTCAAGGCGATTCCATCGTGTTTGTGGAAGGCATTCCTAAAGAAGACGACGGCATCGTCTCTGACTCCCGTCTAACCCATTTGGTCATTTTCGACGACATGTTAGTAGAAGACGAAGAAGAAATTAAACTGTGGTTCACGCGCAAAGGGCATCACCGTAATGCCAGTGTCGTTTACATCACTCAAAATTGTTTCAACAAAGTAAAGCCCATCGCACCATCAGTCTCAATGCGCATTACGTGGTCTTGTTTAAAAGCCCTCGAGATAAATCGCAAGTGCAAGTCTTAGCCAAACAGTTAGGAACGCCTTGGCTGACTCAGGCGTACGACGATGCCACTCAAACTCCACAGGCCTATTTACTCGTCGATTTGAAACCTACGACTCCCGAGGATTTGCGATTTCGTACCCACTTGTTTCACCACTGGTGCCAAGACGGAGGGCCTGTCCTGTACATGTCTCCGTCCTCGACTTCATTTCACTCCAAATAAAAAAATATATAAAAACCACAGACCCTTTTTCGTCTGTCTCACTCTCAGTGCGAACATGACGTCCCTTCAGTCGCATCTTCCCGTCAAATTGATTCGTGCCTTGTATGGCATCAGTCGAGAAAAAGATCCACAAACACGAGCTCGTGTCTTAGAAGCTAGTCTCAAAGAAGTCTTACGATGGTTCACGGTGACAGCACGTCAATTACTCCAAGGAATCATTCAGATTCCTCATCAAACCAAACGCTTTTTCGATCGAAACAAAGTCGCTTTGGTCCAACTGGCCGATCCCCGCATCGACACTCAAACCAAAAAACAAATCATTTTGAAACCTGGAGGGAGCGGTACTCTAGGAGGGGTCATCATTCGCTCACTCTTAAGATGGGATCCTAATGCCCCCAAAGTTATACCCAAGACAAAAGTCCAACGAAGCCCCAAGAAGAAAAAGACCAGGTCCCCAAGGAGAACTTCTCCAGAGGCAGGACCCTCCTCTGACCAGACACCACCCCGGAAAAAGAAAAGAAGCCCCCAGAAAAAGAAAAGTCTACAGAAAACTAGTCGCAAGAGAGGCACTTCGGCCAGAACGCAACCTTACACTCGCAAATCACGACCTGCCACGGCGGTGACTGCGTCTCCGGCAGCTTCACGTTTGTCCACTTCTCCGTTAATGACACCCAGAACTGAAGAGTACTTGGAGACGTTGAACACACCAAGAACTTCTCCGTTGATGACCCCCAAAAGAACTTCCCCAGTGGCAGGACCTTCCAATTTAGTGGCAGTGGCTGCTGCTCACAAAGTACCTTCTCCCAAAATCAAAGTTCAAGAAAGATCGGGCATGTTACAAAGTTTACTGGATTTGTCCAAGCAAGAACTGGCTCGATTTAGTCCGTTGCGTACCCCTGCACGACGTGTCATGCCTGTCCTCAAACTGATACGACGTCAAGACAATCAGTGGCGACGCGTTCCAGTATAAAAAAGGCCTGTGACCAAGTCGGGTATCAGTGTTTTTTCGGTGCTCCTGAAGACTCAAAGATGTCACCCTCCAGAAAACCCCAAGGAAAGAAAAGGAAAGGACTGCCACCACGTTTAGCCAAACATGGGGACATGTTATCTGTCCTGTCCAAAGCTTCTCCACCCCTACGAAAAAAACTCATTCAAACGGCCTCCAAAGAGGTCATCGATACCGTGTGCGAATGTTGTTTCAACGTTTTGAAAGGCACGATCCCTTTGTCCAAACACCAGAACAATGCTTAAGCAAACATCGTCACGTTCTTCGCCAAATGGTTCGAAAGAAAATTCCCATTCGTCAAAAAAAGAAGATGTTAGTGCAACGTGGAGGTATTTTACCTCTCTTGTTAGGCCCCATACTGAAAGGAGTCTTGGGAACCATGTTGGGAGGACTGGTGGGAGCAAGATAAAAAGGCCTTCGGAAGTCCCAAGATCTCAGAATCGACCCCTGACAACCCCATGGAAGGACGAAAACTAGCTTTAGTGCCTTACAAACGATGGATGGAATACCATCGGTGGCAAGAACAACGCACCCCGCATTTACCTCCCAATCCCCATTTGAGCGAGATGTCCCAGTTACAACACGAACTGCAGTCCTTGATGGATCGCCAAGATTTGTCCGAAACAGAAAAATCGCAAAAGTACGGTCAACTCTTGCAACGACTGCAACTCTTTCACCAGAAAGCTTTAGACGAAACAGCTCTACCCACTCTGAAAGATTTAAAGACCTTGATGAAAAGTCCAGCACCATCACCAGTACCAGTACCAGTACCAGTACCACCAGTACCCGTGACCAAGACAGAAAAAGGAGAAGAAGAGGAAGGGTTTCAAACTCCACCAGAAAAAGTACGCAAGTTAACAACACCACCTACCTCCAGAATTGGATCGATTAAAAAGATGATGGCCACCCCTTCTTCCTCACAAGAGAAAAAGAAAGTGAAGACAGAAGTGAAACAAGAACCGATATCCCCCGCTCAGACATCCTTCTCCTCTTCGACGCCTATTGCTGGCCGCACACGCAAAGCATTGCAATCCAAGAAAATACCCCAAGAGAAAAAGAGTAGCATCCTCCAAGAGTGGGTGTCTTATTAACACACCAACCAACACAAAAAAATGGAAAAAGTCTTAGCCAGCATTTACTACGATCCCTCGCATCCTGCAGGTTACGCAGGAGTTCAAAAATTGTATCGTGCTGCCAAAACTCGACTGAAAAGTCTCCGTTTACCTCAAGTGCAACGATGGTTACAAGAACAAGCTACCTACACTTTACACAAACCCATTCGACGCAAGTTTTCCAGAAGTCGCACCCGAGTGGAAGGCATCGATCATCAATGGCAAGCCGATTTAGCCGATGTCTCTCATTTGGCCAGCTACAATCGTGGCTACAAATATTTGTTTTGTGTCATCGACGTCTTTTCCAAATTTGCCTGGGTCGTGCCCTTGACTTCCAAATCGAGCAGCGAGTTAGTGCGAGCCCTGCAACGGGTGTTGAAACAAAGCGGTCGTCACCCTCTTCGATGGCAAACGGACAAAGGCACCGAATTTCTGAACCAAGCTTTCCAAAAAGAATTAAAGAAACGTGACATTCATTTTTTTACCACCGAGAATCCCGAAACCAAAGCCAGCATCGTGGAACGTTTTCAACGCACTTTGAAAGAACGCATGTGGAAATATTTTACGCATCACCACACTCTGAAGTACATCGACATCTTACCGCACCTGGTGCAAGCGTACAACCAATCTTACCATCGAAGCATCGGACGTGCCCCGCAAGACGTGACTCCCGAGAACGAAGTGTTGGTGTTTGAGCGCCTGTTTGGTACGTCCCCGACGAGGGCTGTCCCCAAGAAAAGTGGAGAGTTGGCCGTAGGAGATTGGGTGCGCATTGGCAAAACCAAACGCACTTTCGACAAAGGTTACTTACCTAACTGGACGACCGAATTGTTTCGCGTCACTGGACGAGTGCATGGCCGTCATCCTGCCGTCTATAAATTGGAAGACATGAACGGAGAAGTGCTCAAAGGAACGTTTTATTTGCCCGAGTTACAACGTGTCACCAAAAAAGAAGACGACGTGTACGACATCGAAAGCATTCTCGAACGCAGAACCCGTAAAGTGGGCAAACGACGTGTCAAAGAAGTCAAAGTACGTTGGAAAGGATATCCGCCCAGTTTTGATTCTTGGATCGACGCTTCGCAAGTCATCGACTATAAAAAGAAGTGACCATCATGCCTTTTCACACAGCAGACGCAGCTACGTCGACCACTCCTCCTTCACCTAGTTCTTCTGTGCAAGATTTACAAAAACAACCCTTGTGGGTGTGGTGTGGAGAACGTGTGCCTAAAACGCAAATCGTCTTTTTCTGCCAAATCTTCGTGGTGTATTGTGTCATCGGGGCAGCCATCGCCAATTTGAGTTTGCAACAAGGAGACAAACAATTGTGGACCATTTTATTGAGCAGTTGCATCGGTTACCTGCTTCCTAATCCCTCCCTGAAATTCACCTCGAACGGGAACCCTGGGAACCTTGTGTCCAGTGCCAGTGCCAGTCACCACTTCAATCACAACCAGAATCCCATTTTAGACGGAGACACGCCTCTGACGTCCAGTAACCCCTCCGACAGCCACAGAACTCTGGAATTATGAGTCACCAAAGCCAATTTTACTTAACTTTACCCAGTGACAGTTCCATGGAGGTGTTTCCCAAGAACACGTTGTGCTGTTACACGGCCAAATTACCTCAGGCCATCCCCTTAGATCACGAAGCCCATTGGGAAGTGGCTTTAGTAGAAATGATTCACCCGACCCAAGTCCTCAATGTCCTTCCCAATCAAAATTTTTTTGATGTGGAAGTTCATGACGAGCAAATGCAACAGTGGATGGATAGCAATGTCAAATATGACAAGAAAACCCGTACACAAAAGTACACCACCTATCACTTGTTCATTCCCCCAGGCTATTATTTTAGTGGTCAACATTTGGTCAGCACCATAGCCTCCAGGTTTAATGTCGTGTTTCTGAAAGCTTTGGAGCATGTCAACAAAAGTGTCACCATGGAGTACCACAAAGCAGCTCGTCGCTTCTTGATGAAATTTGAACGAAGTAAAATCATGTCCATTTTATTTTGTCCTGAATTGTTTGACATGTTGGGCGGAGACATGGACATGAGAAAGGCCATGCTCAAGAAAAACGAATTACCCATCGTTTACGACAACGAGTCTTTTAGCAAGTTATTTCGTGCCCCGGTAGAACTGAACCAAGGACTGAATTTGATGTTCGTGTATTCCGATGTGGTGGAGTACAACGTGGTGGGACACACCTCCGTACCGTTACTGCGTGTCATTCCTTTCAAAGTAGATTCTGTCACGAACGCTGACGAGGAAGGTGGAAACACTTACCACGTCCACCGCGAATTTGTCCATCCTCACTATTTGCCTGTCAGTAAGTCGTATTTGGACACGGTCAACATTGCTATAAAAGGAGATCTGGGACAAAATATTCCATTCACCAAAGGAAAAGTCACGGTGAAACTCCATTTTCGAAAACGGTTCTCTCACGACTCTTAAGTCATGTATCCAGTGTACCGAGGGGTTGCTCGACAGCGAGGACACGGTTTAGGAGACATGTTAAAATCGGCCTTTCGTTCGGTGGCCCCGGTGTTGAAACCGATGGTGACACGCGGATTGCACGCCTTGAAAGATGCGGCACTGACGCAAGGCAAAGAATTTCTCCAAAATGTCATCATCGACAAACAAAACCCTAAAGAAGCCTTCATGAGGACAGGCAAAAATGTCTTGCTGCAAACGGGCAAAGACATTTTAGGCCAACGAGAAACACCTATAAATGCCCTGCACGCTACCGAGTCAGGCATTCAGCAAGGACAAGGCAGAAAGAGACGACGAAGAAAACACCCTTTCACCAGACTTCAAGCTAGAAAGGCCAAGAAAAGAAGAACCGTTCGAGACTTAGACGTTTTCGATTATTGAGAAAAAAGAGACAAAAAAATGATGCACCGAGAATCTTGCGCTTGTTCCAAGACGGAACTGGATCTGTTTGCCATGACCCCCCCCCCACGATGATGACGATGCAAGAATCCCAGTGGATGGAATATCACCCCGTCTCCTCACTGGCCGATTCCGCTCCCATCGAGTTTGAAATCAAAGGACAGCCCGAAGATTACATCGATCTGAATAGCAGTTACTTGTACCTGAAAGTCAAAATTCTAGATAAGACTGGAGGTGCTATAGACGATGAAGCAGTAGCTCCCGTCAACAATTTCATGCATTCCTTGTTCAGTGGAGTGGACTTGTACTTGAATAACAAACTGGTCAGTAGCAGCATGGATACTTACCCTTATCGTGCCTACCTGGAAAATCTCTTGACGTACGGAATAGATGCCAAGAACACTCATCTCAATGCCTGTGTGGTATGGGAAGCTGACGAACCTACCAAGTTTGAAATATTGGAAACTGATGAAAAGAAAGACAACAATGATGGATTTGTAGAACGAAGAAAGAGAATCACGGGAGCCGACACAAGTTTAGAACTGATGGATCGTTTGCATTTGGACATGTGGTTGCAAGAAAAGTATTTGCTGAACGGGGTGGATGTCCGCCTGAGACTGAATCGTAGCAGTGCCACTTTCCATTTGATGGCTGATAGTGACGGTTACAAAACCAAAATCCTAGAACCCAGACTCTACGTACGCCGTGTGGAAGTGTTACCTAAAGTGGGAAACGACATCAGTCAGACGTTGAGTAGAACGACTGCCAAGTATCCCATACGACGCGTGGAAGTGAAAACCTTCACCATTCCCAAGGGACAGCGATCCATGATCGAAGATCATCTGTTCCAAGGACAGTTACCCAAACGTTTGATCGTTGGTATCGTCGAGAATACAGCCTTCAACGGAGCTGCCGAAAAAAATCCTTTCTACTTTCAACACTTTGGCGTGTCCAAAATCGAAGTCAGTCGCGATGGCAAGACCTTGTGTACCCGACCTTTCGAACCTGACTTTACCAAGAAGAATTACTTGAGATCGTACTTGTCCCTGTACGAAGCCACCGGACAGTTAGGAACCAATACCAGTCACGGTATTACGTACGAGGATTATGCAGGAGGCTACGCTTTGTGGGCTTTCGATTTCACTCCAGACCAAGGCAGCGACGAGGGACATTTCCACCCTACAAAATCCGGCCAGATTCGTGTGGAAATTCAGTTTAAAGACCGAGACCCTGATGAAACGGTGAACGTCATCCTGTATGCAGAATTCGATAATACGATAGAAATCAACAGTTTGAGAGAAGTCATCCTAGATTACTAGAAACCATGGAAGACTGTTATCCCTCTTTACCTAGTGGAGAAACTTTTAGTGTTGGATTATTGTTAAAAAATGTTAGAGTTCTTGTTGTTTAGTGTTAAGTGATTTTTGAATAAAAAATGTTGTGTTTTGAAAAAAATTGTTTGATGTTATATTGTTGGATTATTGTTAAAAATGTTAGAGTTGTTGTTTAGTGTTAAGTGATTTTTGAATAAAAAATGTTGTGTTTTGAAAAAAATGCCTTTGTCTTTTGTTTAGCTATAAGAATGTTGGATTGATGCTCTTTCATTTCTTACTATCCCTCTCATGACACTCACTAAACGTTGCGACTCAAAAACCGTGTGGGGGATGTTTTCCTTCACGTCCGCGCTTTGACTTTAAGAACCGGGGTTGTTTCCAGTCTAACCATCCTTTGTCGACTCATCCTCCTAAGAAGATGTGCTCCAAACTAGCTAAACTCAACGAAGCCTACGTGAATTTGCATAGGGTCAGACACAGTCTGATACCGAAGCCAGAAGAAATAGAGAATGTGAGAATGTTAAAAATCACTGAAGACCTGATAGAAGAGCTCTTCAGAGAAGAAATGAACAGGGAAAAAGAAGAATGGACAGAGAAGTACAGACTTCAGAGACAGCAGCAACAACAACAACAAGAGCAGCAGCAGCAACCTGAACCTGACAGAGGCTTTGTCGATTGCCGTATCGACACCAAAGAGTTCTTCTTTTCTTTCCGAAGAAGCAGACCTATCGCCAGAAAGTCTATCCTCAGAGGACATCGCATTCTTAGAAACTAAAAAAAAGAATGCCATAGCAAACAAAAAAAAAAACCCAGCCCTTTTCAGGGCTACCCCAATACTCTAGAAAAGAAATAACGATCGATTTGCCAATGTGTGTAGGTAGAGTAGTGTGAAAATAAACACTAACTCTTTTTTAAAAAAATGTGAGGGTATGTGTTTGTGTGTTAGTAAGTGCTTAAGTAAGTTGGTATGAATAGTAGATTAAAATCATGGTTTTTTTTGTGTTTGAGGTGTATATTTGGAGTTAGATTGGATTGCTTTGCGTATGTGGATAGTCTAATGAAGTGATTTATAAAAAATTTTAAAATAGTGATGGGTAGCTTAAAAAAGTGAGTGAGTGTTTCTTTTAGGTCCGCGCGTTGTTGTTTTTGGTCATGATGTAGGTAACATCAATTTTATGTTTTTTAGGGGGATGTTTTCCTTCACGTCCGCGCTTTCACTATAAATTGAAGCTCGCTGGGCAGTTTAGCTACCCATGTTGATTGATCAACACCAAAAATGAACACGAGACTGTCTAAACTGTTGGAACTTCATGTGCATCTGGAATATGCCAGGCGCCTGTTGAATGAACTGGCCGCAGAAGCCATTGTGGAGAAGGGAAGGATAAGAGAGGAGGAGGAAAGAAGAAAAAAAGAAGAGGAGGAGAGAAGATATAAAGAAGAAGAAGAAGAGGAAAGAAGATACAAAGAGGAGGAGAGAAGAAACAAAGAAGAGGAGGAGGAGGAGAAGGAAAAGAAGAGAAGAAGAATAAATTTCAGAATCCCAGAGAGCGAAAATTGGGATTCTGAAGCTACATATCCTGCCTCTGCTCTCTCCCCCAAAAAAGTAAAAAGTAACTGGGGGATAAGATGTGTATGTGGCGCCAGGCCTGGAAGGTGCCACCATTAACCAGGTGTCCATGAAGTTCCAAAAAAACAGCCCTTTTCAGGGCTACCCAATACTCTAGAAAAGAAATAACCATCAATTTGCCAATGTGTAGGTAGAGTAGTGTGAATATAAACACTAACTCTTTTCTAAGATAGTGTGAGGGTATGTGTTTGTGTGTTGGTGCTTGTAAGAGCTAAGGTATGTTTGTGTGAATAGTAGATTATGGGTTTCTTTATTGTTTCTTAGCGTATGTGGAGAGTATAGTTTGGGTTTTGTAACCGCTCACGTACGATTGTGTGGATAGTAGATTATGGATTTTGTTTATTGTTTCTTAGCGTATGTGGAGAGTATAGTTTGGGTTTTGTAACCGCTCACGTACGATTGTGTGGATAGTAGATTATGGATTTGTTTATTGTTTCTTAGCGTATGTGTTTGTGTGTTTGTGTTTGTACCCGCTCACGTACGATTGTGTGGATAGTAGATTATGGATTTGTTTATTGTTTCTTAGCGTATGTGGAGAGTATAGTTTGGGTTTTGTAACCGCTCACGTACGATTGTGTGGATAGTAGATTATGGATTTGTTTATTGTTTCTTAGCGTATGTGTTTGTGTGTTTGTGTTTGTGTGTTTGTGTTTGTACCCGCTCACGTACGATTGTGTGGATAGTAGATTATGGATTTGTTTATTGTTTCTTAGCGTATGTGAAGAGTATAGTTTGGGTTTTGTAACCGCTCACGTACGATTGTGAGGATAGTAGATTATGGATTTTGTTTATTGTTTCTTAGCGTATGTGTTTGTGTGTTTGTGTTTGTACCCGCTCAAGTACGATTGTGTGGATAGTAGATTATGGATTTGTTTATTGTTTCTTAGCGTATGTGGAGAGTATAGTTTGGGTTTTATTATATGAAATGAGAAAGTATAGTTTGGGTTTTGTTATATGAAATGAAAAAAGTAGGGGGATGTTTTCCTTCACGTTCGCGCGTTGTTTGGTCATGATCTAGGTAAGATCAATTTTACGTTTTAGGGGGATGTTTTCCTTCACGTACGCGCTTTAAGTATAAGAACCCACAGTATTCGTCGTTCAAACCATTCTGCAAAGAATAAAAAAGAAGATGGCTTCTAACCAAATGGACAAAATACAAACATTACAAGACGTTTTAGACAACTTAGGAATGATGGAGCAGATGTTGATAAGACTGGTTGAAGACCATTATTCCTATAGCCCCATCGTGTAAAGATGGAAATTAATAACTTAAAAAAGGTAAAGGACAAGATTAGTGGTGTCATGAAAGAGATAAAGGAGGAGAAGGAGGATGAAGAGGAAAGAATAAGAATAAGCAAATGGAACGAAAAGATTGAAAAAGAAGAAGAAAATGAGAAGAGGAAGAAAGAAGAGGAGGAAGAGAAGAATAAAGAAGAGCAGGAGAAAAAAAGAAAGAAAAGAAGAGAAAGAGTGTTGGAGATAAAATAAGAACTTGGTGGAGAAAAAGAAGAAACTAGAAGCAGAAGAAAACCCAAAGGCCCTTTTCAGGGCCAGCCATATTTCTCGAAAAGAGATAGCCTTTCCATTGCCTACCCCTTTTTTTAAATTTAAATTTAAATTTAAATTTAAAAAAACTTTTAAAAAAAAAAAAAAAAAAAAAATCCCAAAAGCCCAAACTCTATTCCCCATGTTAATTTCCCTTGTCCCTAGACAGACCCAAACTCTATGTTAAATTCCCATTGTCCCTAGAGTTGCCCACGATTTTTCTCCATGTTAAATTTCCCTTGACGCTAGAGTTGCCCAAGGGGTCTTGTAATGCTAATTCCCATTGACGGTAAAGTGGCCCACTTAACTACTTACCGCCCAGTTTCTAATCTCCCATTCATATCAAAAATCTTTGAAAAGGTTGTTCTGTCCCAGCTTGTATCACATCTAAATTCAAACAGTCTTTTTAGCAATGTACAATTTGCATATCGCCCTTGGCACAGTACTGAAACTACTCTTCTAAAAGTAGTTAATGACATTCTGTCTGCTTTGGATAGCGGAAAGATTACAGTCCTCACCCTCCTTGATTTGTCTGCATCATTTGACACAATAGACCATGATATATTACTTCACCGTCTCCAGCATGTATTTGGCATTCATGATACAGCCTTACTGTGGTTCAAGTCCTACTTGGTCAACAGGACACAAATTGTGTCTGCAAATGGAATACACTCTAGCCCAGTTAATCTATGTTGTGGTGTTCCACAGGTGTCTGTTCTTGGACCTGTTCTCCGCTCTCAAGTGTCATAGATAATCATCCAGTGTCTCACCAATTGTACGCTGATGACACCCAAATATACAAATCTAGCCACCCAACTGAAGTTGATGCTACCATCCAAGGTGTAGAGAGGTGCATTTCTTATGTGAAATCATGGATGACTTGTAACAAGCTGCAGATGAATGATGAAAAAACTGAGGCCATTCTGATCACAACACAAAGACTTTCTCATTCACATCCTTTGCCTCAAACAATAAGTATCAGCAACACCAACATTAAATTCACACAGTCAGTACGAAACCTAGGTGTTACTCTGGACAGTACTCTCACGTTGCACCAACATGTCATGAACATATGCAAGGCTGCATATCTTGAACTGAGACGCATCAGCTCCATTCACAAATATCTTTCAGTTGATGCCACTAAAACACTTGTTTGTTCATTAGTACTTTCAAGACTGGACTATTGTAACTCAATTCTGTCTGGTTCATCTCAATATATACTCCAGAAACTTCAAAAAGTTCAAAACACAGCTGCTCGGATCATACTTAGTACCACGATCAGAGGTGTTTGTTTCATGGTGTTTGTTTTTTTGTAATCATATCATTATATATGTTTTTTATGTTATAGGTGTTGTCTAATGTTGTAAAGCGCTTAGAGCTTCTAAAGATTAGGCGCTATACAAAGTCCTCATTATTATTATTATTATTATTATTATTATTTTTCCAAAAGACCCTTTTTATCAGAAAAAAATGGATTGGAGCTTTGGGATCGAATAGGGTGAGGGATGGGAATGTTGTACCATCTATGCCGGATTATAGTCAGTTTGGCCCAAAGACAATTCGGCCCAAATTGGGCGTAAATGAAGATAGTTCGTCCCAACCTGAAGTACAATTTGGCCGAACTCGAAAGACGATTCCGCCCAACTTAACAATAGTTTGAACAAGTTCTTTTTCTTCAGAGAACAAGTAGATACTATGTAATATATATATATATATATATATATATATATATATATATATATATATATATATATATATATATATATATATATATATATATATATATATATGACAATTTTTTAGGGTTGTAAAATAAAATAGATTTTAGGATACAATTGAGCAAATTTAAACAAAACTATCTTGATAATTTTTGAAAGAAAATAATCATACTTCATAACGTGCATATATATGAGAGAAAAAAGAATGATATTCTTTCTCATTCTAATTAAATATTTATATACATTTATTTGTTATGCTGAAAAATATATGCATCTGCACAACATTCTCAATTTAAGTCTTCCTGTCAAATTATCAAAATTGAATTATAAAACAATAATACCTAAGAGATAATATTCTGCAGTTTTCTAAGAGTAGCGTACATGATACATTATAACAAATATATTTAATTATAGGCATCCGGTTATAACAATGCTACATATAATACACACTATATTACACATGAGAGAGAGAGAGAGAGAGAGAGAGAGAGAGAGAGAGAGAGAGAATAATGTTGAACATTTTGTCAGTGTTTAGTTGCTGCAATATAAAGCTCTTACCAGTTAATTTTATTGTTTTTTTTTTTTTTTCACGTTGATGTCTTAATGTGTGCGCGCGTAAACTGAAAACTTGTAAGTACTAGTCAATATCGTCATATTTGCTCCACTATTCCATACAAATAAGAAAGGAAATAATTTTGTGTTTAATTTTTTAATTTTTGCCCCCCCCCCCATCAAAAGGTACAATAAAATAGATATATCAACACTTGTTTGAAAATAAAATGAAAGAAACTAACATTACATTGTTATCATTTATTCCTTCCTTTTTCTTTATGCGAAATTTATTTTTAAAAAAACAGCAGCGGATGCCGGCTGGCGTATGCATGCTAACTGTAGTGTTTATCGCTTATGTCAGATAACAAAATCGCAAAAGAGAGGAGAATATCATCCGACTGCATGAAGGCACCTTCAATTCACTTATGATAGGTGATAAGGTGCAAATGACCAAGACTGTATTGTATCCATGTTAACTATACGACGGTATCTCGCAAATAAAAATCGTTCTTTTAAATTACATTCACTGTGAGTGCAAATGATAATCTTTTCGCTAGGAAGGGTTACAAAAGTATTATTAAAGCAAGTTATTGCTGTTCTATTTACCCTGTAAACATCAATTATGATTACATAAAGCAAACAAATAGAAGCCCGGTCGAGGAATAAACACAACTGGCATCGAGCAATAAACTTCTTGCTTGAACATAACGATAGGATATCAAATACAAAGGTTATTATATTACAAAGCAAGCCAACCCCAGAAATTGACTTTGAATTCTTTTAAGTGTGCCGATTTTTTTTTTATAAAGTCGGCCGACATAAGGAAGCCAACTTTGGTTCCTTTGGATTCTTTTAAGTGTACCGATTTCTTTTGTTTTTACAGAGTTCGGCTGACATAGGGAAGCCAGCATCGATTCCTTTTTACCTGTATTAACGGGAATTTTGAAACAGATTGAAACAATGGAACAGTTTTGAAAGCGACACAATCTAGTGCGTCGAGCACGCACATCGATATACAGCTGAACAGTAAATTAGTTTTCTGAGTTTCGTCTAAATGTTCCCTATCCATAGTTTATAGTGTTTTATTTTTCGACAACAAGAAGCATGTACTTCGTCTTGTGGGATAAATGTACCTCATTTCCGGTTGGCGTCCTCTATAGGTAGGAAATCGTAGCTAACGGGAATTAACAGCGTTTTGTACTTCTATTTCCAGTAATTAAATTATTTCTTCTTTACACTTGATAATTTTTTAAATTTTTTGTGCGATTATAACCACATTAAAATCAAGTAATAAAAATCTGATGTAAAAAAATGTTAGACTATGGCCGGTGACCTTTAAGGTTTTAGTTTTTACGTCTATTTATATTGTGTAGATAGTAGAGTTTAAATCATAGATTGTAAACCTAGATATTTTCATGTGTCATGGTTGTTTTAGCTATTCTATTTACGTAACACTTTAAAAAAATAGCAAAAGGGTTATGTAGAGAAAATTTATTATGAAACAAAAGGCAAAACAACTAGTATGTATATATAAGTAGATAGTTTAGTCATTAGTGCCTACTCGGCGCTTCTTGGCTTGCCTCTTGTATTCATTAAATGGAGCATCTCTTGTCACTGTGCAGCAATAGTCTGCAAGCATTAATGGGCTCCATTTTCCCCGATAGCGTTGCTCCATTGTTGCAATGTCCCGGTGAAATCGCTCGCCGTGCTCATCGCTCACTGCTCCGCAGTTCGATGGGGAAAAAATCTTGATAAGAGTGCAAAAAATGTATCTTTAGTGACATCTTGCAAACAAGGCTTTTGTATGCCTTGAGGAGGTTTTCCACCAAGTCCCTGTAGTTGCCTGCCTTGTTGTTTCCCTGAAAATCTATTGCCACCAGCTGGAATATTTTCCATGCCGTATTTTCCCTGCTACGCAGTGCACGGTCAAATTCATCATCTCGAAGAAGTTCACGAATCTGAGGACCAACAAACACACCTTCCTGTATCTTAGAGTCACTTAACTTTGGAAAGTTTCCACTGAGGTACTTGAAAGCGGTTTGTGTTTTGTCCACGGCCTTGACAAAGTTCTTCATCAGACCCAGCTTGATGTGCAAGGGTGGTAATACATCTTCCATGATTCAACAAGTGGTGGATGCTAAACACTTTTCCTCCCGGGCTCTGTCGGAGTGATCAATCTCTCTTGGTGTAGTGGGAATCTCTCGCACGACTCTCCCTTTTGCAGAGAAAACAGCAGTATTTCGTTTATCCAGTCTGCAGACCAAGCAAGAGAGCAAGCACCTTCAAATCGCCACAAAGATGCCACTGATGTTGGTCATAGTTTATGCACCTCAAAAGTTGTTTCATGTTTTCATATATTTCCTTCATATGGACAGCATGACCAACTCGAATTGATGGCGAAACATTGCCATTATGCAGCAAAACAGATTTAAGACTTGTCTTCGATGAATCAATGAACAGTCTCCACTCATCTGGATCATGAACGATGTTGAGGGCTGCCATCACACCATCGATGTTGTTGCAGGCTATAAGATTATCTTCAGTGAATAAGAATGGGACAAGATCCTTTTCGTGATCACGGAACATAGAAACACTAACATCAACTGCCGGGAGATTCCACTGCTATAGTCTGGAGCCCAACAGCTATGCCTTACTCTTGGATAGTTTCAAATCCCTGACAAGGTCATTCAGTTCACCTTGTTTTATGAGGTGTGGGTCAGAGGGGAAGGAGGGGATAATATATTTGTCATGTGATGTTGATGGTTCAGGACTGTAAGTTTCATCCTTTTCCTCAAGTGAGAATGATTCCGGTGCATCAGGAACTGGCAGTCCTTCTGTGTGTGTGGGGGGGGGGGGAGGGGGGTACAGGCCACTTTTTCTTCTTTGACACACCTTTCCCAACTGGAGGTACCATGCAGAAGCAGCAACTTCTGATAGAATCTGTTGGCTCTCTCCAAATCATTGGCACTGCAAAAGGCACATATTTCCTTGTCCTGTTAAACCACTGACGAAGATTTCTTGCACACGTGATGCAGCATATGTGTGGGGCCCACCTCTTGTCCTGATCTCCAATTTTGCAGCCATAGTAAAGGCGCTAGGCATTCCTAACCATAATGGTTATACTCCGCTTTGGTGATGCAAAAGTCACTTCACAACAAACATAGCAGAGGTTATCTGCATTATTCACACAAGTAAGAGGCATCTCTGCCCACTCTGGCTAAACAGAAATGTGTCCCTTTGCAAAATCAAACACTGACAAATAAGAGAGCACGACATTGCATGAATTCTAGAGCTGATATAGGGCAATATGTTCAGCAGACTGATGTAAACGTAGTTATGATTGCATCACCCACTACTTATATGAATAAAATGATGCAATTCATATCATGTATGACGCAATACCAGCTTCAGATTGCATTATTCATTGTTTTGCCTAAAAAGCAAGTACTGTCCAAACCCAATCACAGATTTATTCATATATCCAGTCAAAGATCTATTTTAATCATTTCTGTTTTAAATTAAGATCCCTTCCCTTTATAACTCACTTGTCCTCCACCATTCCTAAGTCAAGGGTCGTATATACGGACCCAGTGTCATATCCTTAAAAATAGAGCCAGTCAAAAACTGTAACCATCATTTTTGTTCTCAGTGACCCAGAATTAGTAAAGTTTAACTACATATATTTCGGAAGCGTTTCGGCTATAGCCCAGTGTAATCAAATCGTGATCATCCCTCTATGCACTTTATATCGAACTGTGAAGAATAATCAAACCGTGAACATCCAGTTCGGTAGATAGTACATGGAAGGGATGTTCACTGATTGATTATTCTCCCAGTTCGATATATAGCACATAGAGTTTATGCATGAAGAATAATCAGAGTGGACGTTGAAAAGAGTACTCGCGATTAACCAATTACTATAGTTATTGTTCATATGGTGACGTTTGAGTAATAAATGAGAAATACATCAATAGCTCGGTTATCATTTGCTGTTAGCGAAGAAAAATGTATAAATGCGAAATTTCGGACAATACTAATAAAGTTTGACAGTCTGAGCGAGTTTTCACTGATCGTTGGCCGCAATTGTTATTTTTACAGACAGGGTCGAATTTTCAGTTATGGAAATCTAATAAGCACAGAAAACATATTCACAGGAAATGATTGTGAGGAAAAGACATACAGTTTCTAAATAGGACACTGATCGATCGCAACAAAAGATAAAATGAGAAATTATCACATGACTGACAGGTGCAAAAGAGAAGCGTTTGAATCGGTACCCAGAGCATTGGTATGACAACTGTGAAAATATTTTCTTCAGTAATACAAATTCTCTCTTGCTTTATCGTAATAATATCAAAATATGGTCAAAAATGATTAAAAACCACCGTAGGAATGTCCCTCAGCTTCATAGGTGCTGGTTCGAAATGATAAATCATGATAACGTCAGATTTCCCCTAGGGCATCCCGGTAACCCCCAAGACCTGATATAAGTGCAGGTTGTCTGGAGTGGGATGCGGGGTGACGGTCCTATCCTGCATACACAAGGTTCGATTCTGTCACCTCTTTATGTATATACACAGAAATGTGTTTGTGTTTTGTGGATTTTTAAATTAGCTTTAACAATTTTAGTCATATCGTTACAATGTCTGCAGCGTGTCAGTTTATAGTGATGCTTAGTATTTGGGAATCATGCCGCAGACATGTAGCATCTTTTCCCACCTATTCACATTATCCTGAAACCAATTTGACATGTCTTAATACTATCCTCTTAATGCTGAGTACCAAGCGAGGCAGCTGCATGTACCATTTTTTATGACTCGGCCGGGTTTCCGTGCCGCGACCTTCCGCATCCGAGGCGGACGCTCTTATTAGGCCACCGGAATATTGACTTGCTATTGGTCTACAATGCGGACTACCTGAATATTGACTTGCTATTGATATACCAGGGGGACTGATTGATTTACTATTGATCTACAATGCCGACTAAATGAATATTGACTTGCTATTGATCTACAAGGGGGGGGGGTACTAACTTAATTATGACTTGCTATCCTGTGTCATACTTTCTGTAAAGTGTTGTATTTTTATTTTTTCATGAAATATCTAAATTTTAAAGTAAAAAAATGCTTCAATAATTTTAGCCCACTTTCAAAAAATAAAAGCTAAAGTGAAGTACTATAAGTACAAATCAGATAGTAAAGATGATTGGTCTGATAAAATATTCAACAAGTTCGAAAAAAGAAATTTAGTATTTGCTGGAGGATGGTTTCATAGAGCCGAGTAAAAGTGACTGAAGTTCACCATGTATTCTTGTGCCGAAACAAGACAATACCTTCTGCATGTGTGTCGACTATAGAAAAGTGAACCGTGTGACCAAAACAAATTTTATTGCCAAGAATTGATGACTGCATTGACAAAATTGAAAATGATAAATGTGACACCAAATTGCATCTTTCGAAAGGATTCTGGCAAATTCAACTGGCGGAAAGGGCAAAGGAAATTCCGGCATTCGTGAATCCATATGGGCTTTAACAATATAAAGTGATGATGGTTGGGATGAAAGGTTCAGCTTGTACTTTCCAATGTTTAATGAACATGATTACATCTGTATATAGAATTGTGATGCTTACATCGATGATGTCAAAATCCACGACACCTGGAAAGATCACTTGCAAAACAATTATGAAGTTATATGGTCGACTCAGTGACGCAAATTTGACCGTTAATTAAAGAAAAAGCGAGTTTTGCCTTGTTTGAGTCATATTTATAGGACATATCGTATAACACGGACAAGTTAAACCTACAAAAGTTAAGGTGAAGATTATCTCTAAATTTCTCGTGCCTATGAGCAAAAAGAACCTGATACAACTTTTGGGTAAGGCTGTATACTATCGGAAATTTTGCTTCAATTTTTCCATAATTGCTGAACCCCTGACCAATTTGTTGAGTAAGAAAACCAAGTTTCATTGATCTGGAAAATGACAGGATGCTTTTGACAAGTTAAAGGCTATGCTAGTAGTGAAGGGGGATACCCTAGCGACAATGGAAATTAGCATTACAGACCCCCTTGGGGCAATCTGGCGACAATGGAAAATTAACATGGAGAAAAATCGTGGGACAATCTGGCGACAAGGGAAATTAACATGGAGTAAAATCGTGGGACTGTTGAGCGACAAGGGAAATTAACATGGAGAAAAATCGTGGGACAATCTAGCGACAATGGGAAATTAACATGGAGAAAAATCGTGGGACTGTTGAGCGTCAAGGGGAATTGAACATGGGAATAGAGTGTGGGTCTGTCTAGGGACTAGGGGAATTTAACATATGGAAATTGAACATGGTGGGTCTGTATAGCGTCAAGGGGAATTGAACATGGTGGGATTGTCTAGGGACAATGATGGTAGAGGGTCAAACACAACAGAGACAGAAACATACATACACTAGTACAAGCGTGAGATTTATATATAAAGCATTACCAAGACCTGAAATCTTGCTGGGGTGTTCAAAAATTTGCATAATTGTAATGATGCTATAAATAGCTATAATCAAGGAAATGCTCAACGACAAAATGGATGTGACTAAAAGTAACGCTAAAATGACGAAATTGTCCCAGAATTTAAAGGAAAATAAACATATCCCCGAAAATTAAGTTACAATGGTTTAGACTAAAATGGATAAAATTAGTAACTACTTACAATATCAACTTCTGTGACGATCTTGGATAAATACCTATGTATCTATAATCAGCTGAAATTCCTATGAAATCCCACTATCTATTTATAGCTCCAACTTGTGGGTTTTTCCTTTGGAAAATCCCACTATCTTTTTATAGCCTCAGCTTGAGTGACGTTCCTGTTTATGAATTCTAGTATATATATATAGCTACAAAATGTGGAAATCCCCAAGTCGATATTTATAGTCTCAAAATTTCCAGCGTCAGTGACGTCACTGTACTGAACACTAGGGGATAAATGGCAACAGTGTTGCAAGTGGCTGACCTGAATACGCGCTACTGTAGGTAGGTAGGTAGAGTGTATCTGATAGGGATAAAGTGAGTTTTATACGGACAAACAGAGACCAATACACACACACACACAACATACGCGCGCAGACACACACACACACACACACACACACACACACAGGGAAGAGGAAAAAACAAACCCCAAATATACTATCCACACTCGGGAGGAAAAAAAAAAACAACCAAATATACGATCTACACAACGTACGCGAACACACACACACACACACACACACACACACACTATAAAATGGATAAAATTAGTAGCTACTTACAATATCAATTTCTGTGACGATCTTGGATAAATACCTATGTATCTATAATCAGCTGAAATTCCTATGAAATCCCACTATCTATTTATAGCTCCAACTTGTGGGTTTTTCCTTTGGAAAATCCCACTATCTTTTTATAGCCTCAGCTTGAGTGACGTTCCTGTTTATGAATTCTAGTATATATGTATAGCTACAAAATGTGGAAATCCCCAAGTCGATAATTATAGTCTCGAAATTTCCAGAGTCAGTGACGTCACTGTACTGAACACTAGGGATAAATATCAACAGTGTTGCAAGTGGCTGACCTGAATACGCGCTACTGTAGGTAGGTAGGTAGAGTGTATCTGATAGGGATAAAGTGAGTTTTATACGGACAAACAGAGACCAATAGACACACACAACGTACGCGCGCAGACACACACACACACACACACACACACAAACACACAAACACACACACAACGTACGCGCGCCGACATACTCACACACACACACACATACCCACACACACACACACACACACACACACTCACACACACACACACACACACACACACACACACACACACACACACACAGAAACACACAACGTACGCGCGCAGACATTCTCACATACACACATAAACACACACTATAAAATAGATAAAATTAGTAACTACTTACAATATCAACTTCTGTGACGATCGTGGACAAATACCTATGTATCTATAATCAGCTGAAATTCCTATGAAATCCCACTATCTATTTATAGCTCCAACTTGTGGGTTTTTCCTTTGGAAAATCCCACTATCTTTTTATAGCCTCAGCTTGAGTGACGTTCCTGTTTATGAATTCTACTATATATGTATAGCTACAAAATGTGGAAATCCCCAAGTCGATATTTATAGTCTCGAAATTTCCAGAGTCAGTGACGTCACTGTACTGAACACTAGGGATAAATATCAACAGTGTTGCAAGTGGCTGACCTGAATACGCGCTACTGTAGGTAGGTAGGTAGAGTGTATCTGATAGGGATAAAGTGAGTTTTATACGGACAAACAGAGACCAATACACACACCCACACAACGTACGCGCGCAGACATACACATACACACACACACACACACACACAGAGGGAAGAGGAAAAAACAAACCCCAAATATACTATCAACACAGAAGGGAGATGATACAAACCCCAAATAAACTATCCACACAAACGTACGCGAACGCATACAGACCCCAAATATACTATCAACACAGAAGGGAGATGATACAAACCCCAAATAAACTATCCACACAAACGTACGCGAACGCATACAAACCCCAAATATACTATCAACACAGAGTGAAGAAGTAAAAGTTTTTTGAAAGCACCTAAGCCCTCACCTGCAATGACCAACTCTGCCAAACACCTACACCCCACCCACCCCCACTCCCAACACTACAAAACCCATTTAACCCGTTATTTTATGGCATCAGTGTGTGATTTAGGAAACATCAAGACACAAAATAATGGAGGAATAGACTGACTATTGTTTACCGACTTGCATGCCTAAAGAGCGTGCGTGAAGGAAAACATCCTTCCATTTCAATTCTAACTAAAACATGATCCAGAGGGATAGAGATAGGTGAAAGGGCACAATTTCATAGTGTGTGAGTAGAAAACAAAACACGCCATCCTTATTATACAATGTCAAGACCAAGAGACACTTACGTTTTCTTTCTGGTCTATTCTCTTTTAGAAGTAGTATGAAATTTCACATCAGGGCCAACGCATCGGCTCACATTGTCAATTTTTCCATTTCCATGTCTTTACTGGCACAAATTCTTCATCATCTTCAATTTCTTCTTCTTCTGAATCCCTCTTCTCTGTTTCGTCTTGTTTTTGTTTATTCTCTTTTCTCGTAGGGCACTCTGAATTCCAGTGTCCTTTCTCCTGACAACGATATTAGGTATCTTAACTTTTGTCTCTCTTTCTTAGACGAAGCAGGTATTCCGGAGACAAATACCCATTTACCTTTGCAGATATAGCAAACTTCATTAGCACTTACACACTTTCGTATGACTCTCATCAGATCAACGACCAAAAGAGTAAGTTTTGTTGCCACTTTCGCATGTGAATTATGCTTTCGTATGACTTTTAGCAAATATTTGACCAGCAGGTCGATCTGTGCTGACTCTTCCATCTTTGATCGTTTGAGAGCGGAATGAATACTCTGACGCTAAGACACTCTCCTTATATACAGAGACCTGCTGCTTATGAAACCTAGTCAAATGTAATTTTGCAATAAGATGAAACGATTTCATTGAGGAAGTAAAAGGCAATGATGTACCGTATCGCCTCACACAAAACCTGAAGTGTTAGTTCAAATCCGTGTCAGCGATTTCGAAGACGACATAACTGGGCTTTAATCAATGCTCTCCATTTCTGCCACAAAACCACGAGTCCTGATTCACGCCAAAAGAAATTTCGTTCGGTCCATAAAAAATAGTATCACATCCGAGAAACGCAAATACGAACTTCCAGAAAACTGAGAACGACGGCTTACACCTACAACGTGAAATGTATGAGTTCAAGTAGTGCGTAAAACTTAGTCAAATTAAATTTTTATAGTCAAGACGAAACGATCTCTTTTCGAAGAAGAAAGCAGACACCAAGCGACAATGGCGATCCGTGTCACACAACACTTTTCAAAATGTATATGATCAGAGGTTTGTTCTAGCGATCTGCACGGTTAAATTAAATGTTGATGTATTTTGCAATAAGACGGACAATGGTCGCCCATGGAACCATTGTTCGTGCATTAGTTTAATTTTTTAAAATATTTTTTTTTATATAAATCACCTATAGGATAGACCCAGTAAAGCATGGCCATTCTCGTCACTGTGTGAATAGCTACTCAAGTCAATTCGAAGTGAACGCGGTAAGAAAATAAGTATAGCCAATGAAATGGCTTACAACGGGTGATGCATTGTTTTGTTCTAGGACTGTGTGGCATAATAATCCCTATGTTCTTGCGTTGTTACCATTACAGTGCAGACAGACTGAAATGTGAACTTACAAGCCCTCTTTGTGTGTGTGTGTGTTGTACCATTTCTTCTTACCACATCAAAAGACTGAGCGTCACAGTATTGGTTCGCGTTTTCAAGCTGACCATTTTTTTTAAATCTCACTTAAACATTTTAACATAAACACTCACACTCACATCGGTAGAGTCAGAACAGACGTGTTACAGTACTGAGGGGCATGTTATCTTTTTTTTTCAAACTAATAAATTTGGGGTTTGTATGAAGTAAAGAACCGAAAGTACAGTGAAACTCAAGGATGATGACCAATCTGTCTGTCTATTGATGCGTGTATTTACTTAAGAAGAAATATGACCTCTAAAACACAAAGAGATACGGCAAGCATGATTAGAATGAACATAACGATGTTTTCCTTCACGTCCGTGTAATTTAGAGTTTCAATCCTCTTTGAAAACAAACTTGGTCTCCTTTTGTAGGGCTTGAAATAATAAAACACCTGAAAAAAATCTTAAGCACTTTGCTATAGATAATTTCATCAACAGACTAAACAACATAAATGCCGTTACAACACTAGAAAGCCTTAAATCTTCTATCAAAAAGAAATGCATCAAAAAATTAAAGATTAACGATAACTAACCAATGAAACCGAATTTAACAAAGGCAGTGACATGTGAAGAAATGTCTCTCACTTTGGAAAGGTAGGCGAATGTACTCTGTCATGCACCATCAACTTGAAAAAAAAAATTATAAACAGAGAGAAACCTGAATTCAAAATTCAGTTGTTTTTTTTTCTTCAAAATTGTTTCGTTTCTTTTTTCTTTTTTTGGAACAAATCTAAGCACTAATATAGAGTGGAAAAGGGAAAATGCACATACAAGCTTTGATATTTCTGAAAAAATGAGGGGATATTCCTAACGTTCATAACCACCTATGGACTTGGACTTGTCTGTGACTTATCCACAAAACAAGATGTACATATTTCTGGTCAAGCTGCAAGTGTGTGCGTGTTTTTGAAAATGGTAAAAATGGGATATACAATTTTCTCGTGATACTTATAAAGTGAAGAGTCTGTGCAAGTGTCAAAAGCCAAAGTCATATAAGTTTTGTATTTTGTACGGCTTGTAAAGATTTCCACTTTAGAAAATGTGAAGTATCACAAGTTATTATCACAAACAGAAGTGGAACATAGGGGCTTGCAAGAAAGAAAATAACCCAGACAGTTGGTGTCATCAAGAGTGCTAGAGACGGTACCCGAACTTGCTTGCTTGCTTACTTGAATTAAAGTGATTTTCGCCCTAATGGAGCACATATCACTGGTTTAATAACGCACCGCGTGATTTTTAATTACTCCTAGGGAAGGAAAGAGAGCCTCATCTCCCAGGCTTTTATGTACTCACATACTACTTTTAAATTTAGCCACTCAGGTGTAGGACTAACTAGTCCTTAACAACCTGACTGAAAGGCTTTAAACATGAGTGGGAATAATCTCACCACACACTCATATATCTGTCCGAGCGTGGTAAAGGAGGAAAAAGGTGCTCAAAAAGACAGCCATGGGTGTTAAGTACTCAACAAAACGCTAGCCCGTACTTATTTCAAATCAAGTCGTGTCACCAAAAAAGACGACGTGTACGACATCAAAGGCATTGTCAAACGCAGAAACCGTAAAGTGGGCAAACGACGTGTCAAAGAAGTCAAAGTACGTTGGAAAGGATATCCACCCAGTTTTCATTCTTGCATCGACGCTTCGCACTATAAAAAGAAGTGACCATCATGCCCTTTCACACAGATTCAGCTACTGCGATCACTCCTTCACCCAATTCTTCTCTGCAAGATTTACAAACACAACCCTTGTGGGTGTGGTATGGAAAACGTGTGCCTAAAACGCAAATCGTCTTTTTCCGCCAAACCTTCGTGGTGTATTGTGTCATCGGTGCAGCCATTGCCAATTTGAGTTTGCAACAAGGAGACAAACACTTGTGGACCATTGTATTGAGCAGTTACATCGGTTACCTGCTTCCTAATCCCTCCCTGAAATTCTCCTCGAACGGGAACCACGGGAACCTTTTGTCCAGTGTCAGTGCCAGTCACCACTCCAACAACAACCCCATTTTGGGCGGAGACACTCCTCTAACTTCCAGTATCGCCTCGGAGAGCCACAAAACTCTGGAATTATGAGCAATAACAACCAATTTTACTTAACCTTACCCAGTGACAGTTCCATGGAGGTGTTTCCCAAGAACACGTTATGCTGTTACACGGTCAAATTACCTCAGACCATCCAGTTAGATCACGAAGCCCATTGGGAAGTGGCTTTAGTGGAAATCATTCACCCAACACAAATCAAAAACATCACCGAAAAGCAAGACACTTTCGAGGTGAAAATCCTGAATGCCCAATTGGAGGAAGAAATCAACAAAATAGGGTTTTTAGGGGACACAAGACCAGCCAGCAATCCAGCCTTCATTATCTACACCTTGAAAATTCCTTCAGGTTATTATTTTAGTGGTGAACATTTGGTGGACACTATTGCGGACAGGTTCAACTTAGCCTTTGGCAAAGCACTGAACAGAGCCAAAAAAAGTGTGAAGATTGAGTACAATAAAGTGGCTCATCGTCTCGTGATCAAATTTCAAGATACGGACACATTGTCCCTCAGGTTCAATGGTAGTTTGTTTGAAATTTTGGGCGGACATGCAGAAATGGTCGCAAACAATATGAGCCCCAAGATCAAAAGTAATATAGATTTTTACAGAGCTTTTGGAAACCCGGTAGAACTGAACCAAGGACTTAATTTGATCTTTGTGTATTCCGATGTGGTGGAGTACAACGTGGTGGGACACACCTCTGTTCCGTTACTGCGTGTCATTCCTTTCAAAGTGGATAGTACCACAAACAATGACCAGGAAGGTGCAAACACCTATCACGTACACCGTGAATTTGTACATCCTCACTATTTGCCCGTCAGTAAGTCGTATTTAGACACTGTCAACATTGCTATAAAAGGAGATCTGGGACAAAATATTCCATTCTCCAAAGGGAAAGTTACAGTGAAACTCCATTTTCGAAAACGGTTCTCTAACGAATTGTAAGTCAAGACAGCGAGGAGGGACATTTCCACCCTATAAAATCCGGCCAGATGCGTGTGGAATTTCAGTTTGCAGAAAATCTACGCGCAGATAATACGGTGAACGTCATCCTGTATGCTGAATTGGACAATACGATATAAACCAACAGTTTGAGAGAAGTCATTCTCGACTATTAGAAGTCATGGAGGATTTTTATCAATGTTTGTATAGTAGGGATTCTGTGGACATGGAATGTGAAGATCCCTGAGGAAGGAGAATCCCAAGACAAAGACGAAGAAGTCATCATGATGAAGTCTAGATGGCCAGAACAAGAATCACATTTAGTTTCCTGTTATGCTATAGTCTTGACAGAAAAAAATTAAGGAATTGATCAAGAAAAATTGTTATGGATGTCAAAACGATCATCCCAGTCAAATTCAACACGATAAATGCCTGATGTTAAGTCAAGAAGAAAAATTGGACGAGTATCTGGACGAAGCTTGGAGTCTCATCTCGAACAAAGACGTGTTGCACCAGTGGTATAAAGACTTGCGTGAACATTCTTGTCCACCATTAACCACACAAGAGATCCATCGCATCGAAACTCTCCTGAATCAGAGTGAGGAAACAGAACGAATAACCGTTTATTCGTCAGACATTTTCAAGCAAAAAGTCAGGATCGAATTGACCACTTATCATTACCTGCGAAGAAGAAAAAAAAAACAAAAAATGGATACCTGAGAACTTTATTACCTTTTGAACCACAGTTTGTACACTGCTTCTTGGAATCCTGTCGTCTGTGCTAAAGATGAACTCCCTCATTGCACACCTCAAAACCATCAAGCTTATGTGATCAACACGGACGACAGTCATCTCCCAGGAACCCACTGGGTAGCCGTCTACTTTCCTCAAGAAGGATGTGTGGAATACTTTGATTCCTATGGACTGCCCCCTTTGGAAGACGATATCATTGACTTTATGAGAAGAAATGCTCAGACCACACGATTCAATAATGTGAAATAACAAGGCACATATTCCTTGGTGTGTGGACAGTACTGTGTGTGTTTTTTCTGCATGATTGCAGCCTGGGCTATTCTTTAGAACATTTAGTGACTCATGTTGATGCTCGTCATTCTTCTAGAAACGATGTGAAAGTACATCGATGGTTTTGTGACCAGTATGCTTATCTTTTGTCTCTAACTAGAAAACGTAGTGTCCATCAATGGCCTAATGACTTCCGACAGTGGAAATCACAATTTCATTCACAACGTTGTCAGCCCTGTTTAAAGTAGAGTGTGAATTGAAAAAAAATGTTTGGTATTTGAAAAAAAATGTTTGATGTTATAGTGTTGGATTATTGTTAAAAAAATGTTAGAGTTGTTTGTTAGTATGAATAAAAAATGTTGTATTTTGAAGAAAAAAAATGCCTTTGTGGTTTATTTGGCTATAGGAATATTGATTCATGCTCTTTGACTTCTCTCTATCCCTCCCATAACACTATTTGAACGTTCCGGCTAGAAAACCGTGTAGTAATGTTTTCCTTCACGTCCGCGCTTTGACTTTAAGAACCGGGGAAGTTTCCAGTCTGCCCATCCATTGTTAACTCATCCTCCTACGAAGATGTGCTCCAAACTAGCTAAGATAAACGAAGCCTACGTGAATTTACATAGGGTCAGACACAGTCTGATACCGAAGCCAGAAGAGATAGAAAATGTGAGAATGCTAAAAGTCACTGAAGACCTGAAAGAAGAGCTCTTCAAGGAGGAATTCAAGAAGGAGAAAGAAGAATGGATGGAGAAGTACAGACTTCATAAACAGCAGAGAGAGCAGCAACAGCAGCAGCATGAACCTAACAGAGGTTTTGTCAACAGTTGTATCGACACCAAAGAGTTCTTCTTCTCTTTTCCGAAGAAGCAGACCTTATCCTATGAGAAAGCCTGTCATCAGAGGAGGCCGCCATCTTATAACCTAAGCGATCGCCATAGCTTCAAGTTCCAAAAAAAAATTTCAGGGCTACCCCATACTCTCGAAAAGAAATAACATTCCATTGCCAATTATGTTAGACAAACGGTATGGCAAACTCAAATGTAATTATCGGAGGCACTACGTTCTTTTCTGGGGCCCAGAGTGGCCGAGTGGTCTAAAGCGCTCTCCGTTACGGATCACTGTCATCTCACCTTTGTCTGCGTGGGTTCGAGTCTCGGATTCGGCTAATGTGGGTATGTGAGAAAACTTGCCAGTAGCTTCTCGTGGGTCGGTGGTTCTTTCCGGGTTTTTCCCGGGTTCTTCCTCCACCATTAATGCTGGCCGCCATGTATAGCCTATCGCGTGCTGAAAAATGGCGTTAAACCCTACAACAACAACAACGTTCTTTTCTCACTCCGATACTACAGGCATTCTCAGCTGAAAGAACAACCACAACAACAATAACAGCGACAGACACCATAGCAGCGGATTTGAAACTATCTACCTCAACTAAAGAATTAGTATCAGAACCAGAAAAGGAAATTGAGGCGGTTGAGGAGGAAGAGGGGGACGCTGACCCTCGTTGAGAAGTACACCGAAATGGGACTAGATCAAGCATTGTATGACGTCAACAAATCAGGGCAGTTTATTAGAGCCATACAATACGTTGCCTACAAATCTCTAGACACCTTTAAACCAAGACCTTCTCAATGGGGATTAGGGTCAGAGTTCTTCCCCAATTCTACAGACAAACCTACACTGGATACCCCCTTAGTCAACTGGTAGAAGCCGCTGCTTACATTGCCGCCCATCATGGCTACGCATTTCCTGATATCAAGAATCATGAGACTAGGAGAGCAGGAAAGAACGTGAAAGCAAAAGAGAGACGTGTTACCTTCTAATAGAAAAAACAAACTTTTTTAGGGCTCCAAAAGATTGCTTTTTATTAAATAGGGAACCATATTTGGCTTGGTATCCCTCCTTGACTAAACTATTCTCGAAACAAACTTGACCCATTGGAACACCGCAACAAATTTAACTTTTTAAACCTAACAGTGACCAAACTGGTATATGTCTCTTAGACATAATAATTTAAATAAGATCAGTATGGCTATTTTTATGTACACTAAGTACTAATATTAGATAGATATGTTAGGAAGTAGGAAATTTAACAGACTCGTTAGATTTGAACTAATTGCACAAGTGGTTAACACATTATTGGTACTTTTTACTGTCCATTAGCAAAAACGGGACTTGATTTGAAATAAGTACGGGCTAGCGTTTTGTTGAGTACTTAACACCCATGGCTGTCTTTTTGAGCACCTTTTTCCTCCTTTACCACGCTCGGACAGAAATATGAGTGTGTGGTGAGATTATTCCCACTCATGTTTAAAGCCTTTCAGTCAGGTTGTTAAGGACTAGTTAGTCCTACACCTGAGTGGCTAAATTTAAAAGTAGTATGTGAGTACATAAAAGCCTGGGAGATGAGGCTCTCTTTCCTTCCCTAGGAGTAATTAAAAATCACGCGGTGCGTTATTAAACCAGTGATATGTGCTCCATTAGGGCGAAAATCACTTTAATTCAAGTAAGCAAGCAAGCAAGTTCGGGTACCGTCTCTAGCACTCTTGATGACACCAACTGTCTGGGTTATTTTCTTTCTTGCAAGCCCCTATGTTCCACTTCTGTTTGTGATAATAACTTGTGATACTTCACATTTTCTAAAGTGGAAATCTTTACAAGCCGTACAAAATACAAAACTTATATGACTTTGGCTTTTGACACTTGCACAGACTCTTCACTTTATAAGTATCACGAGAAAATTGTATATCCCATTTTTACCATTTTCAAAAACACGCACACACTTGCAGCTTGACCAGAAATATGTACATCTTGTTTTGTGGATAAGTCACAGACAAGTCCAAGTCCATAGGTGGTTATGAACGTTAGGAATATCCCCTCATTTTTTCAGAAATATCAAAGCTTGTATGTGCATTTTCCCTTTTCCACTCTATATTAGTGCTTAGATTTGTTCCAAAAAAAGAAAAAAGAAACGAAACAATTTTGAAGAAAAAAAACAACTGAATTTTGAATTCAGGTTTCTCTCTGTTTATAATTTTTTTTTTTCAAGTTGATGGTGCATGACAGAGTACATTCGCCTACCTTTCCAAAGTGAGAGACATTTCTTCACATGTCACTGCCTTTGTTAAATTCGGTTTCATTGGTTAGTTATCGTTAATCTTTAATTTTTTGATGCATTTCTTTTTGATAGAAGATTTAAGGCTTTCTAGTGTTGTAACGGCATTTATGTTGTTTAGTCTGTTGATGAAATTATCTATAGCAAAGTGCTTAAGATTTTTTTCAGGTGTTTTATTATTTCAAGCCCTACAAAAGGAGACCAAGTTTGTTTTCAAAGAGGATTGAAACTCTAAATTACACGGACGTGAAGGAAAACATCGTTATGTTCATTCTAATCATGCTTGCCGTATCTCTTTGTGTTTTAGAGGTCATATTTCTTCTTAAGTAAATACACGCATCAATAGACAGACAGATTGGTCATCATCCTTGAGTTTCACTGTACTTTCGGTTCTTTACTTCATACAAACCCCAAATTTATTAGTTTGAAAAAAAAAGATAACATGCCCCTCAGTACTGTAACACGTCTGTTCTGACTCTACCGATGTGAGTGTGAGTGTTTATGTTAAAATGTTTAAGTGAGATTTAAAAAAAATGGTCAGCTTGAAAACGCGAACCAATACTGTGACGCTCAGTCTTTTGATGTGGTAAGAAGAAATGGTACAACACACACACACACAAAGAGGGCTTGTAAGTTCACATTTCAGTCTGTCTGCACTGTAATGGTAACAACGCAAGAACATAGGGATTATTATGCCACACAGTCCTAGAACAAAACAATGCATCACCCGTTGTAAGCCATTTCATTGGCTATACTTATTTTCTTACCGCGTTCACTTCGAATTGACTTGAGTAGCTATTCACACAGTGACGAGAATGGCCATGCTTTACTGGGTCTATCCTATAGGTGATTTATATAAAAAAAAATATTTTAAAAAATTAAACTAATGCACGAACAATGGTTCCATGGGCGACCATTGTCCGTCTTATTGCAAAATACATCAACATTTAATTTAACCGTGCAGATCGCTAGAACAAACCTCTGATCATATACATTTTGAAAAGTGTTGTGTGACACGGATCGCCATTGTCGCTTGGTGTCTGCTTTCTTCTTCGAAAAGAGATCGTTTCGTCTTGACTATAAAAATTTAATTTGACTAAGTTTTACGCACTACTTGAACTCATACATTTCACGTTGTAGGTGTAAGCCGTCGTTCTCAGTTTTCTGGAAGTTCGTTTTTGCGTTTCTCGGATGTGATACTATTTTTTATGGACCGAACGAAATTTCTTTTGGCGTGAATCAGGACTCGTGGTTTTGTGGCAGAAATGGAGAGCATTGATTAAAGCCCAGTTATGTCGTCTTCGAAATCGCTGACACGGATTTGAACTAACACTTCAGGTTTTGTGTGAGGCGATACGGTACATCATTGCCTTTTACTTCCTCAATGAAATCGTTTCATCTTATTGCAAAATTACATTTGACTAGGTTTCATAAGCAGCAGGTCTCTGTATATAAGGAGAGTGTCTTAGCGTCAGAGTATTCATTCCGCTCTCAAACGATCAAAGATGGAAGAGTCAGCACAGATCGACCTGCTGGTCAAATATTTGCTAAAAGTCATACGAAAGCATAATTCACATGCGAAAGTGGCAACAAAACTTACTCTTTTGGTCGTTGATTTGATGAGAGTCATACGAAAGTGTGTAAGTGCTAATGAAGTTTGCTATATCTGCAAAGGTAAATGGGTATTTGTCTCCGGAATACCTGCTTCGTCTAAGAAAGAGAGACAAAAGTTAAGATACCTAATATCGTTGTCAGGAGAAAGGACACTGGAATTCAGAGTGCCCTACGAGAAAAGAGAATAAACAAAAACAAGACGAAACAGAGAAGAGGGATTCAGAAGAAGAAGAAATTGAAGATGATGAAGAATTTGTGCCAGTAAAGACATGGAAATGGAAAAATTGACAATGTGAGCCGATGCGTTGGCCCTGATGTGAAATTTCATACTACTTCTAAAAGAGAATAGACCAGAAAGAAAACGTAAGTGTCTCTTGGTCTTGACATTGTATAATAAGGATGGCGTGTTTTGTTTTCTACTCACACACTATGAAATTGTGCCCTTTCACCTATCTCTATCCCTCTGGATCATGTTTTAGTTAGAATTGAAATGGAAGGATGTTTTCCTTCACGCACGCTCTTTAGGCATGCAAGTCGGTAAACAATAGTCAGTCTATTCCTCCATTATTTTGTGTCTTGATGTTTCCTAAATCACACACTGATGCCATAAAATAACGGGTTAAATGGGTTTTGTAGTGTTGGGAGTGGGGGTGGGTGGGGTGTAGGTGTTTGGCAGAGTTGGTCATTGCAGGTGAGGGCTTAGGTGCTTTCAAAAAACTTTTACTTCTTCACTCTGTGTTGATAGTATATTTGGGGTTTGTATGCGTTCGCGTACGTTTGTGTGGATAGTTTATTTGGGGTTTGTATCATCTCCCTTCTGTGTTGATAGTATATTTGGGGTCTGTATGCGTTCGCGTACGTTTGTGTGGATAGTTTATTTGGGGTTTGTATCATCTCCCTTCTGTGTTGATAGTATATTTGGGGTTTGTTTTTTCCTCTTCCCTCTGTGTGTGTGTGTGTGTGTGTGTATGTGTATGTCTGCGCGCGTACGTTGTGTGGGTGTGTGTATTGGTCTCTGTTTGTCCGTATAAAACTCACTTTATCCCTATCAGATACACTCTACCTACCTACCTACAGTAGCGCGTATTCAGGTCAGCCACTTGCAACACTGTTGATATTTATCCCTAGTGTTCAGTACAGTGACGTCACTGACTCTGGAAATTTCGAGACTATAAATATCGACTTGGGGATTTCCACATTTTGTAGCTATACATATATAGTAGAATTCATAAACAGGAACGTCACTCAAGCTGAGGCTATAAAAAGATAGTGGGATTTTCCAAAGGAAAAACCCACAAGTTGGAGCTATAAATAGATAGTGGGATTTCATAGGAATTTCAGCTGATTATAGATACATAGGTATTTGTCCACGATCGTCACAGAAGTTGATATTGTAAGTAGTTACTAATTTTATCTATTTTATAGTGTGTTTATGTGTGTATGTGAGAATGTCTGCGCGCGTACGTTGTGTGTTTCTCTGTGTGTGTGTGTGTGTGTGTGTGTGAGTGTGTGTGTGTGTGTGTGTGTGTATGTGTGTGTGTGTGTGAGTATGTCGGCGCGCGTACGTTGTGTGTGTGTTTGTGTGTGTGTGTGTGTCTGCGCGCGTACGTTGTGTGTGTCTATTGGTCTCTGTTTGTCCGTATAAAACTCACTTTATCCCTATCAGATACACTCTACCTACCTACCTACAGTAGCGCGTATTCAGGTCAGCCACTTGCAACACTGTTGATATTTATCCCTAGTGTTCAGTACAGTGACGTCACTGACTCTGGAAATTTCGAGACTATAAATATCGACTTGGGGATTTCCACATTTTGTAGCTATACATATATAGTAGAATTCATAAACAGGAACGTCACTCAAGCTGAGGCTATAAAAAGATAGTGGGATTTTCCAAAGGAAAAAACCCACAAGTTGGAGCTATAAATAGATAGTGGGATTTCATAGGAATTTCAGCTGATTATAGATACATAGGTATTTGTCCACGATCGTCACAGAAGTTGATATTGTAAGTAGTTACTAATTTTATCTATTTTATAGTGTGTGTATGTGAGTATGTCTGCGCGCGTACGTTGTGTGTTTCTGTGTGTGTGTGTGTGTGTGTGTGTGTGTGTGTGTGAGCATGTCGGCGCGCGTACGTTGTGTGTGTGTGTGTTTGTGTGTGTCTGCGCGCGTACGTTGTGTGTGTCTATTGGTCTCTGTTTGTCCGTATAAAACTCACTTTATCCCTATCAGATACACTCTACCTACCTACCTACAGTAGCGCGTATTCAGGTCAGCCACTTGCAACACTGTTGATATTTATCCCTAGTGTTCAGTACAGTGACGTCACTGACGCTGGAAATTTCGAGACTATCAATATCGACTTGGGGATTTCCACATTTTGTAGCTATACATATATAGTAGAATTCATAAACAGGAACGTCACTCAAGCTGAGGCTATAAAAAGATAGTGGGATTTTCCAAAGGAAAAACCCACAAGTTGGAGCTATAAATAGATAGTGGGATTTCATAGGAATTTCAGCTGATTATAGATACATAGGTATTTATCCACGATCGTCACAGAAGTTGATATTGTAAGTAGTTACTAATTTTATCTATTTTATAGTGTGTGTGTTTATGTGTGTGTGTGAGTATGTCTGCGCGCGTACGTTGTGTGTTTCTCTGTGTGTGTGTGTGTGTGTGTGAGTATGTGTGTGTGAGTGAGTATGTCGGCGCGCGTACGTTGTGTGTGTGTTTGTGTGTGTGTGTGTCTGCGCGCGTACGTTGTGTGTGTCTATTGGTCTCTGTTTGTCCGTATAAAACTCACTTTTTCCCAATCAGATACACTCTACCTACCTACCTACAGTAGCGCGTATTCAGGTCAGCCACTTGCAACACTGTTGATATTTATCCCTAGTGTTCAGTACAGTGACGTCACTGACTCTGGAAATTTCGAGACTATAAATATCGACTTGGGGATTTCCACATTTTGTAGCTATACATATATACTAGAATTCATAAACAGGAACGTCACTCAAGCTGAGGCTATAAAAAGATAGTGAGATTTTCCAAAGGAAAAACCCACAAGTTGGAGCTATAAATAGATAGTGGGATTTCATAGGAATTTCAGCTGATTATAGATACATAGGTATTTATCCAAGATCGTCACAGAAGTTGATATTGTAAGTAGTTACTAATTTTATCCATTTTAGTCTAAACCATTGTAACTTAATTTTCGGGGATATGTTTATTTTCCTTTAAATTCTGGGACAATTTCGTCATTTTAGCGTTACTTTTAGTCACATCCATTTTGTCGTTGAGCATTTCCTTGATTATAGCTATTTATAGCATCATTACAATTATGCAAATTTTTGAACACCCCAGCAAGATTTCAGGTCTTGGTAATGCTTTATATATAAATCTCACGCTTGTACTAGTGTATGTATGTTTCTGTCTCTGTTGTGTTTGACCCTCTACCATCATTGTCCCTAGACAATCCCACCATGTTCAATTCCCCTTGACGCTATACAGACCCACCATGTTCAATTTCCATATGTTAAATTCCCCTAGTCCCTAGACAGACCCACACTTTATTCCCATGTTCAATTCCCCTTGACGCTCAACAGTCCCACGATTTTTCTCCATGTTAATTTCCCATTGTCGCTAGATTGTCCCACGATTTTTCTCCATGTTAATTTCCCTTGTCGCTCAACAGTCCCACGATTTTACTCCATGTTAATTCCCTTGTCGCCAGATTGTCCCACGATTTTTCTCCATGTTAATTTTCCATTGTCGCCAGATTGTCCCAAGGGGGTCTGTAATGCTAATTTCCATTGTCGCTAGGGTATCCCCCTTCACTACTTATGCTGAAAGAGTTCACCAGTTCTTTCTGTTTCAAATTTCAGTCAATTATTTACAATGCATGTTGATCCAAGTGCTGATCGGGTTCGTGGAGTATTGATTCAAGAAGACAAAATTGATATAGATCATCCAGGTTGTTATTCCTCTATTAAAAGAACCCAAACAATTAAAATAATCGCCAGAGAAATTATTCTACAATCGAGAAGGAATGTTTAGTTTTGTTATTGGTTTTACAACACTTTGGAGTGTATATTAGTTAAGCTCCTCTAATATTATATTCATTAGAACCTCCTTACTTTCACTGGCAAAATGAAAAAAACAATGATAAGAAATTATGAAGGTGGAGTTTCGTGTTTCAGGAAAACAATATTTACATGAGGCACATAAAGGCAAACGATAAACTAATTGCAGATGCACTTTCATATGCATAGAGTATTATATTGCTTCATGTATATTTTAGTGTATAAATATTTTATGTATATTTAATTTGTATTTGTTAATTTTTTTCTCCATAATTATATGTACAATTTTATTTTGGATTTTACCTTGTCCAAAATCAAGTTCACTACGTACCTGACCAGCAACTCTTATTTTGTAAACAAATAATACATACTTAATATTTATCTGAGTGTGAGTTAAATATTAGATCATTATTACTAGAGGTAAACATGTTTATTTGGGTCTGGGTTCAGGATATTGGAATTTCCCCATTATAAATACCTGGTCTACCTGATGTTTAACACATTCCTTATTACAACTTTAGTAAAGGATTTTATTTTGTTGACAACTAAGATTTTTTTAAAATTAACTATTGACCCTCATCCTGGTTCTACCTTTCTGTCAGTTTTTCAAATCTTGTTTACTTGAGAAATTACTAGTTCTTGAATTTAACAGCTGAGGCAGAAGCAGTCTTACTGTTGCCTTGAGTATGTCAGTTGGTGGACTTTTTATTAAAATTACTATTCAATGGAAATACAAAGTGCTCGTCTATAATACTCTTGATTTGAATATTGATTTGGAATTATAGTGTATTCAGACAAAAACATTTTTGTATTATATTACTGTGATACATCAAAAAGACTTAGCAAATCAACACATTTCAGGTCAATGACACATTACCACGTTTGAGACTTGAATATAAACCAGTTGGAACTTGTTTGGAATACCATTGGGATTGAGTTATACATTATACATTTGGACTTTTGATACAACTGTTATGACTATTTGGGATTTATTTCACAATACTTAAATTTCTTTGAAAATTTTCACTCTGTATTCTGAAACAAACTATTTGTTAGATTTTTATAAAACTTTTTGGTTTTTGCTCTTTTCTGGTATTTAGTTTAAGACCATAGAGTCGTAATAAAATGTACCTATCATATTGACTCATACACACTTGCACGACTGCCTAAAGCTGTTATTTAACCTGAGAGGATGGACGACAACCACTGTTTCATTCAAGATGGGACCACCCTGATGTACCAATAGTCCAGCTTGACGTTATAGCATTAACGGATGAAAACACCTGGTCGCACATTGCAAAGACTGGCATATAAGCACTTAATGATTGTTTCTGCAACGATGACGTGGCATTCGCCAGAAAATCTATCCTGGCTGCACTCTTTGTTGATTATGTTGCACTAACATTACCTCAACCAAAATATGAAAAATCTTGTCCGTTATTAAACCATGACACACTTGTTAACCAGCTTCGGGGCAAAACTAGAACCATCGTTTCAGACATCATTAATTGTATGACAGTTGTACCAGTATTAAAAAATTGGTCATTGGTTGTAAGTGCATGTGCGAGCTGCTCCAAAAATAAAGCCCAGCCTGTTGAGCAGTTATATACCAAGCAACAGAATTAAAATAAATTATGCTAGACCCACAGTAACTATTAAAGTGCACACCAACTGAATTTTTTGTTGGAGGCATATCAATAGTAACCAGAGTGATGATAGCCATACCATGTGAGTGATCAGAGCCATACTATTTGAGTAGTGAGTCATACCATGTGAGGGGGCCCCGAGTGGCCGAGTGGTCTAAAGCGCTCTTCGTTACGGATCACTGCCATCTCACCTCTGTCTGCGGCGGTTCGAGTCTAAGATTCAGCCAATGTGGGTATGTGAGAAAGCTTGCCAGTAGCTTCTCGTGGGTCGGTGGTTCTTTCCGGGGTTTTCCTGGGTTCTTCCTCCACCATTAATACTGGCCGCCATGTATAGCCTATCGTGTGCTGAAAAATGGCGTTAAACCCCACAACAACAACAACATACCATGTGAGTGCCAATAGCCAAACCATGCGAGTGGTGAGAGCCATACCATGCGAGTGCAAAGAGCCATTCCATGTGAGTAATGAGAGCCATGCCCTGTGAGTGCCAAGAACCATACCAGGTGAGTGCTGATAGTCATACCATGTGAGGATTTAGTGTATTCTCTCCGCCATATATTTTAAGTTTATACTCATCTCCTTCTGAGGTCAAAATAGGGAGGAAGGTTGACAGGGTAATTATACATGTGATAAGAATGATAAAATCCCATACTTATCCCAATGATAATTTTGATGCATGATAAAAAGCCCCATCCTCTTGATTTACAACATTGGCAAATATTTCATAAAGATATTTTTTTTCTTCTGAGAGTAAGTTCACTGCAACTTGCTATAAAAAATGTATCTGGCTTGCCCACACCTTATCAAGGGACAAATACTGTATAGACATTTGTGGAACCTTCAAGAAAGGAATCAGAACTCCAGGATTCAGTTCCAATCCAGACACTTTCCTTGATGAAGGGAATCTGACCTCCAGGATAGCCTTCCAAACCAGACACCTTCCTTGTTGTCTTCAACATGTCTAAATAAAGCATGTAAGATTTTTTATATATCAGAACATACAGTTGAGATCATCATGCAAAATGTTATGCTTTTCTTTCCAGGGCCTCAAGGGAGAATAGACCATGACTAAATGAGTCACCCACTATAAGTTAAGCATTATTATTATCATTTGCTTCTTCATAACCATCGCATGAGATCAAATGAAAATTTGAATTCCTATGAAATCTAGCCTAGTTTCAAAATGCAGAAAAACACAGGCCTGATTATTTTTCTGACTAGTATGTAGACAATGAGTACAGATATGTTATTGATACCTTCTTATACACTGGAAATACATGATACAAAATATGTTGAGAAGGTACGCATATAGAATATGTTGTACCATTTCAGTTTAAATAGGGGAAAACAAAAAGAAAGAATTAAAAATTTTGATAATTTATTTAATTGATCAACCTATCCATTTGTTGTCATCCCTATTCACTCTCATAAATAACAAATAAATTTACCATATCACATGCTGATACAACATTCTTGCAATTCACTCTTGTTCAATGTTTTTCAAACAATATCATTTAATATTACTGAAATAGTTAACATACAATGAGATTTAATTTACATTACTGTGGTTTATAATTATACTCACATAAAAAATATGCAATCTGCCAAAGCCTCTAAATGCATGAACCGTACTGAATCCTATAAATACATACACTGTAGCAAATCACTGAGATACATACACTGTAGCAAATTGTCTAGATACAAACAATGCACCAAAATCTCTAAATATATACACTGCACCAAATTGTCTAAATAATTACACTGTAAATGCACAGTATGAAATTATTTAAATAGATACATGTACCAAATTATCTAAATACATACACTGTACCAAATCATCTAAATACATACACTGTACCAAATTGTCTAAATACATACACTGTGCCAAATCAATTAAATACATACACTGTACCAAACTGTCAAAATGCATACACTGTACCAAATCATTTAAATACATACACTGTACCATATTGTCTAAACACATACACTGTACGAAATTGCCTAAATACATAAACCGTACCAAATTGTCAAAATACCTACACTGTACCAAATCATCTAATACATACACTGTACCAAATAATCTAAATGCATACACTGTAATAAATTGTCTAAATACATAGACTTCACCAAAACAGCTAAATAGGTATACTGTCCCAATGCTTCTAAATATTGTCAGGACCAAAACTATTCAAGTTTAAAACTTACTATTTTCTACTTTTTTTTTCTAAAAGAACATTTTAAAACATGTTTCATGTGAAATTAAAATTCCATGTTCTTTTACATTTCCAAATTTGAAGATTATCTTTTCTTGTAAGTCACATACATATGTAAACAGCTATGAATAAACAACTTACATTGATTTTTTTAAGCTTTCAATAAAGAACTTTAAAATTTCAGACCACTCCAGTGGCCTAAGTTGTTAGAGCATCTGCCTTGGATGAGGGAGGTTGGGGTTCAAACCCTAGTCATACCAAAGACTTATAAATGGTACTAGCAGCTACCTCACTTGGCACTCAACATCAAGAAGCAGGTGTTAGAACTGTTCAGCCTGGTGTCATGATACTGTCTCTGGATGGGACATGATGCCACATGTCTTCGGCCTGATGCCCCAGTGCAAGATATTACTATAAACTACCACACTGCAGACACTGTAGCAATATGACTCCAATTGTTAAAGCTACATTAAAATTCCAAAAACACACACTCACACACACTCAAAATTTCTAATTCTAACATGAAAGTGCTTAGCAATGAATCCACTGATTAATATCATTGGCCTTGTTCAAATAATATCTGGCTTTGTCTCCCATGCTGTAGGATTTCAAATATTGTATCATATGAAGGCAAAAGATGGTCAAAAATGTTCAAGCACCTTCTGTAATGAACCGTACACTGTAAAATGCCTGCAGTTAGGTTTGTAAACAATACTGTTTGACAGACCAGGAAAAGTTGACAATGTTATTGATCAGTTAAAATATGCTGCTACTTTCCAAACATTAGAAAACAAAGGTTGACATCAAGATTTGTTTGCAATTTCATGCACATCCCCATCCAATTATGCAGATTATTTAAAGATTTCTTATATATATATATATATATATATATATATATATATATATATATATATATATATATATATATATATATATATAAGCTTCCAAAATGCATATGCTATCTCAGCATGTTTCACATTTGAAAGTGATATTTCCATAATTATTCCATGCTGCATATTTGAAAGTGATATTTCCATAATTATTCCATGCTGCACACCTGAAAGTGATATTTCCATAATTATTCCATGCTGCACATCTGAAAGTGATATTTCCATAATTATTCCATGCTGCACATTTGAAAGTGATATTTTCATAATTATTCCATGCTGCACATTTTAATGTTTCCATAATCACTTCATGTTGCACCTCACTTTATGAGGTTTCCATAATTATTTCTTGTTGCACCTTCTTAAATTGAGGTTTTTATAAATTATTTAAATTATTCCATGATTATGTTTTGCTAATTATTCAAACACTCATAATTCCTCAATGTGTGAAAACCCATCTAATCTTCTCAAAATATGATAACTGAATAATTACCATGCATTCTTCACTTTTGTGACAGGATTGCCTCGAGAATCAAGTAAATATGGTTAGTCTCCCATTCGAGTTGAAAAAGGGTTCAATCTAGAAAAAAGGGGGACCAATCTAGTTATAGTTGGGGCCACTGAATATGGCATCAGCATAGTAACTAAATATGAAAGCTTGGCAAGAGTGTTCTAATATATCCCTTTTACTAATTGGTTTTAAACTATGAAAATAAAATCCATATTTTCTTCTTTTACCTCATATATTAACTCTTCTTTTTACACTTGCCATAAAAAAATAACCAGGCTGAATTTCCACCATACAGTCACTCTTATATCCACTCTTTAGTTCTGAGACTGAACTGAATGTCTGAACTTTGCTGTCACATGAAAGTACAACTGAAATTAAGAATTTACAAAAACACATCCAGTGCTGAATTTTCTTTGAAAATATAGCAAGGAATTGTGAGTCAACATACAGCTGAACATTATGTATGATGAGCTGGCATTACTTTTATTATTGTTTATGTCAATCAATCAAAATTCATAAATAGAACAAAAAGGCGTAGATTTCAATCTGCTGGAGCATTATATGACTACAGTCTGCCAATACATGACATAAACCAGATGTGCATGATGGGGTGGGATGGTCGAATTCTGCTGTCATAACAATCATTTCTAGTTCTGTGAATTCTGTTCTGACATTACCCACATGAAAAATGGAGGCCACATTTTCAAGAATACCTCACAAAGTGGGCAGTCCATATCGAAACTGTTGCAGAGCTTCAACTCAATTTTCTGTATCTGTGTATTCCTTACTGAGTAAATTCAGGTATAATCTAGTGGTTGCAGTTTTCAAATTCTAATGAAAAGCATTTTAGTTCCTTGAAGAGCAATGGTATAAGAGGAATGTCTTAGTTGGTTGAATTAGGACTGAAAGTTTTTACTGAAACAAATGTCTAATCACATTCAACCTAATGTGACTAGACGTATTAATATGATGAGAAAACTTAACTGGTAGTACATCCAAATTCAGCATCCCTTGATAACTATCACTTTTCAACTGAAATGGCAGTTCACAGTAACTAGACTGTCCATGAGCAAAATGGGTAACTTCTACCATTTTTGGAAATAATGTGTACATGGGCCATAAAAATTGGCATTCAATCCTTATGTATGTGCCATTATGCCTGCACTGATTCAAAAACGTTAAAGTTTAGCAAGATTTTCACATCTTAGATGCAATTAATTGTGATGTTATTCAAACGTCAGTCTCACACAGTGTCTATATGTGGCAGTGTTTATGTGGAAGTGTGTCTGTGGTCTCTCTCAGTATCAATATGTGGCAGTGTTTGGTCTCTCACAGCGTCTATGTGGCAGTGTGTGTTTTGCCTCTGTGTCTATATGTGGCAGTGTGTTTGTGGTCTCTGTCTATATGTGGCAGTGTTTGTAGTCTCTGTCTATATGTGGCAGTGTGTCTGTGGTCTATGTGTCTGTATGTGGTCTCCATGTTTTTATGTGGGAATGTGAATGTGTTCTCTTTGTCTGGCAGTGTGTCTGTGGTCTCCGTCTATCTGTGCTCTATGTGTCTGTATGTGGTCTCCATGTCTATATGTGGCAGTGTGTCTGTGATCTCTTTGTCTATATGTGGCAGTGTGTCTGTGGTCTCTGTGTCTATCTGTGGCAGTGTGCATGTGGTCTTTGTGCCTATATGTGGCCATGTGTGTGGTCTGTGTCTATATGTGGCAGTGTTTGTGTGGTCTCTGTGTCTATATGTGAAGTGTGCGTGGTCTTTGTGTCTATATGTGACAGTGTATCTGTGTGTATATGTGGCAGTGTGTCTGTGGTCTCTGCTTATATATGGCAGTGTGTGTGTGTGGCCTTTCATCATGTCTATATGTGGCAGTGTGCCTGTGGTCTCTGTGTCTATATGTGGCAGTGTGTATGTGGTCTCTCAAAGTGTCCATATGTGGTAGTGTATGTGTGGTCTCTCAGACTGTCTATATGTGGCAGTGTGTATGTGGTCTCTCAGTGTCTATATGTGGCAGTATGCTTGCACATACAAGACCTTAAAATAATATACATGTAAGCTATGCCTTAATCAAAAGCTTAGAAAGACAAAAACAACAAAACTAACCTTCATTGTCACACTTAAACAGGGTTCCTTCAACAAATTTAAAAAAACATTCCCGACTTTTTCCATATCGAAAAATAAAAATTGCCTAACCTCCCAAAGAGCTCTGAATCTCTACACACAAACTTCTCCCAAACACAAAGAATCAGTCACATCACCAGACATTTTCAAGACGTGGAAAGCAGTTTTCAAAATTTAAACCTTTCTAGAATTCCAGAACTGTGCGGGAACCCTGTTAAAATACTTTTTGAGGGAACCAGTATGCAAGATTTAAACAGATATATGTGCCTAGTAAGGCCCATTTTGTTTGCATATGGAAAAGGTATAGAGATATTTAAAATCCCTACAAAAACACATAGCAAGTTGCAGCAAACTTTTCAGAAAGAAATTTTTTTTTAGAAGGGGTAAAAATGATTAATAATCAATGAACAGTACTGAATATGAACAGCAAATCCAATATTTTGTGAGCATATATTAATGATGTAAATTCATCTTTTTACATTATTTACAACTTCTAACATTTTCTTTCAAACAAATGATATCCACAAGAGACATGTTCAAACAAATGCTATCCATAACAGGTGTGTTCAAACAAAAGATGTCCACAAGAGACATGTTCAAACAAATGCTATCCATAACAGGTGTGTTCAAACAAAAGATGTCCACAAGAGGGGTGTGCTCAAGCTAACATAGTATCCACAAGAGGTGTTCTCAAATAAATGGTATCCGCAAAAGATGTGCTCAAACTAACCAATGGTATCCACATGAGTTGTGCTCAAACTAACAGATTGTTTCTGTCCAAGACAAATTCATATTATGTTCTGTATTCCTTGCCATTGTAACACCCACACAAACTTAAGAAATGGCTGTAAAACTGATGAAAACCTGGTTGTGAGAAAACTGGTCTTCCTAAATATACTGTAAAACTTAATAAACTTAGGCTGTGACAAAAGTGGTCTTCTAATTATAACAACTGTGATTATTTATAGTAGTCTATTCAAAAGATTGGAAAACTGTAATTCTGTGAAAACCCCTGGCATGAGATTACCCATTTCTTCATGTTCCAATGTTTGTGCATAACCATCTTTATTTCGATTCTAACAGATTTTCTTCATGAAAGATTCTTTCTGTTCACAGTACATCTATGAAGAGTTTAATATTCTGCAATGGTGAAAAAATTGATATTTTACTCACAAGATCATTTTTGGTTTAAATTAAACGTATGCTTCTTTCCAGATATACTACAAAATCAGAAACGTTTGTAGAGTATTTTATCTCTGCTTCACAGATCAAAATATCAACTGATATATTCAATTAGTCCCCACAAGAATTTCTAATTTTGCAGTTGTCTTTACGGTCAGAAGGCAATGGAAGGATAAGGTTTCCATACTTTATCTAGCAAAAGAAGCACATAAAAAGAAATTAATATCATCTTTCTTTATAATAGATTAATGCAATCAAAGTTATTCTTTGTAGAAAAGCTGATTAATTGTGAATCGGAGACAAATAACTTTATGAAATTTTAAGTTTCATTCCTGAGATTACCAACTGAAAATGAGAACTACATGTTTCTTTTCATACACTACTGAGAATAACCTGTATTATTTCAATATCCTCATACAATATAGAAAATAAGTAATGAATAAATGTTATACAATAGGTCAAGAGATGATACCATCCCAATAATTCACTGGGATATCTACAGACCATGTAGTCAATAACGTTGAAACAAAAAAAAAAAACTTCAAATAATATCATAATCGGTGAAGAAATCAATCATGTATATAAAAATTCATAAAGCAAAAATTGGTGATGATTAAGAATTAAAATGAGCAGCCATTTGGAATAATGTCCAACCAAATTTTTGTGGATTTTATGTTTCCTATAAACCACAAAATTTCTTAACACCCAGTAAACAAAGATCATTTCTATTGAAGAAATAGGATTCCCCTTCCCAGCCCTCACATTTAGGTACCCACAAACTTGTCATGTTTTCAAAAACTGATATCCATAACGATAAATAGCTTCACTGTAGTTTACCATAACAGACACCTAAATACATATATAGTGCTGGACAATAGTTCACAATAACACGTAGCCATACACATACAATACCATATTGAAGTTTTTGCAGTAATAATACACACATAACTCTGTATAGTAATTTATAGCAATAGACACCCAAACACATGATGCTATACTGTAGTGTACAGCAACAGATGCTCAAACAAATACAATACTGTACAGTAATATAACAACACTCAAACAAATACAATACTGTTCAGCAGTCTAACAGACACTAAAACAGATACGTTACACATTACAGTACAGAAGTTTACAGTAAGAGACAGCATAACACATATAATATTTTACAGTAGTCTAACAGACACTCAAATACTCTACAGCACTGTACAACAGCAGACACTAACACATACAATACTGTACAGTATTTTACATTAATAGACACCCAAACACATACATTACTGTACAGCAATTTACATTAACATATACCCAAACACATACAATACTGTACAGTACTCTAACAGACACTCAAAATACATACAATACTGTCCAATAGTTTACTGTAACAGACACTCAAAACAAATACAATACTGTCCAGTAGTTTATGGTAACAGACACTCAAAGCACATTCAACAAGCAGCTGACTGTGACAGACACAGAAACACATAATGCACTACAGTAGTCTAAACAGACATGCTGATACAAAAATGAATAGTAGTTTACAGTAATTGGTGTCCCAAACACAAATAATATTGTAGAATCTTGCCAATTCAAAGACCAAAGGACATATCAAACCAGTCTAAAATTAGTAGTTTAAGTCACCGATTGTTATCGTCATTATATCAAAATGTAAAACCATGGAGTCCACATGGTTCTTCAGTAAATAAATTGTACCTGAATTACACTAATGTTGACTAAATGACTAAAAGAAATGTCTCATGGAACAAATTTGAACACTATAACTGTAATATCAAGGACATTTCAATATGTCTGTACTGTTTCAAAAACATAAAGAAAATTAAATATAACAGTACTGAAACAATAGAAACACAGACTAAAATGCACAAAACAATGCATTAAATAACTGAAATGGCATAAATGCCAACAACAATTCATACAATACCTGAAATGGCATTATATTATAATACTGATGTTTTCATACAAAGACATGAAAATTATTTACTAGTAACCATAATCGGATTTTCCATACTCCTTCAACAGAGTTTTCACACACCCTCTTAGCCATCAAACGTTTTCATGTTCTGAATACAATATCAACTCTAATGTCCTAGTATTGATCATTTACATTTACAATTATGTCTAAATCAATGAGATTCATGCCACTAATTCACACATGAAGCTTGAAGAATTTAGTGAAATTCCATACATACCTAGGAAACTTTCTTTTTTTTTGGCTTACAGACTGATTGCAATTACAAGTAAACAAGTTTATTTCATATTTCATCCTGTAAAAATAAGGACAGGAAACAAGTTTATTTCACATGTTATCCTATAAAATTAAGCAAGTTTATTTCATACTTTATATTGTAAAAATAAGGAGAGGGATTATACCACAGCATATCCATAGCTGCCAACCCTCCAGGCTCGCAATTAGTGAAAATAGGGATAAATATTAATGAATTTTGACATGAATTCGTGAAGCGATCTTTGAGTCTGGGAATATTTTTCTGAAAAATGTTTAGCATTGGTCTCCAGCTGATAAAGGTAGATTGTGTTCAACAAGAAAACTCACAACAATGCTTCAGCATTGGCAGCTTGCAGGTCTTCCATCCAGAGCTGAAATCTGCTGCGAGTTCTTAATTTCCTCAACCTCTATGTGCTTTTTGCTACCAATGTGCTTCCTCACATTGTCTCTGCCACCATGCCCAGTGCTAAAATTTGTGGTACACTGCGTGCAAAAAGCATGGTGTATATCGATGTTTGATGACTGAATGCACGGACAATTTTTGGTATATTCCAAACTAAACTTCACTTTTTGTGCAATACATTTCTTTTTCCTTGCTGGTGAAGACATTTTAAGATGCAGTGCCAAACGGTAACTGAAATCAGTGTTTGCGGTGCATGTGCAGAGCCAAATTCCGGTTAGGCCCCAGTCTCTCTCAAAAGCATTTACAAAACTACTCTTATACATATAGATTAAAATATGCTAAAATGCTTGCCACCAGGCCAACTGTACCACTCAGCTATAGTTCTACTAATATTACGACTAGTAGTACCAGACTGTTTAGGCAACTGCTGATATCATGACTAGCGCTTAACAGGAAATTGGTTATTTTATTAAAGATTAAAAATAATTGGGAATTGGGGAATTCGTGATTTTTTTACATGCAGCGTGAATCTGTGAATCGCTGAAAAAGTCATGCAACTCGCACCAAAATCGTGACGGTTGGCAGCTATGTATACCGCTTTTATTTTAATAGCCGATTTTCAGTGTTAAAATCTTTTGCACAATCAGTCACAATTATTTTACTGAATGAAACAGAAAATTTAGAATATTTTCATCAAGTTCAATTTATCCTTCTTTTGCTTTTATATTATTGGGCGAAAAACTGTGTTGAACATAATAAATCTTCACCTCAGTTCATGAACTAATTCCTATATCCTATCACTTAACCCTATTCTGGTAAGAGTCTGACTTCACCTTAAAATCTGAATCCAGCATGGACCCTGATGGTTTATGTGTCATTAAATATTAATCTACAAATTGGTCTTCAGTCAGTTAAACACAGATGGCATAAGGATATATCATACATGACTCTTACATGAACACTTCATAAATAATTTGGCATTAGGACAATTTAAGTATTACAGAACAATATAACTCATAAATTACTGATGTAATAAATAGGTAGAAATACCAGCTTAGAATTAAAAATAGTATTTACACTTTGATGCAAGTTTTAACATCACAATTGAACACATTTTCTGGAAGAACTTATTTACTGCTGCAACCTTTATGGATGAGCAAGGTCTCTAAGTAAATGAAAGACTTTATATCTATCGGTCTTCCATATCTGTATCCTTGCCATAAGTTTGTTTGTGTTGAACAGTAACTCAGTGTTATTAAAATTTCTCTAACATTACTTGATGAATCAACATTGTGAAGCACTTCTTTCCTACTCTTTTAGCCTTAATAATAGTCCTGATGTTGTCTGTATGCTGCAATAATAATAAAAAATAATAATAATATTATGTAGGTTACAGAAAAAAAATGACAGCTGTATAAAAATAGTCATTTACTTCTCTCCAAGTGTCTCATTTAATATTGATTTAAAAAATGCCAAACCTTCACAGAAAGCAAGACGAAGGTGAAAAGATTTGATACACAAATATCTCTTTGCACAACACTCCATGTTGGATACTACTAAACAATATTCATTACTTCTTGCAAGAAGAGGCCCAAGTGGGCTTCATATCACTCACCTGGAGTGAAAAGCAGATTAGTAGTAATAAGGCAGTTATTCATTTTAAGATAAATATCAGCTATTTGCTAGAAACTGGTGGTATTTGGCACACTGTTTAACTCTGTTTCTACTCTGAGTAACTTCAGCTGAACAAGTAGGTACACTGGCATCTTTTGTATGAGTGTATAAGGTGTTCATGCTTGGACTTACATCTGGTCTGATATGGTCTGGCAGTTTTGGTAAAAAAGTTGTTCTGTTGTAAATTTAATATATATATTACTAACAATTGCTAAACGAGAAGAGAAATGAGTATCATCTTAAGTCATTCTACCTGGTTGCTATGGGACTCACAATTCTACTAGGGGAGCAACCCCAAACAATTCTGGCACAGCATACACCAAGAAACATTCCTACCTGTGTTGACAAAAATTGGCTGAGTCATGCTGGAGGCTAGAGATGTCTAATACAGATTTTCTTATTGTCATTGTGGAGGCTTTACTAATGCTGCAGGAGCCAACACTAAAATGCTTTTGGGTAGAGCATCTTTTAAGTATTGTTTTGACCAAGTTTTATTCAGATCAGGGTCAGAAATTCTGAAGAAGTTGAAAACAAGACGTTTTTGCATGCTTGCTATGGAAGTCATACCATTGCTAGAGAAGCTACCCTGCACACAAATCTCATGCAGCATATCCTAAGAAAAATTCCTATCAAGTTTGAACAAAACTTGTAACAGTTGTTTTTCTGAAGAAGATGAACATAGATTAACCACACGATTGCTTTTGGAATACAGACCATTGAAAGGGGATTCATCCCAAACACAATTCTGGTAGAGCATGTCATACAAAATTTTCCTACCAAGTTTGATCAAAACTGCCTCAGCTGTTGTATTAAAGCTGAAATAGGTTTTCCATCTGGTGGCTAAGTTAGCCATGCCATTACTAGAGAAGCCACTCCACACACTACACCAGAACAACATGACCTCAGAATCATCCAGAAAACCATGAAAACTAATACCACAGAAAGAAAACAAATTCACTAACTGGTCAATGTTTCATTAAAATATCTAGACTGGTTTAAAAGCTGATCTCTGGATAATGATAGACTGAGGTTTTTAATCCACTATTATGACCTTCACCTGCAGGCGGGGTGGGGTGGGGGCATGGCTATGGAATGCAATATATCATCTATCCATGACATATAATTCACTAAAGTTTCATTACAATATCTATAGTGGTTCAGATGCTACACTATGGTCAATGATACAAGTTGCAGAATTATACATTTTTCATCAAGTAATCTTGACCCTGACTAGGATATACAACACACTGTCCAGTCATGATATATATTACTGCAAAGTTTTATAACAATTACTAACCATTACAATGCTATGAACCAGACAAACAAATATTAAGGGCTTGATGGGCAATCACAGAGCATCATGGGTGTGCTCTACAGATATTAATTTCTGAGAGAGTGGTGGGTGTAAGTTGAAGTCATTTACATTTAAAACATGCACAATGGAGAGAATATAAGTATATATCCATGTTCTTTCATGTAATGTGGCTGAAATTTCTTTGGATTTTGTACTTGTGGAAAATGTGCATGATTTAAGCACACAGCCATCTAAAATGACTGCTCTCTTGTACTACAAAAATCAGCCTGAATTAGTCTAAAGTATTCTATTGTTTGCAACCATTAAAATAGGGAAACAATTTTTGCCCAACTTGACAATACCAGCTTTTGAAAATGCAATGAATGAATTGCCAAATATATAAAAAGTAAAAAATGTATATCGGCTCTTTCTTTAACTTCTGACTGGTGGGTGTAAGGTGAAGTCATTTACATTTGCAACACGTACAATGAAGAGAATGTTAGTATACATCTATGTTTTTTCATGTACTGTGGCTGAAATGTCTTTGGATATTGTACTTTTGGAAGTTTTAAATGATTTAAGCACACAAATCAACTAAAATGACTGTTCCCTTGTACTACTAAAATCAGCCTGAATTAAGTCTAAAGTACACATCTTTAGCAACTATTAAAATAGGGAAAAAGATCTTGCCCAGGCTAGACATTACCAGAATCTGAAAGTGCATTGAATGACTTTCCAAATATATCAAATGTAAAACGGTCATTGGCTCTTACTTTAAAATTTACCTCTGAAGTCCAGGAAGTGAAAATGACAAAGTAGAGATAGCAGTTTTTTGAAACGTGCACATTTGAAGTAACGCCAAGCCATATAATCCAAAACCCATATTACATCAATCAGACACTGAAATAAAGGGAATTAAATGTTCTTTGGACATTACCTAAGATATACTAGGTATTTTTTAAATAGCCAGTGTAACCTGTGGGGAAATTCTTTTTTCTTTAAAAATCTAACCTGTGCAAAAAGTGAAACTGTAGAGTGCCACCAATAGCCCTGACTTAACAACAGGTGAATAAAAACTGCTTCCTGCACATCAGTAATCAGTAACTATGTCCATGTTTATGTAAAAATTAGTAAACAGAGGAAATCATTAAAATGATACCACTAACATTTTATAAGAGCGGACAAATAATAAAATCTACTCACCATTTAACAAGATCAGCTCCAATAATATCATGAATGTGATATGCCAATCCAAGCCGTGCTGTTTTAGGCCAGTTTCTTATTTCAAGATCCTGTAAGCAACATTACAAATTATTCTACAATGGTTATGTTTTTATACTAGCCAGTCAGAAGAGATATGTTGGACAACGTATCTTCCTAACCTCTCCAAAGTATAAAAATGATGAACAAAAGCCAAACTAATTAAAACTGAAGTAATGAAAACAATGATGGCTTGCAGGGTTGAAGTAATACTAATTTACAATACTCTTGAGTTATTGCTATTCATAGTCCTTTTTACTAGCAAGAACAGACTGTTTTAAATAATCTAAAATTATCATACCTGTCAACTTTTCAAAAGCCAGGTAGGGTGATTGAAAGAAAAAATAGGGAGATTGGGACCTAAAATCAGGCTTTTCACAGTATTTTTTAAGACTCATTTTCACTAAATATTGACCAATCTTCGGGGCCCAATACATGTGAAATTCTCAAAGAACATGATGTTTCTCCTTGTGACATGCCTTATTTTTTCCCCAGGACATGCCCTCTTTTTATATTCTGGTCAACTGTAGCCAAACTGCACAATAGCCAAAGATTAGTCTTAAGTAAACAAGCAAGAAAGCCAGCATGACTAATTAACAGTTCATCCTTATTACTGCAATTATCTTGTAAAAAGGACTGGCCCTCCAACATAATTCAAATAAACCATGCTGTACATAAACGATGCCCTATTTTGTTGAAACTAGCAGTACCTAAATAAGCAGTCTCAAGCTAAATGTAACTTATTTCCCAGATTTTATATCCCTTTTTTATTTTCTTTCAAAAGGCATTTACATTGTTTACTGAATAAAATATATATTCTGAATAATTTTTTTGCAGGCATATAAACTGCATGGCATGTTTCTTAATTCATTCTTTTAATTTAATGATGGTAACTAACATTGTATATATGGTACAGTAATGCCAGGTGTTCACTCATGTAAGTTTCTTTGGTGGAAATGGAAATACTATAGCATCAGAGTGATGATTCTTGGGATTGACAATTTCAATGTTGTGGTTTATTGTTTGTTGTGGTTTACAGTCTGATTTTAGTAGTGTTGTAAGGTTAGAAACATTCACATATTGACTTGAATAATGTTTAAACATAATCTATTTACTGAATTTTTAAAAAAATTAATTGGGAGCTCTATGCAAAAACTGGATGATAATATGAAATCAGGAGTAGGCATGGAACGACCCCAAAAGTTCATGAAAATTTATTTTAATATATGACAAATTATTTGAGGAATTATAGTGCTGATTTCCTTTCTGCTGCTGTTTTAATTATTACAATAAAGTATAATATCTGAGGAAGACAAAAATGTCTACTCATTTACCCTATTTCTAAATTACCTCCCTTGACCTAACATTGACATCCAAAGTGGATCTCTATTTTATTATCCAGATGAAATTATTATTAGTACTACAAGCTAGATTTGGCAAAAGATGTTGAATACTATATCACAGACATGATAAGAGTTGAGTGCCAAAAGAATATTTCAAAAGTGATCTATATACAACTTCACAAAACCATTCTAAAATGAACCAACAATATATTAAATGTCCACATAACTTTGTTTTGCTATGCTTTTTTCAATAATGCCTCAACTCTAAAATCATTACAAATAAAATGTTCTGGTACAAAAAGAACCATTCAAGAAAAGTATTGGAATAATAATTCCTTCACATTTTGTCTCAGTGAAATTTTCAGGTATAATTTTGTCAATTCTGTCCTCTGTATTATTAATTAATTAAATTTCAAGAATAATTATGTCTTCAGTGTTATTAATGCAATTTTCAGGTATAATTCTATCTTAGGTAATATTAATGTAATTTTCAGGTATAATTCTGTCGGTGTTATTAATTAATGTAATTTTCAGCTATAATTCTATCCTTGGTGATATTAATGTAATTTTCAGGTATAATTATGTCCTCAGTGCTATTAATGTAATTTTAAGGTATAATTCTATCCTCAGTGCTATTAATGTAATTTTAAGGTATAATTCTATCCTTGATGATATTAATGTAATTTTAAGGTATAATTCTATCCTTGGTGATATTAATGTAATTTTCAGGTATAATTCTGTCGTTGGTGTTATTAATTAATGTAATTTTCAGGTATAATTCTATCCTCAGTGCTATTAATGTAATTTTAAGGTATAATTCTATCCTTGGTGATATTAATGTAATTTTAAGGTATAATTCTATCCTCGGTGATATTAATGTAATTTTAAGGTATAATTCTATCCTTGGTGATATTAATGTAATTTTCAGGTATAATTCTATCCTCAGTGCTATTAATGTAATTTAAAGGTATAATTATGTCCTCAGTGCTATTAATGTAATAATTATGTCCTCGGTGATATTAATGTAATTTTAAGGTATAATTCTATCCTTGGTGATATTAATATAATTTTAAGGTATAATTATGTCCTCAGTGATATTAATGTAATTTTAAGGTATAATTCTATCCTTGGTGATATTAATGTAATTTTAAGGTAAAACTCTATCCTCGGTGATATTAATGTAATTTTAAGGTATAATTCTATCCTTGGCGATATTAATGTAATTTTCAGGTATAATTCTATCCTCAGTGCTATTAATGTAATTTTAAGGTATAATTCTATCCTTGGTGATATTAATGTAATTTTAAGGTATAATTCTATCCTTGGTGATATTAATGTAATTTTAAGGTATAATTATGTCCTTGGTGATATTAATGTAAATTTCAGGTATAATTCTATCCTCAGTGCTATTAATGTAATTTTAAGGTATAATTATGTCCTCAGTGCTATTAATGTAATTTTAAGGTATAATTCTATCCCCGGTGATATTAATGTAATTTTCAGGTATAATTCTGTCGTTGGTGTTATTAATTAATGCAATTTTCAAGTATAATTACATCCTCAGTGTTATTAATGCAATTTTCAGGTAAAATTCTGTCAGTGTTATTAATTAATGTAATTTTCAGGTATAATTATATTCTTGGTGTTATTAATTAATGCAGTTTTCAAGTATAATTACATCCTCAGTGTTATTAATGCAGTTTTCAGGTATAATTCTGTCGGTGTTATTAATTAATGCAATTTTCAAGTTTAATTATATCCTTGGAGTTATTAATGTAATTTTTACGTATAATTCTGTCATTGGTGTTATTAATTAATGCAGTTTTCAAGTACAATTACATCCTCAGTGCTATTAATGCAATTTTTCAAGTATAATTCTATCCTTGGTGTCATTAATGTAATTTTCAGGTATAATTCTGACCTCTGTTATTAATTAAAGCAATTTTCAAGAATAATTATGTCCTCAGTGTTATTAATGCAATTGTTCAGGTATAATTCTATCCTTGGTGTTATTAATGTAATTTTAAGGCACAATTATGTCCTCGCTGTTATTAATTAATGAAATTTTCAAGTATAATTCTGTTCTGGGAGTTAATATTGCTTTATAATTCTGTCCAGGGTGCTATTAATGCAATACAGTTCTATGCTGGGTTTTGTTAATGCAATATAGTTCTATGCTGGGTGTTATTATGCAATATAGTTCTATCCTGGGTGTTATTATGCAATATACTTCTATCATAGGTGTTAATAATGTAATAAAGTTCTATCCTGGGTGTTATTAATGCAATGTAGTTCTATCCTGGGTGTTATTAATGCAATATAGTTCTATGATGGGTGTTATTATTGTAATATAGTTATATCCTAGGTGTTATTAATGCAATATTATTCTATCCTCAGTGTTATTAATGATCTCCAGAAATGTTATGTTGTCACCTTGATATGTGGCAACAATAAAAAGAACTGTTCAAGAAAATCAGCTTTATGCTATCCACTGAAATGAATGTCATTTTTTTGTCTACATGACCAGTAACAACATCTGAAATGAATTTGTCATTTTTTGTCTATATGACTGGTACCAACATCTGAAATGAATTTGTCATTTCTTGTCTATATGACTGGTACCAACATCTGAAATGAATTTGTCATTTCTTGTCTATATGAATGGTACCAACATCTGAAATGAATTTGTCATTTCTTGTCTATATGACTGGTACCAACATCTGAAATGAATTTGTCATTTCTTGTCTCTATGACTGGTACCAACATCTGAAATGAATTTGTCATTTCTTGTCTATATGACTGGTACCCTCTACTGAGTTGAAGTTGGCATCGTCCTTAGTTGTCAATATAAAAAATTATATTTCCACATAAAATGTAAATGTTTAACACATAGTGATCAAAATTAAATCAACAGGAAAATAAATAACCAATTTGGTCTTACAGCTCATGCAAATTTCACTCCATGCACTTATTTACATATAATGTACTTCATTACTAGTTCGCTGATCTAGGGACAAAAGTAATACTAATTATTTAAGACTTTTGGTATTGAAGTACAATGTAAATGTTACAACAATATCAATATAATACATCTCAAGATTGGACCACTGGAAAAAAGTCAATTCCTAAAATGCCAGAACTATTTACTGCATCATTGTGTTATGAACACATCTGATAAAAGGATGAAAATGTGCAATAAACAAGGCAAATTAATTTTAAAGATCTAAAAGTAACCTGAGATGACAAAGTCGATTAATTTCAAAAACTCAAAAAGTAACCAGCAAATGACAAAGTTCATTTTAAATAATATCTTAACTATAAGGGTTTCTTTCAAAATCTCAAACTAACTTTGCAAAAGCTGAAGTACACATGTGTAGGAGCAGATTATAACCTCTGTACCTCATTTTTGTTGGCCTATGATTAAAGGAAATCTTTCTTATCCATCCACAACAACTTCGGGTTATGCAAATTAAAATCAACAGTTACATTTATAGTGAACACTGACTAACTTATTGATCCACTAAAACTGCAAGGCTATACAAATGAAAGTTCAAGGTCATAGCTGCAATGAACTTTGACTAAAGAATTTCCTGCACTATCCATCCATTAAAACTGCAAGGTTATTTAAATGAAAGTCCAAGGTTACAGTTGCAAAAATGGGTAATCAATTATGATAGAAAGTGGAATTCTGATATGTGACAGAATAATTTCAGAACCCATTTTATATTTTAATACATTTTTAAAACTTTACTCGTCATTGGCACTATATTACTATTATTGTGCAGAAGTATCATTAATTGGCACTATTTTACTATTACTGTGCCGAGGTGTCATTAATTGGCACTATATTACTATTATTGTGCCAAGGTGTCAATAACTGGCACTATATTACTATTATTGTGCCAAGGTGTCAATAACTGGCACTATATTACTTTTATTGTGCCGAGGTGTCATTAATTGGCACTATATCCCTATTATTGTGCCGAGGTGTCAATAATTTTTCACTATATCCCTATTATTGTATCTCCTTATTATTGTGCCGAGGTGTCAATAATTGGCACTACATTACTATTATTGTGCCGAGATGTCATTAATTGGCACTATATTATTATTATTGTGCAGAGGTGTCAATAATTGGCACTCTATCCCTATTATTGTGCCAAGGTGTCATTAAATGGCACTATATCCCTATTATTGTGGCGAGGTGTCAATAATTGGCACTATATTACTATTACTGTGCCGAGGTGTCATTAATTGGCACTATATTACTATCACTGTGCCAAGGTGTCATTAATTGGCACTATATTACTATCATTTTGCCGAGGTGTCATTAATTGGCACTATATTACTATTATTTTGCCAAGGTGTCATTAATTGGCACTATATTACTATCACTGTGCAGAGGTGTCATTAATTGGCACTATATTACTATTATTGTGCAGTGGTGTCATTAACTGGCACTATATTAGTATTATTGTGCCAAGGTGTCATTAACTGGCACTATATTAGTATTATTGTGCCAAGGTGTCATTAACTGGCACTCTATAACCATTGTTGTACTGAGGTGTCATTAAATGCTAATACATACCTGTTCATATAATTACCAGTCAGAAAATCCTCAAGGCAGGATCTCTCACTACCATGAGTTCTAATGTCAACTGATACAATTATTGTCATGATCCTACATAAATTGATGTGAAGCAGATCCATGTCTGTCTTGGTCAATTCATAAGACCAGAAAAGGTAAAAGACAATCCTTCACTGTCACCTTAATAATTACATGCACAGCAGCCTCAGTTATCCAACCCCTAATCTAAAATCTGTTCTATCAAAATTGTCTGCATTTTCTTCATTTTACAGTAAATATATGAACTGTGTTTCCTTAAACCTGTCAATACTGTGGTTCCCTTTGCCTGTCATTACTTGTTGCTCTATACTTGTTAGTACTCTTTTTGTTTCCCTGTACCTGTAAATATTGTGTTGCACTATACCTGTCAGTACTGTTTCCCTACACCTGTCAATACAGTGATTCTCTATACCTGTCAATACTCTGCTTCATGTACATACATATATGATTGCTATAACTTTGTTATAATTAAAACTTCCTTTTACAAATGTATTCTAAAGCTATCATCAAAACACTCATTTCAGAATTTGCATTGTGGCTCACCTTCTTCAAGATTTCTCTATATTTACATCTTCTTATCATAGTTAATAAGGACTTTCTCCCCCTCATGAAATACTTCATGAATAGTCCTGCATTGGGAATAGATAACCACCAGCTTCCAATGTCACGTACAGTAATCACTGAACCATTCACTAATAGCCTACAAAGATTCACATATATTTTATTCAGTATTTTTTATTAACATGAAGCTGGAATGTGCATTGTTTATACTAAAAATGTCTTCAAAATAAATTAATACATCTTTCAATATGTACTAAATGATGTTTCAATAAAAATGTTACAAGATCTGATGTACAGAAAAATATTTTATACTTTTCTGTTTTTCCATAAATATACTTCAAATTAACTTACATTTACTGCAATATTTTTAAAACAAAAAATTAAAAGATTAACCAATGAGTAAATATACCTTTATGATAAAAAAATAATTTTGGTTTACCTTAATGCAATCTTGAAAATGTGCAGTGGGTAATTTTTCTTTAACAAATCATGCTTTGGTTGCTCTGCAATTTAAATGTCAAATCTTTTGCCGGATATTGCATTTGTGTTGTGTGTGTGTGTGTGTGTGTGTAAAAGGATAAAACCACTTACGTAATTTCCTCATCTGTGAAATGGTATTCATTAATCAAGACATTTTTATCCACACTCACATTACGACACTTCTCGACAACTGTGTTGAGAAATTTATCTGTAACAGAATCAATCAACTTACTAGCAAACAGAAATACTGACTAAAAGAAAGAATTCTTTAATATGTCATTACAATTACATTCTAGCATTTATTCAAAGTGTGTAACACTGAAGCAATGTTTCGTATCACATTCACATTTTTTGACAGTATTTAAGCTTTTAGAGTGGACTTTCTTTGCATGCTGTATATAGAATATATCATTTGCTTTTGTTTTAGATTTTCTTTTCTCATGCAATGCATTTTACTGACTGGTTACCTGGATAATAAACATTCCGCAAAAAATGTCCAAATAGTAATCTGTCCTTAGAGCTCTAAAAGCTACAAAGTGATCATGAACCAAAGTGTTAAAATTGAGACTGTGAGATAAATGCAACACTAAACTTATCCTTTCACGGCTTAATCTGTGGAAAAGTACTCTGAAAAGCCAAAACCTTTCCATCACAAAGTAATACAACTGATAGATTCTATAAATCCCAAATACAGTTATTTCACTATGAAGAAAATATATTTGGACATAAAGAGATCAGAAAACCAATTTCTGAATTTACCTGCTATAGTTTTGGGTACTGAGGCCTCTGCCATATTCCTGGCAACATGTGATCTGTAGTCCTCTTTCAACACTATGCAATATTCGTCACTGTCTGCTCCAAGTCGAAACAGATTTATCTCCCCCTGCTGCTGCATATCATTCTGAAATGATCAGAAGAAAATAGAAATAGACTCTATGAAGGTCATTACAATTCAGCTTGACTGCTCCAATGGCCTAAGTGGATAGAGCATCTGCCTTGGATGTGGGTGGTCACAGGTTCAAACCCTGGCCGAGTCATACCAAAGACTTATAAAAAATGGTACTAACAGCTTGCTCATACATGCCAACCCCTGGCGAGGAAAAAGTGTAATCCAAGTGGACAAAAAAGAGTAATCCGAGCAAAAAAATGAAAGAAAAGCACTCTGACCTTGCTCTTTTTGTTGTCAAAGTCTCTTACACAGACTGGGTACAACTTTTTGTCATCATAATCACTACTCCTGTCTGTTGCAATACTAAACGGCCTAATTTGCATGGCTTCTGCAATTTTAAGTGAAGTATCTTCTGCTAAACACCTAAAAATATTAGATGATTTTGTTCTTGCACATGCATATTTTCTGCAACTTTGGAATCAGGAAACATCCGTTTGAACAAAGGACCAATGTAGTCTTCTACCGCTAGGGGTAGTCCGTATTCTTTTAAGAACTCAGTATGCAGCGCCTCTGCATTTATAAAATTTGTGTCCAACAATTCAGTTCTGCTGTAAAAAAACAAACAAAAAAAACCATAGTGCTGGAGTTAGGAAAATGAGCCAATTCAAAGTTTCTTTCTTTTACCACGATGACCAATATTAAAATCCTTTCCACACAACCTGCATGGGGCATGAAGCTGCCCTAGAATGGAACGCTGTAATATGTAGTTCATGTATTCATCTCTGAATCGATTTTTAATCTTTTCTAATCCATCAGTGAAATTATTTGAAAAACATTTTTGCTCTAACACACGCATCGACTAGGCTAAATCCGACTCAACTTTTAGCGCCGAATATCTACATAGTTCTGTACCAATTATTAATTTGAACAAAGAATCTGCGAGCAATGATTACAAGTTAGAAAAGCAGTCTGTTCTCTCCTAACTAAGCCATACAACTGCTATCAATAGAAGCCAAGGTCAAAACTGTTAGGAAAGTACATAGAAGCCGTCTTTTCTAGAATACAGTTTGTGGGATTAATGGGATATTAATAAAAATGAGAAAACAAATTATTAAAAAAAATTTGGAGGGGGGATATATCGAAAACGCGTAATCCGAATACATTTATGTGTAAGGCGTAATTTAGTGGAAAAAAGCGTAATGATTACGCCAAAAGCGTAATGGTTGGCATGTATGCTTGCTTGGCACTCAGCAATAAGAGGTTAGTGTTAGGACTGGTCGGCTTTGTGTCAGGATAATATGACTGGGTGGGACATGATGCCACATGTCTGCAGCATGATGCCTCAGTGCTAGACATCACTATAAACTGCCACACTGCAAACATCAAAGCAATATGACTGAATTTTTTAAAGCTATGTTAAAAATTCAAATCACACAATTCAGCTTGTGTACAGACCAAAGAACTCTTAGTTGATTGAAGCCATGTGGTGGCCTTTTATCTTTTTCAAGTCTGTCCTATTTTTACTCTTATTTGCATCACTCTCCCTTCATATCTCCAAATTTACCTGGTGAAAAAATTCTCTATACTTATGAATCAGAAAATTTTGTTACCACAACTCTTAAAAATCACCCCCAAGAAAGCAAATTATGCTTTCCGAGAATACTTACCTGGTCACATTAACATTAGGAATATAAGCCCCACCACCACCTGAATCTGGCCCTCCCAAATACAAATATTTGACTCTCTGTCCATAATATATCAACAAATGGCATTAACTCTTGCCCATCACCTTCCTTGCTGCCATTAAATGGTGGTAGTTTAAAGCTGATAGGAACATCGCATTCTGGAGAGGCTGGGTGATATTAAAGTAATGTGATCAGGTAAGTATTCTAGGAGAAACATAATTTACTGAAAAATTGGCTTTCTCCTTTAAATATATTCCCTGATCACATTAATGCTTGAAGACGAGGTGATAGAGAGAATGGTACATCCAGGTACACCCCAGGTAAATCTGGGTAACCTCAGGTACATCTGGGTACACCCAGGTAACCTCTGAGAAGAGAATACTGAACACCTCATATAAAGGTTAACCTAATCTCCTACTTGCTTCTAACAGCACAACCAGAGACAACGTGGGTTATGTCTGGATAGAACCAATAATGAGATCTTACCACATAAAAGTTTCTGATGAATCCAGCAAAAGCTGTGCAGGAAGATTTGAAGAAGGAAAATTCACACAAAAGTAGAGTAGTAAAGTGTATGACTGCCACTAGGGGTGACCCACATCTGCTGTGTATCAATATGATTGATAATATGCAGCCTATGATATGATACAGTACACATGTCACATTTGATGGTCTTTGCCTCAATAGAAGATTTGTCAGTTGTAATGTGGTGCCATTTAATGGCTTGACATATTGGTTAAGTTTCTAATAAGATTACAGACATAAACTTATCATCTGACCTCATCCTAAACAAGATTTAAACAAATATTTCCAAACAGACAACCTGTTAGCTGTTAGTGATTATTATTCAACCTTTAGGGATTTCAGGCTGCTCCATCTGATCAGACACAGGGCTCATCTTGGTCATCATGCATGTTTGTATTCCATTACATAAAGGTTTTTAGAATAGCTTATTACCAATTTCAACTCTTTACTAAAATTTGGAAATTATTGTGATGCTATTTTCAAAACAGAAGAAGCAGTGCAACTTCCTCGTGCAAAGAAAATCTAATCTTGAACAACTCTGAATGTGGGAGTATAGATTAACAAATCCTACACATTGTACTTCCTGCAGATGCAAAATAACTGCCGTGAAAAACAAACACTTGTTTCTGCCAGTAAAAAAAGGAAATTGTGGACAACACCCACTCTCCTTCTACGAACTAACAAGGTAAATATAACTCATGCAGTTGGAATCTGGTCTCTTGAGATTTTGTGCAAATTATTTTTATCTAGTTGGCATGTTCAGTCACTTATTACATATACAAGGCCTGTGAAGATGATTTAATATTTTTCAGGGACTAAAGTTACGCAGCTACATAATGTTGGGTAATCAATGAACTATTAATGTGATGAGAAAAATAATCAGAAAAATGGAATTACAAAAAAACCTGTCTTGAAAGACCACTGTTATGAGAGACACCATTACTTTTGACAGAATTGGTGGTCTTTTAAGACAAGTTATATTGTTATATTATAAATGCTGATAGTGAATGAGACAACACTAAAGCTAAACAAGAGCATGTTATGGAACGGAAAATGCCATCATACAGTTTATTTTAGGTGAACCAGATATTTAAACATGTTACTAAGCAAATATGATAATCCCATTTTTTTACCACTAAATGGGTGTTAAAGACATTCGAGTTTTTTCCTGTAGCCTTCCAAATGTTGTATGTCACTCAAATTTAGAAGATGGTGGCCACTGTCCCCTGTCCTTGGGAATTTGGGTACAAGAATAAAAGAGAAAGAGACTGTCTTTTTCTTTTAAAATCTGATCCTTGTAGAAAAAAAATCAGCAGTCTTTCATATTTTTCTGTTGTAACAGAGCAAGAACGTGAGATTAAATTTGCTATCATTACCAAATGTATCACTGACTCACTACATTAATAAGAAAGTAGCATTTTTATATTTATGCATACAAATTAAAACTGGAACAACCACAATGGCTCACAATAAATTTCCATCCTATCACTGCATATTAAACCCCCTCCAGCATCCTATTATCAGAAAAAGTTTCAAAATGCTATTGTAACTGAAATTCTTGTACATTTTACTTTTAATGCGCTTCCATCATGGGATCCCAGGCAGGGTGACCATAACTACAAAGCTTTATGAATTCCCACCCAGTGAATCAGGAAATGTAGCAATAGATGGACAGAGAATGACGCATATCCCATGTATCCATTATGACACGTATCCCATGTATCCATTATGACACGTATCCCATGTATCCATTATGACACGTATCCCATGTATCCATTATGACACGTATCCCATGTATCCATTATGACACGTATCCCATGTATCCATTATGACACGTATCCCATGTATCCATTATGCTTTTTAAAAAGTGCAGGGATAAAACAACTAATGTTTACATCAAAAATAGTAAGTTCAACTTATCAGCAGTTGTGGAAATAAAGTGACCCATAAAAAGAATGCTGTTACATACAATATGTTTGTCTACAATGGTTCTGCTGTCAATAAAGCTGTACAGCTGATGTTTGAATATCACAGGAGGCAGGCGATGCTCAAACTTTTCCACTGGAAATAAACTTCTGAGGTACAGCACAGCTGCCTTTGTGTCATTAGGTACATTGCCCAACTCTGAAACAGAAATTTTTACGTAAGTTTTGTATTGTTTGGGGTCACTGTCCAACTCTGAGAAAGAGAAATTTGTACATCAAGTTTTGTGTCAATCTTGATATTGTCTAACTCTAAAACAGAGAAATTTGTATATTAAGTAGAATACCTTTGAGTAGACTGAATGCAGTAAAAATCAATATTCTTTCGAAATCTACATAACAGTACACTGGTTCATGATTTTACCAGTGAAATTTTTAGACATGGTGAATACAGGAGTGCAAGAACTTCAATTTGCAAAAGCAATTCACATAACTGTGTTTAAACCAACTGTAATTTTATAAAACTGCAAGTATGATAAAAGCCATATAATTACTCAACACAACCAATAATGTATATACATGCAGTTATCATCTGAGATTGATATTTTGTATTCACATGGATGACAAGACTATTCCACATTTCATTCATGTACTGTTAAATTCAATGTTATGCAGACAGAGCTTTGCCTCTAATATGATTTGGTGGTTTTGTCTGGTTTCAATGTTTTTTATTTTATGACTGCAATCCAAACCAGTTTATTTTTCCCCTAAAACTGGGTGAAATATGGATCTTGTCAGGTGGAAACACACCCTTTTGTTCTACAACATTAATCCAAACCAATTAACTGTTTTCAAATCTGATGTGGATTTTGAATGTCAAGATATGGTTTTCAGACACAATTACATTATTTATTTCCAGCTCTCCTTTCATGTTTCTCTCTCTCTCTCTCAAATACAAATTCCTCTTAACCCATCCACCCCTCTCTCTCTCTCATAAAGACATAATGCTACAGAATTTGATGTCATGAAATATGTGTTGCACACAAAATGTGTAACTTTTATCTTGTCCCTGATGAAGGTGTCATGATTAATTGCCTTCATATTGCCCAGTTTCTCTATATTGCCTTCACACTGCCCAGTTTCTCTATATTGCCTTCACACTGCCCAGTTTCTCTATATTGACTTCACACTGCCCAGTTTCTCTATATTGCCTTCACACTGCCCAGTTTCTCTATATTGACTTCACACTGCCCAGTTTCTCTATACTGCCTTCACACTGCCCAGTTTCTCAATATAAAAGTGGTCACTGATGTTAATTTACTAAGAAAGCATAACAAATTACACACACTGCCCAGTTTATCATTATGAGAGTGGCCATTGATGTTAAATTTACTAATAAAGCATAACAAATTACACACACTGCCCAGTTTCTCGTTATGAGAGTGGTCATTGATGGTAAATTTACTAAGAAAGCATAACAAATTATACACACTGCCCAGTTTCTCATTATGAGAGTGGTCATTGACGATAAGTTTACTTAGAAAACACAACAAATAATATACACTGCCCAATTTTTCATCATAAGAGTGGTCATTGATGTTAAGATACTGAGAATGCATAACTCATCATACACACTGCCCACCTATGATAGCTCACACCAAGATAAATTCTGATCAATATAATGAGTGATAAGGTGTAAGCTGGTTTGACATCAATAAAATTGCATGATAATAAGGTATTGGCTTATCTGTAAGACTAACACGAAATTATCCAGCTTAGATTAACTGTGTCAGAGAGATCATGCAATTAGATAAGGCATGCTTCCAATGATAAAATGGGAAAGAAACAAATCCTTGCCATCAATGTAATCAAGGATGTAAACATTTTATTACTCAAATTAAGAAAAACTGCCTAATAAAGCTGAAAAAATAGTGATGTACATGAAAAACAGCCTAATAAAATTGAAAAAAGGGATGTACAAGACAAAACAATCTAGTAAAACTGAAAAATAAGAATTCAGAAGAAATACAGCTAAATAAAACTGAGAAATAAGGATGTACAAATATGTCAACTTTAATATTTTTAATTTATGATTATTCATTTGGAGAATCAATGACTGTGCTACATAATCTTTAACAAGAAAAAAACAACATCCAGTTAAATCTCGAACCAAATGATGAGTTTTCTTACACTGATCTTCATGTACCATACAGTAAATAAGAGTGTGATCATCAGCTGTAATGTACCATGCAGTATATAACATTTGTGATCATCAGCTGTAATGTACCATGCAGTAAAAAAGGTTGTGTAATCATCAGCTGTAGTGCACAAACTGATTATCAGCTGTAGTGTTCCATACAGTATATAAGATTTGTAATCATCAGCTGTAGTGTACCATATGGTAAATAAGAGTACGTGATCAACAGCCACTATCATCAAAGGGAGATTTTTAATGATATACTAAAATTCCTGAATAAAGCTCCCAATGGTGTCTTATGCTGCATCTTTTGCTGAACTCCCTCCTCCCATTTTTTAAATACAAAATACAAATTAACTATCTTGATTCATATAGAAATAATGGGATCACTGTCATTCATATGAAAATAAAGGGATTAACTCCCTTCAAAAGGAAATAAAGGGAACAACTTCTTTCATATAGAAATAAAAGGATTAACTCCCTTTATATATAAATAAATTGTCCCATAGCATGTGTTTCAAATTAAGTAACAACCTATAATAACTGACATTTTTTGGAAAACTTTGCAATGTAACATGAATTTAATGAGAACACAAAGGACAATTTATCAACTTCCAATTTTTTTCTTGAATTTCATCATTCTGGAGGTTTTTCTAATTTTAGTAACATCAGCCACGTTTGGTTGAACTGATTTAGAAGTTATGTTGAAGAAAGCTACAAATAATAAAATCATTTTAAACACAGATTAGCAACATGTACAGCAATACCTTTATCATCGCTGTTATCAAATGATCCATTCAAATGTGTGCTGGGTCCATAACATATGCGCTTCTTTTGCTTGTATATGTCTGGCATCAATGTTCTTTTCCTGCTCATTTTCTGGAACAATCAAATTACACTTCTTAAGACATGATTACGGACAATACCAATCCTACCAAGACTTAAGACATGATTACTGACAATACCAATCCTACCAAGACTTAAGACATGCTTACTGACAACAACAATCCCACTTTACTACATAGGGATCACAATGCATTAATATATGCCTACTGACAACTGCTCCAGTAGCCTAGCGGTCAGAGTGCCCACCTCAGATGTGGGAGGTTGTGGCTTTGCTCCCCGGTCGAGTCATACCAAAGACTTACAAAAATGGTACTAACAGCTGCCTCACTTGGCGCTCAGCATTAAGAGGTTAGTGTTAGGACTGGTTGGCCTGGTGTCAGGATAATGTGACTGGGTTGGACATCATGCTACATGTCTGCAGCATGATGCCCCAGTGCTAGACATCACAATAAACTGCCACACTGCACACATCGTAGCAATATGACTGAAATATTATTAAAGCTACGTTAAAAAAACAAAACACACTCACACTGACAACACCACCAATTCTACTGTACTACATAGCAATCAGAAAGACTAAGGACATGCCTACTGACAATATGAATCATACTTCACTACACAGTAATCGCTGAGACTAGAGACATGCCTACTGACAACATGAATCATACTTCACTAGACAGTAATCGCAGAGACTTGAGACATGCCTACTGACAATATGAATCATACTTCACTATACAGTAATCGCAAAGACTTGAGACATGCCTACTGACAATATGAATCATACTTCAATACACAGTAATTGCAGAGACTTAAGACATGCCTGCTGAATATGAATCATACTTCATTACACAGTAATCGCAAAGAGTTGAGACATGTCTAATGAATATGAATCATACTTCACTACACAGTAATTGCAAAGACTTGAGACATGTCTAATGAATATGAATCATACTTCACTACACAGTAATTGCAAAGACTTGAGACACGCCTACTGACACCACCACCAATACTACTTTACCACACAGTGATCACAAACACTTATGACATGATTACTGACAACACCAATCCTACTTTACTACACAGGGATCACAAAGACTTACTTAATTATTAAGGACATTCCAAAATTTAAGACGTTCAATTCTGTTCATGATACAACCATAAACCCACCCTCTATTAAGCACTGTGCAAAATATTGTAAAACACAGATTCATTGCCATTATTATTTTTAAGTTAACACTGGTCCAGAAAGTACTACCTGGAAGAATGCCTCTTTAATAAATACAGCAATTTAAATTACTCTTTTTATACTTGTATGAAATAAATGGCATTTATACCAGCAGAGCAAACTGGATCTTTTACACAAGAGTCCTTCAATGCAGTTCATGCTTTTGAGATGCTCCTTCAACCCTGCCAATTAACTTGTGTTGCTGCCCCAGGTGAAATGTATATTGAATGCAGCTATAGCAGGTACTCATATCAAATGCATCAAAAAATAAGGTCAAGGTTGTTTTCCTATATCACTCTTGATTATGAAAATATGAAGGAAAACAGTAGCAAAACACGTATTATCCAACCAATACACAATGTTATTATGAATACATACAAATATGAAAATAATGATTTTGAACATTATCTATGGACTGTTGTAAGGAAGCCTGGGAGTAAATAGACACAGTAAGAAAATTGCCGTTTAAAAAAAGTATATGGATACAGCCGGCATGTATAGCACCATATTCAGTATTTGAGATTACTTTAAGTTGTTAGTTCGATGAATAGGTAATGTAATGTCTTATCAGAAGAAATTAAACGTCAAAGTTTTGACGTTATCAAATGGTTGTTCCATTGTTTAAGGTTTATGTGCGCTTTCTTGTCTTTTGCACTTCGACTATAATGACTTTGCATGAGCACATTAGAAACTAGAATTTGAACCATAATTAATACCTAGATTACATCATTACAAATTGCTATAAATAGTTAATCAATATCCCCTAGATCAAGCAATTAAACTGTTCTACTTTTATATTATTCACCAAAAACTGACTTTTCAAAAGATTCACATTTTAAATTTTGAATCTACCTCCTCAACATGCAGTTGTAAAGTTGAGATTACTCATCAATGATCAATATGGTTTCAATGGATGGACAGGAATAGCATAACAAAAAATGGTAACCTCATTAGACCTGGTACTTTCTCCACTTTTATATGCAGAAGACTGACATATTATATCTGTATCTATTCAATGGTTGTAACGTCAACTGTCCATGCTTGGCACGTATGACACTGGGGATTTTCTACAGCATATTCAGTGGAAATAAATGACAACAGAATTAATCAAAATGCAAAAAAAACCAACATATACAAACATCGATGCCTGCTATTTACACACTTTGGAGTTCTGTAAAATGATAAAATGTGTGAATACTTGTGTAAAACCCCATAATTATGTCTTTTTTAAAGGTTACAGATGACAGCAAGAACCGTAACTCTTCCTAGTAGGTGGCTATGTAAAAATGTAAACAATTACAAATGTATGACATAGCTAGTTTTAAAAATATGTTTAAAGGTTAAACTATTTTGCAGAATCTGGAAGAAAAGAAAACCAATTCATGTTATTTTTGTGAATTTCAATAAGAATATTGTCATAATAAGAAAAAATCTATAGCATTCTCTCTTTAAACACATAATCATACACATTTCTTGGGAAGCAACTGAGTGAAAGTTCCTTCTCTCTCTGATTCCACATCTGAACACTTGCCATTACAGTAGTTCATGAACCATGTAACACTGCTCTAAGTAATATAAGAATTGTATTTTTTGCAGTAAATTAAAAATGAATTAAGAGACTTTAAAAAATGAATTAAACCAATGTTTGCCATCCGTTTAGGTGATTATTCCCATTCCAGTGATTCCATCCACTGCATTTCAAGTCTTTATTTATTTTAAATCAACATAAGTATCTGATATATACACTGAAAACATGTAACTATACATGCTGGCTTGTTATAACCTTATTCATGCATACACTATTTCATATTTTAAGCTCTTAACAATTCACCATTTATCATACTGTGCATTCAAATTCTACCGTTTTGCTAAAAAGAAAATTTATAACAAAACTGCATAAATCAAGTTTTGTTTTTTTATTTTAATAAAACAATTACAAATGATAATTTCAGTGCATAAACTGATATACAACTACAGCTAACACGATTTTTTGAAACCATACCCATCATGGTGGGGGTAAAGAGAGTGGAGAGGATTAAGAAAAAACCCTCCATGCATCCTTACAGAGTTGCCAAGCAGCAAGTGGAGAATTAGCATGCACACCATACTTTCTTGTGGAGTCATCATGGATGACCACCAGAGTCGACATGATCTCAATCAAATATAAATGTGCAGAGAGAGAGAGCTGCAGATTCATCTATTCTGTTATCAGCTGACTAAAAACATTTCCAAGTTCTAAAGAAGATAATGTACCATATTTTATGCCAGATCAAATTTTAGAAAATAATAATATTATCTTAATGCCTTGCAAACTGTATTAATACTGCTGTACATTTTTTATTAGAAAAGGCTGATTCAGTGATTGACAGCTTTTGCAATAAGTTTAGTTTTTACTTTATTCAAAGAAATTGCAACAAACATATGCACTGACACGTGTCCTTGTTGAGCTTCTCTCGAAAAACTTATCCTACTGTTTAAAAATGAAAAGTACTCCTTTGAGGTGCAGACAATTAAATTCCAGATGACTGCTGCTTCAATTTATATATAAAAACCCAGAAAACACAGAATTTACTCTTAAATATGAACCATATGTTTAGTCCTTAAAAATGTAATGACCCAGTCACGAGGCTCAATATACATGTACACAGCTATGAACTAATTTAATTCTTACTGTATGTATACTGTAAGGGGCTGGTTATTTAGTTAGGTGACTACTGGTATATTGTTCTTTCCAACTGGGATATTTTTATTCTTTCATTAATAACAAGATATATTTGTTCCAAGTAAAACAAGGAATGGGACAGTGGCCTTTTTATACTACAGATCACAGCAAGACAATTGTTTCCAAGCATTTACCCCCCACCCCTTAGAAACTTAAATGGTCTCTCCCTAATAAAGACTTGGCTTCAGCAGATGTTCTCCAGTAATAATGGCAGTGACCATTGTAAACACTGTTATAAAATGTTAGCATCAGAAAATAATGTCAATTTCAGCTTGGTGAAAGTACATTTCTACCACAAAATGACATCTGACTTGGTGTGTTGTACTTTACTGCTCAGATTGTGGTCCCAGCATTAACAACAGAAGTTTGGTAATTGTTCTTAATTAATCTGACCTCAATGTATTGTTGAAACAAATAATAATGTAGAAATATCAAGTTAGCTGTACTGTACACACAGAAAACACGTAAATGCTTGTGTCTTTCACGTTTTTAAGCATATATTGGTTTTTCTAGGAACCAGTATTTCACACAAACATGTTAGGAGGGTGCTTGATAAAAAGTCACAAAGGCTTCAGACATACCTGGAACACAGAGAAAGTAAATTTATTCTTAAAGCTGAATGTACACAAAACATTTCAATATGGCAATATGTAAGAAATATGCAAATTTCGAAATGAATGACCAAAGACCAATATTAAAAATGGTGGATGGTGCACATGTTTGAATACTTCCTGTATATTTATTTTAAAAGATATCATGACTAAAGATGTACTCATTATTTAATTCTGCACACTAACAATGCCGAAAACATTCCATTTTAAGAGTAACATTTAATTTCAACTTTTGTATCACTCAAGAATATGGTAGTTCATGCAAAAAATGTTAGTGGGTGCTTGGTACAAAGGCAGAGAGCCTTCAGAATCACCTGGGACATAGAAAATGTCAATTTATTTTTAAAGCAGAATGTTCACAAAATATTTCTACATAACTATATGTACGAAATATGCAAATTTCATTTTGAAATAAATAGCACAAGGAAAAGAATTTTCAAAAAGGAATATTATAAAATATTTAAAATGGTGGACGGTATACATTGGAAAGCATGTACTGAATTTATTTCAAAATATATCATAAAGATCAGTTCAATTTATTTTTAGCTCTGCACACTCAAATTATGCATCAAACATTGTATTCTCATTCTCGAATTCTAAAGAAAAAAGTCCATCCTTTTACACACCAACCCACCATTTAATATTGACATAATACAACGCAGTTATCAAATGTGTCGTTGTGCTGAGTTTTCCTTAATTACAACGTTTTAATATCCAAAGCTAACGCCAGAATTTGTAGTCTTACTTTATAGTGCTCAAACTTTCAACAATGTGGTCTCAAAGAAATTTGACGATAAATTTGGTACTGATAGGACACATTGTACAGATAATATTTCTCTGAATCATCTATCACAAGGTCAACTTAAAAACTTCTGAACTACTAAAACGATATGCGAACCATACGAACAAAATTTCAAAATAAAAACTCAAAAAATATTGGGAAATAAATGATAATATGTGTCTACCTTCAGACAGTAGGTCCTTCCTTTTTCAAGGTATCTGGTAACATGGGCGCTGCCATATAACACTATCGCAACAAAATATTTTACGAAAATGGATTGGCTGATATAGAAAATGCTTTTATTGCTATTGGTCAATTAATGAACTTCCAATTATTCCCGGAACAACCCGGAACAAACCGAAAATTCCGGAACAAACCGACAATACCGGAACAAAACAAAAAGATAAATAGTCGAAAATACTAAATATTACTGACATATATGTTAAGGTGGTTTGTGGTGATATGGTATGATTTATTCGAAATAAGTAAATGTGCGTAATAAAACTGTCCACAGGTCCACAAGGTGGTTTCTTTTTCAATTTTTTTTTCTTCATTTTTTTCTCTCAAGGAAAATAGAATATTAGGATCGCTTGAGAATCTTTGTATGACGTCACCTTTAAGCGTATGCAGAGTTCCGGCTGGCAGAACGACGAAGTTAGCGAGACGAAATATGATGCAAATAAAGCGCGTTCTAGCTATATGCAAACGTTAAGTGACATTAAAGATTATCAAGGATTGTATGTATTGTATAAACTAAAATCAAGACGGATTCAACTTGTCTTATTTGTTTGGTTATGGTCATGTATACTGTGTTTTGCATACTGATATTTTTTGAGGGCATTGAGTTCCAAACATCATTATTATTATTATTATTATTACAAATAGGATTGCAATATTGCAAACCATTCTGAAGCAGTGTCATTAAACGAGGAGGATAGTGATAAAATTCTAATATATGTATTATATACTATTATTTGAATCCGGATTCTTCTTTAATAGCTCTTCTAGCTTACCAGTATGAATAATTCTGATAAAATTAGCTATTTTATTTTCTTGCCATCACGCTTTTTTGTGATAATGTACTGTCTCGAACAGGTAAAATGTGTTTAGTTTTGTGGTAGAAACTAAAAGTAGTAATTAACAAGGAGTCACCAACTGTAAAAAGTTGGTCAAGTTCAAGTAAGCTGAAATTATTATATTTTAGAGAGTTGCTAGAAACTGACTGAATAGTCAAAACTATTCCATTTAGTACAATTAGATTATTATTTTTACAGTATTTTCACAGTGGTGTTAATTTCCTGATCTAGTATTACTCGTTTCTTAAGCAATTTACACTCGTCTTAAGTTTTCGCGGTATCATTGAAAGAAAAACAACAACACAAAACTTAACATAATCAGCACCAAAATTCAACGTGTTTGAGATGGAACGTTTATCAAATAATGACTGATTATATGATTTCTGGAATTAAAATCTAACATTAAAAGCACGTATTTATTCAAATAGTGAGTGATTGTATAAGTTCTGGAATTAAAATCTCCCTTTAAAACACTTATTTATTCAAAGTACACCTAGATCCCAACGTAACCATTTCAAGTACAAAACACTGAATCTGACCGAGGAACATAGACGACTCAGAAATACACATGGAGTCATACTGAGTGATGGTTATACGTTGAAAACCGAATTTTTCGAACATATGATCGAGCACAAAGTACATTTGATTGATCGTCCACGCCACCGTATCGTGTACTGTTAGAAAGGGTGGCAATCGGCTTTTATTGCCATCACCAAGAAGAAATTAAACTTTGGTTTAAGTGCAAAGGGCACCATCGAAATGCCTCTAAAAAGTGTCATCACCGAAGACTAAAGTCCAAGAGAGGATGGGAGTGTTTCAAAGTTTGCTGGATTTTTCCAAACAAGAACTGTCACGATTTAGTCCGTTGAAACCACGTCGATATCAAATCATCCCCGTCATGAAGTTGACCCGACATTCCGACTATCAGCCTCATGGATGCAATAAGGATTTAACCTGTAGCAGCTGTGGCCAGTGTAAAGGTCCACGCGAATAAATTCGTTCAAACGCGGCTGCGACTTCAGTTGCTGTTTTAGTCGATAGCATTTCTGCTTCTTTGTATCTACTTGCAACGTCGACGACATTTAACGCGTATTTGTATGTGCGCCATTTAGGTGATGTGCCAATGACGTCATAAGGTAAAAACAATATATCTGCCTGATGAACTTCGTTGGGCGTGTTGACATCAAACCGTCCATGCTGAATCGTTTCAGGACGTGGCAAATAAATTTGCCATATTGCCTGTCGTGACAACCAATCTGCGGCAACAGCTCGTATGACACCTGATGAAGCAGCGACTTTGCTAAACACTTCTGTACCTTTCCAGTATCCTCTTGTACTATAATAAATCGACTTGATTATGTAATTATCGGACAGTTAATTGCCTGCATCCACCGCTAGTTTACCACTCATTGCCGATTTTATAAATCCGAGTGTCGCAGCAACATCACCGCCGGCAATGCTCGTATTGCTGCTCACAGACTTTAATATTTTTTGCCGCATCTCACACACTTTCCCGTAAGCACTTGCCTGTTATTACTCGTCGTTGTTGCGTTTAACTCAGTTGTATCCGTGACCGTCTTGCATCGAACACAACATAAACACCTGATTATAAATAATACAATATTTGTACAATATGAACGTGATTGACTTTCCAGCGACACGCGAGCAAGCATCGGTCAAACATCATCCAGTGTTACAAAATTATATTAGTGCAATCATAATTGGTCCGTCTGGGTCTGATACAACCTGATAATGAGATGGCTCAAATGGGATAAACTTTATTTGGTGGCGCCATCCGTAGGCGTGATGAGGCTGTACCCTACTTCCAAGCTCTGCAGCATCAAGGTCATTTAAGATACACCAACGTGGGTGGTATTAACAAAAAGCAGACAGATATAGCTCTAAAATGACATCAAATAATCTGGAAGTTCTAGTTGCACTACAAAATACAGAGAGAAAAACCTCATTTTTTGGACCCGGTTTTTTTTCTCACCCAAAATTCGCTCGAGATCGGAATGCGATTTTGTGTCCGGATTTTAGACCTTTTGGCCTCAGATCTAAGGCATACCAGTCTTAACTGCACACAGGTGAACCTTTGCAAAAACTAGGATAAGGTGGGCCTTTGGAATAAATTGCGGTCTCCATACGAAAATGATGGGTTCATTAAGCAAAAAAAAAAAAAAAAAAGAACTCCAAATTTTACCCTTCAGCTCATGCGCAAGCAAAATAACCAATGGAAAATGATGTTTCTCATAGAACTAGGCATTAGTCTTAATGGAAAATCTGTTGAAAGCCGATGTATTACGATGTATTCAGAAATAGCCCCCCCCCCCAAATGTCTTTCCTACGCACATTTCAGGAAAAAACGACAAAAACATCTGAGGCCGAATGAGTTAAGGAATTCACTGACTCAGTGGAAAACAACGATGTTATTGAATATATCACTGACATCGATGATGCGCCTTCCGTCGATGATCTTAACGGGGATATCAATAATCTTTTGGTTTACAATGATGTCATGATTGACAAACAAACAAATGCAGCCAGAATATTTTCACGGGGCAGACATAAAAACACAGCTGTCATCTGCGTTACACAGCGGTAAACTCAAATCCACAAAGTTATCAGAGATAACTGTAATTTTATTGATTATTTTTAAGGTGTTGACACACACGCTGAGAAATATTCATCAGATTTGGTGTCCCGGTGACATGGATATAAATAAGTTTGAAAACTTCTTTGCTCATGCTAAAAGGACACCGCATGGATTCACCACAATAAGTTTAGACGATCCAACAACACGTTATCGAATTCGTCTCGATAAAATCTTTTATGTTGCCAAATTCGTTTCACTGACAAGTACCAATGAGAAAATAAGATCAGAGCTATCTATGCAATATGAGACTCGTGCGGCTGTAAGTGCGCGTGCAAGACAACTAAAAACAACTTGTTTGGAATCCGAAAGGAATCCCGAATCCACCAAGGTGGAATAGCAACGTCACCTGTGCCAAACTAAAAAAAAAAATAAAGGACAAAAAATATGTTTGGGTTTTTGTTATTGCTGGTGGAATGAGCTATTTTTTGTCATGGTGAGGCCGTTTCATGGTGGGCTGTCACGCACATACAAACTAACAATTAATTCTTACTTACGTGTGTCCAATAAATCACCGTCTTGGTCGGTTAGACGGAAAAAAACAGCGACGTATTATGACTTCGTAAAGAAACAGGATCAACGGGCACTGACACAATCAAATGACCCGGTGGGATATCCGGAGAAAAGCTGTAAAATACATATCCCTGCTGGGCCTGTCCGTGGGATGCTTGCCCATACGCGGTAAAACTACTATCGACTGCGTCACAGACTCGATTTTCAGAAATCGTCGATGTGATATTGACAATTCCTGGTGATACAAGCCGACCACCAACCGATGGATCAATGTTATGTTGGAGTAGTCTACCACCAACCGGTGGTAATGGTACCATATGCCATCCCAGCACAGTTCTGATTGGGGACCCATAAATGTCAACGACATAATCCGGTGTCTATATGTCAATGTCGGAACTCAACGTTGGCTCATGCACTTTGATAGCTATCTTTGCTTCTTTTCATATTATTGGTTTGATTCTACGCTGAAGTTCATCATTGATTTATTCGATTTGATATGATCCTGTTCGAAAACAAGCTACTTCTGGCCCCTTACATCAGCTCTTGGTCTATACGAAAATACCAGCGAATTGTTAGCGTCTAATCCACCAAACAATACTTCTCTGATGTTTGGCCAACTATAATAAAGTCGTAATTGTGCCAGTGCGGTCTCAAGTGACCGACCAACAGGCGCTGTAAACTGAGTTTGAAAACTGATATCAAATTCCGGCCGCGTTGACGTTGCTGATATTGTGGTCGTCGGCGGCGTTGTGCTAGCGATAATCTGTTTCAGTCGTGTGGTTATTTCTGCGGTCATTATTATCAATTCGGGGGATTCTAAATGTGGCGTTGGCAATGTTGGCGTGGGCATGGTTGTGTTCTTGTGATGCCGATAATAAATATCTCTAATTGCAACAAATTCATTGTCTGATATTGCACATTAGTTTAACCACGCTGACAATATCGATGATATATTTAAACACGCATACGTCTGCGCCCACGTTATTCTGTGTGTTTATGTAATTTCTTACCGGCACATATAGATAGTTTTTTTTCGCGGTAATATTTAGGATACTAGCAACGCCGACAACAACACCGACAACAACACCAACACCAATTTCAACCACAGGCAATATCACGTGCGTCGCTAATCACGTGCCGATTAAATTCATTGTTTGCGACCGGTGAGGAGACCGCATATACAATATAGTCGATGATTATGATTCGTCTCCGATATCGTTTTGTTTTGTCATGTGCTCCTCGATGATTTATTCCAGCAATGCATTCCACGTACATGCTTGATTATACCGAAAGGACTGTGTGGAATCCATTATGTTATATACTAAAAAATCAACTGAGTTGTTTACGCGACGAATTCCAAACACCGCCAATACGTCGTTGCGGTTGATTATTTTGTCTTCTGGATCCAATATGAATGTTTCCTCGGTATTTTGATTTAACACGACCGTGTCGGTTCCGAAAAATCTAAACGGGGGAATGACGACATAGATATGTGGTAAATATATTAAATTTCTCAGCGCTAAACACGGAGAGCCTGTACACCACGGTGACCTCAGCGGTATGTTTGATTGGCCTGTTTTGTTGTGACCATGTTGATGATCCAGACTCTACTGTGTATACCGCGTCGATGAATGAAGTCGGCTTTATCAACACGTTTAAAGATCTCTCATATGGTCCCTCCGATTGATACGCTTGAGTCTTTTATTTTACACTATCAGTAAATACCACAAAGATATCGTTGGTCGCACATGAGACTCACAGGATAATATTGACCTATTTGATATTGCTCGTCTTTATCCGCCCATGTTGATCCTGAAAAACAAAAACCTCATCCGTATCATCCCCGTGGAGGGTCATAAGATTAGCAAGTTCATCTCGTGTCGCATACGCTGACAGATCAATGTCGCCGGGGAACCTTACACTCAGCGGGTCTTCCGTAAACATCTGCCATTATAAATTATCAACCTGTTTAAAATAACTGTTGTGTATGACCTGGTATGGCTTGATCGTCTGATTATAAAATTTGTCTCAGCAAAGTCTGTACTATTAATTTTCTCAAAGTGTTTTGTAAATTTCATTGATACTGATTACATTATTTCAATTATTTCCCGCCTACCAGAGAATAAGGGCGTTTTATGGGAACTCTCCAATGCCAGGTACATCTATTCTATTATAATGTATATCAAGATTCTCCACCTTTTTATAACCAGTATATGAGACTGTTATTCTAAAATACCCCCTCGATTATCTCTTTTGTTCCTATTAGCTTCAAACACAATAACAAAAACAAATCTTAAGAAGATTGTTGTTGTTGTTATTGTTGTTGTAGGGTTTAACGCCAATGTTCAGCACACGATAAGCTATACATGGCAGCCAGTATTAATGGTGGAGGAAGAACCCGGGAAAACCCCAGAAAGAACCACCGACCCACGAGAAGCTACTGGCAAACTTTCTCACATACCAACATTAGCCGAATCCGAGACTCGAACCCACGCAGACAGAGGTGAGATGGCAGTGATCCGTAACGGGAGCGCTTTAGACCACTCGGCCACTCGGCTTAAGAAGATAGTATCTTATTCATCAAATGTAAAAATACTCTTGCTAATTACATCTTTCCGTACTTAATTTATTCTCGTATCCAGATCAAATATCTTATTGTTTATCTCTGTAATCTTTTCATCAAATCTCACAATGTACACCTGTCATTTAATTCCAAGCTCTTGTTGAATATTAATAACTCTATTCTGTATAGCATTTGTGCCTGTTTTCCACTCGTTTATCTTTCCATCAAATCCTTTAATCAATCCTGATATTTCTGTGAGCGTTTCGTTAATCGCTTCGAATGAGGTTTTAACGCCGACCAGTTGTGTGAGAATATCAGCAATCTTAGTGTTACCGAGTATTGGTTCTCCAAAGAAATCATAGGCGCTTGAGGAAGAATCTAATAGTTCCTGATATGGCTCATAAACACGACCACATGAACATCATAATATGACCTCAGTGTTGTTAATATAGCAATCGTTGTCGTTAACGAGGTGCTTGTCGTGGCGTTGCTGTGGTCTTTTTCGTTTCAGCGTCACCGACTTTTTTTGGTTCTCCCAAACCAGCAATTCTATTTCCATACATGACAAGTAAGCCAGTCATGGAACCAACGGATATAGGAACATAGTTGAGGAGAATTTCATCGCGGATCGCGGAGATTGATACATTTGAGATTTGTATTCTTCCATTGCCGGTAAGTAGCACGATGTTATTGTTGGCTGCACTTAAAACTCGCAGGATAATAGCGGTCCACTTAATATTTCTCGTCTTTAACCGTCCTTGCTAATCCTGAAAAACAACAACTTCATCCTGTTCAACCCAGGTGAGACCCATACAAGCAGCAAAAGCGTTCATATTCAGAAAAATCAACTTCACCCGGGTACTTACGTGTAGCAGATCCTCCGTAAATATCTATAACTATAAATTATTAAACCTGCCTAAAACGATTTCGTCTGCTGCTGTAATCATGCACGATTTTATGTGGCTGCGCTGATGCCCTTGCCACGGCGTAAAGTACAACAAGTAATTCAGGACCGCATATTGGTGGATCAATTAATATCTGTGTTGGTAATGTTGAGTAACAGATTGGTATGTCACCGGCTAAGCCACTAAACTGTGAAAATTCTTTTGGTGGAACCAATCCATACGAATAAAAATAAACAACACCACGTGGATCGACCACACATGCAACCCAGTGAGTACCCGGACTAGAAATGTCATCAAGATTAATTTCAACACGCTTTGGTTTTCCTGTAACTGGTCACGCATGGAAACACCTCTAAAGTTTTTTATGTTTAATCGCAGAGCAGCATCAAATAAATCAAAATTGGAGAGGGGAAGTTTTATCGAAACAGCCCAGACAGTCTCAGACCTTGACCGTACCACGTTTCTGTTAATCTTAGACCCTGTCCCTTTTTGAGCTCTTTAGTCCTTGTCCTGCTGATTTCTCCAGCGCCATAGCATCTGTTCTAACGGCATCATGTACGGCTGATTTTGAAACAAATGAATCTGCAACGGCATTCAGCTCTGGTTTTGCCGCTAGAAGCGTAAATATGCCACCGGTCTTTGCAGTATTGCTGATTGCACTAGCAGAAAGATCGATTCTCAATCCAAAGTTTCATTTTTTGAAGTCATTGTAGCGTTTGAGCTGACCTTCAGTCAGTGATAATTTATTGGGCCTTGCAACGCCGTTGGTTTCAAAGATATTTTTTCCCCAGATTCTTTTTTATGCCGACTGCAACTTTTTAATCTGACTGGATGTTAGAGTAATATTGACTTGATGGTATAACCTTATAAGATCAATACTGATCTAACTACATGTGTCCCACCGTTGTATCCATAACTTTCATTCGTCTGCGAACACCTTCAAGCAACGCTGTTTCGTCTGACAGTAAAACAGCGATTGCTATGCAACCACCAGCTGCAAATTATGCTGCACGCTCTCAGAAATGTATGTCGACGAATGATTGCCTAAACAAATCTTGGTGTTACAGCGAGAAATAGTAGATCGGAAATAGCGTTGTAAAGTCCCACTTAGGTATCTGCAAACCAGAATCAACATTCTGATCACGCCCAATGAATGCATTCAACCAAAGATACACACGTGCAACATAATTATTATTGAAATTTAATAACATTTCTTCTGATTGTACTTGATGTCCATTTATTCTGAGAGAAACTTCACTAACCGTATTCGTGTCAAGAACACCATTGGAATTTGTGCTCGTGTATCTACTCGGGTGTTTTCCTGATGCGCTTACTCTCCCTGATGCGACGCTATCGGCAATGTGATTAACCCTTCAACTTCACTCCGGACACTGTATGTGGTCATTATCAACCACTGCAGCGTTGACTTACTATCTACGAAAGAGAGCAACAGTTGTTCTTCAACGAGTGATGGTGTTATTGTTGGCATCCACAACGAAAGCTTTGTCAGCCTCACCTTACCGTCATCAACAGCAGCAGGATGCCAGATTGCATCGTGTCGGTGGCTTTTCTGACAAATACCACAGTGTGTTTAACACCAGAAATAACTCTTCTGACATGTCTGTAGACTCGAAATATGTGTGATAATGGAATTACACGTGAAAATTCACCATTTGACATTGATGTACGTGCAGCAAATCCATGGTTGAAAATTTCACTCATTGATGCAGCTGCATCTCCAGCGCAGTTTATTGTCACGTTATTGCTTTAGGGGTGATCAATGGAATCTTTGACAAACATGAGTGACGGACCGACGGACGTTAATAATTATCAGAATTACTTGCCAGACCCAATATAGTCATGCCAACGTCAACATTTTCGAGACATGATTCAATATCCTTTCCGTCAATGTTGTACGTGGCACTATTAAACAACGCCATAACACCATTATTAATAAAAGCGCCTCGATCTGAAACTCCGTATGCTGTATTATCTTCTTGCAAATGTTGACCTTCGATGTCAATAAATGCCTCGGCGGGTAAGAAATATTTGCTTATATCCTGAACTTATAGCTCGATTCGTCCACGTGAGTCAGGTGCACGCGCATCATAAGAATAACACTGATAATCACGCACGGATTCACCTTTGAGGATTGGCGCGTCAGTGTCAAATGCAGGATCAGATACACGCTTGAACATTTTATTACATTATTTGTTGTTTAAAACGACGTCCGAGCCAGACCACTTTCCGCTATCAAACGTGCGGTTATATTTTTTTCTCTTTCAGCGGCTTGTTGTTTTGTCAGAGATGGCACGTCAGCTAATTCTTTTAATCACTCATTTGCAACTTGACTTATTATTTTACTGACATCTGCTGTCGTCACTTCGGTGCTGGGCAGTTTTACCGGCTCTGGTTTTCTTAGTACTAATCATGCGAATCTGTCTTTGATCGCTGTAAATGCTTTATCAGCAACATCACCAACAGTGCCAATCCAATACCCTTATCACGAACAACTTCGATGGCTTTCATGCCTCATTGATTTGCAATTGGGAGAGCTTTTTGGGCTATTCTTTTGAATAAACATCGAATAACATCGCCGAGTCCGTCTCTGAAGATTCCTTGATTAACCGGTAATCGTGAATTTATCACAATGACTTTTTTAGGTCCACGTTGGGCGTTGTGTATAATCATGTTATTTTGTTATCACCGATCTAATTGATAAATCACTGTAGTAATCGTCGATAATTTCCTCGATCAGTCGTTGATAAACGCTTAGTCCATGACGCCACTGGTAAATAAACACTGACAGCAGTTGCTTCATTGGTGATTTCGTGGAAATTATTGCCAGCTCGTCTTCCGCCAATCAGAATTTCTAGTCGATCAACATCAGCGAGATATTATTTGGACAAATTTTATCTTGAATCACCGGCTAGGTTTGTTTTTTATGATGTCGATCGCTAGTGACTAGACCACTTCCGGTTGCACTTACGGGTGATTTTCGTGTGGATCTGACTGTCATCAGGAGAGCACTGCTGCAGTGCATCTGGCTCAGCTTTTCTCTTTTCCTTCCTGGTTTTAGACATAGGTTTTACTCTAATTTTTTTCTTCTGCTTCTTAAAGTTGACGATTCATTTCTTCTTGTCTTCGTCTCCTTTCTTGGCTTTCTCTGTCAATATACTAATCTACCATCCGGTTAAAAAGTTTACAATTTTCATTATCATCCTTGACCTGCTGAGCGACGGAAACAATGCGATATATATGTGTGTGTATGTATGTATGTATATATATATATATATATATATATATATATATATATATATATATATATATATATATATATATATATATATATATATATATATATCTATATCTATATATATATATATATATCTATATATATATATATATATATATATATATATATATATATATATATATATATATATATATATATATATGTGTGTGTGTGTGTGTGTGTGTGTGTGTGTGTATGTATGTATGTATATATATATATATATATATATATATATATATATATATATATATATATATATATATATATATATATATATATATATATATATATATATATATATATATATATATATATATATATATATATATATATATATATATATATATATATATTCACCAATCATCACGACTTATATTATTCATATATTCAGGTTTTATGTATTTTTCTTTTTCTTTCCACTCAATATGAAGCATTTGATTTTTATCAATGATAGCGTCAATACTTTTCTCAGTAAATGTATCCATCATTTTGGTTTTAACTTTTGGTGGTGGTGGTAGTGGTGAGTTGAGCTTCGCGTGGTCTCTGAACTGGTGGTGGAGGGGATTGAAGACGGCCAACAATATCAACAGGTAATGTCTCAAGAGTTTTTTGTGTTGCCTCAGTTGTTGTAACAATTCTTTTGGATGGTTCGTCAATTGATTTAAATAACTGTTCTTTAACTTCTGTAAATTCCACTTGAGCTTCCTGGCCGCCATGTATAGCCTATCGTGTGCTGAAAAATGGCGTTAAACCCTACAACATCAACAACAACAAATCCTGAGCTGCTGTAGCTACTGTTTGACTGAATCACGGACTAGAATATATTTCTTAATTGCATCTAGTCGCTGTCTAGCTAATTCAGCCGTATGAGATTCCATAGTTAGCACAGAATCACTCATTATTTTTATTATTACAACAACAATTTCATTACAGATCACTGGTCAGTAGACACAAATGATTTCGGTATATACAGTAACGTATTTTTTTACCACAGCAAATTGCCGCAATGCAAATTCGACTCACAATTTAGACATCACAGGTCACGTGACAAGCCATGTAATAAATAAGTATTGTGACGAATTGATCTGCTAATAATAACACGCGGGTTACCTGTTACGATTTACATAACAGAACAGGCACGATTTAAAATGCTCATATACATAATAAATTCTCTCTTTAGTGTTATATAAATGCGTGTATACTATTAAATTTTTTATCTGTATGTATGTCTGTCTGTTCATAAGTGTGAATGTACTGATACATTCTGTGAACATCACTGCTGGTATAAATAGCATGAAGATCAGTAACTTGTGCAGTCATCAATCTTATATTTCATGCAAATATTACTGTACCACAGTATCCATATGTCGGAAAATAACACTTTATATAGAGTTGTAACTAAAATACTCATGTGGAAACTTACTTCAAGTTCTATTCAATGAGCACGCGACTGACATATTGTCAGCGTTAAAAAAAAATATTGTAAGTGGATGGATGTGTGTGCCTGCGATGCACTGAAAAAGGATGTGATATCACTGAACGGTTAGTTGTAAACTTGTAAAACGTAACCCAGGTGCACTTGCTTAGTCAGTAGTGAAGTGGGGCGATATAGGGTCTATGGGAATTAGCATTACAGACCCCCCCCCGGGCCTGTATAGGGTCTATGTAAATTTAACATAGAGAAAAACCCTGGGCCTGTATAGGGTCTAGGGGAATTAGCATTACAGACCTTCTTGGGCCGGTATAGGGTCTATGTAAAAATTTAACATTAACACCCTGGGCCTGTATAGGGTCTATGTAAATTTAACATGGACAAAAAAAACCTGGGTCTGTATAGGGTCTATGTAAAAGTGAAACAGTGAGGGGTTTCTATTTTTTTAAAAAAAAAATAAAAATAAAAAAAGGGTTGGCAATTAAAAATCGATCTCTTTTCGAGAAATTGGAGTGGCCCTGAAAAGGGCCTTTGGATTTATGTTAATATGCCCTTAACATAAAAGGCATCTGCGGCATCTTCTTGTCCTCAAGCTGCGTCTTACTGCAGGGCCATAAATCAGAGTCCTCTTGAGGCAACCTTGTCTCTCCACGTACACTCTTCGTATCCACAGACTGGTGTCTGACCTGTCGACAACTGTCCACTTGGATCGGACATACATTAGCATGTCCGTCCTGAACATCATTGAAGAAACAAGGGCTGATGATTCGACTGTGGTCCACATCTTGAGGCAACGAGAACAGGTGAATCAATGCAGTGAACTGCGCTTATTTATAGGTAGAGAAAGGATTGAAACGGATTGAGTTCATTGACCAATCCAAACACGCGTTACAAAATTCAGTCAGTCCGCATCCAATCCGAAGAGAACAGTCTGTGACGTCACGTGGTCTATATAGATTCGCTGGCGCCTGTGCGCCTGTGCGCTGTCAATCCATGCGACAGTGATTCAACATGACGGAAACTCAGAAAACGATCCATTGGGGTGCACCAGCAGTGGAGACCGCCCAAGGGAACCCGGACTTACTTTCAGAAGAGGTAAATTGGGATTTTGTGGATTTTCTTACCACGCAAAAATTTGTTCCGGAACCTTCGTCACCTTCATTACCACACGTGGAGAATTTTAGACAGAGACAGAAAGAAGAATTGGAGAAATTTATACAGCGGCAAAAGGAAGCAGAACAAGCTTTTCTCCTACAGCAACAGCAACAAGAAGAAGAGGTAAGAAAAAAAAAACAAGAAGAATCAGCAAAGAAACAAGAGGGTGAAAGTCAAATCGTCACGGTACTGTTGGACATTTTAGCGGAGTTAAGAAGTCTGAAACAAATGTATCAGACTTCTTTATCACGACCGAAGAGAATACGACCTTCCCGAGCTAAACACGCCAACCCTGTGACTAAGCCTACCGTACCACCCTTAGTGATTTCAACCAAATCATCATCATCACAAGTAGGCCTCGGCCCTGGCAAAGGCTTAAGGCAGTTAAAGTTGATTGCTTAAACTCACCCCTACACCAAAAACCAAAGGCCCTTTTCAGGGCCACCCACTTCTCTCGAAAAGAGATAGACTTTCAATTGCCAATAACTTTATAAAAAAAACCCATTTCACCCCTATAGTACGTGTCTGTATATGAGTGCGTGAGTGTAGCTTCTTATTTAAAAATCAAAACCCAAAGACACTTACCTTTTTATACCTAATTTATTCTTTTATCAATATTTACAATCCAATTCACAATTCACAACATAGCACTTTAAAAAGTTCATAGACTTCTTCTATCTCATTGTTTACTCTCTCTGTTTTTTCAATTTCTTCACAGTCACAGTCTTTTCCTCTTCTTCTTCCTCACTTTCTTCCCTTCTTCTTTTCTTCTCCTGTTTCTTTTTCTTCATCTGTCTGCTTTCTTCCTCTTCGTCTTCTTTCTCTAACGAATCCCTCTCTTCTTCTGACTCCTCTTGTTTCTTTTTTGGACAATCTGGAGACCAATGTCCTTTTTCTTGACAATAATAACAGGTATCTTGACTTTTATCTCTTTTAACCCCTGTTTTTCTTTTTTGACGGTCTGGACACTCTGAAGACCAATGCCCTTTCTTCTGACAGATATAGCAAGTATCTTGACTTTTATCTCGAAAGGAAGGAGAGTAGTCCGTCGGCTGGTCTGAAGAAAATTTTCTAATGACCCCTCGCAAAGCTCTGATGAAACGTTCGATTTGGCTAGTCTCTTCCATCGTTGTGTTCGGTTAGAGAGTGAAATGAATAGTGAAAGGACAAGACACACACCCTTTTATATACGCTGGTCTGCCATGACTATAAATTAGTCCATGGTGTTTAAACTTGAGTCATTTGACGTTTTCCACTCAAGATGAAACGATCCAATTCATTTGAGAAGAAAGAAGAAGAAAGTAAGAGGCAGAAACGTGATCTATCGCCTCGTACCAGAGCTGAAGTCTTGGCACAAATTCGTGCCAGTGATTTTGAAGATGACATGAGTGAACCAGAATCCAAACCCTCTAAACAAAGTTCACCACCCTTAGTCAACCCTGAAAAGTACTATTCCATTCGAGAGACGGAAAAGCGCTCCTCTAGAAAATTTAGAACCACGGCTTACAAATACACGGTGAAGTTTAAAGATTTCAAGTCCGAAGTACCGTTAGAGAAAGCAGAAGGGTTCATCACCGGGGTGTGGGATTCTTTGCTCACCACACTCAAGCAACAATGTCAACCCAAAGAAGACGATCGCTTGAGACTCTCCATACAACACGACGGTTTGAAATCCCCTGTTTGGATCGAGTTTAGCAGACGCGCAGAACTAACCGCTTCCAAAGCCATGGACAAGATTCAACACGTGCAACAATCTAATGACCAGTTTGACATCACCGATGAAAAAGCCACACTGGACATGACCCACGTCTCTCCTCCTCAAAGGACCGGACAACGCAATAAGGTGTTACTGGTGAACGACCTTCGCAGCACCAAAAAGAGTCACGTCCAAATTCACAATTCTCAAGACCAGATGTGTTTAGCCCGAGCCATCGTGGTGGGACGAACCTATGCCAACAAGAACGACACGACAGAATGGAAAAGAGCCTGGGAGAACATTCGACAATCGGACCGAGCCAAACAACGAAACGAAGCAGAACTCCTGTTACAAGTTGGCCTATCCAAAGACACACCCTGCGGCATTCCTGAGATGCAAAAATTGCAAGATGCCCTAGCTCCACGCTACACCTTGAAAGTGCACCCTCAAGAAGTGCGCGGACCTCTGTTGTTTCGAGGCCAAGACTTTAAGGACGGAAAATACATTCATGTCTATTATCACGATGAACATTTCGATACCATTACCAGTATCACTGCATTCCTGGGATACAGCTATTACTGTGAGAAATGTGACTATGGCTATAACAATCGAGAGCAACACAAACATTGCGGATCGAAATGCTCAGGATGTTTGGCCTCTCCACCCTGTCTGAACGAAGGGCAAAAACCATTGCATTGTCCAGCTTGTCTGCGCACGTTTGTAAGCCCTGCCTGTTACCAACAACATCTGAAGACGCAAGGTTCACAGCAGAAATGTGCTTTTCAACTCCTGAGAGTGTGCCCTACGTGTGGACAAGGCATACGTACCAATAATGCCAACGTATGTTCAGGAAAGAAAAAATGTCACATTTGTCACCACATCGTGGACTTGGAACACCAATGCTACGTGCAAAAATACCAACCCCTACCAGAGAAAGAGGATCGACACAAGAAGAAAGGCAATTTCATCTTTTTCGATTTCGAATGCATGCAAGAGACCGGCATTCACATTCCTAATTTCTGCGTGGCTCATCGAGCGTGCGAGAAGTGCATTCAAGAACCTATATTCAGTCATTGCCCTCACTGCAGCAAGATTCCCGGAGGGCGTGAAAAAATCTTTCGGGGACCTAACACGCTAGCCGATTTCGCCCAATGGGTCTTAGACCCCATCGACAAGACGTGGAGCCAAGAAGACATCGAACGTTACGGAGATTGTCATCGTCATGCCACAGTGATGGCTCACAATTTCTCGGGATACGATGGACAGTTTCTTTTGAGATACTATACGGAACAAGGCACCGAACGTCCTAAAGTCACTTTGAACGGAGCCAAAATCATTTTCATGCAAGTGGGACAAGTTCAGTTTAAAGATTCGATGAGTTACTTAGCCATGCCTTTGAGTCGAATGCCTAAAACATTTGGAATGACAGAAATGGCTAAAGGGTACTTTCCACACTTTTTCAATACGGAAGCCAATCAACACGCCGTTCTACCCCATTTGCCTGAGGCTCACTATTACGACCCCGACAACATGCGTACCGCACAACGAGAAGTTTTCTACGGTTGGTACCAGGCTCACGCCTCCGACCCTTTCGACTTTCAGGAAGAAATGTTAAAGTATTGTCGTTCCGACGTGGACATTTTACGACGTTGCTGTGGAAAATTTCGAGAACTGTTCATGGAACACGGAGGAGTCGATCCTTTGAAAGAAGCTTGCACCATTGCCAAAGCGTGTTCTTTAGTGTACCGGCAACGATTCATGCCTGAAAACACCGTGGCTGTCATCAGTCCTCAAACGACCAACTATGTCAAACGTCAATACTCGGTCAAAGCCCTACGCTGGTTACATTACTTGTGCGACAAGGAAGACAAATGGATTCAGCATGCCCGCAACGGAGGAGGCGAAAAGACCATCGGAACGCATTCGGTCGATGGCTGGGACTTAGAAAACCCCAAGATCGTGTACGAGTTTAACGGTTGCTTATTTCACAGATGTCCCGTCTGTTACCCTGACCGTGGCACTAAAAATCAGTTTTTACAATGAACCATGGAAGACCTGTACCAGGACACTTGTCAGCGACGCTTGAAGTTAGAACAGCAAGGATACCAAGTGGTTGAAATGTGGGAACACGAGTACGATCACCGTTTGAAAACCGATCCCGAGTTTAAACGCCTCGTGGAAAGTTACCAGTTCATGGACCCACTGAACCAGAGGGATAGTTTGTACGGAGGAAGGACCAATGCCACCTGTTTGCTGTACCAAGCTGACGAAGAGAAAGGAGAAGAAATCAAATACTTGGACGTGTGTTCGCTGTATCCCTACGTGTGCAAATATTGTCGCTTTCCTGCAGGACACCCACAATTGTTCAGAGAACACATCGACCTGAAAAACATTCGACAATATGAAGGCTTGATCAAGTGCATTGTTTTGCCTCCCACGGACTTGTACCATCCCGTGTTACCTCACCATTGTCAAGGCAAACTGATGTTTCCTTTGTGCCGTACTTGTGCCGAAACGTGCTACCAAGATCAGCCTTGTCAGCACACCCAGGAAGAACGGGCCTTGACGGGGACGTGGGTTAGGGTGGAATTGTTCAAAGCTCTGGACATGGGATACCAACTGTTACAAGTGTACGAAATTTGCCACTTTCCCAAGACAGAACAATACCACAAGGGTGACCCCACGCAGAAAGGCATTTTCTCCGACTACGTGGATGCCTTTTTGAAACTGAAACAAGAAGACAGCGGCTATCCTTCCTGGTGTCACACTCCCGAAGACGAAAAGACATTCAAAAAGAAATACTGGGCACAAGAAGGCATTCCTTTAGATCGAGAAAAACGGAGGCAGGCGATCGTTTGCCAAAGTGATGTTAAATTGCTTGTGGGGTAAAATGGCACAACGACCGTCTTTACCCAAGACGGAATATTTGACAGAACCTTCCCGCTACTTCCAGATAATTCACGACAAAACCAAATACATGAAACACGTGGACGTCGTTCGCGAGGATTTGATCTTGGTCAATTACGAAGAAGATCTGGACTTTGTACAAGACGACCCTTTTGGAAATGTCATCATTGCGGCTTACGTGACAGCTCATGCTCGCTTAAAATTGTACGAAGCTTTAGAACTGTTAAGGGAACGCGTCCTGTACTTTGACACGGACAGTTGCATTTACATCCATCACCCGAGTCAACAGCACCCTGACATCGAAGGAGACCGTTTAGGAGCCTGGACAGACGAGCATCCCGACGACAAGATTCTAATTTTCGTCAGTGGCGGTTCCAAAAATTACGGCTACGAATACCGGGACAAACAAGGAGAAGTGCACACGAAGTGTAAAGTGAAAGGATTGACTCTGAATTATCGTACCAGTCGTGTGGTCAACTTTGGGGTATTGAAAGAAGCCTTGCAATCTGGAGAGGATGAACACTTTAAAGTGACCACCAATCAACCCAACAAGATTGTACGTTTACCCACTCACCACATCGTCAGTCGACCCTTGGAAAAAGTCTATCAAATCTTTTACCAGAAGCGAGTGCGACTTCCCAATCATTTCACCTTACCGTATGGACACGTCGGTATTGGTCTTTATATAAAAAGGAACCCTAGGCAAGGTCGATAGTTGATTGTGACTACCAAGACCAAGCGAACAAGATGAATACTTTCAGAGAAACACAAAACAATTTTAGAAAGGCACAATTCAAGTGTGGGGCTTCTGAAGTAGAATGCGATTGTGAGCCTTGCGATGGGAACGATGCTGTACGCTGTGACCTTAGCGATGCCGTAAAGCATCATGGGACCTTTGTTCTCACTACCCCTATCATGGAAAGTGATGCTGTGCGTGTCAAACCTGAGGGATGCGAAAGCGATGCCGCTCGTCCTCTTGGACATTTTACTGGGTTTCGTTTTAAAAATGGATGTTCACCTTCACGTCTACCTCCCTACGGATGTCATGCAGCCCTGAGCAAAGTCCTGTCCATGTCACCCAACCCTCATCGAAACGAACCTGTGAAAGACGAATATTCGTTTCCTGTGCGTTTGTCGGAATACTGCGACTTTGAAAATCGCCTTCAATCGTTCAAAGGAAAATGGCCTAAGTATCTGGGAGGACCGACCCCCGAAGAATTAGCCAGAGCCGGATTGTTCTACTTGGGCGAAGGAGATAAAGTCAAGTGCTTCAGTTGCGGTGTGCCACTTCACCACTGGGAACCACAAGATTCGGCCTACGTAGAACATGCTCGATGGTCACCGAATTGTCATTACTTACCCTTAGTGGGACCGAGACATTGAAGTAACTTACCATAATCTGTTTATGGATACTTTACAAGAGAACATTCGCACTTTGCCTGTGGAGTTGAGAGAAAGGATTTACCGAGATCTGGTCAAAATACAAGTGAAACGTAAAGAACAATTGCATCCGTTACGTCACCGGTGTTTGAACCACTGGTACCTGAATGCTATACAAGGACTGATTCAGTTCAAAGTGTTCCATTGGACAGACATTGATCAACGAACCCCTAGTTTTAAAAAGGATTGGTTTGCTATCGATGATTCTATCTACTACATTGTAAACTTACTGCATCGAATTCCAGGGGAAGAGTTAACGAATTACCGACATCTTTTACACAATGTCAACTTAGTGAAAGAGGAAACTTCTCAACGAATTGTAATGTGTAAATTAGTGACTAAACGATTTAAATTCGACACTGAAGTAAAACCATGTCTGTGCAAACGGTACATTTCTTGTGTCAGAAAGAGGATTTAGTATGACCTATTCATGGATACTTTACAAGAGAAACATTCGTGCTTTGCCTGTGGAGTTGAGAGAACGCATTTACCGAGAGCTGGTCAAAATACAAGTCGAACGTGAAGAACAGTTGCATCCGTTACGTCACCAGATCTTTAACCACTGGTACCTGAATGGTATAAGAGAACTGATTCGTCAGAAATTGTTTCAGTGGTCAGACCTTGTTCAATACTTCCAGGGCCCCGATGATCCACGTGTTGATCATTTTGGTTACTTCGAGATTCACCTAGTGCAACGCATTGAGGAAGACAAGTTAAAGGATTACCAACATATTTTACGTTGAATCTACTTAGCGGAAGAGGAAACTTCTAAACAAACTCTGACGTTTCGGTTACAGTATCCAAGATTTAGATTCCCTACTGAAGAACGAAGATGTCTGGCTAGAAAGTACGTGTATTGTTTCCGAAACAAAGAGACTATAAAAACAGGCTGCCATGCCACGACTTATGTAACATGTACTTGAACAGATTCCGTGGAAGAAACTCAATGACCATATTCAAACCGTGGATCATTACCATCAATTATTACGAGAACTGTATCCGTTCAATTTGGGACGACGCATAGTGTGCGTCTTAGTGACTTGTTTTCTGGGATTCCGTTTACCAGTCGATTCCTTGTGGACTCTTTACGAACAGTACTTACCCCCCCCCCCCATTTAATATGAAAGTGGTGCCTTTAAATGTTCACTCCTTTTGCTCAAAGCCTTACGTTTTCATCTGGATACTTCTCGACCTCTACGTGAAAAAAGATTCGTCAACTTTTAGCTACCCAAGACGTGTATGACGATGTGTGTGTAGCTTGTGACTTACACCCCCATTGAACAGATGTCCGTGCCTGGAAAAAATGGGATTTTGAGGTTTGGATCCAAGAAGTGGCCCAGTATGCTCGAGAGTTGTGATCCTTCCTTTCAACGTCCAAAGAAAAAAGTTACTTTTCAACCTGTGTTAGTGACAGTACTAGAAGAACCCGTCACCCAGGACAGGACTGTCGTGGACAGGCCTGAAAGACCCTTTCGGGAGGACACTTGTGTGACCTTACCCCCTATAGAACTGGTCAGAACATTACCCAAAACATGTTGAACAGACACTTGTGTTTATTCCACATTGATGGTTACAATGTGCCTTTTATCGTTGTACTTAAGCCTTTGGCTTTTACGTATTTTTGTCTTTCGTGTTCATGTTTAAAACATTCAATAAACGTGTCCTGAAAAAAGTATATAAACTCTTGTCTTGTCTGTTTTCGTGTCACAAGTGACATTCCTAACACTATGGCTACCTCTGCTGTCTCTGCTCCCTCTTCCTCTACTGTCAAAGTCATCGACGAACACTTAGATCGTGCCAGTTGGGAGGCTTTGTATCTTCGCCATCCCTTTAACATGCTCATTGCTGGACCTAGCGGTTCAGGCAAAACCGAATTCGTCAAACGCTTGATCGAACATAAACATCATTTGATCGATCGACCACCTCAACGCATCGTGTGGTGTTACAAAGAGTGGCAATCGGCGTGCAGCCTCTTGCGAGAAAGTCAAGGCGATTACATCGTGTTTGTGGAAGGCATTCCTAAAGAAGACGACGGCATCGTCTCTGACTCCCGTCAAACCAATTTGGTCATTTTCGACGACATGTGAGGAGAAGACGAAGAAGAAATTAAACTGTGGTTCACGCGCAAAGGGCATCATCGTAATGCCATTGTCGTTTACATTACTCAAAGTTTGTTTCAACAAAGTAAAGCCCATCGCACCATCAGTCTCAATGCGCATTACGTGGTCTTGTTTAAAAGCCCTCGAGATAAATCGCAAGTGGAATCCTTAGCCAAACAGTTAGGGACGCCTTGGCTGACTCAGGCGTACGACGATGCCACTCAAACTCCTCACGCCTATTTACTTGTCGATTTGAAACCTACGACCCCCGATGATTTGCGATTTCGTACCCACTTGTTTCACCACTGGTGCCAAGAAGGAGGGCCTGTCCTGTACACGTCTCCGTCCTCGATTTAACTTCACTCCACAAAAAAATCCATAAAAACCTCAGACCCTTTTCGTCTGTCTCACACAGTTTGAACATGACGTCCCTTCAGTCGCATCTTCCCATCAAATTGATTCGTGCCTTGTATGGCATCAGTCGAGAAAAAACCACAAAAACGAGCTCGTGTCTTAGAAGCTAGTCTCAAAGAAGTCTTACGATGGTTCACGGTGACAGCACGTCAATTACTCCAAGGGATCATTCAGATTCCTCATCAAACTAAACGCTTTTTTGATCGAAACAAAGTCGCTTTGACCCAACTGGCCGATCCCCGCATCGACACTCAAACCAAAACACAAATCATTTTGAAACCTGGAGGGAGCGTTACTCTAGGAGGGGTCATCATTCGCTCTCTCTTAAGATGGGATCCTAATGCTCCCAAACTTCTCCCCAAGAAAAAAGTCAAACGAAGCTCCAAGAAGAAGACAAAGAGCCACGGTGTGTCAAGACCAAATCCCCAAGGAGACCCGTGTCTGCAAGAACTTCTCCAGTGGCGGGACCCTCCTCTTACCAGACACCACCCCGGAAAAAGAAAAGAAGCCCACAGAAAGAGAAACAGAGAAAAAGTCCCCAGAAAAAGAAAAGCCCACAGAGGAAAACTAGTCGCAAGAGAGACACATCGGCCAGGACGCAACCTTACACTCGCAAACCACGACCTGCCACGGCGATGACCGCGTCTCCGGCAGCCTCACGTTCATTCACTTCCCCGTTGATGACACCAAGAACTGAAGAGTACTTGGAGACGTTGATCACACCAAGAACTTCTCCGTTGATGACCCCAAGAACTTCCCCAGTGGCAAGACCCTCCAATTTAGTGGCAGTGGCTGCTGCTCACAAAGTACCTGCTCCAAAAATCAAAGTTCAAGAAAGATCGGGCATGTTACAAAGTTTACTGGATTTGTCCAAGCAAGAACTGGCTCGATTTAGTCCGTTGCGTACCCCTGCACGCGACGTGTCATGCCTGTCCTGAAGTTGATACGACGTAAAGACAATCAGTGGCGACGCGTTCCAGAATAAAAAAGGCCTGTGACCAAGTCGGGGCATCAGTGTTTTTGGTGCTAAAGACTCAAAGATGTCACCCTCCAGAAAATATCCCTCTTCTAAACAGCTCCAAGGAAAGAAAAGGAAAGGACTGCCTCCTCGTTTAGTCAAACATGGGGACATGTTATCTGTTCTGTCCAAAGCTTCTCCACCCCTACGAAAAAAACTCATTCAATCAGCCTCCAAAGAGGTCATCGATACCGTGTGCGAATGTTGTTTGAACGTCTTGAAAGGTACGATCCCTTTGTCCAAACACCAGAAACAATGCTTAGGCAAACATCGTCACGTTCTTCGCCAAATGGTTCAAAAGAAAATTCCCATTCGTCAAAAGAAGAAGATGTTGGTCCAACGTGGAGGCATTTTACCCCTCTTGTTAGGCCCCTTACTTAAGGGAGTCTTGGGAACCATGTTGGGAGGGCTGGTGGGAGCAAGATAAAAACACCCTCTGAAGTCCCAAGATCTCAGAATCGACCGCTGACAACCCCATGGAAGGACGAAAACTAGCTTTAGTGCCTTACAAACGATGGATGGAATACCATCGTTGGCAAGAACAACGCACCCCGCATTTACCTCCCAATCCCCATTTGAGCGAGATGTCCCAGTTACAACACGAATTGCAGTCCTTGATGGATCGCCAAGATTTGTCCGAAACAGAAAAATCGCAAAAGTACGGTCAACTCTTGCAACGACTGCAACTCTTTCACCAGAAAGCTTTAGACGAAACAGCTCTACCCACTCTGAAAGATTTTAAGACCTTGATGAAAAGTCCAGCACCATCATCACTACCACCACCACTACTATCATCCCCAGGGGTCACCAGAGATGCTACCCCACGAAGACCTGAGGACGAAGAGATGCGAGAAGTGTTTCAAACACCGTCAGCAGCTCCCATTTCAAGTAAGATTGCAGCATCCTTGTTGACCCCGTCCCCCACACCCCAACGAGAAGAAATGAAAGCTTGGGTTAAAAAGATGATGTCCACTCCTCCTTCGACAGAAGTGAAAAAGAAAGAAGGGAAACCAGAAGTGAAAAAAGAAAAGAAGACCAAAGCCATTCCATTGCCACCTCCACCACCACTACCTTCGACTTCTACTCCCGTAGCCCATCGGACACGTAAATCCGTTTCCAAACCACCCTTTCGTCCCACCCAAAGTAGCATCACCGAAGAGTGGGTGACTTATTAACACACAAAAAATGGAGAAGGTGTTAGCCAGCATTTACTACGATCCCTCCCATCCTGCAGGTTACGCAGGAGTTCAAAAATTGTATCGTGCTGCCAAAATTCGACTGAAAAGTCTCCGTTTACCTCAAGTGCAACGATGGTTACAAGAATAAGCTACCTACACTTTACACAAACCCATTCGACGCAAATTTTCCAGAAGTCGCACCCGAGTGGAAGGCATCGATCATCAATGGCAAGCCGATTTAGCCGATGTCTCTCATTTGGCCAGCTACAATCGTGGCTACAAATATTTGTTGTGTCATCGACGTCTTTTCCAAATTTGCCTGGGTCGTACCCTTGACTTCCAAATCGAGCAGCGAGTTAGTGCGAGCCCTGCAACGGGTGTTGAAACAAAGCGGACGTCACCCTCTTCGATGGCAAAGGACAAAGGCACCGCATTTCTGAACCAAGCTTTCCAAAAAGAATTAAAGAAACGTAACATTCATTTTTTTACCACCGAGAATCCCGAAACCAAAGCCAGCATCGTGGAACGTTTTCAAAGCACTTTGAAAGAACGCATGTGGAAATATTTTACGCATCACCACACTCTGAAGTACATCGACATCTTACCGCACCTGGTGCAAGCGTACAACCAATCTTACCATCGAAGCATTGGACGTGCCCCGCAAGACGTGACTCCTGACAACGAAGTGATGGTGTTTGAGCGCCTGTTTGGTACGTCCCCGACGAGGGCTGTCCCCAAGAAAAGTGGAGAGTTGACCGTAGGAGATTGGGTGCGCATTGGCAAAACCAAACCCACTTTCGACAAAGGTTACTTACCTAACTGGACGACCGAATTGTTTCGTGTCACTGGACGCGTGCATGGCCGTCATCCTGCCGTCTATAAATTGGAAGACATGAACGGAGAAGTGCTCAAAGGAACGTTTTATTTGCCCGAGTTACAACGTGTCACCAAAAAAGAAGACGACGTGTACGACATCGAAAGCATTCTCGAACGCAGAACCCGTAAAGTGGGCAAAGAAGTCAAAGTACTTTGGAAAGGATATCCACCCAGTTTTGATTCTTGGATCGACGCTTCGCAAGTCACCGACTATAAAAAGAAGTGACCATCATGCCCTTTCACACAGACGCAGCTACGTCCACCACTCCTTCACCTAGTTCTTCTCTGCAAGATTTACAAAAACAACCTTTGTGGGTGTGGTGTGGAGAACGTGTGCCTAAAACGCAAATCGTCTTTTTCTGGACTGAATTTGATCTTTGTGTACTCCGATGTGGTGGAGTATAACGTGGTGGGACACACCTCCGTACCGTTACTGCGTGTCATTCATTTCAAAGTGGATAGTGCCACACCCAATGACCAGGAAGGTGGAAACACCTATCACGTACACCGCGAATTTGTACATCCTCACTATTTGCCCGTCAGCAAGTCGTATTTGGACACGGTCAACATTGCTATAAAAGGAGATTTGGGACAAAATATTTCATTCACCAAAGGAAAAGTCACGGCGAAACTCCATTTTCGAAAACGGTTCTCTCACGACTCGTAAGTCATGTATCCAGTGTACCGAGGGGTTGCTCGACAGCGAGTACACGGTTTAGGAGATATGCTGAAATCAGCCTTTCGTTCGGTGGCCCCAGTCTTGAAACCGATGGTGACACGCGGATTGCACGCCTTGAAAGATGCGGCACTGACACAAGGCAAAGAATTTCTCCAAAATGTCATCATCGACAAACAAAACCCCAAAGAAGCTTTCATGAGGGCAGGCAACAATGTCTTGCTGCAAACGGGCAAAGACCTTTTGGGCCGACGAGAAACACCTATAAATGCCCTGCACGCTACCGAGTCAGGCATTCAGCAAGGACAAGGCAGAAAGAGACGACAAAGAAAACACCCTTTCACCAGACTTCACACGTCTAAAGCTAGAAAGGCAAAGAAAAGAAAAACCGTTCGAGACTTAGACGTTTTCGATTATTCAGACACAAAAAAAAAATGATGCACCGAGAGTCTTGCGCCTGTTCCGAGTCGGAACTGGATCTGTTTGCCATGCCCCCCACCATGATGACCATGCAAGAATCCCAGTGGGTGGAATTTCACCCCGTCTCCTCTTTGGCAGCCTCAGCTTCCATCGAGTTTGAAATCAAAGGACAGACCGAAGATTACATCGATCTGAATAGCAGTTACTTGTACCTGAAAGTCAAAGTTGTCGATGAGGACAATTCGCCCCTGGATGGTGATGAAGTAATAGCTCCCGTCAACAATTTCATGCATTCCTTGTTCAGTGGAGTGGACTTGTACTTGAATAACAAACTAGTCAGTAGCAGTATGGATATTTACCCTTATCGAGCGTACCTGGAAAATCTCTTGACGTACGGAATAGACGCCAAGAACACCCATCTCGATGCCTGTGTGGTATGGGAAGCTGACGATGCGGGCGAATTTGAAACATTCGAAACTGATACAAAGGATAAAACTAAACCAAAAAATGATGGATTTCTAGAACGAAGAGACAAAATCAAAGACGGACAGATTTTAGAACTGATGGATCGTTTGCATTTGGACATGTGGTTGCAAGAGAAATATTTGCTGAACGGCGTAAATGTTCGCCTGAGACTGAATCGTAGCAGTGCCGCTTTCCATTTGATAGGTACTACTGCTTGCAAAAATGTTATCGAGGAAGCCAGGCTCTACGTACGACGCGTGGAAGTGTTACCTAAAGTGGGTAACGACATCAGTCAGATGTTGAGCAGAGCGACCGCCAAGTATCCGATCCGACGTGTGGAAGTGAAAACTTTCACTATTCCTGCTGGACAGCGATCCATGATCGAAGATCATCTGTTCCAAGGACAGCTACCCAAACGTTTAATCGTTGGTATGGTCGAGAATGAAGCCTTCAACGGAGCTATCGCTAAAAATCCTTTCTACTTTCGACACTTCGGCGTGTGCAAGATCGAAGTCAGTCGCGATGGCAAGACCTTGTGTACCCGACCTTTCGAACCTGACTTTGAGAAGAAGAATTACTTGAGATCGTACTTGTCCTTGTACGAAGCCACCGGTCAGTTAGGAACCAACACCAGTCACGGTATTACGTACGAAGATTATGCAGGAGGTTACGCTTTGTGGGCTTTTGATTTCACTCCAGACCAAGGCAGCGACGAGGGACATTTCCACCCTATAAAATCCGGCCAGATTCGTGTGGAAAGTCAGTTTGCAAAACGAGAACCTGCTGATGCAACGTTGAACGTCATCCTGTATGCAGAATGTGATAATACCATAGAAATCAACAGTTTGAGAGAAGTCATTCTAGATTATTAGAAAGCCATGGAAGACTGTTATCCCTCTTTACCTAGTGGAGAAACTTTGGACATGGAATGTGAGGAGACTGTGGAAGAAGAATCTCAAGACGAAGAAGCCATCATGATGAAGTCAAGATGGCCAGAACAAGAAGCCCATTTAGTTTCCTGTTTTGCTACAGTCCTGGCAGATATAATCAAAGAATTGATCAAGGAAGAGTGCTATGGATGTCACAACGATCATCCCAGTCAAATTCAACACGACAAATGTCTGATGTTGAGTCAAGAAGAAAAATTGGACGAATATCTGGACAAAGCTTGGGGTCACATCGAGATAGAATTCGTGTTGAACGAGTGGTATAAAGGCTTGGATAAACATTCTTCTCCTCCATTAACGTATCTGGAAAGCGGTCGCATCGAATCTTTCTTTGACCATAGTAAAAAGTCGAATCTAAACCCGTTTTACTTGTCAGACATTTTCAAGCAAAAAGTCAGGATCGAATTGATCACTTATCATTACCTGTGAAGAAGAAGAAAAAAAAAACACAAAACATGGATACCTGGGAACTTTATTACCTTTTAAACCACAGCTCGTACACAGCTTCTTGGAATCCTGTCGTCTGTGCTAAAGATGAACTCCCTCATCGCAAACCTCAAGACCATCTAGCTTATGTCATCAACACGTACGACAGTCATCTCCCAGGAACCCACTGGGTAGCCGTCTACTTTCCTCAAGAAGGATGTGTAGAATATTTCGATTCGTACGGATTGCCCCCTTTGGAAGACGATATCATTGACTTTATGAGAAGAAATGCTCAGACCTCGTTCTTCTTCTAGAAACGATGTGAAAGTAGATCGATGGTTTTGTGACCATTATGCTTATCTTTTGTCTCAAGCTAGGAAACGTAGTGTCCATCAATGGCCTAATGACTTCCAACAGTGGAAATCACAATTTCATTCACAACGTTGTCAACCCTGTTTAAAGTAGAGTGTTAATTGAAAAAATGTTTGTGATTTGAAAAAAATGTTTGATGTTATATTGTTGGATTATTGTTAAAAATGTTAGAGTTGTTGTTTAGTGTTAAGTGATTTTGAATAAAAAATGTTGTGTTTTGAAAAAAATGCCTTTGTCTTTTGTTTGGCTATAGGAATCTTGATTCATGCTCTTTGACTTCTTACTATCCCTCTCATGACACTCATTGAACGTTGCGGCTCGAAAACCGTAGAGGGATGTTTTCCTTCACGTCCGCGCTTTGACTTTAAAGCCGGGGTAGTTTACAGTCTAACCATCCATTGTCGACTCATCCTCCTACGAAGATGTGCTCCAAACTAGCTAAGCTAAACGAAGCCTACGTGAATTTGCATAGGGTCAGACACAGTCTGATACCGAAGCCAGAAGAGATAGAGAATGTGAGAATGCTAAAAGTCACTGAAGACCTGATAGAAGAGCTCTTCAGAGAAGAAGGCAACAGGGAGAAAGAAGAATGGACAGAGAAGTACAGACTTCAGAGACAGCAGCAACAGCAACAACAGCAGCAGCAGCAGCAGCAGCAACCTGAACCTGACAGAGGCTTTGTCGATTGTCGTATCGACACCAAAGAGTTCTTCTTCTCTTTCCGAAGAAGCAGACCTATCGCCAGAAAGTCTATCCTCAGAGGACGTCGCATTCTTAGAAACTAAAAGATTGCCATAGCAAACAAAAAAAAAAACAGCCCTTTTCAGGGCTACCCAATACTCTAGAAAAGAAATAACAATTGATTTGCCAATGAGTGTCGGTAGAGTAGTGTGAATATAAACACTGACTCTTTTTTATAGTGTGAGTGTATGTGTGTATATGATTGTGTGTTTGTAAGTGATCACGTAAGTTTGTGTGGATAGTAGATCATGATCATGGGTTTTTTTGCTGTTTGACGTGTGGGGAGAGTAGATTTGGGGTTTGATTGCTTTGCGTATGTGGATAGTATATTGAAGTGATTAATGAAAATTTTTAAATTAGTAATGGGTAGTATAAAAAAGTGAGTGATTCTTTTAGGTCCGCGCGTTTGTTTGGTCATGATCTAGGTAATATCAATTTTGTTTTAAGGGATGTTTTCCTTCACGTCCGCGCTTTTAGTATACATTGAAACTCGCTGGGCAGTCTAGCTACCCTGTTCATTCGTTAACAAGACAATGAATACCAGAACTGTAAAGCTTCTAGAACTCCAGATGCACGTGGAATATGCCAGGTGCATACTAAATGAACTGGCCGCGGAGGCCATTGTCGAAGAGGGAAGGATGAAAGAGGAGGAGGAAAGAAGAAAAAAAGAAGAGGAGGAAAAGGAGAGAGGAAATTTCAGAATCCCAGAGACAGAGAATTGGGATTCTGAAGCCACTTATCCCGCCTCTGCACTCCCAAGAAAAAAGGTAAAAGGAGACTGGGGAAGAAGATGTGTGTGTGGTGCCAGGCCTGGAAGGTGCCATCATTAACCAGGTGTCACTGGAGTTCAAAAACAAACAGCCCTTTTCAGGGCTAACCAAACCTTTAGAAAAGAAATAACAATCGATTTGCCAATGTGTGTATGTAGAGTAGTGTGAATATAAACACTTACTCTTTTTATTTGTGTGTGTGCGTGTGTGTGTGTTTGTGTGTGTGCGTGTGTGTGTGTTTGTAAGCGTTCACGGACGTTTGTGTGGATAGTAGATTATTGGGTTTCATTATAATGCTTCGCGTGTGTGGATAGTAGATTTGGGGTTTGTTAATTGCTGCTTCACTTATGTGGATAGTATATTATATGAAATGAGAAAAGTAGGGGATGTTTTCCTTCACGTCCGCGCGTTGTTTGGTTATGATCTAGGTAATATAAATTTTGTTTTGGGGGATGTTTTCCATCATGTCCGCGCTTTCACTATAAGAACCCGCAGTATTCGTCGTTCAAACCATTCTACAGAGAATAAAAAAGAAGATGGCTTCAAACCAACTTGATAAAATGAAAACATTGCAAGACGTCATGGACAATTTGGGTATGATGGAGCAAATGTTGTGAGGCTAAACGAGGATCACTATTCTTATAGTCCCCATCGAGTGAAGATGGAGATCAACAATTTAAGAAAAGTAAAGGACATGATCAGTGCTCTGATGAAAGAAATAAAGGAGGAGAAGGAGGATGAAGAGGAAAGGATAAGGATGAGAGAATGGAACGAAAAAATTGAAAAAGAAGAAGAAAATGAGAAGAGGAAGAAAGAAGAGGAGGAAAAGCCAAAAGAAGAGAAAAAGGAGGAAGAAAAGAAAGAAAAGAAGAGAAAAAGTGTAGGACAGAAAATAAGAAGTTGGTGGAGAAATAGAAGAAATTAGAAGAAGAAACCCAAAGGCCCTTTTCAGAGCCACTCCAATTTCTCGAAAAGAGATCGACTTTTAATTGCCAACCCTTTTTTTATTTTTATTTTTTTTTTTTTTTAAAAATAGAAACCCCTCCCTGTTTCAATTTTACATAGATCCTATACAGACCCAGGTTTTTTTTGTCCATGTTAAATTTACATAGACCCTATACAGGCCCAGGGTGTTAATGTTAAATTTACATAGACCCTATACCGGCCCAAGAAGGTCTGTAATGCTAATTCCCCTAGACCCTATACAGGCCCAGGGTTTTTCTCCATGTTAAATTTACATAGACCCTATACAGGCCGGGGGGGGGGTCTGTAATGCTAATTCCCATAGACCCTATACCGCCCCACTTCACTACTTTAGTCCCCCTAACGAACCCAAATAAGGGTGGTCATTTTATAGCACCCGGGGTTCACTGAGGGTGTGTGTGTACTTTGCGCTTTATTACAAATTAAAATTCAACCTGGACTGCCCTATGAATTTCTAAAATATCGTTCTAAAATTTCGCTTTGCACACAGCGATTCGGCGGGGGTGGGGGTGTTCACATAAAATGAAGAGAGAAAAAATATAACAATTACTCAAGAAAGTCATTCAATAGATATTCAACATTAATCAACTTGGTTGCAATCATTCTCTTGCTATTTTACACAAGGCTAGGATTGGCTCTTGAAGGTCAATAAGTCAGCATTGCCACAGATAAAATCAACACGCTTACAAAGCCCGGATTGTAAAATTGGGCCTTGATGGGGGAGGAGTAGTGAAAGGGGATACTTTACGGACAATGGGAATTAGCATTACAGGGACCCCTGGGTCAGATTACGGACAATGGAAATTTAACATGGCGAAAAATCGTGGGTCAGATTACGGACAAGGGGAATTAACATGGGAATAAATCGTGGGTCACTTTACGGACAAGGGGAATTTAACATGGCAATAAATCGTGGGACAATCTACGGACAAGGGGAATTTAACATGGGATTTTTTTTTTAAATTTTAAAAAAAAAATTTTTAAAAAAGGGGTAGGCAATTCAAAGACTATCTCTTTTCGAGAAATATGGCTGGCCCTGAAAAGGGCCTTTGGTTTATGTTAATATGCCCTTAACATAAAGGGCATTTGCGACATCTTCTTTTCCTCAAACTTCGTCTTACAGCAGGGCCATACATCAGAGTCCTCTTGAGGCAACCTTGTCTCTCTATATAGACTCTTCTTATCCACAGACTGCTGTTGGTCCTGTAGACAACGGTCCACTTGGATCGGACATACATGAGCATGTCCGTCCTGAACATCATTGTTGACACAAGGGTTGAAGATTCAACGTCGGTCCACATGTTGAGGCTCCGAGAATAGGTGAATCAATGTAGTGAACTGCGCTTATTTATAGGGACAGAAAGGATTGAAACGGATTGAGTTCATTCACCAATCCGAACACGCGTTACAGAATTCAGTCAGCCCGCATCCAATCCGAAGAGAGCAGTCTGTGACGTCACATAGTCAATATAGATTCGCTAGCGCTTGTGTGCAGTCAATCTATGCGATAGTGATTCAACATGACGGAAACTCAGAAAACGATCCAGTGGGGTGCACCAGCAGGGGAGACCGCCCAAGGGAACCCGGACTTACTTTCAGAAGAGGTGAATTGGGATTTTGTGGATTTTCTCTCCTCGCAAGAATTTGTTCCGGAACCTTCGTTACCTTCTTCATTACCGCAAGTGGAGAATTTTAGACAGAGACAGAAAGAAGAATTGGAGAAATTTATACAACGACAAAAGGAAGCCGAACAGGCTTTTCTCCTACAGCAACAGCAACAGCAAGAAGAAGAGGTAAGAAAAAAACAACAGCAAGAAGAAGTAGCAGCAAAGAAACAAGAGGGTGAAAATCAAACGGTCACGGTACTGTTGGACATTTTAGCGGAGTTAAGAAGTCTGAAACAAATGTATCAGACTTCTTTATCACGACCGAAGAGAATACGACCTTCCCGAGCCAAACATGTCAACCCTGTGACTAAGCCTACCGTGCCACCCTTAGTGATTTCAACCCAATCATTATCATCATTACGCAGTCCAGAAGTAGGCCTTGGCCGTGGCAAAGGCTTAAGGCAGTTAAAATTGATTGCTTAAACTCACCCCTGCACCATAAAGAAAAAAGGCCCTTTTCAGGGCCACCCACATTTCTCGAAAAGAAATACAATTTCAATTTGCCAATAACTCAAAAAAACTCACCCATTTTACCCTTATAGTACGTGTCTGTGTATGAGTGCGTGAGTGTAGCTTCTTATTTTAAAATCAAAACTCAAAGACTCTTACCTTATATCATTCATTTATTCTTTTCTCCATTTTTTTACAATCCAATTCACAATTCACAACACAACACTTTAATAAAAAGTTCATTGACTTCTTCTTTTCTCCTTGTTTAGTCTCTCTGTTTTTTGAATTTCTTCACCGTCACACTCTTTTCCTCTTCTTCTTTCTCCTCGCTTTCTTCCCTTCTTCTTTTCTTCTCGTGTTTCTTTGCCTCATTTAAATAGAATTGTCTTTTTTCTTCCTCTTCTTCCTCTGAAGAATCCCTCTCTTCTTCTGAAGAATTCCTCTTTTCTTCTGACTCCTCTTGTTTCTTTTTGGGGCAATCTGGAGACCAATGTCCTTTTTCTTTACAATAATAACAGGTATCTTGACTTTTGTCTTTTTTATCCCCTGTTTTTTTTCTTTTTTGACGGTCTGGACACTCTGAAGACCAATGCCCTTTCTTCTGACAGATATAGCAAGTATCTTGACTTTTATCTCTAAAGGAAGGAGAGTAGTCCGTCGGCTGGTCTGAAGAGAATTTTCTAATGACCCCTCTGACGAAACGTTCCATCTGGTTAGTCTCTTCCATCGTTGTGCTCGGCTTGAGAGTGAAATGAATAGTGAAAGGACAAGACACACACCCTTTTATATACGCTGGTCTGCTATGACTATAAAGTAGTTTATGGTGTTTGAACTTGAGTCATTTGACTTTTTGCTTTCAAGATGAAACGATCCCATTCATTCGAGAAGAAAGAAGAAGAAGAAGAAAGTAAGAGGCAGAAACGTGATCTATCGCCTCGTACCAGGGCTGAAATCTTGGCACAAATTCATGCCAGTGATTTTGAAGAGGACATGAGTGAACCAGAATCCGAACCCTCTAAACCAAGTTCACCACCCTTAGTTAACCCTGAAAAGTACTATTCCATTCGAGAGACGGAAAAGCGCTCCTCTAGAAAATTTAGAACCACGGCTTACAAATACACGGTGAAGTTTAAAGATTTCAAGGCTGAAGTGCCGTTAGAGAAAGCAGAAGTGTTCATCACCGAGGTGTGGGATTCTTTGCTCACTGCACTCAAGCGACAATGTCAACCCAAAGAAGACGATCGCTTGAGACTTTCCATACAACACGACGGTTTGAAATCCCCTGTTTGGATCGAGTTTAGCACCCCTGCAGAATTGACTGCTTCCAAAGTCATGGACAAGATTCAACACGTACAACAATCTAATGATCAGTTTGACATCACCGATGGTAAAGCCACACTGGACATGACCCACGTCTCTCCTCCTCAAGGGACTGGACGCAAAAAGATGTTATTGGTGGACGACCTTCGTAACACCAAAAAGAGTCTCGTCCGAATTAACAACTCTCATGACCAGATGTGTTTAGCCCGTGCCATCGTGGTGGGACGAACCTATGCCAACAAGAACGACACGGTAGAATGGAAAAGAACCTGGGACACTATTCAACGTTCCGACCGAGCCAAACAACGAAACGAAGCAGAACTCCTGTTACAACAAGCCGGACTGCCCAAAGACACACCCTGCGGCATTCCTGAGATGCAAAAATTGCAAGATGTCCTAGCTCCACGATACACCTTGAAAGTGCACCCTCAAGAAATGCGCGGGCCTCTATTGTTTCGAGGCCAAGATTTTAAGGACGGAAAATACATTCATGTCTATTATCACGATGACCATTTCGATACCATTACCACTATCACCGGATTCCTGGGATACGGTTATTACTGTGAGAAATGTGACTATGGTTATAATAATCGAGAGCAACACAAACATTGTGGATGGAAAGGCTCAGGATGTTTGGCCTCTCCACCCTGTCTGAGCGAAGAACCAGTGCCTTGTTCCACTTGTCTGCGCACGTTTGTCAGCCCTACCTGTTACCAACAACATTTGAAGACGCAAGGTTCACAGAAGAAATGCGCTTGTCAACTCCTGAGATTGTGCCCTACGTGTGGACAAGGCATACGTACCAATAATACCAAGGCACACGTATGTTCAGGAAAGAAAAAATGTCACATTTGTCACCACATCGTGGACTTGGAACACGAATGTTACGTGCAAAAATACCAACCCCCACCAGAGAAAGAGGACGGTCACAAGAAGAAAGGCAATTTCATCTTTTTCGATTTCGAATGCATGCAAGAGACTGGCATTCACATTCCTAATTTCTGCGTGGCTCATCGAGCGTGCGAGAAGTGCATTCAAGAACCTATCTTCAGTCATTGCCTTCACTGTAGCAAGATTCCCGGAGGGCGTGAAAAAATCTTTCGGGGACCAAACACGTTAGCCGATTTTGCCCAATGGGTCTTAGACCCCGTCGACAATACGTGGAGCCAAGAGGACATCGAACGTTACGGAGATTGTCATCGTCATGCCACGGTGATGGCTCACAATTTCTCCGGATACGATGGACAGTTTCTTCTCAGATACTATACGGAACAAGGCACCGAGCGTCCTAAAGTGACTTTGAACGGAGCCAAAATCATTTTCATGCAAGTGGGACAAGTACAGTTTAAAGATTCGATGAGCTATTTGGCCATGCCTTTGAGTCGAATGCCTAAAACGTTTGGAATGACAGAAATGGCTAAAGGGTACTTTCCACACTTTTTCAATACGGAAGCCAATCAACATGCCGTTCTACCCCATTTACCTGAGGCTCACTATTACGACCCCGACAACATGCGTACCGAACAACGAGAAGCTTTCTACGCTTGTTACCAGATTCACGCCTCGGACCCTTTCGACTTTCAGGAAGAAATGCTAAAGTATTGTCGTTCCGACGTGGACATTTTACGGCGTTGCTGTGGAAAATTTCGAGAACTGTTCATGGAACACGGAGGGGTCGATCCTTTGAAAGAAGCTTGCACCATTGCCAAAGCGTGTTCCCTAGTGTATCGACAACGATTCATGCCTGAAAACACCGTGGCTGTCATCAGCCCTCAAACGACCCACTTTGTCAAGCGTCAATACTCGGTCAAAGCCCTACGTTGGTTACATTACTTGTGCGACAAGGAAGACAAGTGGATTCAGCATGCCCGCAACGGAGGGGGTGAAAAGACCATCGGAACGTATTCGGTCGATGGCTGGGACTTAGAAAACCCCAAGATCGTGTACGAGTTTAACGGTTGCTTATTTCACGGATGTCCCGTCTGTTACCCTGACCGTGGCACTAAAAATCAGTTTTTGCAACGAACCATGGAAGACTTGTACCAGGACACTTGTCAGCGACGCCTAAAGTTAGAACAGCAAGGATACCAAGTGGTGGAAATGTGGGAACACGAGTACGATCACCGTATGAAAACCGATCCCGAGTTTAAACGCCTCGTGGAAAGTTACCAGTTCATGGACCCGCTGAACCCGAGGGATAGTTTGTACGGAGGAAGGACCAATGCCACCTGTTTGCTGTACCAAGCCGACGAAGAGATAGGAGAAGAAATCAAATACTTGGACGTGTGTTCGCTGTATCCCTACGTGTGCAAATATTGTCGCTTTCCTGTAGGGCACCCGCAATTGCTCACGGAACACATCGACCTGAAAAACATTCGACAATACGAAGGCTTGATCAAGTGTAAAGTTTTGCCTCCCACGAACCTATACCATCCCGTCTTACCTCACCATTGTCAAGGCAAACTGATGTTTCCCTTGTGCCGTACTTGTGCCGAAACGTGCAACCAAGACCAACCTTGCCATCACAGCCAGGAAGAACGGGCCTTGACGGGAACCTGGGTCAGCGTAGAATTGTTCAAAGCTCTGGACATGGGATACCAACTGTTAGAAGTGTACGAAATTTGCCACTTTCCCAAGACACAACAGTACCGCAAGGGTGATCCCAGTCAGAAAGGCATTTTCGCCGACTACGTGGATGCCTTTTTGAAACTGAAGCAAGAAGCCAGCGGCTATCCTTCCTGGTGTCACACTCCCGAAGACCAAATACAATTCAAAGAGAAATACTACGAACAAGAAGGCATCACTTTAGACCACATCGAGAAAAACGAAGGCAGGCGATCGTTTGCCAAAATGATGTTAAATTGCTTGTGGGGTAAAATGGCACAACGACCGTGTTTACCCAAGACGGAATATTTGACAGAACCTTCCCGCTACTTCCAGATGATTCACGACAAAACCAAATACATGAAACACGTGGACGTCGTTCGAGAGAATTTGATCTTGGTCAATTACGAAGAAGATCTGGACTTTGTACAAGACGACCCTTTTGGAAATGTCATCATTGCGGCTTACGTGACAGCCCATGCTCGCTTAAAATTGTACGAAGCTTTAGAACTGTTAGGGGAACGCGTCCTGTACTTTGACACGGACAGTTGCATTTACATCCATCACCCGATTCAACATCACCCTAACATCGAAGGAGACCGTTTAGGAGCCTGGACAGACGAACATCCCGACGACAAGATTCTAAGTTTCGTCAGTGGCGGTCCCAAAAATTACGGCTACGAATACCGGGACAAACAAGGAGAAGTGCACACGACGTGCAAAGTGAAAGGACTGACTCTGAATTATCGTACCAGTCGTGTGGTCAACTTTGGGGTATTGAAAGAAGCCTTGCAATCGGGAGAGGATGGAAACTTTAAAGTGACCACTCACCAACCTAACAAGATTGTACGTTTACCCACTCACCACATCGTCAGTCGACCTTTGGAAAAAGTTTATCAAATCGTGTACCAGAAGCGAGTTCGACTTCCCAATCATTTCACCTTACCGTATGGACACGTTGGTATAAAACATTGGTTGTAAGAGGATAGTTACCCCACCAGAAAGATGACTTCGCCACAGCAAGAATCGAGTGAGAAACCCGATGAGAACTCCAAGTTCAAACCCTACCATTTTCCAGTCTTCTTACCTGACTATTGTGATTGTGCCCGTCGATTGGACACGTTTCAGAAATGGCCTACGGATAGGGAACGATTACCTTCTTCGCATGTTTTAGCTAGAACAGGATTTGTCTACTTGGGACCTGAGTCAGGATTGGGATACGAGGTACAGTGTTTCGCTTGCGGACTGAAGTTACGAATGGATCTATGTATCTATAAAGATTCAGCTATTCTGGAACATACTCGATGGTCTCCGCACTGCCCTTACCTTTCTATGGCCTTTCCACCCATCACACTACGGTACAATGTTGACGGTACCTTAGAGACGGTACCTTCCGAAACAAGACATAAAAAACGTAAAAAAGGAAAGATGTACAAGCTGGAGACTGCATTGAGACTAGTATAAAAAGGGGGCTATGGTCAAGATCGATAGTTCATTGTGACTACCAAGACCGAGCGAACAAGATGAATACTTTGAAAAAGACATCGTTTCAGTTTGGGGATTGTAAAAAAGTTGTATCTTCCTCTAGTGTGACTAATACTGGATGGATAAGACCCATGCATTGCGACGGAAAATGTCCGGAAGGAAACTGCGATTGTCCATGTGGTTACCATTGTAATTGCGTAACGGAGTTTGCAGACGAGTGCGATTGTGAGCCTTGCGATGGGACCGATGCTGTACGTTGTGACCTGAGCGATGCCGTAAAGCATCATGGGAACTTTGTTCTCACTGCCCCTGTCATGGAAAGTGATGCTGTGCGTGTCAAACCTGAGGGATGCGAAAGCGATGCCGCTCGTCCTCTTAGACATTTTACCGGGTTTAAAGGGGAATGTTCACCTTCACGTCTACCCCCCTACGGATGTCATCCAGCCCTGAGCAAACTCCTGTTCCTGTCACCCAACCCTCATCGAAACGAACCTGTGAAAAACGAATATTCGTTCCCTGTGCGTTTGTCGGAATACTGCGACTTTGAAAATCGTCTTCAATCGTTCAAAGGAAAATGGCCAAAGTATCTGGGAGGACCGACCCCCGAAGAATTAGCCAGAGCCGGATTTTTCTACTTGGGCGAAGGAGATAAAGTCAAGTGCTTCAGTTGCGGTGTGTCACTTCACCACTGGGAACCGCAAGATTCGGCCTACGTTGAACATGCTCGATGGTCACCGAATTGTCATTACTTACCTTTAGTGGGACCGAGACATTGAAGTAACTTTTTACCATAATAATCTGTTCATGGATACTTTACAAGAGAACATTCGTGCTTTGCCTGTGGAGTTGAGAGAACGCATTTATCGAGAACTGGTCAAAATACAAGTGAAACGTAAAGAACAATTGCATCCGATACGTCACCGGTGTTTGAACCACTGGTACCTGAAGGCTATACAAGGACTGATTCAATTGAAAGTGTTCCATTGGACAGACATTGATCAACGACCTCCTGGTTATAAAAAGGAATGGTTTGGTATTGACGATTTTATCTACTACATTGTAAACGTACTGCATCGAATTCCAGAGGAAGAGTTAACGAATTACCAACATCTTGAACACAATGTCAACTTGGTGAAAGAGGAAACTTCTGAACGAATTGTAATGTGTAGATTAGTGACTCAACGATTTAAATTCGACACTGAAGTGAAACCATGTTTGTGCAAAGAGTACATTTCTTGTGTCAGACCAAAGAGGATTTAGTATGACCTATTCATGGATACTTTACAAGAGAACATTCGTGCTTTGCCTGTGGAGTTGAGAGAACGCATTTACCGAGAGCTGGTCAAAATACAAGTGAAACGTAAAGAACAATTGCATCCGTTACGTCACCAGATCTTTAACCACTGGTACCTGAAGGGTATAAGAGAACTGATTCGTCAGAAATTGTTTCAGTGGTCAGACCTTGTTCAATACTTCCAGGCCCCCGATGATTTACGTGTTGATCATTTTGGTTACTTCGAGATTCACCTAGAGCAACCCATTGAGGAAGACGAGGTAAAGGATTACCAACATATTTTACGTGGAATCTACTTAGCGGAAGAGGAAACTTCTAATCGAACTCTGACGTTTCGGTTACAGTATGCAAGATTTACATTCCCAACTGGAGAACGAAGATCACTGGCTAGAAAGTACGTGTATTCTTTTCGAAACAAAGAGACTATAAAAACAGGCAGCTATGCCACGACTTATGTCGTATGTCATCCAACAGATTCCGTGGAAGGAACTCAATGACCATATTCAAACCGTGGATCATTACCATCGATTATTACAAGAACTTTATCCATTCAATTTGGGACGACAAGTGGTGTGTGTCTTAGTGACTTGTTTTCTGGGATTTCGTTTACCAGCCGATTCTTTGTGGACTCTTTACGATCAGTACTTACCACCTCCATGGCCTTAAATGGTCACGAAAAACTCCTTTTGCTCAAAGCCTTGCGATTTCATCTGGATACTTCTCGACCTCAACAGGAAAAAAAGATTCGTCAACTTTTAACTACCCAAGACGTGTATGACGATGTGTGTGTAGCTTGTGACTTACATCCCCATTGGACAGATGTTCGTGACTGGAAAAAGGGGGGTTTTGAGGCTTGGACCCAAGAAGTGGCCCAGTATGCACAAGAGTTGTTCAAGGAAAAAAGTTACTTTTCAACCTGTGTTAGTGACGGTGCCAGAAGAACCCGTCACCGAGAACAACCACTCGCTTCAGGACAGGACTGTCATGGACATTCCTGAAAGGTCATTCCGGGAGGACACTTGTGTGACAATACCTCATGTAGAGACTGTAAGAACATTACACACTGTCCCTAGGACATCTTGGTTACCCAAAACATGTTGTACAGACACTTGTTTATATTCCACTTTGATCGCTTTGCTGTGTTTTATATTCCTGTACATCACTATTTGGGTTGTATGTATTTTTGTCTTTCGTGTTCATATTTGAAACATTCAATAAACGTGTTCTGAAAAAGTATATAAACTCTTGTCTTGTTTGTTTTTCGTGTCACAAGTGACATTTCTCATACCATGGCTACCTCTGCTGTCTCTGCTCCCTCTTCCTCTACTGTCAAAGTCATCGACGAACACTTAGATCGTGCCAGTTGGGAGGCTTTGTATCTTCGCCATCCCTTTAACATGCTCATTGCTGGACCTAGCGGTTCAGGCAAAACCGAATTCGTCAAACGTTTGATCGAACATAAACATCATTTGATCGATCGGCCCCCTCAACGGATCGTGTGGTGTTACAAAGAGTGGCAATCGGCATACAGCCTCTTGCGAGAAAGTCAAGGCGATTCCATTGTGTTTGTGGAAGGCATTCCTAAAGAAGACGATGGCATCGTCTCTGACTCCCGTCTAACCCATTTGGTCATTTTCGACGACATGTTAGGAGAAGACGAAGAAGAAATTAAATTGTGGTTCACGCGCAAAGGGCATCACCGTAATGCCAGTGTCGTTTACATCACCCAAAATTTGTTTCAACAAAGTAAAGCCCATCGCACCATCAGTCTCAATGCGCATTACGTGGTCTTGTTTAAAAGCCCTCGAGATAAATCGCAAGTGCAAGTCTTAGCCAAACAGTTAGGAACGCCTTGGCTGACTCAGGCGTACGACGATGCCACTCAAACTCCACACGCCTATTTACTCGTCGATTTGAAACCTACGACCCCCGAGGATTTGCGATTTCGTACCCACTTGTTTCACCACTGGTGCCAAGACGGAGGGCCTGTCCTGTACACGTCTCCGTCCTCGACTTCATTTCACTCCCCATGAAAAAAAATCTATAAAAACCTCAGACCCTTTTTCGTCTGTCTCACACAGTGTGAACATGACGTCCCTTCAGTCGCATCTTCCCGTCAAATTGATTCGTGCCTTGTATGGCATCAGCCGAGAAAAAGATCCACAAACACGAGCCCGTGTCTTAGAAGCTAGTCTCAAAGAAGTCTTACGATGGTTCACGGTGACGGCACGTCAATTACTCCAAGGAATCATTCAGATTCCTCATCAAACCAAACGCTTTTTCGATCGAAACAAAGTCGCTTTGGTCCAACTGGCCGATCCCCGCATCGACACTCAAACCAAAAAACAAATCATTTTGAAACCTGGAGGGAGCGGTACTTTAGGAGGGGTCATCATTCGCTCACTCTTAAGATGGGATCCTAATGCCCCCAAAGTTATCCCTAAGACAAAAGTTCAACGAAGCCCCAAGAAGAAAAAGAAAAAGACCAAGTCCCCAAGAAGAACTTCTCCAGTGGCAGGACCCTCCTCTTACCAGACACCACCACCATCACCCCGGAAAAAGAAAAGAAGCCCCCAGAAAAAGAAACAGAGAAAAAGTCCCCAGAAAAAGAAAAGTCCACAGAAGAAGAAAACTAGTCGCAAGAGAGGCACTTCGGCCAGGACGCAACCTTACACTCGCAAGCCACGACCTGCCACAGCGTCTCCGGCAGCCTCACGTTTGTCCACTTCTCCGTTGATGTCACCAGGAACTGAAGAGTACTTGGAGACGTTGATCACACCAAGAACTTCTCCGTTGATGACCCCCAAAAGAACTTCCCCAGTGGCAGGACCTTCCAATTTAGCGGCAGTGGCTGCTGCTCACAAAGTACCTTCTCCCAAAATCAAAGTTCAAGAAAGATCGGGCATGTTACAAAGTTTACTGGATTTGTCCAAGCAAGAACTGGCTCGATTTAGTCCGTTACGTACCCCTGCACGACGTGTCATGCCTGTCCTCAAACTGATAAAACGTAAAGACAATCAGTGGCGACGCGTTCCAGTATAAAAAAGGCCTGTGACCGAGTAGGGTATCAGTGTTTTTAGGTGCTCCTAAAGACTCAAAGATGTCACCCTCCAGAAAACCCCAAGGAAAGAAAAGAAAAGGACTACCACCACGTTTAGCCAAACATGGGGACCTGTTATCTGTCCTGTCCAAAGCTTCTCCACCCCTACGAAAAAAACTCATTCAAACGGCCTCCAAAGAGGTCATCGATACCGTGTGCGAATGTTGTTTGAACGTTTTGAAAGGCACGATCCCTTTGTCCAAACACCAGAAACAATGCTTAGGCAAACATCGTCACGTTCTTCGGAAAATGGTTCAAAAGAAAATTCCCATTCGTCAAAAAAAGAAGATGTTGGTCCAACGTGGAGGCATTTTACCTCTCTTGTTAGGCCCCATACTGAAAGGAGTCTTGGGAACCATGTTGGGAGGACTGATGGGAGCAAGATAAAAAGGCCTTCGGAAATCCCAAGATCTCAGAATCGACCGCTGACAACCCCATGGAAGGACGAAAACTAGCTTTAGTGCCTTACAAACGATGGATGGAATACCATCGGTGGCAAGAACAACGCACCCTGCATTTACCTCCCAATCCCAATTTGAGCGAGATGTCCCAGTTACAACACGAATTGCAATCCTTGATGGATCGCCAAGATTTGTCCGAAACAGAAAAATCGCAAAAGTACGGTCAACTCTTGCAAAGACTGCAACTCTTTCACCAGAAAGCTTTAGACGAAACAGCCTTACCCACTCTAAAAGATTTTAAGACCTTGATGAAAAGTCCAGCACCATCATCATCATTACCACCACCACCACCACCACTTCCATCCCCAAGGGTCACCAAAGATGCTACCCCACAAAGACCTGAGGAAGAAGAGATGCGCGAAGTGTTTCAAACACCGTCAGCAGCTCCCATTTCGAGTAAGATTGCAGCATCCTTGTTGACCCCGTCCCCCACACCCCAACGAGAAGAAATGAAAGCTTGGGTTAAAAAGATGATGTCCACGCCTCCTTCGACAGAAGTGAAAAAGAAAGAAGGGAAACCAGAAGCGAAAAAAGAAAAGAAAACCAAAGCCATTCCATTGCCACCTCCACCACTACCTTCGACTTCTACTCCCGTAGCCCATCGGACACGTAAATCTGTTTCCAAACCACCCTTTCGACCCACCCAAAGTAGCATCACCGAAGAGTGGGTGACTTATTAACACACCAACACAAAATAAAAAATGGAAAAAGTCTTAGCCAGCATTTACTACGATCCCTCGCATCCTGCAGGTTACGCAGGAGTTCAAAAATTGTATCGTGCTGCCAAAACGCGACTGAAAAGTCTCCGTTTACCTCAAGTGCAACGATGGTTACAAGAACAAGCTACCTACACTTTACACAAACCCATTCGACGCAAGTTTGCCAGAAGTCGCACCCGAGTGGAAGGCATCGATCATCAATGGCAAGCCGATTTAGCCGATGTCTCTCATTTGGTCAGCTACAATCGTGGTTACAAATATTTGTTTTGTGTCATCGACGTCTTTTCCAAATTTGCCTGGGTCGTGCCTTTGACTTCCAAATCCAGCAGCGAGTTAGTGCGAGCCCTGCAACGGGTGTTGAAACAAAGCGGTCGTCGCCCTCTTCGATGGCAAACGGACAAAGGCACCGAATTTCTGAACCAAGCTTTCCAAAAAGAATTAAAGAAACGTGACATTCATTTTTTTACCACCGAGAATCCCGAAACCAAAGCCAGCATCGTGGAACGTTTTCAACGCACTTTGAAAGAACGCATGTGGAAATATTTTACGCATCACCACACTCTGAAGTACATCGACATCTTACCGCACCTGGTGCAAGCGTACAACCAATCTTACCATCGAAGCATCGGACGTGCCCCGCAAGACGTGACTCCCGACAACGAAGTGCTGGTGTTTGAGCGCCTGTTCGGTACGTCCCCGACGAAAGCTGTCCCCAAGAAAAGTGGAGAGTTGACCGTAGGAGATTGGGTGCGCATTGGCAAAACCAAACGCACTTTCGACAAAGGTTACTTACCTAACTGGACGACCGAACTGTTTCGCGTCACTGGACGAGTACGTGGCCGTCATCCTGCCGTCTATAAATTGGAAGACATGAACGGAGAAGTACTCAAAGGAACGTTTTATTTGCCCGAGTTACAACGTGTCACCAAAAAAGAAGACGACGTGTACGACATCGAAAGCATTCTCGAACGCAGAACCCGTAAAGTGGGCAAACGACGTGTCAAAGAAGTCAAAGTACGTTGGAAAGGATATCCACCCAGTTTCGATTCTTGGATCGACGCTTCGCAAGTCATCGACTATAAAAAGAAGTGACCATCATGCCCTTTCACACATCAGACGCAGCTACGTCGACCACTCCTTCTTCCCCTAGTTCTTCTGTGCAAGATTTACAAAAACAACCCTTGTGGGTGTGGTGTGGAGAACGTGTGCCTAAAACGCAAATCGTCTTTTTCTGCCAAATCTTCGTGGTGTATTGTGTCATCGGGGCAGCCATCGCCAATTTGAGTTTGCAACAAGGAGACAAACAATTGTGGACCATTTTATTGAGCAGTTGCATCGGTTACTTGCTTCCCAATCCCTCCCTGAAATTCTCCTCAAACGGGAACGTTGTGTCCAGTGTCAGTGCCAGTCACCACTCCAATAACAACAACCAGAACCCCATTTTGGGCGGAGACACGCCTCTGACGTCCAGTAATATCCCCTCGGACAGCCACAGAACTCTAGAATTATGAGTCACCAAAACCAATTTTACTTAACCTTACCCAGTGACAGTTCCATGGAGGTGTTTCCCAACAACACGTTGTGCTGTTACACGGCCAAATTACCTCAACCCATCCCCTTAGATCACGAAGCCCATTGGGAAGTGGCTTTAGTGGAAATGATTCACCCAACCCAAGTCCACAATATCATTGCCCAGCAAAATTGGTTTAAGGTGGAAGTTCATGACAAACCATTGCAAGATGAGTTGGATAAGATTGGCACATCTACCAATAGAACTTATGATGAGAAAACTAAAACGTGGACCTACAACTTGTCCATTCTCCCAGGCTATTATTTCAGTGGTCATCATTTGGTCAGCGCCATAGCCTCCAGGTTTAATGGCGTGTTCCATAAAGCTTTGAGTAATGTCCAAAAAAGTGTCACCCTGGAATACCACAAAATAGCTCGTCGCTTTCTGATGAAATTTTCTGAGGGGTCCAAAAAATTCATGTCTTTCTTATTTTGTCCTGAATTGTTTGACATATTGGGCGGTGACACGGAGATGAGAATGGTCATGATGAAGAAAAACGAATTGCCAGTCATTTCCGACAACGATATTTTTGCCAGGTATTTTCGTTTCCCGGTAGAACTGAACCAAGGACTGAATTTGATCTTTGTGTATTCCGATGTGGTGGAATACAACGTGGTGGGACACACCTCCGTACCGTTACTGCGTGTCATTCCTTTCAAAGTGGATTCTGCCACGAACGCTGACGAGGAAGGTGGAAACACTTACCACGTCCACCGCGAATTTGTCCATCCTCACTATTTGCCGGTCAGCAAGTCGTATTTGGACACGGTCAACATTACTATAAAAGGAGATTTGGGACAAAATATTCCATTCACCAAAGGAAAAGTCACGGTGAAACTCCATTTTCGAAAACGGTTCTCTCACGACTCGTAAGTCATGTATCCAGTGTACCAAGGGGTGGCTCGACAGCGAGGACACGGTTTAGGAGACATGTTAAAATCGGCCTTTCGTTCGGTGGCCCCAGTGTTGAAACCGATGGTGACACGCGGATTGCACGCCTTGAAAGATGCGGCACTGACACAAGGCAAAGAATTTCTCCAAAATGTCATCATCGACAAACAAAACCCTAAAGAAGCCTTCATGAGGGCAGGTAAAAATGTCTTGCTGCAAACGGGCAAAGACATTTTGGGCCGACGAGACACACCTATAAATGCCCTGCACGCTACCGAGTCAAGCATTCAGCAAGGACAAGGCAGAAAGAGACGACGAAGAAGAAAACACCCTTTCACCAGACTTCAAGCGAGAAAGGCCAAGAAAAGAAGAACCGTTCGAGACTTAGACGTTTTCGATTATTGAGACACAAAACAAAATGATGCACCGAGAGTCTTGCGCCTGTTCCAAGACGGAACTGGATCTGTTTGCCATGCCCCCCACCATGATGACCATGCAAGAATCCCAATGGGTGGAATTTAATCCCATCTCCACACTGGCCGATTCCGCTCCCATCGAGTTTGAAATCAAGGGGCAGCCCGAAGATTACATCGATCTGAATAGCAGTTACTTGTACTTGAAAGTCCAAGTTCTAAAAAAAGATGATAGTGAAGTAGATGACGCTGACGAAATAGCTCCCGTCAACAATTTCATGCATTCCTTGTTCAGCTCAGTGGATTTGTACTTGAATAACAAACTGGTCAGCAGCAGCATGGATACATACCCTTACCGTGCCTACCTGGAAAATCTCTTGACGTACGGAATAGATGCCAAGGATAGTCATCTCAAAGCCTGCGTGCTGTGGGTAGCTGACGAAGCGAACAAGTTCGACGCAACAGATGGAAGCAATTCCGGCTTTGAGGCAAGAGAAAGCAAAATCTTAGACAAGAAGAGTTTAGAACTGATGGATCGTTTGCATTTGGACATGTGGTTGCAAGAGAAATATTTGCTGAACGGGGTGAATGTTCGCTTGAGACTGAATCGCAGCAGTGCCGCTTTCCATTTGATAGCTGCTGATCCTGCTAAGGCTCCTAAAAGCATAATTTTAGAGGCCAAACTCTACGTACGACGCGTAGAAGTGTTACCCAAAGTGGCAAACGACATCAGTCAGACGTTGAGCAGAACGACCGCCAAGTATCCCATCCGACGCGTGGAAGTGAAAACGTTCACCATTCCCGCTAACCTTCAATCCATAACCGAAGATCATCTGTTTCAAGGACAGTTACCCAAGCGTTTAATCCTTGGTATGGTCACGAATTCAGCCTTCAATGGAGCCATCAAAGAAAATCCTTTCAACTTTCATCACTTCAACGTAAAGAAAATCGAAGTCAGTCGTGATGGCAAGACCTTGTGTACCCGACCTTTCGAACCTGACTTTAGTGACAAGAAGAAGATGAATTACTTGAGATCGTACTTGTCCCTGTACGAAGCCACCGGTCAGTTAGGAACCAACACCAGTCACGGCATTGAGTATGACGATTATGCAGGAGGCTATGCTTTGTGGGCTTTCGATTTCACTCCAGACCAAGGCAGCGACGAGGGACATTTCCACCCTATAAAATCTGGCCAGATTCGTGTGGAACTTCAGTTTGCAGAACAACTGAAACAGACAGTGAACGTCATCCTGTATGCAGAATTCGATAATACCATAGAAATCAACAGTTTGAGAGAAGTCATTCTAGATTATTAGAAAGCCATGGAAGACTGTTATCCCTCTTTACCTAGTGGAGAAACTTTGGACATGGAATGTGAGGAGACCGTGGAAGAAGAAGAATCTCAAGACAAAGAAGATATCATAATGAAGTCGAGATGGCCAGAACAAGAAGCCCATTTAGTCTCCTGTTTTGCCAAACACTTGGTCGACAAAATGACGGAATTGATCAAGAAAAATTGTTATGGATGTCAAAACGATCATCCCAGTCAAATTCAACACGATAAATGCCTGATGTTGAGTCAAGAAGAAAAATTGGACGAGTATCTGGACGAAGCTTGGAGTCTCATCTCGAACAAAGACGTGTTGCACCAGTGGTATAAAGACTTGCGTGAACATTCTTGTCCACCATTAACCACTCAAGAGATCCATCGTATCGAAGCTCTCCTGAATCAGAGTGAGGAAACAGAACGAATAACCGTTTATTCGTCAGACATTTTCAAGCAAAAAGTCAGGATCGAATTGACAACTTATCATTACCTGTGAAGAAAACAAACACAAAACAATGGATACCTGGGAACTTTATTACCTTTTGAACCACAGTTCGTATACGTCTTCTTGGAATCCCGTCGTCTGTGCTAAAGATGAACTCCCTCATCGCAAACCTAAAGACCATCAAGCTTACGTGATCAACACGGACGACAGTCATCTCCCAGGAACCCACTGGGTAGCCGTCTACTTTCCTCAAGAAGGATGTGTGGAATATTTTGATTCGTACGGATTGCCCCCTTTGGAAGACGATATCATCGACTTTATGAGAAGAAATGCTCAGACCACCCGATTCAATAACGTGAAATTACAAAGCACAGATTCCTTGGTGTGTGGACAGTACTGTGTGTATTTTCTGCATCATCGCAGCCTGGGCTATTCCTTAGAACATTTAGTGACTCATTTCGATCCTCGTTCTTCTGCTAGAAATGATGTGAAAGTAGATAGATGGTTTTGTGACCATTATGCTTATCTTTTGTCTCAAGCTAGGAAACGTAGTGTCCATCAATGGCCTAATGATTTCCAACAGTGGAAATCACAATTTCATTCACAACGTTGTCAGCCCTGTTCAAAGTAGTTAGTAATTGAAGAAAAAAATGTTTGTCATTTGAAAAAAATTGTTTGATGTTATCATGTTGGATTATTGTTAGAGTTGTTGTTAGTTAGTGTTAAGTGATTTTTGAATAAAAAATGTTGTGTTTTGAAAAAAATGCCTTTGTGGTTTGTTTAGCTATAAGAATGTTGGATTGATGCTCTTTCATTTCTTACTATCCCTCTCATGAACGTTGCGGCTCGAAAACCGTGTGGGGGGATGTTTTCCTTCACGTCCGCGCTTTAACTTTAAGAACCGGGTTGTTCCCAGTCTAGCCATCCATTGTCGACTCATCCTCCTAAGAAGATGTGCTCCAAACTAGATAAGCTCAACGAAGCCTACGTGAATTTGCATAGGGTCAGACACAGTCTGATACCGAAGCCAGAAGAAATAGAGAATGTGAGAATGTTAAAAATCACTGAAGACCTGATAGAAGAGCTCTTCAGAGAAGAAATGAACAAGGAGAAAGAAGAATGGACAGAGAAGTACAGACTTCAGAGACAGCAGCAACAGCAGCAACAACAACAGCAGCAGCAACAACCTGAAGCTGACAGAGGCTTTGTCGATTGTCGTATCGACACCAAAGAATTCTTCTTCTCTTTCCGAAGAAGCAGACCTATTGCCAGAAAGTCTATCCTCAGAGGACATCGCATTCTTAGAAACTAAAAAAAGAATGCCATAGCAAAACAAAAAACAGCCCTTTTCAGGGCTACCCAATACTCTAGAAAAGAAATAACTATTAATTTGCCAATTTGTGTAGGTAGAGTAGTGTGAAAATAAACACTAACTCTTTCTTAAAAAATGTGAGGGTATGTGTTTGTGTGATTGTGTTAGTAAGTGATAAAGTAGGTTGGTGTGGATAGTAGATTAAAATGATGTTTGTTTTTTTGGGCTGCTTGAGGTGTATATTTGGGGTTAGATTGGATTGCTTTGCGTATGTGGATAGTCTATTGAAGTGATGGGTAGCATAAAAAAAGTGAGCGAGTGTTTCTTTTAGGTCCGCGCGTTGTTGTTGTTTTTTTGGTCATGATCTAGGTAAGATGAATTTTATGTTTTTAGGGGGATGTTTTCCTTCACGTCCGCGCTTTCAGTATAAATTGAAACTCGTTCGGCAGTCCAGCTACCCTTGTTGATTGATCAACACCAAAAATGAACACGAGACTGGAGAAACTGTTGGAACTTCATGTGCATCTGGAATATGCCAGGCGCATATTAAATGAACTGGCCGCTGAAGCCATTGTCGAGGAGGGAAGGATAAGAGAGGAGGAAAGAAGAAAAAAAGAAGAGGAGGAAAGAAGATATAAAGAAGAGGAGGAAAAGGAGAGAAGAAAAAATTTCAGAATCCCAGAGAGTGAAAATTGGGATTCTGAAGCGACATATCCTGCCTCTGCTCTCTCCCCCCAAAAGGTAAAAAGTAACTGGGGGATAAGATGTGTATGTGGCGCCAGGCCTGGAAGGTGCCACCATTAACCAGGTGTCCATGAAGTTCCAAACAAAACAGCCCTTTTCAGGGCTACCCAATACTCTAGAAAAGAAATAACTATTAATTTGCCAATGTGTGTAGGTAGAGTAGTGTGAAAATAAACACTAACTCTTTATTAATAGTGGAAGTGTATGTGTTTGTAAGAGCTCAGGTATGTTTGTGTGAATAGTAGATTATGGGTTTCTTAGCAAATGTGGAGAGTATAGTTAGGGTTATATTATATGAAATGAGAAAGTAGGGGGGATGTTTTCCTTCACGTCCGCGCGATGTTGGGTCATCATCTAGGTAAGATCCATTTTATGTTTTTAGGGGGATGCTTTCCATCACGTCCGCGCTTTTCGTATAAGAACCCACAGTATTAGTTGTTCAAACCATTCTGCAAAGAATAAAAAGAAGATGGCGTCAAACCAAATGGACAAAATACAAACCTTGTAAGACGTTTTAGACAACTTAGGAATAATGGAACAGATGCTATTAAGACTGGTTGAAGACCATTATTCCTATAGTCCCCATCGTGTGAAGATGGAAATTAATAACTTAAGGAAAGCAAAGGACAAGATTAGTGGTGTCATGAAAGAGATCAAGGAGGAGAAGGAGGATGAAGAGGAAAGAATAAGAATACGCAATTGGAACGAAAAAATTGAAAAAGAAGAAGAAAATGAAAAGAAGAAGAAAGAAGAGGAGGAAGAGAAGAAGAAAGAAGAGGAGGAGAAGAACAAAAAGAAAGAGAAGAAGAGTGTAGGAGATAAAATAAGAACTTGGTGGAGGAAAAGAAGAAATTAGAAGAAGAAGAAAACCCAAAGGCCCTTTTCAGGGCCAGCCATATTTCTCGAAAAGAGATAGTCTTTGAATTGCCTACCCCTTTTTTTAAAAAATTTTTTTTAAAATTTAAAAAAAAAATCCCATGTTAAATTCCCCTTGTCCGTAGATTGTCCCACGATTTATTGCCATGTTAAATTCCCCTTGTCCGTAAAGTGACCCACGATTTATTCCCATGTTAATTCCCCTTGTCCGTAATCTGACCCACGATTTTTCGCCATGTTAAATTTCCATTGTCCGTAATCTGACCCAGGGGTCCCTGTAATGCTAATTCCCATTGTCCGTAAAGTATCCCCTTTCACTACTGGGAGGGGTTTCGCCACTTTTTCGGGGTCGGTAGCCCCACTTTTGCTGCTTCTAACCCTTGATCATTACTTTGTGTCTTGAGTTGAGAGACACCCACAGCAAGGAGGCATTCCTCAAATATGTTTAACACCCTATCGAACTGAATGGCGGATTGAAGTTGATGTTTGTGCACTCCGATGTGGTGTGCACATTATCTGCCACAGCTTAGTCCATAACTTACGCATTCAGCAAAAAAGTAGATGGAAGGGACGTCCAAAACCAATTTGATGCTGTTAATGTGTGTGTGTGTGTGTGTGTGTGATTAGGATTGTAACGAAGCTTTAACAATGTTTCAGACATATCCCTACGATGTCTGCAGTAGGGCAGTTTATAGTGATGTCTAGGACTGGGGCATCATGCGCCAGACATGTAGCATGATGTCCCACCCAGTCACATTATCCTGACACTAGGCCGACCAGTCCTAACACTAACCTCTTAATGCTGGGCGCCAAGCGAGGCAGCTGTTAGAACCGTTTTTTTTAAGTCTTTGGTATGACTCGGCCGGGGATCGAACCCACGACCTCCCGCATCCAAGGCGGACACTCGAACCACTAAGCCACCGGAGCGGTAACTATTAATATGCTATGTTGACTCAAATAATGTTCACACGCAACTAGACACTTCACGCCAAACCACTTTGTAAGCCAATATGAAATAACACACACACACACACACACACACACACATACACACACGAACAAACAAACAACACATAACAACAACAAGACACAAATAAGAAGCTTAAACAAACAAACCAAAACAAAGCATAAGGTTACGCGTATCACCGTGCCGTCCGACACAGATAGTAATTCCTCTTTTGAAGAGCAACAGGTAAATGGCAAAGTCAATTCTTCATTAATGGAGATCCACAATGATACAATGGTTATCTTCCCATCACGGACATAACAATATTCTTGGCTATTCATTATCGCAGACAAAAGTCTTAATGATAACAGTGATGTTGTTGAGAGTATGGATACCAATTCCAAAAACATTTCTTCTGATTCTGTCCAAGAGAATAAGCTAGAACATGAAATATTTGACCCGTTATCTTGTAAAATCCGTGTTTTTATTCGTACGAAAGAAAATGAGCAAAGTGGTCAAGATTAGCATCTTAACAGCACTGTTGCAAACAATCATAATATACCAACTTGTACCGTCCGATCACTAACCGCTACTTGCCGAGACTTGATTGACGCATATATCCTACTTACAAAGTTCAATGTTTATAATAAACATTGCTTAATATATACAGTGTGATATAATTTGGGTACTAATACATTTGAAATACATAGGAGTTATTACCCACGGAATAATCGTACCCTTCCGATATTACAGTATTAATACACAAAAAGTAAAATAACCAACATTAGTATAAAACTAATGAGAATAAAAATATATTATTAGAAGTAAGCAGAATTGTGTTTTAACCTTTGTTCCGGTATTATCTCATTTTTTTTTTCTTCTTTTTTTTCTCTCGATATATTTGTATGTTCCGGCTTGTTCAATTTGTTCCGTTACATTGTCTGACCCAACTTCCGCCATCATGTGGAATATCTTGGTAAAATTGCCGGTTTATGTTTACAAGTGTGGACTAAGTTTGATTCTGTAATCAATGCATGAACAAAATTGGGAAGTGATACATGAAAACGAAATCAGTACAACTTTTGATTATCATAGTCAAGTATATTTACATACATTTTCTTTGTTCAGTGACCAAAATGTTGAATAAACGAAAGCAAAGCGACAACACGAATCCAGAAATTGTACCATACAAAAAGATAAAATATTCTTCGGAGTTTAGTGTCCAACCTATCCAGAGATTTGATGCTGAATTTCCACCTTACAGGCAGCCTGTTGAAATTGGTGCATTTTCCCAGGACTCCAGCAGGGCCTTTCAGAATGGAAGAGGGCAGTTGAAGTTTTACATTAAGCCAAACAAATCGAACTCTGTAAACTTCGACTTGAGAAAAGGATATAATGAAATGATAAGAAAGGATGAGGCTAAAAAGGAATACATCGATGATGTACTGCGATGGATTTTGAAAAATGAAGACAAGTTTGCCCTAAATGAAGTGAAACCACAGAGAAAAACAGCACACAAGTCAAGGTAGTATGGAGTTCTCTTTGATTGCCCTTGCAGTTTAATTAGAGTTAGATTATCACAGAAACTTAGATCCACAGATCAGCCAGAACCTTTATATGCCTGTATTAAAATCTGAAATAATAATCTGCATAGACCAACAAGTAGATCTCTACCTTTCTTTTTTCTGACATTAGCAGAGACCAGTGGTGCTTCATACTGTTTGAGCTGGAGTTTTCAGCCTGTGATTCTCACAGAGTATTGCACTGATTACTTTCACGCATGTTTCAGCAATTTAAAATTGTTCAGGTCAATAACCAATGGATATACAGGTGTTCTCTTCTGACACGGATTAATTCTGAGAAAAGGGGAGTTCTGAAGGTTTTAATACCATGGGCCAGAGAAGAGGGATTTTGCTTACCATCTGTATACAAATGTCAGTTGTGAGTATTCACTGAAACAATGTGCTGCAGTGTAGCAAGTTTTATCTAAAAGCAAATGTTACTATTTTAATTTAATTACAATTGGGACAATATGCCAGTTACATCATGAGAATAGCAGACAAAAAGGAAATGACTGTCAAAGGAGAAAGATTAAAGATAGGGCTAAATGGTGTGTGTGTGCATAGTTTCAACATCATATAATTAGAATATCAAACACTAGCTATTTCATTATCAGCTATTAGTCAAATGAAAATACAACTTACTGCATCATCAAATTCCATTGACAGAGACTTTATCGATTGTTGATGAATTTTACAGAATCTAACAAAGGCAGCATTTCCAATATGTAATTTCTGAATGATTTAAAAGGTGTCACATAACTTTTGATTTGGAAAAACTATATGTCTTAGAACATACATTGTGCACATATATTACTTCAAAAATTAATCTATGGTGTCCCAACAAATACGGTGTCTCAACATATATGGTAAATACAGTAACTACTTTACCACTGATTATAACTTTTTGACATCAGCAATAAAGGAAACTAAAAGTCTTGAATAGAAGCAAACAGACCATTAACAAATGGTATTAAGCAAGACTCTTTTGAAATTAGTATTTATCAGCTTAATACATTATATAATTGACATCAAAACAGTTCTTCATTTGGTACATGATTATGAATTACTCTGACATTTCAGTCTTTCCAGGGGTCATTGGTAATTCAGATGTCAATCATTTATGTCTTCAATCCCCCTATGTAGAGATGCATAAGATGTGGTTTCTTAGTTGTGTGAGTTGGTAGTGGTGAGATGTTAGGTACTTATCCCTCAACCATGGTGCTTCAGTTCTGAGTGAGTGGGGGTGGGGTGGAGCTGGGTTTGATTTGGATTTGTAACATAGCTTTAACAATTTGTTAGACATATCGCTACAATGTCTGCAGTGTGGCAGTTTATAGTGATGTCTAGCAAGGGGCATCATGCCACAGAAATGGAGCATGATGTCCCTCCCAGTTGCATTATCTTGACACCAAGCCGACAAGTCCTAACACTAACCTCTTGATGCTGAATGCCAGGCAAGGCAGCTGCTAGTACCATTTTTATAAGCCTGTGATATGACTCAGCCAGGATTCAAACTTATTATCTCCTGCATCTGAGGCAGACACTCAAACCACATAGGCCACTGGAGCAGTCAAGTGGGGGGGTAGGGGTGTTAACTGCTGAGTGAAGAAATTAAAAATCACATGAGCTGTACTGTATACACTTCTTTGACAAGGGCATAGAACTTGTGTGATTTGGATGTCCATAATCACCAAATAATTATTTTAAAGAACTCAAATTTTGTAAAACTGGGTATCCAGTGCACACATGGTAATGTTTTCCATATCTCCAAAAAAGCCTCACCACTTGAAATGAATGTGTCTTGTGGACGAGTAGGTGGATTGATTAATAATAATAATAATAATAATGATAATAATAATTTGTTTATTTATTAAAAATAAAATACTAAACAAACAGCCACTTTGCATAATAATAATAATCTTTATTTGTCCAGAATGACATACATTAAGTAAAGTTACTTTATATAACAACAATAACAATAATAATAATAATTATAATTATCATAATAATAATGATGATATCCTTTATTTTTCCAGGGTGACACAGTTAGCTAGCAGCTTCTTTTCATTATGGTCCTATGATTACAACAAATATACAAGTAATTAATAATACTTAAGGAGGTTAAAGCCTACTACATAATAAAATATAAGTTAATGCAGGTTATACAAGGTTAACATAGATATAACACAGCTACCAAGTACAAATGTTATGCTGTCATAGGACTGACCATTAAAGTATTTGCAGGGGTAAAATTTAATTTAAAAAAAAATTGAGTATTTGCTTGATATGCTGCAAACTGTTCCATAAAACTGTAGCAGCCAAAGCATAAGATTCCTTAAAATACTTGGACAAGTTTTAGCACATATATATATATATATATATATATATATATATATATATATATATATATATATATATATATATATATATATCTTTGTTTGACTTAATTGTGTCTTTGTGCTAACATTACTTAGAAACTTAAAAACATTAAGATACAAAGTACTGTGATAATAAGTTATTGAAGACCTTGAAAGTTAGAAACAAGTATAATTCTTTATGGCATGCATCTAAGAGTGTTGAACGGAGATGATGTTAACATTAAGATATCTTTAGCATTTGAAATCATCTTGGCAGCTTGCTTGTTTAAGTTGAATGGTCTCAGCATGTAAGACAAATTATAGGATACTCTCATCACAGCAGAGCATGTAAGAAGAAGTTTGTGATAATGCCACAGCACAGCATGTAAGACAAATTATATGATGCTGCACACACAGCACAGAATGTAAGATGAATTATGGGATACTGACCACACAGCACAGCACGTAAGATGACTTATAAATTGGATGCTGCACACACAGCACAGCATGAAATGGAAATTATGGGATGCTGCACACACAGCACAGCCTGTAATGGAAATTATGGGATGCTGCTCACACAACACAGCATGTTAGAGAAATTATGCCATACTGCCCACACAGCACAGTATGTAAAAGAAATTATGGGATACAGCCTACACAGCACAGCTTGTAAGATGAATTATCATTTATGGGATACTGCCCTCACAGCACACACGTATGTAAAATGTGGAAAAACAGCTGTACTGTACACTTTTATTACCAGCTGTTTTATTTTCTCAGGTACTTTTATGACAAGTGTTTAAAAGTGGTAGGGCCTGGGTAAAGTATTATCAATAAAAGTATAAAAATTTGGCATATTTAACACTATTTTTGTATCATATACTATTAAGTACAATTGTCAACATCTGGCTAATGCTTGTGTTGAAGAGATAAAATTTATGTAATTTAACTACGTTTGTCATACATCCATTCATAGCAAATCTTCAAAAAAATTCTCTCAACAATGCTAACATATTTATCACTAACATATTGCAATGTATCGTCTGCATACGTAGATACTACAGAATGTTTCAAAGAGTTTTGGAAAATTATTCATGTATAAACTGAAAAAGACGTCCTGAGTGGTGTACCGGTTGGAAGTCATTGTTTTCATTCAAGGATGAATGGGAAAGGTTCGACATACTATGACTATACTTTAGTTAAATGTGGAACCCACTATGACTATACTGTAGTTCAATGTCGAATCCACTATGACTATACTGTAGTTCAATGTCGAATCCACTATGACTATACTGTTGTTTGGAATCCACGATGACTATACTGTAGTTCAGTGTGGAATCCACTATGCCTATACTGTAGTTCAATGTGAAACCCACTATGGCTGCACTGTAGTTAAATGTGAAACCCACTATAATTGTACTGTAGTTAAATATGATCATGTTACACTGGTACAAATATGATTTGTATTTTCTCCAGGGAACTGAACACTGACTTCATTTGTTGGCGTGGCTTGCTTACCAAATTTCTGTGCACACCCTATGAATCTAAGGAGGGCTGGTTGGTTTCTGTAACCAAGTTCAACAACACTCTTTATCTGTGTGAGTTTGATACAGAGGACAAGAAGAAACAGAGAGAAAGCATGACTCAACGACAAGATGAAATGTGCTGCTGGGGATGGAAATTTGAGCAATATGTGACAGCAGGTACACATGCATTTCTATTTTAAACTGCTGGGGATAGAAATTTGAGCAATATGTGACAGCAGGTACACATGCATTTCTATTTTAAACTGCTGGGGATAGAAATTTGAGCAATATGTGACAGCAGGTACACATGCATTTCTATTTTAAACTGCTGGGGATAGAAATTTGAGCAATATGTGACAGCAGGTACACATGCATTTCTATTTTAAACTGCTGGGGATGGAAATTTGAGTAATATCTGACAGCAGGGTACACATGCATTGTTTTGTATATTTGATTTAATTTAATTGTTTGTCTGATGTTTTAATTTTTATTTTATTTTACTCCATTACATGTTATAGTAATGTAATATTGTTTATTGGACTTGATTTTTTTATAGAATTCAGTTCAGTTGTTTGACCTGACTTTTTAAAAAATTTCCTTGGTAAACACCTAATAATAGAAACACCATATAGTTTCTGACCTTGAGTCAGAACCAGCGACAGTTTTAGTAAACAACTTTTAAAAATTTTTTTTTATATTCTTTCTCAGAGTAAGAAATATTAAGTTAAGTCAAGGCCATACCTGGATTACATGATGTTTGTCATGTAACAAACTTCTTTTTCTCGAAGGTTGACCCCAATCCAGGCATCTGTTTTGCTTCTTAGTTAGACTTATTACTAACATTTTGAGAAAGAATAGTGAGTCATACCTTAACACTGGAGATATCAAAGTGTTCTATGTTGCATCCAGTTTGGGCTAATTATTTTATTTTCTTCAGATTATTTTGAATTCAAGTGATTCTTTTCCCTGGAAATACTAGTGCTCTAAATTAATTTTTGGACAAGGTCATTTATCAAAATTTATACCGAATTAAAAAACTGGAATATTTTATGTGATTCAACAAGAGACTGCTGACACTGCAGTACTTGACAGGTTACAACAGACATCATCATTTTCCATTTTGGATTTCAGTGGGATTTGAACTCAGTTTCATCAGGACTTTTTATTATTATGACTTCTATTTTTATTAATTCTTGGATTATTTTTGGATTTCATTCATAAAACCATAAGTTATTTTTTCTCATTTTTCCCTTGATTTTCTATGGGAAATAAAATTACCTTGTACATATGCAGGGTGGGTACAAGCTACATCAAGCATTTTTGTTTTGGAATTTTTTAAAACATGCATTGGGATGTTTTTAAATTAGAATTGACTTCAAGTCAAATTGAGGTACAAGTTACTTGATAATTTCTATTAAAATAATTCAAAGCAATGAAATGCACTAAAATTGATTTACACGTCGAATAAAAATTGTAGGGTATGCAGACTATACAATTTTAATGATATATTTTACAGGCTGATCAAAGGAAGGAGTTTTGGGTCTGACGGGTGTTGGAGACAGAAGGGAGGGTGGTGGCCATTTATTTAGTTCACCTTTCCATATTGTAGGTCAGATTGTCGCCATTTTCATTTAGTTCCCAGGAGACATTGTGTTTGCAAATTCATCCAACATTGATGCCAAATCTTATCACTACTTCTAAGTGGATAACCGTAGGCTAGCTATGTGTTTATTTTTAAAAAAACAGACTTATCATGTCTGGTTAGTCCTAAATGAAAATGGTACTAATCAGATCTCCATTATGTCAACCATGGTAGACATGGTAAAAATCTTTTTATCGCTACTTCTTCCTAACCAATGAATTGGTGGTTATGTTAGCATGGAAAATTTTACTAAGACATTATATCATTATTTATCCATTGAATGAAATGGTGCTTATGAGACCTTTAATGTTGTACCATAGCCATTTTGAAAATCTTGTTACCACTTCTTTTGCATGAAGGATGACACCAACATTGGGTTTTCACTACAACACTTTGAGAAATATTATATTGGTTCTGAATGAAAATTGTACCGATCTGACCCAGCACGTCAGGGTTCTAAGTAGGTCTAATGTATTTTTCACAGAATGGCTACCAACTTAAAAATAAAGTTGCCATTTACAAACATTTGGTCACCAATTATGATAAAAACTGGTTGACAAGAACAAAACACAATAAGTGAGACTTTATTAACATTTGAATGATGTATCTTTTACAACTACTTTCACTGTTATAAAATCAATATATTTCAGTGTCAGATGAGTTTATATCACTGCTTCTGGTATCTCAAGATGATTTGGCCTGCCTGTGCAGGGAATTTTCCTGGGTTGAGAAAACCATTTCTATACATCTTTAAGGTTAAGCTTTATATTGTTTGATATCTTCTGATTCATGGCTGATTATGATAAGACTTTCAACTGGGGTGGGATTAAGACAGCTTCTCATATCTGACTTATTCCTGTTAACTGCTGAAATTATTCTTGAACACTGCACTGGATGCTGATATGACAAGGTTCACTGCTTTCCTCACAGATGATCTAAAAGTGAGAGGCATACTCTTCATGTCAAGTGCACCCAGCATAAGGTCCTCATGTCTCTTGAAATGTACTCTGTAAAATCTTATTTCTTGTTCTTCTTTCTGGGTTGTCGTCATGTGAAGAAACTTCTACAGGTGTCTATCAACCTTTGCTCTACCAGAATGTGCTCCAATTTCACTTAATTTAATGGCACTGACTGCCATTGGTAAGATTGCTTTGTTACTTCGAAATGTAAGGTATAGTCTTGTAACAATTCCCAGCAAGCCCAGAAGAAAATGACAAAATGGCAGAAATTCAAACTGCTGCATTTATCCTGCTATTTGTTACCCACAAAAATAATGAAATTAAAACATCCACTGATATTTCTATTTTGATACTCATTTTCTTACGAAATTTGGTATACTGGAGTTTCTTACAAATGTCACAGATGGTTTAATTATACAAAGAAATGGATTTTATCTTGGATTCCTGGAAGTTTTTGTTGGGGGGGGGGGCTGTTGTAAATCATCCTCTTCCAAAGGATTCTTGTGAATGAATTTTAACAAAAGATTCAACAGTTGAATTTATTTGATATGTTTAACTTTTTAATTTGACTTAAATTTGATAGTTGAACTTTGCCAAGTGGTTTTAAGTTTTACAAATGGATACAGATAAACATTAACTCAGCATTTTGTTACTAAAATTTGTGCTATCCAGTAGTAACTTGCAATGTCTAACTAATCAGTGAATGCAATTATTAAAGATAACCATGCAACAATGTTGCTTTTTTGCTGCCATGCAGATATGAGTGATTTTAAATCCATTTCAAATTTTTATGATTTCAGACAAACCTGATGGTGTGCCTGATGTCGAAAGCCCAGTTAACAATAATGAAGCATTTGTTACTGTTGTCAGAACTCGTCTGAATAGTCATTCCCTTGGTAAGTTGCTGCTGGAAAATTAGTATGTTTAAAGAAATAATTAGTTGTAAGTAAAGAAATATTTACATGTATGCAGAGGTGTTTAAAATTTAAAAAAAACTTGTGCATTTTAAATTCTGTTTTTACATTGGAATTATTTTTTCCTGAATTGCTAGATATTTGTTCATTCTTTTATATTTTGCCTGAAATGAGGATATGAAAAAGTGTAAAATCTTCTCATCATTATTCAAACAGTCAGTCAAAAAACTTTAAGCTGTGAGTAAAAGTTCAGGATATTACTCAAAATGTACTGCACTATTTTGTAGTTGTCACCTATCAAACTTAGAGATTATTTGTATCCAGTATTGTTTATTCGATGAACATTTCCTTTTATATAACATTCTTCTATTTGTTAAAATCATAAAGAAATTAATGGCATTTGGAGACTGAATAATGTTAAACATTTTAATTACTATCCATGTATTTTCAAGTTGTGTAGTTTGTATTCTTTATATGTGAAGCTATGTGCATTTGCAGTTACAGTGCATTTCACAAGAACAGGATTCATTAAAGTCATTTCAGATATCTTTTTTTGGTCTTGCATGTATCGGTGTACAAGAGGGAGTGTGTGTGTGTGTGCACATTTACTACAGTTTAAAAATATATTCAGCACTTCAGCAATCTCAAACCCACTTCCCTTATAATCCAGTAACCACATACCCAGTTCACTTATTATCCAGAAATCTCAAACCCAGTTCACTTATAATCCAGTAACCACATACCCAGTTCACTTAATTATCCAGTAACCACATCACCAATTCACTTATAATCTAGAAATCTCCAACCCAGTTCACTTAAAATCCAGTAACCATATATCCAGTTCACTTAATTATCCAGTAACCACATCACCAATTCACTTATAATCTAGAAATCTCAAACCCAGTTCACTTATAATCCAGTAACCATACCCAATTCACTTATAATCAAGTTTTTTTCATACCCCAGTTCACTTTATATTGGGAATATGATATGATAACATACATCCCTTTCTTCAAGTACTGCCCATGTCCTAATCATAGACCCTGGGGTAGCAGTACTACCCATGCCTGATCATAGACCCTGAAGTAGTAATAAAATGTTGTAACTTGCATCCATTTATTCCAGCACTACCTATGACCATGGTTGTGTAAAACCCAGGCCACTGGTCATACCCCCTGGAGGAAGAATACAGTGATGTAACATACATATGTTTGTTCCAGTACTACACATGACCATGGTCCAGTACTACCCATGTCCCTCGTCCAATGCTACCTATGCCATTGATCATATCCCCTGGAGGAGTAGTTAATGTCTATATCCCAGGTCATACATCAGGTCCAGTACTACCCATGCTGGGTACCCCGAGTGGAAGAGTGGTCTAAAGCGCTCTCCGTTACGGATCACTGCCATCTCACCTCTGTCTGCATGGGTTCGAGACTCGGATTCAGCCAATGTGGGTATGTGAGAGAGCTTGCCAGTAGCTTCTCATGGGTTGGTGGTTCTTTTCTTGGTTTTCCCGGGTTCTTCCTCTACCATTATTACTGGCAGCCATGTATAGCCTATCGTGTGTCGAAAAATGACGTTAAACCCTACAACAACAACAACTACCCATGCCCATGGTCCAGTACTACCCATGTCCTTCGCCATATCCTCTAGAGGAGCAGTATTAGCCATATCTGTGGTTCAATACTACAAGCCTTGGTCATATCCCCCTTGAGAAGCAATACAATTATGTAATGTACATCCATTTTTTCCGATTCTACCCATGCCCTGGTGATATTCACCTTGAGGAGCAATAAAGTAACATAACATACATCCATTTGTTCCGTACTAGTTATATACCCTGGATGAACTGCAATACTCAGGGACCTGGTCCAGTATTTCCTATACCTGTGGTCCAGTACTACCTATGCCCATGGTCCATTTACTACACATGTTCCTAGTCAATGCCCTTGGAGTAGCAATAATTCACATAATTAGTTTCTGTCCTTGTATCCCTTGAAGTCTCTTGCACTTGAATCATTCTACTAAGTTGAGATGTGACATAAAGGGTTATGCCCCTTTAATAAATCAACAGTATGTATCAAGTTGTGTGTTTCTTAAATCATAGTTCTTGTTTGTTTCAGTGTTTGCTGGAGAAGTAGATGCCATTGACCCATCACTCACAACCAGAAATAAGTATGTTGAGTTTAAGACATCCAGAGAGATTGACAACCCAAGACAAGATAACAATATGAAAAGGTGATGACGCTACAGAGTTTTTTAGTATGTAACACTAAATACAGTACTGAACAAAAATGAGTCACAAGTATATGCACAAGGGAATGAGGAAATATGATCTTCAATTTTTGTGGGATATAATGTTATCAATTTCTGTCTGAATGGTCATCCTTCACACCTTGGTTAGGCTTTGAGTTTAGGTCAGTTTCAGGCATTATGGTCAGTTTCAGGCATTATGGTGGGGCATGCATATTCTGTGAACACATTTTGGTTTTATTTGAGAAGGACATTGATAATTAATTCATGGTCTTCTCATTTGTGTTTGTATCAAAATAGGAATGAAAATTGTTCAGGTACTGTAATGACTAAGTCTTGGGACAGGAAAAAATAATTATATTTAGTGTCTGAAGATGCTTGTGTGTGTGTGTTTGGTTTTTAATATAGCTTTTCCAATTGTTCAGTCATATTGCTAAAATGTCTGCAGTGTGGCAGCTTATAGTGATGTCTAGCTCTGAGGCATCATGCCACAGATCTGTAGCATGATATCCCACCCAGTCACATTATCATGACTTCAGGCCAACCAGTCCTAACACTAACCTCTTAATGCTGAGCGCCCAGAGAGGCAGCTGTTAATACCATTTCTAAAAGTCTTGAATATGACTTGGCTGGGGCTCAAACTCACAACCTCAAGCATCCAAGGCAGATGCTCTAGCTACTAGGCCACCAAAGTGCTGTCTGAAGACTTAACTTCTCGTATAAAAAAAATGTAACCTATCTGGTGTCCCAACACTAACAGACACAAAGAATTTTAGATGTAATCAGTATGGTCAACACACATTGAACACTTATTCAGGTACCTTGTCCATCAATTATTATACAGTACTATGATTTATTTTTACACTTTTCTTTCATGCCTCTGGTCATAGTCCCTGAATGAACAAACAATTAATGTAGTATAAGTCTCTTATGGCCACTACTTCCCATGCCCCTGGTCATACCACCTTAAGCAGTACAAACCATTGCCTTGGTAATAGTCCCTGGAGGAATAAAAAATTAACATCATGTAAATCTTTTTCATCCAGTAGAGTAGTACTACCGATACCCGTTGTGTTATTTTATGCACATACTCTCTGATTTCTCAATAACTCACACACATCTGGGTCCAAAAACATAGACTGCACTATAAGCAAGGGACTTCCATAACAATATGAAATGATGCCATCCTCACCAGACATCATGAAAACTGCTGGGGGTGGGGGAGAACTGGTCTGTTTAATAGTTGATTACTCATTTCAGAATCGCATTGGGAATAATTGTCAATAAAGTGCTTTTCCTAATGAAGTAATTCATTTTTACGTAAAAATGACATTTATTTTCAAGATGCTCAACCACTGAGAGATCGTTAATAACTGATTGCAACAATCCTTCATGTGTACACGAAAACATTGTGTATTACATCACTGCTTTATGTTGTTGAGTAGTCTGGTTCCCTGGTTGCTTTGCTCTCTTCTGTGGAGGAATGCAGCACAAGGATCATAACAAGCAGGGAACCAGACTATCAATTGGTTAAAATTCACAGTCAGACAAGTACCTTTTATTAAATAAAGAATGGAATATTTAGTTCATGTAACAGCCGTCAACATCGAAAGTCATTTTTTTTTAATTGTTCTATTAGTCAAATATTGATGCCATGATTTCATTGCAAGTAATAGTGTAACTTCTCAGCCATGATGACATTGCCAAGTGCCACTTCAGGAACTACAAGTTAACTACAAACTTTGGAACTAGCTTTTCATTAATAAAACATATCTGTGAAACATAATTTTAGTTCATCAAGTATTTATTTTGCTTGGTTGTCTCTCTTTCTTTGATCATATTTGTGAATGAGTATGCTGATTGAAGAAGGTTTAATTAAATTACATCCACAAAAGAATTATAACTGTTCAATTGATCGCTTGAAAAGAGTTGACCTAACACTACAGCTAGCTCTTACGTAGGTTGGATTTGCATGCCTTGTAGCTTTTCATTTATTCCACCCCCTTTATTTGATACAAAAGTATGCAGTTAATGTGGTAATACAAGGACAGCTTTTATTTAATTGCAACAATACAACAAATACTTGTGCAAATCAGGTATCAAAACAATGTTGGCACTTAATTAGGTTCTCACAGAAACACTTGCAGACATAGCTGTTACAGTAGATTAAAATAATTCATGTTGGAATTACAACTGGGTACATTGTATTTATGATCATTACACTTAAACCCAACTAAAAGATAGAACGAATATACTAATTTCATGTGATAAAATAACTTATTTATTTGGTATTTATTTATAATATTTATTTATAATATTGCTGCCTTAAGTAGGCATTAGTGACATTTTCATTCACTGAAATTTTGTTGCATACTGTTATTTATGGTGTACCAAGAATGTTGTTGGGATATAAATTTAAACAAAATGCATGACTTCTTATTAAAAGTTGATAATTTCATAACATTGATTCACATTTCCAGGTCAGATCAAACCATTTTCAACGATAAAACAAGCAATATATCAGGATTTCAGTTTCAAGTTTTCATTGCAATTTTCATTTTCAACAAATAGGGGCAATTTTTGGGATCTTTCTAGTAAAAACAATGGGATCCATGACTTACCCCACATTGTAAGTGGGTTCATGAGTTATTGAGGCATAGGTGTATTTGGTAATTCATTCGTTGCATTTTGAGAAGCTGGTATTGTCTAGTCGGGCAATTTCATTTTCCCTACTTTTATAGGTGCTAAAGATAGTGTACTTTAGACTAATACAGGCTGATTTTTTTAGCACAAGGGAGCAGTCCTTTTAGTTAGCAGTGTGCTTAGGTCATGTACATGGTACTAACAGCTGCCTCATTAAACACTCAGCATTAGAAAGTTCATGTTAGGACTGGTCGGCCTGGTGTCAGGATAATGTGACTGGGTGGGATATCATGCTACATGTCTGTGGTATGATGCCCCAATGCTAGACATCACTATAAATTGCCACACTGAAGACATCATAGCGATATGACTGAAAAATTGTTAAAGCTACATTAAAAATTCAAATCACACACACACACACAAGTCATGTACAATTTCCACAAGTACAATATCCAAAGGAATGTCAGGCGCATTACATCAAAGTACCACAGAGGTATCCCAGCATTCTCTCCACTGTGCATATTTCAAATGCAAACAACTTCACCTTACATATGTCCCTCTCTCAAAATTACATAATAACTAGTGAGCACCCCCATAAAGAGACACAAATGATCAGTGGCTTTATTAAGCACATAATCATCATGTGACTAAAATAATGACATAATTATCATATGACTGTATTAAGCACATAACTATCATGTGACTATTCATATCATTATCACATTCACATAACCATCATATATTTACATAAGTATCACATTCACATAACCATCATATATTCACATAAGTATCACATTCACATACCATGATATATTCACATAATCATTATATATTCACATAAGTATCATATTCACATACCATCATATATTCACATAATCATCATATATTTACATAAGTATCATATTCACATCCCATGATACATTCACATAAGTATCATATTCACATACCATCACAGATTCACATAAGTATCATATTCACATACCATAAAGTATCATATTCAAATACCATCATGTATTCACATAACCATCATATATTTACATAAGTATCATATTCACATCCTATGATATATTCACATAAGTATCATATTCACATACCATAAAGTATCATATTCAAATACCATCATGTATTCACATAACCATCATATATTCACATATCCATAAGTATCATATTCAGATACCATCATGTATTCACATACCATCATATATTCACATAACCATCATATATTCACATAACCATCATATATTCACATATCCATTGTATATTCACATAACCATCATACCTTCATGAAACCATCATTTATTCAAATACCCACCATAGTTTCACTTAACTGTCACATATTTGTTACCATATTGCAGGGCTTGAATTTAACACAAATTTCTTTGTAGCCAGAAGGACTAGTGTACTGAGAAATTTACTAGTCCTACCAAACATTTACTAGTCCTGTCCACAAAACAATGTCACACACTTGTATTGAGATTAACAACAATTTTATTTCATAAATGCAGAGGTACAGAAGTATAAATCCTACTTCAAATCATCAATTAGTCAATTCACATTTCTTGTTTCTCAAGATAATGTGGATCCAATTCCAGAGAGGGATCCAGGTGTCCTTTCTCATCCTCCACCTGCACTCTGGGTCCATATGGGGTTTGTTCTGGTCTCCTTACCCGTCTTCCTGAAACATTCCACAAATGTATTGCTGGTGATGGATCATATGTTGGGATGACATTTGTATGGAACATTATAAACAAATTAACGAGCTGGTCAAATACATTCCGATTTAAACTTTCCAAGATCTAACCAGCGGTCGATTCTTCTGGTGGTATCTGCATAGCTGTTTTTCTCTCTGAACTCTTTTTGTATTGCCCACAGCTTTCATGTGCGTTCACCGATTCAGTTTTAAAGTTCAAACAACCCGCAACAAAACTGGATGTTTTCTCTGTGTATGTTTTTGCGAATTCCATACACCAGTTACACCGCATAACGTTCTTGTCCTCATCATAATTCAGCCATTCCCTGTCTTTTGTCCATGTCTTCTGAAACGTCCAATTACGCTTTTCCCTATCATAAGAATTATTCCTCTCTTTTATGTCATTTTCATTCAACTTTTGCTTTTTTCTGGAGGCTGAACACCTATAAAACGCCACATTTTGCCTGTCTTATAAGGTGGGAATTGTGCCTCATTTTGAAATACGAGATGTTACAGTATAGCTGACGCGAATTATTTAAAGTAAGAAAATGAATGACACAGTGTCCTATATATAAGAAAGTCCGAGCAAGAAACACGTTTCAAAACACGTGCCTTTGCCCCCCAATTAAATGGCCTCTCCCTAATAAAGTCTTGACTTCAGCGGATGTTCTGCAGGATCAAAGCAGTGGCTATTGTAAACACTTATATTAACATCAAAAGATAATGTTAGTTTCACCTTGGAAAATGTGTGTTCCCATCAAACGAAGCCATCTGACTTGGCGCATTGTATTTAACAGCTCCAATTACGGTCTCATCATTAATAGCGTAAGTTTAGTAAGTGTTCCTAATTAATAGGACCTCAGTGTATTGTTGAAGTTAATAATAAGCGGGGAAAATTTTCAAATAGTAGATGCCCATGCTGAGAGATTTTAATTCCCAACAAATGTACGGCATTCTGCTTGGATATCCACGTGTATTCAATTATTTGTTCAGTCTTGTATGGGAAAAATATAAAAACAATTTTTATTGTCATAGAAAAAGTAGTTGTATGGAAAGGATGTGTCAGTAATGTGATCATAATAAATTGATCTAATTCTTATAATTATTTCGATGCAAACGTAAAATATGCAGTTTCCCGTTTGTGACTGTTGGCACGTTTGGCTAGCAAGCAAAAAAAATAAATAAGGGAAACAAATAAGCATGCAAACTAATTTCTTTGAATAGTTGATGCCATGTTCTTTTGTGTTGTAGTTTTGTAGTTTGTTACTGTGGTCGCGTGAATAAAGTGTGATACCAGTTTAATTTTCATTTAATTCGCTGTCAGATTTATTAGGATATAAATTACCAAACTTCCGTTGTTAATGATGGGACCATGATTGGCGCTGTTAAGCGAAATGCACAAAATCAGATGGCTTCTTGTAATAGAAGCACACATTTTTGAGGCAGAAATTGACTTCATCTTCTCATGCTAATATTTTATGACTGTGTTTACAACGGTCACTACGTTGATTCTACAGAATATATGCTGAAGTCACATCTTTATTAGGGTATTGAGTAAACAAATGCTGACTGCTGACAAACAAAACTTACTAGCCCATCGGACTAATAACATTATGATAGTTACTAGTCTGACAGGAAATCTACTAGCCTCGGGCTAGAGGACTACCACTAATTTCGAGCCCTGTATTATCATAATACAGGGTAAAATGCTGAAATAAGATCCTACTATTCTGTCATCAATCTGTTTTGCTTAAAGTTGACACAAATTGTAACACACTATTCATTCCACTGTTGATCTTGTCGGGCTGGCTGGTTCAGCTTGTCCCTTTCATAATAGTTGGTGGATTTGTCAGGCATTAATATGTATTTTGTTTTATGACAAGAATCCATGTCAGTTAATTACTTAAAACCTGAAAATGACTTGGGTAAAGAGAGAATTTGGTTATTTTCTTTTTGTTCTGCAGCTTTAATCCAAACTAGCTGTTTTAAAATCAAATATGGTTGTGTATTTACAAGGACAAGATATTTTTCATGATTGTAATACTAAGTTAATTGGCTCCTCAAAATTTATATTGGGTCAAAATAATTATACATTATCAAGTAAGGATTGAACACTTGATAATTCCAGTGGAAATATGCAAACTTGTTTTCCCTTTTCAAGATTGGTAAATGAACATAAATATTATAGTTAACTAAACATGTCAGTACTTAATGGTCACTTACATCAAAACAAACTACCACTGCAGAGGTTTTGCTAATATTTGTAAAAGTTATAGTTTTGTGATTTTGTTATTTTATTTATAGGCACTAAGTTAAGAGCTATTAGTACCTGTGTAATGAATTCAGTGTAGCAGTCATGTAGATCATTTGTCTCTGGAGTTAATTTTTAGTGCCTTTGTCCTCATCTTTGATTCTAGTAAGTGATAATCAATATTTTGTGTTTGAATGTCATTGTAAAGGGTTGTGTTTGTTGCTTTTTATGTAACAATGATTACAGCCCTCACATCAAGCTGCTATCTGTTCACCATAGTACAGCCAGTTACCAACTTTGTTTAATCCATTTATTTTGTCAGTGAATTAAGTCTTATCTGTTGTCTCTGTGTAACTTTATTCAGCTTCTGGATGAGTTAATTATGTCATTTGATTTCATCCATTGGTATATATATATATATATATATATATATTTTTAAATATTTGCCCAAAGCATGATTAAAACTGACACAGCCACTATTGTAACTGATCACAAATAATATTAATATCTTGATAACAGTGGCAGAGTCTGTCATATGTGTTGGTGTGGGAAATTAGACCCAAGGTCCAAGTCTGTCATATGCCTCAGTGAGGGAAATCAGACCCAAGTTCCTGAGTCTGTCATATGCGTTGGTGTGGGAAATGACACCCAAGGGCCAGAGTCTGTCATAGGTGGCGCTATACAGTTTCGCATTTTGCATAGGGTTAGGAATTTAAAGAAAAAGAATGTCCCCGGCTTTCCTCACTGGTTATACTGGCTATTTAAAAAAGACCTTGTATATCTTAGGTATAATGCAAAGAACCTTTAATTCCCTTTATTTTGGTGTATGATTGATGGGTGTACTATGGGTTATAGAGTATACAGCTTGGCCTTACTTCAAATGTGCACCTTTCAAAAAAGTGCTAGCTCTACTTGGTCATTTTCACTTCCTGAACTTCAGAGGTCAATTGTATAAAAAAGAGCCAATAACTTTTTTTACATTTTATATATTTGGTAATTCATTCATTGCACTTTCAGAAGCTGGTATTGTCTAGTCTGGCAAAATTCATTTTCCCTATTTTAATAGCTGCTATGTATAGTGTACTTTAGACTAATTCAGACTGATTTTTTAACACAAGGGAGCAGTCATTTTAGTTAGCAGTGTGCTTAAATCATGTAAAATTTCCAAAAGTACAATATCCAAAAGAAATATCATCCACATTACATTAATGTAGCATAGAGGTATGCAAACGTTCTCTCCACTGTGCATGTTTTAAATGCGAACTACTTCACCTTACATACGTCACTCTCTCAAAAGTACATATTATCTGGTGAGCGCCACCATATGTAATAATGTGGGAAATGACACCCATGGGCCAGAGTCTGTCATGCATTGGTGTGGGAAATCAGACCCAAGGCCAGAGTCTGTCATATGCATTGGTGTGGGAAATCAGACCCAAGGCCAGAGTCTGTCATATGCATTGGTGTGGGAAATCACCCAAGGGCCAGAGTCTGTCATATGTATTGGTGAGGGGAAATCAGACCCAAGGCCAGAGTCTGTCATATGCATTGGTATGGGATATCAGACCCAAGTTCCCGAGTCTGTCATATGCATTGGCATGGGAAATGACACCCAAGGGCCAGAGTATGTCATATGCATTGGCATGGGAAATCAGACCCAAGGCCAGAGACTGTCTTATGCATTAGTGTGGGAAGTGACACCCAAGGGCCAGAGTCTGTCATATGCATTGGTGTGGGAAATTACACCCAAGAGCCAGAGTCTGTCATATGCATTGGTGTGGGAAATCAGACCCAAGGCCAGAGTATGTCATATGCATCGGTGAGGGAAATCAGACCCAAGGCCAGAGTATGTCATATGCATTGATGGGGAAATGACACCCTAGGGCCAGAGTCTGTCATATGCATTGGTATGGGAAATGACACCCAAGGGCCAGAGTATGCCATATGCATTGGTGTGGGAAATGACACCCAAGGGCCAGAGTCTGTCATATGCATTGGTGTGGGAAATGACACCCAAGGGCCAGAGTCTGTCATATGCATTGGTGTGGGAAATCACCCAAGGGCCAGAGTCTGTCATATGCATTGGTGTGGGAAATCACCCAAGGGCCAGAGTCTGTCATATACATTGGTGCGGGAAATCATACCCAAGGCCAGAGTCAGTCGTATGCATTGGTGTGGGAAATCACACCCATGGTTCAGAGTTTGTAGGGAGAAAAATTGTTCCTGAAAATCAATAGTAATCCATAGAATGTTACTGTCCTATCACACTCAATAGTAATCCGTAGAATGTTACTGTCCTATCACACTCAAAAGTAATCCATAGAATGTTACTGTCCTATCACACTCAATAGTAATCCATAGAATGTTACTGTCCTATCACACTCAATAGTAATCCATAGAATGTTACTGTCCTATCACACTCAATAGTAATCCATAGTGTTACTGTCCTATCACACTCAATAGTAATCCATAGAATGTTACTGTCCTTTCACACTCAATGGTAATCCATAGAATGTTACTATCCTATCACACTCAATAGTAATCCATAGAATGTTACTGTCCTATCACACTCAATAGTAATCCATAGAATGTTACTGTCCTATCACACATTAGAGTATGTGATTATTTTTCATAAAAGGTTTATCTTACAACAAAATGTTTTGTTGTAAACCTGGGTACTCATTAAAGGCTGGCATAATTTGTCTTCTCAGTGTGAAAACCACAAGAAACACTGCAAATGTTAATGTCAGAAAAATAATAACAGCTACAGTGCCAGTGAGTGCAATCATATGATACAGGCTTATTCGAATTGGTTTTCACACATTGGAAAACTTTATCACATGGGCAGACATTATCACATTGTCAAACATTATTACATGGGCAGACTTTATCATATTGGAAAATTTATCACATGGGCAGACTTTATCATGCATGAGAGATCAGATAACCTGTTCTTGCTTAAGCCATTTATTTTTTAACAATTGCAGATTCAAGTGGATAAAATGGTGGGCACAAAGTTTTTTGGTTGGAATACCAAAGATTGTGTGTGGCTTCAGAGATGATGATGGGATTGTTCATAGACTTGAAACTTATGACACTTTAAAGATTCCAAATTTAGTGAAGGTAATTCATTAGCCTGACTAAAGTTATAATAACTTGTATGAAATTTATGCTTGAACAAAAAGCATGAAAGTAGTATGTATATTCTTGTCTTTTTTATATAAATATTGCCAGATTTAAAATGAAGCATTCATAATTTTTGTGTGTTATTATCATGCATGAAGCTAAGTAAAGGATTTTATAGCCTGTTTGCTAACTGATAGATCATAATGAAACTTTGTAGTTTACTAAGGAGGCATGGAAACTTTGTAGATTACTAAGAAAACATGAAAACCTTGTATGTAGATTACAGTGGAACAGGGAAACTCTGTACTATGTAGATTACAAAGAACACTTGGAAACTTTGTAGATTGCTAAGGGGACATAGAAACTTGCATGTGGATTACTAAGGGGAGACGGAAACTTTGTTAACAGATTACTAAGAGAGCATGGAAACTTTGTAGAACATGGAAACCTTGTATGTAGATTGCAATGGGACAGGGAAACTGTATGTTGATTACAACAGGGACATGGATACTTTGTAGATTGCTAAGGGGGCATAGAAACTTTGCATGTGGATTACTAGGGGAAATGGAAACTTTGTTAACAGATTACTAAGAGAGCATGGAAATTTTGTAGAACATGGAAACTTTGTATGTAGATTACAATGGGACAGGGGAAACTGTGTGTAAATTACAAAGGGGACATGGAAACTTTGTATATACATTACTAAAGGGACATGGAAACTTTGCAGATTGTATAGGGGACATATAAACTTTGCATGTGGATTACTAAGGGGACATGGAAACTTTGTATTCAGTTTACTAAGGGAACATGGAAACTTTGCATGTAGAATGCTATAGGGACTTGGAAACTTTGCATGTAGACTATTAAGGGGACATGGAAACTTTGTAGGTACATTACTATGGGGACATGGAAATTTGTATGCACATTACTAAGGGGACATGGAAACTTTGTTTGTAGATTACCAAGGGGCATGGAAACTTTGTATGTAGATTACCAAGGGGCATGGAAACTTTGTATGTAGATTACTAAGGGGACATGGAAACTTTGTATGTAAATTTACTAAGGGGACATGGAAGCTTTGTATGTACATTACTAAGAGGACATGTAAACCTTGTTTGTAGATTACAAAGGGGACATGGAAATTTGCATGTAGATTACCAAGGGGACATGGAAATTTGCATATACTTTACCAAGGGACATGGAAACTTTGCATGTAGAATACTATGGGGACTTGGAAACTTTGCATGTAGACTATTAAGGGGACATGGAAACATTGTAGGTACATTACTATGGGGACATGGAAATTTGTATGCACATTACTAAGGAGACATGGAAACTTTGTATGTAGATTACCAAGGGGTATGGAAACTTTGTATGTAGATTACTAAGGGGACATGGAGAATTTGTATGTACATTACTAGAGGGGCAAGGAAAAGTCCATGGTTCCAGTATTGCTTAAGTTATTCAAATTTCTCATGAAATTTAGATTTCATTGTATGATCCCAAAGATATTCTGGAAAATTTGGTGATTCTGTCAGTAGTAAAAACTAAAAATGGATGAAATTCAACTTCCCATTATGGTTGTAAAACATATATTATAACAACTCTCATTTGGACGAAGATAATTTGACAGAGTGAAGGATACTGGAGTCTATGGGTCAGTGAAGTCTAAGTGAATGATACTGGAGTCTAGTGGATTAGTGGGCTCAGCAATGAAGTGGTATTATTCAATGGAAATTAGAAATAAAATGAATCTTCCTCTATATGTTGGACATATATTTTGATCTCGATAAAGCAGTTGTAATATAGTGAAACTTCCTGTACAGGTTGGGCATATATTTTGATCTCCTTTAATACTGGTCACTTCTAAGTCTAGAATTTTTTCTTGCTGCCTTCAGAATATTTCTAATCCCTGGAAACCAGCAGTATGTTTCAACTTCCTGGATCAGCTGTTGTCTTTCATCAAGGAATCTGTGATAGAGGATAATCCTAGGTAGGTGAAATCATTGGCCCATTGACTTTAGTTTTAAACCATAAATCATCGTCCCCTCCCCTATTTCAGCTTGGCATAGGTCAAAAAGTCATACTATAACATCTTTTACAAAATAAATGTAGCATAATCAACACCGTACAAAAGCGAGAAAGTGCATGATTTCAGTATAGTTAGAGAGATAATTGATGAGAAGGAGAGAAAAAAGGGGAAAGACATAAACAAGAACAAAAGATGATAATAAAATATAAGCTAAATATCTTCCTTTACTGTTATTCTTAAGTTAAATTTGCATTTTTAGTCGTAATACATTTATAGGTATCTATTCAGTACTTAGTGATACAGCTATCCCATTTGCAACTTTTATATGCAGTGTGTTTTCCAGTTTTATTTTTCTTTTCTGCAACCTTTTAAAAAGGTATATATTAAATCGATCATATATAGGATGAAATCTTCCTTGTCTATTAACTGAACATCAGATATTGAGATATGCTGTTAGGAAATTACAGCTTTGTTCATACAAACTGTGCATTACTGGAGCTTATGTACTTGGACCCTTGACCACTTTGATCATGCAAACTTTTCATTTCTTGATTTTTTTCACTTGGACCCTTGATCACTTTGTTTATACAAACATGAATAGCTTGAAATTATTTACTTGGACCCTTGACCATTTCATTTTGTTATGAATCTGGTCTTAAAATAAGTAACTAGAAGGAGCAAAGCAAACAAGTTTTGTATAATTGAAAATGTAATTTATTTCCCTAAAATACAAAGTGAAAAAAATAAACAATAACGTACAGTATTGTGAATGAAATCCTAAAGTCCTAAACATTTCTCTCAAGTCCAAAAGTATCAAGTAATCTGAATGAGTTTTGATTGTATTCTGAGAATCACTATGATGTAATCCTAAAATGTCTTTGAATGAATTCATAGTATTTCCAATACAGCTATTATTCCAATTAATCTGAATTATTTTGAGCACTGTATATTTAATGAATGATTAAAATAAATACATTCCTCTCAATATAACTGAATAACTTCTGAGACTTTTGGTACTAATAAGAATGATTAATTTTAGTAAATAATTCTCTTATATAGAAGGCTAAGACGTAGTTACCAAAACATAAAGACATTTTAGTGAATAATTTACATTGCACAACAAACATGTAAAAAGGGTCATGTGAATTACACTAGCTAATCAAGAATTAGGTCTGCCTAGCCTTAAAAAAAAAAATGACCTCCATTTACAGCATGATTTATATGGATTCAACCTTAGAACTTATGAAGGGATCTATGCACTATTAGACTGACTCATCCAAAAGTACAAACCCATTCATTTAGAAAACAAGTATTTAAAATATTAATTAAATGAATAGCCCTCACTAACTTGAGATTGTTTACTTGGACCATTGGAGTTCAAGCTATTGAGGTTTTACTCTGCATTAGTTAAGAAATAAAAAATTTACATGTGTCACTTGTTTAAAAATATTTTTGTTTCCTTCCAGGGTAGCCTATCTATTCAAGTGGCATCCAGGGCAGAAAATTGTATGTGAGAAGTTACATGAGAATTCTGAGTACACATTTTTACCTGCTTGGTTCACAGACCCACCAGAAGATAATGAATTTCAAAAAAGTTGAGAAGTCAGTGACTGATTCATCTGGTATTAATGAAGGAGAAGTTTGGCCATAAATTCAGTTAATATGGTCATTTATTGTGACCATTAGCTTATGCTTACACACTGATGGCCATCATTATGCTGGTATTTACTATGGACCTTGGATTTCACCTACAGTAACCAAAGTCCTGACCACTACAGAAATAATCCAAAAACAATAAAGGCTACTGGAGAAAATAGAGGCTCACTGGCTGACAGTTTTCATGAAAAGTGATCAGTATGCCAGAAATAGATGCCACATAAACGATGAATAATCTCTGCAGGCTAACTTAGAAAATATAATATGTCTCTACTCTGTGTAATTTACTGTTCATGTGTATATATATATATATATATATATATATATATATATATATATATATATATATATATATATATATATATATATATATATATATACCTCCATTAGTTAAAAGTGGTGATGAAATTAAAATGGAAGCTATTTCCATAGCGTATTAAAATACTTAAGGTTCTTTATGTTTTTATGATTCATTCAAGCTATTGTTAGTCAGTCATCTGTTCCTGTGGGACAAATCTGTTCCTGTGGGACAAAGCCAGGGTTTTAGAGTGATACATTATTTCTCCATTTAATACATTCTCAATCACAGTAATGTTAGGAAAATAAACTCAGCATCTCCCAAATTTAGCCCTCCCAAAAAGATGAAAATTTCACATTTTCTATCTATATATGTGTAGTAAAAATTAGTTTTTACTTTTGATCAGTATTTATGTGCATTTTATCACCTTTGCAGACTTCATTTATTTTGACCTCATGCACCAACATGGTGTCATGTTTGTTTGTTGTTATTCCCACACACTATGTATGTTTATTTATTTCTTCAGTAACAAGTGTTGTTATCGTGATTCCAATTTTTTTCTTGGCAATTACACAATGATGGTGAATTGAAGTGGAAAGTTAGTAAAGATATCCATGAGACATGTCTTGCTTGCATGAATTGTTTTTCATACTCAGAAAGTGTTTTATAGTCAGAAAATATGTGGAGTCTAGTGTTGCATACAAGTATCAAAAATGGGGAGAAACATGCAGTCTTATATGGAGCAGTGTGATGTATTGATCCTCCACTCAATGATGGCTTCAATTGCCAGCATAGTGGGTTAGTTCCCACCTCTTTCAAAAGTTGACATATGATGCCCACAGTGACAATCACACAGGCAAATTCAAGGAACAATGGGTTGCAGAATAACAGGCCTAGAATTCTGCATATGTTTTGACTTGTTTAGGAAGGGATGACACAGTTGATAAATTTGGGACAGTTTGTCAGAAATAATTTGGAGTGTCTGCACATATTTTGACAGCCCAGTGAGTGCCCCTCTGTATGTCCTAGCATTGCCTTCAGGCCTGGATGCCTGGGTTTATGGGTTTTTATTGGATCTTGCTGGTCCATTTCAGCATTCTGGGTTTTATTGGATCTTGCTGGTCCATTTCAGCATTCTTTCATGTCTTATGACATTGTTCTGGCTGCAGATAAGCAAGTCCAGATGTCCAGCCATTTGTACTTGTTGCCCAGTGACTCAGAGAACCACAGCAAGCTATGCCATGCTGATACTGTCTAGTGTGCAGAACCATACAGGAATTAAACTGATCTGTCTGTTTGCTGTACCTTCTGCACAGACAGTTCCAACCACCCACCCAGCCGACAGCCATGCATACATTACAGCTGGCAGCTTGGCTGACCATCCATCCAGCTGTTCATCATACTCTCCAGTGATCCATAAGGGTAATACTTGCTTAGCCAAATCAACCAGGAAGTCATTTACTTATGGCGTATCATTGGATTGATACCATGATACAATTAAGGACAATGGTAATGCCATGTCCATGCCATATAGATGTTTTACATGGATAGGGTTAAATAGCACATGAACTCCAACTTCCAACTCGACATTCCTACTCAGACTTTCAGGTGAAATGTTGTTAGCAAGGGAGAGATGATCATTGGCAAATAGATAAGAAACCAATTACTGCCCAGCAATAGCAAGTTTCCACCTCAATCAAATTTCAGGAGATAACAGGCTCCTAAACTTAGGAGGCAGTTTAATAAAGGGAATGAGAAAGAAGGTTTCTGTTTCTCCAGGCATCGTAACAACTGCTGTTGACTTAACCACTCCAACCCAGAGAGCTAGACTCCTTTATTTCCGTCAGCATTGGATCAGCATATTTTCACAAAAACATATAGATGATCCAAGTTATCTCTTAGGGGATTTAATTTACCCAGTCCCCTCCCATGTTATCTCTGAAGGCTTTGGATTTAATTTACCCAGTCCCCTCCCATTTTGGCTTCCCTGTAATGATAGATGTAATCAGGTCATAACTCAACAAGCAGGTTGTGGAGATAGTTTGGAAACTGAACTCTCCTAGGTTTCATTTCAATGAAAAGCTCAAGCTGATGATCCTTAGTTGTCTTAACAAATACATTGCCATGCCCATGTTCAAGATGGAAATGGCTTGATTATTTAGACTTTCCATTAAAGTGCCAGCTTTGCAATCAGTCTCAACTTGACCAATGCATACTTCAGTGTCTCTAGTAACCCATCCAAATGCAAGTTTGTTTCTGTCAAGGAAAAATACAGCAGTTTCATGCGCTACCATTTGGTGACAGCAAACGTTCATGGGTGTTTACAAAAATTAACAACTACATCATCACCATATTCTAGTCAACTTCTGTGTACAATAACTGTGGTATCTCTGGACAAAATCCTTCAAAAACTTGTGCCAGGTTCTGTTCTGGTGAAGGGCAGGAATGATCTTGAAGAACACATCACAAGCTCTGTTCTGGTGTAACCCCTTTTGGGTTACATAGGCTTAACTGGGAGAAGTCAGATCTCAACCAATCACAACATTTTGTCCATATGAGTAGGGAGTTTAAACAAATTTCAGCATCGTCTAGCTTTCTCATGTACAATGGAAATTAAGGTATGTGCAGATGCCATTTAATATGGCTGGAGGGCCACCTGTTGTCAATCTTTGATATGGTCATTGGCATGTACTGTTCATTGGAATTGCCTATTCTTATCAACCTTCCGGAGGTGAAAGCAAATCAAGGTTTCTCTCTTTTCAGTTATAAAAAAGGCAACATGTACAGTATTACTTTAATCATAACAAAAGGCAAGTTGTACAATATTACTTAAATCATAACAAAAGGCAAGTTTTATATTATTACTTAAATCTCATAACAAAAGGCAAGTTGTATTTTATTACTTAAATCTCATAACAAAAGGCAAGTTGTATATTATTAAATCTCATAACAAAAGGCAAGTTGTATTTTATTACTTAAATCTCATAACAAAAGGCAAGTTGTATATTATTACTTAAATCATAACAAAAGGCAAGTTGTACAATATTACTTCAATCTCAACAAAAGGCAAGTTGTATTTTATTACTTAAATCATAACAAAAGGCAAGTTGTATATTATTACTTAAATCATAAGAAAAGGCAAGTTGTATATTATTACTTAAATCATAACAAAAGGCAAGTTGTATTTTATTACTTAAATCATGACAAAAGGCAAGTTGTATTTTATTAAATCATAACAAAAGGCAAGTTGTATATTATTACTTAAATCATAAGAAAAGGCAAGTTGTACAATATTACTTCAATCTCAACAAAAGGCAAGTTGTATATTATTACTTAAATCATAAGAAAAGGCAAGTTGTATATTATTACTTAAATCATAACAAAAGGCAAGTTGTATTTTATTAAATCATAACAAAAGGCATGTTGTATATTATTACTTAAATCATAACAAAAGGCAAGTTGTATTTTATTAAATCATAACAAAAGGCAAGGTGTATTTTATTAAATCATAACAAAAGACAAGTTGTATATTATTACTTAAATCATAACAAAAGGCAAGTTTTATTTTATTAAATCATAACAAAAGGCATGTTGTATATTATTACATAAATCATAAGAAAAGGCAAGTTGTATATTACTTAAATCATAAGAAAAGGCAAGTTGTATTTTATTAAATCATAACAAAAGGCAAGTTGTATATTATTACTTAAATCATAAGAAAAGGCAAGTTGTATATTATTACTTAAATCATAACAAAAGGCAAGTTGTATATTATTACTTAAATCATAAGAAAAGGCAAGTTGTATTTTATTAAATCATAACAAAAGGCAAGTTGTATATTATTACTTAAATCATAAGAAAAGGCAAGTTGTATATTATTACTTAAATCATAACAAAAGGCAAGTTGTATATTATTACTTAAATCATAAGAAAAGGCAAGTTGTATTTTATTAAATCATAAGAAAAGGCAAGTTGTATATTATTACTTAAATCATAAGAAAAGGCAAGTTGTATATTATTACTTAAATCATAAGAAAAGGCAAGTTGTATATTATTACTTAAATCATAACAAAAGGCAAGTTGTATATTATTACTTAAATCATAACAAAAGGCAAGTTGTATATTATTACATAAATCATAACAAAAGGCAAGTTGTATATTATTACATAAATCATAACAAAAGGCATGTTGTATATTATTACATAAATCATAACAAAAGGTAGGGTGTACAATATTACTTAAATATCAGTTCCTTTTTATTATGTTATCCATGTCTTTGTTAGCTCTTTTTAATTCCATGTATATGATTGACTATATGTACTGTATTTCATGTAATTTTTCGTACACATAAAAAATAAATATTAATTTCAATGTACGAAAAATTATATGTAAAATAAATAATTAACATTTTATGGTAATGACCATGTATGAAAAGTAAAGGGATCAAACCCAAACAAGGTGTACAGAACATGACGCTTGACATCCTAACCTACAAATCTAATGTACAAATTCTGTCTCATTCTGCTCTCAAGAATCCGATTGTTGTTATGAGAGAGAAAGAGAATAATCTTTATTGGTCAGTTACCTGTCAGTTGTGTTATTCCTTATGTAAACACTACAAGGGCACTATTATATTCCATTGGCAATTAAAACCTGAATCAATAAATCATTTTTGTTGTAATTATGAGATCCATTGTCACTGTACCACATGGCTGTGCAGATGTAATATACATGCTAATTAAATACGCTTGACCTTTAGCTTGGTCTTTTCCAGTAAATACTGGATTGAAGACCAGATTCACCTCTACAGATCAAATTAAGGAGGCTCTACATAGGGAAATGAGGCTACCCATGGGGTATTGAAAATGTGTATGACAAGCCCATTAGCTCAAGAACAATATTAATCTACTGATACTTGTTCTGAAGCCAGTTGAAAAAAATGGCAAATGAATTTAAGAGAGAGAGAGAGAACAACAAAGTAACATGTATAAAAAATATTTTTGTATTATAAACACAACATGTTATATTCAAGGATATAATTTGTGATCCAATATTGGACAAATGCACAAAACAAATGCAAATCCATGATGCAGTGAAACATTCATAAGTTTCAAGAGTTTTGCAAGTCTTCCGGCTCAAAACCCTCAAACCATTTACATTCTTCGTTACTAGAAAGACTTTCAAATGGAGCTGCATTGTCACTCCTTATGTGGTGGTCCTCTCTACCATTTAATACATTTGAAAGGCCAGTAACTTTGAAGCTACTGATTATCATATCCTGTTTTTTTCTTTAATTCTTCACTGGCTTCAAAAATCCAGTCAATCATCTGCTGCTTTGAAGGGGCTGGAATTTTTTCGGTTGCCTCCTCACCAGCTTCCCTGGTTGCAATTTTTTTGGAAGCTTCATCCTTCATGTATGTTGACCATTTTTCCTGCAGCAGTCCCTTGAAAGGCTTATTTAGTTATAAATCCAGTGGCTGCAGTTTACTTGTGCATCCACTGGGGATTACTGCCATTGATGTTCAGGATTTTTTCATGGATTGTTTTAAACTCCATCAGTCAAATAGCCACGGAATGAATCCAACACTAGGAGAGAAGGTGCATGCTTCGTGTGTGCTTTCCAAACTTTATCAATGTAATCCAACATTAGGTGTTCATCCATCCATGCTTTTTGTTGAACTTTCACTACAACTCGCATCATTTAGGAGTATCCACCATAATGGAAATTATGGCTTTGGAAATGGTATCAGGCATGCTGTTGAAAACTCCTTTTGTGTGCAACGACTGGAGGATACGGACTTTTGTTAGCCACTCTGGCTCATTAACGGCTTGGGACATCACATAGTCTCAAGAGGTCATCCATGAAGGTGGTTTCGTCACTCGACTAGAACGTTGTGGAGCTGGAACAGGCAAGGAACTCTTCTCTGTTCATAACTGATCAGTAACTACTACGTTACTGGGGCTCTCAACCCTGGTTTGCCCTGGTACTGCAGAGTCATTATCAATGTTGATCACAGTGTCTTCTGGATTCATAGCTCCAGACTGTTCAGCAGTATGACCACTCTGCTCATTATCATCAACTGCACTAGCTGAAACCAACTCTCCTCCCACACTGGGATTACCATCATCTTGGTTTGAAGAGGTTTCATCATCCACTGTAAGACTGTCACTGGAGGAGTCTGTAAATGAATTTTCACCGGCTAAATCATCTTCAACAGTGTTCGTGACAGATATATCTCCGGGATCTGCCGTTGCAGAACCACCAGTTACACCAATCATTTCATTATCACTTGGAAGATAAAGCGAACAGCACAATAAGTCTCACGACCCTCAGCACAATAAGTCCCACGGTGGGCGCCAAATGTTACCGCACTTGCCTTCTACTCATTGGTGAGAAAATACAAGTCCAGTGTTTTGTTCAGAATTGGATTTATTATGCCTTATTGGGTTCATAGGTGGAGATTGAGACATTTCTCCTTGCTTTGTAACATAAACCCTTATCATATGGGACAAAGGCCAATTTACATCTTCTTGCAAGCACAAGAAACTCTAATGGACTGACCACTAATATGCTGTTCATAATATGTTGTTTATACAGACAAGTAGCAAACTAACCAATCAGAAAGTTGTTTACCACTTGTCATACAATAGAACAACCTAGCCTGACCAGCAATCAGGGTAGTTGCATTGCTCAGTGAACAAAACTCTAACAGGTAATCGTGGTTCAAGGTTACCTAAATGGCTAAATATGTGTAAACTGAGAACAACACACTAATTGCAACTGATGACTATTTCACTCAATAATAAACATTAACTACATAAAATAATAAAATACCTATTTCTGCCTAATTAAAACATGACTATAAAATTATAAAACATATGCTCCTGCTAAATATTTTTTAAGTTTCTTTTTCCCCGAGAGATTATCATGGGTGGCAACAAGTCACCAGATGCCAGGCATGTCAATACACAAGTTAAATGGCACTTGTCACTGCTGGTACCTCTAATACATACCTCTCTCATCCAGACTTTATCAGTTATCTTCCCTGGAACCAAGTCGAAATACATGGCATTTTGTCCATATTTCCAATTAATTGATCATCAAATTCTACCTCCTCCCGCAGCCTTCTTATATATCTGGCAAAGCAGTCTGTTTTTTCCTCTAGGTCTTGAGGTAGTTTTTTTGAGTTATTGAAGTTCTGTATCTCAGCACAAGTCGATTTTGCTTGAAAAAGCTATCAACCCATCCTCTTGTGCCCTGAAACTTTGGGTTTTCCTCCTGAATAACTGCAGTAGCATAATTTTGTAACATCACGATTGTTACAGGCACGCGATGGTCCCGCATACAGAGTAACCAGGATCAAATTTCCTGCTCCTTCTCATGCGAATATGTCAAGGGTCGGCCAGCACCTGGGATGGATCCTTTCTTTGTCCCTTGAATATTTTTTGAAAAATCCATTTTCATCCAGCTTGATAAAGTACTTGGTTTAAGGTGGTACTTTGCACCTATGGGCCTAATTCCACATAGTTTTGCCTCCTCAGCAATTCTTATTTTATCGTTAATGTCCCATTTCTTGTACTTTCCTCTTACTTGTGACTTTGCCGTACCAGGAAACTGGCTTATATCCCTCATATCTTTGCTGTAGTCCAGCTTGTCTACTGCAGGCTCAGGAAATTTTTCAGAAACAGTGGGCACCGTTTTGATAGTATATTTTGGTATGATGGCATTATCTGCTGCATCATTATTTGATTTGTGCAGTTCAGCATCATCTTTTTCATTGGCGAGTTCAGTAACTGCAGTAATAGACAGGTGACAGACTTCACCGTTGTCTTTTTTGAGCCGTCCAGGTTCAATTTTCTGCCTTTTGTTTGGTGGTTCAGTGCATTTAGGTGGTGGCAGGATAAAAGTCTCTCCCTTTGGCAGGGGTTTGAAGAAACTTAATAATGAAGACATGTCCAAGCACGAACAGTCTTTGAAGATATTACCAATACATAACTCAAACTCACAGAGTCAATGACTTTTGCATCTATGATTAAAACTGGGTTTTTATAGTTTTTACTGCATTACTATATTGAGACAATAAGATTAAATGCCCAATGGTCTGTGGTCTTCACTTCATCCTGTACTGAGATATTATTTTTACTGTAGAAATAAACTCAAATGGCTTCTGAACTCATTTTCAAATGCACGCGTTTCTTTGTTACACTGACTGACATTATAATAAAGAGTGCTCATTAATGATGTTGTCCAGCTGTTAATGAATAGCAGTATATATTGTAAAGACAATAACAGAACAAATACATCAATCATTACATTTTCTCACAGATACAAAAGACGAAGAAGGACAATATGATGAATGTGAATAGATTCTCAGTTAACAAAACAGTTGCCCTTTCTGAGTAAGCTGAGCAAAGGGCTTTCTACACACTTATAATTGGTGAATATTTCTTTATTTTTTTCCTTCTTTTTCATTGTTAGATGCCTCAGTTATACATTTACATGAAGATAACTGATAATTCTGGTTTCATAGAGGAAACATTTATATTTCTCAAAGGATTATACCAAATATACTTAGCAAAGAATAAATTGGTAATTTTGCGTATTTAAGTGATACATCAGTATTTTTTCTGATGCAGTTTGAACTGTGATGCAATTAAAAACATAAAAAATGTAGTGAAATACAAGAATAAAAGAAAGAAACTATCAATGACCTACATGCATGATTATAAATAATGATTATTATATTGCATGAATCTCCTGATTCACCATTCAATGCCTCAGTTAAGAACGTGCCCAAAGTTAGTCACTATTCATAAGTTGCTTAGCAAAACAATATCCTGGTCATTGGATGTATGTAAAACAAACTTTGGTATATTTTTGAAGCCGTTTGAAATGAGAACCTGCCTTCAGTTTTAACAAAATGAAATAAAAATAATAGATTTTAAAAAATGCAACAAAAACAATGATTTTTATCTCTTATTCTTAGCTGTTACATTTAAAGGACAGTACTTTTTTATCACTTTGGCAATAGTAAATCTTCACAGTTTAAATAATAGCATGATTGACAAAAAAAAATATGTTTTTTGTGTACGAAAAAATATAGATTTAATTATTTTTATGCTTAAAGGGTATGAAAAATAACATGAAATATGGTAACCCATCACTCAGTGGAGGAAGTAAAGGTAGCTTTGTTGAATACTGACTGACTGTAGAGTTATTAATTCTGCATCTAGAAACTTGTGTTGACAGGACACTCTGAAACTGGACATTTTCTGCATACTGGCCTTTCTATTCCTAGTTAAACATTTTTATATTGACTGTTTTAAATGCAAACAACTTCACCTTACATGCATCACTCTCTCAAAAGTACATAATAACTGGTGAGTGCCCCCATAACAATAAGAACAATCCCCCACCCACCCCTGTGATTTCCTATCAAAATTTACAAATCCCAGATTAAAATTGCTCATTAGAAGTTAAAACAATGTACTTGCACAGACCTTCCTGCACTTCATTACTCTTTCCTTTTGCCAAAGAAGGCATATGGCAAGCTCAACAAGCCAATCTTTAGAATTTAATCAATTTAGCATTAATAATATGTTCCAGCAGCTGTTAAATGTCAGGGTCATATCACGAGTTGGGGATCTTACTAAAATGGACACGAGTTTACCTTTGAAAGATCAAAATGTGCAGAAAGCAAGAACAACAAATGCTATTATAACAACACTGGTCATGTGCAAGGGTATTGTTAAAAACAGGACTAGCTTGGTTTAAACAGCATCAACCATATTTTTTAAATTTGTAAAAAAATCATCATAACAAGCTCCTTATATAACTGTCATGACCCACTCTGACACTCTACCGTAATATTTGTACATAAAAATCAACCTATCATGGCTAATGCAGATGGGACTATATATTCTGTCGCAGTGAAGAGGCTAATGAAAGAAAACTTTGAGCTATCTAAAAGTGAACACTTTGTTAATGAAATCTCCTGATATGATGACAGAAAGTACGTAAATTGGAGTTATAAGGATTAAATGATCATGGTTGGGTATTTATCAATGTGTAAATGGTTACCTAATCATTCACAAAGTTAACATAAAGTTCTTTGGACTTTATTTACTTTGTGAGTGATTAGGTAATATTTACACATCAATAAATACCCAGCCATGATCATTTAATCCTATAATGACACCTTTTCTTATTGCTTCGTATATTGTTATTAAGATAATCTAAGTTAATTATACACTTGACACTGTTTTTTGGACCTGACTTGACCCAACTTCCAGCTTGCATCCTTTAATTATGGCTTTCTCTTTGCACTGACATAGGTGGTACTCTGCAGTTTCATATTTTGCATAGGTTAGATTTTAAGATAAAAATAATTTCCCAGGTTTTCAGACTGGTTATAATGGTTATTTAAAATAGACCTGGACTGTATATAACAGGAATTGGTACCAGAACTTTTAATTTGCTTTATTTTGGTGTATGACTGATGGGTGTTATTTGGGTTATAGAGCTTGGCCTTGCTTCAGATGTGCACCTATCAACTCCACTTGGTCATTTTAACTTCCCGGACTTCAGAGATAACTTGTTAAAAAAAATAAGCCAATAACTTTGTTTACATCTTACATATTTGGTAATTCATTCATTGCACTTTTAGAAGATGGTATTGTCTAGACTGCCAAATTCCTTTTACCTATTTTAATAACTTCTAAAGATAGTGTACTTTACACCAACTCAAAGTGATTTTTTAAGCACATGGGAGAAGTGATGAGGAAGACACTGTCAGAAAGGCTCTGAATTATCTTGCAACTGTTAGCATGGCAAGACTTTCTGTGAGGGCTTGGACTTTTCTGTGAGGACTTGGACTTAAGTTTTACAGTAAAGGGATGGGGCTAGTGAAAAAAATAAAGATATTCGCTATTTACATTGAAAGAGTGTAATGAGCTTTGATGAAACATAAAATTGGTAAATATAGAATACTATGTAAATATATGCACTTTCTTTTTTCTCTTTACTTTTATACAAATAGTTTTTCAAGACATTTTATGATGCTACCATGTTCTTATTCCAAAGATATTTTAACAATTCCTGAGGAGATTACTGAACAGTGTGTATAAAGCTGTCAACAGGTTTAGTCCTAATGGTGTCCACAATCCTAATGGTGTCCATGGTCCTAATGGTGTCCATTTAAAGGACGTTTTATTATATTTCATGTCCATATTGATAACTTCACAAATATTTTAAAGTAATTCTTTTACAATAAATTTCAGCATTGGCACTTTCATGTATGAATTGGAAACTCATAAATTCATTGTACCTATTACCTATTGAATCATACTGTATGGTTTGTAACAAAACATTTTGTATTATTTTTATATTTATTATTATTAATATAATCTTAGATGACATTCTTATGATTGTCAGAGTCATTGCCCCAATTATTGTACTTTTCCAGTGGACATGTACATTTATGTAATATATAGACACTACCATGGCATGCAGTATCATGTACGTTCATGCAGTATATAGACATTTGCATGGCATACAGTATCATGTACTTTAATGGAGTATATAGACATTTGCATGGCATACAGTATCATGTACATTAATGGAGTATATAGACATTTGTATGGCATGCGGTACCATGCACATTCAGGCAATATATAGATAATTGTAAGGCATGCAGTATATAGACACTTGTACATGTTATTTATATTTAATTTATATTGTTTGCTTAACTTATGTCCATCATTGTAAGTTGCAGACTTAATGTTTACATAGCATTTGAGTTCAAGGTCAAGCTTGCTTTTAAGTAGACGAGGCTTTTTGATTGGATTCCTTCACATTCTTTTAAGAAATATGTCAAGTGAAAATGTGTACAAATAGGGATTTGATAAACAGATTGTTCATTCCTGGTTTAGATCAGTCTATGGGATCCATTTGTGATCTGAGTTTACAGTTGTGTTGTTGACATCAGATATGATTTGAGATGAATTATTTATTTAAAATATTGATTGGAATTACTAAAGTGCTCATTGACTTTTGTATTAAAATGTTACTTTGGAACTCAGAGATATTCGGGATTGTGTTATATTATGACATTAAAGACTATTGGAATACATTCAGAACACTATCACTTTTGACTTGTATCATGTACATTCATGCAGTATATAGACATTTGCATGCCATGCAGTATCATGTACATTCATGCAGTATATAGACATTTGCATGGCATGCAGTAGCATGTACATTCATGCAGTATATAGACATTTGCATGGCATGCAGTATCATGTACATTCATGCAGTATGTAGACATTTGCATGGCATACAGTAGCATGTACATTCATGCATAGACATTTGCATGGCTTGCAGTATATAGACACATGCATGATCAATATCTTGTTAGCTGTTAACTAAATAATCAGTTCAATTTTCCTGTCTCAGAGGAAGTGAATCATGCTATGATTCAAACAATGAGGTTTGTAATTCTATTTATAACACCATCTCTTTCCACCAAAAACTGTCATAGAACTCTAGACACTAGGATGTAAATGTCTTTGTAGCCAATTTTCATGCATAATTATAATTACTTTCTAAGAGTAAAAACGGATATGGAAGTAATTACTTATTAAAAATACACTTGCTTCAAAAATAAAATCTGTTTTTCACTGCAATAAGCTGACTGTCTCAGATTGAGTCTTTTCATCTGGATTCATTTATGTAACATTAATTACAAGAATAGAAAATGAAATGTAATGGAGTTTAAAAAGAACTATTTATTCACAAAGATAGTGGAATGGAATCCAAACACAACTTGAAAGATAGTGCACTGGAATCCAAACACAACATTTTATTCAGAAAGATATTAAAATCAAAGTCAAACACAACTATTATTTAGAAAGATAGTGGAATGGAGTCCAAACACAACATGTTATTTAGAAGAGTGGAATGGAATCAGAACACAACATGTTATTTAGAAGAGTGGAATGGAATCCAAACACAATATGTTATTTAGAAGAGTGGAATGGAATCCAAACACAACATGTTATTTAGAAGAGTGGAATGGAATCAGAACACAACTAGTTATTTAGAAGATAGTGGAATGGAATTCAAACACAACATGTTATTTAGAAGAGTGGAATGGAATCCAAACACAACATGTTATTTAGAAGAGTGGAATGGAATCGGAACACAACATGTTATTTAGAAGAGTGGAATGGAATCCAAACACAACATGTTATTTAGAAGAGTGGAATGGAATCCAAACACAACATGTTATTTAGAAGAGTGGAATGGAATCAGAACACAACTAGTTATTTAGAAGATGGTGGAATGGAATCCAAACACAACATTTTATTCAGAAAGATATTAAAATCAAAGTCAAACACAACTATTATTTAGAAAAATAGTGGAATGGAATCCAAACACAACATGTTATTTAGAAGAGTGGAATGGAATCAGAACACAACATGTTATTTAGAAGAGTGGAATGGAATCCAAACACAACATGTTATTTAGAAGAGTGGAATGGAATCCAAACACAACATGTTATTTAGAAGAGTGGAATGGAATCAGAACACAACTAGTTATTTAGAAGATAGTGGAATGGAATCCAAACACTACATGTTATTTAGAAGAGTGGAATGGAATCCAAACACAACATGTTATTTAGAAGATAGTGGAATGGAATCCAAACACAACATGTTATTTAGAAGAGTGGAATGGAATCGGAACACAACTAGTTATTTAGAAGATAGTGGAATGGAATCTAAACACAACTTGTTATTTATAATATAGTGGAATGGAATCCAAACACAGCTAGTTACTTAAAAGATAGTGGAATGGAATCCAAACACAACATGTTATTTAGAAGAGTGGAATGGAATCGGAACACAACTAGTTATTTAGAAGATAGTGGAATGGAATCCAAACACAACATGTTATTTAGAAGAGTGGAATGGAATCCAAACACAACATGTTATTTAGAAGATAGTGGAATGGAATCCAAACACAACATGTTATTTAGAAGAGTGGAATGGAATCAGAACACAACTAGTTATTTAGAAGATAGTGGAATGGAATCCAAACACAACATGTTATTTATAATATAGTGGAATGGAATCCAAACACAGCTAGTTACTTAAAAGATAGTGGAATGGAATCCAAACACAACTAGCTATTTAGAAGATAGTGGAATGGAATCCAAACACAACTACTTTTTTAGAAGATAGTGGAATGGAATAAAAACACAACTAGATATTTAGAAGATAGTGGAATGGAATCCAAGCAAAACTATTTTTTTAGAAGATAGTGGAATGGAATCCAAGCACAACTAGTCATTTAGAAGATAGTGGAATGGAATCCAAATACAGCTAGTCATTTAGAAGATAGTGGAATGGAATCCAAGCACAACTAGTTATTTAGAAGATAGTGGAATGAAATCCAAACACAACTAGTTATTTAGAAGATAGTGGAATGAAATTCAAACACACCTTTTTTATAGAAAGATATTGAAATCAAAGCCAAACATAACTGTATATTTAGAAAGATAGTGGAATGGAATCCAAACACAACTTGCTATTTAGAAGCTAGTGGACTGGAAACCAACCACAACTTATTGTTTAGAGGATAGTGGAATGGAATCCAAACACAGCTAGTTATTTAGGAGATAGTGGAATGGAATCCAAACATAACTAGTTATTTAGAAGGTAGTGGAATGGAATCCAAGCACAACTAGTTATTTAGAAGATAGTGGAATGGAATCCAGACACAGCTTGTTATTTAGAAGATAGTGGAATGGAATCCAAGCACAACTAGTTATTTAGAAGATAGTGGAATGGAATCCAAACATAACTAGTTATTTAGAAGGTAGTGGAATGGAATCCAAGCACAACTAGTTATTTAGAAGATAGTGGAATGGAATCCAGACACAACTTGTTATTTAGAAGATAGTGGAATGGAATCCAAGCACAGCTAATTATTTAGAAGACAGTGGAATGGAATCCAAGCACAACTATTTATTTAGAAGATAGTGGAATGGAATCCACACACAACTATTTATTTGTAAAGATAGATGAATGGAATCTACACACAACTATTTAGTTAGAAAGATAGTGGATTGGAATCCAAACACAACTATTTATTTAGAAAGCTAGACTGGAATAGAATCAACACAACAACTATTTATTTAGAAAGATATTGGAACAGAATCCACACACAACTGTTTATTTAGAAAGAATCCACACACAAGTATTTATTTAGAAAGATAGTGGAATGCAATCCACACACAAGTATTTATTTAGAAAGATAGCAGAATGGAATCCAAACACAACTATTTATTTAGAAAGATAGTGGAATAGAATCCACACACAAGTATTTATTTAGAAAGATAGTGGAATGGAATCCAAACACAACTATTTATTTAGAAAGATAGTGGAACATAATCCATTCACAACTATTTATTTAGAAAGATATTGGAATAGAATCCACACACAACTATTTATTTAGAAAGATGGTTGAATGGAATCCACAAACAACTATTTCTTTAGAAAGATAGCGGAATGAAATCCGAACGCAGCTAGTTATTTAGAAGATAGTGAAATAGAATCAAGACACAGCTATTTATTTAGAAAGATAGTGGAATGGAATCCAAGCACAACTACTTATTTAGAAGATAGTGGAATAGAATCCACACACAACTATTTATTTAGAAAGATAGCGGAATGGAATCCACACAACTATTTATTTAGAAATATAGTGGATTGGAATCCAAACCCAACTATTTAATTAGAAAGCACAATAGAATCCGCGAACAACTATTTAATATTTAGAAAGATAGTGGGAAAGAATCCAAACACAACTATTTATTTAGAAAGATAGCGGAATGGAATCCAAGCACAACTACTTATTTAGAAAGATAGTGAAATGGAATTCACATACAACTATTTATTTGGAAAGCACAATAGAATCCACACACAACTATTTAATATTTAGAAATATAGTGGAATGGAATCCAAACACATCTATTTATTAGAAAGATAGCGGAATGGAATCCACACCGAACTACTGATTTAGAAAGATAGTGGAATAGAATCCACACACAACTATTTAATTAGAAAGATAGCAGAATGGAATCCACACACAACTATTTAATATTTAGAAAGATATGGAATGGAATCCAAATACAACTATTTATTTAGAAAGATAGTGGAATGGAATCCAAACATGACTATTTATTTAGAAAGATAGTGGAATGGAATCCACACACAACTATTTAATATTTAGAAAGATAGTGGAATGGAATCCAAACATGACTATTTATTTAGAAAGATAGCGGAATGGAATCCACACCGAACTACTGATTTAGAAAGATAGTGGAATAGAATCCACACACAACTATTTGTTTAGAAAGATAGCAGAATGGAATCCACACACAACTATTTAATATTTAGAAAGATAGTGGAATGGAATCCAAACATGACTATTTATTTAGAAAGATAGTGGAATGGAATCCAAACATGACTATTTAATTAGAAAGATAGCAGAATGGAATCCACACACAACTATTTAATATTTAGAAAGATATGGAATGGAATCCAAACATGACTATTTATTTAGAAAGATAGTGGAATGGAATCCACACACAACTATTTAATATTTAGAAAGATAGTGGAATGGAATCCAAACATGACTATTTATTTAGAAAGATAGCGGAATGGAATCCACACCGAACTACTGATTTAGAAAGATAGTGGAATAGAATCCACACACAACTATTTATTTAGAAAGATAGCAGAATGGAATCCACACACAACTATTTAATATTTAGAAAGATATGGAATGGAATCCAAACATGACTATTTATTTAGAAAGATAGTGGAATGGAATCCACACACAACTATTTATTTAGAAATATAGTGGAATGGAATTCTAAACACAACTACTTATTTAGAAAGATAGTGGAGTGGAATCCAAACACAACTATTTATTTAGAAATATAGTGGAATGGAATTCTAAACACAACTACTTATTTAGAAAGATAGTGGAGTGGAATCCAAACACAACTATTTATTTAGAAAGATAATGGAATGTAATCCAAATGTGAGTAAGATGCACCAAATCAGTCTTAAATTATGTTGGTGATGCTAACATTTTTTCAGTGACAATTTGCACAGAATGATAAGCAGCATACAGTCTCACATAATAATGTAGCAGTCATATGATAATAATAATGTGGACTAAGTACAGTGCCTAGTCTTTTAAAAGTTCTAAGCACTTAACTGTATTCGGTAACTCCTAAAAATATACATATCAACAAGATTACAGAAATAAACACTTTGCAATTACAAAACAAAAACATGTTGACAGTAATTAAGGAGGTAAACATTATTAAGTCTGTTCTTGTAGTTGAAACAGGTGAATTGAATGAGATCACAGTGCCTTTGTGTCTATGATCAATGGACAATACATTCCACATAGTTTGGCCCTGGTATGCAAAATAACATCTGTATGACTTTGTCATGAGAGGAGCATAAGTTGCTAGATGGGGTATACACATGGGTGAGGTCAGATAGGTATATTGGACTGGAGCCAGTCAGTGAAATGTAACATAGTGAAGAGATTTTGTGTTTGGTTTTGCATTAATAGTGTAGCCAGTGAAGGCTACAGAGCAGGGGTAGGTGTGCTCAGTTCCTTGTACTCTAAGGATAATCTTATTAGCCATGTTTTGAACTTTTTTAAGTTTCTGTTATAGATACTGAGATGAACCAGATAGAAATGATCCCAATAGTCCAGTTTTGAAAGTACAAAGGAACATACAAATGTTTTAGTGGCATCAACCTAAAGAAAATTGTGAATGAAGCTGATACATGTCAGTTCCAGCTATGCATCCTTGCATATGTTGATCATTGCATGTTGGTGTAATGACAGCATACTGTCAAGAGTGATACCTAGGTTTAGTACTGACTGTGAATTGTATGTTGTTATTGCTGATACTTATTGTTTGAGTTAAAGGATGTGAATGAGAAAATCTTTGCATGGTGATCAAGATGGCTTCAGTTTTATCATCATTTAATCAGCATCTTGTTAAATGTCATCCATGATTTCACTTTGGAAATACACCTTGGATGGTAGATTTAACTTCAGTTGGACAGCTAGATTTGTATATTTGAGTGTCATCAGCATACAGTTGGTGAGGCACCATATGTCAAAGCATGATACTTGAAAGCAGCTGAGTGTATACAATGAAGATAACAGGGCCAAGAACAGAGTCTTGTGGAACACCAAAACACAGATCAACTGGGCTGGGATGTTTTCCATTTATGGGCAAAATTTGTGTCCTGTTGACTAAGTAGGACTTGGACCATATAAAGTCTGTATTGTGAAATCCAAATACAGGCTGGAGACAGTGAAGTAATATATCATGGTCTATTGTGTCAAATGTTGCAGACAAATCAAGGAGGGTGAGGACTGTAATCTTTCCACTATCCAAAGCAGAGAGAAGGTTATTAACTACTTTCACAAGAGCAGTTTCAGTACTGTGGCGAGGGTGATATGTACATTGCTAAAAAGACTATCTGAATTCAAATGAGATACAGGCTGGAATAGAACAACCTTTTCTTAGATTTGTGACATGAATGATAGATTAGATACAGGGTGGTAATTCTTTAAATTGTTATGGTCAATCATCAGTTTCTTCAATGGAGGCTTTACACTGGCAGTTTTGTAAAATAATGGGAATTCCCTGGATGGGAGAGAAGTACTGATCATGTCAGTAATTGGATGCAATATTTAATCTAAGCACTCAAGAAGCAGTGATGTCAGAATCATGTAGCATTCACATGACTTTGGGGGCTCATCATCATATTTGTAGGTACCAAATCCACAGAAACAAGTTGAAATGATATTAAAGGGTGCCATGTATATTGTGTATCATAACTGTATAGTGATGATGAGTCAGTTGAAATGGTTGTCAGTCATATCACAAATAGATTGAACTTGTCATGGAAGAAATTTGCAAACAGGTCCAGAAGCTTGACCAGAGAGAAGGTCAGTGGAAGTGGTACTGTACATTTATTTTTTGACATGAGCTTATTCATAATTTCAAACATAAGACAGTGACAACAAACAAGACATACACTACTATACAGCCATCATGATAGACAATTGCCATAAACATCTGGACATACACTATTATGTGTCCCCCATGCAAGACAGTGGTCAATAATAGGACATACACTATGATGTGTCCCCCATGCAAGACAGTGGTCAATAATAGGACGTACACTATTATGTGTCCCCATGCAAGACAGTGGTCAATAATAGGACATACACTATTATGTGTCCCCCATGCAAGACAGTGGTCAATAATAGGACATACACTATTATGTGTCCCCCATGCAAGAAAGTGTCCATAAACAAAAAGTATACTATGTAGTCCCCATTCAAGACAGTGGCAATAAACAAGACATACACTACTATGTGGGGCCCCGAGTGGCCGAGTGGTCTAAAGCGCTCACCATTCCGGATCACTGCCATCTCACCTCTGTCTGCGTGGGTTCGAGTCCAAGGCTCGGCTAGCGTGGGTATGTGGGAAAGCCTGCCAGTAGCTTCTCGTGGGTCGGTGGTTCTTCCCTGGCTTTTCCAGGGTTCTTCCTCCACCAGTTATACTGGCCGCCATGTATAGCCTATCTTGTGCTGAAAAATGGCATTAAACCCTAGAACAACAACAACAACAACACTACTATGTGGCCATAATGATAGACATTGCCATAAAAACACACTACTATGTGGCCCTGTTCAAAACAGGACCCACAAACAAGACATACACTACTATGTGGCCCCCATGCAAGACAATGGTAGAAAAGAAGACACTATGTGGCCCCCATGCAAGAAAGTAGCCATAAACAAGAAATACACTACTATGTGGCCCCCATGCAAGAAAATAGCCATAAACAAGACATCCACTACTATGTTCCTGGCCTCCATGCAAAACAGTGGCCATAAGCAAGAAATACACTACTATGTGACATTCATGATAGACAGTGACCATAAGCAAGATATACACTACAATGTGGCTCCCATGCAAGACAGTGGTCATAAACAAGAAATTACTATGTGGCCCTATGCAAGACAGTGGTCATAAACAAGACATGCACTACTATGTGGCCATAATAATAGACAATGGCCATAAACAAGACATCACTATTATGTGGCCCCATGCAAGATAGTGGGCATAAACAATACACTACTACATGGCTAGTGATAGACAATTGGCATAAACAACAGACACACTAATATGTGGACCCCATGCAAGAAAGTAGCCATAAACAAGACATACACTACAGTGTGACCATTATGTAAGACAGTGGTCATAAACAAGACCTACAATACTGTGGGGCTCCCATGCAAGACAGTGATCATAAACAAGACATACAATACTAATGGGGCTCCCATGCAAGACAGTGATCATAAACAAGACATACAATACTAAGTGTCCATCATAAAAGACAGTGGCCATAAATAAGAAATACACTACTATGTGGCCAGCATGTAAGACAATGGTCATAAACAAGACATACACTACAACAGGGGTCTCAAACACGCAGCCTGCAAAGCCGTATCCTGTGGTCGCAAAATGATTAGTGTCACAAGGTGTCATGAGGGATAACAAAGGTGGTGCATCCCTCAGTGTGGTTTGAGTTTGAGATCCCATCACTACAATGTGGTCCCCATGCAAGACAGTGGTTGAAAACAACACATACACTATTTTGTAGCCCCATGCAAGACAGTGGCCATAAACAATATGATACTATGTGGCCATTATGATAGACAATGGCCATAAACAGGACGTACAGTAATATGTGGTCCCCATGCAAGACAGTGGCCATAAATAAGACAAACACTATGTGGCCTCCATGCAAGAAAATAGCCATAAACAAGACACACTACTATACAGGGTTCATACGGTCTTTGAAGGTCTTTGATAGTTTGGGGAAAATGAGGTAGCAATTTCACAGCCTTGAAAGTTTGGAAAAATTGAGCAGATTACTCTGAGGTTTTTTAAAGTCTTTGAAAATTGAAATAAACCCAAACTCTTTAATTTCTTTCCATAATCACAAATAAAATTGTCCAAGTTGTTAGATTCAGATGTAGTCTAGTTTTCCTGATTTCTTTCTTTTGATGACCCATTCAGTTTCATTTCGTCTTTAAACAATATTGTAGTATTTTGCATTCATTATTTTCTCATATAACATAACTTGTATACAAAATGTTAGTGAAAATAGGTATTGGAAATCTATGTTTGTGGTCTTTGTAAGTTTGGGAAAAGTTTTTGAATTTATCATTCAGAATTCTGTATGAACCCTGCTATATGGCCATCATGATAGACAGCAGCCATAAACAAGACACACTACAATGTGGTCATGATTATACAATGGCCATAAACAAGACACACTACTATGTGGTCATCATGACAGACAATGGCCATAAACAAGACACACTGCTATGTGGTCATCATGATAGAAAACGGCCATAAAAAAGACACATTACAATGTGGTCATCATGATAGACAGTGGCCATAACAAGACACTACTATGTGGTCATCATGATAGACAATGGCCATAACAAGACACTACTATGTGGACATCATGGTGGACAATGGCCATAACAAGACACTACTATGTGGACATCATGGTGGACAATGGCCATAACAAGACCCACTACTATGTGGTAATCATGGTAGACAATGGCCATAAACAAGACACTACTATGTGGTCATCATGGTAGACAATGGCCATAACAAGACACTACTATGTGGTCATCATGGTAGACAATGGCCATAACAAGACACTACAATGTGGTCATCATGGTAGACAATGGCTATAAACAAGACACTACTATGTGGTCATCATGGTAGACAATGGCCATAACAAGACACTACTATGTGGTCATCATGGTAGACAATGGCCATAACAAGACACTACAATGTGGTCATCATGGTAGACAATGGCTATAAACAAGACACTACTATGTGGTCATCATGGTAGACAATGGCCATAACAGGACACTACTATGTGGTCATCATGGTAGACAATGGCCATAACAAGACACTACAATGTGGTCATCATGGTAGACAATGGCCATAACAAGACACTACAATGTGGTCATCATGGTAGACAATGGCCATAAACAAGAAACACTACTATGTGATAATCATGGTAGACAATGGCCATAAACAAGAAACACTACTATGTGATAATCATGGTAGACAATGGCCCTAACAAGACACTACAATGTGGTCATCATGATAGACAATGGCCATAAGCAAGACACTACTATGTGGTAATCATGGTAGACAGTGGCCATAACAAGACACTACTATGTGGACATCATGGTGGACAATGGCCATAACAAGACCCTCTACTATGTGGTAATCATGGTAGACAATGGCCATAAACAAGACACTACTATGTGGTCATCATGGTAGACAATGGCCATAAGCAAGACACACTACTATGTGGTAAGCGTGATAGACAATGGCCATAACAAGACACTACAATGTGGTCATCATGATAGACAATGGCCATAACAAGACACTACTATGTGGTCATCATGGTAGACAATGACCATAACAAGACACTACAATGTGGTCATCATGATAGACAATGGCCATAAGCAAGACACTACTATGTGGTCATCATGGTAGACAATGGCTATAAACAAGACACTACTATGTGGTCATCATGGTAGACAATGGCCATAACAAGACACTACAATGTGGTCATCATGGTAGACAATGGCTATAAACAAGACACTATTATGTGGTCATCATGGTAGACAATGGCCATAACAAGACACTACTATGTGGTCATCATGATAGACAATGGCTATAAACAAGACACTACTATGTGGTCATCATGGTAGACAATGGCCATAAGACACTACTATGTGGTCATCATGACAGACAATGGCTATAAACAAGACACTACTATGTGGTCATCATGGTAGACAATGGCTATAAACAAGACACTACTATGTGGTCATCATGGTAGACAATGGCCATAACAAGACACTACTATGTGGTCATCATGGTAGACAATGGCTATAAACAAGACACTACTATGTGGTCATCATGGTAGACAATGGCCATAACAAGACACTACTATGTGGTCATCATGGTAGACAATGGCTATAAACAAGACACTACTATGTGGTCATCATGGTAGACAATGGCCATAACAAGACACTACTATGTGGTCATCATGATAGACAATGGCTATAAACAAGACACTACTATGTGGTCATCATGGTAGACAATGGCCATAAGACACTACTATGTGGTCATCATGACAGACAATGGCTATAAACAAGACACTACTATGTGGTCATCATGGTAGACAATGGCCATAAGACACTACTATGTGGTCATGATGATAGACAATGGCTATAAACAAGACACTACTATGTGGTCATCATGGTAGACAATGGCCATAAGACACTACTATGTGGTCATCATGACAGACAATGGCCATAAACAAGACACACTACTATGTGGTCATCATGATAGACAGTGGCCATAAACAAGACACACTACAATATGGTCATCATGATATACAATGGCCATAAGCAAGACACTACTATGTGGTAATCATGGTAGACAATGGCCATAAACAAGACACTACTATGTGGTCATCATGATAGACAATGGCCATAACATGACATTACTATGTGGTCATCATGATATGCAATGGCCATAAACAAGACACTACTATGTGGTCATCATGATAGACAATGGCCATAACAAGACATTACTATGTGGTCATCATGATATACAATGGCCATAAGCAAGACACTACAATGTGGTCATAATGATAGACAATGGCCATAAACAAGACACTACTATGTGGTCATCATGATATACAATGGCCATAAGCAAGACACTACTATGTGGTAATCATGGTAGACAATGGCCATAAACAAGACACTACTATGTGGTCATCATGGTAGACAATGGCCATAAACAAGACACTACTATTTGGTCATCGTGATAGACAATGGCCATAAGCAAGACGTTACTATGTGGTCATCATGATATGCAATGGCCATAAGCAAGACACTACTATGTGGTAATCATGGTAGACAATGGCGATAAACAAGACACTACTATTTGGTCATCATGGTAGACAATGGCCATAAACAAGACACTACTATTTGGTCATCATGGTAGACAATGGCCATAAACAAGACACTACTATTTGGTCATGATGATAGACAATGGCCATAACAAGACACACTACTATGTGGTAATCATGGTAGACAATGGCTATAAGCAAGACACTACTATGTGGTCATCATGATAGACAATGGCTATAAACAAGACACTACTATGTGGTCATCATGATATACAATGGCCATAAGCAAGACACACTACAATGTGGTCATCATGATAGACAATGGCTATAAGCAAGACACTACTATGTGGTCATCATGATAGACAATGGCTATAAACAAGACACTACTATGTGGTCATCATGATAGACAATGGCTATAAACAAGACATTACTATGTGGTCATCATGATAGACAATGGCTATAAACAAGACACTACTATGTGGTCATCATGATAGACAATGGCTATAAACAAGACACTACTATGTGGTCATCATGATAGACAATGACCATAACAAGACACTACTATGTGGTCATCATGATAAACAATGACCATAACAAGACACTACTATGTGGTCATCGTGATATACAATGGCCATAAACAAGACACTACTATGTGATCATCATGATAAACAATGGCCATAAACAAGACACTACTATGTGGTCATCATGATATACAATGGCCATAAACAAGACACTACAATGTGGTCATCATGATAAACAATGGCCATAAACAAGACACTACTAAGTGGTCATCATTATAGTATCCATAACTATTTTGCAGAAATTTTTGCATGAAATGATGTAAATTTCATACCAAAATAATGTATGTTTTCAAGCTAGTCTTTCATCATTCACAGTTAAATTAAGGCAAGCAATGTGGATACAACTCATTTTCCTCAGTGAGTTATTTTGAAATTATTACAGTTTTCTACCATTACCAGCTATGATTATCATACATCATGAAGATATGTCATATAGTAAATAAGTCTGACATATTTTATCTTTTGCTTTTTCTTTGTAGTTTTAACTGTTCTTATTTAAATGTTTTGCATTTCAACAAATATAAATAATACTATTTATTTTGTTGTCCTTTGAATGAAATAAACAGCACAAAGTCATACAGATCCAACAGAAATAAGAAATTCTTGCTTTTTGCTAATGCTTTCAAGGTTTGTGTCAGCAGGATCAATCTTTGATCCAGTCTTGTACTCTTGTTTCTAGGTTGCTTGGACACAAGAATGGTGGTTGCTGCTAGTATGGTAATTAATTTTGATTAATGATGTGCAATTTGTCATTGATTTAGGCTACAGAATAAATTTTTTATCTTGCAATATGATAATAATTATATTTACATTAATGTCACAGGATAATAATATTTACATTAATGTTGTATTATAATAATCATAATTACATCAATGTCACTTTAAAATAATCATACTGATATTAATGTCACTTGATAATAATCATAATTACATTAATGTCACTTGATAATAATCATAATTACATTAATGTTCCATGATAATAATCATATTTACATTAATGTCACTTGATAATAATCATAATTACATTAATGTTCCATGATAATAATCATATTTACATTAATGTCAGATGATAATAATCATATTTACATTAATGTCACTTGATAATAATCATATTTACATTAATGTCAGACGATAATAATCATATTTACATTAATGTCAGATGATAATAATCATAATTACATTAATGTCACTTGATAATAATCATAATTACATTAATGTTCCATGATAATAATCATATTTACATTAATGTCACTTGATAATAATCATAATTACATTAATGTTCCATGATAATAATCATATTTACATTAATGTCACTTGATAATAATCATATTTACATTAATGTCAGATGATAATAATCATATTTACATTAATGTCACTTGATAATAATCATAATTACATTAATGTTCCATGATAATAATCATATTTACATTAATGTCACTTGATAATAATCATATTTACATTAATGTCACTTGATAATAATCATATTTACATTAATGTCACTTGATAATAATCATATTTACATTAATGTCACTTGATAATAATCATATTTACATTAATGTCAGATGATAATAATCATAATTACATTAATGTTCCATGATAATAATCATATTTACATTAATGTCAGATGATAATAATCATATTTACATTAATGTCACTTGATAATAATCATATTTACATTAATGTCACTTGATAATAATCATATTTACATTAATGTCACTTGATAATAATCATATTTACATTAATGTCAGACGATAATAATCATATTTACATTAATGTCACTTGATAATAATCATAATTACATTAATGTTCCATGATAATAATCATATTTACATTAATGTCACTTGATAATAATCATATTTACATTAATGTCACTTGATAATAATCATATTTACATTAATGTCACTTGATAATAATCATAATTACATTAATGTTCCATGATAATAATCATATTTATATTAATGTCAGATGATAATAATCATATTTACATTAATGTCAGATGATAATAATCATATTTACATTAATGTCACTTGATAATAATCATATTTACATTAATGTCACTTGATAATAATCATAATTACATTAATGTTCCATGATAATAATCATATTTATATTAATGTCAGATGATAATAATCATATTTACATTAATGTCAGATGATAATAATCATATTTACATTAATGTCACTTGATAATAATCATATTTACATTAATGTCACTTGTTTTGCAATTTTTCATACTCTCACTCTTTTCATGACATACCCCAGTTCACCTATTAATCCATGCATTGGTCCATTTTGGAATATCTTCTAAAAGCCAAATTACAAAAATAAATTACCTTGAATCACTTGTATAGCTCTATCTAGTTTTCTTTGTACTCACTTAGAACTGAAAAAGATGCCAGTGTAACAAGATAATCGGGTGAGATTTCGGATTTACAACAGAACACTTTTGATGGTGATACAAATACAATGTTAAATGATAAATGACTTGAATAAGCAATTAATTATGATTAACATGTGCATATATATGATCCAAATATTGGATCAATTAACATAAAACTCACGGACTTAATAATGAAAAATACAAATAAATGACCTTACACAGTACAAGGACAAGGGGTGAAAGATTCACAGTGATTTCACAACAAAAAGATTGATGTGTTTTACCCAAATAGTAAAACAAATGTAGTATTTTACTCATACAGTAAAATGTATTCACTCAAACAGTGAAATTATATAAACAAAAGGGACAGATATACAAGTTATCTTTACAGTCCCCAAAACACACTGGGTTTTACAAACCCCCAAAAATTAGCCCACGGCTAAAAGATTACATGTATGGAGTTACAGACTCCATCACCAGCACACTTGGCTACCAGTCACACTGGTCAATCAAGCCGTTAGTATTCCAGGTTGGTGAATCAAGCAGTCAGTGCCCACCAATCTCAGTCAGCAACACCCAATCACCTGCTACTCAACCAGCAACACTGTTTATTCAGCTCTATGGCTGTTATGGTTCAGCTTCACAGCTGCTATGGTCGACTTCTGTGGTTAGCTCTGCAGCTTGTACCACGTCGACTCTGATCACTCCGATAACTCAGATTGCTCCGGTCACGCGGGTCAGCTGAAAATACATCTAACACCATTTACTTTGCATGACACGGGCATATATGATAAAACATAATGACGTTGTATATGATAAGTTATACAGATTACATTTTTGGCACTATAATTATGAAACAACAAACAGGTTCAGAAATAAACCTAACTGTGCCTGACAAGAATCCTACAGTACTAAACTTTTCTTAAAAATGTAGCTTTAAATTGCTTATATAAATCGCTTGCTAAGTCTGGTAGTACAATAGTTATAACTTATAAACAAGAAAATAATAATTCACATACTTCTACAGTTGAAGATGTGCAAATCCTTAATGTAGACCGCTCACTGACAAGACGTTCTGTAATGTAAGGATTTAATCTTACGGTGAGGCATTTGTATATAGATGAAGTCATCATCCATTGTCTGTGTGCTGGAAGCATTCGATTTTTCCCATTGAAAGCACTTCGCATATGCGGCATAGGATGAACTGAACTCACTATTTCTAAATATTGTACAATATACATAAATCACCCTTGGGTATCGTTGTACACAAAAAAATGAAACCCAAGTACATGTATTTAATAAATACATGTAAAAGGATTTATCAAATTCCGTGACAGCCATACCAACTGTACAATTTCAAATATTATGTTGTGATATGACCCTTTTACTCTTAACTTAATTCTGCCATCTTTTAGAACTTGTATAGATTTTCTCAATTTTGGTTCTGAATCCATTGTAGTATAATTTCATTTAACTTACTTTACAATAGGCAATGTAATTTATACATGCATGATGACATCATAAGCAGATAATCAAACCAGATTTGTACATTGGTAATGCTGATTAATTAACACAGTTATTACCTTAGTACTGCTAATTTATTAATACAATTATTTAATTAGTAATACTAATTTATTGACACAGTTAATGCCTTAGTAATGCTAATTTATTAGCAGAATTACTACCTTCTTGTACTTAAAATGTCTATGTAGGTTCTAAGTCTATTCCAACAAAATTACAACAAAAAACCTTACATAATATATTGAAATTTTAGTTACAGATAATAATGATGATGATGGTGACTGTCATATGCATATGTGTGATACTTCAGGAACATTATTAAGGGATATTTTCTCTTCTTTCGAATATTTTCCAGTGTTCATAGTTTGTATTGGAATTCCCTGATGATTAAGAGATCACCCATGCATGGGCATATAAGACTAATTCAATTTGTATCAGGAAGTCCTCTGATGATTGAAAGGTAACCCATGCATGGGCTTAGAAGACCAATTTAATTTGCATCATGGAGTCCCCTAATGATTGAGAGGTAACCTAAAACATCGGCATAGAAGACCAATTCAGTTTGTATCAGGGAGTCCCTTGATGATTGAGAGGTAAGCCATGCATCGGCATAGAAGACTAATTCAATTTGCATCAGTAAGTCCACTGATGATTGAGAGGTGACCTAAACTTGTGTTATCAATGTTTAATTTAATTTAATTTTTATGTTCTTAATTTTTTTTTAATATTTGTTATATATGCTATGGGTAATGAAAACATGGTAAGTAGTTGCTGACCTTGTTCCAAAATCAGTGACAGTTTTGGCAAACAACTTTTTTTTATGTCTTTCTCAGAGTAAGAATCATTAAGTGAAGGTCATATCTGGACTATGTGATATTTATTATGTTCCAATTGGTAACAAACTTCTATTTTTCCAGAAGAATGAACTTTTGACCCTCATCTGGGAATCTGTTTTGTGTCTTAGTCGTATAACTGATGTTTTGATTAAGGAATGTCAGTTGGGCTATACAAACTTGACATGTTAAGTTGTATTTTGTTGTGATCAGTTGGGGCTGAATTTTATTTTCCTCAAATTATTGAATTCAAGTGATTGTTTTCCCTGGAAATACAAAAGTGCTCTTACAAAATTCTTGGACAAAGACATTCACTGGAATTTATACTGAATTCAAAACTGGAATATTTTCTGTGATTAAACAAGAGACTGTTGACACTTCTGAACTTTGTAGGTTATTACAGACATCATTGCCTTCCTTCTTGAATTTCATTGGGATTTGAACTTAGATTCACTTAAAACTTTTCATTGATAGGACTTGTCTTTTAATTCTTTGATTACAATTTGGATTTAATTCACAATACTGTAAGTTCTTTTTTCTCATTTTTTTCACTTTGTATTCTAGGGAAAAAAATTGTCAGTTATATTTTTACAAAGCTTGTTGTCTTCACTCTTTTCTGTTTCTTATTTTAAGAGCATAGACTCGTAACACATGGGCATAGAAGACTAATTCAATTTGTATCAGGGAGTCCTCTGATGACTGAGAGGTAACCCATGCATGGGCATATAGAAGACTAATTCAATTTGCATCAGCAAGTCCACTGATGACAGAGAGGTAACCTAAGAATGGGCATAGAAGACAATTCAATTTAGATCAGTGAGTCTCCTAATGATTGAGAAGTAACTTATGCATCGACATTAAAAAAACCTATTCAGTCAGCATAGATTTTAATATTAACAGCTTGCAAAATTGCTAAACTTCTTTTATGACAAGACTGGTGTAACATGCATACTATATAGGATCTAGCCAAGAGGAAAGGTTGAACATGATGAAAATAATGACCCTTTGTACCCTTTCTGAGGAACATTCCTTGGTAATGCATGATATCACTCTGTTGTCCATCTATCCATCTGCTAGCATGTTTGTTAATCACTACTCCTCCTAAAAACTACTTGGAGGATTGACATGAAACTTTACATATACATTCATCCTGTATTAAGTCTAGTTGGTCCTAAATTAAAATGACTCTGTCCAGACATCTGGTATAATCCATGACAGCATAAAAAGCTTTCTGTCTCACCTCCTCAGAAATTGATGGTCATATCACAATGCAGTTTCACTAAAAGACTTTTTATGATGTCCAGTTGGTCCTAAATGAAAATGTTGCTGATCTTATTTCCAATATGGCCACTATGACAACTATAAAATGAAAATGTTATTGCTTCTCCTTTTGAATGGAAAGTCACTGTCAAATAGCATTGAAGGTCAGTCATTGTGTCAAATAGCATTGAAGGTCAGTCATTGTGTCAAATAGCATTGAAGGTCAGTCATTGTGTCAAATAGCATTGAAGGTCAGTCATTGTGTCAAATAGCATTGATGTTAGTGTGATATGGTCATATGGCACTATTTAATTTTAGTGTGCATGTTTATACCATCTCCAGTGAAATGAAAGCAAAGAAAACAAAACGAAAATTAGAACAAAAAAAATGAAAGCAAAATTATCAATGATTAAAAAAGTATTGGCATCATGGTTACAAATCATAGATGTTTATTTTTATCATATATTGATTTTACTTAGCAGACTCTTGATTAGCTAGATAAGAGTTAAATAAGGCACAAGATGAAAGAAATCTACTGACAGGGCAAATAACACAGAATTTTATCAAACAATATTATAAAAGCCCAAAGAGGATACAGACATATTTAAATACCTCACTACATAGTTGTTAAACTAACAACCTTCACCATTTAACTCTCTGAGAAAAGTAAAGAAATAAATATATGACAAATATTCCCCTTTATGAACTGTTTACCTTTTCCAAAGTGTCTCTAATATGTTAGTGTCACAGTGAAGAAATTAAACTTAATTTTACATTTGGTATGCAAGTGTGTAATCTACATGATTAATTTTAAACACATTTAATATGCATGTATATAAATTGATGTTTGGTATATACATGTATAATACATGTATAATCAATGAAAATTTAATATAAAAAGAATGGCATTATTATTATGACATATTTGAAGAGATAATATGTATCTACACCCAATATATTGTAAAAGCACATCTAATGTTGTCCACTATGATTAATACCGAATTCACAACAGTCCCTATCTTGCCTATACCTAAATGATTAATACCGAATTCACAACAGTCCCTATCTTGCCTATACCTAAATGATTAATACCAAATTCACAACAGTCCCTATCTTGCCTATACCTAAATGATTAATACCGAATTCACAACAGACCCTATCTTGCCTATACCTAAATGATTAATACCGAATTCACAACAGTCCCTATCTTGCCTATACCTAAATGATTAATACCGAATTCACAACAGACCCTATCTTGCCTATACCTAAATGATTAATACCAAATTCACAACAGTCCCTATCTTGCCTATACCTAAATGATTAATACCGAATTCACAACAGTCCCTATCTTGCCTAAATGATTAATTATGAGGTTGCTATAAGATAATTATAGTAAATACATGTGTGAGAATCAAGTCAATTTATCCACTGGGAACATTTCATTAATCAATTTAGGAGAATGAATATGATATTTTGATGTATTGTAGATCTTTGTTTTTTGGAGAAATATTACTGTTGATTAACAATTAACAATGAGTTATTATCAAAATACTTTGTGTATAAGGTAATTTAAACAACTTTAATTTTGGAAAATTTTTAGATTTTTTTTAGTAGACTTTAAAGTCCATTTACTATGTAAATGTATATCAACCAATCCCCCAGCCCCCAATTATATGGTTTGGATGATGAATCATTAAATGTATTATCTAAATAATTTATGATCTTACCAGACAATTTTTGAGTCTACTATAGTACTGAATTAAAATGAATAAATCCTTATTTATACTGATTAAGTAAACACACAAATTAATTTCATTTGTGAAATATAAATATAGATTGAAAATGTTTAAAGAAGACATGCTGTTGCTGTGTCCTATTCACAAAGGTTAAACTTTTTTTCTCGAAAGAGGATCTTTTTTTTTAAAGGACTCATTTTTAACACTTAATATTAAAAAGGATACATTAGATGTGATGTAAAATGAGTTACTACACAAAATAGTTTAATTTGTGAATAGAAATATTTCTTGAAACTTGACAGTTAGTAAAACATCCTCAGTCCTTTTTGCAGAAGACTAGTCCTTTTTGCAGAAAGGATCGGTCTGTTTAACACTTTAATGACAGCAAGTCCCAATGAGCATGCCTATCCCATTTTTAAATCCAATTAAAAAAACTAAACATGTAAGGTGTACACACTTGACAAAATACGATCTTTGAAAATTTATATCTGATATTTGTTAAGAAAAGTTATATACATATTTAAAGAAAATTTTAATAATGAAATGGTATTTAGATCCACTTCAAAATAAAACATATATGGCATTTAAGGTATAATTAGATCTTTGAACATTTTATCAAATATTTCTTTAGAAAAATATTTTTTTTTAAATATATGTATATTTAAAGTAAATTTGAACACTGAAACATTTTGCGACATCAATGAGAACTCTGCTATAAGCAAGTTATCAACTAATATTCTGGGTTGGCTAAAAATCGGACCCCGACGTACGTGACTGAGGAGAAATGAGAGATCAGTTTGATTAAAATCTGATCTCCACAGTCATACGCATTATTGTGGATATCTGATTTTAACCAGTTAATTACTGACCGGCCATATAATTTTTTTCGTGGATGGGGGTCTAGGATTGTTCTCAATAGACAAAAAGAAAAACACAAAAAAAACAAACATTCCGCCTTCAAAAAGTATTGGTCTGATTTATACCAGAAAAACGATAAATTATATATATCATATCAATTATAAGTAAAATTTATTGCGGTAAAAGAACAAAATTCCGGCGCAAAGGAAATTCCACGCCACCCGCTCGATGAAAAATTAGGCCTAATTGTCGGTTTACATGTCTCGTCGAAGTCTTCAGAATAACCTCCCGTGAGTATGGTGGCGCTATACAGTTTCGCATTTTGCATAGGGTTAGGAATTTAAAGAAAAAGAATGTCCCCGGCTTTCCTCACTGGTTATACTGGCTATTTAAAAAAGACCTTGTATATCTTAGGTATAATGCAAAGAACCTTTAATTCCCTTTATTTTGGTGTATGATTGATGGGTGTACTATGGGTTATAGAGTATACAGCTTGGCCTTACTTCAAATGTGCACCTTTCAAAAAAGTGCTAGCTCTACTTGGTCATTTTCACTTCCTGAACTTCAGAGGTCAATTGTATAAAAAAGAGCCGATAACTTTTTTTACATTTTATATATTTGGTAATTCATTCATTGCACTTTCAGAAGCTGGTATTGTCTAGTCTGGCAAAATTCATTTTCCCTATTTTAATAGCTGCTATGTATAGTGTACTTTAGACTAATTCAGACTGATTTTTTAACACAAGGGAGCAGTCATTTTAGTTAGCAGTGTGCTTAAATCATGTAAAATTTCCAAAAGTACAATATCCAAAAGAAATATCATCCACATTACATTAATGTAGCATAGAGGTATGCAAACATTCTCTCCACTGTGCATGTTTTAAATGCGAACTACTTCACCTTACATACGTCACTCTCTCAAAAGCACATATTATCTGGTGAGCGCCACCTATGACAAGGTACATCAGACGATAAAGTTTTTTTTTCTTTGTAATGCGAACGCTTTCAACTTCGGGCATAATAGTAGTCAGAATTTTACGGGATATGTTCTTGATAGATATAAACTTTTTTTTTTTAAAAATGTGAAAAAAATACAGTATTAAATATATGCTGAAAAGTTTGAGTAATGTATTTTCGAGGACGTTCATCTTAGCTTGTATTCAAATATATTGAAAGTACCATCACATTTACAAAAGAAAGGCCTTTTTATGTATCAGCCTAAGGAAGTAGCAGCGTCTGATAGTTGCAGGTATAAGGTACCACAGCTTTAGCCATTATTGATTAATATAACCATCATTTTATAAGTTTTAAGAGGGGTAAGGGTGGAAGTGTTGATGGAAAATCTGCGCTGCAGCTCTGAAGTTAAGTGTCATGATTGTTTAAAAATAATTTGGTTTTACTTAAAAAAATATAAAATTTATTCTGCTTTGGAGAATTTTTGGTGATAAACGATTCTCATACACCAATTTATTCATTCAGCGGTTGAAAGTTGAGTTTCCTTCTAAAATGATAGGTCAGAGGTTGTTCATTAAGGGCGCAGGAAGAGTATTAGGTTCACTGGGATGCTCAGTTAGATGGGAAGAACAATTATAAATCTGCAAGTATGAAAGAATTTGTTTTCATATAAAGCATTTTTTGAAAATTCACTTAACACCAAGGTTTCTGCGGCATGTAGTTCTAGGGTTTATATATCTGAACCTTGAAAAGAGGATTCTCCAAAATGGGTGTATTTGTATTGGTGTCTGTATAAAGATTTAAGGACCAAAAATGAGGATATGCATGCAACCCTAGTATTTCACACATAAATGGAGAATACTTTATCTCAAATGACCTCTAAATTTTGAAGCTCATTAATGGGTAAAAAGCAGCTATATTTATCTAGAAGAAAGATGATTCAGTTTCCTGTTTAACAACATGGGCAACAATGAATGAACTGGTTAACGAATGTGGTTTGAAATTTCTGATTCAACATACTATTGCAGAATTCATATGACTAACACAGCAACCATCACAGTAACATGAAAACCACGAGTCCAAAATTAACGTGGGTATGTGAGAAAGCTCGCCAGTAGCTTCTCGTGGGTCGGTGGTTCTTCCCGGGGTTTTCCCGGGTTCTTCCTCCACCATTAATACTGGCCGCCATGCATAGCCTATCGTGTGCTGAAATATGGTGTTAAACCCCACAACAACAACAACAACAACAACGAGTCCAAAATCATACCCCTCTTAATGGTTCTGACAATGATAATACCTACATGCAATTCTGATCTAAGTTTATCTTAGTTTGTTTTCTTGACAGATTTACATGCATCCACACATTCTCTTAAACGCTTACATGTATATTAATGAAGATGAGAATATCTCCATGTGATTCTTAGTTTATCCTTTTTAGTTTGTTTTCTTGACGGATTACATCCATCCAGTTATACTCGTAAAAGCTTAAATGTATGGTAACAATGCTTTATGAGCATATTAGAAGCCAGTAGTTGGCAGGGTCTCTCTCTCTCTCTCTCTCTCTCTCTCTCTCTCAATAACCCAGGCTGTTAAAAATAGATCTGAAAGAGATAAAGTCTTATTAGGCAAAAGCAAATAATGCCAGAATCTTTTTTTTATAGTTTTTTAAAACATATTCTTTTGTATTTGTACTTGTCTTTGTGTTTTTTCATTTACTTGAGCTGCTTAATCACCAAAATGTTCCTTATTCTATGAAGAGAGGTCATAAAGAGAGGTAATGTTTATGTACACTTTAACAGAAAAGATTCATATATACCTGCTGCACTTGCAGCCTCAGAGAACAGGTTGGCAGATTAAATGGCAGTTACTAATGATGAATACAGACTGACATTGGCCTGTTCCATGGTGTTTTTCATACTTGTGTACAGGATTGCTCTGATGTAGTACTATCACTGCTCATGTATCTTTATACTGGAAAATATTAATGTCTTAGTCTGTTGCTTCAGCTTTTGTAATAATTCTCCAGGTAAATCGCTACTTTTTGTTCTTACAAAAGGTATAGTCGCACCTGCCTAGTTCAGTTACATAAGTTACATTATTTCTTGCATCATCCAGTGGTCTGTTTCTTGCCTTTATCAATACATCAGGTATTCTTTCACTTGGTTGTCTTTCACTCTTTGATCACATTTGTGAATGAATATGTTAATTTAAGGTAGTTGAATTATATTACGTTTACCAAAAATGTTGTAACAGTGTTTGATTGATCACTTAAAATGAGTGGACCTGAGACTTAGCTGGGGCTGCTAGCCCATATACAGGTTGGAATTGCATGCATTTTAACTTTTCATTTATTCCACCCCCTTTATTTGATACAAAAGGCATAATTAACATGATAATACAAGGAGGTCAGCTTTTTAATTCATTGCAAGAATACAACAAATACTTGTGCAAATCAGGTATCAAAACACCGTCAACACTTAATTAGGTGTGTGATTTGGATTTTTAACACAGCTTTAACACGTTTTGTCTTATCGCTACAATGTCTGCAGTGTGGCAGCTTGTAGTGATGTCTAGCACTGGGGCATCATGCTGCAGACATGTAGCATGATGACCCACCCAGTCCCATTATCCTGACACCAGGCCAACCAATCCTAACCCTAACCTCTTAATGCTGAGTGCCAAGTGAGGCAGCTGTTAGTACCATTTTTATAAGTCTTTGGTATGACTTGGCCTGGAATCAAACCCATGACTTCCTGCATCTAAGGCAGATGCTCTAGCCACTAGGCCACCGGAGCAGTCAGCACTTAATTAGGTTCTCACAGAAATGCATGTGGACATAGCTGTTACGGTACATTGACATATTTTCACATTTGAATACAACTGGGCACATTGTATTTATGATCATTACACTTAAACCAATTTAAAGATAGAAGTAATACATAAATTTCACTTGATAAGAAATAAACTTATTTAATCGGTATTTATTTATAAAATTGCTGCCTCAAGTAGGCATTAGTGACATTTTCATTGGTCAAAAAACAAATTGCATACTGTTATTTAATGTGTACAAAGAATGCTGTTTGAAAGAAAGTTTTAACAAAATGCATGAGTTATTAAATTTTGATAATTTCATAATGTTGATTTATATTTCCAGGTCATATAACGATAAAATGAGCGATATATCAAGGTTTCAGTTATCAATTTTTATCGAGATTTTCTATTTCAACAAACAAGGGTCAGTATTTTTTTCGTACTTACTAGTAAAAGAAATGGGATCAACGACCCATGAGTTGTCAGGGTGCAAGTTAACAAGGGAGTGGTATAATCATATCTTTGGAAGGAAATAGAACCTAATCCTGAGCTTGACACTATGTGTCACAGCAACAATCTTGGTATATTGCATCTTAATATCTACTGTTTGACATCTAAAATTCATTTGATCCATACAAGTACTTAGCAGTTTGATATACTGCGTTGTACTGAAACCTGACTTAACAATTTAATTTCAAACAATGAAATCAACATATTCCATTATTCTGAACTTTTCCATAAGGATAGGAGAACCCTTGGGGAGGAGTAGTAATATGTCAAAAATTGACATGTAATTTTACAAGCTGATCTAGATTTACCAGGGCTTGTATGCATTTAGATGGAAATAAATTTAAACAAGTAGCAAATACTGATTGGAAGGCTATATAGAAAACCAAATAGTGAATCATCTGTTGGATGGTTTTATAGACCACCAAATAGTGAATCATCTGTTGGATGGCTATATAGACCACCAAATAGTGAATCATCTGATTGGAGTGCTGCATAGACCACCAAATAGTGAATCATCTGTTGCATGGCTGTATAGACCACCAAACAGTGAATCATCTGATTGGAGTGCTGCATAGACCACCAAATAGTGAATCATCTGTTGGAGGGTTTTATAGCCCACCAAATAGTGAATCATCTATTAGATGGCTTTATAGACCACCAAATAGTGAATCATCTGATTGGAGTGCTGCATAGACCACCAAATAGTGAGTCATCTGTTGGATGGTTTTATAGACCACTAAATAGTGAATCATCTGTTGGAGTGCTGCATAGACCACCAAACAGTGAATCATCTGTTAGATGGCTATATAGACCACCAAATAGTGAATCATCTGATTGGAGTGCTGCATAGACCACCAAACAGTGAATCATCTGTTAGATGGCTATATACACAACCAAATATTGAATCATCTGATTGGAGTGCTGCATAGGCCACCAAATAGTGAATCATCTGTTGGATGGTTTTATAGACCACCAAATAGGGAATCATCTGTTGGAGGGCTATGTAGACCACCAAATAGTGAATCATCTGTTGGAGGGCAATATAGACCACCAAATAGTGAATCATCTGTTGGATGGTTTTATAGACCACCAAATAGGGAATCATCTGTTGGAGGGCTATGTAGACCACCAAATAGTGAATCATCTGTTGGAGGGCAATATAGACCACCAAATAGTGAATCATCTGTTGGATGGTTTTATAGACCACCAAACAGTGAATCATCTGTTGGATGGCTGTATAGACCACCAAATAGTGAATCATCTGATTGGAGTGCTACATAGACCACCAAATAGTGAATCATCTGTTGGAGGGCAATATAGACCACCAAATAGTGAATCATCTGTTGGATGGTTTTATACACCATCAAATAGTGAATCATCTGTTGGATGGCTGTATAGACCACCAAATAGTGAATCATCTGAATGGAGTGCTGCATAGACCACCAAATAGTGAATCATCTGTTGGATGGTTTTATAGACCACCAAATAGGGAACCATCTGTTGGAGGGCTATATTGACCACCAAATAGTGAATCATCTATTAGATGGCTGTATAGACCACCAAATAGGGAATCATCTGTTGGAGGGCTATATAGACCACCAAATAGTGAATCATCTGTTGGAGGGCTGTACAGACCACCAAATAGTGAATCATCTGTTGGATGGTTTTATAGACCATCAAATAATGAATCATCTGTTAGATGGCTATATAGACCACCAAATAGTGAATCATCTGATTGGAATGCTGCATAGACCACCAAATAGAGAATCATCTGTTGGATGGTTTTGTAGACCACCAAATAGGGAATCATCTGTTGGAGGGCTATATAGACCACCAAATAGTGAATCATCTGTTGGAGTGCTGTATAGACCACCAAATAGTGAATCATCTGTTGGATGGTTTTATAGACCACCAAACAGCGAATCATCTGTTGGAGGGCAATATAGACCACCAAATAGTGAATCATCTGTTTGAGTGCTGTATTGACTGCCAGATAGTGAATTATCTGATTGGAGTTCTGTATAGACTGCCAAATAGTGAATCATCTGTTAGATGGCTATATAGACCACCAAATAGTGAATCATCTGATTGGAGTGCTGCATAGACCACCAAATAGTGAATCATCTGTTGGAGGGCAATATAGACCACCAAATAGTGAATCATCTGTTGGATGGTTTTATAGACCACCAAATAGTGAATCATCTGTTGGATGGCCGTATAGACCACCAAATAGTGAATCATCCGAATGGAGTGCTGCATAGACCACCAAATAGTGAATCATCTGTTGGATGGTTTTATAGACCACCAAATAGGGAATCATCTGTTGGAGGGCTATATTGACCACCAAATAGTGAATCATCTGTTAGATGGCTGTATAGACCACCAAATAGGGAATCATCTGTTGGAGGGCTATATAGACCACCAAATAGTGAATCATCTGTTGGAGGGCTGTATAGACCACCAAATAGTGAATCATCTGTTGGATGGTTTTATAGACCACCAAATAGTGAATCATCTGTTAGATGGCTATATAGACCACCAAATAGTGAATCATCTGATTGGAATGCTGCATAGACCACCAACTAGGGAATCATCTGTTGGAGGGTTTTATAGACCACCAAATAGGGAATCATCTGTTGGAGGGTTTTATAGACCACCAAACAGTGAATCATCTGTTGGATGGCTATATAGACCACAAATAGTGAATCATCTTAATGGAGTGCTGCATAGACCACCAAATAGTGAATCATCTGTTGGATTGTTTTATAGACCACCAAATAGGGAATCATCTGTTGGAGGGCTATATTGATGACCAAATGGTGAATCATCTGTTGGAGGGCTATATAGACCACCAAATAGTGAATCATCTGTTGGATGGTTTTATAGACCACCAAATAGTGAATCATCTGTTAGATGGCTATATAGACCACCAAATAGTGAATCATCTGATTGGAGTGCCACATAGACCACCAAATAGGGAATCATCTGTTGGATGGTTTTATAGACCACCAAATAGGGAATCATCTTTTGGAGGGCTATATAGACCACCAAATAGTGAATCATCTGTTGGAGGGCTGTATAGACCACCAAACAGTGAATCATCTGTTGGATGGCTATATAGACCACCAAATAGTGAATCATCTGTTGGAGTGCTGTATATACCACCAAATAGTGAATCATCTGATTGGAATGCTGCATAGACCACCAAATAGGGAATCATCTGTTGGATGGTTTTATAGACCACCAAATAGGGAATCATCTGTTGGAGGGCTATATAGGCCACCAAATAGTGAATCGTCTGTTGGAGGGCTTTATAGACCACCAAACAGTGAATCATCTGTTGGATGGCTATATAGACCACCAAATAGTGAATCATCTGTTGGATGGCTGTATAGACCACCAAACAGTGAATCATCTGTTGGATGGTTTTATAGACCACCAAACAGTGAATCATCTGTTGGATGGCTATATAGACCACCAAATAGTGAATCATCTGTTTGAGTGCTGTACTGACTGCCAGATAGTGAATTATCTGATTGGAGTTCTGTATAGACTGCCAGATAGTGAATCATCTGTTAGATGGCTATATAGACCACCAAATAGTGAATCATCTGATTGGAGTGCTACATAGACCACCAAATAGTGAATCATCTGTTGGATGGTTTTATAGACCACCAAATAGTGAATCATCTGTTAGATGGCTATATAGACCACCAAATAGTGAATCATCTGATTGGAGTGCCGCATAGACCACCAAATAGGGAATCATCTGTTGGAGGGCTATATTGATGACCAAATAGTGAATCATCTGTTGGAGGGCTATATAGACCACCAAATAGTGAATCATCTGTTGGAGGGCTGTATAGACCACCAAATAGTGAATCATCTGTTGGATGGTTTTATAGACCACCAAATAGTGAATCATCTGTTAGATGGCTATATAGACCACCAAATAGTGAATCATCTGATTGGAGTGCTGCATAGACCACCAAATAGGGAATCATCTGTTGGATGTTTTTATAGACCACCAAATAGGGAATCATCTTTTGGAGGGCTATATTGACCACCAAATAGTGAATCATCTGTTGGAGGGCTGAATAGACCACCAAACAGTGAATCATCTGTTGGATGGCTATATAGACCACCAAATAGTGAATTATCTGTTGGATGGCTGTATAGACCACCAAATAGTGAATCATCTGAATGGAGCGCTGCATAGACCACCAAATAGTGAATCATCTGTTGGATTGTTTTATAGACCACCAAATAGTGAATCATCTGTTAGATGGCTATATAGACCACCAAATAGTGAATCATCTGATTGGAGTGCCGCATAGACCACCAAATAGGGAATCATCTGTTGGAGGGCTATATTGATGACCAAATAGTGAATCATCTGTTGGAGGGCTATATAGACCACCAAATAGTGAATCATCTGTTGGAGGGCTGTATAGACCACCAAATAGTGAATCATCTGTTGGATGGTTTTATAGACCACCAAATAGTGAATCATCTGTTAGATGGCTATATAGACCACCAAATAGTGAATCATCTGATTGGAGTGCTGCATAGACCACCAAATAGGGAATCATCTGTTGGATGTTTTTATAGACCACCAAATAGGGAATCATCTTTTGGAGGGCTATATTGACCACCAAATAGTGAATCATCTGTTGGAGGGCTGAATAGACCACCAAACAGTGAATCATCTGTTGGATGGCTATATAGACCACCAAATAGTGAATCATCTGTTGGAGTGCTGTACAGACCACCAAATAGTGAATCATCTGTTGGAGGGCTGTATAGACCACCAAACAGTGAATCATCTGTTGGATGGCTATATAGACCACCAAATAGTGAATCATCTGTTTGAGTGCTGTATTGACTGCCAGATAGTGAATCATCTGATTGGAGTTCTGTATAGACTGCCAAATAGTGAATCATCTGTTAGATGGCTATATAGACCACCAAATAGTGAATCATCTGAGTGGAGTGCTGTGTTGACTGCCAAATAGTAAATCACCTGTTGGATGGTTTTAAAGACCACCAAATAGTGAAGCATCTGTTGGTGTGCTGTATAGACCACCAAATAGTGAATCATCTATTGGATGGTTTTAAAGACCATCAAATAGTGAATCATCTGTTGGATGGTTTTATTGACCACCAAACAGTGAATCATCTGTTGGAGGGCTATATAGACCACCAAATAGTGAATCATCTGATTGGAGTGCTGTACAGACCACCAAATAGTGAATCATCTGTTGGATGGTTTTATAGACCACCAAATAGGGAATCATCTGATTGGAGAGCAATATAGACCACCAAATAGTGAATCATCTGTTTGAGTGCTGTATTGACTGCCAGACAGTGAATCATCTGATTGGAGTTCTGTATAGACTGCCAAATAGTGAATCATCTGTTAGATGGCTATATAGACCACCAAATAGTGAATCATCTGAGTGGAGTGCTGTGTTGACTGCCAAATAGTAAATCACCTGTTGGATGGTTTTAAAGACCACCAAATAGTGAAGCATCTGTTGGTGTGCTGTATAGACCACCAAATAGTGAATCATCTATTGGATGGTTTTAAAGACCATCAAATAGTGAATCATCTGTTGGATGGTTTTATTGACCACCAAACAGTGAATCATCTGTTGGAGGGCTATATAGACCACCAAATAGTGAATCATCTGATTGGAGTGCTGTACAGACCACCAAATAGTGAATCATCTGTTGGATGGTTTTATAGACCACCAAATAGGGAATCATCTGATTGGAGAGCAATATAGACCACCAAATAGTGAATCATCTGTTGGAGTTCTGTATAGACCACCAAATAGTGAATCATCTGTTGGAGGGCTGTATAGACCACCAAATAGGGAATCATCTGATTGGAAGGCTGAATAGACTGCCAAATAGTGAATCATCTGATTGGAAGGCTGTATAGACTGCCAGACAGTGAATCATCTATTTGGGATTATATTGAATTAAGCATTGAGAGAGTCCAGAAAACTAATAAACCAAGCACAGTTCTTACTTGAGAGTTTAATGCAAATTTTCTTCTTCCTAATACAGACCACCAAATACTGAGCAGAGGTATCTGACACCACTAGAATGAAATCAATCAAGAACACCTGTGCTAGATACAAATTATGGGTCTTTCAACTATTGTAACCTACAGCAAATTATACAAAAAACAACAGTTTTTACAGAGTATTCTGAGACTTTGATGTAATAATGGTGTTAGACCCATAATTTGTATCTAATGCAGGTATTATTGATTGATTTCATTCTAGTGGTGTCAGGAACCTCTGCTCAGTATTTGTCACCTTAAAATGTACTGCCCCAAATTGAAGTGCAGTGAGAGTGATATGGTTATATGAAGGCTAGAGAAAGTTGCATATACCTGGTATTCCTTTGCCATGGAACTCACAAACCTGAAATATTAAGACAACTCATTTGTGTTCTCACTTTTCATTGCTCACCATTAAGAATGAAACAAATTATCATTGCTATTTTATGCTGAATTTTATTACATACTTAAAGGCAATCGTTTTTCTCTGGTTACAGTCCAGATGGAAGAAAACGTGGCCGCAGTTTGGACTCGGACTGTGATGAATGTCTTCCTATCTCAAAGAGAATAAACAGACTTCAAATAAAGTGAGTCAGTGTATTTACAAAAGATATACAGATCTGTAGTAGCCAGTAGATTCTACTGGTTGTTTTTAACCCAGTTGTTTATAACCCATCTTATATCTGTATTAGCCAGTAGATTCCATCGGTTGTCTATAAGCCATCTTGTGTTTGTAGTAGCCAGTAGATTCTATTGGTTGTTTATAACCCATCTTGTATCTGTATTAGCCAGTAGATTCTATTGGTTGTCTACAGCCCATCATATTTGTATTAACCAGTAGTTTCCACAGGTTGTTTATAACACATATCTGTATTAGTCATTAGATTCTATCGGTTATTTATAACCCATCTTCTATCAGTGGTAGCCAGTAGTTTCCACTGATTGTTTATAACCCATCTTTTATTTCATCATTTGTTTATAACCCATCTTATATCAGTGGTAGCCTTTAGATTCTATTGGTTGTTTATAACCCAGTTTATAATCCATCTTATATCAGTAGTAGCCAGTAGATTCCATCAGATGTTTATAACCCATCTTTGATTCCATCGGTTGTTTATAACCCATCTTTGATTCCATTGGTTGTTTATAACCCATCTTTAATTCCATCAGTTGTTTATAACCCATCTTTGATTCCATTGGTTGTTTATAACCCATCTTTAATTCCATCAGTTGTTTATAACCCATCTTTAATTCCATCGGTTGTTTATAACCCATCTTTCATTCCATTGGTTGTTTATAACCCATCTTTGATTCTATTGGTTGTTTATAACCCATCTTTGATTCCATCAGTTGTTTATAATCCATCTTATATCAGTGGTAGCCAGTAGATTATATCAGTTACTTATAAATCTTATAGATTCTTAAAAAAATGTTTTGTATTATTTGTTTAGGTTTTTTCAAAGTCATCATTTTTGCTGAGGAATTGTGCTTTTATCATTGGAGTAGAATGTCAGTCACCCCTGTATGTTAAACACTCATCAGTTCTATATTATCAAGTGTTTCCCTTGATGAATTAGTGGGTGGAGCTTTGTAACAAGATAACCGGGTGGGATATTTTGGATTGACAACAGAACACGTTTTGACGACACAGATATATATGGTTTAATGTGGTGATTTATATGAGCAGTAGGTTATGAAGATGTGTGCGTATTTATAATCCAAATATTGGATTATTTTAACATAAAACACACAGATTTGAAGATGAAAATAAAAATACGAATAAATTAGTTCAGTAACACAAAAAAACACAGGATAAATGATTCACAAATGATTCAATAACGGACAGATGAATATAGTTCACTCAAATAGTAAACGATGCAAGCTTTTTACTCATAGTAAAAATGTATTCGCTCAGGTAGTGAAATTTAACACAAAAAAACACAAGAACGGATATACCATCTATCTTTCCAGTCCTAAATGATACACTGTGTCTTACTAACCCAAAATTAGCATACAGCTAATAAAATACATGTATGGAGATACACTCCGTTACCCGTGCACCATATCCGCTCCACAGCTCCTATGAATCAATTTCACAACTGCCACAGACTCCGGACCCTTGGAATACTATGATCACTCGGAACATTAGACCCTCCTGACACTCCAAATATTAGACCCTCCAGACACCCTGGTCCTTTGACGGCTCTACAGCTGGGTCACCTTAATCACTCTTGACATTAGACACTCCGGACACTAAACATTAGACATTCCGGCACCTTAAACGCTCTGGACAAATGGACGTTTCTACACTCGGACAACACCAGACACCCCGGATATTCCTACCCTCAGACAACACCGGACACCCCGGATATTCCTACCCTCAGACAACACCGGATACCCCCGGATATTCCTACCCTCAGAACAGCTGAAACTATACCCGATACAGTGTACTAAACTTGATACAGACATAATAACGTATGGACGTCATACATGGTAAGTTATAAAGATTATATTATTATGGCAATTACAAAATGGTAAGTTCAATAGTAAACCTAACCCTGCTTGATAAGACTATAGTAAACAATTCTTTATAAAAAATGTAGCTTTACATTACCAACATAAATCCTGTACTACGTTGCAACAAGAATAAAAAAAATTCATGCATTATGCTGTATAAAGAAAACTATATAGCAAACATGCAAAGGTAAATATGGTAATACACTAGTTATCACTTAAGACTGAAAAATTACCTACCCCTACAGCTGGAGTTGAGCGAATCCTTTAAGCAGGCCGCTTGCTGACAAAACCCTTAGTATTGTAAAGACCCTTTACATGCAGTGACGTATTTATACCTTTAGACTTTTCGTTTTGCCGTATCGAAAGCACCTTGCACGTGTGGCATAGGACAAATCGTACTCACGATTTCGAAATACAATAGACCATATACATAATCACCCTCGGGTATTGTTGTACAGCGAAAAGAAACGAAACCCGAGTACATGTATTTAATGAATAACATTTACACCATTCCGTGACAAGCTTGTTTTTGAAACTCCTTCATTTCATTGTCACAGTAGGATAGCTTAGGATTATGCCCCTCTTTACTACCAGACTTTCTAATTTATACTGTTATGGTTTCAGCAGTAGAGAAAAGAATTGCATTTTAAGTGTTGTATCCAGCAATGTCATTAGTTTTCTTCCCTTGTTATTTCAGATCTGCTGGCACAAGTCAGGAAGATAATGAAAAAGGAGAGGTAAGTATGATTTCATATTCCAGTTCACTAACCAATTGCACTTACTCATTGGTATATAATGTTTTTATGTGCTTGAATCTGGAGAAAAGAATTAAATATTTGTATTTTATATCAGTGAACTTTGTTCATTTTGCCAAAGTAAATATATTTATGTAAGTTTTTACTTCTCACTCTCTCGTATTGACACACATATAAAATGCTACTGTGTCAATTGTTTTCACCAGCAGTTCTACAATTTTAGTCCATGGTATTACAAGTCTTTTGCAAGATTTGGGTCACATGTGTTATGGTTATGTTCTTAAACGAGTGAAAACCAACATGTTATGTAAAATTCAACAAATAATTTATTTTCCTAGAATTCAAAGTGAAAATTTAAAAAGAACTTATAGTATTGTGAATTAAGTTCAAAATAGTCATAAAAGTTCTATCTCAAGTCCAAATGTATAAAGTTTCAGTTGAATTCCAGTGGTATTCCAAATAAATTCAATACTGAATGTATTGATATGCCTGCAGTCTTGAATGTGCTAATGTGCCAGAAACCTTGAATGTGATGATGTGCTATGATGCTTTTGATGTATCACAATAACATAATCCAGAATGTCCTAGTCTGAATTCGCTATAATTGCAACTTAATCTTCCAGTCCAAGAATATTACTGAGCAAATTTATAATTCCAGTAAATAATGATTTGAATTAAAAAATCCACCCAAATGAGAAACTGAATCCAACAATAAGACTGCTTCTGCTTCTGATGATTAGGCCAGAATGAGTAATCTTTCAAGTAAACAACATTATATAAAAAGCAAAAACACAATTAAAGAGCCTTGATGTAGGTCAGTCTCTTCTTTAAAACATTCAAAGTTGCCAACAAGTTTAAGAATTTCCAAATAATAATCTTTGTCCTAGACTCGGATTAAAATAAACATGTTTAAGTCCAAATATAATGATCAGAATATTTAACCTATACTCTTAGAGAAACATTAGCTATGTATAATTACATGTATTTTGTTTACAAAATAAATGTTACTGGTCGGTGCAAAATACAGATGTAAATAACATAATCACTAAGAAAAACCAACAGTGTAAATTAAATATACATAACATGTTGTTGTTTCTTTTGAGTTTGGTTTTCCACAGACTATAAATAGCATTGTTATGGTTGTGGAGCATTGAGTTAATCACTTTACATCAAAATTAGCTTTGTGATAGGACTACAAAATTGTTACGTTAAAAATTCAAATCACACACACACACAGACAGACACTAAATTAGCTTTACAATAGAATAAAAAAATTAATTGCACTTAGCAAAGAGTGTTAAAAAATGTTAGCAAAGAGTGTTAAAAAATGTTAGTTCATAAAGATATATGCACACAGGTGTTGCATTAATTGTATGATGCTTTCATATTCAGGAATTTTCCTTCATTTTTGAAGTGTGACCTGGGGCCATAGAATTGGGAAGAGCAATGCATAAACAAATTAGATTGCAAATTTTGAAATAAAATGAAAATTAAGACTTTTTCTCTACTTGTAATTTATTTTATGATGTTAGTTTCAAAATTTTATTTGTCTGTCTTTCTGATTTTGAAGACATTGACAGCAATGTCAAGATCTTGAGTCTGACAGTCACTGCAATCTGACAAGACTATCCTGCATCTGCCTGGGTCTTAGAGGGGTATCATTCTTCAAACTAAAACCACAATAAATAATAATTAAATGAATTTTTGAGCAAAGAGTTGGAATATTTTTCATCATCTAAATAGTCTATAAATAAAAGGAATTTTGAATTTTTTCTTGTCCTGTAAGAGAGAAAAGCTCCTTCCTTAAAGTTTTCAATGATTGTAAATTAAATTTTGAAAATAAAAGATAAGAAAACTTTGCAGGGAAACCAATGATATTCAAGGCATGTGATACATGGATATGCACTGTTAAAATGACACTGAAAGATGTTCCACTGCAAACTTTGCCACAGATTTCACAAAAAATTCAAACATTTTCACAAACATTCCATTATTGCCAGATCAAAAAGCATTGACACTGGATTACTTTATTCACAACTTTTGTTTTTTGATAATTTTAATTTAAATCATTTTCTGTAGCTGTTGTAACAAGTTAATTTAATAGCAGCAATAACTTACCATACCACTATTGCATAGCTTTACTTTTTCATACCAAAAAACCACCATCCATTTTAATGTGAATACGTCCTGCCACCAGGGTGGATAATTCTCAGTATGTTGCATTCCACTTGTGCTCTTCACATTGTTCGTGTGCAGAACTGGCATCTTTTTCAAGGACAGTATGCTATATAGATATCCCTGTTTTAAAGGAAAAACAACAGAACCTGCCTAAGAAAGAGACCTGTGTATTCCTCTCTCTGTCTAAAAAATATATTGACATAGACACCAATAAAAATTAGTGAATTTTTTATGTTTCCTTTAACATGTATATTAATAATTGTACAAACTCTCACTTTGCATTGTTATTGCATGCATGTCTGCATTTTTCCTCATTTGAGGACCAACATTTACTAAAGGAAACAGGTAAATTCTAACAGGTCATTCAGTTGTTTACCTCGTGCATAAACAGTTTTTTTTAGTGAGATGGTGTATTCTACACCTGGTGCCTACTTTTTCATGCTGCTCCTTCCTGCACATATAATGTCCAGGGAAGAGTGTGGCTTCCTCCCACATGGGAAATGTTGCATCACTCCCAACACTTTTGAGGTAGTTGGTGTGTGTGTGTGTGTGTCTCTCTCTCTCTCACACACACATGAATCAGCTGAGGATGAGGTATTCTCTGATTATCACTTAGCATCCTCATGGTACAGATCGAGTTCCCCCTTTACCATCCCATCCTGTTCAAGATTGGGAATCTGCCCATGAGGCTAAGGCTAGGGAAGAGGATCGGATCAGCATCCCCCATTCCTTATTATCCCAATTAATATTTATGGACGGAGGAGCCCTCCACCTCATGTTCCTTGGTCCTTTTTGACTCTGTGGGCTACTGGACCCTGTCCATACAGTAGAGATGATGCAGCCTGTGTCCAACCATCACCTTTTCAGCTTGGAAAGCTAGAGGTATCACATCATCAAGGGAGACAGGTGATATCATCTCCCCCTTGCAACTCTTACCTCAACATGCCCTACTCACCATGCTGAATTACATGCTGTGGCACAAAGTGCTCCTATGCCCCCTCCACAACTGATGACTAACTTAAGTGATGCCCAGCAGCTCTTGCGCTTTAAGCATATGCTAAAGAATGGTAATGATGTTCTCTCTGTACTTGTCAACTCCAATGAGTTCAGAGTTGCAGCAGTGCCACTGATTCCTCCTATCAGGCCCAATCCTTTTCATTTGGATGAGGATGAAGTCTGGTCCTTTTATAATGCAAACAATTTTGTTTTTACTGCCTCTTAATTCTGGACTTGTGCCTAAACCCATCTGGCACACAGTCCAAAAAAGATCCCTTCCTATTTTAGATAAGATGTTGGCCAGAACCTCAACCAGTAATTTCCAGCATTCTTGATTTCTTTCAGGGCTTGGCAGTTAGTTCAGATTCACACCTTGCCAATCTTAATAAGTATTTAATGCTGCATGTCTCCCACTCTGTTTTGCCCAGGTGGAATCTTTCTTGTGTTTTGTCATCTTTAACCAAATCCTCGTATGAACCATTGAGTGAGGCCTCCATTCGGGACCCCATACTCCAGACTGTTTTGACATGCCATAGTAACTACAAGAAGATGAAGTGAGATTCATGCCTTGTCTATCAACACTGGCAGTTTAATAGGAATGATGATTTAATTTTTCTTAATTTTCAGTGTGATTTTTAGCTAAAAATAAATTACTTTTGGTAGCTTCTCTACCTATAGAGATCCAGTCTCAGTTGAATCTGTGTAGCGGATGATCAAGATAGACTCTTATGCCCAATGAGGTCCCTGTTTCTATCTTAATACCTCAAAAAGAAAAAGAAAGGGTAGGAAACGTCCTTTCATTTCTTTTAAGTACTCTGTGGATATTTTGGCTGCCACTGACTAATGATGGATTGTCACTACAATCAAAAGAGCATATTGGTCCTTATCAATCAAGACCTTACCTTTTGAAACTAAAAGCCCATGAGGTTCAAGCTATTGCTGCCTCATGGGCCCATCTAAATCGTTCTTCCTTGGAGGACATCATCAAGGCAGCATTTTGGTGATCCCATACTACCTTCTCATCTTTCTCCCTTTGCATGTTAGCACAATAAAGCACAGGCATTTTTTCTCTGCAACTCAGTGTTATGGCCCAACATGTGGCCCAGAGAGATACCAGCATTCGATAACATCCCTCTCCATCATTGGTGAGTAAATTCCATTTTATTTTGTTGAGCATCAGCCTACCATCCTGAGTGACCATTTCAGCTATGCAGTAGTGATACGTTATTGCGGCTATTAAAATGTAGTTTTTGTGAAGAGGGACTAATTTTAATTATGCAATACATTCGCATCGCTGTTGCTATATGCCCTCCTCCAATCTGTCTCTGATATCTTGATGTAATAGTTTACTGTGAAAAGATGACCATTCTGCACATGGAGTATGGAAAATGCACTAGTGGTTTGCATTATACTGACAATTCTTACTCTGGGGGAGGGTGTATTCACATCAAACTGATGTTTTTTTCGGCATAAAAAGTGAAGCCATGCAGTGGCAACAGGTAAGCATTAGTTTACCGCCACCAATAAAAAAGCTGTAACTTTCTGTTTGAATTGTTTATACCTTATTGTTGCAGTTGCATGTCTTGTGCTATTACAGTGCTTTTCTAATTTTCAGTGACTTATGGGCTGCTTTCTTTGTAATTTTCTTAGTATTTGTAATTTTTTGACCTGATTTTGACAGTTCATGTCTAGTACCCAGTGATTAGCTTTCACACATGTAATGCCAGTAGATTTTACTTATTGTTATAAATCACACATGTAATGCCAGTAGATTTTACTTATTGTTATAAATCAGTAGCAGTCACGGAGCTTCAGTTATTAATCATTGTCATTATTTAAACTTGTGTCATGAAACTTACTAGAAAAGAAGATAATTTGTTTTTTTTAATTAATTTTAACTCATTTCTCACTCAGAAATGCAAGAACAGCAGAATTTTTCAATTCTACTTGACACTACACTTGAATCTCAGATCTTACTCATCTTAATTGGGAATTTGTAGGTCTCATTTGAGAAATTTTTAGGTCCCAACTGGAAATTTTGTGGTCACAATTGGGAAGTTTGAGGACCCTATCGGGAATGTTTATGCCCCAGTTAGGATTATACAAAACTGTGCCCGAATTCTACTCCCTAAAAGCCAATTGAAAGTTCCTGATACACGTTCAGTAACATCATTATTCATGTCTCAGTTTGTTCTTATGCTTATCCCTTTTCCATGTTCTAGGTCTAGAATCTTGTGTGTATTCCCAGGTATTATTCAGGTGTGTTATGTTCTCCAGTTATGTACTGTACTGTATGAAACATGGCTTCAGGAGAGAAAGAAGATATGTTATTTGTCTCCACTGCATCTTTTCACTCAAAGCACTATGGTTATTGGTACAGTTAATGATATACATGAAGGCAATTGTAACTTGTCTCCTTCATAGTAACCTCTCTGTGTTAGATGTAGAATAGTGCATACAAATGAAAGTAAAAAATCTATACATCTTCGCTTAATTGCCTGGCCATACATTTCATGGATTCTTTATTCTTCAGGTATAACATTTATCTTGAATGTTTTGCTGACTTGATTATTTCTCCGCAAGATCTTCATTGCATTGAGTATGAGATGTACATCAAGCATGTCACATCAGCTGATCATGAGAACATTTGTTGATCCAGTATTAATGTTAGCTGTTAAACAATTTGGTTTGCATATATATAAACTTAGCCATTTGTTGAACATTGGGATCACATAAAGTCTGCAAATGTACATCATTATTTACAAAAGCCATCATGATCCTTTTCATGATCATGATCCTTTTGGTTTACTGTGCTATTTATTTCCATTTCAGACTTTCATGGTACATAAATAAAACTTTGGACACAATTAATACATTAATATATATTTTAAAGATATCTTGGCATGCATAACTTTTATATTGACCAAACCAAACAAATTTAAAAAATGCATCCATAAACATTCACTGGTTTAGGAATTTGCATTATTGACATAAGATTTGCCAAATTGTGTGTGAAATCTATGTTACATGCACTGGTGTAGTAACAGTGTCTTATTTTTTCCTTTCCAGAGTCATGGACATAATAGAGACCTTTGTATGAATTGTGCTTCACTTCAAGAAGGAAATGTTCAGAATAATATGGCACCTTTACCAGTCCAACCACATTGCATTCCACAAAATGCTGTAGTGCAACACACATCAACATCACAAAACCTCTGTGATAGTAGGACTTCAGGTTGTCGTCAGTGTGGACTGTGTAGAGTTAGTTTCAGTACAGATGGCACTGCATTACACTGTCCCGATTTGAATGCTAATGAGATGGACTCAAGTGGACTGAGGCTTGAAGATTTGGTTGGTTATGACCCAGAGCTCACTGAGACTGAAAATCCTCACTATTACAGTATTAACCAAGTATTGTATGATGCTCATGTGGAACGGGTAGAACGGCATGGAGTTATTTTCAAGAATATTTGATTTCCATCTATCCTTATGTGGAACGGGTTCAACAGCATGGGATGATTCTCAAGAATACTTGATTTCCAATTATCATTATGTGGAACGGATTCAACAGCATGGGGTTATTCTAAGAAATACTTGATTGCCAATTATCATTATGTGGAACGGGTTCAACAGCATGGGGTTATTTTAAAGAATACATGCTTTCCAATTATTGATCCATTTTATCATTTGTTCTTTAACAGGTTATTTTTCATGTCTGTATTTCAAATGAAGAAATGTTGCCATTGTTGTCATTTTCACTTTTTCCCAAAAATATCTGCACATGTTAATATTTTGTTGCCTTTAATGGATATAAATAATATAGTTCATCATACATTTGTCTCTGTCAGCATCTTCATTAGGTAATGAAAAATGAAAAATTATTGAAACTGTTATCAATGCCTTATTAGTTCTGCTGGTCAGAAGACTTTTAATTTGATGTCTTGTCTGTTCTCTGTCGATCCATCCATTAGTACAGACTTGTTATTTCCTTCTAAACTACTTGGATTATTCTCATGAAAACCTTGCACTCACATTTATCACAGGATTTAGTTGGTCCTAAATGAGTGTCAGTCTAACCTTCAACATGACCATCATAAAGTTGGTCCGAAATGAGTGTCAATCTGACCTTCAACATGACCATCATGATGTTGGTCCTAAATGAGTGTCAGTCTGACCTTCAACACGACCATCATGATGTTGGTCCTAAATGAGTGTCAGTCTGACCTTCAGCACGACCATCATGATGTTGGTCCGAAATGAGTGTCAGTCTAACCTTCAACATGACCATCATAATGTTGGTCTTAAATGAGTGTCAGTCAGACCTTCAACATGACCATCATGATGTTGGTCCTAAATGAGTGTCAGTCTAACCTTCAACATGACCATCATAATGTTGGTCCTAAATGAGTGTCAGTCTAACCTTCAACACGACCATCATGATGTTGGTCCGAAATGAGTGTCAGTCTAACCTTCAACATGACCATCATAATGTTGGTCCTAAATGAGTGTCAGTCAGACCTTCAACATGACCATCATGATGTTGGTCCTAAATGAGTGTCAGTCTAACCTTCAACATGACCATCATAATGTTGGTCCTAAATGAGTGTCAGTCTAACCTTCAACATGACCATCATGATGTTGGTCCGAAATGAGTGTCAGTCTGACCTTCAACATGACCATCATGATGTTGGTCCTAAATGAGTGTCAGTCTGACCTTCAACATGACCATCATAATGTTGGTCCTAAATGAGTGTCAATCTGACCTTCAACATGACCATGATGATGTTGGTCCTAAATGAGTGTCAGTCTGACCTTCAACATGACCATCATAATGTTGGTCCTAAACGAGTGTCAGTCTAACCTTCAACATGACCATCATAATGTTGGTCCTAAACGAGTGTCAGTCTAACCTTCAACATGACCATCATAATGTTGGTCCTAAACGAGTGTCAGTCTAACCTTCAACATGACCATCATAATGTTGGTCCTAAATGAGTGTCAGTCTAACCTTCAACATGACCATCATGATGTTGGTCCAAAATGAGTGTCAGTCTGACCTTCAACATGACCATCATGATGTTGGTCCTAAATGAGTGTCAGTCTGACCTTCAACATGACCATCATGATGTTGGTCCTAAATGAGTGTCAGTCTGACCTTCAACACCACCATCATGATGTTGGTCCTAAATGAGTGTCAGTCTAACCTTCAACATGACCATCATAATGTTGGTCCTAAATGAGTGTCAGTCTGACCTTCAACTTGACCATCATGATGTTGGTCCGAAATGAGTGTCAGTCTGACCTTCAACATGACCATCATGATGTTGGTCCTAAATGAGAGTGTCAGTCTGACCTTCAACATGACCATCATAATGTTGGTCCTAAACGAGTGTCGATTTGATCTTCAACAAACCATTATGATGGTGGTCCTAAATGAGTGTCAATCTGACCTTCAACATGACCATTACAGTATTGGTCCTAAATGATTGTTGATGTGACCTTCAAAATGACCATCATGATGTTGGTCCTAAATGAGTGTCAATCTGACCTTCAACATGACCATTACAGTGTTGGTCCTAATTGATTGTTGATGTGACTTTCAAAATGACCATCATGATGTTGTTCCTTAATGAGTGTCAATCTGACCTTCAACATGACCATCAGGATGTTCGTCCTAAATGTGTGTCATTCTAACCTTCAACATGACCATCAGGATGTTGGTCCTAAACGAGTGTCAGTCTGACCTTCAACACGAACATCATGATGTTGGTCCTAAATGAGTGTCAGTCTGACCTTCAGCATGACCATCATGATGTTGGTCCTAAATGAGTGTCAGTCTGACCTTCAGCATGACCATCATGATGTTGGTCCTAAATGAGTGTCAGTCTGACCTTCAACATGACCATCATGATGTTGGTCCTAAATGAGTCTCAGTCTGACCTTCGACATGTCCATCAGGTTGTTGGTCCTAAACGAGTGTCAGTCTGACCTTCAACACGAACATCATGATGTTGGTCCTAAATGAGTGTCAGTCTGACCTTCAGCATGACCATCATGATGTTGGTCCTAAATGAGTGTCAGTCTGACCTTCAACATGACCATGATGATGTTGGTCCTAAATGAGTGTCAGTCTGACCTTCAACATGACCATCATGATGTTGGTCCTAAATGTTCCTCAATATGACCTTGAACATGACTATCATGATGTTGTTCCTAAATGATTTTGTTCCAGTTTGATTTCCGACAAAGCAACCATGACAGCAGTCTTGAAATGTTGTTATTCCTTTTGAACGGATGGTCATATTGACATGAGTTTACACTAAATGATTCTTTTTGAAAATTGTGGATGATTTGACCTCAGATGATAACCACTACGGCCATCTTTAAAATCTTTGTATTGCTATTCTCCCAGAACAGTTTATTAAATTGGTGTATTGCTACTTTCCCAGAACAATTGGTTGTATTGGTGTGGGCTTTCTGCTAAAACATACATATATATATATATATACACACACACACACACACACACACACACACACACACACACACACACACATATCTATCTGGTCCTCAATGAAATGGTGCGGATATGGCCTCCCAAATTTGGTTTTTAAAGTTATGGCAGAATGAAGCAGTACCTACATTAAAATTTTGTTGATCCAGCTGCTAAATGGCTGCCATGATGGTCATCTACAAGACTGTTTTATAGTTACTTCTCTCTTTTCTATGGTCATATCACTAAAAGATTAGAGTAGTATGTAGCTGGTTGTGACTAAAATGGTGCCGATTTTAGCCCCATCTAGGCACCATAGTGATCATTGACAAGAAATCATGCTATCACTGAAGAAATGGTGGCATTTTCACAGAAAAACTTCTTGCAATGTGTGATTGGCTCTGAAAAAACAATAATGCTGATCTGAACACTAACAAGGAGTTTGAAAATCAAACATAGTTGACCTTGGGGTGGATTTAGAGGTTATCACTTGTATTTTTGAGCATATGAAACAAGATACCTGTACTTAAACAAATTAATTTTGACCAGATTTTAATTTAGTTGTATTCCAGTTAAAAAGTTGATAGCACTCTGACATTGATTTTAATGTCAAATGTCTTGACTCCAGTTTTACCTGCATATGTGTGATCATTCTCAAGCTGAAAATATAGAATCCTTGATCAGAAAATCTGGAAATTTCACAAAACATTAAATTTTGTTGATCCAACCATTTTCTTAAAGTTGAAGTTGATTTTTAAAAATGTTTCAACAAATAAAATAAAGTCTTTTCATGCACTTTATTCCTTCTGGCATTGTTAATCATGTTTGGATGAAAATATGTTTAGAAAATTAATTAGGGCTGTTTCCCATCTTTTTGCACTGTATTTAGCAGACACTGAGCAAATATTTGCATGATCACCAGAAAGTAGACAATTTTGCAATGAGAGAAGTTTTGTATATAAGCTAGTTATATATTTGCATTTGTTCAAACAAACTTTGAATATTTATTTAGTAGGAATTAAAGCATTTTATTTAGATTATTTTGGATTCATTTTAATAAAAATTAATAAATTCATTTAGGATTTTTGAAAATTATGTAATAATGCGGGAAAGAAATTTAGATAATAGTAAAATGTATGCCAATATAAACATAAGAGAATGTAACTCAGCATGATATGTACTGGTGCATCTGGAAGTAAGTAGGTACAGCTGAACATTAGTTATGCTATGATCTGACAACATGAAAAAAATGCAGCAAAGGAGGAAATCGTTCTCTGGGATGTTATTTTGACACAGTGTGTTGAAATTCTTGTCATAAAAATGCATAATTTTTAAAATAAAAAAAATAAAAATTTAATTCTCAAGTCTAGAATTGTAATTAAAAAATTATATTTTCACAGAATACTGGAAGACATGATTGTTCAGTTATCATCTATCCATGATATCAGGTCCAGGGTCAAAGACCAAGGCAGAGACTTTTGTACTGCACTTGAATTGTGATGAACATGTATAAAACAATTTTTTTTTTGTTATCAGATTTTGGAGTTTCTAAAGAGATGGTTTCAGTGCTCAGCAGTAACAAGTGCAGAAGAAACGTTTATTGTAAATGACTGAAAATTCTTGTCTGTCAGGAGAGCATCATTCCCTTTGAGGGACTCTTGTTTATTTAGGTTTAATGCACACCCAGCTGCAGTCTCTGCATAATGTACTTGCAGATCACAGTGCGAGTTCTACTTATCATGTCAGTCACTATAAGCTGTCACACTGCAGACTTCGTAGCAATATGACTGAAAATTTGTTAGAGCTACATTAAAAATCGAAATCTCATCTGATCTCACTTATCATTTCAGAGCTGTTATAGTGTGATGGGCATTGCACATCGATAAAGAAAAGACTGTTTATGACTTGTGCTTTTAGTTTTGAGACCTTTGCTCCATTTGATTCTTGTAAAGAAAATTGCTCTGGGTCAGATTTGAAGATGGGGGAACACTTTTTAACACAAAATTATACATTCCTAAATCTGATTATATGTAAGATATCATCATTGTTTGCCATAAGGGCTTTGGATATGCAAAATATCATCATCCATTGCCATGCAGGCTTTGGATATACAAGATATCATCAGACTTTACCTTAAGGGCTTTGAATATACAAGATATCATCAGACTTTACCATAAGGGCTTTGGATATGCAAGATATCACCAGTCTTTGGCATGAGGGCTTTGGATATTTTGATATGCAAGATGTCATCAGCCTTTGCCATAAGGGCTTTGGATATACAAGATATCAGCCATTGTGTCTTTTGAGAGAAACTGTGTACTTTATTTGTATATTTTGGATTACACTATCTGTTATGTGGACTGGCAAATGAAAGGTTCACAGTTGGATTGACTGTTATATGTACATTTTTGTCATATTTTTTATTGCACTCAGTCCCAAGATTTTAGCTGTATTGGATAAAGGTTTTGGCAGCAGTAGGCACTCTGGGGCTTTTAAGGCTTACAAATTTATGTGTGTTTCAACCCTTTTGTATTGCTGGGATCCGAGGTATACATACTACATTTACATGAAGTTATGTAATGATCTTATTAATGTTTTTTGTTTTTGTCTGTCGTATATCATTCATATATACAAATTTGTTGTCGCTGTTGCTCCTAAACTAGCTGGAGAATTGCCATGAAACTTTACGCATCCATGAACTGGTTAGTCATAAATGAAAAGTGGTGCTGCTTGGATGTTCAATATTGCCACCTCAGAGGCTGTCTTCAAATTCTTGTTATCGATTCTCCCCCTAAATGAAAATCAGATTCAAATAAGGTTTTCACACAAATACTTCTTTTGATGTCCTGTTGGTGCTAAATGAAAATGGTGCTGATGTGAAATCCAACATGGCCAAACTGTTGTTATCACTAGTCCTTCTGACTGTAATGTCATATTGACATGGGTTTTTCAGGAAATGACTTCTTATGATACCTAGTTGGTACTATATGAAAATGGTGCCACTCACCTATCCAATATGGCTGATACAGAGACCATCTTGAAAGTCTTGTTATTACTACTCCGGAATTAATATTCATCTCTAAAAACTGAAAACTTCATATCAAGTCTAGTTGGTCCTAAGGGGGCGCTCACCAGATAATATGTACTTTTGAGAGAGTGACGTATGTAAGGTGAAGTAGTTCGCATTTAAAACATGCACAATGGAGAGAATGTTGGCATTATGTTATGCTACATTAATGTAATGTGGATGATATTTCTTTTGGATATTGTACTTTTGGAAGTTTTACATAATTTAAGCACACTGCTAACTAAAATGACTGCTCCCTTGTGTTAAAAAATCAGCCTGAATTAGTCTAAAGTACACTATACATAGCAGCTATTATAATAGGGAAAAAGAATTTTGCCAGACTAGACAATACCAGCTTCTGAAAGTGCAATGAATGAATTACCAAATATATACAATGTAAAAAAAGTTATTGGCTCTTTTTTATACAATTTACATCTGAAGTTCAGGAAGTGAAAATGACCAAGTAGAGCTAGCACTTTTTTGAAAGGTGCACATTTGAAGTAAGGCCAAGCTGTATACTCTATAACCCATAGTACACCCATCAATCATACACCAAAATAAAGGGAATTAAAGGTTCTTTGCATTATACCTAAGATATACAAGGTCTTTTTTAAATAGCCAGTATAACCAGTGAGGAAAGCCGGGGAAATTCTTTTTCTTTAAAATCCTAACCCTGTGCAAACTGCGAATCTGTAGAGCACCACCTAATTGAAATAGGTATGGATCTAAAGTCCAATATGGCTACCATGGTAGCCATCTTGAAAACTGTGCTGTCGTGCTGATCCTGAATGGAAAGGCATATCAGCATAGGCTTTTCATCATAGGATTTCTTATGAAGACTAGTTACGCCTAAACAATATATATTGCCTATCTAACTTCCATTATGGCCACTACAGCAATCATCTTGAAAAATTTTGTTATCACTACTTCTCAACACAAATTTGTATCAGCCAGAAGATTCCTTATGATATCTAGTTGGTTCTAAATGATGTTGATCTGACCTCCAAGATGGCCACCTTGGTGGCCATTTTGAAAATCTTGCTACTGTTCCTAGCTGGATGGTCATTCAACTTGATGTTTTCACCAGATGACGTGTGTTATGTTGATGGTCATAAATGAAAATAGTGCTAGTCTGACATCCAATATAGCCACTATGGCAGCCATCTTGAAAATCTTCTTGTTTCTACTGCTGAGGTTTCATAATAATTTCTTATGGTGTCTGGTTGGTCCTAATTGAAAATGGTGCTAGTCTGACATCCAATATAGCCACTATGGCAGCCATCTTGAAAATCTTTTTGTTTCTACTGCTGGGGTTTCATAACAATTTCTAATGGTGTCTGGTTGGTCCTAATTGAAAATGGTGCTAGTCTGACATCCAGTATAGCCACTATGGCAGCCATCTTGAAAATCTTCTTGTTTCTACTGCTGGGGTTTCATAACAATTTCTAATGTGTCTGGTTGGTCCTAATTGAAAATGGCGCTAGTCTGACATCCAATATAGCCACTATGGCAGCCATCTTGAAAATCTTCTTGTTTCTACTGCTGGGGTTTCATAACAATTTCTAATGGTGTCTGGTTGGTCCTAATTGAAAATGGTGCTAGTCTGATATCCAGTATAGATACCATGGCAGCCGTCTTGAAAATCTTCTTGTTTCTAATGCTGAAGTTTCATAATGATTTCTAATGGTGTCTGTGTGTGTGTTTTGGATTTTTAATGTAGCTTTAACAATTTTTCAGTCATATCGCTATAATGTCTGCAGTGTGACTATTTATAGTGATGTCTAGCACTGGGGCATCATGCTGCAGACATGTAGCATGATGTCCCATCCAGTCACATTATTCTGACACCAGGCCAACCAGTCCTAACACTAACCTCTTAATGCTGAGCGCCAAGTGAGGCAGCTGTTAGTACCATTTTTGTAAGTCTTTGGTATGACTCGGCCGGTGATTGAACCCACAATTTCCCACATCCGAGACGGACGTTCTAACCACTAGGCCACTGGAGCGGTTCTAATGGTGTCTGGTTGGTCCTAATTGAAAATGGTGCTTGTCTGACATCCAGTATAGCCACCATGGCAGCCATCTTGAAAATCTTCTTGTTTCTAATGCTGAAGTTTCATAATGATTTTTAATGGTGTCTGGTTGGTCGTAATTGAAAATTGGTGTTAATCTTAAAGCTGGTATGACTAACAAAGTGGTTAAGTTTTTTTTAACTCTTCTTTTTTTTCTTCCTCCAAAATATCATTTGGCTTTTGCAGTTAAAAATTAAATGATTGTATCTGGCCAGTAGAATATCAGTCCCTTCAAGGGACTCATATCAGCAGGTATATAAGTATGTGATATATGTAAAAACACAGTTATCCTTTTTGGAGTGAGAATAACATAACAACCCCATTTAGCAGCATGTCCTTTCTGTACATTTGACACTTCATCAAACAGGCAGGTTTCCTTATCATTCAAATTCATCTCGGTGATGATGAATAATTTCATGTTATGTTGGGGCTTTGTGATTTATTGATAGTCTTTTTCAGGATCATATGTGCAAGAATACCATTTCAGTTTAATTTCCTGTTTCGAGTTTCTCATTTGCATCATACATTTCATTAGATATTATTACAGAAGTTGTAATGTGATTTATTTTATGTTTAGTTTTTCAATATTTAATAAAACATTTTACCTTTCTGAGCGGAAATTTTTATTGATGTGTATGTAGTTTTTGCGAGAGATCAAGTATGAATAATATTGTGAGCAAATTACATGAAGTGATGATCACATGCTTACTGACAAAGTTTAATAAATTGCACATTTTGGTTGTCAGGGGTGGGTTGTCAGGAGTGGGTTTGTTGCATCATGCTGAAAGTCACCATAACTGAGATCCTTAAGTCTCTCAAACTAGGAGCATTGTCACATTTCATACCCTCATCCCTAGCTTCATTTGATATGTCATAAATTCCCGCAAAACAAAACATTGTTTTGACAGCTACATGCATGCTTATTACATCACAAAAGATGTTTTACTGTTAATAAATGTGTAAAACTATCGGCTACCATTTTACTCTTCAATCTTATTCTTATTTTTATGTTGAATACAATCAAACTTATGGTATCATAAATTGGGGGGGTGTAATGAAAATTCCAGTTCTTTAATAAATTATGCTAAAACTATGATATCTAAAACTGATTTCTTGATATATAATATCTACAGTAACTCCAGTTTAGATTTTATCATCTTTCCCTAACTAGTACTCTTAAATGAGGATGTATAAGGTCTGAAATCAGTCCTGAATTAGTACTGGATATAAGGACATAACAGATCAGAATTTTGTTAATCTGTTACAAGAAATATTTTTATTAGTGGTATTTTCAAAAAAAAAATTAAACTACAACAGCATGATTTTAGACTTTACTAAAAGATTTTTTTTACAAAGAATTGCTGTAAAAACGTCAATACTTTAAATGTAAAGGTGTGCTGAGTAAGCACTAATATTTAGAATTACATTTTTCAGATAATAAAAGTTGGAATATTTGATATTAAAAGATACTGATGAAATTTTTGCATTAAAACAATTTTTAAAAATAAATATACTGTCCAGGGAAAGAAAGTTTGATATAAAAAATCCATTACTTGTTTAAGAACTTAAAAGCATTTACTACATCAGCATCTGTAATCTGCATAGTCATCCATACATATAAAACCATATACAAACATAGAGCTTCAGCTATTCTGTTCTCCTTGGTTACACAGGCATTGGTTTGGAGTGGGTTTTTTGGCACCTGCCCCCATAGAGATCGGACCATCTTTGTACATGCATGATTTCATTGTTAAAAGAAAATCTTGATTTTTTTTTAAATTAAAAAATTTTTTTTTGGGAGTGATTTGTATGAATTAAATCAAGCAACCACTCATGATGGTGCACAAGTTTTTGTGCTTAATTAATGATTGATGGGATATTTTTGCTCCCAGTAGACATACTATTGTACCTGGAATCCTGAAATTGGGTGATTGCATGCTTGATAAGTGCAATACTACACACTCATAGGAACTGTAGGGCACTGACCCATATTTAATGCTGCACTGACTTTGGTTGAATTTTGTGTTTTATTTGCTTTTAAAGTAGTGTTCATGCTAGGATTGTGAAACTTTATGATTTTGTACACCTTTCTTAGTACCACACCTGTACAGCAGAAAGGTCACTGTGACCTGTATTAAACAACTTATTGTTTGGGTTAAGATTTTGCCTTTAGCTCATGATTACATAGGTTTTTTGTATGCTATGTATATAGTGTTCTCACAAGAATCATAAACCTTTGCCAAGGGATGAAACTTTACAAGTACTACATCTGTATTGCACAATTGTGTCATTATGACCCTTATATTTCTTCACTAATGTTGGTTACATTTTTGTTTTGATGGTAATCTCTCTGATTTAACAGGATATAACCAGGTGAGATTGGATAACTTAACATGATTAAGATGTTTATTTAAAATGCAAATGATAATAAATGAATCAGAAACCCTATTCATGTGAACATAATCCAACAATGGATATAACAAAGCAAGATCGTTCATAAATGGTTACAATCAAAAACATAGTATTTCAAGAAAAAAGATAGGACAAATGAGCCCATCTGTAAATGTACACAAACTTACAAACAGATGTCACTGATACAGGGTTCTAGCAACATCACCAAACATGATAAATAATGGATCTATTACTAGGTATGGAATTTATGAACAGATATAAACAATGTTCAACCACAAGTTTGATGGATATATGATTTTTAACCCAATAATGACCTTAAATTTAATTGATTTTCACATAGAGCACTGAATTGAGGCTCAAAACAAAATATATCATGGCATTTATCTAGTATCCAGTCAGCAAGCATGATATATTTCCAAATCTATGGCTCCCTTCTAATGATGAAAGAATGACCTTGCATGGTCTGCTCTACTCAGCCTGCCAAAGGTTCCCATAGGAACCTCTTTATGCAGAGTCTCGGGTCTACAACCTTTGCCCCTCACGCTGAGTAAATCAGCACCATCCTTTGAATCAATGTCATTGACCACTGTATTCTGCTTACAATGAACCCAAGTTCAACAACACCCTATGAAAGCTAAAATAGGTAATTACTGAGCCATGTGATAGAAGAAACTTGTTTAAGTGTAAATACAATGATATACATGGTACATGCACACACATGAAATTTTTTCTTTTGCACATTAAATTCGTTCACAAGAATGACTATGAGGTTGGTATTATAGCAACTATGTTCATGCATGAATTTATCTCAGACAAGAGTAATTACACTGAACATAAGAACTTGAACATTACTCTTATTTTAATGTGTACTACATAACAAATGATACAACTGAAGTCAGCATGTTTGTCAGCTATGTTCTATCTGATGGCATATTGTTATTATATGGGTCTGACTTTCTAGAAAGCTTTAGATAAATTCAAAATAATTCAGTTTGATCGCATTGGTTGGATAGCAAGGAAAAATACAGTTTACATTTTCATATACCTCAACGGTTGAAGATTGCTCCCAACCTTCTGATAAGACTCAGCTGTATTCTGCTAATACAGAGTGAATTTGGGCTCTAAGCACTCTAGTCACATCTACTGCCAGAGAACTCAAGGTAAAACAGATTCTACACTGCCATTGCTTTGTGTATGCATCTGTGAGTGAATGTAAATCAGTATTTCTAATTTGCCGTGGTTAAAAATAAACACACACCATACACACCAAATGAAACTCATCTATATTTTCATTCATCTAAAATGGATACACATTTTCATACAAAATTCTGTGATACTGGACATTGTTTATGCTTTAATCATCCAATGTTACAATGGTATGCAGTTCTGTTAATACCACACCTATATATTAAAGAAGTCACTGTTACCTATATTTCACATACTGCTGGTTTTGGTTAAGTTCTTTTTTAACTGGTTCTTGTGAGTAGCAAAATGTTCAAAGCAGATTAATATGTAGGTAGACAAAGAGTTATTTGTATACAGTGTGCAACACAACAACTTTGGCTTAATAATAAAGAATTTAGTTATTCGAAAATCAAGCATATTTTCAAGCCAATGATCTATAAACATACAACAGTGAGCACATAAAGGTATTTATACTGCTGAGAATTTTCTGACTCTCAAGATTTCATCCATATCTGACATTGATTATGGAATGCAGTAATGCCAGGAGCCTGCCTTGTGTCATTGGGATTCATGTTCCATACTAGTGAACCAATGTCTTGAAAGCTCTATTTTATAAATTATTTCTTTGGCTTGGACATAATATAATTTTTATTTCTAACAGATTTTAAATTTGGAAAGCCATCAAAAACATTTTGGTGAAAGATATTAATTTGGCAGACAGGACACTTTATGCATAAGATCAGCCTTGCTAAGGGACTTTCTTTCATGTATTGGTCACATTTTAATAATGACAATGACAATAGTTTATTGGTATTGTAGTACATATTACAGTTACACTACAATATTGCAATGAAGTAGAGCACTATATTTCAGATAAATTTAACCCAGTGGTGTGAAAAAGAAAAGAAAAAAAAAGAGTCCAGCACACCCAGTAGAAATAGGCATGAAGATGAAATGGAACTATCATTACATGATTACATAGCTGACAACTTCCATATAGGTAGATAAAAAAATAATATAGTTATGTGTGTATTTGATCTCTTCTGTGGAATGTTGAAATAGCTTATTGTACAAGTTAAGATACTACTTAGGTTTCATCAGGGAATGGAATATTTTTTCACGTTTTTTGTTGTTGTTTTGTTTGGGTTTTTTGTGTTTTTTTTTGTTTTGTTGTGTTTGGTTGCTCTTTTGCTAAAAGCTTTCTGGTCTGAATCTGTTTCTAAGATCTGCATAAAAAGGGCATTGCAAAACAAACTTATATTCATCTTTTATTTGTCTTTTGTCACATATACGTTGTCATTATGCCGTCCTTCTTCTATAGCTAAATTATAAGTAAAACAGTGGAGTCTGTTTAATGCATTTTGTAAATGAATTGGTTAAATTATTGTATAAAAAATGAACGAATAAAGTATCCTAAACTTTATTATAGTGATATGCCAGTAGTGTATGGGGGTAATAGGGCCTCAAAAGAAAATCCAGTCAGAAAGGTGTCCCAGCACTATACCCTCAAGATTTATAGCATCACATAGACTTCTGTGTTAAAAAATGGTCCCAGCACTATAGCCTCAAACTGGAATAAACATGGGCCTGTTTAGACTCAAAAGGAATTAACGTCATGGTAGTGGACACTGGCAACAATGTTGTAAGTGGCTGACCTGAATACACACATACATCGATTGATGAACATATATCTATCACACATAAAATATAAAATCGACTAAAAAATTGTTATGCAAGAGAGATTAGATATCTTTTTAAGGCATATGAGTGGTCCTGAAAAGGACTTGGTTTTAATGTTAACATCATTCAGTTAATATAGATGGCATCGCATATGTCTTCTTCTCTTTCTCAAACATTTGACTTCTGGACCGTAGATGAGGACTCGCATCAGACAGCCTTGTCTCTCCACATAGATCATTCGTTTCTAAACGGTCGTATCGATGATTGTTCTAGATGATTAGACATGCATGGGTAAGTCCGTGCGGAACAGCATCAACAATACGAGGGTAGATGATTCTACGTTAGTCCACATCTTGTTATGAGAACAGTTGAAGGGAATGAAGTGAATCGGGGTTATCAATAGTGAAAGAGCGGATCGAAACGTATTGAGTTTTTTCATCAATCCTAACATGCGTTACAAAATTCAGTCACAGAGTGGAGTCTGTCTTCTAATCTGAAGAGCTAACCGTGACGTCACATTCACTATACAGGTGCGTTAGCGTCTGTGCGCAGTGAATCAATGCGACATTGTTTTGAAACATGACGGAAACTAAGAAGACGATGAATTGGAATGCAATGGCCGTGGAGACGCGAAGCGATGGTATATGAGCGGCTGCCAAAGTCAACACAGTTATACTTGCAGAAGAACCGATTTTAATTGGGATTTAGTGGATTTTCTCTCTTCTTTGCAAGAATTTGTTCCGGTACCAGCACCATCCCCCCCCCCCTTCTCCTTCGTTACCACATGTCGAGGATTTTAAACACCGACAGAAAGAGGAATCGGAGAAATTTTTTACACCAGCAGAAAGAAGCAGAACAAGCTTTTCTTATTCAACAGCAACAGCAAGAAAAACAAGAGGCAAGAAGAAGGAAACGACAGAAAGCAGAAGCAGCAACAGAGACGAAACAAAGTCGAGGAGAGAAGGAGGACAGTGAAAGTCAAACGGTAACAGTACCTTTAGACATTTTGGCATATTTAAGGAGGTTGAAACAATTGTATCAGACTTCTTTAATACGACCCAAGACGAAAAGACCTTCCTGAGCCAAGCAGTTCAACTCCGTCAACACACCTACTTCGCCTGAGGTACCAGTCCTAGTGATTTCTACCAAATCATCGACAGGAGCAGGTCCTGAAGTAGGCCCTGGCTGTGGCAAAGACTTAAGGCAGTTAAAGCTGGTTGCTTCTCGTTACTGAGTTGTTTTTTTGTTAAAAGAAACACCCAACGGTCCTTTTTAGGGCCACCCACCTCTCTCGAAAAGAGATACTAGTCAAATTGCCAAAATCAGTTAAACCTCAAAATCCCTTTTTTGCTTCATGATGGACGTATGTGAGTGCATAAGTGTAGGTCTTTATTCTAAAATTCAAAATCAACATACACTTACGTTCTGTTCTATTCTGGTACAATTTTTACAATCCAATTCACAACACAACACTTTAAAAAGTTCATAGACTTCTTCTGTGTATTTGTTCACGCTATCTGTTTTTTAATTTCTTCACTTTCACAGGTTTTTCCTCTTCTTCCTCACTTTTGCCTCGTCTTCTTTTCGTCTCTTTCTGGACGTGTCAGGGTTCTTCCTTTTTGGAGGGTACCTCTTATTCCTGTTCTGTGGTAGTGGTTTTGAGGGGTTAATGGTGGAGACTCTCTAGGCCTGGATTCTGTCAATGCCCTTTCTTCTGACAGATATAGCAAGTATCTTGACTTTTATCTTGAAAGGAGGGGGAGTAGTCCGTCTGCTTCTCTGAAGAAAACTTTTGAATGACGCCTCGCAAAGCTTTGATCAGAAGTTCGATCTGTGATGGTCCTTCCATCTTTCTTGTAGGTTTTAGAGTGAAATCAATAAAGGGAGCAAAGACACTGACCTTTTATATAGAGAAGACACTGGCCTGACATTGATATGTTTAAAATGTAGTCATTTGACTGTTGCAGTCAAGATGAAACGATCGCATCATTTCGTGGAGAAATGAGAAGAAAGTAAGAGGCAGAAACGTGACCTATCGCCTCACACAGTAGCTAAAGTCTTGGCTCAAATTCATGCCAGTGATTTCGAAGATGAATGAGAGAGCCAGAAATCAGGCCTAGAGAGTCTACACCATTAACCCCTCAAAACTACTACCACATTCGAGAGACGTAAAAGCGCTCCTCTAGAAAATTTAGAACCACGGCCTACACGTACATGGTGAAGTTTAAAGACCTCAGGTCCGAAGAGTTCATCACCGATGTGTTAGATTCTTTGTTAACCACACTGAAACGGCAATGTGAAGCCAAAGAAGACGATCGCTTGAGAATTTCCATTCATCTCTACAGTTTGAAGTCACCCGTTTGGATCGAGTTTAGCAGCCCGGCATAATTGACACATTCCAAAGTCATCTACAAGGTTCAACACGTGCAACAATCCAAAGACACGTTTCACATCACCGAAGTGTGTTTTTTTTTTTGGTGGACAACCGTCGTAGCATCAAGCGTAGCCTAGTATGAATTAACAGTCCTCAAGACCACATGTGTTTAGCCCGTGCCATCGTAGTGGGACGAACGTATGACGACAAGAACGACACGGCAGAATGGAAAAGGACCTAGAAAACTATTCGACAATCGGACAGAGTCAAACAACGAAGAGAAGCAGAACTCCTGTTACAGCAAGCTGGGCTATCCAAAGACACACCTTGTGGAACTCATGAAATGCAAATATTGCAAGACGTCTTGGCTCCATGCTGCACGTTGAAAGGTCATCCTCAAGAATTGCGCGGACCTTTGTTTTCTCTAGGCAAAACTTTTAACGACGGAAAATACATTCACGTCTATCATCACGATGAACATTTCTATGCCATTACCAGCATCACCAGATTCCTGGGAGACAGTTATTACTGTGAGAAATTTGACAACAATCGAGAGCAACACAAGCATTATGGATCGAAATGTGAGGTATATTTGGCTTCAAAACATTGTCTCGGCGAAGGACAAGAATGAGTGCATTGCCCTGCTTGTCAGCGAACTTTTGTGAGCCCTGCCTGTTACCAACAACATCTGAAGACGCAAGGTTCACGGAGGAAAAGTCATACGCACCAACAGTACCAAGTCACACATATGTTCAGGAAAGAAACGCTGTCACATTTGTCGCCAAATCGTGGACTTTGATCACGAATGCTTCATTCAAAAATACCATTCCAAACACGAAGAGGAAGATGGCCAGAAGAAGAAAGGCAATTTCATCTTTTTCGATTTCGAATGCATGCAAGAGACCGGCATTCACATTCCTAATTTCTGCGTGGTTCATCGAGCGCGCGAGAAGTGCATTCAAGAGCCTGTCTTTAGTCATTTCCCTCAGTGCAGCATGATTCCTGGAGGACCTGAAAACTTCTTTCGAGGACTGAACACGCTGACCGATTTCGCCTAATGGATCTTAGACCCCATCGACGAGACATGAATTCATGAGGGCATCGAGCATATCGGAAGATTGTCATCGCTATGATGGCTCAAAATTTCTCGGGGTACGAGGGGCAATTTCTTCTCAGATACTATACGGAACAAAGCACTGAATGTCCGAAAGTGACTATGAACGGAGCCAAAATCATTTCCATAAGTGGGACAGGTGCAGATTAAAGATTCGATGAGTTACTTGGCCATGCCATTGCGCCGAATGCCTAAAACATTTGGAATGACAGAAATGAGCAAAGGCTATTTCCGCATTTTTTCAATACCAAAGACAATCAAGAAGTTAAAACAGCAAGAATACCAAGTGGTGTAAATGTGGGAAGACGAGTTCGTCACCGATTGAATATCAATCCCGAGTTTAAACGCATCCTGGAAAATTACAAGTTTTTGGACCCACTGAACCCACGGGACAGTTTTTATGGAGGATGGACGAATGCCACATGTCTGATGTACCGCGCCGTCTAGGAGAAAGGAGAATAAATCAAATACTTGGACTTGTGTTTGCAGTATCTTTACGTGTGCAAATATTGTCACTTTTTCGCAGGGCACCCGCAATTGCTGACCGTACACATCGACCTGGACAACATTCGACAATACGAAGGATTGATTAAATTTATGGGTTAAATGTAAAGTCTTGCCTCCCACGAATTTGTACTATCACCTTCTACCTCACCGTTGCCATTTTCGCAGACTACGCGAATGCATCTTTGAAACTGAAACAAGAAGAAAGCAACTATATTTCCTGGTGACAGAATCCCGAAGACCAAGACAAATTCAAAGAGAAATACTGGGCGCAAGAAGGCATCACTTTAGACCACATCGAGAAAAACGAAGGAAGGCGGTCATTTGCTTAAGTAATGTTGAATTGAAGAAGAACTTTGTAGAGGCTGACGAATTTGGAAATGTCATCATTGCGGCTTACGTGACAGACCATACTCGCTTAAAATTGTACGAAGCGTTACACCAATTAGGAGACTGTGTGCTGTACTTTGACACGGACAGCTGCATCTACATCGATCGGCTGGGTCAACATCACCCTGTCATTGAAGGAAACCGCTTAGGAGCCTTGACGGACGAGGACTCCAACGACAAGATTCTAAGTTTTGTTAGTGGCGGTCGCAACAATTACGGTTACGAATACCGGAAGTCCCAAGGAGAAGTGCACACGGAGTGTAAAGTGAAAGGATTGCCTCTCAATTATCGAAGTCAAGCGGTGATCTTTGGGTTATTGAAAGAAGCCTTGCAATGTGGAGAGGATCAAAATTTTAAAGTGACCACATAGCAACATCAAAAGATTGTACGTTTAGCCACACACCAGATCGTTAGTTGACCCTTGGCAAAAAGTGTATCAAATCGTGTACCAGAAGTGAGTGCGACTGTCCAATTACTTTATTTTGCCGTACGGATATACTGATATAAAAAAATGGTTCCAAGAGGATAACCACCAAAAAAGAGGATGACTTCGACACAACAAGAATCGAGTGAGAGACACACTTATAAGTTCAACCAGACAATGTTCCTGTCTTCTTGCCTGCCTATTGTAATTGTGCTAGTCGAATGGAAACGTTTCGAAAATGGCCTACCGATAGGGAAAGTTTACCTACTTCGAATGTTTTAGCTAGAACAGGATTTTTTGTCTACTTGGGACCTGAGACTAGATTGGAATACAAAGTACAGTGTTTCAGTTGTGGTCTGAAGTTGCGAATGGATGGAAGTATCAAGAAAGACTCAGCTATTCTGGAATATGTTTGGTGGTCTCCACACTGTCCTTACCTTTCTATGGCCTTTTCCACCCATCACACTGCGGTACATTTATGACGGTACCTTAGAGAAGGTAGTACCGTTGTCCAGGAAGAAAAAATGGAACACTTCCAAAACTAGACATAAAAAGGAAAGATTTACAAACTCGAGACTTCATTACAGCTAGCATAAAAAGGGAAAACGTCCAACACCGATAGTTCATTGTAACTATCAATGATAAGCGAGAAAGATGAATACTTTTAAACAGCAAGTATCAAGCCAGAGAAAACTCGAGTGTAATGCTGTGACTTGCTATTGCAGGGATGCCGTACGCTGTGACCTCAGTGATGCAATGCCACATCTTGGGAACATTGCTATGACTCCTACTACCATACCTACTATGGAAAGTGATGATGTGCGTTTCAAACCTGATGGATGCGAAAACGATGCCACTCGTTATCGTACATCTTTTAATTTTACTGGTTATCATGGTGGATGTCGTCCTTCACGTGAAACGATGCGACTACCACGCTACGGATGTCATCCAACCTTGAGCAAACTCCTGCGGATTTCACCGTACCATCATCGAAATGAGCCTGTAAAAGACGAATATTCGTTCCCTGTGCGTTTGCCTGAATACTACAACTTTGAAAGTCGATTCCAAACCTTCAGAGGAAAATGGCCTAAGTATCTGGAAGGACATACACCCGAAGAATTAGCCAGAGGCGGATTTATCTACTTGGGCGAAGGAGATAAAATCAAGTGCTTCAGTTGCGGTGTATCACTTCACGAGTGGGAGGAGAAAGATTCGGCTTACCTGGAACATGCTCGATGGTCTCCGGATTGTCAACACCTACCTTTAGTGGGACGACCTCAGTAATCTCTGGATGGATACTTTACAAGAGAACATTCGTCGTTTGCAAGTGGAGTTGAGAGAATGCATTTACCGAGAGTTGGTCAAAATACAAGTTCAACGCAAAGAACAATTTCATCCGTTACGTCACCAATGTTGGAACCACTTGTACCTGAATGGTATAAGAGGACTGATTCTTTTGAAAACGTTCTATTGGTCAGACATTGTTGAACTGGACGAGGACCAGAATAATTTGGTTGCTACCCATCATACTACTTACAAGGTGGCCATACTACATCGAATTCCAATGGAAGAGTTGAAGGATTACCAAAATCTTTCACGCTATAAAATTTTGTCTGTAGAGGAAAATTATGTGCGGTGTTTGGCGTGTGAACTAATGACTAAACAATTTTGATACGACGACGGAGTACGATCAGTTTTGTGCAAAAAGTACACTTAATACTTTAAACAATAAGAGGTACAAAAACGGATTACCATGCCACGATCTTAATACAGCGATTGCCGTAGAAGTAAATCAATGACAATATTCAGACGGAAGTGGAATAGCAACCCTTTTTACGAGAACTGTGTCCCATGAATTTGCGTCATCGTGTGGCGTGTGTCTTAGTGACTTGCTTTCTGGGATTTTGTTTACCAGCCGATTCCTTGTGGGGTCTATACGATCTATACAATGAGATACCGCCAAAAAAAAATGAAAGTGGTACCTTTACATGTCCACGAGAGACTCATTCTGTTAAAAGCCTTGCGCTTTCATCTGGATACTTCTCTACCTCTTTGTGAATTAAAGATTTGTCAACGTTTAGGTACTGACGATGTTTACGACGATGTGTGTGTAGCTTGTGTTTTACACTCTCACTAAACAGTTGTACGTGACTGGAAAGGTTCGGGGTTCGAGGCTTGGACAAAAGAACTGGCTGACTATACCCAAGATGTGTGATCCTAAATTCAAACGTCCAGTGAAAAAGTAACTTTTAAACCTGTGTTAACTGGTGTGGTAGAAGAAGAACCCGTCACCGATGAAAAACACTCTCTTCAGGACAGGATTGTCATGGACATTCCCAAAAGGCCATTCCGGGAGGACACCTGTGTGACTGTACCAAATGTAAAGACTCTATGATCATTACACACTGTCCCTAGTACATCACACCTTCTACACAAAAAATTTTGTACAGAGACTTGTTTATATTCCACTTTGATCATTGGAATGTGTATTTTAATGATGTACTTAACCATTTGATTTTTATGTATTTTTGTCTTTCGTGTTGTAACATTTTAACTTGCTATAAACGTGTCCTGAGAAAAGTATAAAAATTGTTGTCTTGTCTGTCTTCGTGTCAAAATTGACATTCCCGGTACTATGTCTACCTCTACTGTATCTGCTCCCTCTTCATACACTTTCAAAGTCATCGACGAACACTTAGATCGTGCCAGTTGGGAGGCTTTGTATCTTCGCCATCCCTTTAACATGCTCATTGCTGGAACCAGCGGTTCAGGCAAAACCGAATTTGTCAAACGTTTGATCGAACACAAACATCATCTGATTGGTCGTCAACCTCAACGGATCGTGTGGTGTTACAAAGAGTGGCAATCGGCGTACAGCCTCTTGCGAGAAAGTCAAGATGATTCCATCGTGTTTGTGGAAGGCATTCCTGGCGAAGACGACGGGATCGTGTCTGACCCCAGTCAAACTAATCAAGCCATTTTCGACGACATGTTAAGAGAAGACGAAGAAGAAATTATGCTGTGGTTTACGTGCAAAGGGCATCATCGTAATGGCAGTGTCATTTACATCACCCAAACTTTGTTTCAACAAAGTAAAGCCCATCGCACCACCAGTCTCAATCATGATTACGTGGTCTTGCTTAGAAGTCATACAGATAAAGTGCAAGTGTTAGCCAAACAGTTAGGAACGCCTTAGCTCACCCATGCGTACGACGATGCCACTCAAACCCAACATGCCTATTTACTCGTGGATTTAAAACCCAGCCACCCCCGATTATTTGCGATTTCGTACCCATCTGTTTCACCACTGATGCCAAGACGGAGTGCCTGTCGCGTACACGTCCCGTCGTCGACTTAACAACACCAACAACAAAATCTATTTAAAAATATCTCCGACGGTTTGTATCTGTCTCACACAGCGTCAACATGACGTCCCTTCAGTCTCATCGACCGTCAGATTGATTCGTGCCTTGTACGGCATCAGTCGCAACAAAATCCACAAATACGTGCTCGTGTCTAAGAAGCCAGTCTCAGAGAAGTCTTGCGATGGTTACGATGACAGCACATCAATTACTGCAAGGCATCATTCACATCACTCATCAAACCAAACGCTTCTTTTAGAAAATCAAAGTAGCCTTGACGCAACTTGCCATATCCCACAAAGACACTCAAACCAAAAGGCAAATCATTTTGAAACCTGGAGTCAGCCGTTTTCTAGGAGGTGTCATCATTAGCTCCTTCTTAAAATGTGTTACCAATGTCCTCAAAGACCTCCCCAAGTATAAAGCCACTCCCAAACATGTCAGTCGGACCCAGAAGAAGAAAAAGAGCAACGGTGTCAAGACCAGGTCACAACCTCAGAAAAAGAAAATTTCCCAGAAAAAGAAACAGAAACGCCCACAGAAAAAAAACCAGAAAACAGCTTCTAACCGCACGAGAAGCATTACGGCCAGTACCCAACCTTACATTTGCAAACAACGACCTGTAACGACGGTGACCATGTAGCCTCTGATTCTTCCACTTCTCCGTTGCTGGTGATGCCTGTCAAACCCAATTTGACACCCGTTCTTCTTAATTTTATGAAACAATGGAAATCCGCGTCTCAAAGAACTTGTCCTGCAGTGGTGACACCCTCCTCCTCTTTGACCGCAGTGGCAACTACTCACAAAGTACCTGCCCCCAAAATCAAAGTCAAAGAGAGATCGGGCATGTTACAGAGTTTAATGTATTTATCCAAGCAAGAATTGTCCCGATTTAGTCCTTTCTGAACCCTCCACGATGCGTAATCCCTGTCATCAAGTTGATACGACGTAACGACAATCAGTGGCGACGCATTCCAGTACAAAAAAGACCTTAGGCAAACGATGGGGATCAGTATTTTTGTGCTTCTGAACTCTCAAAGATGTCCCCTCAAAGAAGTGTACACCGTCACCATCATCGTTCTTCTGTCCAAAAAGGAAAAGGAAAAAGAAAAGTATAGTCTCGTCGTCCGAAAAAAACGCTTAGCCAAGCATCGACGTCTACCCCAGAAAAGACACAGTCGTCCAAAGAAAAAAGAAACAACCAAAGGGATGGATGTTTATACCTCTTTTGTTACCACAGCTTCTTCGAAGTGTTCCTGGTCTATTACCACCAGCACGAAACTAACATAAAAGGACGTATGTCAAGCGATGGACTTCGGTGTATTTGTTTTGCTCCGTAACCAAAAAGATGTCCCATGAAAGAAGCACACACCACTCTCTTGCCATAAAGGGAAAGGACTTCGTCCTCGTTTAGGCAAACATTGGGACATCTTGTCCGTCGTGTCCAAAGCCCCTCCACCCATGCGAAAACATTTCATTCAAACAGCATCCAAAGATGTCATCGATAACGTGAGCGAATGTTGTCTGGATGTCTTGAAAGCAACGATACCTTTGTCTAAACATCAGAAAGAATGCTTAGCTAAACATCGACACGTTCTTCGCTAAATGGTCCAGAAGAAAATCTCAAAAGAAAAAGATGTTGGTGTAACGCGGAGGATTTATACCCCTATTAGGATCTCCTGTCAAAGGGAAAAGCGGAAGCCATTCTGGGAGGAGTCCGGGGAAGTGTTTTACCCATGGTTCCAAGATAAAAAGGGTCAAGAAGATAAAATGGCTTCCTGTAATCAAAAGATCTCAGACGTGACTATTTATATCAGATAGAAGGACGAAAAACTGACTTTAGTGCCTTACAAACGATGGATGGAATACCATCGTTGGCAAGAACAACGGACTCCGCATTTACCTCCCAAGCCTCATTTGACTGAGATGTCCCAGTTGCAAAACGAATTGCAATCGTTGATGGATCGTAGGTATTTGTCAGAAACGGAAAAATCTCAACGGTACGGTGAAGTGTTACAACGACTACAACTCATTCACCAGAAACCATTAGACGAAACAGCTCTTCCAACTCTGAAAGATTTTAAGACCCTGATGAAAAGTCTATCACCACCACCAACCCCAGTGACCAAGAAAAATGTAGCCTCACAGATGCCTTAGGAAGAAGAGTCACGATAATTCTTTCAAAGACCGCCAGCAGCTTCCATCGCTAGTAAGACTGCAGCGTTCTTGTTAACCCCTTCCCCCACCCCTCAACTAGAAGAACTCAAAGCTTGGTTAAAAAAGATGGTGTCCAAACCTCCTTCGACAGAAGTTAAGAAGAAAGAGGAGGGAAACCAGAAGTGAAAAAGAAAAGAAGACCAAAGCCATTCTATTACCACCAACACCGCCACCTCTACCCTCGACTTCTACTCTCGTGGCACATCGGACACGTAAAGGTGTTTCTAGACCACCATTTCGCCCCATCCAAAGTAGCATCTGTGAAGAATGGGTAACCTACTAAAACTGTAAAAGGTGTTAGCTAGCATTTACTACGATTCTGCCAATCCCACAGGTTACGCAGTATTTTAGAAATTGCATCGTGCTGCTAAAATTCGATTAAAAAGTGTCCGTTTATCTCAAGTGCAACGATGGTTACAAGAACAAGCCACGAACACTTTACACAAACTCATTCGACAAAATTTTCCAGAAGTCGCACCTGAGTCAAGGGCATCGATCATCAATGGCAAGCCGATTTAGCCGATGTCTCTAATTTGGCCACCTACACTAGTGGCTACAAATATTTGTTTTGTGTCATTGACGTCTTTTCTTAATTTGCCTGGGTCGTGCTATTGACCTCCAAATCGAGGAGTGAGTTAGTGTGAGCCTTAAAACTGGTGTTGAATCAAAGCGGTCGTCACAGTCTTCGATGACAAGCCGACAAAGGCACATAATTGCTGAACCTAGCTTTCCGAAAACAATTTAAGAAACTAGACATTCATTTTTTCATCACCGAGAATACTGAAACTAAGCTAGCATCGTGTACGTTTTCAACGCACCTTGAAAGAACGCATGTAGAGATATTTTACGCATCAACACACTCTCAAGTACATCGACGTCCTGCTATACTTGGTCCAAGCGTACAACCAATCTTACAATTGGAGCATGGAATGTGCCCTCCAAGAAGTGACTCCCGACAACGAAGTGACTGTTTTTGAGCACCTGCTTGGTACGCCCCCCACGGTGGCAGTCCCCAAGAAAGGCGGAGTGTTGTCAGTAGGAGATTGTGTGCGCATTGACAAAACCAAACACATTTTTAACAAAGGTTACTTAACCAACTGGACCACCGAATTGTTGCTTGCCACTAATGTAGTGCATGGCCGTCATCCTACCGTCTATAAATTGGAAGACATAAACATGGAAGTGGTTAAAGGAACGTTTTACTTGCCCGAGTTACAACGTGTGATCAAACAAGAAGACGAAGTGTACGACATCGAAAGCATTCTCGATCGAAGAACCCGTAAAGTGGGAAAACGTCGTGTCAAAGAAGTCAAAGTACATTGGAAAGGATATCCTCCCAGTTTCGATTCTTGGATGGCCACTTCGCAAGTCATCGACTATAAAAAGAAGTGACCATCATGCCCTTCAATACAGTCTCAAGCGCTACCTCTGCAGTGACCACTACTTCACTCATTTCTTCTCTGCAAGATCTGTAAAAAAAACTTGTAGTGGAGGTGCAGAGAACGTGTGCCTAAAACGCAAATAGTCTTTTTCTGCCAAATCTTCGTGGTGTATTGTGTCATCGGTGCGGCCATTGCCAATTTGAGTTTGCAGCAAGGAGACAAACAATTGTGGACCATTTTACTGAGCAGTTGCATCGGTTACCTTGTTCCCAATCCTTACCTAAAGTACTGCTCTAACGGGAACAAAGGGATTTTTGTGCCCAACGTCAGTCACTCTCCCAACAGTCACCACCCCAACAACAATCCTCTTTTAGACATTCCTCTGACTTTCAGTGACCCCTGGAACAGCAGAACTCTGGAATTATGAATAACCAATTTTACTTGACGTTACCCAGTGACAGTTCCATGGGGTGTTTCCCTAAAACATCTTGTGCTGTTTCACAGCGAAATTACCTCAGGCCATCCAGTTGGATCACGAAGCCCATTAGGAAGTGACTTTGGTGGAAATGATTTACCCTACACAAATCCAAAACATCACTGAAAAGCTAAAAAACACTTTCCACGTCGGAATCCTGAACGAGCAAGTGCAACAAGAGATTAACAAAATCGGGTTTTCAAGCGACACAAAGCCAGCAAGCAATCCATTTTTAAGCATCTACACTGTGAAAATTTCGGCAGGCTATTATTTTAGAGGTGAACATTTGGTGGGCACGATTGCTGACAGGTTCAAGGCAGTGTTTGGCAAAGGCCTGTTCAGATCCCCAAAAAGTGTTAAGATTCAGCACCATAAAATGGCTCGTCGCCTAATGGTGAGATTGTAGGATACCGAAACATTGTCCATCAGGTAGTTTGTTTGAAATTTTGCGTGGACATCCACAGATGGTAGCACAGAATCTGAGCCCTAAGATCAACAACAATATTGATTGGTTACAGGGCTTTTGGATCCCCTGATGACCTGAACAAAGGACTAAATTTGATTTTGTGTGTACTCCGATGTGGTGGAATACGACGTGGTTGGACACACCTACGAACCGTTACTGCGTGTCATGTCTTTATACCAAGTGCAGTGACGAGGAAGGTGGAAATACCTATCATATTTATCGCGAATTTGTACATCCTCACTATCTGCCCGCCAGTAAGTCGTGTTTCGACACTGTCAACATTGCTGTAAAAGAAGATCTGGTACAAAATATTCCAGCTCCGTTTTCGAAAACGATTCTCTAATGAGTTGTAAGTCATATGTCCAGTGTACCGAGGAGTCGCTCGACAACGAGGACATGGTTTAGAAGATATGTTGAAATCGGCCTTTTGCTTGGTGGCTGCTGTTTTGAAACCGATGGTGACATGAAGATTGCATGCCTTGAAAGATGCCGCGTTGACGTATGGCAAAGTATTTCTCTAAAATGTGATCGACAAACAAAACCCTAAAGCTTATCTTGAGAGCAGGCAAACATATCTTGCTTAAAACGGGCAAAGATATTTTGGGTCGGCGAGAAACTCCTATAAATGTCCTCCACGCTGCCGAGTCAGTCATTCTGACTTCTCTGACACCACAGCAAAGACAAGGCAGAAAGTGACTACGCCGATCACACCTCCAGAGCTAGAAAGACGATCAAGAAAAGAAGAACCATCCGAAACTTAGACGTTTTTGATTATTAAAAAGAAAGAGAAAGAAAGAAAATGAATCACCGAGAGTCTTGCGTCTATTCCAAGTCGGAATATGATCTGTTTTCCATGCCACCCCGCATGATGACTATGCAAGAATTCCAATGGGTCGAATTTCATCCCATCTCGTCTTTGACGTCATCAGCTCCCATCGAGTTAGAAATCAAAAGAAATCCCGATGATTACATCGATCTGAACAGTAGTTACTTGTACTTGAAAGTCAAAATGAACGATACGAATGGTACCGAACTAGATGATGATGATGAGGAAGTAGCTTCCTCACAATTTCATGCATTCCTTGTTCAGCATGGTAGATTTGTATTCCAATAACTAACTGGTCAGCAGCATCATGGATACTTATCCATATCGACTGTACCTAGAAAATATCTTGACGTACGGAAAAGAAGCCAAAAACACCCATCTGGATGCATGCGTGGTATGGAAACCTGACAAAGCGGGCAAGTTTGATGAGGTGGCGGGTAAAGATTGCATCAATAATGGATTCGACGAACACTAAAAGAAAATTGGAAGCCGAAGTTTAGAACTAATGGTCCGCTTGCATTTGGACTTGTGGTTACAAGAGAAGTATTTGCTGAACGGCGTGGATGTCCGCCTGAGATTCAATCGCGGAAGTACCTCTTTCCACTTGATGGCTGGTGCTGGCAATTACAAAACCATCATCGAGGAAGCCAGACTCTACGTGCGACGCGTGGAAGTGTTACCTAAAATGGGAAACGACATCAGTCACACTTTGAGCAGAACGACTGCAAAGCTTCCGATACGAAGCGTGGAAGTGAAAACTTTCACCATTGCCACTGGACTCCGATTCCAAGATGGGAGATCATCTGTTCCAAGGACAATTAACCAAGCGATTAATCGTTGGTATCGTTGGCAATGCAGCCTTTAACGGAGCACACAATCAAAATCCTTTTGAGTTTCGGCACTACGACGTGTCCAAGATTGAAGTCAATCGCGATGGAAAGACCTTGTGTACCAGACCCTTCGAACCTGACTTTAGTGACGAGACGAAGAATTACTTGATATTGTACTTATCCCTGTACGAAGCCACCGGATAGTTAGGGACCAAGACCAGTCACGGCTTTTCGTACGAGGATTATGCAGAAGGCTACGCAATGTGGGCTTTTGTTTTCACTCCAGACAAAGACGAGGGACATTACCACTCTATAAAACCAGACAGATTCGTGTGGAACTTCACTTAGCTAGAGCTCTACCTGAGACGGTGAACGACATCCTGTATGACGAATTCGATGATACCATGGAAATGAACAGCTTAAGAGAAGTTATTCTAGACTATTAGAAGCTATGCAAGACTGTTATCCCTCTTTGAATAGTGAAGAATCTTTGGAAATGGAATGGTAAGCAGAAATGGATTGATGAGCAGATCCAAGGACAAACACTAAGAGGTCAAAGTGATGAGGTCCAGATGGCCAGAACAAGACCAACATTTAGTCTCCTGTGTTGCCAAACACCTGGCAGAAACAAATAGGGAATTGATCAAGAAAGATTGATATGGATGTCAAAACGATCATCCCAGTCAAATTCAACACGATAAATGTATGTTCATGTGTCAAAAAGAAAAATTGGATACGTATCTGGAGGACGCTTGGGGTCTCATCTCAGAAGAAGCAGTGTTGCATCAGTGGTATAAGGACTTGCGTGATCATTCCTCTCCTCCATTGATTACTCTAGAGATCCATCACATCGAAGCTGTCTTGGCTCAAAGCGCGGAGACGAAGCGAATAAAAGGTTACTGGTCCGAGATTTTCAAGCAAAAAGTCACGATTGAACTGATGAGTTATTATTGCCTGTAAAAAAAATAGGAAAAAATGGATACTTGTGAACTTTATTACCTTTTGAGCAACAGTTCTTACACTGCTTCTTGGAATCTTGTCGTGTGTGCTAAAGATGGCCTGCCTCATCGCTAACCTCAAAACAACTACTGAAACTGTTGTAGCCACTGGAACCACTGGAACTACAATTACAACGAGAGGGCAGCAAAATAAAAAGAAAACCTAAGGAAAACTGCTTACTTCGCTAGAGTTTCCAGAACAGGCCAAACCACGACAAACGCAACAGCAGCAGAAGCAGCAGCACCACCAACAACAACAAAGACGAAATATCCGACCTACAGCCAAACAAAATGCAGAGGTGATCAACTACATATTTGCCCAGGCAGAACAATTTGGAATAGACTACATGATGGCTGACCAAATAGTACACTAAACTTCATTGAACAGCTAGGTTGTAGATAAATACCAAAAGACAGAACGTCAGGGAATATTCACTACACCACATGACAATTCTTTTCTGAAAACAGCAGTCAGCCTCCGCAAACTAAATGATGAATTCCACCTGACTCCGATGACACTAGTGATATTGATAGCAAATGAACTGATTAAGGCCCACAGCATGGCAACCCCAAAATTCAAGATAACACCTGAATTTTAACACTTGGCCATCAGGGATATCATCTGCCCGAAAATCATAGCGAAAGAAGAAGATGACAGATGGGATTTTTCACCACCAAAACATCTGAAGGGTCTACTATTTCCGGAGAAATATTAACCTCAGCCCTTTTTAGGGCTATCTAATCATTACCTCTTATTAGGAGATTTCAATTTGGCTTGAAATCACGACTTGATAATAGTATGATACCTAATATGATCCTTTGACCACCGTTCTAAATTAAAACCACAATACCTAACTTGCCATTCAGAAAATTTCATTTAGTCTCTTAGACCTAAATTTCTTTTGATTTAAAGTATTGATACACATTTTGTGCATTTGGAATGAATTAAGATAGGAATATGTAATACTTAAATCCGAGACTTTAATTGCGATTGTGGCTACCACAGAATTGGTAATAGGGAATACCCATAATATACGTAACTGGGTTGCATTCGGTGATATTTATTTTGGCTTTTCATGACCTCTCCCCCGAGTCCCTCACCTCCCTGCCTGCTCTGACATTAAAAGACGAGTTAGTGGTCCGATTCCCACTTGTCTATAATCAGATGCCCCGATGAGCGTGTACGCACGGAACCGGGGTTACGTCGTAAGACCAGTGCCCAATCCTGTGAGACGTCTTATCCTGTAGTTAAACCTTCCAACACCGACATTTATTTAACTTGAGTGCGTGTTGCGTCCAATCCCATTCGAGATAGCCTTACATACAGGACGAACGGGACTTATTGTCCCACGACCTGTCGGCTAATCAATCAGCACTCAAATGAATGCATTAATGCGTTGGAGGAAGTGGCACCATTCCTTCCCCCTCGAAAAAATCAATTACTCCCAACGGGAAATTAAATAGTCGTAAATGCCCATATGGGCGCACACGACTCTAATTAAAAACTGACTGACAGTCCGACCATCCATTGCTGACTCATCCTCCTGTGAAGATGTGTTCAAGACTAGCCAGGGTGAACGAAGCTCATGTGAATTAACATCGTATCAGGCAACACCTGATACCGAAGCCTGAAGAGATAGAAAATTTCAGGATGCTGCAAGTGGGCGAAGACCTGATAGAAGAGGTCTTCAGAGAGGAAATCAAGAAAGAGCAAGAAGAATGAATGTAGAAGTACAGAATCTCATTCTAAGTGATTTAGATGTTGCATTGTTTCAATGATTTGTTGTTTTATATCATCATTGTAATGTTGTGATAAAGACAAAAACAGATTTTGTATTTTGTCGATTGATTGTTTGACTTCAGAATTAATGGGGTCGAATACATTTTATAAACGTCCAAGTATCTTATTTCGCCACTAAAAGCATAAATATTATTTACACTATCAGTTCCATTCCACGGGAAAATATTTCGATATTGTTATATATAAAAATTCGTTAGTGGAAAAACCATCTCATTTTTGTTCTGATGGTCCATGATACTCAAGTGAAATTTCTGGCCAACCTAAAACAGATCTAATTTATGATTGATAAATATCTACAACGTAATCTGGAGAATGCATCTCTATCGAGGATGATAACGTTGGTTCGTGAACTATTATAGCTATTTTTGCTTCATTTCCGGTTATAGATTTGATTCAACGTTGCAATTCATCATTGATTTGTTAGATCTGATAACTTTCTGTAGGAATAGCGACAACCTGCAAATCAGGTGTTCGATCTGGTTTATTTTTATTTGCAAATACAAGTGAATTATTCTCCTGTAAATCACCAAATGATTTTGATCTGATATTTGGCCAACTGTAATATACTTGTAATTGTGCAACCGCTATTTCTTTCACTGGAATTGCAGTTGGATGAAGTTGAACTCCGGTATTTTATTCTAAAGCCTTATTAAAATGTTTAAGTTGAGTCTTGGTTAATGACAATTGTTTTTGGACCACCACCAGAAATTGGATCTTTTTTAGTGATATTTTTATTCCACATGTACATGCAAGTTTTGATTGTAATAGTTTTTCACCTGACCGAGAGTCAGAGTGACATTAATGTGAAAGTACGACATTTGTATAATATGCTAAGTGATTTAATTACGTTTTCTACTGGTGCGTCAACAACTTTCATTCGTCCACCAACACCTTCAAGCAACATTGCTTTGTCGCTGAGTATAACAGCGATTGCTCTGTAATTAATACCAGCACCTGGATTTAAGCGAGCTCGAAAATGGACACAACAACAGACTGTCTACTTAAATCAAGATGTTCCAAAGAGACGTAATAGATAGGATACCGATTTATAAAATCTCCCTGTGGTATTTTCAAACCGGTATCTATATTTTGATCACATCCCATGAATGTCATCGAACGATGATATGCACGTGCAACATGATTATTTTCAAAATTTAGTAATATATCTTCAGATGATTCTTTATGTCCAATTATTCTCAATGAAACCTCACTAATTCCAAGATCGTCAAAGATCATATGACTTCGATTCTGTGAGTTTAATCTCTCAGAATTCTGAAAAGTAATATATCGTGGTGCAGAAACACCCTGCTATGATGCTATATGCCATGTAAATAAACCAGCAATATTACTCTCAACACCATCCGTGGTCGTTGTCAACCATGATAGCAATGATTTACCAACTGAATCCATAAAAGAAAGTATTTTTTGTTCTTCAGCAATTGATGAGTCATTACTGGCATCCACAGTGAAAGTTGTCAGTATTACTTTACCAGCATCGCCTGGAGCTCGCCAGATAGCATCATTATCATCATCTTTTTTAACAAGTACAAATGTATGTTTAGCCCCGAAGATAATTCTTCTAACATTTCTGCAAAACCCAAAAATATGTGACAGCGGAATTGCGCATGAAAATATTCTACGATCACCCTTCAACGCAAATCGAAGTTTCGCAAATCCTACATTAAAATCCTGGTTATGGGAAATAATCATAGTTTCTACATCAACAGGTGCGTTTCTAGCGAAGTTACTTGGTCGTGCTATTATAAATTGTTTATAATCAGGAGCATTAGAATCATCTTTCGCAAACATCATTGATGGACCGGCTGATTTTGTATTATCATCAGAATATCTTGCTAAACCTATTATCGTCGTAGCAACATCGTCGTCTTTCTGAATCGTTTCAATATTTATTTTTTTGGTCAATCATATACGTAGCACTGTCAAATAACGCCATAATGCCATTGTTGACAAAACCGATGAGTATCATATGTTTTTATAACTTCACCCTCTACTTCAATAAAAGCTTCAGCAGGTAACAAAATATATGCTTGCATCTTGAACTTGTAATTCGATTCGACCACGCTGATTTGGTAAACGTACATCATAAGAATAAAACTGATAATCGCGTACGGATTCGTCTTTAAGAATTGGTGCATCCATATCGAACGCTGGATCGGATTGTAACGTTGCCCTCTTAGCAAGAGGGGTGGTTAATTGGGTTAGGCTGGCGTTATCTCGATATTATAGCCGACGGGAGTGAAAGAAAAATGGGATTTCAACAGAGAATTGAGTGAGAATAGTAGGAAGAAATAAACAATACGAGCCCCCTTTGTACAAGGAAATAACAAATTTAATCAGAACAAATTAATAACAGCAATTCCAATTCAAGTTAGATTATGCAAGTAGAATTTGACAGGTGTGTCCAATCTGTATTTATTACATCATCATAACGAGAGGTGAAAAGAGCGCAATGTCCACGATCGATTGCATCACCTTCATTCACTTTGACCGTATATCAACGTCTCCAAGTTCATCCTTCCTAAACTCTAGGTTCTGTCCCGTCATGGACTTCCTGGTCCTTTTATTCTGACCTCGTCCTTCTGTCTTTCTTTTCCCCGTACTCCTGTCTTCGGACTTCTCGTCATCCGCTCAGAAAGCTGTTCCTTAAAGGACAAACTTATCCCATAATTCCGTATACCCACTATTTAGAGATACATACAATTCACTTAAAGTTATTCAGAGTATGTTGCTATCCACACACCGCGTAAATTCTGACTTAGTACGGTAGGACATTCAGGTCGCTTTTCAGCGACAGGTCTTAAATTACCACTCAAACGTCTACCAAATATTACCGTATTACTTTACATATGCTACTACATGTTCGATTACTACGGCATTCCTTAACTACAAGATTATCCAAGCATTACAAAATCAGATATAATTAGGTAATTATCGTTAACTCACGACGATCTGTATCGTCCTAACAATAAGGGAAGCTGTTTCATATAACCATATAAAATCCTACACATATGAACATTTGGATCGCATGCAATTGCGCATGAAAATATTCTACGATCACCCTTCAACGCAAATCGAAGTTTCGCAAATCCTACATTAAAATCCTGGTTATGGGAAATGATCATAGTTTCTACATCAACAGGTGCGTTTCTAGCGAAGTTACTTGGTCGTGCTATCATAAATTGTTTATAATCAGGAGCATTAGAATCATCTTTCGCAAACATCACTGACGGACCGGCTGATTTTGTATTATCATCAGAATATCTTGCTAAACCTATTATCGTCGTAGCAACATCGTCGTCTTTCTGAATCGTTTCAATATTTATTTTTTTGGTCAATCATATACGTAGCACTGTCAAATAACGCCATAATGCCATTGTTGACAAAACCGATGCTATAATCAGCATCGTATACAGTATCATATGTTTTTATAACTTCACCCTCTACTTCAATAAAAGCTTCAGCAGGTAACAAAATATATGCTTGCATCTTGAACTTGTAATTCGATTCGACCACGCTGATTTGGTAAACGTACATCATAAGAATAAAACTGATAATCGCGTACGGATTCGTCTTTAAGAATTGGTGCATCCATATCGAACGCTGGATCGGATTGTAACGTTGCCCTCTTAGCAAGAGGGGTGGTTAATTGGGTTAGGCTGGCGTTATCTCGATATTATAGCCGACGGGAGTGAAAGAAAAATGGGATTCCAACAGAGAACTGAGTGAGAATAGTAGGAAGAAATAAACAATACGAGCCCCCTTTGTACAAGGAAATAACAAATTTAATCAGAACAAATTAATAACAGCAATTCCAATTCAAGTTAGATTATGCAAGCAGAATTTGACAGGTGTGTCCAATTTGTATTTATTACATCATCATAACGAGAGGTGAAAAGAGCGCAATGTCCACGATCGATTGCATCACCTTCATTCACTTGGACCGTATATCAACGTCTCCAAGTTCATCCTTCCAAAACTCTAGGTTCTGTCCCGTCATGGACTTCCTGGTCCTTTTATTCTGACCTCGTCCTTCAGTCTTTCTTTTCCCCGTACTCTTGTCTTCGGACTTCTCGTCATCCGCTCAGAAAGCTGTTCCTTAAAGGACAAACTTATCCCATAATTCCGTATACCCACTATTTAGAGATACATACAATTCACTTAAAGTTATTCAGAGCATGTTGCTATCCACACACCGCGTAAATTCTGACTTAGTACGGTAGGACATTCAGGTCGCTTTTCAGCGACAGGTCTTAAATTATCACGCAAACGTCTACCAAATATTACCGTATTACTTTACATATGCTACTACATGTTCGATTACTACGGTATTCCTTAACTACAAGATTATCCAAGCATTACAAAATCAGATATAATTAGGTAATTATCGTTAACTCACGACGATCTGTATCGTCCTAACAATAAGGGAAGCTGTTTCATATAACCATATAAAATCCTACACATATGAATATTTGGATCGCATGCAATCAATTCTACCAATGAACTAATAACTGTAAAATTGAAAGGTAAATTGCATAACAATTCTAGCAACAACACTTTCCTTGAAATTGAATAAAAAAATTGCATAACATATCTAACATCAACAAATTCCCATGAATTGTATAAACGATACATAATATGGAAACGTAATCATAGCAAACACATTTGCATAAAACAAACAATCAAATAATAAAATATTACGTCAAACTAAAATTGCATACCTTGTCGCTGTTTCTTTCAGGATTTGTGCGTCCTAGTACTAAACATGCCTTTCTTTTACACGACGACCACCTGGTCCCTTCCTTGTTTCACGAGGAAAGCACTAATCACTTTTATGCTTTCCACGTAGTCAATTAAGTTTCTTCTTCTAGGAAATTTCCAAACTAAAGAATTTCGGCTAGAGTCGTCACTTTAAAGTCAGATTGCTCTCAAGTATACGCCCTAATTTATTCTACCCAATCGTAGGAGGTGGTCAATAATCTTTCCCATCAAAATAATCCCTTTCATCAGATTTAGACAGCTCAGAATCTGTGTACGACAGTGCATGACAATTTCCCTTTGAAAATATGATAAGTTGACATAGGTTCCTACCAAGCGGTTAGGGTTGGTAACTCAAATGTAATTCAGAATTCGACACTTCACACGGATCTACGCTTGAACATCTTATTATAATTGTTATCATCTAACACAAAGACCACTTCCTGAAATAAAACTTGTATTTACAGGCATACTTTTATTAGTTAACTTTGCAGGAACAACTTCATTAACAGCCAATTCTGCTAGTTTCTCATTTGCAGCTTGATTTATTATTTTACTGACATTTGCGGGCATAACTTCAGTACTGGGTAATTTTACTGGTTGTGGTTTTCGTCTTATTAACCGTGCTAGTCTATCCTTGATCGTCGAGAACGCTTTACCGGCAAGATTACCAATAGCGCCGATGCCCTTATCAAGAACAAAATCAATAGCTTTCATTCATAGTTGCTTTGCAATCGGTAATGCTTTTGGGGATATCCTTCTAAACAGACCTTGAACAACATCACCGATTCCATCTTCGTAAGTTGCTTTATAGGTTACTAATCGTGAGTTTACTACCCTGACCATTACAGGTCGACGTTGAGCGGTGTGTATAACCATGTTTAAATTACATACTGATTAATTAGTTGTTTTTTCTTGTCGCTGTGATAATCATCAACATTTTCATTAATGAGAGAATTATAAATGTTGCGATCCATAACATCGCCTGTAAATAATCTTGACTTGCATATTTATTAGCATACTCAGGTTTCAGAAATACTTTTCTAACTATGCACGGCAAGTGCAGGTAATCTTACCTCTTCAATACCTTTTATGTAGGAAATATTCATCTCGGAAAATTTATCATTTGATTTAGTTCTGATTCCTGCTTGTTTATTTTGGTTCTGATTCTCCACCAACGGCACCTTCAAGTTCTTCTTCAAGCTGAGGAGGAGGTGGAGGTTGAGTAGCAGCTATTTCAGTGGGAAGATCTCGTAAAATCTTTTTTGTTTGTTTAGTTCTTCTTGCTATCTTTTCAGTTTGCTCAGCAGTTTGTTTTACTGCTCGAAGAATGCCTTCAGTAGCTTCTGCAATTCTTTCAGGAACCTTTGTAATGGGTTTAAATAATTTTTCTGTACCTTTTGCAAATTCAACTTGAGCTTCTTGACGTTCTTGTAGTTTTTGCCTGACAGAATCACGGACTGGAAGAAATTTCGTTATTGCATCTAATCTTTCTCGAGCTAATCTAGCTGTGTAAAATTCAGCACCAGGTGCCATTATTGATATAATAATGATCTAATTATAGCAGCAGAGAGGGCGCGACCTCAATGAAACGTTCGGTGGGAAAACGAAAACGCGTATACAAATTTAGAAAAACACTAACAACAACGATACAGTAACAAAATAAGCTAACTCAATTAGAGAAACTCTCGGTAAAATTATAGGCTTCGGTTTAGCGTTAGTGACTTTATTTTTTTTTTCGTATGAGGTTTTAGTTTTCAAAATAACGTTTCAGCAAAAGGTTTGTTCGCCCTCTCTGCTGATAGCCGTATCCTGTGACCCGCAGAATGATTGGCGTCACAATATGTCGCGAGAGATAACAAAGGTGGTGCGGCCCATGGGTCATCGAAAATACATGCACTCATGCGTCCCTCGGGGTGATTTGAGTTTGAGACCCCTGCTTTACACCATATTTACCATCATGTCAACCATAAAAGGAGCAGCAGAGAGGGTGAACAGACCACTTAAGGGAGTGGTCACCCTTGTGTTTTACCAAAAAAAATAGTGACCACTCATAGAGGTCAATTACCACGTCTACGATTATTGTTTGTCCCAAACAGAATTGTAGACGAGCCCTCTCTGCTGCTATCAGTCTTGGGAATCATCATCTGAATCATGGGAATCTTCATCTGAATCTTCGGAATTTGTTCTATGTTTCAAGTAATATTCAAGTTCTGATGGTGGTTTTTCTATTTTTGGATTTATGTTCTTTCTGTGTTTATAATATATCATCAAACTTCTGTATCGACCTCCACCGCAATTTTTGCAAATCTGATATAATCCTCTAACGCCGTTGTTACATCCAACACATCTTCGTGGACCAGCATGAGGATTTTTCTTTATAAGATAATTATGTTTCTTGCAATATTCTCCACGACATTTTTTATTACAATTGTTAGTGGTTCCTTGACGTAACCACGCACAGTTGTTCATTATATTAATGATATCTGTTTAATTCAATTTAATTTTATCATCACCCCTGCTACCCAAATATTTTATCAATACGCACACGATATCTTGTTCTTGGATCATGTAAATTTATTATTATAAATCCATGCGGAGTAGCTTGCGCTCGTGAGAAGAAATTTTTGAATTTAATTATATCCATGTCACCACCACACCAAGTTTGATGAATATTTCGCAGCGTGTGTGTGTCTACGCCATTAAACACAACTAAAATGTTGCAGTTGTCTCTGATCACCTTCGGAATTTGTGTATATCGTTGAGTAACATAGATCACGTCTGTATTTTTGTGTCTACCTCGGGAAAATATTCTGGCTGGATTTGATTGTTTATCTAGCATCACATCGTCGTATACAACTAAATTATTAATAAATCCGTCTATGGAATCTACGGATGGTGCTTCATCAATATCGGTTATAAACTCTATAACATCATTATCTTCATCCAGTAATCGTGCGTTTTCATTGAAATCTTTAAGTACATCATAACATCGCTGATCATCAACGGATGGTGCTACTAAATATAATTTATCCCATTTCAACCATCTCATTATCAGATTAAGTAATAATTGCGTCTAACCCGATCAAGATGGTCCTATGATAATCATTCTGATGGAGTTCGGTAGCGCAGGATGATGCTTAACTGGCTCTCGCTGCCGAGTTGCTGAGAAATCAATTATATCCATATATATTATAACATGAATTTATATTGTTTACGCTGTAGAGTTAAAACTCCAACTACTGATTTAGCCACAGTTATAACAAAAAATAAAAAAATAGCGTACGGTGGAAAATGTTCTATATGCGGTAGAAAGAAATTTTCGTTTTTACCTAATAAGCGCGGTGGTGATATTGCTAATTTGATGTCAAAGTTTCCAGGTGCTCCATGGGCTAAATACAGTGGAGAAAAACATCTACCAGGATATAATTATTGCGGTCCTGGTACCAGACTTGATATCAGGCTCGATGATCAAGATCAACCAAAACCAGGCGAGGAACCAATAAATGCTATTGATCGAGCTTGTCATGCTCATGATGTAGCTTATAAAAGTCAAAATCTACAAGATAGGCATATTGCAGATGTAAAATTAATTCATTCATTAAATTCTATAAAAAATAAAAATATTAGAGAATCATTAGCTAATTGGTTAGTAAGATCCTCGATGAAAGGTAAATTAGCGATTGGGGCTGGTAATTAATAATGGAATCAATTTATTATTCGCCGAGAGGATACTGGAGAGGCAAAGCAGCAATTGGTAAACTCGCTGATGCAGCGGCGGTTAAACATTCTACTGCTAAAACGTGGTTATCTAAACAAGCAATATGGCAAATTTTTCTACCACGTCCTAAACAAATTCAGTACTCGTATTTCGATGTCAGTGTTCCTAATGAAGTTCATCAAGCTGATATTCTGTTTTTACCGCATGATACTGTGCGTGGAAAAACGTACAAATACGCGCTAACCGTAGTTGATGTTGCAAGTAGATATAAAGAAGCAGAGCCGCTATCAGCAAAAACATCATCTGAAGTAGCCGATGCGTTTGAACGAATTTATCAACGAGGACTCGGACCACAAGGTGGTGGACCACAAGGTGGTCTACGATGGCCACAGCTGCTACAGGTTGATCCTGGTAAGGAATTTCTTGGTCCAGTATCATCGTTGATGAAACGACATAATACCAAAATACGACGAGGTCATACTGCAATTCATCGTGATCAGGCAATTGTTGAGCGATTTAATCGAACACTTGCTGAGCGGTTATTTGGATATCAATACGCGAGGGAATTTATTCAGGATAAAAGATCTCGCGAATGGGTGGCAAGATTACCAGGCGTGATAGCTGCATTAAATAATGAGATCACACGAACAACCAACATGAAACCCATTAGCGCGGTCACAAAAAAAAATATACCAACACAACGAAAAGATGCTGGAAAACAAAAAATATTAGGTGATGTCACAGTCAGATATTTATATGAGCCTGGTGAACTTGAAGGTGGTAAAGCGAGAGCGACTGATCCTATTTGGAGTGTTACCACACACAAAATATCTACCGTGACAAGATCCACTGGGAGAAACGCAGGCGTTTCCAGACCTGCAATCTACAGATTAGATTCGGCCGCTCCTCAACGTGGATTTACACGTGAACAACTACAAATAATTCCCGCGGATACACAACTACCACCAAAATCACTCCGGTGATTTCGATCACTTAACTAGCACCCAAGGCGCTAGCGCCTCTACGTCGATTACACTCAAGACAGGTTAACATGGTATTTTCTCGTGTATGACCGCGACTATTATCTTTTCTATCTACGGTAAATTGTCTTGAATCATTACTCGAATATCGCCATAACATTATACAATTACAACTGGTGCAATGATTGTTCTGCTGCTGTTTTAACTCAATAATAAATTCAACATCAAGATCAAAGTCACGTTTATTTTTTTTATCAGATTGTTTGTATCCGATTAATTTTTTTCTTATTATATCATCATGGATGATGTTAAATTTATCAACGATTTCAGGAATTATAATTCTACGTAATTGAGATATATTTCTGACCCTCGATACCGCCAAATAGACTAAATTTGACCACTCGATGCGATCGTCTACAATCCAGACTCGTGTATCAGAAATAGTTAATCCCTGAGACGAGTGGATTGTCATAGCGTATCCCAACATCCATGGAGATTTGTCAGCGTGTATTGCATCTTCGACCACACTGATATCAACGGCGACAATATCATTTAATACGAGATTCTGTTTCCTTGACTCTGTCAAGGGTCCTGGAATATCAACATTAATATTCTGTTTTCGTGTATCTGATGGTCTATAACACAACGGTACGGGTAGTTCTGAATATTGTTCTTTATGTAGTTGAAATAACTGTTGTTGTAAAGCGTCTCTGATTATTTTTCTACTTGCTACGATCAAATCGGTGGGTCTCCATGAGTTCAAAAAATCACTCATTGATGTCTCTGAGATCATTCCGCGTAATATTTCACACTGAATTTTGTTTGATTGTAATCTGATTAATTTTTTAAACTCCCTCAAATTTGCATCAAGAGCTCTATGATCATCATCTATTTCTTCATAATAATCAACGAAATTTTTTAACCAATCATGTGGAGATGGTCCAACAAAGGGCGGCGGTTGACCATGATCGCCACACATTATTATAGCGGTATTTTTCGTCAACAACCAATCAAGAAACATTTTTAATGTATCCAATGACACCGTGCATATCTCATCCCAAATAATTATTTTAGGTATATATTTTTCTCCCATCCGTTCAGGAGTCCATGTATCCCCGCGCCACCGAAAGAAACTATGATACGTGCACGATTGTACTTGCCGCTGTTTCATCTCACGTGCAAGTCTATGTGTGGGTGTCAGCACGATTATATCTGAATTTCTAAAAACATTAATCGTTCGAGTTGTTTTGCCGCATCCACCAGGTCCATTGAGATATACTGTCTTATATCTGGTTATTGGATCACTCAACGATGGTGCTTTCGACATTTCTGATATTTTATTACCCTCACGATAAAAATCTCTCACTGGAACATCTGCTGATTCTGTATAATTGTGTAATAGTTCCTTTTTTATTCTCCACGAACCCCATCGTTCATCATTACTTGTAAATTTCATAACAGGTTCTAAATATTTACTTGAAATATAAAACGAATCTGTTGCGACTCTGACTGCGGTCTCAGGAAATCTATTAATCATCGATAATAAATTTATAGAAACATAAGCCAACATGGAAGATCTTAGATGAGTATATTGCGGGGATACATCATTTATGTAACTAACGATCGTACCTAATTTTGTTCCGTCGGATAAATAAACACTCTCTCGATTTACAAACGTATTTTTCGCTGTTGTGTCAGCGATTATAAAATCGTACTCGGCATCATCTAAAATTAATCGTGCGTGATGTCTTTTATAATCATATGCACCACCTTGAGTAAATTTACCTATAATTTTTCTACCGAGATCTTTTGCGGTTTTGAGTTTATTAGGAATATCATCCTTAAACTCGCTGATAACTTCAGAATCTGACATGGGCAACCAAACTTTGGTCTGTGCATGATATGATATAATTGCCTCACTGACCACCAACGATGTCAGTATCATACAATCTAGCATATATCGCAACAAAACTATAGGTGCCCAACGTTTTTCACAAAAATGTCTGCCAAACCAAACATAACAAATCTTGTGAAGATTTTCGTTAAGCTCGAATGATTCAATACAGGCGAATCCAGTCAGATCAAAATCAGGTAATGGTCCATTAATTGCCACTCGCGTCATCTCGTTTGTAGGGTGACCAAATCTTTCAAAGTACGTAGAACAATCTCCGTATCCCAGAAAACTTCCTGGATAACATGCAACCATATCAACCGAAATAACATCATTGTAATTGTATTTGGTATTCCATAATCCGCCATGTCCATATTCGACGCAACTTGCGCGTACGTCCTCGAGTAAATCAAATCGTGTTGGTTTCCATGAATTTCGTTCTCTGGCGAAATGAGCCGCAACAGATGGAACGGTAAAACAATTAGTTAGTAATTTGTCAGTATTTTCCGCGTGCTTGCACTGTAAAAACGTCGCAAGATTTTTCATCTCGTCATGGAGGGATTCTGTGCAATATATTTCACCGTTCGGTTTGACAAACTGATCAAATTCACACTCCTCATTACTTTTAAATAACCATACCGATACAGGATCGGTTTTACTTATTTCGTTGATAAAATCAAACATACTATCTGCCCCAGAATTATCTGCCCCAGAATTATCTGTGGGGTAAAATCTAACAGTTCGATCACGTGGAAATATTGTTACTGCGTTAGTCCATGCGTGCGCGTTATGATCGATAATATTTATTGGAGCTCCCTTCGATTTATATTTCGACTGGTACAGTACTTCTCCCGTTATTGTCGCCACAGTTATTGGAAATTTTAATATTTTTCCTAACTCAGCAACATCTTTTATTGTAGCACCGGTATCCTTAACCGAATCAGCCCACGAGTTTATTTTTTCACGCCTTAAATCAGTTAATCCATTTCCACGCATCGCGTTTGTAAAGTGTTCTATTACTCGTTCAGCCACACGATTTAACCTTGAAAATTTCATCGGCGCTAGTTTATCAACGTTGGGTTTTTTATTTATCTCATAAATTCCATAAATAACCGCTGTTACAGGATACGCTCGTTCATAATACGGTTTGTCAATACCTGTCAGTGGACCCGGTCTGGAATTTTTACTTAATATGATAGTTTTATTATTGCCAAGGACAGGATCATATTTGTCACGGATAATCCAACTATCTGTTTCTGTTAATACAATAAATTTTACTTTGAAGAAATATTTTTGATTGCCCTCGTATTCAGCGATGTAGTTAATGATAGTTGCCGCTCGTTTGTCATTCATTGTAGCGTCCTTGACAGCTTCCTTGACTCCGTCAGTGCGTATAATCTTGAACGTTGACCATGTATGAGATGCACCATCCGTGTAAAATTCTTTCTTGGCGTCGTGAATTTTCGAGATCAAACTTTTATTTTTCGGATCAACCAGATCTCGCACTGGCAAGTCAGAAGATAATCTGTCAAGGTTGAATTTATATTTAACAGGCCTAGTTTGGGATAATCTCTCAAACTCGTTCATATAATTAAAACAAATATTTAAATAAAGAAAATTATATATATATACAATGTCTCAATGCACATGGTTGATGATCGGCTCAGTAAATCGATGCAACAAATCCTGCAGAAAGGAATTTTGTTGGATGCACTCACAAAACATACGACGAGGAAGTCTAGAACCAATACCATGTCTACGGTGTGGTATTGGAGTGCGAGGAAAGACAGAATTATGTGGGAAGTGCGGCGAGAAACGGTTCAGAGAACTTAAAAGATATTATGACAAAAAAAATAATAGCGGTGAAAACGCTATAAAATCCGTGAGGGATTATATATCAAGATTTCAGACAAACAATGATTTAAACGTATAATATTATTATAATGGAGCAAAATATATTTGTCCCACATCCTGTCATAACAAACTATGAATCAAATATTAATGGTATCATCAGACACTGCAAGTTGAAGAGACCAGTTGGCGTTGTTTCTAATACTGGCTATCTAATGTTTACTGTTGGGAAGAAACATTACACTGGACAACAAATTTTTACAAAAGTCATGTTACTGAAATAAAATTAGTCAATTCTTATCAATTTTTATGTGCTGAACACGAATATGACAGTCAAATTGCAAAATTGGCTCTAGTTCTTTTGTAATCTGCAAGAAATTAATGTTTACATAACGAAATGCATTCCAATAGTAAAAGGTCAACTGTAATAGCCTACCTATAAAAAATCAAGTCATTGACTACATCTTAGATTTCTTCGCCTGTCTCTTGTACAGCTGTTCGGGAGCATCTCTGAGGAGTGTCCAGCAGTAGTCAGCCAGCATTGTAGTGGACCATTTTCCCTGGTATCTTTGTTCCATTGTTGCGATATCTTGATGAAAACGTTCGCCGTGTTCATCACTAACAATACCACAGTTGCTAGGAAAGAAATCCAAATGGGAATGATGGAAGTGAATCTTTAGAGACATATTGCAGCCAAGTTTCTTATACTTCATCAACATGTCTTCTACTAGTTCCTTATAGTTTTCTGCCCTAACATTTCCGAGGAAGTTTGTAGAAACTAGGCGAAAAGCATTCCATGCTTGTTTCGCGTCACCTTCCAGCAAGTTGTTGAACCGGTCATCTTTGAAAAGCTCTCGAATCTGAGGACCCACAAAAACTCCCTCTTTAATCTTTGCTTCGCTGAGTCGAGGGAATTTTTCATGCAGGTATCGGAATGCTGGCAAAGTCCGGTCAATGGCTTTCACGAAGTTCTTCATCAAATCTAGTTTGATGTGAAGGGGTGGTAGCAAGATTTTCTGAGCCTCAACCAGAGCTGGGTGTTGGATATTCTTCTCTCCAATGGCTACATTCTGCCTGTGAGTCCATTCCTTCCTCATGTAGTGCATTTCCCTTGCTCGGCTATCCCACTCGCATAAGAAACACATGTATTTTGTATATCCTTGCTGCAGTCCCATTAAAAGGGCAACTACCTTCAAATCACCACAGATGTGCCAGCTGTACTTGTTATACTCAATGGAATTCAGTAGCTGCCTTAAGTTATCGTATGTCTCTTTCATGTGGACAGCATACGCTACTGGAATAGATGGAAGAATGTTTCCATTGTGCAAAAGCACAGCCTTGAGACTCAGTTTCGAAGAGTCCACAAATAGTCTCCATTCTTGTGGGTCATGAGTGATTTTTAAAGCATTCATGAGGCCCTCAATATCGGAACAGAATATCAGATTACTTTCCTTTCTGAAGAAAGGCTCCAATTGCTGGTGGCGCTTTCGATATGCAGTAATTGTGACATCTTCTTCTAGAATATTCCATTGTTGGAGTCTTGATCCTAGCAATTCTGCCTTGTTCTTTGATAAGTCCAAATCACGAATCAGGTCATTTAGTTCTTCCTGTGTTATTCTGTGTGGGGTTGATGATGCACCACAGTGAAAATCTGGATCACTGCATGCTGATGGACCAGGAGAAGAACAGGTCGACTCACCTTTGTCTTCGTCAGATGAATCAAGAGAATATTCTGCTGGAGGTTCTGGAATAGGAAGTCCCTCACCATGTGGAACTGGTCTCAATGCAGACGGAATGTTTGGGTAGACTATTCTCGACTTCTTTCGCTTCGTTATTCCGCCGGAAAGAGGAGGAACCAAGCAGAAGTAACAGTCATTTAGGTGGTTGCTTGGCTCTCTCCACACCATTGGGACTGCAAACGGCATTGATGACCTTTTGCAATTCAACCACTGTGAAAGCTGTGTTGTACATGTAGCACAGCATATATGCGGAGCCCAAGGCTTGTCTTGGTCACCAACCTTGCATCCGAAGTAAAGATGATATGCCTTCTTCACTTGAGAATTGATACTTTTCTTCTGGTTGGCAAATGTCACTTCCCCACAAATATAGAAAAAATTGTCCGCGGTATTAACACACTTTCGAGGCATTACTGTTCTTTATTGTACGTAAATGGATAAAATAATAAGTTTTATGTAACAGTAGCTTGAACTGTCTCGCACAACGTCTAAAATATTTTAAATGCTGAACCTATCTGATTGGGCTTTATATAGTACACTGCTTACGTCAGCTTCAGCAGCCGCCTGGCATTAGTATAATAGGCCTACACATGTATAGTACACTGCTGACGTCAACTTACTTCAGCAGCCGCATGGCATTAGTATTGCATTGCATCAGAAAATGATGCAATCAACTGTGGATGATGTGAGCATGATGGTATTATGCAATGTTACATCATTATTCCGGATGTTGCTGCAGTCCTACTGGAGAAATTTACACAGTGAAACATAGAAAATGAGGTATATGAATATCTTCAAAACGAGAGCCAATACAAATTTTTCACGGTTATATTCGTGTTCGGCACACCAAAATACTACAGATTAGGGCCTTTTCAAGTCAGTAATGATTTCACTGTTGACCAGTGTTATCTGTGTCATAGATTTACGTATGAATGTCATAATGGGATGATCAATGACGGTCTTGTTATTGATCATATTGATGGAAATCCTCAAAACAATAATTTATCCAACCTTCGTGTTGTCACACGAAGCGTGAACTCTGCATGTGGTAATACGGGAAGATGTAAGACAGTTTCTAGAAGGGCGGTAATTTCCACAAACATAGAAACCGGCAAAGAAATTATGTTTCAGTCTATGAACGAGGCTGCGACATATTTTGATATTGACTCGCGTGTGGTAAAATACGTCGCAGAAAATATAACCAGATCTACTTTCTCGAAAAAATATAAACAGAAAATTACATTTCAGTATCAATAACTATCATCACCACATTATTAACTATCATCACCACATTGAATTAATTTTTTTAATTTATGTCACAGTAGGTCCTCCATACACTACTGAATTTTGATTATATAAAAGGGAGATTACTTTGTAATATATAGTTTTCTTCGTAGATTTTTGGTTTTTTATGATCGTAATTAGTCAGTTTAACTAATTACATCGTAATTAATTACTCGTAGAAGTATTATTTATGTTTTTTAAATATTTCCCCATCATACAACATTACGAGAGATCATGACAATGTTATTGATCCGTAGGAAGCTGTGTGTGGAACAGAAACCGTTGTCATGGTAATCGACCTGCAGGTGTGTGTTCATGCCACTGTTATTATTGATTCTCAGTCTGCTTAGGAAAACCGCTGTTATAAATACAGAAACTGTTATTATTCAGAAACCGCTGTTATAAATACAGAAACTGTTATTATTCAGAAACCGCTGTTATAAATACAGAAACTGTTATTATTCAGAAACCGCTGTTTACTGTAAATATTGGTTCCTTAGCTATATAGCTAACTATATATTAACTTCCGAAACATATGTTCGTAACAATGTTTGATAGCTCAATCAGTATGGTATTGGACTGTGACGCTCGCGGTCCAGGATCAAACCCCCATGGCTGACAATTTGTCGGTGGTGTACGCATAATTGCGATTTTTATAATAGTGGGGGGAACCGCAAAACCCCCCCCCCTCAGCAAAATTCCCACCCACAACATTGACTTGTGGGTGATACATATTTTCGTATCACCCACTGGATTAATTATTGTGGGTGGGATTTTGCTGAGCGTACATGTTTGTACTGTCCTTAGTTAGTGCCGTTCATTCATAATCTGAGCTCGCTAATACACTCGATAGGGGCTCTTCATTCATTGTATATAACCATTTCATTGTATATATCCATTTCATTGTATATATGTTATATGTATATCCTCTAAACTTGGTAGATTGCGGTGGCAAGCTACGAGTTTAATGAGGATTGTGCTGTCCTTGTGCCGTCCTTAGTTAGTTATATGTATATCCTCTAAACTTGGTAGATTGCGGTGGCAAGCTACGAGTTTAATGAGGACTGTTCTGTCCTTAGTTAGTTATATGTTATATGTATATCCTCTAAACTTGGTAGATTGCGGTGGCAAGCTACGAGTTTAATGAGGATTGTGCTGTCCTTAGTTAGTTATATGTTATATGTATATCCTCTAAACTTGGTAGATTGCGGTGGCAAGCTACGAGTTTAATGAGGATTGTGCTGTCCTTGTGCTGTCCTTAGTTAGTTATATGTTATGTGTATATCCTCTAAACTTGGTAGATTGCGGTGGCAAGCTACGAGTTTAATGAGGATTGTGCTGTCCTCCCTCTTGGGCCTCTAGACCGTTGTTTGGCGGGTTAGGGGCTCTCGTAGAGGGAATATTTGCCTAATGAACTTGGTAGATTGCGGTGGCAAGCTACGAGTTCTTGGTTGTGCTGTCCCTGAAACATCCCGACGAACTCGCTAATACACTCGATAGGTGTTCTAGGGATATTTTTTTTTTATTTTGAAGATTTATATATTATATAATGAACCATGAAAATATCAATGATGTAATTGTTGCTATTAAAAAATTGAAAAAAGATGGAATTAATATATCTGATGAACTTAATCCTGAAAAAATAGTTTCTGATTTTGAGATTTTACAAGAACGTAAAACCCAGGGGACACACACACTATCATCTGAATACAGGCTCATGAAACGGATTCAATCGGCAATGTTTCAGTCGCTAGCTACCGTAGAAGATGATCATGTGAAGGAGTTCGTTCCTCTTTCTGCCGCCGTAGAAAGAATTAAATCGTTATTATCCCACGAGTATGAGGCAAAGAAAACGATTAGTACCCGTATAAGACTATTAAGAAAAATTATGTTAGATCGTGAAACGATCCAAAGTAACTTCGTTACTGGTGAAACGATCCAGAGTAGTAATTCCGATGAAGATGACTGAGATCTTTGATCAGAAATATTATTTCTGAATTTGATGGGTTAGTTGGTACTTAGAATCAAAGATTCTGATTCATGCAATTTGCAATTTTGATGGGCTACTTGGTACTTAGAATCAAAGATTCTGAATTATTATTTATTTCTGAATTAATTTATTTATTTACTGAATTAATTTATTTTTTTTTACTGAAATTTAACAAAATTGTACAAATTTCTTAATTTGAGTACCATTTACCCCATCAAAAACATAAAATTGTACAAATTTCTTAATTTTGACTACCATTTACCCCCATCAAAAACATAAAATTGTGCAAATTTCTTAATTTGAGTACCATTTACCCCATCAAAAACATAAAATTGTACAAATTTCTTAATTTTACAAATTATTTATTTCTGAATTATTATTTTATTTCTGAATTATTATTTATTTATTTATAACTCTGATGGGTGAGTTGGTAAACTGTCCATTACATAAAGATCTACGACAAAAGTCTTACGACAAAAGTCTTACGACTTTACATACAGATTTATTACAAGCTCTTCTTCACGTATGTCAATTAAGCGATTAAGGTGGTCTGTGAGTTTAAAATTTATTCGTGTTAACATATTATTGTGACACCGTAAATACACGGGATTAGTTGGTTCTTGCACGATTAAACTTCCAGGGGGAACTTGTGGTGTGAACGTGTACAGGATGTATCCTTGTTGAGCCTGATTTGATCTTCCGAGATCTATTTGATAGCTGCCATCGATTACGTCACAAACCAGATTGACCGCGACCGTCGGTGTTATATTAACGATCCCCGGAGATACGTGTCTTCCACCGCCGTGTGGATCATTATCATGTCTAAGAACAGCTGCTGGTGGTGCTAGTTTTTTCCACGCATCGAGTATTTTAGGAAAAAACTCATCAATGACATCACTGACAGATTTTCTTAACTCGGTTACACTATACCCGGGAAATTTAAAATTTGGTACATCGGCTTCTGTTAATTTATATTTTTCTAACCATCTTTTTGCATCATATCCTTCAAATGATTCTAAACTAACCATCGCTTGAACTATTCGGTTATTAAAATATTCCATATCTGATATAAGCTGATTTAATATTTCCACACGCGTGATGATTTTTTCACGCGATGACGCTGATATGTCAAAAATATGTTCGTTAAAATATTGATTTAGTTGATCTAGTTGTTTTTTACATTCTTGATTGATTTCCTGAAAATATTTAATAATATCACTCCGATGAAGACTAAAACTATTTGCTTTTTCCCCGGAATTGTTAAAAGCCCATAACTCATCATAACTGAAAACGAAAAACCTGCTGAGCATCGATTTACCTTTTAAAATACGTAGTTCTTCCCCGTATGATGGATTAATTTCATGATATGATTGTCTATCCGTGACATAATCAGACTTTTTCGGTTCTGGTGGTATCGGTGTTATCGATGGTGATATTTCAGGCCATCCTAGCACGGATCTTATCGTGGATTGATAAATATCAACGGCATAATCAGGCGAGTTTATTTCAATCGTCGAGGACAGGGTGGGTTCATGAACATTAATTGATATTTTTGATTCTTTTCCCGTTATTGATTTTATTCTACGCGCAAATTCCTCACTGATCTCTTCAATCTGGTAACTGCCAGTTGGTATTCCAACAACAACCCAGTCAGGTGTTCCATCGGGTTTGTTGTTGTTAGTAAATACGAGCGAATTATTTGCTGGTGTACCATTAAATGATTTTGATCTGATATTTGGCCAGCTGTAATATACTCGTAATTGTGCTAGTGCTATTTCTTTTACTGGAATTGCAGTGGGAAAATTAACACTAAATTCAGGATTAATTGAACTTACCGAGATCATCGTTATCTTTGGCGGAGTTGTGTTGGTCACGATCTGCTGGAGTAATTCTGTCATTATTGATACTTGTATCTTTAATACCTTCGTCGTATATTTTGGTTATCATTGAAAATTCGAAATCAGATATAATTCCATCACTGAGACTCGCTGATAACAACGAGGATAATTTCGAGTATGCTACCGTCGCTGTATGTAATTTTATTTTGTAATCGGATAATTTTTCGTTCGTACAAGTACATATTTTTTTTGTGATGATATTAAGCACACCTGCAATCGTTGTTGCTGCTGAAATACAAATAGTTACAGCTACTGGTGCCGTCATTGTCAACGCTGATAATATGACACCGGTTCCAGCAACAACAGCGGATACTGAATAAACAATCACATCAACGATAACCAATCGTCGTCGATATTTTTTTACTTTTACTGTATATTGATCGACTTGATCTTTTAGCGCCGCCTGCCATTCACGTGCTTGATTGTATCTGTATTGTGCATCGTCCATATATATTTTTATGCAGTAACCAATTGAGGTGTTTCAGCTACAAATTCCAAACACCACCAGAAGGATGTTGCGGTTAATTTCTTATCATCTGCTTCCAGAATAAATATTTCTTCGGTTCCGCTATTTAATACAACAGATACAACCCCGGAAAACCTGTCTGTGGAATGACGCCATGGAAACGTTGTAAAGATTTCAAATTTTGCAGCACTGAACACGGACAACCTGTACACGCCAGTGACTGTTGCGGTATATTTGATAGTATTATTTTGCTGCGACCATGTTGCAAATCCCGATGATACCGTGCATACGATGTTTGTGATATGCCCGGGAGTTATTCCAGCTGGAATTTTAATCAAATTGGTTTTGCTGACAATCTCAGGAATTCCCGCTACGATGTCTAGCTGTGTTCGTTTGATCGTGTCTAGGTCAGTTTTGATATCAATGAGTTTCATGTCAATGGCGCGTGGAGTACCGAAGAATTTATCTATGGTATCATCGATTTTTTGAAAATTTCTTCGAAATCTTCCAAAAGCTCCTGCGTGAACGTCATACTCAGCCCGTAACGTGGATAATTTACCGTCTACGGTGCCATAGTTGACATCGACGTATTTTTTTGTTGCTGCGTCTTCGTCAGATGTTGGATCTCTTAAAACTACTATTTTGTTCCCGTTCATGCTAAGTTCACCCATCATTGTGTCACCGGTGTTTCTCACGCGATTAGCAACACTTTTTGCAATTTCATCTCTGATGGTTTTAAGTGACATACTTGAATCTCTGATTTTGCCGCTATCAGTAAACACGGGAATATTATCTGTAACTGCACCAAGTACTCGCCGGACTATATCATTCCATTTGATATTGCTGGTTTTTAGTTTACCATATCGATCTTGAAAAATAACAACTTCATCTGGGTCAACTCCAGCCAGGTTCATGATATCAGCGAGGTCATCCTTAGTCGCATACTTCGACAGATCAACGTCGCCGGGCTTTTTCTTAACGCGTGAAGAAGATCTTCCGTAAATGTCAACCATTATAATAAGATCCGTTGTTTAAAACGCCTTACGCGCAACATATCGGTTGCTTGTATAATCGTGCACGACTTTATGTGGCGGCCTGGATGATTTTGATATAGCGTCGAGTACATTAATTACTTCACGGCCGCATATTGGCGGATCTGTCATTGTTTGTGTGGGTAGCGTTGAATACCAAACTTTGTAACCAGAGGTTTTTGCGTGGAGTGGTGCGACATACTTGATAAATTCAACAGGTGGAGCTAACCCGTACGAATCAAAATAAACAATTCCACGCGGATCAACCGCGTATGATACCCAATGAGTACCGGGTCCGGAACGTTTGTCAAGATTAATAATACCTGTTTCTAGTTTGTTTGGTTGTTTCGGTAATTGATCTCGCATAAAAACACCTCTAAAGGCAGATATTTTTAATTTTTTAGCGGCATTAAGTAAATCAAAATTTGATGCTGGAACGTCTAACGAAATGACCCTGGAAGCCTTAGGCCTCTCCCCCAACGAGATCCTGGCAATCTTAAGCCGCGTCCCTTTTTTTTGCATCCTTGCCCTGTTGCTTTCTTTAGTGCCATTTCAGCGGCTGTTCCAACAGCACCTAACGCGGCCGCTTTTGCTACGGCTGGAGCAGCTGCAGCTATTAATGCCGGAATGGCCGCAAGTAGTGGAAATATACCACCTGTTTTAACCATGTCTTTGATGGCGCTCGGGGAGAGATGAAATTGAACTCCAGTTTTTGATTCTAGGGCTTTATTGAAATGTTTAATCTGATTATTTGTCAACGATAATTTGTTTGGACCACCACTAATCTGATCTCGTTTTAGTGATATTTTAGTTCCGCATTTGTTGGCGGTTTTTGATTGAAGCTTTTTTACCTGACCGGGGGTCAGAGTAACATTAACATGACTATACGACATTTTTATATAAATAATATTTTTCTAAATAACACGATTAAATATTTTCCACCGGTGCATCAACGACCCTCATTCGACCACTGCCACCTTCAAGTAACATGGCTTTGTCGCTAAGTATGACCGCGATCGCTCTGTAGAAGCCGGGAACAATTGGTGGACCGGGTATATCAGGAGGAGGGTTAGTAACATGAGCTCGAAAGTGTATATCAACAACAGATTGTTTGGATAAATCAAGATGTTCTAGTGAAAAATAATAAATCGGATATAGACCTGTAAAATCTAGTTGTGATATTTGCAAACCGGTATCTATATTTTGATCACGTCCCATGAATGACATTAAACGATGATATGCGCGCGCTACATGATTTTGAACAAAATTTAGTTGTATATCCTCGGCTGGTTCTTGATGTCCATTTATCCGTAAGGAAACTTCATTAACTCCAAGGTTGTCAAATATCATATGTGAACGTTCTTGATTATTCGTTCGAGCATTATCTTGTAGTGCAATAAAAATATGTCGTGGTGCAGAAACACCCTGTTGTGATGCTATATGCCATGTAAATAAACCATTAATATTGCTTTGAGCAGCATCTGTGGTTACTGTTAACCATGATAGCAATGATTTACCGCCTTGATCCATAAAAGATAGTAATTTTTGTTCCTCAGTAATAGATGGAGTCATTACTGGCATCCATAGTGAAAGTTTTGATATATTTACTTTACCCTCAGCAACACCAGCACCTCGCCAGATTGCATCATTATCATCACCTTTTCTTACGAGCACAATTGTGTGTTTAGCTCCAAAGATGACTTTTCTAACATTTCTGCAAAATCCAAAGATGTGAGATAATGGAATTGCACACGAAAAATTTCTATTATCTCCCGACAGAGCTGATCGGCGTGTTACAAATCCCAAATTGAAAGTCGCATTAACACTTTTTATAATATCAAAATCAGCACCTGGTCTGTCTGCGTGCTCAAAATCAGCCGTTTGTGGATCAACTGAAGTAGCTCGTGTTACCAGTACTTTGGTATACTGAAAATGATCAGCGTTGTCAGTAATATCCTTAGCAAACATCATTGTTGGACCGGCTGATCTTGTAAAGTCGTCAGAATATCTCGCCAGACCAATTATTGTTGTAGCAACGTCGACATCATTCTGAATTGATTCAATATTTTTTCCATCAATCATGTATGTGGCGCCACTAAATAATGCCATGATCCCGTTGTTGACAAAACCAACACGCAAATTAGCAGCATATGCCGTATTAGCTACAACATTCGTTACAAGTCTACCTTCTACTTCAATAAACGCTTCAGCGGGCAAGAAATATCTACTTGTATCATGAACCTGTAATTCGATTCTCCCCCGCTGATTTGGTAGTCTTGCGTCATAAGAATAAAATTGATAATCACGTACCGACTCGTACTTAAGGACAGGTGCCTCCATATCAAATGCTGGGTCTGATTCGCGCCTGAACATTTTTATTATAGTTACCATTTTTCCAAATCATGATCATCGTCGACGAAGACCACTTCCTGCTATTAAATTTGCTGTTATATTTTTTTCCGCTTCTTCAGATATCGCCACTAGTTTTTGATTTGCAGCCTGATTTATTATTTTACTTACGTCTGCGGGCATCACCTCAGTACTTGCCAGTTTCACCGGTGGTTGTTGTTTTCGTCGCAATAATCGTGCTAGTCTTTCTTTGATCGCCGAGAACGCCTTACCTGCAACATTGACAATTGCACCAGGAGCTTTATCACGAACAATATCAATAGCCTTCATCGATAATTGTTTTGCAACAGGCGCTACTTTTGGAGCTATCCTCGTGAATAATCCCCGAATGACATCACCAAGTCCATTTCCGTAAATAACACTATAGATTGGTAATCGTGAGTTTACCGCTCTAACCTGTGTGGGTTTACGATGATTATTATGCACAATCATCTTATTTTATTTACCATTTATCTAACAACTAGTCATCAACGAGCTCATCAATAAGTTCTCGGTAAACGCCAATATCCATGATACCACCTTGAAATAGTCGCCGACAAATATCAGCTGCTTCATTGGTTATTTCTGGTGAATTATTTCCGGCACGTTTTCCTCCTATGAGAACTTCTAACCGTGACACGTCATTGAGGATATTATCAGGACAAATAAAATTATTTCCCAGACCACTGCCAGTAGCTCCTTCTTCTTCTGATTTCTTAAATAGTCTTAAGGGTGATCTTTTCTTAAATAGTCTTGAGGGTGACACTTCTTCTTCTTCCTCACTTATTGTTCTGAGAGATTGTGATACTTTTGGTTCTTTTTGTGCAAGATACATGTCTATTTTTCTGCGATAATCATTATATACCTCATCACTGGAGTAAACTCTATCTTTATTGTAATATATACGATATATCCATTTATACCAGATTTCAGGATCATTAATACGAGTGGAACTATATTCAGGTCTTAAAAGTTCTTCTTTTTTATTAAAACTTTCTACTGCAAGTTTTGATAACGTATTAATATCCTCAATTTCTTTTATAAATTTGATACCCGCACTAGTAAATTTATTGCTCAGCATAATCGTTCTTCCTTCTTCTGATTTTGTTGATTCACGATCTTTCATATCACCTATCTCAGCACGAAGTTGTCCAATTTCTTCAAGTATTTCCTCACCAACAGGTGTAGGCTGAGCCGCAGCTATTTCCCTGGCTATGCCAGGTGGAAGATCTCGTAAAATCTTCTTTGCCTGTTTAGTTCTTCTTGCTATTTTTTCAGCCTATGTCGCAGTTTGTTTTGATACCGGAAGAAGATCTTCTTTGATGACAGTTGTAACTTGTTTAGTAGCTGCAGTGACGGGTTTAAATAGTTTTTTAGTTCCTTCTTCAAACTCAAATTTTGCTTCTTGCTGCGCTTGTAGATTTTTTCTAAATGAGTCTTTGACAGGAAGAAATTTTTTAATTGCTTCTAATCGTTCTCGAGCTGTTCTTGCAGTATGAGATTCTGGATGTATCATTTTATTATAACATAATAATTTAATTAATATCAGCAGAAGAGGAGCAGCAGAGAGGGGTGATGATAAAATTAAATTAAATTAAACAGATATCATTAATATAATGAACAACTGTGCGTGGCTGCGTCAAGGAACCACTAACAATTGTAATAAAAAATGTCGCGGAGAATATTGCAAGAAACATAATTATCTTATAAAGAAAAATCCTCATGCTGGTCCACGAAGATGTGTTGGATGTAACAACGGCGTTAGAGGATTATGTCAGATTTGCAAAAATTGCGGTGGAGATCGATACAGAAGTTTGATGATATATTATAAACACAGAAAGAACATAAATCCAAAAATAGAAAAACCACCATCAGAACTTGAATATTACTTGAAACATAGAACAAATTCCGAAGATTCAGATGAAGATTCCCATGATTCAGATGATGATTCCCAAGACTGATAGCAGCAGAGAGGGCTCGTCTACAATTCTGTTTGGGACAAACAATAATCGTAGACGTGGTAATTGACCTCTATGAGTGGTCACTATTTTTTTTGGTAAAACACAAGGGTGACCACTCCCTTAAGTGGTCTGTTCACCCTCTCTGCTGCTAAAGGCGTCTCCAGATAATGGAACAATCCCTTCTAAATGATTCCATGGTACAAAATATGGATCTCAATCACAAATATTTCATATGGGGATATATAATCAATCAACACCTTTAGATTTAAATAGGATCTACTCTGCTCATGCCCACTTATCCGGCTCTGACCTGAACTTAACTATAACCTAAACCATGCCATCATGAAACCTCATCTATACCGCATGCTTTGGCGTGTTCCCCTAGAAACTGGCTAAATACTCGGGCTGAGAAATATTTCCCATCACCGACACCCCGGAATTAAATATCTAATCACCAAATTGTTATAAATCTCTAAAATGGAAACGTAAAATATAAATGGTGTATGCCTTAGATTTATTACACTTACTCGTAGTCTTTCCTTTGTCCAGTGTATTTTAAAGGGGACATGTTTATTTGACGATTCCATGAAATGATTCATCCAAGTACCCAAAATATCATGAACATCTTCAAACATTTGGACTGTATTCCACATAATCTGTTTTAGATCTTTCAGGTATTTAGTAGTATCAAATTTTTGAAAAGGTCTATAAGTAATGGAATTAGGGGTAGATCTATAAGTAGTGGACGTATGGATAGATCTATAAGTAATGGATTTATGGATACTATTTTCTTGAATTTGTTATTTACTTTCCGTGTAGGGAAACTGCACAGTGGTCACTTAAACCAGTCTTACAAACCATTACTTCCAGAAAACGTCTTTGATATATATATATATATATATATATATATATATATATATATATATATATATATATATATATATATATATATATATATATATATATATATAATTTAATGTGTTTTCGAGTTTTATGTTACTCTAAGTCACTGCAGAACATTACAAGTACCCAAGTTAAGGCACTACAGAACATTACAAGTACCCAAGTTAAGTTACTACAGAACATTACAAATGCCCAAGCTACGCCACTACAGAGCTTCTTTTACAAGGCACCAGTATAACTGTTCGATCCACCAAGGTGTAGATAGGATTATCATATCGGAACCTTGGCGAGTGAAGATGTAATGAGCCCATGAATTGTGTTTGCGTTTTAAGGTGGTTGTCTCTTCTATGTTACTTTTGAGATAGTTATGTCCCTTGATCAAAGATTTTGCTTATATTCCATCATATATAACATTTTATGACTGTCACACTTTCTATCCACTTCTTTGCAAATAGGGTTGGAAGATATAAACATTTGCATCCAATCGATCCATCGCACTTTGGTTTCCGTCTTATAATTTTCAAGGCCTTTGAAAATTAAAGATAAAATGCGGTGTACTGAAGGGTTGACCATTTAACTGGGGAAGCGGGTACCTTGGATTTTTCTTTGTAAACAAATCTCTGGCCCTTTTATAATTTGAAAAAATATTCTCGCTCTGATTTATTGGGGGAAAAATGAAACTATATCAATTATATTAACGTTATTTAAACCAAAACCCACAACAAAAGAAACGTGTATTTTGAGGTAATCTAACAAAAACAAATATGGCTTAAAATATAAGCTTTTACGAAAATTAAATGGTACATCTCTGCCATGAATTGTAATTGTCATTTGCAACTTTCTATCAATATATGTAAAGAAACCGTAACCATATTTTCTCCCGGCCGCCTGGAAACAAAAACATATCCGCTTTATAAAATATAGTACTGCATCCTGAAAAGCATTAACTACAAATAAATGAACGGTATATATTATGAATCACGCAGTCTTTAATGTAATACTGCAAAGTAAGCTACAAATGAACCTAAAAATAATTTTTATTTAATTTTTTCATTCCTTCACGCGTGAACTCCTCACCTTTGCAGCTAGCGTAGGAATACGACCTTGAGCCGTTCGGGAATCGCCGGTTACCAACATGGGGAATCGTATAGGGTGCTATCCAATAGAGTATAATCCCAAAGTACACGGACCATACAGCCCAGACCGATACTATGGACCACGTATGGAGCAAAACATTCAATTGTTTCTTTGTTCATGCTTTTAATACATGGTTTGATTCGTAAATCGTGAGCGTATTGCCTTTGACACTACTGTAGTGGTTGGGGTAATCAAAATAAGATCCAACGAATTTTGTCCTTACAAGTTACGCTATGATGTAGCAGCTTAACAGACAGTGCAGCACATACATAAAATATCGCGCCATGTTATTTATATGTGGACATACCAGAGTTTTCTAAAAGACTTTAGATGGAAGGCTTATTGACTTGTAGGCTGAAATCTCCAAGAGTCGAAATTTGAAAACTACAGCAACATTGTTGTCCTACAATGTAAGACATAGCACATGTTGGTTTTATTTTAGTGCTATGTCTTACTATCCAAATAACGGCCTCTATCGTTGACGTTGGAACGAGTTGTCAAAGTTTCAGGAATATCTTGCACATTTGGAAGCATATGTCGACACTTTCACTAATTTGTGTAATTAATATACTTACTGTGCTGTCTTTATCCTGGCTGAATGAAAATATGACACTAGCAAATGGACGAATTTTCATGTTCCATTGACATTTGAATTTGTTGCAGTGTGACAGTAATTGAGGTGTGCCTAAAGTATGTTTAAAGTAGGTTCATGTGGCAAATATGTTTCTTGAACGAAACGAAACGTTGCTTTACAGTTCCAATAGGCATAATATATTTTTATTAGTTTCATTAAAGAGTATAATTTCCAAATTACTGAATTTCGGCATTGCCAGCTTTCATTGCTTTCCAGTCAATTGAAATGTAGGCCAACGAAACTTGAAAACAGGCCCATTTCTAATGTGAGAATTTTGAATTGATTAGAGAAAAGACATCAGAGTAAGTAAAATCTGACTAAAACATTATGACTTTGCTTTGTAGAAAAGTGTCGTTATTTTAGTTGCTAGTTGTGTGAGATATTCCTGAAAATTGGACTTTTCATTACAATGTTAGTCGACATTAAAACACACTACACAGCGCTGTTAGTTAGGCAATAAGCCCCTGATGCCCAAAACATAAATGTCAGCGTCACGGTCTTACATGTAGGACTAGGAACATAGGTGCACGATGTGAACTTAATGTTCAAATAAAATCAATAACTTGAATGAAATAAAAATCATACAGAGTGACAAAATTCCCTCAGAGTGCCCTAATTACCGTTCTGACATAGGACCCTGTCTGTCATACTATAAAAGAGACATGGTAAGTAATTTCAAAAAACTTTGTTCAACGTCTGTGCCTAGATTGCCGCCTGTTGTTTTCGTCATTGAAGGCACATGACCATAATCTATTTCTTGTCTTACTCCTGAGACATTTTTCTGTTCATCAAGCTATCATTGATTTTTCTGTGTTGCACCAAGCTGAAGATACGGGTTCTGAAAAATGCAAATTGCTGGGTAATCTGAGGAAATTTAGTCACTCTGTATTTTTTTCCCCCTTCAGGTTTATTGCTTTTTTTCTAAACAGTAAGCTCTCATGTCAAGCACTGGTGTACAGTAAACATCAAAATCTTAAACACGAGTCGTGAGACTGCAGTGGAGAAAGAAAACACTTTTAAAACAAGTTTGCATTTATGGTCAGACGTGTAAAGAATTGAAAAGTCTTGTTTGAGACACAAGTTACACAGTTATAACAAAATGTGAAGTAGAGACCAAAAGGAAATGTTTACATCTCATTTTACATTGAAATGTTCTATTCAGAAACCACTGTCAAAATGCAGCATAATATGTATTGGATTGTTTACAAGGCATTATACTAAAATCTGATTAATTTTCTTCCATGCATATGTGAATTTAAATGTGCAATTCAGAGAAGTGGTATTTTTCAGTTTTTTACTACCACATTCATTTTCACAGTTGCAGTCATTATAGCTGCCTATGAAATAAAGACGAAATATTCCTCTCAGTCGTGGTATTTTTATGTAATACTGTATTTTGACAGTCAGTTTTAATACTGTATTTTGACAGTCAGTTTTAATACTGTATTTTGACAGTCAATTTTAATACTGTATTTTGACAGTCAGTTTTAATACTGTATTTTGACAGTCAATTTTAATACTATATTTTGACAGTTTTAATACTGTATTTTGACAGTCAGTTTTAATATAACATGATGTACTGCGGCAAAGAACAAATAGGAAATAATTCACTTAAATCAGAACTACCACCAGTTAAGAGAGAATCAGCTGAAATAATTAGTATAACAGGATAATAAAAAAACTGATGAACTACAGTAATCATTTCTAGTTGGTTTTTTTTTTATTCATCTGCCATTTTAAATTTCTAACCATTATGGCCAATTTGCTGTCTGCCATTATAAGGAGATGGTCAGTTCTAATTATCTCAATTAAGTGTTGTTCGAACTGTTTATCTTCTCAAAACAGAAGATTAAAGTTTATTTCTTGTGTTTTTTTATCAGGGCTGTTCCATTAAACCATTCATGGACCCAGGGAAAGCACTTTTAAAGTGGGGTGCTCACCCATAGATGTAATTTAGAATTTTATTATCATTTTAAAATGAACTCTAAAATCAAAGTACCCTGGCATGTATTGTTTTAAAAACTGCCTTCCCGGTGTGCCATGTATGTTTAAATGGAACATTCCTCAGACAGTCTCTCTTGTGACTTGCAGCTTTTCAGTAAGAACAAACTAATTGATTAGTGGGTCACACAGGTGCATAATATGGTCATTGAAATGGCAAGATGTTAAAGGTTATTATGCAGTGTTGATTATAGTGTAATACCCTTAAGTTACAACTTACAACAGTCAGACTGATGCATAAGGCAGAATGTACAAGTTTTTAAGTTAGATATGAAAATTATGCATCAAAGCCCATGGTTATAGGCCAAAGGGAAACCCTGTGTAGAACATGCACGATAAAGTACCACATATTTCAATGGAGATGCATCCAAGATTTATAGAACTCTTAGTCTGAATGTAATTGCAACTTAGCGTGATTCCTCCAACTGAAGTGATAAGTGCAGTTGGGAAGCTTAATAGAGTTGTGTTCCCTGACAATGTAGCCTAAGTGAAGTTGTTGAACACTTGGCCATTTTCTAGGCAAATGCTATGAAACTTCAGCAAGTTTCAGAAGAATTATCACAGAAAATAAGTCATCGAACTGAAAACACGTTAAATTTATTAAATTCTTAATTGCATTCTTTGGAGGCTACACAATTTTCAAGTCATTTGAAGTACATTTTCTGCATGGATCATGTAGTGCATGCCAAAGCGTATTTGTATAGTCAATCGAAATGACTTGTAAGTTTGGTCAAGCAGACTGTTTGCCACCTAGTTAGTCCTACAGTATAAGACTTCAGTACTGATATGTGCTTACAGTTGAATATATCCAATCACATTGAATTGAATGGGATCGTACATACTTGTTTCGTTAACTTATTTTCCCCTGGTGATTCTTTTGCATCAGAAATGGGGTAGGAAATACTGTGTTTGATTGGGTTTTTTTGTTTCACTTCTGATTGCATCCAAGGATATAATTCAATGAGATTTTCATTTTTCCAAATCCTTAATTGTGTAAAAGACATTTTTGATTAGCTGTTTCACCCATATATTTGAAGGATAAAAATTTGAGTTTTTCATCGTATTAAACACGCTGTTTTAATGGCCTTTTTACTACGGATCTCGAATTTACCCTACCTTTTTCCAGGGTTCATCTGTTTGTGTGCAATCCAGATTGGTCTGCTTTAGATATAACAGCAAGGAAAATCCAACATTTGAGACAAATTTTAGTTCTGAGCTGGTAATTTTCAGCCTAAAAGAAATTGGTCTCAAAAGTGCTGTTTGTTACACTGTGTAGCATCATTGTAGAATCGTCTAATTTTCGATTTCTTTTATATAATATGATGCTGATGTCACATCTTGCAACTTGGGTACTACCTCATGATACAAACATGACACACAGGGATAAAGAGTTCAAGACACACACCCCAACCAAGTCAATATACTTCTCCATTTATCACCTCCCATTGTTCTTCATCCAACTGAATTGACAGTCAACATAGTTTAAAAAACAAAGGCACATGATTGCCTAGCTTTACTTCAGTAAGAAGGGCATCAGAGTATAGTATGAACAAAGCAATTGGACTTGGCAACAGTCTCAGCTCAGTGGAATATTATTTTTTTAATGTTTAGCCTTCCTTTGTCAGCTAGAAGGAACAGTGCTACACATAACCAGTTGTCTAGGCAGTATTGAAAGATCTTGTTATTGCACTTTCTCATGTATGGATGGTATTGTTGATGTGGGGTTTTAAACAAGACTTCTGATGACATGTAGTGTTCCTAAATGAAGATGGTGCTAATTTGACATCCAGTATGGCTGCCACAGTGGGTCAGTTTGAAAATCTTGTATAAATATCAGAGATGGTTTCGACACTCAGCAGTTAGAAATAAGAAACCTTATCTGGTAAATTCCTTTCTACCAGTAGAGTCAGTTCCTTTGAGGGCCTCTTGTTACCATATTTAGCTTCAATTCATTGAAATATGAATATCAAAATGATTAGATCTTTACGATTATTTGTATTGGATAACCAAAACTAGGTCCAGTTCATTGTCCTTGTCAATAATTTATTTTGTTGATAAATGTGGTGCCCATGAAAATATATCAAAGTGGTTTGTATAGAGAAAGTCAACACCCTGGAGCAATGTTAATGATAAGTTTCTGGCTTGATACAGGATCTTAGTTAGCTTCCAATAAGGTTCATTGCATGAGGTATTCTGCAGTGGTGGAAATGGGATGTGTTTGCTAAGTATATCCACTGCATGAGGTATTCTGCAGTGGTGAAAATGGAATGTGTTTGCTTGGTATATCCACTGCATGAGGTATTCTACAATGGTGGATATGAGATGTTCTTGCTCGGTATGTGTATATCCACTGCATGAGGTATTTTATAGTGGTGGATATGGGATGTTCTTGCTAGGTATATCCACTGCATTAGGTAGTCTAGAGTGGTGGATATGGGATGTTCTTGATAGGTATATCAAAGCATTAGGTATTCTACCGTGGTGGAAATGGGATGTTCTTGCTTGGTATATCTACTGTATGAGGTATTTCTACAGTGGTGGAAATGGGATTTGTTTGCTTGGTATATCCACTGCATGAGGTATTCTACAGTGGTGGACATGGGATGTTCTTACTTGGTATATCTACTGCATGACAACATGAGATGCAGTAAGGTCATGGTTGTATTCTGAGTTATTCATTTTTGTGAAAATATAAAGAAAATCACCCCGGGTAAAGCAAATACCAGTTAACAAAATGCCAAACGTTATATCAAGTATGTAGACAAATAATAAAACCTTATATTTGCAATCCTATCAGTGGACTATTTAAACGAAGCCATAATGTGAGTGTTACATTAAGAAAAGCCCACTTTCAAAAATAAGATGCACTTTTGTATCGGCTGTGTTGATTTGGTTGAAAAAAGGGTTTCATTCATATACTGACTTTAATTCTTCAGTGTGATGTCTATGAACAGTTAGGGCGAAGTTTTATCGCAACAAAAAGATTAAGATGAACAGTATGATCTGAAAGACATGCATTTGCAATTATGTACATGGTACATGGGTTGTTTCAAACAGGTTTAGAAATCTTTTCAACTACCATTTTATAGTGAACTTCTATAAAGTAAAAAGAAAAATTCTTGATTAAGGGTAGTTGATTAAGCATTTGTTCTAACTTGCAATTACAATACTGTAACCTAGTTACTCAATTAAAATTCATTACAATGCATAGCTTCTGTTTTTCTCTTTTTAAGTCATACTGTATTGCCAAAATACACTGAATATGAATATGATAGTTTTTAAACATGCACCAAATGTGTTTTTAATATAGACTGAACTCAGAAAATGTTCTAATTCAGAATGAATTATTGCTTCAAACCAGTGTTAAATGCAAATATGCATACTGGGAAATAAAGGGCATAATTCAGATAAGAGAATGAGAACAATACACAGACACACACATATATATGTAGTATGCACTGTATCAATGATATACCATGAGATGTATACATTTTTTATTAAAGGGAAATGAGTGGTATATTGGGATATCATTGATACAACATACATACTGTACATATATTGTATTTATATCACTTGCAAATACATATATTTTCCCTTTGAACATAGCTAAGATTTACTACAGGCAGCTGTGTATTGACCAAGTGAATGAACTCGCATCCCCGAGTGCATCTGCTACAAAATGTAGTTCAGCACCTTTTGTGGCTATTCACTATCACCTTTGCATATTGATAAATTGATTGTTTTCGTTTTTTAGTTTCAATTTTTCTTCACATTGATTAAATCAATATAATACACACTTATGATTTAAACATGAAAGATGGTTTTAATGATAAAAGTAGAGCACTACAGACACTTGGTTTGCTATGCCATTCACAAGAACACTAAGCTGTTCATGTACTGTCGAATGGAAATTAATGTGGAATAGAAATAAAGCGAAATGACGAACCAACAAGAGGTAATTAAAATATTTTAATGTATTTACAGTTTGATCTAAGTCACTATTCTGCTTTAGTAACAGTTCCACTGACCATAAACTCTCTCTCTCTCTGGTCAGTTTGACTTTAAAACTCGCGCTTTCATTCTGTGGTCAGTTTGAATTAACTTTTACCATCATTCATAACTCCAGAGGCATCATGGGATGACCCAAACGAAAATCCTCTACACTCATCATTTCATAGATTTTAGCCCATATCTTGCTACGATGGTTCAGAGAGAGAGAGAGAGCGGCCTTTGGACATTTTCATATTTAATTAATGATAATGGATTTTTAAAACATTATTGTATGTTTAAGAAACAACAACAAAGCATTAAATACATCACATTATGTGTACCACACATGGTTTGCAACTTTGTATCATTGATAAACACTGTAGATAAATCCCAAGGAACTGACACATATCGTTATGATAAACCATATTCTTGTAGGTTACTTGGTGTAATTTCTGTTTCAAGGTTTTAATCCAGCCCAAATTCCTTTTGTTTTGCACTCCACATTTCTGTGTAGTTTGTCCATTTATGCATTAGAGGTAAGGGGGAACAGAAAGCAGAATCAACTGCAGACGATCTCAAGAATGTTTATATATGAATATTATTGCACCATTGGTGGATCACAATTTGATATACCAATACTATTGGTATATCAAATGCTTTATACCAATACTTTCAATGCCATGTTATTTTTAATGTATGTGGTATAAATATATAGTATACATATAACACCGATTGAGTAGCATCATTTTTTTTTGTGATGTGTGCTTAGTCGTGAGGGTATATGGGTTTGTGTGTGCAGGCAAGGCAATGGGTGCCATTTACCTGTGGACCTGGGTTCGAATCTCCATAGAGTACGAATTAAAAGTTCTCTAACCTGTATGATAGTATTATTTGTATTAAATATTAATTCTGCCATCTATTATCAAGCATTCTTCTATAGAATCCAGGGATAGCACTTTCCATTCTGAGTGGTGCATATTTATAATTCTTTCTCTCTCTCTCTCTCTCTCTCTCTCTCTCTCTCTCTATATATATATATATATATATATATATATATATATATATATATATATATATATATATATATATATATAGTGTCTTGCTTTGCTCTCACTTCTCTCTGTTCTGTCCAAAAGCAGAAGCCACTTCCTAAAATTCAAGTCTAGCTTGACCCTTATTTGTGACTTACTAGAGGCAGATGCAAAACTTCCTTTTCTATTATCGAGTTTTCAAGGATTTTGGCAGTCTTGCAGTCATTTCCAGGTAAATTAAATTTTTAATAAACGTGAGCACCAGAATTATTCAAAATGGGCAATTTATAACAAATAATAAAAGAAAAAGTAAGTATCTTTTTTTTTTTAGGTTAACTGTTGTAGCTGAAATCTGACCCATGATAGTATCCACATCGACAATAATTTGGCCTCATTTGGTCAGTCATTTTTGGGTTAAAGATTCTCTGATGAAAACTGAATACGTTGATATGCACAGCTGGATAAAATGATTGTATGTTCGCCAGCGTCAAAAAGCCTTATATGAAATAACTTGTTTGCTGCTGATATAAATAACACTCAGTTTTACCTTAGCTTGTACATCATGCATTGATTGCCCATAGCTTTTCACTGATGGAAGGGAGTTAAGGTGGCTCAGTTTGAATTACATCAGGCATGATCAGCAGCATAGTGTATCTTTAGGACAAGACATCTTTCTGTGATTGCCTCAGCACCGTGTAATTTCTCCTGCGTTGATTTGCTTGGTTTTTTGGGGTTTTTTTTGCAGGGTATCTCAGACTGAAAAGTCAGTCAGATTTCTGTGTTTTAGCACTGAGTTTTAAATGCCTACTGCATATCGTTTGTCAAAAATAAAATGCAGCATAGACGTACTTTTTAAAATCAATATATTGTGTTGAATATTTTTTCTTTCATTCTCACAGGTGATATTCCCTTTGGTGAAGTGAAATTGCAGGATATACCAACCTGGTTTAGCCGTAGGAAATTCAGCCCAATTTTGACAGTAAATAGAGGTAATAGTCACCAAATATAGGGTTCCTATATGATTAAACATCATCTCAGAGCACCTTATACATGGTATAGGGGAATCTTGTGATCATGAACTTTAAAAAAAAAAAAGGAAGCACAAAAATCAGTTGTTGAATTAGATTAACTCGTATAGCCACACCATGATGTGAGATTATAGTTTTACCATGCATATATCTTGGAATATCATACAGATCCTCACATGAATTTGCTAATAAGAAGATCCATGCATATACATTGGGTTGTAGCCACTCGAGATTATTACCGATGTGAGTTTGAGTGAACTTGGTTAATAGACTAAAGTCAGGCTTAAATGGATGTAATTATTGGGTCAGAGCGATGATTATCATTGAGGACATCTTGCATCTGATAAGTTTCTTACCATAATTTAATTAAACTTTGGTTTTATCAAGCTGTTGACAAGTCTTACTTTGAGTGAGACCTATTTATGCAGTGATCTTCCATATGATTGGCTGAGGTTTTTTGCCACACTTGAGAAATTATTTTTTGATTGGATTTTGATCAAACCAGGTGAATATATTGTCAAGATCTATTTAGTTCGATCATGCATTTTTGATTGAGCTTGTAAACACTCCGGCAGCTTTGATTTTTTAAGATACTTTATATGATCAAGGTAAATGGCCAACTTATTAGCACTTTGAAGACTAGATTTCAATTGCTACAGCTTGGTTGATAAGCTTATCTTATTGTCTTAGACTGCATAATGCATGATTTATGCATATTAATACAATTATCTTAAATCAGATTGTCTAAGCTTATTATTTCTCTAGATGTCTAAGCTTGTTATTTCTCTAGATGTCTAAGCTTGTTATTTCTCTAGATGTCTAAGCTTGTTATTTCTCAAGATCTGGAGAATTTATTTCTAGTTTCACAAAAATTCTCTAAATAGGTTTATATCCTCAAGATCTTGAGTTCTGTTATGAGCAGTAGACCGTGCATACTAATGGTGCCTTTATGGTAGATAGTATTTTTTTTATGATGGTATAGTTAAACAGGTAAAATAGACCTATACAATTTGAGGGTTAGTTTCATAGGGTTATGTTCTTCAGTACTACAGAAGCTTTATTAGTGAACTGGTTATCTGTTAAGTTATGTAAGGCAGGTGCGTAGTATCAGGCCCAACTTGTCGATTATTATAACACAGTTATTGTTGTAAGGTTCTTAATCTGTCAGGTACATTACCTACTACATCACATTTCATTAGGATAATTTCCTGTTTTTCATTTGGGATTACAGTGCTTCCCTTTATGCACAGTTGTGCATCAGGGACACACGCTGGAGAAAATTGACGCACACATTTTGTTGCCATGGTTTTTTTTGACGCAAAGGATTTTTATAATATGATCAGGATTTATTTAATACCCAATGCACTGGACGATGGATGGCATCGTATATACTTAGAGTATGGGCATTGACTGGTTCCCCGCTTTGTGTGCTCCCTGCCTTGCGCTCCTCTATTCGTATAGCAAAGTGCAACGCAGGGAACATATAAAACAATCAACCAGACTAGCATAGGCAATGTTATGACGAAGTAGCTTCCCCTAATCTCGCGAGCTTCTTGCGAGTTCTGTCGAGCTCAGCAAGCTGTCATCTAGATATTTAACCTCAAGGCTTGTTGCACTAGAAAGTGATCTCCAGATTAAAACGCCATGCACTAAAATGTATTAGCGAAGAAAGTGAAAGAAGCAGAACACAAAATAGTAACTGTGGATCTAACATTAATGAAAAATGGAGAAAATAATTCCCTTGACTGGAATGCGGCACATTCATTATGATTACCGGTGTGACTTCTATTCACATGATTGCAAAGACTACAAAAGTGAATAATCTTTTCGTGACAGAATTTTAGAATTTTCAAAAATCTGCCCTCGTTCGCCATAAGATATCTGGAGAACACATTATAACCTAAGACATTATTTCACAACAATGAAATCAGTAAACTTAAAGAGACAAATGCATTATTTGGATTACAAAGTCAGCGGGTCATTGCAGATTTTGTTTGTTTTTAACTTTTGCTGCAATAAAAGAAAGATCTTAAAGTTCAAATGTAACTTATTAGAAAGAAGATGAATCATTATCCTCCTGGATATTTGGATAAATGTGTTCTTGGACGAAGTACAATGAAACCTATGATAGTAAACATGTTATGAAAGGCGGTAAATTAACTCCCATTTCATTTAAAAGATTTATTTGACTTTCTGTATTGGCTTATATGTAATGTGTTGGGCTATAATATTGCTTGAGGAGACTTAAAAGTACGACTTTAAAAGAAAAATGAACTAATACAATTATTCTTTAAATGGACAATGCATTTGTTTGTTAATTGTGCATGTTAGTGTATTTGTATGTTTAGAGAAAGAGAGAGAGAGAGTATGTTGTGCAAGTCGTATGAAAATTTGTCAGTATTTTTTTTACCCCCACATTTTTTATTTTACCCCCAGTGTTGACACCAAGGGTTTTTTTTTGTACCCTCAATTTTACACCCCTGGGGGATACACTGGGATTATAACAGTGGTAGTTTGACCTAACGACTTCACATTAAAAAAATGTCAAAATACATGGTTAACATGTTAGTAAAACAAGGAAATGATAAGTGACCTTTCTGTGCGATTATAAATGGTGGTTCTTTTATATCTCAATCTCGTTTCATTATTCGATGCCTCACTTAAGAACTTACCCAAAGTTAATCATCATTTATATCATACACCATTTATATCAGACACTTAGCAAAACAATACTTTTCATTTTCTGAGTATATGTGATATAATCCCAAATGGAAACAACTATTTCTTGTCTCAGTTAAAACCTATCCAACCATTTGTTAACTTCCTTTAACTTTTTGTAACTGAGGTATCGAATAATGAAATGGGAGATTAAGAAATCAAAGAATCACTATTTAAAATTGTGCCAACAAGTCATTGATCTTTTCAACCTTTTGTTTCTTTTTAACCACATATTTTGATGGGTTTTGTACTTGAACTAAGAAAAGAAGTTCACGTTTCAAATGGCTTGGAAAATATACTGATATTATTACTTTGTTAACCACCTAATTGGATTTTTTTATTTGAAACAGAGTAGTTTACGTTTCAAATGGCTTTGAAAAAATACAGATGTACAATATAAATGGTTCAAACTACGAAGCCATTGACAACACATAATTTCCTTTTGTATGTCCACAAAGTGTAGAATCATTGGCTGCTGCGATTCTCTCCATGATTGACGTTCCAAACTTCTTTTTGATCAGGACATCCCAGAAAGGAGCCAGGAGCAATTTTTTTTTAGTGGTAATCTCTACTGCTTGAGCAGAGTGGAGGTCACCATGGCTCATTTGGGTACGTCTGTTGCAATACTGAGCATATTATTGATCCAGCTTGTTTAATCTTAATGTGACAGTCAACTATTACAGTCTGTGCCCTTCGTTTCTTAATTGTTTTCATAATCAAAACCCACCCCTGTGGGTCCGGGGTTGTAGAATTGGCCCGACATGCCTCACTACGTGCCATAAGAGGATACTAAGTAGAGGCACCCTGTTTACTGTGGGTTGCGTCCCGTGTCGGGGAAAGGATTCTGGTAGTTGAGCAGAGGCTTTCAGATGCAGTACACTACTTTGGCCTCTTCTTCTTCTAGACGGGTGGTTGGGATGGGCCTAGTCTCGACAAATTGGCTGGGTGCACCGAGCCCTAGGAAGTCTTTATTTACTTGCTCATCTACTTTCTTTCTCCTTGTATCTCTCTTGATACTAACATTGCCCCTACAGTCTATCCCTTTAGCTTTCCCTTTCCCAAGTCTTAGAAGACTTCCTAGAAGGTGTTGGCTTAACGGGTCTTTTGGGAGGTAATCATACCTACTGAGTATACCACCTGTGTATCACTGGCACTTGGAAAGTGCCCCCTTGCTGGACTCCGTGGTGGCTGGGCGAGCACAAGTGATGAAATAACAAAAAACAAAAAAAAATGGAAGAGAAAAAATAAGTCAACACCAGAGAACAAAACCTGTTCAGGAGGAGTTTCCGTTGTTGTAAACAATAGGGCTCCTCTTAGCATCATTTCCTTAAACACAAATTTACGAGCCATTGCTGTAAGCATCACAGTACATTGAGTGATTTCCTTTTTCTCAATTTATATACCGCCAAACACCAGCCTAGTACCAAATGACTTTGACAACCTTGTTCATAGAAAAGTCATCCTCAGTTTATATAAAACTTTTATTCGCTCCAACCTCGACTATGGTTGTGTTGTTTATGGTTCAACTAGAAAGCCATATTTGAAGATGCTTGACCCAATTCATCATCAAGGAATAAGACTCGCTCTGGATGCATTTAAGACATCCCCATGTGAAAGCCTCCTCGCTGAAGTGAATGAAACACTGTTATCACATCGTAAAGAAATGCTTTCTCCACAGTATGTTCTCAAATTAAGATCAAACCCCACTGAACCCTGCTTTTTCTGCTGTTTTTCAACCCAAATACAAAACATACGAAAATAAACCAAACACCTTATCTTCTTTGGCATTAGAATATCATCCAGCCTTGACAGGACAAAATTTGATCTTGTAAAACTCAGAAAACATCCATCTCTGGCTACTTAAAGAACCAAAAATACTTCTTACACTGCACGATGGAAAAAATCTTGTATCTTCCACAACTCTTATCTTGAACTCCTCACCAAATTTAAAAACTACACAAGAATGTATACAGATGGGTCAAAGGATGAGGAAAAGCCTGCTGCAGCCTTCATTAATGGAAAACACACAAGTTCGCTTACCAAATGGCACATCAGTTTTTTCTGCTGAAATCAGATCTTGCTCAGCAATATATCGAAAACTAACGTATTTTAAACAGCATCATCTTCTCCGACTCACTATCAGTACTTCAGTCACTACACAATAGAAAACTGGAGAACCCATTGTTGACCAATTTTCTCGACAAAAATACTAAGCCGAGTACCTCCCACAATATTGCATACTGTTTGTTACCTAGCCATATTGGTATTAAAGGTAATGAATAAGCAGATCGTGCTGCTCAAGAACCATCTGATTTTAAAATACCGTATCCTGATTTAAAAACTAGTATCAAAGAGACTTTACATCAAAAGTGGCAGGCATCATGGAATGATATAGTGAATAATAAACTTCATGCCTGCCATCAAGCCAACCCTAGGAGAATGGACTCCTTCCTACAGAACCATTCGTAGGAAGGAGGTAGTTATTGCAAGAATTTGAATTAGTCATGTGTATATAACCCACTCACACATACTAAAAGGTGAAGACCCACCAGAGTGCGTTTCTTGCAATGACCCATTCACTGTTAAGCACTTTATGATAGTGTTTCGACCTTGAACCTATCTGCGATTAATATTACAATGTGCATGACATGAAGGAACTTTTTGATACATTAAACATTACTTGTATTATAGAATTCCTGAAAGCAGTGAACATTTACTCTAAGCTACAACTTTTATGCCATCACCTTGAGCATTTTTGTGTAATGTTTTTACCGTCCCTTATTTTCAACAACTTTTCATCTGTCTTTATTAACATATGCCATTCACATTCCCCATTGATCAGGAAGCTTTATATGTTGCCCTTAACCATCTTATTGTTTTACTTTCACCTGTTTGGTTTTGATATCGCTGGTCAATATAAAATCTTATATAATTTTTAAATGATCATATATATAACCTTTTGTATGTTGCTGGTGCACTGTAAAAATAAAAATCAGTCAATCATAATCAAAACAGATGGAGGGAGTGTGAATGCCCAAATTACCTCCCAGCTGATTAAAAGAGCATGTAAAGCTCATGCTTCTGGGGTCCTGAAAACTTAAAAAGATGTCAGGCATCAGGTGGCTCCAATGGCACAGAGCTGATGGATGGTTCCTGGTGGGACAGCTCTGTGTATGAAGCATTTGACCATCCATGATAATGAGTCTGTTGGATACTAAACCAACCTGGTATGTGTCGGACTTTAATATTACCTGATAGTGGGAGTACCCATGAAGGTATTCCCATACTTTGAGGCAAAGGTCTGGTGATTTTTCCTCGTGACACCACAAGCAAGTTGTCACACATTAAAAGGATTGTGTTTCCATGGATATGTTTCACCCATGCATGGCAAGCATTGAGATTTTCTTTCACTTCCAAGAGGTTGATATGAAAAGCCTTCTTTTTGAAGAATCCACCTGCCACAGTTCCATTGCTGGTCCTTTTCTAAACTGGCTTTGTAACAGGTCTACACCCGCATTGAGTAGGTTGAGGAACATAAGAAATTTTCTCATCTATAGTCTATAGTCTGAATATACCTCCCCGTTTGTTTGTACCCTCCCTACCAATTTTAAAAACGAAAAGCACAAATGAGATGAAAGATGCACAATCATTTATTGATTTATAATTTCAAACATGATTATGCCCAGTTCCTGGACAAGTCCATTTTCAGCATAGGGGTGTTTGGAGGACTGCACATGTAAGGACATAGAAGGAAAATCTATGTTGTCTGCTTCTGATATTTACAATGTCGAATCAAGTAAAAGAATGACAGCTACAAATTTGCCTTTCACTTGGATTCAACAAGCAGTGTAATTTCTATGTACATGTGTGCAAAGGGATATAGCTCTAAACTCTCAACATTATGGTAATTTACGGAATTGTCTGGCAGTTACTGAATTAGATGATCTACATCACAATGTCGTCTGAGGAAGTCATTTTGCCCATAGTGTACGCAAACATGGTACCGTGTTAGTATGGAAAATCTGTTAAGCATTTGATTCTTTCTCCAGCGCATAAGCTATACTTTTGATGCATGTGGGAGAAATATGCCAAGTAAATACATTATTGTTGTAGTTGTTATAGGGTTTAACACCATTTTTCAGCACAAGATAGGCCATACATGGCAGCCAGTATAAATGGTGGAGGAAGAACCATGGAAAACACCAGAAAGAACCACCAACCCACGAGAAGCTACTGGCAAGCTTTCTCACATACCCACGTTGGCCGAGCCTGAGACTCGAACCTATGCAGACAGAGGTGAGACGGCAGTGATCCGTAATGGTGAGCACTTTTGGCCACTCGGGTCCCCAAGATAATACGTGTTAACATGTCCATATCTAGATAGGCAAAATGAGAAGGGATAGTGTCCGACTTTCCTACGTTGATAATATCCACCTTGAACTACAAATGTGGGAAGTAAGGATGTTCAGCTTGTGAATCAGAAACCATACTTATCAAATGGTTTTGCAGTGCTTCAAATCAAGAATTCCACCTTCTCTATGGAGAACATTCTTACCAAGGATATGACTAGGTCTGACATCTTATTGAAGGTCCAAATTCAGCACCTTTTCTAAGTCATGAATGATTCTTTCGATGTATTTGGGAGCAAATTGATGTGTCAAGGGTTCTGTACCTAAATTGACCAAACTGTATGGTCAAGGTCTGATTTCTCTTTAATCTTTATCTGACACACATAAGAGGGAGGTAAAGTTGTTGATGTCCTAAACCAAAACCCAGACTTAACGAATGTTTTTGTGGTGTGACTTGTAGGAATGTTGCCATCTTTGGAGTTATGTCTTGAACTCTTAGTGAAGACTCATAGGCTTTGATCGGGGCCATATCTATTGGTATATGGAAGTACACATTGTACATGTCAACATGTGAAGAATATGGCATGTTCCAGGTTGCAGCCACATGGGCAGGTTTCTAGTCATTGGTCATAAAATAAATATGTAAAAGAACATGTCTTTTGTTGTTTTTTTAAAAATATTACTTTACTTTTATGTACTACTTCTGAATTTTTTTTTATAAAATCATTGATACGGGTTCTGTACCTAAATCAACTGATTTCTAAACTACTGATGTCATGGATATGTAATTGCAAGATTTGGGTAGTCACATGACTAGCAGTGCAAAAGTAGAGTATTGGGTGAGATTTTGTCAGTGCAGTTGTTTCATCTCACCCTATACTGCATTGTTTTGGTTGATTTAAACATTTTCAATAGAAATTGCATTCTAACCTCTTACCATAACCAAAAAGTCAACATACCTAAAATGAGATGGGAAATATCAACAGAAAGTTGGACTAAACAGTCTTTGACATGTGACATTTCTTTCTAAATCTAACAAAGCTGGGAAAGATTTTTAGAACTTCATTTTGAAATATCCAAAATCAGATCATAATTGTTCTAACCCTCTTGCAGAACAATTAAATTAAGTAGCTCCAAGAGGAATTGGGCATTATCTGCTCATTGAGATTTTCAAAAATTATCGGTGATTTTATAAATAATCGTGGACTGGTGACAACTGATAATTTACAGGCTATCCGACTTAAAGATTGTATTACTACTAGACTGAAATAAAAATTATAAGTCATGGGATAACAGACTGCTGATGATTTAAAGCCCTTTAGTGGCTAGTGACTTCAGATCTTGTATTAATGAAATATTTTAACATTTTTGAAATGATTTCATGTTTCAGATATTCTTTCCAGGGTGGTTATCCAAATGTCAGCATTTGGTTCATAGAATACATATTCTCTTTTCTAGCATACTGGAGATGGATCTTCAAGTACTGTGATGTCAAGAAAGGTGGTTTCAGTTGGCTCATGCAGTTTGCATTCCTTGTGTCTGCAACAAGCTACACGATTAGATATAGTCATCACAGTAAGTTTTATTACAGAAAATGTAACATTTTCCACAATATCATAACTAACCTTTTGGAACTGCAACTAATGTTAGAAAATGGCTTTAATAATCTTGAAGAAGTACATGATGCTTGATTCATTTATTTGAATTTTTTAAAGTTTGTATCTCTGCTGGTCATAGACACGTAGATCTTAAGGATAGTTAGGACATCTGTCGACAGTCAGTTAGCAAAAGTCTGTCAAATTCCACTTCTCCAATACTATATGGAGGATTGCAGTGAATCTTTACACACACATTCATCAGTGGGCAGTGCTCAAAATTAATGCTGATCGGCTAACCTGTGGTTATTGCAGTGAATCTTTACACACACATTCATCAGTGGGCAGTGCTCAAAATTAATGCTGATCGGCTAACCTGTGGTTATTGCAGTGAATCTTTACACACACATTCATCAGTGGGCAGTGCTCAAAATTAATGTTGATCGGCTAACCTGTGGTTATTGCAGTGAATATTTACACACACATTCATCTGTGGGCAGTGATCAAAATTAATGTTGATCGGCTACCTGTGGTTATTGCAGTGAATATTTACACACACATTCATCTGTGGGCAGTGATCAAAATTAATGCTGATCGGCTATCCTGTGGTTATTGCAGTGAATCTTTACACACACATTCATCAGTGGGCAGTGCTCAAAATTAATGTTGATCGGCTAACCTGTGGTTATTGCAGTGAATCTTTACACACACATTCATCAGTGGGCAGTGATCAAAATTAATGTTGATCGGCTACCTGTGGTTATTGCAGTGAATATTTACACACACATTCATCTGTGGGCAGTGATCAAAATTAATGCTGATCGGCTAACCTGTGGTTATTGCAGTTAATCTTTACACACACATTCATCTGTGGGCAGTGCACAAAATTAGTGCTGATCGGCTAACCTGTGGTTATTGTAGTGAATCTTTACACTCACATTCGTCTGTGGGCAGTGCTCAAAATTAATGCTGATCAGCTAAACTGTGGTTAGTAACTTTGTAGGTGGATCACTAAAAATCCGCCTGTCACTAGTTTGTTGATGCAGTGAAAACTACCACAGGATGTTGTCATAACAGTTTAGTTTCCAAAAATGTCAAAATTAAGTTGTCTATGGACAGACAAGTAAATTAGAAAGCCAGTTAATGAAATTTGTTCTGATATAACCAGAAAAAGATACCTACAAAACCATTACTGATTGTTGAAGATTTAATCCAAAATTATCATGAACACTGTTGATATTTAAATCATTTTTGATAAATATTCATTGCATTGTGCAGTGACAATTGTAAAAGTGGGGAAGCATTTGCAAGGTGCACAGTAGCATCCAAAATGAGATGATAAGAAGAGGGGTGTGTGCGATTTGGATTTTTAATGTAGCTTTAACAATTTTCCGGTCATTGCTATGATGTCTGCAGTGTGGCAGTTCATAGTGATGTCTAGCACTGGGTCATCATACATATATGCCAACCATTACATTTTTGGCAAAATCAATGTTTTTCATATAATTTCACAGATATATTAGAAAAGATGAAAAATAAATTCAGAGATGGATACATGAATTACATTATACAGCATTCTGTTCTAGGGTAGCTTCACACCCCTTGCATGCTGTGTGGAAAAGATTTTAATAAATTTGCTCATTTTACTAACTCCAATACTAAGGTAACTTCTTTTTTTTACAGCAGAACTAAATTGTGGACACAAATTGTATAAATGCAGAGGCATTGTATATCGAGTTCTTAATAGAATATGGACTACCCCTAACAGTAAAAGACTACATTGGTCCTTTGTTCAAAACATATTTCCTGATTCCAAAATTGCAGAAAATATGCATGTGCAAGAACAAAATCATCAAATAGTGTTAGGTGTTTAGCAGAAGATACTTCACTTAAAATTGCAGAAGCCATGAAAATGTGTCCGTTTAGTATTGCAACAGACAGGAGTATTGATTATGATGACAAAAAGTTGTACCCAGTCTGTGTAAGAGACTTTGACAATGAAAAGGGCAAAGTCAGACTGCTTTTCTTTCATTACCAGAATTAATAGTAGATTCCACTGGAGAAAACAATTTTTTCTTTTCTTGATAATGCTTTGAATAAATATAAGTTGGCAGAACTGTAAGGGGTTTTCAGCTAATACTGCATCAGTGATGACTGGAATTCATAAAAGAGTTGCATTCTATATTTTGAAAAATGTCTCCATCATTGTTCATATCAGGTTGTCTCTGTCATATGATGCACCATGCTGCAGGAAAGGCTGCTGATAAATTAAAAGGAGAACTCCTGAAGTATCAAGTTGGCACTCTGCCTGACAATGTACTTCATGTGGACAGAGTTGATTTTTTTCATCTTATTTCCCAGCTAAAAGACCCAATAACTGGAAGATATAAAGTTCCTTGTCTTTGACAGGTTATGAAAGGAATATTGGTTCTTTACCATTCTATTGCTGACTGTGAGAGATTGTTCAGCATTGCTAACAAAAGTAAAACTGAATTCAGATCCAGGCTCTGTAACCCAGCACTTAGTGCTCTACTGGTGTGCAAAACATCCATAATCTCAGCTGGTACAAAGTAATATGAAATGCAGTATGAGAATCTGTTGCTTTTGAAAGCTCAAAGTGTTCTGTATGAAAACTTGAAGCAGTAATTGATGTTAAACGTCCAGAGGGATAAATCATTTTGTACATATGCTCATTGCATTTTTATCATGTTACATGTGGGTTACACTTTTTCTGCTCAGAATACTCTTTTTTTTTTTTCCCCACTTAGATTACACTTTTTCCTCGCCAGGGGTTGGCATGTATGCATCATGCCACAGACATGTAGCATGATGTCCTACCCAGTCACATTATCCTGACACCAGGCCGACCAGTCCTAACACTAACCTCTTAATGCTGAGCACCAAGCGAGGCAGCTGTTTGTACCATTTTTAAAAGTCTTTGGTTTGACTCGACCTGGGTTTGAACCCATGATCTCCTGCATCTGAGGTGGATGCTCTAACCACTAGGCCACTGGAGTGATCTGAGTGTGATTGCAAATATAAACAAGATATAAGACTTGGAAAGTACCAGAAATGCTCTGCAAATGAATACAAATTGTTAAAATATCACCCAGGAACAGCTGTAATGTGCATTTTCAGCACTGAGTATTAGGATAAACTGTGCATGGTTCTTCATTTAGTGATGGACATTTAAGCTTTCATAAATTGTCTCTGGAATCACACGACTCATGCTCCTACACATAACGGCAGAGGGATACATGACATAAAAACAGAAAGTTGATCTCTCGGAAGCAGGACAAATTGTGGCATCTTAGAACAAAGGTATCTTGAAAAAGCTTTAACATAAACTTTTGTGACTGTTGTTGATGAATTGAGTAGATGCTTATGAATAATAAATGTTCAATTAGAAACTGAACTGACTCGGTTTTATTTTAAGAGTGAAATGTAGAAAGGAGCAGTAAACACTTTGGTGACCTGCGAGCTATTGAAAAAAAATCCTAACTTTGAGTCCTGCAAAGTCATGTTGGCCCTAAATGAAAATGGTTCTGCTTACATATCTGAAATGACGGTCACATTGGCCAGCTTGAGCTGCTCCTCATAAATGGATGGCCATATGACTGTGCAGTTTTCATTAGAAGACTTAATTTGATTGCTGCCTTGGCCTGCATCTTCAAAGCCAGGTTATAAAAACATGGTGATTTGACCACAAGATTTCTTATGTCTATTTGTTCCTGAATGAAGATCCTGTTGAAATGACCTTTAGTATGGCTACCATCTTGTAGACCTTTTTTGCCACTCCTATTATATCATTGGGTCAGTCAAGATGCAGGTTTTCATAAAATGACCCCATATGGTGTCTTGCTGATCCATAATCAGAATTGTGCCAATCTGAAATCCAGTATGGCCACTTTGGTCTGCATCTTGAAAATCTTATTACCACTACTAGTTGATAGATTGTCCAATTGGCATACAATTTGTAGCCGGAGACATCTTATGATTTTATTTGCCCAAGATATAGCCACCATATTTGCCATCTTGAAAATATTTTTATTCCTCCTAAATTGACTGCCATAATGACATGGGGTTTTACTATAAAAAAATTCTAATGTAGTTTATTCCAAATGAAAATGATGCCGATTCAGTGTCCAATATGGCTGCAACAGCAGTCAATATGAATATCTTTTTATTGCATAAGAATATCTTAGAAGGTTTCTCATCTCGGCATTAAAAATGTAGAAACAGTCTTATCTTGGATTTCTGAAAATCCTGTCAGGCAGTAGTGTGTTTGAGGGATTAGATTTTGTTGAGTCTGCACTGGTGGAAGCTGGATATAGTGAGGGCTGTTTCGTTAAAACATACATGGACCAAGGGAAGGCACTTTTTAAAAAGGGTACACACCCATAGATGCAATTTAGAATTTTCGTATCATTATAATTTGAACTCTGTGAAATCAAAGTACCCTGGCATATATTTGTTAAAAACTGCCTTCCCTGCATACCATGTATGTTTTAATGGACCAGCCCTGATGACTTTGGCAGGTCCATGTAACTTTCTGAAGCAAAATTTTTTTGGTACAAGTTGAGTTCTCCACTATCAGTAGATACCAGACTTTGTGTATAACTTGTAGTTAGAGTAAGGAAGAACCCTATTGATTTGGGGGTCAAAAGGTCAAAGGCATGGTCACTGTGACTTGAGGAAAAAAATGGTTTCCACACAATAACTTGAGTTCAGGACCATATGCAATATTAGTTGGCACCATATAGTCATTATTGTGCTGATGTGTGGTAAAGTGCTGCTGTGTACATGCCACATACAGTTACAAAGTCTTGTCAATGGTTTACACATTGGGTTGGGAAGAAACCTATTGATTTCAGGCTCAAAATGGTCTTAGTCAAGGTGACTGAAAGAAGGCAAGTGGTTTCTGCACAATAACTCGAGTTGCTACAATCTGCAGTTCCCAAAATTTGTTGCTTGCACTTGAGGTTGGGAAAAAAACATTTTTTTTTTTTTGTGGTGGGGGTGGGTCAAAAGCTTTAAAGTCAATGTCACTCAGAAACCAACTCATTTCACTTTTTGTTATATGAAATAATCTGAACCAAGAACTGGCAAAAAAAACTGTTACAGATATAGCAAAATGTTGTTGTCAAAACCTCCAAAATAATACTTTACCTTTGTGAATTTAAAATGTGAAGAACAAATCCACTAATTTTTCAAATTTAATTTAATGAAATTTTCCGGTTTTTTCCATACATCCCATTACACAGGCAGATCATAGTTTCATAGCTGCCAACCCTCACGATTTTGGCATGAATTTCATGACTTTTTCAGCAATTCATGGATTCACACCGCAAGCACAAAATTCGTGAATTCTCCAATTCTCAGTTATTTTAAATCTTTAATAAAATAACCAATTTCCCATTAAGCGCTTGTCATGATATTGGCAGTTGCTGAAACGGTCCTGTTCTGCTGGTCACGATATTAGTAGAACTACAGCCGGTTGGTAGAGTTGGCCTGGTAGCAAGCATTTTAGCCTATTTTAATCTATATGTATAAGAGTAGTTTTACAAATGCTTTTGAGAAAAACTGGGGCCTGACTGGAATTTTGCTCAGTGCATGCGTCACTAATACTGATTTGAATTACTGTTCGGCATCGAATGTAAGATCTTGAAAGTTTAATTTGGAATATACCAAAAATTGGCTGTGATTTCTGCTATTAAACATTTATATACATCATGCTTTTTGCACACAGTGTGCCAAAAACTTTAGTATTGGCATGGTGGCAGAGAGGATATGAGGAAGCACATCAGTTGCAGAAAAACACGTAGAAGTTGGGAAAATTAAGAATTCGCAGGTTTCGGCTCTGGAATATTTTAAGCCATCAACAGAATAGACCAACAAGTTGTTCTCCACCTTTTTTTTTTTTTTTGTTTGACTGGTGGCCAGTCAAAAAAAAAAGAAAAGGAGAACAACTTATTGGTCTATCAATGGAAGACCTGCAAGCTACCAACGCTGAAGCATTATTTGTGAGTTTTCTTGTTAAACACAATCTATCTTTATCAGCTGGAGACCTTGCTAAACATTTGTTCTGACAAATGTTCCAGGACTCGAAGATCGCTTCCAGATTTTCCTATGGAAGAACCAAAAGTGCTGCAGCTCCTGCGCATTCCTCACAGTAACAGAGAAGTGAAAGAGTATTTTCTCTAGTGAGGAAAAATAAGACAGACTTTAATGCCTCCTTAGGTGCATAAAATTTTTCAGCAATTTTAGTCACCAAGATCAACCAGCAGGCAAGAAGTCTGAACTGTTTTGAAAACAAATTTACAATCAAGCAGTTGAGGAAGCTCAAGTCTGCCACAGTATCATGTCTTGATAAATAATCACAAGTACAAATGAAGTTTATGAATACCATAATAAATAGAAATGCAGATATGTAGTGTTTTAGTTTTATATTGCAATCCTGATATAGTATATATTGACGGTCAGAGTGGATGGAGTTATTGTCCTGGTATTTTTCACTAATTCATGTCCAAATTCACTAATTTTTATCCCTATTTTCACTAATTGTTAGCCTGGAAGGTTGGCAGCTATGTAGTTTGAGCCACCGTTTCAGCATCTAGTGACACCATATCGAACCAGCTACTAGATAAAACATTCATTTTTACCTCTGAAATTAAAGCCATTTTGAATTATATTGAAAACTCACAAGCAAATAAAAAAATATCCTCTTCTTACCACTTCACGTTTAAAGGTTGCAAAACCAGAAACACAATTTGCTGATGCAGTTTGGTAAAAAAATGTATCCTGTACTTTTGGTGCCAAATCACAATGGCTTTAAGAATACTGAAGGGTTGAAAAATCAGTGAATCTGTTCTACATTCAGTTGTTTCCAAATGTAAGATTCCATATTCTGACAGCAAGTATTATACATATCAGTATGTTCATCATGCTTGGCAAAATATATGGAAAGAAAATTCAGCAAACCAACTCAGAACATCAAATCCATCATGGGACAGGGGCATCCCTAATAGAACAGTTTGCAGAGATGAGGTGGTATTGTGCTATTGACATATTGGCTACATATCCACGGACAGTTGAATCCATTCTTGTTTATCAAGTCAACTTTCACTCTGTGAGGCATACATATTTTTTAATGTGAACTCAATGAAGAAACTGTATAATGATGTACTGCCTAAGGCAATATTGGTCTTTTTGAGGGAATGTGTTAAAAAAATTTACATGTGTTACCTTTATTTTTTTATTTTGTTTACCTTTTAATGGCCTTTTTTATACCTTTAATGAGTTGTCCTGTTGTATTAAATGTTTGCATATATTTATAAGTGTTTATTGCTAAAATGTTTTGTGCAATTTTCATTTTTACATCTTTAAAACACTTTTTGTGTGGAGGTGCCATAAAATGCTAATACATACATACTGTTAAACACATGGAGGGAGTATAATGTGTTGTTCATGGTACTCTAGTTAAATGGAGCTTTGTGTTCAAGGTGTGGTTTTTTGGTAGATTAAATGGTAGCCTGTACATGTTAAAAAATATAGAGGATATTTTTTTCTGTCATTAATGCCTGATATATTTCATAATGTTAGCAAGTGACATAGCCACTTGTTAGAATATATTGTTTGTTGCAAAATGAAATAAATCTGTAAGAATGTGGAAAAGAAATTTATTTTTATTATATACCAGACTTGCTTCAGAATTGAAGTTAGAAGAAAAAACTCTTCAGCACAACACCTTTACCCCCACCTACTTGTTGTAAATTCACATCATTTTCTGCGGCTGGTCATATAAATATACGTGACCAAGAATGCGGGAGATCTGGGTTGACTTAATCTGTAGCAGTAAATTACATTTTTTCCATTTTGTAAACTATTTCACCCTATCTGAAAACAAAATATGTCCAATTCGTATGCAGGTTTATCATTGTTGCCGAGCAAGTATGGGGAAATAATTTCAGAGAGATGTTATTTGTTCATCACAGTTTAATTTCCATGTCTGAAATGTAATGCAATTTCTGTTTATTTGTTCTGGCTCATAAAGTTCTCGTTTTTGTTGCTGCTGGTATAACATTTGTAGGCATACAGAATTGGGCGCTGCAAGGCATGATGGGAAATCTTATATTTTCACATAAGGATATTATATTTTTCATGTGAAAATATAGGAATGAAAAAATATGAAATTACTGCACCTGTAAATTTATTTATATCACACTTAATTATATAATAAAAACTGCCATTATGAAATATCTTATTGTCTCATCTGCTTAAGAACAGTGAGACGTTGAGAAGGTAGCTTATTTATTGCATTCATGGCATCATAGCTAATGTTGAAATTTCTGATACAGGTTTTACAAGCAAGATGCAAAATTTTTGGTAGGATTTTCATTACAAATCAGAGGCCCCGAGTGGCAGAGTGGTCTAAAGCACTCTCCGTTACGGACCACTGCCATCTCACCTCTGTCTGCGTGGGCTTGAGTCTTGGATTCGGCCAATGTGGGTATGTGAGAAAGCTTGCCAGTAGCTTGTTGTGGGTCGGTGGTTCTTTCCGGGGGTTTTCCCGGGTTCTTCCTCCACCATTAATACTGGCTGCCATGTATAGCCTATCATGTGCTGAAAAATGGTGTTAAACCCTACAATAACAACAACGTTACAAATCGGATAATAATGAATATAGAAAATAATACTAACAAAAATCATTGGAATATGCACGTATCAACAATGAAACCAAGATGTTTTCTATACCTATTTTTATTGTCAACAGAAATTATTTTTGCAGTAATTGTTTTGTTCATCAACATTCTAACAAATTTCACAAAGAAATTCCCAAAATAATTACTAATCCATGTCAGTACTTGTGTAAATCACTCCGCAAGATTGAAATGAAGAAGTAGTGTGCGTGGTCTGATACTGAATAGACAGTGTATCAGCAATGAAAACAATTTTCTCAATGAAAAAATGATATTGAAGCCTGCTTAATGAAATTTATTTTTTCTCTTGCAGAATATGAAAGACATGCTAAATACCATTGATGAGAAGATGAAACTTAGTACTTGCCCAGTGTGGCTTGATATTTATAGGATTGTTTGATCTTTTACATGAGAAGACTGACCATGCATGGACAGAGATATGAAATATTACTCTGGTTGAAAATGACAAAAATACTAAAAATAGATTTTTGAAATAAATTGTAATATCAGAGCTTGTCCTTTATTTCTTTTAATTTATCTTACATCAGTAGCTAGGGATTGAAAATTTATTCAGTTCATTGACAAGAACTGAAAATGTGTGACTTGGGACCCACCTTTAAACAGTCAGCCAGACTCCATGTGCCAAGTTAAATAGAATATTAATTTGGTTTTGACTCACAGTACACCACGCAATTTTTGTTGTTGTTGTTTACAAAAGACCAGTCAACTGCTCAGGTGGCCTAGAGCATCTGTAAAGTTCATTAAATCTAATCATTTGATTGATGACATGAAAAAAATCGTGAAGACACAAAATATTTCACAAGAATTACAAGAACATGGTGCTGGGATAATACAGACAGGAGAAAAGAAAATTGGTTCCATTGTTGACTTTCTTTTGATGTGTCTGTCTCATCGCCATGTTGACTCCCTGATTTTTAAAGTGGTATCTAATAAGCCCAGAGGATGACATTCAGTATCTTCTAAGAGATCAAACAAATCAAGATGTAACCTGTATCAACAATCAGCATCTCTTGATACTTTAAGCTTAGGTCTGTGTGAAGTGTTACAATTTTATAGACTTGAAGTATGTAACAGAAAGAAGTGAAACTATTACATTTAGCAAGTTCAATAAATAACTTTATTTCTCTAAGATGCAAAGTAAAAAATTATGGGGAACTTATAGTATTTTGAAATAATTCCCAAATAATCCTAAATGCTCTCTCATAGGTCCAGGCATAGAGAATGTTCCAAATGAATTAAAATAATCTTGAATCTTCTGATATACCAATTGGCTTCATGTATCACACTTCACAATGTCTCTGAATGAATTCACAATAATCCCAAGTTCAAAAAGTCAATGAGCACTTTGTAATTTCAACTAATAATTTAAATAAATCCTCTCATAAATATGCCTGAACACTGTGTGTGTGAAAATGAAGCAGGAATACATATTCGCACCAAATTGCAGAATTACAACATAATGTTGAAACATATGATGATAGATCTCTGATAGTTCCTATCTCACTGAAGAAAAGCCACCATGTCACAGTCATACATTTCATTACTAAAGGCTTCTTCTTCCTGGTAAGCATTTCCTTGCAAGACAGCTTGTGAAATCTGGAAAACTCGTACCCAATCATGTGTTCCTTTCATCTTGTGGGATTGACCAAGATCTTCCAGAGGAATGCAGGATTCATTACTCCTTTTGTTTTCAATATTTTCAAACGGGAAAATTTGAGCTTGCTGACTCTTAGCTGTGAATGACTTTAAAACAACAAGAGGATGGTGCCTCACGTTCCTTTACTATTCCAGTGTTTTTGAACACTAATGAACCCCGACAGCCTCAGGTGTCAATCATTAGATGATTTCTACACATCAAAACTGGTCTCTTAATATTGTCACTTTGAGTCAGAACTGAACAAAACAGTAATTACAGTGGTTTCGTCAAAACATTATCACAGATCAGTTGCTCGTCAATTATCATGCCATAACATCAGCTGACAATATAAGCCAAAGTCTGCAAAATGGAAACAGTTGGGTCAAGAAAGCAGCTGATCCAAAACTTTGTCAGTTTCCAAAGGATTAATAAACCATATCCATTCTGCTATGTAAAATTAAGTGACATCGCATCTACAGAACAGTTGTTTAGACTCCGAAACTGCATAAAGAGAACAAATCAACTGTGCACACTGCCCATCACAACCAAAGGCAGTAAAAAGGATTCTGAAGATGTAATATAATGGCATATTCCACTATGTGAAGAAAAAAATCGAGAATGCAACAAACTACCACAATTAATTAAAAAAAAATTCTGTAATGGGTACTGCAGAAGAGGACCTCAGACGTGGAGTGTACTTTTGCATGTTTTGAGAACCAAACCACGTAGGGGTTGAAATACAACTGGACTAGATATACGTCATTACACCCCATCACATAAGTTCCAGATAATGCCTGTGCAAAGTTTTGATTTTTTTTTTTCATACTGATTGTGAATATTGTCATACAAATGAGCAGTAAGTTGTTTTAAAACCAAAACTGATTTTCTCATCGATACAGACTATGGGCTTTATAAAATTTAAATGTTATAACCAAGGATACCCCAAGACTGCTGACCGGGCTGGCCTGTGCGGGTATTGAATCTGTGATTCTTGGACTGCAAGGCCGGCTGAGATTTGACCGTTGGAACCCCCACAGTTCCATAGACTGATGCACATAAACAGACATGTTCCTGACTCAACACACTCCGCTCAACCTTTGCTGCATCATTCTCTGGCTTTAGTATGTCTGATATACCTGAAGATGAGAGCCACACAGATAATCCTATGCAGGAAAGTAATGTTCAAAATGAAAACAATTGTGCAGATGATGTTTTGGAGTTATCCAATATGGCTGACATTTATCCAGAATTCCTGAGGGTCAAACAGAATAAATACAGCATCACAGTGTATATAGATCCACAAACGTTTGAGTTGGTAAAACAGATATTGGATTCAGAACCTTGCATGACTTAATGCAGTTCAAGTGTACAAAATGGTATTATCTACAGAACACAATAGAAAATGTGACGGCTACATTGTATAAAACATGTCTTACATATACAGGGGCTGAACAGTTTCACATGATTAGATCATATTATCTGTACATATAGACAGGATGAGAATACCCATGCTAAAGGCATTTATAATATGCTGACATATACACCAGTAACTAGCTGTAGTACCAAACATGAAACAGCACCTAAAGTCTTTGACCTAAATGACTCGGGCAATAAAATTAACACCCCTCCAGTGTGTCAGGCAATTACACGCTCCATAAATCATGACCACAGCAGTGATGGCTTAAACCTTAATGATTTCTTCATGTGTGTACATCAAAAAACGATTAGGAACTTGGAGGCCCAAATTGAAGAATTAAAACTACAGTTACATGCTATTAAATCGGCACAGGGAAGGGTTAATGAGCAAGTAACCTCATGTGAAACAGCAATTCAGACAGACTCCCAAATATCAACAGTATCAGACACAGACAATCCCAGTACCAGCCAAAAGAAAATGTAAAATGACCATGCATATAAAAACTGATACCCAAAGTAGCATTGGAAACAACAGTACCCCCCTCTCAGTCATGTGTCACACCTGCAACAGCAATAAGTGTACACCCATGGCTCTCAGCTCGGACAAGTCTCTTGCCTGTACCAACAACTGCATTTCTCAGTGCTCAGACAAATGTGTCAAAATCAACTCGAGTAGTTCACACAACTGAAACACCAATTTCAGCACCCCTTCCTCCAAGATATGTGTCTGAAATACAATCCAGAGTCCAACACCCGACATCACAAGCCAGAAAAGATAGGACTCTAATAATTGGCTCCTCAATTTTGAAAAGTATAATACCAAGGAGACTTTTTAAAACAGATGTACAGACTCTAAGAGGTGCAAAAATCGACAACATCAAGGACAGAATAATGAACAGTGCCCTAACCAAATACAACCAAATTATTATTTTAGTAGGTGGAAATGATGCCTGTTAGGGAAAGTCACTAAATCAAATCAGAACAGATTTTGAAAGTTTACTGTATGCTGCTAGGTATTGCAGCCCAAATACATGTAAAATAATGATATCAGGACTACCTCCTCGTGTGGACACCAAAGCCAAAGAAATAAATGATCTGATAATTGACCTATGTGAAGACTTCAACCTACAGTACATTCCACAATACACATCTTTGTTTCTTCAGAACCAGGATGTCAACCTTAGTCTCTACCACAGAGACATAATTCATTTAAGCAGAAAAGGAACCTCTCAACTACTGAAATATTAACATATATGCTCCCATTTTCAGGCGCTTTAATGAAGAGTACTATCTCTACTGTGGAGGAACTGGGCATATGACACAGGTATGGCAAACAGATTGAGCGCGTCAGATGCCATAAATATGGACACAAACGAAGACTTCATACATCAATGTATTATACATATTAGGAAGCTGGCAAAGAAGAGAATGCCAATGCTTCATTTACAACAAATCTAAATGTACCTAGTGAGACTCTTGTCTCTAACTAACTATTCAATGGACACTATGGTAGATGCAAATGTAAATGTATTTTCTGGGTTTGTATGTGACTTTGAAGATGCTAATATATATGAACATTTAAATATAGAAATAGGATGTAAGAATGATAAAAGTAGTATGGAGACAATCTCGGTGAGTACCCCATTGCATGATGACATACATATAATTGATATGAAACTAAATACAAAATGTACACGGTATAGTGGGAAAAATAGACCAGATTAAGTTAATGTTGTCTTCCAAGGAAAATATTCTACATGTTTTAGGACTCACTGAAACCAAATTAAATGCTAACCACAATGATCTGTTTCACTGTCAAGGCTACAATAAACCATTACGTAGGGACAGAGAGACAGCAGTGGGGGTCTTGTTGTACATATAGGGGAAGATGTAAAAAGGCGACTTGACTTGGAGTCACATGAAATTGAGAGTATATGGGTAGAAATTTTTCAAAATAATGCAGAATCATTCCTAGTTGGTTTCATTTATAGGCCACCTTCCTCCAAAGCATTTTGGAATGATAACTTTTTGAAACAAATGGAAAATGTTCTAGCACAGGAGAAAGAAACATATTTGGAGATATAAATAAGGACCTTCTCAATACTCAAATAAGGAACAACTGGATGGAATTTATTGAATCGTTAGGCCCAGACCAGCTGGTAAATGAGCCTACAAGGGTAACAGAAAAATTAAGAATTCTTATTGATCACATTTATACCAACCTACCAGACAATGTGGCTTTTGTTAATGTACCAAATGTTAGACTTAATGACCACTATCCTACTTTTTTGACAAAAAAAGGTTAAATGCAAGAAAAATACACAAAACGATCACTTACAGATCGTTCAAACATTTTAATGAAGAACAATTTCTCAATGAACTATATACAGTTCCATGGAATATGATCAAAACTTTTGATGACATAGATGAAACCCTGAGGGTGTGGACTGACTTAATCATGGATGTAGTCTCTAAGCATGCACCACTGAAAGTACATCGAAATTCAACCTAATGGCTTACTACTGAAATGCTAGATGCTATGAAAACATGAGACCAATTCAAGGTTATCGGAAACTATGCACAATATAAAGTATGGAGAAATAAAATAACAAGTATGATTAAAAAAAGCTAAAACTACTTATTATCAATCATTGCTTGAAAACAAAAAGAGCAACACAAACTCCATTCGGAAAGTCTTCAATGAACTCACTGGAGGGACACAAAAAGATCAGACAAATAAAATTCACTCACTTCTGGTAAATAACACCATAGTCATTGATGACACTGACATTGCAAATGTTTTCAATGATTTTTTCACCAACATTACCACAAAGTTAAAAGAACCAGTGATAGAAAACAACTTTAATGAACTAAAAAAGTTCCGCAGCAGCAAAATCTCTAAGGAGGTATGTTTCTATATCCCACCAGTATCAAAAAACTTTGTTAAAAGATGTCTCGGTGAACTTGATGCCAAGAAAGCTACAGGACTTGATCAGATTGGTCCACAACTCAATAAATCTTCTGCCTCTGCTATTGTAGACAGATTAACATTCATAATTAATTTAAGTATTGTAACCTCATCTGTCCCCAAAATATGGAAAATTGCAAAAGTAACTCCTATTCACAAATCTGGTTCTAAGGATGATGCTGATAACTACCGACCAATCTCAATACTACCAAACTTGTCAAAATTGATTGAAAAACATGTCTATGACTCATTCATGTCATATTTAACCAAATGCTTGCTGTTACACCCCAATCAATCAGGCTTTAGACCGAACCATTCCTGTGAGACTGCCTTGATCTCCCTAACTGATAAATGGCTTCAAGCACTTGACCAAGGTAGAATAATAGGATCTGTATTTGTAGATTTCAGGAAAGCTTTTGACATGGTGGATCATGAAATCCTTTTGAAGAAACTGAAAATCAACCAGTGTGATGAAGGAACATTTAGATGATTTACTTATTACTTAAGTGAGAGAACACAACATGTTTACATAAATAATGTTCTGTCTGAACCTGGAACAATTAGATATGGAGTACCACAAGGCTCAATACTAGGTCCATTACTATTCATTTTATTTATTAATGACCTACCACTTTTACTAAGAGACTCAATATCATCTACAGATCTCTATGCAGATGACACAACATTATCAGACATCCAAAACACAAAGCATGAACTCGAAGTTTCTTTACAGAATGCCCTAAACAAACTGGAAAACTGGTGCACATGCAATGGCATGGTGGTAAATACTGGTAAAACTAAAATATTACTTATCTCAACACTGCAAAGAAGGACAAATCTTGATGGTGATGAACTATGTCTGACATGGAAGGATACAAATTTGCAAATGGTCTGTCATGATAGACTACTTGGTGTTCTGGTAGATAATAACCTATCATGGACTGAACATATCAAACATATCAGTAAAAAAGTCAATTCGGGTTTATGGCTTCTCAGTAGGATAAGACATTTTCCCCCTGAAACGCACAGAAAACTGTTCTATAACAGTTACATACAACCCTATTTGGACTACTGTAGTACAGTATGGGGTAATTCAAATGATAAAAATATAGCAAAGCTGGCACATATTCAAAAAAGAGCATTTGGGCTAAGATCAATCCAGAAAGAAAACAAGGAAAATTTAGCTGGTAGGTTAAAAATATTACCTATTAAAGACCGAATCTGTTTGAGAAAAGCCAAATTAATGTACAGAATATCTCATAATAGTGCTCCTGAATATTTACAATCACTATTCCAGTATAAACTACCTAGTAATACTCCCCACCTGCGATCCATGTCTACCAAACAGTATACAATTCCCAAACCAAATAAGGAGTTATTTTTAAAAAAAGTTTCCAGTATTCGGAAACTCTGCTCTGGAATAGTATTCCAGTTGAGATTAGAAATGCCCACTCTATTTCCTTCTTCCAAACCCAATATATCCGGTGGCTTCAGAGATGCAGCTAAAATAAATAAATTCCTTTGTATGAGGGCCAGTAGTTAAGGGGGATCTTATAGCGACAATGGGAATTAGCATTACAGGACCCCTTGGGAACATATAGCGACAATGGAAATTTAACATGGAGAAAAATCGTGGGAACATATAGCGACAAGGGAAATTTAACATGGAGAAAAATCGTGGGAACATATAGCGACAAGGGAAATTAACATGGAGAAAAATCGTGGGACTGTTGAGCGACAAGGGGATTTGAACATGGAGAAAAATCGTGGGAACATATAGCGACAAAGGAAATTAACATGGGATTTTTTTTTTTTAAAAAAAAAATAAAAAATAAAAAATAAAAAAAGGGGGTAGGCAATGGAAAGACTATCTCTTTTCGAGAAATATGGCTGGCCCTGAAAAGGGCCTTTGGTTTATGTTAATATGCCCTTAACATAAAGGGCATTTGCGACATCTTCTTGTCCTCAAACTTCGTCTTACAGCAGGGCCATACATCAGAGTCCTCTTGAGGCAACCTTGTCTCTCTATATAGACTCTTCTTATCCACAGGCTGCTGCTGGTCCTGTGGACAACGGTCCACTTGGATCGGACATACATGAGCATGTCCGTCCTGAACATCATTGTTGACACAAGGGTTGAAGATTCAACGTCTGTCCACATGTTGAGGCTCCGACAATAGGTGAATCAATGCAGTGAACTGCGCTTATTTATAGGGACAGAAAGGATTGAAACGGATTGAGTTAATTCACCAATCCGAACACGCGTTACAGAATTCAGTCAGCCCGCATCCAATCCGAAGAGAGCAGTCTGTGACGTCACGTAGTCTATATAGATTCGCTAGCGCTTGTGTGCAGTCAATCTATGCGACAGTGATTCAACATGACGGAAACTCAGAAAACGATTCAATGGGGTGCACCAACAGGGGAGACCGCCCAAGGGAACCCGGACTTACTTTCAGAAGAGGTACATTGGGATTTTGTCGATTTTCTCTCCTCGCAAGAATTTGTTCCGGAACCTTCGTTACCTTCTTCATTACCGCAAGTGGAGAATTTTAGACAGAGACAGAAAGAAGAATTGGAGAAATTTATACAACGACAAAAGGAAGCGGAACAGGCTTTTCTCTTACAGCAACAGCAACAAGAAGAAGAGGTAAGAAAAAAACAACAGCAAGAAGAAGTAGCAGCAAAGAAACAAGAGGGTGAAAATCAAACGGTCACGGTACTGTTGGACATTTTAGCGGAGTTAAGAAGTCTGAAACAAATGTATCAGACTTCTTTATCACGACCGAAGAGAATACGACCTTCCCGAGCTAAACACGTCAACCCTGTGACTAAGCCTACCGTACCACCCTTAGTGATTTCAACCCAGTCATTATCATCATCATCAACATTACGCAGTCCAGAAGTAGGCCTTGGCCGTGGCAAAGGCATAAGGCAGTTAAAATTGATTGCTTAAACTCACCCCTACGTCATAAAGAAAAAAGGCCCTTTTCAGGGCCACCCACATATCTCGAAAAGAAATACAATTTCAATTTGCCAATAACTCAAAAAAAAAAAAATAACCCACCCATTTTACCCTATAGTACGTGTCTTTGTATGAGTGCGTGAGTGTAGCTTCTTATTTTAAAATCATAACTCAAAGACTCTTACCTTATATCATTCATTTATTCTTTTATCCATTTTTTACAATCCAATTCACAACACAACACTTTAATTTAAAGTTTATTGACTTCCTCTTTCTCCTTTTTTAGTCTCTCGGTTTTTTGAATTTCTTCACTGTCACACTCTTTTCCTCTTCTTCCTCCTCACTTTCTTCCCTTCTTCTTTTCTTCTCCTGTTTCTTTTCCTTCACCTGTCTGCTTTCTTCCTCTGAAGAATCCCTCTCTTCTTCTGAAGAATTCTTCTTTTCTTCTGACTCCTCTTGTTTCTTTTTTGGGCAATCTGGAGACCAATGTCCTTTTTCTTTACAATAATAACAGGTATCTTGACTTTTGTCTTTTTTAGTCCCTGTTTTTGTTCTTTTTTGACGGTCTGGACACTCTGAAGACCAATGCCCTTTCTTCTGACAGATATAGCAAGTATCTTGACTTTTATCTCGAAAGGAAGGAGAGTAGTCTGTCGGCTGGTCTAAAGAGAATTTTCTAATGACCCCTCGCAAAGCTCTGACGAAACGTTCCATCTGGTTAGTCTCTTCCATCGTTGTGCTCGGCTTGAGAGTGAAATGAATAGTGAAAGGATAAGACACACACCCTTTTATATACGCTGGTCTGCTATGACTATAAAGTAGCTCATGGTGTTTGAACTTGAGTCATTTGACTTTTTGCTTTCAAGATGAAACGATCTAATTCATTCGAGAAGAAAGAAGAAAAAGAAAGTAAGAGGCAGAAACGTGATCTATCGCCTCGTACCAGCGCTGAAATCTTGGCACAAATTCATGCCAGTGATTTTGAAGAGGACATGAGTGAACCAGAATCAGAACCCTCTAAACCAAGTTCACCACCCTTAGTCAACCCTGAAAAATACTATTCCATTCGCGAGACGGAAAAGCGCTCCTCTAGAAAATTTAGAACCACGGCTTACAAATACACGGTGAAGTTTAAAGATTTCAAGTCCGAAGTACCGTTAGAGAAAGCAGAAGGGTTCATCACCGGAGTGTGGGATTCTCTGCTCACTGCACTCAAGCGACAATGTCAACCCAAAGAAGACGATCGCTTGAGACTTTCCATACAACACGACGGTTTGAAATCCCCTGTTTGGATCGAGTTTAGCACCCCTGCAGAATTGACCGCTTCCAAAGTCATGGACAAGATTCAACACGTGCAACAATCTAATGACCAGTTTGACATCACCGATGGAAAAGCCACATTGGACATGACCCACGTCTCTCCTCCTCAAGGAACCGGACGCAAAAAGATGTTATTGGTGAATGACCTTCGCAGCATTAAGCGTAGCCTTGTCCAAATTCACAATCCTCATGACCAGATGTGTTTAGCCCGTGCCATCGTGGTGGGACGAACCTATGCCAACAAGAACGACACGGTAGAATGGAAAAGAACCTGGAAAACTATTCAACGATCCGATCGAGCCAAACAACGAAGTGAAGCAGAACTCCTGTTACGACAAGCTGGCATGTCCAAAGACACACCCTGTGGCATACCTGAGATGCAAAAATTGCAAGATGCCCTAGCTCCACGATACACCTTGAAAGTGTACCCTCAAGAAGTGCGCGGGTCTTTGTTGTTTCGAGGGCAAGATTTTAAGGACGGAAAATACATTCACGTTTATCATCACGATGACCATTTCGATACCATTACCAGTATCACCGGATTCCTGGGATACGGTTATTACTGTGAGAAATGTGACCATGGTTATAATAATCGAGAGCAACACAAGCATTGTGGATGGAAATGCTCAGGATGTTTGGCCTCTTCACACTGTCTGAGCGAAGAACCAGTGCCTTGTTCAACTTGTCTGCGTACGTTTGTCAGCCCTACCTGTTACCAGCAACATCTGAAAACGCAAGGTTCGCAGAAGAAATGTGCTTGTCAACTCCTGAGATTGTGCCCTACGTGTGAACAAGTCATACGTATCAATAATACCAAGGCACACGTATGTTCAGGAAAGAAAAAATGTCACATTTGTCACCACATCGTGGACTTGGAACACCAATGTTACGTGCAAAAATACCAACCCCCACCAGAGAAAGAGGACGGTCACAAGAAGAAAGGCAATTTCATCTTTTTCGATTTCGAATGCATGCAAGAGACCGGCATTCACATTCCTAATTTCTGCGTGGGTCATCGAGCGTGCGAGAAGTGCATTCAAGAACCTATCTTCAGTCACTGCCCTCACTGCAGCAAGATTCCTGGAGGACGTGAAAAAATCTTTCGGGGACCAAACACGTTAGCCGATTTTGCCCAATGGGTCTTAGACCCCGTCGACAAGACGTGGAGCCAAGAGGACATCGAACGTTACGGAGATTGTCATCGTCATGCCACGGTGATGGCTCACAATTTCTCCGGATACGATGGACAGTTTCTTTTGAGATACTATACGGAACAAGGCACAGAGCGTCCTAAAGTGACTTTGAACGGAGCCAAAATCATTTTCATGCAAGTGGGACAAGTACAGTTTAAAGATTCGATGAGCTATTTGGCCATGCCTTTGAGTCGAATGCCTAAAACGTTTGGAATGACAGAAATGGTTAAAGGGTACTTTCCACACTTTTTCAATACGGAAGCCAATCAACATGCCGTTCTACCCCATTTGCCCGAGGCTCACTATTACGACCCCGACAACATGCGTACCGAACAACGAGAAGCTTTCTACGCTTGGTACCAGGCTCATGCCTCTGACCCCTTCGACTTTCAGGAAGAAATGCTAAAGTATTGTCGTTCCGACGTGGACATTTTACGGCGTTGCTGTGGAAAATTTCGAGAACTGTTCATGGAACACGGAGGGGTCGATCCTTTGAAAGAAGCTTGCACCATTGCCAAAGCGTGTTCCTTAGTGTACCGCCAACGATTCATGCCTGAAAACACCGTGGCTGTCATCAGTCCTCAAACGACCCACTATGTCAAGCGTCAATACTCGGTCAAAGCCCTACGTTGGTTACATTACTTGTGCGACAAGGAAGACAAGTGGATTCAGCATGCCCGCAACGGAGGGGGCGAAAAGACCATCGGAACGTATTCGGTCGATGGCTGGGACTTAGAAAACCCCAAGATCGTGTACGAGTTTAACGGTTGCTTATTTCACGGATGTCCCGTTTGTTATCCTGACCGTGGCACTAAAAATCAGTTTTTGCAACGAACCATGGAAGACTTGTACCAGGACACTTGTCAGCGACGCCTAAAGTTAGAACAGCAAGGATACCAAGTGGTGGAAATGTGGGAACACGAGTACGATCACCGTATGAAAACCGATCCCGAGTTTAAACGCCTCGTGGAAAGTTACCAGTTCATGGACCCGCTGAACCCGAGGGATAGTTTGTACGGAGGAAGGACCAATGCCACCTGTTTGCTGTACCAAGCCGACGAAGAGAACGGAGAAGAAATCAAATACTTGGACGTGTGTTCGCTGTATCCCTACGTGTGCAAATATTGTCGCTTTCCTGTAGGGCACCCGCAATTGTTGACGGAACACATCGACCTGGTCAACATTCGACAATACGAAGGCTTGATCAAGTGTAAAGTTTTGCCTCCCACGAACCTATACCATCCCGTCTTACCTCACCATTGTCAAGGCAAACTGATGTTTCCCTTGTGCCGTACTTGTGCCGAAACGTGCAACCAAGACCAGCCTTGTCATCACAGCCAGGAAGAACGGGCCTTGACGGGAACCTGGGTCAGCGTAGAATTGTTCAAAGCTCTGGACATGGGATACCAACTGTTAGAAGTGTACGAAATTTGCCACTTTCCCAAGACACAACAATATCGCAAGGGTGACCCCACTCAGAAAGGCATTTTCGCCGACTACGTGGATGCCTTTTTGAAACTGAAGCAAGAAGCCAGCGGCTATCCGTCCTGGTGTCACACTCCCGAAGACCAAATACAATTCAAAGAGAAATACTACGAACAAGAAGGCATCACTTTAGACCACATCGAGAAAAACGAAGGCAGGCGATCGTTTGCCAAAGTGATGTTAAATTGCTTGTGGGGTAAAATGGCACAACGACCGTGTTTACCCAAGACGGAATATTTGACAGAACCTTCCCGCTACTTTCAGATGATTCACGACAAAACCAAATTCATGAAACACGTGGACGTCGTTCGCGAGGATTTGATCTTAGTCAATTACGAAGAAGATCTGGACTTTGTACAAGACGACCCCTTTGGAAATGTCATCATTGCGGCTTACGTGACAGCCCATGCTCGCTTAAAATTGTACGAAGCTTTAGAACTGTTAGAAGAACGCGTCCTGTACTTTGACACGGACAGTTGCATTTACATCCATCACCCGATTCAACATCACCCTGACATCGAAGGAGACCGTTTAGGAGCCTGGACAGACGAGCATCCCGACGACAAGATTCTAAGTTTCGTCAGTGGCGGTCCCAAAAATTACGGCTACGAATACCGGGACAAACAAGGAGAAGTGCACACGACGTGCAAAGTGAAAGGACTGACTCTGAATCATCGTACCAGTCGAGTGGTCAACTTTGGGGTATTGAAAGAAGCCTTGCAATCGGAAGAGGATGGAAACTTTAAAGTGACCACTTACCAACCGAACAAGATTGTACGTTTACCCACTCACCACATCGTCAGTCGACCTTTGGAAAAAGTTTATCAAATCGTGTACCAGAAGCGAGTGCGACTTCCCAATCATTTCACCTTACCGTATGGACACGTTGGTATAAAACATTGGTTGTAAGAGAATAGCCACCCACCAGAAAGATGACTTCGCCACAGCAAGAATCGAGTGAGAAACCCGATGAGAACTCCAAGTTCAAACCCTACCATTTTCCAGTCTTCTTACCTGACTATTGTGATTGTGCCCGTCGATTGGACACGTTTCAGAAATGGCCTACGGATAGGGAAGGATTACCTTCTTCGCATGTTTTAGCTAGAACAGGATTTGTCTACTTGGGACCTGAGTCAGGATTGGGATACGAGGTACAGTGTTTCGCTTGCGGACTGAAGTTACGAATGGATCTATGTATCTATAAAGATTCAGCTATTCTGGAACATACTCGATGGTCTCCGCACTGCCCTTACCTTTCTATCGCCTTTCCACCCATCACACTACGGTACAATGTTGACGGTACCTTAGAGACGGTACCTTCCGAAACAAGACATAAAAAACGTAAAAAAGGAAAGATGTACAAGCTGGAGACTGCATTGCGACTAGTATAAAAAGGGGGCTATGGTCAAGATCGATAGTTCATTGTGACTACCAAGACCGAGCGAACAAGATGAATACTTTGAAAGAGACATCGTTCCAGTTTGGGGATTGTAAAAAAGTTGTATCTTCCTCTAGTCTGACTAATACTGGATGGATAAGACCCAGGCATTGCGACGGAAAATGTCCGGAAGGAAACTGCGATTGTCCATGTGGTTACCACTGTAATTGCGTAACGGAGTTTGCAGACGAGTGCGATTGTGAGCCTTGCGATGGATACGATGCTGTACCTTGTGACCTGAGCGATGCCGTAAAGCATCATGGGAACTTTAGTGCCCCTACCCCTATCATGGAAAGTGATGCTGTGCGTGTCAAACCTGTGGGATGCGAAAGCGATGCTGCTCGTCCTCTTGGACATTTTACTGGGTTTCGTTTTAAAGGGGAATGTCGACCTTCACGTTTACCTCCCTACGGATGTCATCCAGCCCTGAGCAAACTCCTGCCCATGTCACTCAACCCTCATCGAAACGAACCTGTGAAAAACGAATATTCGTTTCCTGTGCGTTTGTCGGAATACTGCGACTTTGAAAATCGTCTTCAATCGTTCAAAGGAAAATGGCCTAAGTATCTGGGAGGACCGACCCCTGAAGAATTAGCCAGAGCCGGATTTTTCTACTTGGGCGAAGGAGATAAAGTCAAGTGCTTCAGTTGCAGTGTGTCACTTCACCACTGGGAACCGCAAGATTCGGCCTACGTAGAACATGCTCGATGGTCACCGAATTGTCATTACTTACCTTTAGTGGGACCGAGACATTGAAGTAACTTCTTACCATAATAATCTGTTCATGGATACTTTACAAGAGAACATTCGTGCTTTGCCTGTGGAGTTGAGAGAACGCATTTATCGAGAGCTGGTCAAAATACAAGTGAAACGTAAAGAACAATTGCATCCGTTACGTCACCGGTGTTTGAACCACTGGTACCTTCAGGCTATACAAGGACTGATTGAGTTGAAAGTGTTCCATTGGACAGACATTGATCAACGACCTCCTGGTTATAAAAAGGAATGGTTTGGTATGGACGATTCTACCTACTACATTGTGAACGTACTGCATCGAATTCCAGAGGAAGAGTTAACGAATTACCAACATCTTGAACACAATGTCAACTTAGTGAAAGAGGAAACTTCTGAACGAATTGTAATGTGTAGATTAGTGGTGAAACGATTTAGATTCGACAATGAATTAAAACCATGTTTGTGCAAACAGTACATTTCTTGTGTCAGACCGAAGAGGATTTAGTATGACCTATTCATGGATACTTTGCTAGAGAACATTCGTGCTTTGCCTGTGGAGTTGAGAGAACGCATTTACCGAGAGCTGGTGAAAATACAAGTCAAACGTAAAGAACAATTGCATCCGTTACGTCACCAGATCTTTAACCACTGGTACCTGAATGGTATAAGATAACTGATTCGTCAGAAATTGTTTCAGTGGTCAGACCTTGTTCAACACTTTGAGTTAGTGAATGATCGAAATGTTCATTATTTTGGTTACTTCGAGATTCACCTACAGCAATACATTGAGGAAGACAAGTTAAAGGATTATCAACATATTTTACGTGGAATCTACTTAGAGGAAGAGGAAACTTCTAAACGAACTCTGAAGTTTCGGTTACAGTATGCAAGATTTAGATTCCCTACTGGAGAACGAAGATCTCTGGCTAGAAAGTACGTGTATTGTTTCCGAAACAAAGAGACTATAAAAACAGGCTGCCATGCCACGACTTATGTCACATGTCATCCAACAGATTCCGTGGAAGGAACTCAATGACCATATTCAAACCGTGGATCATTACCATCGATTATTACAAGAACTGTATCCATTCAATTTGGGACGACAAGTGGTGTGTGTCTTAGTGACTTGTTTTTTGGGATTTCGTTTACCAGCCGATTCTTTGTGGACTCTTTACGATCAGTACTTACCACCTCCATGGCCTTAAATGGTCACGAAAAACTCCTTTTGCTCAAAGCCTTGCGTTTTCATCTGGATACTTCTCGACCTCTACGGGAAAAAAAGATTCGTCAACTTTTAGCTACCCAAGACGTGTATGACGATGTGTGTGTAGCTTGTGACTTACATCCCCATTGGACAGATGTCCGTGCCTGGAAAGAATGGGATTTTGAGGCTTGGACCCAAGAAGTGGCCCAGTATGCACGAGAGTTGTTCAAGGAAAAAAGTTACTTTTCAACCCGTGTTAGTGACGGTGCCAGAAGAACCCGTCACCCAGGACAGGACTGTCGTGGACAGACCTGAAAGACCCTTTCGGGAGGACACTTGTGTGACCTTACCCCCTGTTGAACTGGTTAGAACATTACCCAAAAGATGTGATTGTTGTACAGACACTTGTGTTTATTCCACGTTCATCGTTATCATGTGCCTTTTATCCTTGTACTTAAGCCTTTGGCTTTTATGTATTTTTGTCTTTCGTATTCATGTTTGAAAAAAACATTCAATAAACGTGTTCTGAAAAAGTATATAAACTCTTGTCTTGTTTGTTTTCGTGTCACAAGTGACATTTCTCACACCATGGCTACCTCTGCTGTCTCTGCTCCCTCTTCCTCTACTGTCAAAGTCATCGACGAACACTTAGATCGTGCCAGTTGGGAGGCTTTGTATCTTCGCCATCCCTTTAACATGCTCATTGCTGGACCTAGCGGTTCAGGCAAAACCGAATTCGTCAAACGTTTGATCGAACATAAACATCATTTGATCGATCGGCCCCCTCAACGGATCGTGTGGTGTTACAAAGAGTGGCAATCGGCGTACAGCCTCTTGCGAGAAAGTCAAGGCGATTCCATCGTGTTTGTGGAAGGCATTCCTAAAGAAGACGACGGCATCGTCTCTGACTCCCGTCAAACCCATTTGGTCATTTTCGACGACATGTTAGGAGAAGACGAAGAAGAAATTAAACTGTGGTTCACGCGCAAAGGGCATCACCGTAATGCCAGTGTCATTTACATCACCCAAAATTTGTTTCAACAAAGTAAAGCCCATCGCACCATCAGTCTCAATGCGCATTACGTGGTCTTGTTTAAAAGCCCTCGAGATAAATCGCAAGTGCAAGTCTTAGCCAAACAGTTAGGAACGCCTTGGCTGACTCAGGCGTACGACGATGCCACTCAAACGCCACACGCCTATTTACTCGTCGATTTGAAACCTACGACCCCCGAGGATTTGCGATTTCGTACCCACTTGTTTCACCACTGGTGCCAAGACGGAGGGCCTGTCCTGTACACGTCTCCGTCCTCGACTTCATTTCACTCCCCATCAAAAAATCTGTAAAAACCTCAGACCCTTTTTCGTCTGTCTCACACAGTGTGAACATGACGTCCCTTCAGTCGCATCTTCCCGTCAAATTGATTCGTGCCTTGTATGGCATCAGTCGAGAAAAAGATCCACAAACACGAGCTCGTGTCTTAGAAGCTAGTCTCAAAGAAGTCTTACGATGGTTCACGGTGACGGCACGTCAATTACTCCAAGGAATCATTCAGATTCCTCATCAAACCCAACGCTTTTTTGATCGAAACAAAGTCGCTTTGGTCCAACTGGCCGATCCCCGCATCGACACTCAAACCAAAAAACAAATCATTTTGAAACCTGGAGGGAGCGGTACTCTAGGAGGGGTCATCATTCGCTCTCTCTTAAGATGGGATCCTAATGCCCCCAAAGTTATCCCCAAGACAAAAGTCCAACGAAGCCCCAAGAAGAAAAAGAAAAAGACCAGGTCCCCAAGAAGAATAACTTCTCCAGTGGCAGGACCCTCCTCTTACCAGACACCACCACCACCCCGGAAAAAGAAAAGAAGCCCCCAGAAAAAGAAACAGAGAAAAAGTCCCCAGAAAAAGAAAAGTCCACAGAAGAAAACTAGTCGCAAGAGAGGCACTTCGGCCAGGACGCAACCTTACACTCGCAAACCACGACCTGCCACGGCAGTGACTGCGTCTCCGGCATCCTCACGTTCATCCACTTCTCCGTTGATGACACCCAGAACTGAAGAGTACTTGGAGACGTTGATCACACCAAGAACATCTCCGTTGATGACCCCCAAAAGAACTTCCCCAGTGGCAGGACCCTCCCATTTAGTGGCAGTGGCTGCTGCTCACAAAGTACCTTCTCCCAAAATCAAAGTCCAAGAAAGATCGGGCATGTTACAAAGTTTACTGGATTTGTCCAAGCAAGAACTGGCTCGATTTAGTCCGTTGCGTACCCCTGCACGACGTGTCATGCCTGTCCTCAAACTGATAAAACGTAAAGACAATCAGTGGCGACGCGTTCCAGTATAAAAAGAGCCTGTGACCAAGTCGGGGTATCAGTGAACTTGTAAAAGATGTCACCTCCAAGAAGCCACAAAAGAAAGAGACAAAGGCAGACGCGTCATCCGACAAAGCGCTTAGCCAAGCATCGACATTACCCTAAGAAAAGACACAGTCGTTCCAAGAAAAAGAGGCGTCAACAAAGGGGAGGATTCCTTGGCGATTTTGGGAAAAACATTGTCACCTTTATGACAAAGCGATAGTCCCAAAAAAAAAAGATAAAAGGGTGTGCGTTAAGTCATCGACGTTAGTGTCTGTTCGGTGAATGTCCCGGAACCCACAAGCAAAAATGTCACCCTCCAGAAAACCCCAAGGAAAGAAAAGGAAAGGACTGCCACCACGTTTAGCTAAACATGGGGACATGTTATCTGTCCTGTCCAAAGCTTCTTCACCCCTACGAAAAAAACTCATTCAAACGGCCTCCAAAGAGGTCATCGATACCGTGTGCGAATGTTGTTTGAACGTCTTGAAAGGCACGATCCCTTTGTCCAAACACCAGAAACAATGCTTAGGCAAACATCGTCACGTTCTTCGCCAAATGGTTCGAAAGAAAATTCCCATTCGTCAAAAAAAGAAGATGTTGGTCCAACGTGGAGGCATTTTACCTCTCTTGTTAGGCCCCATACTGAAAGGAGTCTTGGGAACCATGTTGGGAGGACTGGTGGGAGCAAGATAAAAAGGCCCTCGGAAGTTCCAAGATCTCAGAATCGACCCCTGACAACCCCATGGAAGGACGAAAACTAGCTTTAGTGCCTTACAAACGATGGATGGAATACCATCGGTGGCAAGAACAACGCACCCCGCATTTACCTCCCAATCCCAATTTGAGCGAGATGTCCCAGTTACAACACGAATTGCAATCCTTGATGGATCGCCAAGATTTGTCCGAAACAGAAAAATCGCAAAAGTACGGTCAACTCTTGCAAAGACTGCAACTCTTTCACCAGAAAGCTTTAGACGAAACAGCTTTACCCACTCTGAAAGATTTTAAGACCTTGATGAAAAGTCCAGCACCATCATCATCATTACCACCACCACTACCATCCCAAGGGTCACCAGAGATGCTACCCCACAAAGACCTGAGGAAGAGGAGATGCGCGAAGTGTTTCAAACACCGTCAGCAGCTCCCATTTCGAGTAAGATTGCAGCATCCTTGCTGACCCCGTCCCCCACACCCCAACGAGAAGAAATGAAAGCTTGGGTTAAAAAGATGATGTCCACGCCTCCTTTGACAGAAGTGAAAAAGAAAGAAGGGAAACCAGAAGCGAAAAAAGAAAAGAAAACCAAAGCCATTCCATTGCCACCTCCACCTTCACCACCACTACCTTCGACTTCTACTCCCGTAGCCCATCGGACACGTAAATCCGTTTCCAAACCACCCTTTCGTCCCACCCAAAGTAGCATCACCGAAGAGTGGGTGACTTATTAACACACAAAAAAATGGAAAAAGTCTTAGCCAGCATTTACTACGATCCCTCGCATCCTGCAGGTTACGCAGGAGTTCAAAAATTGTATCGTGCTGCCAAAACTCGACTGAAAAGTCTCCGTTTACCTCAAGTGCAACGATGGTTACAAGAACAAGCTACCTACACTTTACACAAACCCATTCGACGCAAGTTTGCCAGAAGTCGCACCCGAGTGGAAGGCATCGATCATCAATGGCAAGCCGATTTAGCCGATGTCTCTCATTTGGCCAGCTACAATCGTGGCTACAAATATTTGTTTTGTGTCATCGACGTCTTTTCCAAATTTGCCTGGGTCGTGCCCTTGATTTCCAAATCGAGCAGCGAGTTAGTGCGAGCCCTGCAACGGGTGTTGAAACAAAGCGGTCGTCACCCTCTTCGATGGCAAACGGACAAAGGCACCGAATTTCTGAACCAAGCTTTCCAAAAAGAATTAAAGAAACGTGACATTCATTTTTTTACCACCGAGAATCCCGAAACCAAAGCCAGCATCGTGGAACGTTTTCAACGCACTTTGAAAGAACGCATGTGGAAATATTTTACGCATCACCACACTCTGAAGTACATCGACATCTTACCACACCTGGTGCAAGCGTACAACCAATCTTACCATCGAAGCATCGGACGTGCCCCGCAAGACGTGACTCCCGAGAACGAAGTGTTGGTGTTTGAGCGTCTGTTCGGTACGTCCCCGACGAGGGCTGTCCCCAAGAAAAGTGGAGAGTTGGCCGTAGGAGATTGGGTGCGCATTGGCAAAACCAAACGCACTTTCGACAAAGGTTACTTACCTAACTGGACGACCGAATTGTTTCGCGTCACTGGACGAGTGCATGGCCGTCATCCTGCCGTCTATAAATTGGAAGACATGAACGGAGAAGTACTCAAAGGAACGTTTTATTTGCCCGAGTTACAACGTGTCACCAAAAAAGAAGACGACGTGTACGACATCGAAAGCATTCTCGAACGCAGAACCCGTAAAGTGGGCAAACGACGTGTCAAAGAAGTCAAAGTACGTTGGAAAGGATATCCACCCAGTTTCGATTCTTGGATCGACGCTTCGCAAGTCATCGACTATAAAAAGAAGAAGTGACCATCATGCCCTTTCACACATCAGACGCAGCTACGTCGACCACTCCTTCTTCACCTAGTTCTTCTGTGCAAGATTTACAAAAACAACCCTTGTGGGTGTGGTGTGGAGAACGTGTGCCTAAAACGCAAATCGTCTTTTTCTGCCAAATCTTCGTGGTGTATTGTGTCATCGGGGCAGCCATTGCCAATTTGAGTTTGCAACAAGGAGACAAACAATTGTGGACCATTTTATTGAGCAGTTGCATCGGTTACCTGCTTCCCAATCCCTCCCTGAAATTCTCCTCGAACGGGAACGTTGTGTCCAGTGCCAGTGCCAGTCACCACTCCAACAACAACCACAACCAGAACCCCATTTTGGGCGGAGACACGCCTCTGACATCCACTAACCCCTCGGACAGCCACAGAACTCTGGAATTATGAGTCACCAAAACCAATTTTACTTAACCTTACCCAGTGACAGTTCCATGGAGGTGTTTCCCCACAACACGTTGTGCTGTTACACGGCTAAATTACCTCAGGCCATCCCCTTAGATCACGAAGCCCATTGGGAAGTGGCTTTAGTAGAAATGATTCACCCGACCCAAGTCCTCAATGTCCTTCCCAATCAAAATTTTTTTCATGTGGAAGTTCATGACGAGCCATTGCAACAGGAGTTGGATAAGAGAACAACCATATCTGACATTAAAACCTATAATGAGAAAACTCAAAAGTGGACCTACCACTTGTCCATTCTCCCAGGCTATTATTTCAGTGGTCATCATTTGGTCAGCGCCATAGCCTCCAGGTTCAATGGCGTGTTTGGGAAAGCTTTTGACATTGTCAAGAATAAAAGTGTCACCCTGGAGTACCACAAAGTAGCTCGTCGCTTCTTGAAGAAATTTGAGCGGAGTAAAATCCTGTCCATTTCATTTTGTCCTGAATTGTTTGACATGTTGGGCGGAGACACGGACATGAGAAAGACCATGCTCAAGAAAAACGAATTACCCATCGTTTACGACAACGAGTCTTTTGCCAAGTTTTTTCGTACCCCGGTAGAACTGAACCAAGGACTGAATTTGATGTTTGTGTATTCCGATGTGGTGGAGTACAACGTGGTGGGACACACCTCCGTACCGTTACTGCGTGTCATTCCTTTCAAAGTGGATTCTGCCACGAACGCTGACGAGGAAGGTGGAAACACTTACCACGTTCACCGCGAATTTGTACATCCTCACTATTTGCCTGTCAGCAAGTCTTATTTGGACACGGTCAACATTGCTATAAAACGAGATTTGGGACAAAATATTCCATTCACCAAAGGAAAAGTCACGGTGAAACTCCATTTTCGAAAACGGTTCTCTCACGACTCGTAAGTAAGTCATGTATCCAGTGTACCGAGGGGTTGCACGACAGCGAGGACACGGTTTAGGAGATATGTTAAAATCGGCCTTTCGTTCGGTGGCCCCAGTGTTGAAACCGATGGTGACACGCGGATTGCACGCCTTGAAAGATGCGGCACTGACGCAAGGCAAAGAATTTCTCCAAAATGTCATCATCGACAAACAAAACCCTAAAGAAGCCTTCATGAGGGCAGGCAAAAATGTCTTGCTGCAAACGGGCAAAGACATTTTAGGCCGACGAGACACACCTATAAATGCCCTGCACGCTACCGAATCAGGCATTCAGCAAGGACAAGGCAGAAAGAGACGACGAAGAAAACACCCTTTCACCAGACTTCAAGCGAGAAAGGCCAAGAAAAGAAGAACCGTTCGAGACTTAGACGTTTTCGATTATTGAGAAATGAGACAAAAAATGATGCACCGAGAGTCATGCGCCTGTTCCAAGTCGGAACTGGATCTGTTTGCCATGCCTCCCACCATGATGACGATGCAAGAATCCCAATGGGTGGAATTTCACCCCGTCTCCTCATTGACAGCCTCAGCTCCCATCGAGTTTGAAATCAAAGGACAGCCCGAAGATTACATCGATCTGAACAGCAGTTACTTGTACTTGAAAGTCAAAGTTGTCGATGAGGACAATTCGACTCTAGATGGCGATGAGGTAATAGCTCCCGTCAACAATTTCATGCATTCCTTGTTTAGCGGAGTGGACTTGTACTTGAACAACAAACTGGTCAGCAGCAGCATGGATACTTACCCTTATCGAGCGTACCTGGAAAATCTCTTGACGTACGGAATAGACGCCAAGAACACTCATCTCGATGCCTGTGTGGTATGGGAAGCTGACGAAGCAGGCCAGTTTGAAACTTTCGAAACTGATGCAACCAAAACACCAAACAATGACGGATTTGTAGAACGAAGAGACAAAATCAAAAACGGACAAAGTTTAGAACTGATGGATCGTTTGCATTTGGACATGTGGTTGCAAGAGAAATATTTGCTGAACGGGGTGAATGTCCGCCTGAGACTGAATCGTAGCAGTGCCGCTTTCCATTTGATAGGTAATACTGCTTGCAAAACTGTCATCGAGGAAGCCAGGCTCTACGTACGACGCGTAGAAGTGTTACCTAAAGTGGGTAACGACATCAGTCAGACGTTGAGCAGAACGACCGCTAAGTATCCGATCCGACGCGTGGAAGTGAAAACCTTCACCATTCCCAAGGGACAGCGATCCATGATCGAAGATCATCTGTTCCAAGGACAGCTACCCAAACGTTTGATCGTTGGTATCGTCGAAAATGAAGCCTTCAACGGAGCTTTGGCTAAAAATCCTTTCTACTTTCAACACTTTGGCGTGTCCAAGATCGAAGTCAGTCGCGATGGCAAGACCTTGTGTACCCGACCCTTTGAGCCTGACTTTCAGAAGAAGAATTACTTGAGATCGTACTTGTCCTTGTACGAAGCTACCGGCCAGTTAGGAACCAACACCAGTCACGGCATTGAGTACGAGGATTACGCAGGAGGCTATGCTTTGTGGGCTTTCGATTTCACTCCTGACCAAGGCAGCGACGAGGGACATTTCCACCCTATAAAATCAGGCCAGATTCGTGTGGAAATTCAGTTTGCAAACCGAGACCCTGATGTAACGGTGAACGTCCTCCTGTATGCAGAATTTGATAATACGATAGAAATCAACAGTTTGAGAGAAGTCATTCTAGATTATTAGAAGCTATGGAAGACTGTTATCCCTCTTTACCTAGTGGAGAAACTTTGGACATGAAATGTAAGGAGACCATGGAAGGAGAATCTCAAGACAAAGACGAAGAAGTTGTCATAATGAAATCGAGATGGCCAGAACAAGAAGCCCATTTAGTCTCCTGTTTTGCCAAACACTTGATCGACAAAATGACGGAATTGATCAAGAAAAATTGTTATGGATGTCAAAACGATCATCCCAGTCAAATTCAACACGATAAATGCCTGATGTTAAGTCAAGAAGAAAAATTGGACGAATATCTGGACGAAGCTTGGAGTCTCATCTCGAACAAAGACGTGTTGCACCAGTGGTATAAAGACTTGCGTGAACATTCTTGTCCACCATTAACCACTCAAGAGATCCATCGTATCGAAGCTCTCCTGAATCAGAGTGAGGAAACAGAACGAATAACCGTTTATTCGTCAGACATTTTCAAGCAAAAAGTCAGGATCGAATTGACGACTTATTATTACCTGTGAAGAAGAAGACAACCACAAAACAATGGATACCTGGGAACTTTATTACCTTTTGAACCACAGTTCGTATACGGCTTCCTGGAATCCTGTCGTCTGTGCTAAAGATGAACTCCCTCATCGCAAACCTAAAGACCATCAAGCTTACGTGACCAACACGGACGACAGTCATCTCCCAGGAACCCACTGGGTAGCCGTTTACTTTCCTCAAGAAGGATGTGTGGAATATTTCGATTCGTACGGATTGCCCCCTTTGGAAGACGATATCATTGACTTTATGAGAAGAAATGCTCAGACTACCCGATTCAATAATGTGAAATTACAAGGCACAGATTCCTTGGTGTGTGGACAGTACTGTGTGTATTTTCTGCATCATCGCAGCCTGGGCTATTCCTTAGAACATTTAGTGACTCATTTTGATCCTCGTTCTTCTGCTAGAAACGATGTGAAAGTAGATCGATGGTTTTGTGACCATTATGCTTATCTTTTGTCTCAAGCTAGGAAACGTAGTGTCCATCAATGGCCTAATGATTTCCAACAGTGGAAATCACAATTTCATTCACAACGTTGTCAGCCCTGTTTAAAGTAGATGGTTAATTGAGAAAAAAATGTTTGTGATTTGAAAAAAAATTGTTTGATGTTATAGTGTTGGATTATTGTTAAAAATGTTAGAGTTGTTGTTTAGTGTTAAGTGATTTTTGAATAAAAAATGTTGTGTTTTGAAAAAATGCTTTTGTCTTTTGTTTAGCTATAAGAATGTTGAATTGATGCTCTTTCATTTCTTACTATCCCTCTCATGAACGTTGCGGCTCAAAAAACCGTGTGGGGGATGTTTTCCTTCACGTCCGCGCTTTCACTATAATAACCGGGGTTGTTTCCAGTCTAGCCATCCATTGTCGACTCATCCTCCTAAGAAGATGTGCTCCAAACTAGCTAAGCTCAACGAAGCCTACGTGAATTTGCATAGGGTCAGACACAGTCTGATACCGAAGCCAGAAGAAATAGAGAATGTGAGAATGTTAAAAATCACTGAAGACCTGATAGAAGAGCTCTTCAGAGAAGAAGTGAACAGGGAAAAAGAAGAATGGACGGAGAAGTACAGACTTCAGAGACAGCAGCAACAGCAGCAACAACAGCAACAGCAGCAACAACCTGAAGCTGACAGAGGCTTTGTCGATTGCCGTATCGACACCAAAGAGTTCTTCTTCTCTTTCCGAAGAAGCAGACCTATCGCCAGAAAGTCTATCCTCAGAGGACATCGCATTCTTAGAAACTAAAAAAAGAATGCCATAGCAAACAAAAAAACAGCCCTTTTCAGGGCTACCCAATACTCTAGAAAAGAAATAACTATTAATTTGCCAATGTGTGTAGGTAGAGTAGTGTGAAAATAAACACTAAGTCTTTATTGATAGTGAGAGTGTATGTGTTTGTGTGTTTGTAAGTGCTCACGTACGTTGGTGTGGATAGTAGATTAAAATCATGTTTTTTTGGTGTTAGAGGTGTATATTTGGGGTTAGATTGGATTGCTTTGCGTATGTGGATAGTCTATTGAAGTGATTTATAAAAAATTTTAAAATAGTGATGGGTAGCATAAAAAGTGAGTGAGTGTTTCTTTTAGGTCCGCGCGTTGTTGTTGTTTTTTGGTCATGATCTAGGTAAGATCAATTTTATGTTATTAGGGGGATGTTTTCCTTCACGTCCGCGCTTTCAGTATAAATTAAAAACTATTCGTCAGTTGGGCCCATCGTCGACCTGTTAACAGCAAGACAATGAATACAAGGATTGTGAAGCTGCTAGAACTCCAGATGCACCTGGAATATGCCAGGCGCATAGTAAATGAACTATCAGCGGAGGCTATCGTAGAAGAAGCAAGAACAAAGAACGAAGAGGAGAGAAGACAGAGGGAAGAGGAAGAAAAAAAACTAGAAGAGAGGATGTCATACAATATTCCCGAGACAGAGGATTGGGGTGCTGAAGCGAATCATCCCGCCTCTGCACTCTCAAGACAAAAAGTAAAAAGAGACTGGAGTCAAAGATGCGTGTGCGGCGCCAGGCCTGGAAGGTGCAACCATTAGATAGGTGCATCTGGAGTTAAAAAACAGCCCTTTTAAGGGCTACCCAATACTCTAGAAAAGAAATAACTATCCATTTGCCAATGTGTGTAGGTAGGGTAGTGTGAATATAAACACTAACTCTTTTTTAAGATAGTGTGAGAGTATGTGTTTGTGTGTTTGTGTTTGTAAGAGTAAAGGTATGTTTGTGCGAATAGTAGATTATGGGTTTCTTTATTGTTTCTTAGAGTATGTGAAGAGTATAGTTAGGGTTTTATTATATGAAATGAAAAAGTAGGGGGATGTTTTCCTTCACGTCCGCGCGTTGTTCGGTCATGATCTAGGTAAGATCCATTTTATGTTTTTAGGGGGATGTTTTCCTTCACGTACGCGCTTTAAGTATAAGAACCCACAGTATTCGTCGTTCAAACCATTCTGCATAGAAGATGGCTTCAAACCACCTGGATAAATTTCAATCATTGCAAGACGTCCTTGACAATTTGGGCATGATAGAACAAATGCTCGTACGACTCGTTGAAGACCACTATTCTTATAGTCCGCATAGAGTAAAAATGGAAATTAACAACTTAAGAAAAGCAAAGGACATGATCAGTGGTGTGATGAAGGAAATAAAGGAGGAGAAGGAGGATGAAGAGGAAAGGATAAGAATAAGAACATGGAACGAAAACATTGAAAAAGAAGAAGAAAATGAGAAGAGGAAGAAAGAAGAAGAGGAAGAGAAGAAAGAAGAAGAGCAGGAGAAAAAAAAGAAAGAAAAGAAGAGAAAGAGTGTTGGAGATAAAATAAGAAGTTGGTGGAGGAAAAGAAGAACTTAGAAGCAGAAGAAGAAAACCCAAAGGCCCTTTTCAGGGCCCCCATATTTCTCGAAAAGAGATAGTCTTTCCATTGCCTACCCCCTTTTTTTATTTTTTATTTTTTTTTTTTTTTAAAAAAAAAAAAATCCCATGTTAATTTCCTTTGTCGCTATATGTTCCCACGATTTTTCTCCATGTTCAAATCCCCTTGTCGCTCAACAGTCCCACGATTTTTCTCCATGTTAATTTCCCTTGTCGCTATATGTTCCCACGATTTTTCTCCATGTTAAATTTCCCTTGTCGCTATATGTTCCCACGATTTTTCTCCATGTTAAATTTCCATTGTCGCTATATGTTCCCAAGGGGTCCTGTAATGCTAATTCCCATTGTCGCTATAAGATCCCCCTTAACTACTAGGGCCTCAAGGTAGATTAGTTCTTAGCTAATTGTGTTACCCTCTTTAAATAAGGTCATTATTATAGAATCTGACATATACGAAATAAAGTAATTTCCATATCAATAACCTAAACGTGGTTGATGTGAAACTGAGAGACATTTTGGGTCACAAAACCTTGAAGTGGTGCATAAAAATTTAATTTTGTTACATATTCTACTATTACGGTTTTAAGATCTTTCGGGGGCTTTTCATACACAAAATGTTTTCATACCAAACAAGAACATTTTCATTAGCACAAGTTTTACATGGTACAAACGTTATGGAGAACGTTTCACGCAAAGGGTGTTGCATATGCTAAATGATAACATTAATTTACACACAACCATAAAGTGATACATTTTCTTTCAAACAACCATGCAAAAAGTAGACATTTTCAAATATACAATTTAATACATGAAAATGAGGTCAATTTCACACAAGCATCGCGGATGTATAAAAAAATATGGAGTTTTAATATGTCACAAGAAAGACAGGGACTTAATACATACATTTTTTAAGTGCTGTATATATTAACAGGCTTTTTCTTACACACAGCCATGAACTGGTACATACAGGAAAGGAACATTTTCGTACCTACAACAATGATATGGAACATACAAATGAGGACATCTATGTACATACATTAACGTGATACATGCAAATGGAAAGCATTTGAATACACGCAATCATGAATAAGGATATTTAAATATGCAATGCCTTGTCGTGTTACATACAAAACGAGGACATTTATACAAATGTCTTTGACATAATGCATGCAAATTGGGGATAACATGCACACAACCTCGATATAGTACATAAAAAACTTATAATGGTACAAAGAAAACGATGACATTTTCATGCACGCTAACTTGGCAACGTGCATAGAGGTAATATTTTCATACACCATGATGTTACAAAACGGGGATATTTTCATATGAATTATTTTTTTTAAAAATGGTTTTCTGCTGCAATGAGACATTTTAAAACATTTTTGGTGTGTTTCAAATGGAAGATATATTTTCATGCATTGTTTATCAATGAGGGAGACTGCATTAAAGCGGCATATTTTAGTACACAAAGGTTAAACAATACTCATTTTGTGGGACATATTAAATTTTAAATTGGATTTTTGCCAATAAAATTATTTTGACTGAAGATTAGCATGCAGATCTTTGATCATTTCACTTTAGGAAAGGAAACACATTCTCTGTATGTTTACATAATTCCGACGATTCATTTTTACTTATATTTGCATAAAACATAAATAAAAAATCAACATATTTTAATTCAGTTTCTTAAAATCAAAGGGAACTATGTGAAAAGAGTTGAGATTGCTGCAGCATTTGGATAAATTTTACAGTTCTTTAGAATCAAAATACATATGCTTACGGAATGTCCCCAATTTCATTGTATTATGTCTGACACTTTATACATATTTGTTCTGATGGTAAAAATTCTGATACATTGTTTCTTGGAACCACATAGATTGCAAAAGACGTATATATAAAAGGCATTGTAAAACAGATTTTTATTGCAAATTTGTTTTATGAATAAAAGATGTCCCTGTTTTCATGGTTGCTACCAGTCTATAATCTTAAAATATGTAACAGAAAGAGTAAAATTTGAAAAAGTAATTTATTTCCCTAGAATACAAAGTGAAAATGAGAAAAAAAGAATTTACGGTATTGCAAATTAAATCCCAAAATATTCCAAGAATTAGAGACTCAAGTCGTATTAATTTAAAGCCATGAATAAAACTCCGTACAAGTCCCGAAGAAATTAAAAACTGAAGGCGATGACGTGTCTATTGTAGCTCATTTACTGAATCTCAGTAATATAATTCCTGGTTTGAATTCACTATAAATTCCAGTGAATGTCAATCCAAGAATTTTATAAGAGAACTTTTGTATTTTCAGAGAAAATAATCATTTGAATTCAATAAATGAAGAAAAATATTCCATCCCGAAAGATAAAAAAATACTGAACATAACATACAACTTGATTCTGATAAAACTTAAAGCATGAATTACCAAGTCCTCACAATTACAAGATTATATATAGTTCTCTACTTGACCTCAGATCACAATTAGCATTTTCTAAAAAAAACAAAAACATTACCTAATGGAAAATAACCTTCTAGAATGAACCTCATGTTTACAAAACAATAACCTGGATTATGTATAATTCACTTAGGAAATTCCAAAACTTTGACCCAAATAAACATATCTACTTATTTTATTAATAATGATACTGATTTTAAACCCATACATATAGAGAATAGGTTAGCTATGAATTAGCTGTTTACAGTGAATAAAATAAAAACAACTTGGGTCAAGCAGAAATGAACTCAATTTTGGACAAGGTAGAGTCCAACATACAATATTATATTACAATAGCATATAATGAAATAATAGGGGAAAAAAACTACAAACAAAGCAAATTAAAGATACATAACATGGTAAAATTCATATTTCCTTGTTTTGTAGGTTTTACAAGAATGTGTGTGTCTGTATGTAATTAACTTATTTTGAGTATGATTCGGATTTCATTAAATAAGAAAGTTACAGTTTATAATAATTTGGACAACTCTTCAAATTTACATATCATAAATAGGAAGACCAATATCAAGTGTTTTGTTTTTTATCTTCAGTTGTTAGTCTGCATATATCTTTGGTATACAGGTATACAGTTAGAACAGCTGTAATTGCATATAATTCGGATTTATTTCAATAGTTTGTGTCTACTACGTTAGAGTTTCTAAAACTGTCATATATTCTTTTGGTTTTAAAATGCACATCCTTTGATATTACAAACAATACAGGTACATCATTCTATGAGATCAACAAATTAGAAACTGGTAGGGATGCCAACATTTTTATAGACTGTTCCTATGTCCATTTAAAATGTTCATTTGTGGCTGGAAAATACATGAAGTAAGAAGGCCCTTTTAGTAGCTTTATATGCAATCATTATTAAGCCACTGATGCCTGAATCAATCGTGTATCGTAAGGTCACTATGTGTACACAGTATTTACTACCGGTCAGCAGGAATCGATAAAGATCACAGAGTCGTGTTCGGGTCATTCGGCTAGGGTGTCACATTGTCATGGATGTAAACTATTCACATTCTTTGGGTCTGTTGTAAGATTAGTATAGAACTTCAATGCCCATGCACGCACGGCCAGTAATGTAAGATATACACTAAAAGCGTCGAGAAACAACTTGTGTCTACACTACGTCAGGTCATCAAATATGGGAATTACTATTGATCAAATAAGATCAAAATTTTAATCTCTTTAACTGATATATCTAGGTTTTTGGCATTCTTAGAAGCTCGCGCAGTACAAGGCGGAGAAATCTTAAAAAAGGTACACACATTCGTTAATGTGGATCAGATGATTTGAAGCTGATTGGAAAATATAGTCCTTGTTTACATCATATGAATGGACATACATTGGCTGTACAAGTTTCGTCCACAAAAATCTCAACCGAATACTGAACATACTTCTGTATATCACAAATTTGGGCGTGCTGACACCATACATCATGGATAACAGCTCCCCCCGTGTATGTTTGGATTTACGCGAGATGATTTGCAGTTTGACCTTACATTGTAGTGCTGTTCCCAGTCAGACCGTTTACTTTCAGCACATTTCATTTAATATCACGTCGTTTGGAATCTGAATGCCTCATTCCATTCTGTTCTTCAGACCATTTTAGTCAATACCAACTCATTTGGAATCTAAAGTCCTCTTTTCTTCTGTTGGATTAGATCATTTCATATTAGGCATCATTTTATTTACGTCATTTGGAAACAGATTTCATCATTCCATTTCCTTTTTTAAATCATTTTATTTAATATTGCTTCATTTGGAATCTGAGCTCATCATTTCATTTACTGGTTTAAATCATTTGATTTTATGTTATGTAAATTCAATTAATAAAACTTCATTTGGAATCAGAATTCTTCATTCCATTTTGTTGTTTAAATTAAATCATTTTATTTAATATCAAATCATTTGGAATTTATATTCATGATTTCATTTGTTAAGTTAAATAATTTTATTTAGACTACATCATTTTATATAATACCACGTCATTTGGAAGCAGATTTCATCATTCCGTTTTGTTCTTTAAATCATTTAATTTCATACCAAGTTATTTCATTCAGTACCACGTCATTTGGAATCTGATTTCGTTATTTCATTTTTGGGGTTCAATCATTTCATTTCATGCTACATCATTTCATATCACACAACATCATTTTGAATCTGAATTCATTATTCCATTTGTTGGGTTCAATTATTTCATATCACACTAAATCATTTCATTTAATACTATGTCATTTGGAATCGAAATTCATCATTCCGTTTTGTTCTTTAAATTATTACATGTGACACCACATCCTTTGGAACCTGGATTTATCATTTCGTTTGCTGGGATAAATCATTTGAATTCATACTGCGTCATTTGATAAATGTAATTTTGGCGGTGACGGCTGCCCATAGCAAATCTAATGTTTAAATATGGTCACCACAGTGGCTATCTTAAAAATCTGGTATCACTACTTAATGGATGGTCGTATCAAAAAGGGATTTTCACTGAACGACCTTTTATGATATTTAATTGGCACTAAATGAAAATGGACCCAGTCTGATGTATAATGTGCCACCACAGTCTAGTTGGGCCTAATGATGTAGATTACTCATCCAATTTAGCTGTCTCCTTTACAGTTGTTGATGTTGTGAAGTTTAACGCCATATTTCAGCACACGATAGGCTATGCATGGCGGCCAGTATTAATGGTGGAGGAAGAACCCGGGAAAACACCGGGAAGAACCACCGACCCACGAGAAGCTACTGGCAAGCTTTCTCATATACCCACGTTAGCCGAATCCTAGACTCGAACCCACGCAGACAGAGGTGAGATGTCAGTGATCCGTAACGGAGAGACCACTCAGCCACTCGGGGCCCCCTCCTTTAGGGTCTTACTATTATTACTCCTATATGCATGGAAGTGTCAGCAATTTTTTTTTTTTTAAAGTAAAGACTTTTTATGATGTCTAGTTGATCCTAAATGAAAAATGGTGCCACACATCACAATGACCCTCTGAAAAGCTTGTTATCATTACTTCTCTTGAATGAATAATCATATTAGCATTGGATTTTCAATGAAAGTCTTCATGTCTTGTTGGTCGTAGATGATGCTAATCTGATCTCCAATATGGCCTGCACAATTGACATCAGGAAAACATTATCACTGCTAATCCCAGATGGCTGTTCACAGTGACATTATGCTTTTACTAGAATATTACTTTTGATATCCAGTTGGTCCTAAATGGAAATTGTGTGCTTATGATATCCAGTATGGCCACCATTGCAACCATCTTGAAGATCTTATTGCTACTCGTTAAAAATGGAAAATCCTATCAAAATCTGCTTTCACAACAAATCTTTTACTTTCCCAGTGGCCAAGTAGGGTAAAGTACTTGCCTTTACAGATCACATCTCACCTCTGTCAGCTTGGGTTCAAGTCTCACTTCTGCCAACATGTTATGTGAGAAAGCCTGCCAGTAGCTTTACATGGGTCAGTTCTTCCCTGGTTCTTACTCCACCAATATCCTGTCCACAATATGTAGCATATCATGTGCTGAAAAATGGCATTAAAACCCACAGTATCAACGTCAGAAAACTTTTTTTTAAAATAATATCTTGCTTGTCCTAAATGAAAATGGGTCTGATCTGACATCCAGTATGACCACAATGGTGGCCATCTTGAAAATTTTGTTATTGCTACTCCTTGTAAATGGAAAACCATTTTGATATGGGGTCTTATCAAAAGAATTCTTATGGTGTCTAGTTGGCCTCAGACAAAAATGATACTAATTGACCCTCACTGTGGCCTTCATTGTGGTCATTTTGGAAATATTATCCTGATTTCTCCAAAATGGATGGTTATGTTTTCACCATTAGGCTTGTGATACCTAGTTAGTCCGAAATGAAAATTATGCCAAGTGTATATCCAGTATTAACACCAAAATGGCTGTAGTGAAAGTCATGATATCATGACTTATCTAGAGATGGTCATACTGACTTGGGGTTTTCAGTAAAGGTCTTCTCATAATGTCTACTTGGTACGAAACGTAAATGCTGCTAATCTGACATCCAACATGTCTAACTCCGCAACTATTTTGAAAATCTTGTTATTGCTGAATAGTATTGAAGATAGTGTAAACTCTCAACAGTTAGAAGGAAGAAATGGTCTTGAATTCCTGGAAATTATTTTTCCTAAGTAAAGTTTATCCTTCCGAGCAGCTCTTGTTTACGGCACATTGGCGAGTTTAAAATAAAACCATACCATGATACATCTTTCGTACTTATTCAATTTACAAGGGACATTTGACCCTGATTGTATTGAAGGTTAAGGTTTGACATGTATAGGGAGGTAGTTCAAGCCCAAGAGAAATTTTTTAAATAGGTACTAATACCCACTGTAAAGAAATTTGACCCAGTCGCAATGTGGAGAATACATGGTTTAAAATTAGATGATGTTACTCATACTGGGACATATGATAACAATGGTATTGTCAAATAATATTTAATGTTTTTGCAAAGTAAATTTTAAGTGGTCAGTTGGTTAAGACAGGTTTTGTTCAAAATTAATACAGTACATTGTAAGTGACTTGCTTATTCATCATTACTTATATGCTGTAAATTCGATCATGAGGCTTGTGTGGTTGAGCCTTCCACACAGCTCGTCTCTCTGTACACTTTAATCATTTGGTGGTAACTGCTATAAATAAGCTTGAATTACCTCTGGAATTCCCAGTGTTTCTTTTCGCCTGAGGATAGGCTATATATTAAAAAAGTCTCGTCATGACGATGGCATCTTAATACTACCATAGGTAGTATTTTATTTCTGTTACATGTTTGATCATTTATATTTTATAGAACTCTTTAAAGTTGCCTCAACGAGGAATCTTTAAAAAGTTCAAAATTTTAAACTAATACGATTCAAACCTTCTAAGTTGAATGGTCTGGGAAGTGTTCGCATTTGAGCAAGAACTAGAACTGTCTAACGACCATAGATTTGTTTCCGCCAGAATGTCGTACTCAGAAACTAAACAAACTGTATTTCAAAGTGCAAAAGAAAGCTTCTATGTCAAACAAACAGTAATAACTTTCTCAACTGTTATAAATGGGTAAAATTGAACTTCACCTAGGCCTTATTAATAGTATTGTCTATTTGCAAGCAGTTTCTTACAGACAGACGTACGAAACGTGCCCTCTTTGACACGTGTTCTCTCAGTCAGAACCACTGTCATGACGTCCACTTATTCCAGGTATGATTTCTATATTCTGTCATCCATACCAACTATGCTATCAGTATGTTTCCCATCTCGTTGATCGTGTTGAAAAAGTGTAATGAATGATTCTTGATGAAGTTCAAGACAGCACTGTTTGGTTACGGAATATATTCAACAAGCTAAGAGAGAGAGAGAGAGAGAGAGAGAGAGAGACCTAATATTCGTTTGAGCACTCTGAGTAGCAAAAAAAGTAAATACAGATGTTACAACACTTCACTTATATTTGAACTGCAGCTATCTCTTGCATTAGTGAAGTAATTTAATTTAACTATTTTATTCACATAAAGTATAATGTATTTTTTAAAATATATAATAATCGGAAAAAATCAAAATCCCCCCCCCTCCCGTGTTCTACTCTACCCTACCCTACCAGGAACAGCCAAAAATATTCCTTCAATTTGATATCGAAAGCAGGTCTCCGTTTGTTTCCCTTTATACAGTGGAATTTAGAACAAGACATACATTTATTGTTCGGAATAAGACAAGTTTAAAGAAAGAACAAGCAAATCGAAGAGGAAGCATTGCCAGTCAGCCATTAAATGATTTTAGTGTGATGTTTTTTTTCTCTCAACTTACAGCATATTTGAGATACCTCGTCTGGCACAAAACTCACAGCATACTGAGATACCCTATATCGACATAGAATTCACAGCATACTGAGATACCCTTTATCGACATAGAATTCACAGCATACTAAGATATCCTATATCAACATAAAAGTCACAATATACTGAGATACCCTATATACACAGAATTCACAGCATACTGAGATACCCTATATACACAGAATGCTGAGATACCCTATATCGACATAGAATTCACAGCATACTGAGGTAACCTATATCTACATAGAATTCACAGCAAACTGAGATATCCTATATCAACATAGAATTCACAATATACTGAGATACCCTATACACACAGAATTCACAGCATACTGAGATACCCTATATACACAGAATTCACAGCATACCCAGATACCCTACATACACAGCATACCGAGATACCCTATATCGACATATACTTCACATCATACTGAGATACCCTATATCTACATAGAATTCACAGCAAACTGAGATACCCTATACGGCATCGAATTCATAGCTTGTTGAAAAATATCATTGCAGCAATAAAAAATATTTACAGCTTAATGATATACTCATCATGGCATAACATTCACAGCATATTGAAATACGTTACATCGCATAACACTCACAGCAATTTGAAATACGTTACATCAGCATAACACTCACAGCAACTTGAAATACGTTACATCAGCATAACATTCACAGCAATTTGAAATACGTTACATCAGCATAATACTCACAGCAATTTGAAATACGTTACATCAGCATAACACTCACAGCAATTTGAAATACGTTACATCAGCATAACATTCACGGCACTTTGAAATACGTTACATCAGCATAACACTCACAGCAATTTGAAATACCTCATATTGGCATAAAATCCACAGCATATTGAGATACCTCATATTGGCATAAAATCCACAGCATACTGAGATACCTCATATTGGCATAAAATCCACAACATATTGAGATACTCATACTGGGATAACATTCACAGCATATCAATATGACTTTTTATCTCGACATTGAAGACTAGCCAAATGAATAAAATGACCTGTTATGCACTAAACGTAGATACTACGTTCATTGTACCCATAATATCGTTTAGGGAGATTCATACTACATTTCTGATAGCGCTATTTGACAAATATGGATTGGAATGAGCTAAGGTGCCATCGTACAGGATTTGATTATTTTAATATATTTGTTGACTGATCGAACATTTATGTCGAGAATACGTAAATAACTTATTTTATTCATTCTCTGTGCTACAACAAGAGTCCGAACTCACACGAACGTTCTAATTATGTTCTACCTGCTTCCAATCGATCGTTCGGAAGCAGCATACAATTGAATTGCTGTTCCCAGTGGTACTGTTCTCGGATTTCTAGAGCCAATGTGACGGTATCTCTGGTCCATTACACTACATTCTGATGGAAGCGATCGATCGATCGTATGGTATGGAGTAGTGTTCGTTGGTGTAGTAAACAGGTTGAGAAAAGAATTCATCGTGTATACACGGTTATGAGGGTTGCACGGGACATCTTGCCAATCAACGCAATCTGATGAAGCCTTTAAATCAAGACCTGTTGAGGAAACATCCGTTGATTTGTAGGACGGTAAGATACTAGATCCATTTAACAGTTCTAACAATATCAATTTTTTTTAAATCAACAACTGTTTAATACTAATCTCACAGTGGAACCATTAAATACGTGGCACGATTGCTTTACTCAAGCTACGATATGCCATATTCACACTATATTATCAACTGTTAATTCATCTCCATACATATTGCTTGGCGATTATTATTATTATTATTATTATTCCTTGTAAAAGCAGGGGTTATACGAATACCTATGGAAAACACCCATGATTAATTGCGAATCTAAGAGCTGATGCCGACAAATGTCAATCGAAACTTAGAAAGGCGTTTACCGGTTTCACTAGATTATTTATATTGGTTTGGATTGGAGGAAGAAGCCAACCCTTCATTAAAATAATCGAAAATACCTGAAGAAGACTGTGTGGGGGATACAATGTCCGGAAACTGAAGCATAACTATCCTCTCTATTAACACCATTAACGACATATTTTAATATTTTAAGTTGTGGATATTCAGAACGTAATGGGAAGATTCGTGATAACGGCCTGCTGTAGATCTGTAACTGCATTCTTTAGTATACAAATTTTTCTTGATCGTGCGATTGACTAGTCCTTGTACAGTGTATCAGTTAAATCGTTAACAAATTCGGTACAACAACGACTAAAAGATCGATTCACACAAGCGTGGGCAGCTAACATCAATACATTATCTAAAGGTCTAAAGTACAGGTTAGTTAAAACTAGTTTGAATTTAGAAAAGGTCTATTTCTCATTATAAAGTTTTTTCTACAAATTTAATTAAGTTTAGAACTGCAAATAATAGGTTTCCCTTTGAAACTGATAGGTGAGCTAATACAACGAAAGATATTGAACACTGTGTCAGTCTCAAGAAATAGGGGATGAATATCATTATCACTATCTTCTGTCACGTTCTTATTTTCAAGATGACAGATGAAAATTTATACCTCGTTTTTACACTTCGAGTACTAACGTTTATAAACAAAATCAATTAAATGAATACAGGTAACGCACAACCCTTAAAAAATATTTGCAGGTTTTTAGATTCTGTTTTCCAAATAAGCATTTTTGTAATACCATCACACGTTATATATACACACATATATTCATGTTCTTTTTCTTATATACCTCATTTAGAGTAACATATCAACCTTACAACCTGCTTGTAAAAAGTATTGTCTTGTCTGATCAATATATCCACTGCCAGTTCGATAATCGCCAAGCTATTTACAAACTTGGTTCCTATTATTAGAATATGGGAACAAAACTCTTGCGACGCGGTATTATTTTTGTTATTGAATTGTTATTGTTCACCATTTGCCAAAATCTCTTTGCAGGTTCTAAAGAAATTATTGATGAAATGTATGTGTACTTGATCTGAAATTGATACCCCACCGTAATGAAAGTCAGATAGAATCGCATCGTCGAAATTTATACCCCACCAAAATGAAAGTCAGATAGAATCGCATTGTCGCAAGCAAATGTATTTAACCCGCTAAGCTCATTTATCGTCCGTGACTGACTGTGCTGAGATTTCATTGTTGGCAAAATCATCATCAACAATACAATGTTACAATGTTCCACCTATCATTCGATGTGTCCTTTTTATTAACTGACCGTGCATGCAACGTTGACTGGGTCATTCAAACACGTGAAATGTCATGTTGGTTACCATTGCCAGAAACAGGGATATGCATATTTGTGTGAAAAGAGATCTCTGCACTGGTGGCCACAAGTGATGGTCGTGTCAGAACTGGATATGATTCTCTGAATTTATGCTGCTTTTCACAATTTAATTTGTGATTTCATTTATGTAATTGTAAAAGTCATATTGCAGCAATTTGGAAAACATCGCCTTTATCGCAACAATGTCATACAAGCTATAAGAAGTTTTACATGATCACGTCACCACTGACCAGAGCGCCTTTTCAATTTGGGATAAAGCTGCGCAGAAAGCAAGCGGAACTTTTAAAACAAAAACAGCTTGTGAGAAAAATGTCATGTCCAGTAATAATACTCGGTTTTCCAAAGCAGACCTTATACCAACCTCAAAATTAGTCAGATGCAAACATGTTTCCCAAATGTCTTCTTCAGAACCTGCAGTGATTTTGACACTCGGACAAGAAAAGAATCCTCAAGGGACCAGTTGGAACGGTTCGACATAAATCTGTGATTTTTAACACAATTAATAATTTTGATATCTACAGTGTGGAGACAAAGAGCTATTTAATATGGGATCTTGATATGCGTCAATTTGTGACTGATAGTTTACGCAACCTAACTTATGAACTTAAAAACAAAATCATGAATACATAATGTCCTATTCTGAAATTAGTGTTGTGACATCTTATTCCGCCGTTAGCTGTGTTTGTCTTCAATCCATCTAACTTTGTTAGAAAGAGCAGGGTTACAACTACGGTAAGGGAAAACTAGTCAAACTTAAACTATTTTTAAAAACCTAAAATTCCAGATAATATTTCATTCGATCCTCACAGCTCATACTCTTTCAAATTATATCGCTGTCGTAACAATGTTTTTACCCTAGGGACCGTCCATAAATGACGTCACGCACCTGGGGGGGGGAGGGGGGTCACACATTCGTGACGATGTGTGACGAGGGGAATGAATTTGTTTAAAAAATGTGTGACGAGGGTGGGTAGGGGTCAAAAATCGGCCAAAATCGCGTTACGTCATTTATGGATGGCCCCCCCCCCCCCAAGTCCTCCAAACTTTGATTTATTGTTGCCATTTATAAGTGTACGAAAAGCTGACTGGTTTCTACTACTATCCTTGAGCATATATTGAATTCTAGTTTGAAAGATGGCAAAAGTCCGGACTAAATATTTCGGCTCAGACACTTTAAGTTCAGAGGTTATTTGAATGGTATGACGTTTGCTCACGTGCTACTGTGTCATTGACATTGTGTCCATTACATCTGGCGTATTATACAAAATTTTCCGATTCTGTACTGCAAACATACAAGAGTCAATACTAAATTATTTTATTAAAGTTATCAACAAGTACGGTTTTCTCCAAGTGCCGTTTTATTAATATAATTCTGTCAATGATTGTATCCAATGAAGGGGAGCTACAGCACCGTAAAGAGTATGACTGAGAAAAGTTTGTCAACGTGGTCACGTGGGTACCTTTATTGATCTTAAATAAATTTATAAATGTTGTTCAAAATTTTTATATTGATCTTGTTTTATGAATGTTTATTCATTCCTGATTATTGAGGGAACCGTACCTTAGATGGCATCACAAAACATCCTGACGAAAATTATCGATCGCCATGGACTGTTATAAATGGTAGCCGGACATGAAATTGGTTTGAGAAAGCAGTCATTTAGTTTAATCATTATCAACACAGGGAGAAGAACCTACTTTTTTCCATCATGAGAGACAAAGAACGGGTGTGATTAAAAAGAACTGAAATGAAGAATAGGATTATAAGCGTGTATTTAGCCATACATCGAACAGTAGTGCTGATGCTGCTATCCTGTTCAGAAATGATTTTGGATTTCTTATTCACAAAAACAGATGTGATTGCCGGGGCTGATACATTCTTTTAGACTTAGCAGTTAATGTTAAGAAAATTTAAGCTAGTGAATCAATACGGTCATAATAATGATAAGGGTAGCAATGTGAATAAGGATATGATAAATTTTGACAATCACCTGTTATTATTCCTGGTGACTAGAATGTTATTCAAAACATAGAGCTTTACTCTTATAGTATTTTGCATGATAAACACTATCTTGTCCGACCAGCAGTCCAGGATATCACAAATCATCTGGACATACTGGATCAATGGAGAACAGACAATCATGACGGAGTGTTTCCTTGGCAACAGGCCACTCCTCTGAAACAGTAGACAGGATTATTTTGTACTCTATGAGGACGTGTTTTCAGATTGCATGGACTCGTATATGATTCCTGGCTATAAAACATAGCAGTCAGCAAATAACACTAAACATGTTTATATTTGCATAACCTAGAGATTCTGGGTACCGGAAATTCAATTCAAGGCTATTAAAGCAAAATTACTATATTCTATTGGTAAAATAATGTATAGCCAATACAGTTAAAGATTACTATTGTATAAGTGATACGAAAAACTCACTTGACGTGAAACCAATTTGCATGGATCATTTTTTTAAAAAAAATCCTTAAAATGTCGAATATAATCAGAATGAATTAGGTATTCACAAGATAACGCAAAACAGGAGAGAAAAAAATTTCAGAAAAATTGAAGCTGAACTTCATAGCTTACATTCTTTAGTGAATAAAAATAATAACCCAGCTATTAATAAAGAGCTGAACAAAAGAAAAAGAACCCGATTTAGTACAACAGAGGAAATATAGAGGTGGAAGGTGTAATGTTAAGATCAAAAGCATGATGGTTTAAGTATTAAGATAAAAAAATTCAAAATATTTTCTTAATTTTGAAAAGAGAAATTAACAAATAAAACAATAAAAGAATTAATTAAGGAAGACGGAATAGTGGAAACATGTCAAATAAAGGTATTCAATAAACAGAAAAAAAATTAGGAAAAAAATATACAAAAGTAAAAATAACGTCAATTTGCAAACTCATAACCAGTTTTTGCCCATGATAAAAATCAAATTTTGAAAGACGATGGTTTGAATATAAATCAACGTTTGAGGAATGCGGAATATCACTGAACATATATCAAAAATGAAACAAGCCCTGATTATAATGGATTTACTCTTGAATTCTGCAAATTCTTCTGGAAGAGATCCAGACGGTTTTATCTTGATGTTTCTAAACGCTGTTTACTATATGCAAGGACATGTATTCAAGATATTAACACTAATTAGTGTATATTAAAAGACTGCTTCGTTATCTATTGCTAATAAGGCGAGGAAAGTATATCTTTTATCAGTAGAGACAGCTTAAAAGACTATGAAAGGGAGATTTATTGATGACAATACTTGTATGACCTGATGCACTATCTTGAGGGAAAAAATAATCAAGTCTAATCATGTAATAGACCATGAAATCATTTTCGACTCGGTTTAATAGGACTCTTTGGAAAATACTTTGAAATCCTATAATTTTTTAAACAATCCATTTGTGACTGGTTCAAAGAGTTTGAAGTCAACCAAAGAAGAGATGTCGTTGATAATGAACATTTAGCTCCATAATTTAATTTCGAAACAAGTTGTCACCAGGGTGACCCTATATCACCCTATTTATTTATAATAGAAATTGAACTTCTTGCAATAGAGCTAAAATAATACCAAAATATTTCAATGTTTTTCTATAATGAAATGAATTTCAAATTTGGGCAGTATGCTGTTGATGCTTTTCTATAATTAGATGGTTCTCCTTTGTCCTTGAAAACATCCATGAAGATTTCAAAATGACTTTACTTTGCTATCAGGCCTGTACGGCAATGTTTCTAAAGTAAAAGCTATTTGCATTGGCAGTAAAGAAAATGATGAAAAATATATGCAGAAATTTATATTAATCGGTCAAGGTCCTTTTTCTAAATTACTTATAGTAGATTTGTCTTTGAACTTGGAGGATGTGGTAGGACTTAATTATTTGACGAAGTGGAAAGAAGAAGCTGCTTGGCTGGTGGAGAAGACGAAATTTATGTGGAAAAAATTATTTCCTAAAATCTTTGAGAGTGTCTTAATTCATTCATTTTTGCAGCTCTAACAAATCCTCCACCCCATAGATACAATTAACTGAATAGATTATTTTTTCCAGTTCATTTGGGGTGGTGAAAATGAAAGGGTTAAAAAAGACACTTTTGTAGCTTCTTCAAAGGAACGGGGTTAAATATGATTCACTTGCACTCATTGCTGTGTTATATAAAACTTTACTGGATGGTGCGTCAGTAGTGAAAGGGGACGTTTTACTACAAAGAAGATGGTTACGGCAAAAACTGGTTTCTGAGCAAATATTTGAAAACTTTGGAGGTACATCGTTATTTAAATTAGGAAAGAATTAATTTAAAATCATCTCTAAAGCAATTTAAATAATTTCGGTATGATATTATTTCACCTTCATAACAATGGAAAAATGAATGATCTACTTGGCTCAATATATTTTTAATTTAGTTACTATAGATAGTTTTGAATCAAAAACAATGTTGAGATTAAACTGTGTGGAACTTATTCAACATATTTGTGATGCAGAATGGTCTCTTATAAATTTTTTTAAAATAAAAACGAAACACAAAATCAATTATTTCATACTTTGCTCATTTCTCAAAGATCCGAGTGAAAAAAATGTAAAGTGTTTTGTTGAAAGTAGAATAGTTTTCATGTAGTTTTCGACAAATCTTCACTACATTCGGGTAAGATAAAATAATACGTTTATGTATAAAAGATCTGTTAAGTAGTAAAATACATCGGCCATATTGTAAAATTGGTCCAGGCGGTTAGAATATGGTGTAGATGAATGGACAAACTGTTTTCTTCTGGCTAAACTCTGTATAAAAAATACGAAACTGATGATTAGCTTTAAATTATAGAAAGATGACCGCAAACGAGTAATTGAAGAAAAAAATGATTTAAGTGATAATGACAAATGCATTTTTGCAAGGGGGATTGTTGTTGTTGTTGTTTTAGGGTTTAACGCCATTTTTCAGCACAAGATAGGCTATACATGGCGGCCAGTATAACTGGTGGAGGAAGAACCCTGGAAAACCCAGGGAAGAACCACCGACACACGAGAAGCTACTGGCAGGCTTTCCCACGTACCCACGCTAGCCGAGCCTTGGACTCGAACCGATGCAGACAGAGGTGAGATGGCAGTGATCCGTAACGGTGAGCGCTTTAGACCACTCGGCCACTCGGGGCCCCTGCAAGGGGAAATATCTCAATCTGGGCACTTAATTCTATCACGGTTCAATTGCTGAACACTTTGGGGAATTACTGATGCAATGGCTCTAAACTTAGAATCCAAATTTTAGAGTTACATGTAAAGATGTTTTATCGGAAATAACAACTTTTATAATCGTATTATCTGCCGAATTTTCCTTGCAAAACTGTTATCTACACATCATGTTTGGCATTAAATATCCCAAATCCCACGTATTATATAATTATGTTTTATCATAAAAACCAGGTTGCAAAACAGTTTAAGGTAATGCTCCATATAACCGGTCAGGTGGTGATGTAGGGGAACATGTAAAATACGCTGCTTTTTCATTGTGACATGGCAGTGTGGCAATCAGTCCAGTTTACACTGGACCAGACCTCTTGATCGCCTCGTCTACAGTGTGGCATTCAATTCACTTTACACTGGACCACACCTCTTGATCGCCTCACCTACAGTGTAGCATTCAATCCACTTTACGCTGGACCACACCGCTTGATCGTTTGATCTACATTGTGGCATTCAATCCACTATACACTGGACCACACCTCTTAGTCGCTTCGTCTAACAATGTCAGCATACTTACTCGTTTTATCGCATATTTCCAGGGGAGATTTATCATGATTTTGGAAAGAATATTGTTTGAAAAGCAGCAAAATGAAATAAATATTTGCCATTTAAAAGTACGTGTAAGCAAATTATCAAAGAAGACACCTGAAGCTGAAATAGTTTGTACTGGACGTCCACGTGACCAAGATGACTTGTACTGTATTATAATCTGAACCCTTTTCGGCACATCTAATGAAAGGCTTATGTACTACACATTGCAATCTGGGCTTTTTCGTTTATTCTACGACACTCACCGGTATGATCCATGATATGTCTTTATAAAGAAAAAAATTATGTCCATTTCTAACAACGACATAATACTATTATTTCTTTCTTTCTTTTTCAGAAATCGCACGTGTTCCTTTATCAGAAATGTAAAGGTAATGTACATGTAATAGCATTTAAAAGAAATGGAAGAAATTCATCGTAGACACGCCCTCAGCGTTCACTAAAACAGAATTTCATGTCTGTGTAAATAGATATCTGATAATGTATCATGAACTGTACATTCTGAATCGTAAATAGGTGATGCTACTATCAAAAGCCGACTGTTATCAGTCCAGCATGTACTATGTAAGCCTGTAGCTTGCACTAATTAATCAGAATGCATCCTTTGTAGACAGATAGTTGGAAACAAAGGCCAGGTAATAACATTTTGTGGATACTATATTCACGATAATTTTTACCGTGCTGGAAGCTACCTTGTCACGAACAATGATGACTCTTGATATATCTCAGTAAAGTGATCATTAACTATTGCCACTTATCCCGACACACAAATCCGTGTTTTGAACTAATCACAATAAGACATGGACGGGATTCAGGACAGGCTACTGGAGCACGTAATACCTGAGCAGGAGGGTAACGTCGGCAACGTCTGCTACAAATTCTCGGAGTAAGTATATTGACTCACTGTGTGTGTGTGTGTGTGCGTGTGTGTGTGTGTTGGGTGGCAGCACATTCATTATTTCGGGTAAATGTAAAGCGCATGAGACGTAAAAAGCGAATCTCCCCATTTTTTGGGGACGCTTCATGGTTATCGCAATTATTTGAAACATTGATTTGGTATGTATACGGAAATATAGATGATTGTTAACTTTTAATAAAATGTCACTTCGAGAGGCTTGTGTCGACACAAAATTTAAGTATGTAACTGTAGTCTTTATTTATTTTCCGGCTGTTTTCTGGCTGTGCTCTTATTTGGTAGAAAGTGCACAATGTGTGCCTTGTGTGTTTCTGTTGCTGTCTGTCCTAAAACTACGCCATCGTCGCAAGACACGGGCTATAATCCGCTGCGCTCCTTTATCACCCGTAGTCACCAATTCTGAGATTTCCTCGTCTGTCTAGAGATCTTGTTTCTCGTGCATATGTGTAATCCTGCTTAACCAATCACTGCCAGCGCGAATAAATTTGTCTCGCCATTATAACTCAACATTGCCTTTCACGCTGTTTGAATGACCCAATCAAAGTTTCTTTTCCACGTACAGTCACATATCGATCGATTAAACGGGCACTTTTATTGATATATAGGAGGTTCTTATATAGTGTTGTTGGTTCCATATTTTTATTTATGCATACTCGTGAAAAAAGGAAATCTCAGCACAGCAAACCTCGGTGATAAAATACCGTAGCGGATTATCACCTATAGTTAGCGACGCTGAAGTTGCTAGAGTTCTGTATAGTTTTCTACAACATTCCTGCCAAATTCTCACTGTCATGTTGTTCTTGCCACATCTCCTTATAAAATATTAATCATTTCATCACTCTCATAACAAGATATACATTCCAATCATTTTCGTTTATATAGGTTTCTTATTCTGGAAAGGTAAGATCCATATATCAAGTCCAAAATGACTTCAAAAGAGTGGACAGAGTGGGTGACAAAAATTAAATAAGTTTCATCGTATTTTTGTTCATCCATCTTGATAATAGGAATGTAGATTTTTAGAGACAAAAATAATATGTTAATCTTATTGGCTGTCAATTAAACACATTTACACGAATTTCAAATTCGCACCCAACCAAGAACGTGGAGAAAAAATTCAAGTGGAAATATAAAAAGAAACAAGACATCATTTTTATCATCACAAAAATATATAATTTGTACTTGTTACATGCATCATCAATATTTTCAGTGCTAAATGTTTGGCTTTTAAGAGACTTAATAAAAGAGGAGAAAAGAAAAGAAAAGAAAGAAAACAAAAACTAAACACCACTTTTAGTATAGCAATTTGGATTCTATTGGTACGCTAAAGCGATCAATGTTATTTGATAGATCAAAGTTTCTGAATAAAATTGATGTTGCTGAAGAATTTGTCTATGTGTAGGTTTTACGTCTTAAAATAAATTAAAAGTAAAATATAGAAATTCGCAGAAACGCTAAATCAAAGAATAAAAAACTATAACTTGGAGGCAAAGATAAATTGAAGGTTGGAAAGTGCTGGCTCTATTTACAGCTATACCGCCTACTGATGGGGTCCTTACAATTTGGCATGGAGATAGTGGTGTTAAATTTCATTGTGTGAACTATAGTTTTACATAATCTAAGGTTTCAGCATTACAATACAATATGATGCATGGGTACCAGCGAAAGACTTTTAAATAAAGAAAACAAAGCAAAATCTCGCAAATATTTGTCTCACTTCAGAATCATAAAACGCGACATACGTATCACATGGCGTTGCCGTTGTTTTTGGAGTATAATAATAATAATAATAATAATAATGAAGACTTTGTATAGCGCCTAATCTTTAGAAGCTCTAAGCGCTTTACAACATTAGACAACACCTACAAAATAAAAAATATAATAATATTATTATAAAAACAAACAACATGAAATTAGAAAAACATTAAAAAATAAAAAACATGCTGAAAATATTTCAGGTAGGAAACATTATTAGGTCTTTAGGTTTGTCCTTGCAGTTGAAATAAGTGAGTTTTGAGAGCCTTCTTGAATGTGATCACTGTGTCTTTGTGTCTAAGTTCAGTTGGCAATTCATTCCACGTTGCTGGGCCCTGGTATGCAAAAGAACGCTGTCCGTCCATATGACGTTGTTTTCATAGTGGGAATAACGAGTATACGATTGTCAGAAGAGGAGATTAAGTATCTTGCTGGTGTGTACACATGGGTGAGGTCAGATAGGTATGTTGGACTAGAGTCCGACAGTGAAATGTAGCACAGAGAACAAATTTTGTGTTTGATTCTGGATCGAATGGAGAGCCAGTGTAGGGTACAGAGCAGCGGGGAGGTGTGCTCTGATCGTGGTACTCTAAGTATGATCCGAGCAGCTGTGTTTTGAACTTTTTGAAGTTTCTGGAGTAGATATTGAGATGAACCAGACAGAATTGAGTTACAATTGTCCAGTCTTGAAAGTACTAATGAACACACAAGTGTTTTAGTGGCATCAACTGAAAGATATTTGCGAACTGAGCTGATGCGTATCACCTCAGATATGCAGCCTTGCATATGTTCATGACATGTTGGTGCAATGTGAGAGTACTGCAGCTTGTTACAAGTCATCCATGATTTCATATCAGAAATGCACCTCTCTACACCTTGGATGGTAGCATCAACTTCAGATGGGTGGCTAGATTTGCATATTTGGGTGTCATCAGCGTACAATTGGTGAGACACTGGATGATGATCTATGACAGTTGAGAGCAACTGAGTGTACAGAATGAAGAGAACAGGTCCAAGAACAGACCCCCTGTGGAACACCAGAACATAGATGAACTGGGCTGGAGTGTATTCCATTTGCAGATACAATTTGTGTCCTGTTGACCAAGTAGGACTTGAACCACAGTAAGGCTGTATCATGAATGCCAGATGCATGCTGGAGACGGTGAAGTAATATATCATGGTCTATTGTGTCAAATGCTGCAGACAAATCAAGGAGGGTGAGGACTGTAATCTTTCCGCTATCCAAAGCAGACAGAATGTCATTAACTACTTTTAGAAGAGTAGTTTCAGTACTGTGGCAAGGGCGATATGCAGATTGTACATTGCTAAAAAGACTGTTTGAATTTAGATGAGATACAAGCTCGGATAGAACAACCTTTTCTAAGATTTTTGAAATGAATGGGAGATTAGAAACTGGGCGGCAGTTCTTTAAATCGTTGTGGTCTAGTGTTGGTTTCTTCAGCAGAGGCTTTACAATGGCAGTTTTGAAAAATGATGGGAATTCCACAAATGAGAGAGAGGTATTAATAACATCAGTTAGTGAAAACAATACTGGATCTAAGCACTCAAGCAGCAGTGATGTTGGAATTGGATCAAGTTCACATGACTTTGGTGCGCTCTTCATCACGATTGTACGTACGAAATCCATAGAAACAGGTTCAAATGCTGCTAATGGTTGCCGTTCAAATTATGTATCCTAACTGCATGGTGACGACGAGTCAATTGAAATTGTGGTGTCAAGCTTATCTCTAATGGTTTGTACTTTGTCACGGAAGAAATTTGCAAACATGTCCGGATGGTCGACTGGAGAGAAAGTAGTTGTAAGTGGTGTTGATTGGTTCCTTGACATTAGCTTGTTAGTAATCTCGAAGAGCTCTTTGCAGCTGGAACTTTCCATGATCTTAGTAGTGTAGTGGGCTGATTTCGCTGCATGGACTATATTTGTGACATTCTTCTTAGCGACTTCATAGATTTGCTTATGAATAGTGAGTCTGGTGGAAAGCCAGAGCCTCTCAGCTTTACGGCGGTCTCTTATAGCAGTGCGAAGCTGGTCCCTAACACTGCTATACCATGGAGAACACTTTTGAATTGATACTCTGCACTTGGTAGCTGGGGCATGTTTGTCAAGTAGTGAACGCAGACAGTTATCGAGTTGTTCTGCGGTAGGAGGTAAGCAAGTTGTTAGGTTAGCTTGGATGTCGTGCATTAGTTTGGTTCTATTTATCATACGGAAGTTTCTCTTAGTAGCAGATAAATGTGGAGGGTTAGGGACTGATACGTCAAGATGGCACATAATGCAGAGGTGATCTGATGCAAGGTCATGGGATACCAGGGAGGACCGTAGAATGTTATCATCAGGTCTGTGAAGAATCCAGTCTAAAATGTGACCATGTTTATGGGTGGGTTGGTTAACTGACTGTTTGAGGTTGAAAACATTAATAGAATCTTTGAGTTTTGATGTATTTGAGTTTCCGAGACAGCCAAAGTGAAAGTTGAAATCTCCAAGAATAATCAGGTTGCCACCTATCGAATTTCCATAGTCCAGCAGATTCGGAAACTGCTCCAAAAAGAGAGAGTCAGCCAGCTTGTTTTTTCTACTAGGAGGAGGGCGGTATAGGCCGAAAAATGGACTGACCTCTGCTCCAGTGTGAGTGTGGTTTGGACTAGATCAAACGATGTGTGGTCGAAATTGAATGTTGTGGTGTAGTTAAGACGTTTTATCATGGAGTTCTTTGTGATGACAGCAATTGCACCTCCGCGAGAATTACGGGGGAACGACTTGATGGAGTAACCAGTGGGTGTTAGATCCGCACACTTGGGCTCATCGCCTGATGTTTTTAGCCATGTTTCTGTCAAGAAAAATATGTCAACATTTTGGTCGTTGATAAAATTTACGATTTCTGTGCGCTTTTCCGGTGGTCCTACTGACTGGGCATTGAATAATACAATGCACAGAGGTATTTCTTGGATAGTTGACATAAAGGTTGACGAATTAATTGGAATTTGAATTAGGTTATCTAAATTAACGGTCGAATTTTTTTTAAATAGTTGTGCCGAAATGAGGCAGATAACTGGAATTCTTCTTCCTGTTCTACGCCGGCCAGCTTTGAAACAACGTTTCTTTTTTCGCTTCTTTTACATTTAGGTAATGATGAATGTAGTCCCAGTTCGTTTAGTCTAGAGCAAATGTAGTGTGGAGAGCCAAGGAGTGATCATTTAAAGCATCATTTAATGAGGGTCCATCGTAGCATAAACGGGTTGACTGGCGAGTATCACGTGATGGCGGTTTGTTCAAAAACAGTGGAGCAAGACAGCTGAGAAAAAGTCTAATTATTATCGTTTCCAAAACAAGGAGATGAAGAAACACATACTAATTTAACAGCCAATGCATAATGAACACAATAACGAAGATGAAATAAGGCAACAAGCACAAATATCATGAAAACGGCAGTAAAAAACGGAACAGCTGCTTCAAGCCGGTTAAGCGATAGCGGCCATCTTGTCACAATATTTATCCATCAACAGTACGTTTTTGTATTGGGCTCATTTTTGTTGTTGTTTGTATGGTAGAGTCATGAAACTTGGCGTGATTATTAAATGTGAAGTGTACTGCTCAAAGAGAGCTCACAACTATTTACTTTTAACGTTCCATCGATTACGTTATTTTTTTAATTTTAACTCAGTTTTTCTATTTAAATCTTACACAATGCACCAGCAACGCAGGAGAGACGCTGCATTCTATGGAATTCTATTTACATGAATGACTGCTATGTGTTTTTAAGATAGTAAAAAATTAGTTTTAAGTGGCAATAGTCAAGTCCAATAACTTTTGCTATAGAGAAGAAGCATTCAGATCATATGACAACGAAAGAAATCATGACATTAGTTGATTAATGGTATTGATACAGCGGTGTTGAATGATATCTTGTCGTGTGATTGTCGGCTATTCTCGAATACTAGTGCTTATATTTCTTTATTAAAAATGTTGTTAATGTTTACCTTATATCGCAAACCATGAAAAAGAACACAGCTGTGTCAGCTACATACACAGTACCAATATATTACGGCAGCAAAAGCTTCCTGAAATATTTCCAGAATGAACATAATATTTTGTAAACTAATTGATAGTTCTATGTTCGCCACTGTGCAGGATGAGGATTGTGCAGGTTCATTGGCCGCGGGTATCCAACATCAGCGGAAAGTTTTTGGCTTCTAATGGTGCGCTAAGGATAGAAGGTCAATACCAGCTTCATAAGCCAGGAAGGCGAGTGTAATTTTCATTATTACTATGATTATTACATTAAATATCCAACTAAACCCTTATAGCTTCTGAAAAGGTGTTCTATGTCCAGGTGTTTTCACGCAGGTACGCTTTCAAAACAAGCTCTTGAAAACAATAACAAACGTGTCGACCTATGCGATGCACTTTTTTAAATCCTGTAAACAATATCATGATTTTAATTTCACATAATAATTAACTTTCTTCCTTATTACATTATCCTTTTTATAACCGTCATTGTGGATGTATTTGATACTCTTTGACCAATTTTGAATAGAAATTTTACTTAATTGGTATGAAGAAAGAAATACTTAGCATTGTAAACTTTGCAGTATTGGACAAAGTTTTAATGGAAATTTTACTTAATTGGTATGAAGAAAGAAATACTTAGCATTGTAAACTTTCCAGTATTGGACTAAGTTTTAATGGAATTCTTACTTTATAGGCATATGGAAAGAAATACACAGGTTTATACATTTGATAGTTTGGGACTAATTTGTAACGGAATTCTTAATTCGTCTGTATCTTGATAGATATACTCAACATAAATATTCAGTATTGTACATTTTATAGTCTTGTACTAATGTTTGATGGAAATTTAACTTTCTTGGCAAGTACAAAGAAATACTCAGCATTGTAAATTTGATAGTCTTGAACTAATTTCAAATAGAAATCTCATTTTAATGATATCTAGAAAGCAAATTGAGCTTTGTAAATTGTATAGTTTTGGATTAGTTTTGAATGGAAATATTCAAGAGTATATACAAAGAAGACATTGTATATGTGATGTTTTGGATTATAGTTGATGGAAATCCTACTTTAATGTAAGATACAGAAGAAACACTCAGCATTGTATATGTGATAATCTTGGATTAATTTAGAATGGAAATTTTGCTTCATGGTATGTAGAAAGAAATACTCAGGTTGGTAAAGCATGGTAACTTTTTGAGCTATGTTTTGTTTTAATCATTAAATACTGAGACATGTTTAACTGGAATATAATAAACTAAAATACGCGGAATTATATCATTATTCTAGAAAATGATATTACCATTGTCCATGGTTGATTTCCACTTTAGAAATCTTGACGTCAGTAAGATTTCCGATTTTAGGTTAGGATACACGAAAAATGGTAACTTCAGTTTTGATATAGACGGGATTCATTTGACTCTAACGACGAATCAGCATACTCGAGAGGGGGCCAGCAATGGGCCCGTCCACGTCACGTGCAGCGTGGGTCGCATTAAGATAAAGTTTCACGGGGGAGCTGCCTTTTTGTGTCAACTATTGACTTCCTTGTACATTCGAATGTACCACCACCATCTGGAACGTCAGGTACATACTGGGGTTGAAGAGAGAGAAAGAGAGAAAGAAAGAGAAAGAGAGAGCATCGTAATCGTATAGATTATGATAATTATTATCTGTTTAATATTAAACTTGGCAGTATTTAATTGTATTAAAAAAATGGATAGTTCCAAATCCATTTGTAATAGAGTTAGATTGTACTCCAATTTACTTTGTTGTGTTCGAACATGTGCATATAGAAATATATACTTGTTCAATTATAGGAATACTTTTATAGTTCAGGGTTAATAGTGTGAATCCTTATGCCATTTTGTATTAATTGGTAAATTATTGTGTTAAGCTTTTGAGTTTGTATAAAATTGACACTCATTATTCTGAATTGTTTGCTTGAATTCGCCCTAGTATTGCTTTCTTACAGATGTCCGAAGTGTTTCAAGAAACGATATCCAGGGAGCAACACTTGGTGGTATCAGCCTTGACAGGTATTCTCAGTCACCCTTATCCCCGTGAACATTTCCAATTATTAATTTATTCATATTGACCCAAACCTTGAAATGTTACGTAAAATAAAGTCCAAGAATAAACATCTGCCGTGTAACTACCTAAAAGTAGCATAAATCTCGATCTTCCCTGATAGTGTTTGTTTTAGTCAGAGCAGAGTACTGTTACAGAGAAATCACGAGGAAGTGTTTTTTTTTTCTAGCGCCACAAAACGTTTGATGCCTAATAACCTCTATTTACTTGTAAGCACCAAGCGCTTTCAGCGTTTCAAGATCAGCGTAACGCGTGTAATCCTTGACGAACACCTTTCATTAAATATAGTTTTATCTATTAATTTCACCGAAAGAAGATTGATAATTGGGATGTCAATTAGACTTAAGAACACTCGCAAATGAATATAATCCTTCCTCTTTACATATGTTAAAAGAACGAAATGAAACGCCCGTCTAGTACTATTTTTTCCAACCGCGTATATTAAACGAAGCAACAAAGTCATGCAATGTTAAAAAGGATGCTATCAGTAAGGCTGCCTTTTTGTTTCTCTCTTTTACTTTGTTTCCTTTTAGTGATGGCAGCCATCAACAGTAGGCAAAATGGCGAGGAGAGTGAAAACCCCAATCCAGAAAGCAATCGACAGCGTCAGCAGGAGCAGGAGCAGTCAGGTAAAGGACATCACATCTCTAAAACAAACCCATGATTACAGAGTATACAACATCTATGACCCTACTGTAAGAATACGCTGTTCAGTTCTAACTCCAGCGACAAAATACATAAAAGCCCCTACTGTTTGAGGTAGCATACGTTGTGGGCTATCCTGTATGCGGTTGTATCATTAGAGGCCTAACAGAAGGCAGATGCCCACATACGGCTTGTCCTCCTCAGACCGTTGGGTAAAGACAACTTATATTTAAAAAAAGATGGCAAAAAGGTGTAAAATGGAAGTTGAATATAGTATACTTGGTATCGTAGTGACTATAAAACATGAGCGACTGTAATGGCCGCACAACGGTCACAGGTCATGTATTTAGTTCCCTTAGAGGGATTATTTTCAGTGCTAAATGCGTGACCTCGCTGCTTGCTTCAATCACTATATCGGCTTCACCATAGCCTTTACGAAGTATTGAATTTCAGACGTTCGGCATACATTAAGTTCGATAACTATTGGTATAGATGTGTGTTTCGTGATGTGCTAACCTACTGTATAATTTTCACGCAGAAAGAAATCGGAGAGATCTTGTTAATGCTTCAGAACGTAAAGTCGATGAAGTTATACTCCAGAAATTGTTGCTTAGATCAGTGTTTGATAATGTGATAAATTTACAGAAATATAATAACTGTATTTATAGATACTCTGTATGTGATATGTCTTAATTGTAAAAATGAATTTTAGATCATTTGTAATGCAGAAAGGAATTCACGAAAACCTTTATTTTCCAGCTGAATGTTCCCCACCAAGGAATCGCTTTCAGAGGTTTTTCAGCAGGATAAGAAGTCAAATCAATTTGTGATGACCACTCATTATCATGTCGGAACATTATTGACCCATTGTCAAGTCAGAACATTATTGATCTATCGTGGGCGTAAATGTTCATCAGTGGTATCTTCAGAAAAGCTTGGAAACGCCCTCCGCCAAAGTTACGAAGTTTGATGGAAAGGAGAAGCTTTGTTTAATTTTTGATTCAAGTACTGATACACTGTCACGTAGGTGAGCAATGGTGAATATCGATTTGAAAAAATGTTGGCAGATTTATTATCCTCTCACCAACAGGAGCGCAGCCAGAAGTGTCCCATGGGTGGGGATGGGGTGGGAGCGAGATAAACCTTCAGTGTGGGCCCAAGGTTGAAGCTACTGAAAGCTCCTGCATTCTAAGCGTTTCCAGAGCATAATTTTAACCATCTAACTGTAACGAAAGCTTGCTATAGGAAAAATTCCAGTAGCTTCACGCAGTCATGCTTTGGTGCGGGGGTGGGGGTGGGGGCTTTTTGGTGGGGGGAGGGGGCTGGTTCTGCTTCCCCTCTTCCGATCAGCCCTTGGTTTGTTATGCACTCAATATCTCAGATTCCATCCGACCTACGCTTATGCATAGACCACGATTTTCATGTGCAGATTGGCAGATTAACTTGAAAAAGGTGGTCAGCACACGTCATAAAACCCACCAGTAGTCAATCTAAAGCTCAGATGAACTTTAAGACGTAAGGTTAGGGACTGAATAACATTTTAAAAATATATCAGAATTTGTAGTTAATACACTTTTTAAGAAAGCATGAACTTTGTCATCTTCAAACAGCTCTAGTTTGTGTTTGCCAGTCGTCAAGTCTTATTAATTAGGCAAATAAATTAGCATTGATATGATTTAGATTCTAAGAAACATATTTTATACAACAATTTTTAAATACAAATTTGGTTTGAGATTTTGAATTCATAACCTGGTCTTAGTAATAAATATTAGATATTCAATGACAACAAAGCTGTGGATAGTGAAACCATGAATGCTATTAAATGACAACAGGACGATGGATAGTGTTGCCTTGATTGCTATTCAATGACAACAAGACCGCGGATAGTGTTTCCTTGAATGCTATTGAATGACAACAAGACCTTGGATAGCGGGGCCTTGATTGCTATTAATTGACAAGACCGTGGTTAGTGTTGCCTTGATTTTTAAACAGGCAAAATATATTTGAACGGAAACCCGGTTAATGGAGCACCATACACAAGCAGAATCACATATAGTAAATGTATACAAATAAATGTGACAATAAGTATAACCTTTTGAACCAATCATATTTCGGCGTTGACGTGTGTGCCACATAGTTTACCTATTTTTAAAATATAGTCGCTTGTATACGATGTATGTGCAGTGAAGAAGACAATGTCTAATTCTTCCATGGAACAGGATTCCTAAAGTTGAATCTAGTTATTGGTAAATAAGAACTTATTTGCGAATCTACCATTGTTTTTTAATTAAAGAAAGGATGTATCGTAGAGTCGCAAACATGGTACATGTAGCTCTTTTCACCGGTTGTCACATGAGCTCGGACTTGTCTCAATAATAAAAATTCGCGAAAATCGCACGTTTCGGAGCCCGTAACTTACATTTGGCAGAATGCAGAAAAGTCAATATGGCTTGATGAATAAAAAAAAAATATCTCAGGAGTAAAACAAGCCATAGAGTATGGTCGTGTGCCTTTAAAGACAGAAATAGCAGAAGGAAATCGAGGGTCATGGGTGGAACGAGGTATTTGGAAGTTACGTACCTTCTCTCTTATATAGTAAGATAAGAGAGGGTCCTATATCAGAACGGGTCATGGAGGTAATCTAAGGTATTTTTGTCACTCTGTGTGATTTTTTCCTTCAGATTATTGTTTTTCTTTTCTCAACATCATGCTCGCGTCGAGCACCTGTGGACCCTCTCCACACACACACACTGAAGTAACAGCGTGCTTTAAAAGTGCACTCAAACCGGTGTACACCCTCAGATATCGGTAGAGATAAAGTTGCCTCCTCCCCCTCCCCAATGTTAATGGCACATTAACACGTGCAAGGTTATATCCACCTAGGTAAATTTAGTAAACTGTCGTCTCCAGCGATACTTTACGGAGCTTGACCTGGCAGGTAATTTTAGTAAACTATCTTCTCCAGTGGCTGAACTGGTCTGGTCTGGTCTAGGCAGGATTCTTACCGTCGCGAATCTGGCATGCTAACAACTGTGCCACCATGGCTACCTCAATCATATCTTTAGAAATATGCTGCTAATATATTTTGAAAATTTGCTTTTATGGCTTGATCTTACTGATGTACCTTGTACGATGGTGTCTTTTATCTTTTATTTCTCATTGATTATATATAAATATAATGCACCCTCGATAACTAATTGCTGGGTCGTCATGCGGGTGTGTCAATTATGCAAAATGCTTATACCAGTGACAATGCATCTTTTGGGGGGTTTTGAGTTAATGCGTGCTGGCAAGGCAATTGTTGCCTTAACCCGCCTACCCCGGTTAAAGTCTCGATAAGGAATGAATTAAAAATATCCTCTAACATGTATGATAATGTGTACACACACACACACACACACTGTTGGCGAAGCCTTTGAATAGGCCTAATCACAAAAGCCAAATTCGCAATAAAATCAACGTGAAAGTCGCCAACCACTGCAACTCAACTGGACATTCAGAGTCCTTCTATATGCTACCGATCGCATCAAATCTGAGGTGGATCGACATAGAACACACATGCAAGGAACGGTACTGGATACTACAATTAAAAACGCATGGAGAGTTCGGTCTAATGCAAAATCTAATCATGCCGTTGCAGTCAAAATTACAGCCAGCCATCAGTTTTTCACCCGTACGCAAATATTGCAACAATATTTAACTATGTAAATGCATTTATTATTATAAATAAACAATTCTCTCATGTCTTTCCTGTATAACCTTGATTCATAACTCATACCCGGATGTAATTTCTTTACCAAATCGATTAGTTGGTGTTGATTTCTCATAACGCTGTTTCCTTCCTTTGTGCGTAGCTTGATATTAGATCAAAACAAGTGGTTCTTATTGTGATAGACACAGCATTCAGATCCTTAATTACTGTACCAACTTTAAAAGAAAAAATATTTTTAAATCTCTTATTGCCCTAGTGATTCTAACATGTAGTTGTATAGTTTTGTTTCCGTAGGTTTTGTTTAGTGTTTGCTTTGTGCATGGAAGATATTTATTTCCCTGATAAAGAACTTATTGAGCTTGAAACGATATGACATTCTAACATCAGATTCACGCCCAAAGGTAATAATATCGATTAACAGTATATTGTTTAATCAATATATGAAGAGACCCATACAATCTGAGAATAATCAGCCAAACATATGCATAAATCAATACAACTCTACTTTTCGCTGATAAAAAATTAAAATAATTCATACATATGTTGAGGTTTTTTTGTAAGAACTCTGTTTCAACAAATCAAAAAGGAAGTTTTCCGCAGTTTTACACTAAACTTGGTCGCACTGATTTATTGCTTTGATTGCCAATACATTTACAGTTTGTACTGATTATGTGTAAATGCTCTTTACTGTTGTTAAAGTTGTTGTTGTTTTTGTAGGGTTTAACGCCATTTTTCAGCACACGATAGGTTATACATGGCGGCCAGTATTAATGGTGGAGGAAGAACCCGGGAAAACCCCAGAAAGAACCACCGACCCACGAGAAGCTACTAGCAAGCTTTCTCACATACCCACATTGGCTGAATCCGAGACTCGAACCCACGCAAACAGGTGAGATGGCAGTGATCCGTAACGGAGAACGCTTTAGACCACTCGGCCACTTGGGGCCCCCCTGTTATTAAAGAACATATGTGAAACGTGCATTTCACTATTAATATAAAGACATAAATGTAAATGAATTCACTATAGTTGGTACTTCCTAGGTTACAAATAGTTTGTATTGTTACTGTTGGGGCCTATGCAATGGTCTATTTATGTGTTCGCTAGAATTACCATATTTTAATATCGTACGTATAATACTGCAAGGAGAAAATGATATTAATTAAAGAGATCATTTTACGACATGATTCAGTCAATTCATCATTTTTACACTCAATGGGTTTAATTCAAAGCTGTCGTCGTAAGCTGACTCGTTTTTATCGCGACATTTCAAGTCTAAGCTGCTGTTCTGAACCATAGTAAAATTTGAGACTTCAGCCTATTACAGAAAAAAATCTTAGATTAACAAATCCTTTGAAGAGACTGGCGCTCTATTGTCCGAAAATAATTGTTAGGAATTAAAGGTAAGACCATTTATTCTTTGTACCTGCAGGGTGTTGAAGCCAACTGTGATATTCTTGAGCGATGTTTTTTTTTAATTATCTTCAACTTTAGCCACTGCGGTGGCCTGATTGAATTGAGATCGATGCTGGTTTTTTGGAGTTCAAACCAGACACCACTGGAATAAGTTTGGTGTAAATCCCATTCATTCATTTTATTCAACGTGGAAGCCATATTGTATGACTGTGAGGCACCGTTTTTATTAAGAGGCAACTAGCTACGATACGATGTATGTTCCTGAAAATCCTATGTCGTCAACAATTCTAGACGACATAGGAGGTGTAGTGAAGACAAGATTTTTATGACAGCAGCCATACTTGAGGCTACTGGTTTGTTTCTTACATACCCACACTAGCCAAGCCTGAGACTCAAACCCACACAGAGATGGCAGTAATCAGTAAAGGCAAGTGCTTTAGACTACTTGGCCACCCAGGGCCCCTATTTGTGTGTAAAACTACTGTAAATCCAACACAATGAATTTCCTCGGCTGATAATTATTCCGATCCCAAGTGATTAGATCAACTGTTAGTCTATTAACATCTGATCCAAGTGATTAGATCAACTAATAGTATATTAACATCTGATCCAAGTGATTAGATCAACTATTAGTCTATTAACATCTGATCCAAGTGATTAGATCAACTAATAGTCTATTAACATCTGATCCATGTGATTTGATTGCTCATTAAATCTATTTACTTCTGATCTGAACCAACTGACTAGACTGATTAGAAGTATATTGACTTCTAATCCTAATTATAGTGCAAGTAATACATGTCATGCAGGCATTCAGTACTATATATTTCAGCAGTGGGAGTCATTTTTCGGAATCTGATTACACATACCTTTAGGTGGCAATTATTCACTTCATTTGAAACTTAAACTGAAGAAGAAGTGGATGGGCACAAAAGAGAAGAAAGCAAAGTATAACATCAGCCTGTTGAAAGATGCAAAACTAAAGAAGAATACAGGCTGACGCTTAACAACAAGTACCAAGTGCTACAAGAACTAAGATGAGGAAGACAGTGAGAATAACAGATGGCAGAAAGTTAAGGAGGCAGTAAAATCATCATGCCAAGAAGGTCCCATGAAACACAAGCAGAAAGAATGGATTTCAGCCGAAACATTGCGCAAAATCCAGGAGCGGAAACAGAAGAAAGCAACAATAAATAGCAGTAGAACAAGAGCTACAAAAGTAAAGGTACAAAAAGAGTACACTGACGCCCACAGAGAAGTGAAAATAAGCATAAAGATAGACAAGAGAAACTACGTTGAAGGACTGGCAGCAGAGGCAGAAGAAGCGGTCGGAAGTGGAAACAAGAAGATGTACGACATCACCAAGAAGCTGTTCGCCAAGTACAGCAAAACAGAGAGACCCGTAAAGGACAAGCAGGGAAAGACCATAGCAAGTACAGGACACCAAATATCTAGATGGGCAGAACATTTTGAAGAACTGTTGAACAGGCCGCCATAACTGAAGCCCCCAGAAATCCACCAAGCCAACGCAGATCGCATACGCTGTGACAATCCCACCAAAGACGAGATCAGGAAAGCCATCATCCAGCTGAAGAACGACAAAGCAGCTGGACCTGATGACATCTCAGCAGAAGCCCTCAGAGCAGACCTAGAGGCTTCAGTGGAAATATTATATCCCGCTTTGAGAAGATCTGGGAGGAAGAAGAAATACCGACTGACAAGAAGGAGGGATACCTCATCAAGATCCCCAAGAAAGGCGACCTCAGCAATTGATCCAACAAACACACGGAATCACACTCATGTCAGTACCAGAGAAAGTCTTCAACCGGGTCCTCTTGGAAAGGATGAAGGAGGCAGTCGACCCACAGTTACGAGACGAGCAAGGAGGCTTCCGGCAGAACAGATTGTGTACGGACCAAATAGTTACTCTTCGCATTATAGTCGAGCAATTGTTGGAGTGGAACTCTACGCTCGACATCAAGTTTGTCGATTATGAAAAGGCATTCGACAGCGTGGACCGAGAGACACTCTAGAAACTTTTTCGCCACTACGGCATCCCAACCAAGCTGGTGAACCTGATCAAGAACGCTTACAACGGAATGTCCTGCCGAGTCATTGATGCAGGACAGCACGCAGACAGCTTCCTAGTGCGGACTGGCGTGAGGCAAGGCTGCTTGCTGTCGCCGTTTCTCTTCCTTCTCGCAATCGAATGGATTATGACGTCCACCAATGAGCGGAGAAATGGGATCCATTGAACATTGTGGAGTCAACTTAAGGACCTAGATTTTGCCGATGACCTAGTGCTCTTGTCCCACAGTCATCAGCAAATGCAGGACAAGACCGACGTACTGGCAGTCACATCAGCACAGGTTGGCCTCAACATCCACAAAGACAAGACTAAGATCCTCAAGATCATTTATGTCAGTAATAACTAAGTCACACTACATGCAAGTCCCCTGGATGAAGTGGAGTCCTTCACGTACCTGGGCAGCATTATCAACCAGCAGTATGGCACAGACGCAGACGTTTAGGCAAGGATCAGAAAGGCAAGTGCAGCTTTCATAGAGCTCAAGAATATCTGGAACTCCAAAGAAATTTCCTTGACTACCAATATCACACTGTTCAACTCCAACGTGAAGTCAGTCCTGCTGTATGGAGCAGAGACCTGGAGAACCGCCAAGTCGACCATAGGGGTGACGGGCAAAACTAACTAATTCACGTTATTTGGATCCTCATACATCCATATTCCTTTGTGAGGTCATTATTTACAAACCCCAATAAATATATGTGGCAAAAGCAATGATAAAGGTTTGATCCAATACAAGCTGGATTGAACATTGCATGAATTTATGTCAGCAATAACAGCTGTGCATGTTGAAAAACATTCATATAACCCAGTTATTTTTTAAAATAAACCAAACATACACTTCTCTTGACCTAGTTTAGTACCAAACATACACTTCTCTTGACCTAGTTTAGCACCAAACATACACTTCTCTTGACCTAGTTTAGTACCAAACATACACTTCTCTTGACCTAGTTTAGTACCAAACATACACTTCTCTTGACGTAGTTTAGTACCAAACATACACTTCTCTTGACCTAGTTTAGTACCAAACATACACTTCTCTTGACCTAGTTTAGTACCAAACATACACTTCTCTTGACGTAGTTTAGTACCAAACATACACTTCTCTTGACCTAGTTTAGTACCAAACATACACTTCTCTTGACCTAGTTTAGTACCAAACATACACTTCTCTTGACCAAATTTAGTACCTAGACAGCATTATAAAAGTCCATCATGATCAATAATTTTCATCTGGAAATATTTTGATCATATTTAAGGTGCAGATAATTCAGTAATAAGGACTGAATACACTTTGGTTCAACTATATTAGTAACATTTAGAACAACAATTAATATTTGAGCATACATGATCACGTTGACATACACTTTAACACATCAGACTGACTATTCGTCAATATACTTTTAGTTCTGTTTCTGCTTCTTTTTTGACTTCGGATATCTTTACTTTCTTTAGTGAATGCTTCGTCGGTACAATGCTGAAGATTTTTGTAAATATACACAATGAGACTTTACAAGCACAGATATTAACTGAGGTATATATCATAGTCACATTTGAAGAAAAAAAAATATTTTCTTCTTATTTAGATTTTAAAGTAATACATTAAAGAAATTATGAGACCTCACTGAAAGACTGAGACATGGAGTAATTATAACCAAACCCCTTATTCTTGAATGTTTTGAAGCTGAAAACACACAGAAAGCACAAATTCCTCAGAATGAAATAAGAAATCACAAGTTTAGAGATGTTCCCGTTACCCATAATGTAGAATTAGTTTTGTAATCACTTCTGACCTATGTGAAGTCTATAATGTAATCACTCCTGTTGATATGTGAAGTCCACAATTTAATCACTCCTTTTGCTATGTGAAGTCTATTGTTAGAGTATGTGCTCTTTAAGTAACAGAAAAGAGTGAAGACAACAAGCTTTGTAAAATTTAACAAATAATTTATTTCCCTAGAATATAAAGCAAAAAAATGAGAAAAAAGAACTTTAAAGTTTGACGAATTAAATCCAAAAAAAATCCAAGAATTAAAAAACACAAGTCCTATCAATGAAAAGTTCTAAGTGAATCTCAATTCAAATCCCGATGAAATTCAAGATGAAAGGCGATGACGTCTGTAATAGTTAGCACTGTACTGATGTGTCAACAGTCTCTAGTTGAATCACAGAAAATATTATTCCAGTTTTGAATTCCGTATAAAATCCAGTAAATATCTTTGTCCAAGTATTATATCAGAGCACTACTGTATTTCCAGGGGAAAAAATCTTTTGAATTCAATAATTTAAGGAAAATAAAAATTCAGCTCAAACTGGTCACAACATAATACAACGTGTCAGATGTTAAAGCACAGCTGACTAACCTTTATCAAAAAAACATCAGTTATAAGACTAATTAAGATGCAAAACAGATTCCCGGATGAAGTCAATAGTTCATCCTTCTTGAAAAAAATAAAAGTTAGTTTAATAATTGCCACATGCTTCAAATCACATAGTCCAGTTATGACCTTGACTCAACTTAATGATTCTTATTCTGAGAAAGAATTTTAAAAAATCAGAAAAAGGTGTTTACCAAAACTGTGACTGATTTTAAGGCCAGAAACTAGATACAATGTTTCTATTATTAGTTATTTACAGCTATGAAATAAATGCTAAAAAATATTTTAAAGAATCAATCAGGTCAAACAGAACTAATATGTAATGGAATAAAAAATATTTTAAAACTAACATACAAACAATTAATTTAAATATACATGACACTATAATGTAATCACTCCTGGTGCTATTGTGAAGTCTATAATACAATCACTCCTGTTGCTATGTGAAGTCTGTAAAATAATCACTCCTATCGCTATGTAAAGTCTATAATGTAATCATTCCTTTCTCTATGTGAAGTCTATAATATAATCACTCCTTTCTCTATGCGAAGTCTATACAATAATCACTCCTATCGCTGTGTGAAGTCTAAAATGTAATCACTCTTTTCTCTATGTAAAGTCTATAAAATAATAACTTGTATCGCTATGTGAAGTCTATAATGTAATCAGTCATTTCTCTATGTGAAGTCTATAATGTAATCACTTCTATCGCTATGTGAAGTCTATAATATAATCACTCCTTTCTCTATGTAAAGTCTATAATGTAATCACTCCTGTTGTTATGTGAAGTCTATAATGTAATCATTCCTTTCTCTATGTGAAGTCTATGAAGTAATCACTCCTTTGTCTATGTGAAGTCTATAATATAATCACTCCTTTCTCTATGTAAAGTCTATACAATAATCACTCCTTTCTCTATGTGAAGTCTATAATGTAATCACTCCTTTCTCTATGTAAAGTCTATAATGTAATCACTCCTGTCACTATGTGAAGTCTATAATGTAATCACTCCTTTCTCTATGTGAAGTCTATAATATAATCACTCCTTTCTCTATGTGAAGTCTATAATGTAATCACTCCTTTCTCTATGTAAAGTCTATAATGTAATCATTCCTTTCTCTATGTGAAGTCTATGAAGTAATCACTCCTATTGCTATGTGAAGTCTATAATGTAACCATTCCTTTCTCTATGTGAAGTCTATAATGTAATCACTCCTGTCACTATATTAGGTTTATAATGTAATCACTCCTGTCACTATATTAGGTTTATAATGTAATCACTCCTATCGCTATGTGAAGTCTATAATGTAATCACTCCTTTCTCTATGTGAAGTCTATAATGTCATCACTCCTTTCTCTATGTAAAGTCTATAATGTAATCACTCCTATCGCTATGTGAAGTCTATAATGTAATCACTCCTTTCTCTATGTGAAGTCTATAATATAATCACTCCTTTCTCTATGTAAAGTCTATAATGTAATCACTCCTGTCACTATGTGAAGTCTATAATGTAATCACTCCTTTCTCTATGTGAAGTCTATAATGTAATCACTCCTTTCTCTATGTAAAGTCTATAATGTAATCATTCCTTTCTCTATGTGAAGTCTATGAAGTAATCACTCCTATCGCTATGTGAAGTCTATAATGTAACCATTCCTTTCTCTATGTGAAGTCTATAATGTAATCACTCCTGTTGTTATGTGAAGTCTATAATATAATCACTCCTTCTCTATGTGAAGTCTATAATGTAATCATTCCTTTCTCTATGTGAAGTCTATGAAGTAATCACTCCTATTGCTATGTGAAGTCTATAATGTAACCATTCCTTTCTCTATGTGAAGTCTATAATGTGATCACCCCTGTCATATGGGAAGTCTATAATGTTATCACTCCTGTCAGTATGTGAAGTCTGTATGACTTGTCCAGAACCATTTGATGGATTTATAAGAAAGCTGGTACGATTATTAAGACTGACACAATGACAAATACAACTTCTGTAATTTTACGATAATGAATATTACCAACACATGTACTAAATGAATTAATAATTGCTTTGGTCAACCAGCCTGCTTCAGTTATTGTCCCAAGATGAAAAAAACCGAACACTTGCAACAACATGTGACAAGGATGCATACACTTTTTGACACAGAATAATGAAGTTGCCCCCTTCCCCTTTCCCAAACAAGAAGTCTGTATCTTGTAAATGTAGCGTATACAGTGCAACTCGGCAGAAGAAACACACATGCAGTCAGGCACTGCACTTACTGATGTATCTGTTCTTTTATTCCTCTAGTTACATTTTAATGGCTTATTTGGATTTGGATTTCAATTTTTTTTTTAAACATAGCTTTAACAATTTTTCAGTTACATCACTATAATGTCTGCAGAGTGTCAGTTTATAGTGATGTCTATTGCTGGGGCATCGTGCTGCAGACATGTAGCATGATGTCCCACCCAGTCACTTTATTCTTACACCAGGCCGATCAGTCCTAACACTAACCTCTTACTGCTGAGCACCTAGCGAGGCAGCTGCTAGTACCAATTTTATCAGTCTTTAGTATGATTCAGACAACATTCAAACCAGTGGTCTGCCACATCCAAGGCAGATGCTCTAACCACTAGGCCACCGAAGCGGTCTTAATGGCCTATTACTATATTGTATCAGAGGCTGTGATTTCGGACTGGAGTTAGAGTTTCATGAACACATGGCTAAAGCTGATCAAAAGCTCCTGCTTAATCAAGATTTGACATGTGACAAGTTTCTGACTGTGAATGGAAGAAAAATGAATAGATGGATAGAGGTTGAACTTTATGTCATGAATATGCAAAGAATTATAATATTAAAAAAGAAAGGGCATGAATAAAGAAAAAAGTTCAACAAGATTTATTTCATTTTTCTTTAAAGGAGAAAGCACCAACTAAATAGCATGTGACATTCTGCTTACAAATTATGGACAAGTCTACTAAGACATAATTACTTGATGTTTATCAGCACAGCCACCATGATGTAATAAAATAGCTTAACATAAAACATGTATTCAGCTACATCTAAAAATATAAATGCAGAAAAATATCTGGAAGCAAAATTTAAAGCAGGATTTTTATCATCTGCTACAAGCCAATAGCAAAACTATTTGTGCAGACTTAACAAAGTTGTTACATAATTACATGAACAATAAATTGTAACTTCCTGTCAAAGTAAATGTATGTAGAATACAAAAACTCATTATAACTGCATAAAATTGTTAAATTCCAGCTGAAAATAAAGAATTACACAAGAGTTTATGCCCCTAATTAAGTGAGAACAGTTTATAAACAATACTACGGTTTAAGTTTAAAACAGTTTTAAAATAAATTTAACTTGGGCATATAATGGTCATTCTGTGATAAATTTAACTTGGGTACATAATGGTCATTCTGTATTCATCCTGAGGGCATCTGTATGTTGAAGTGCATGTCTCATAAATGTAAATGTATTCATGAAATGCAAATGTGCCACCAAACAGCTTGATAAATTACAAATCCCCATGCATTCCAAGACCAAGTCTAGTCCAACAGAACAGTACAACAAGGGTCACAATGGATGTCATATACATTAAAATTCTTTGTTTTTATTGCACATATAAAGTTGAGCTAAAAGAATTTTAAATCTTGTACATATGACCTTTGACCCCATCAAAGGTGCCCCATGGGCGATGGCCAAGAATTATAACTCACACAAGACATCACCACAGGGACATAACAGCCAAAACCTTTATGAAATTATGCTCCGCTGTTTTGTAAATGTGGTAATGGACAGACAGAAGGAGGGTATCGCAATATCCTAGACACATTTTAAAAAGTTTGGATATAACCAGACAATTTGAATGACAGACGGAGGACATCACAATATCCCTGACACATTTTAAAAAGTCTGGATATAACCAGACAATTTGAATGACAGCAGGAGGACATCACAATATCCTAGACACATTTTAAAAAGTTTGGATATAACCAGACAATTTGAATAACAGAAGGAGGACATCACAATATCCTAGACACATTTTAAAAAGTTTGGATATAACCAGACAATTTGAATGACAGAAGGAGGACATCACAATATCCTAGACACATTTTAAAAAGTTTGGATATAACCAGACAATTTGAATGACAGAAGGAGGACATCACAATATCCTAGACACATTTTAAAAAGTTTGGATATAACCAGACAATTTGAATGACAGAAGGAGGACATCACAATATCCTAGACACATTTTAAAAAGTTTGGGGATAACTAGACAGATGGAAAGACAGGTTTTAAAGTACTTGCTCCAACTACAATAATAGTGGGGGCAAGTAAAGTAAGTAATTTGGGTCAATGTCACATCTATACTAGTTTAGAATAAAATAACTGCAATAACTACTTTTAAGGGAAAATGTCAATACTGGTCTTTATTCAACTAAAATGAACATTTATGATAGGGATGTTTCAAGCACTTTAACTTTGGGAACACTTAAACATTATACAAAAATTGTGTAAAATAGATGAGCACATTCTTTTCTAAATGATTAAAAATATATATATTTATATTTATATATATGAACCAACTAAAGATCACCATGATTTATCATTCTAATAGAAAAGCATGCTGTGAACAAATCATCTTTTGTTCCATGGTGACATATATTACATCACAATTCCCGCTGAAACACTTCTTTCATAAGTAAACAGAAATATACTGCAGAAGTAGAGTTGGCATTACTTAAACCCTTTGGTACATGCAAATTATTAATCACATAGTTTAAGGAAGACATAAAACACTGTACATGGCTTACATATATGACAAATCAAGGTGGGAATTCCTGTACAATTAATTTACAGCTAATGTTTAAGGATAAAATGTTTTTATGCTAGAGGCAAATGCTTGCGTTGAGATGAAATGACCAAGATACAGAGGCTTGGGTGAGATAAAGAGCAGTAAAACAAACGCAAACAGAAAATTAAAGAAAAACTGATATGTGAAATGTAAGATACCAGCTGAAATGATATGTTACCTGACTAGTTAATTTAGGTATGAAAACTCCACAGAAATGTAGAAAATAAATCTTAAACGCTGGCTGCCATGAAAACCTGATGGTTGCTATAAGGGACAAAATATCATGCATTATTTATATACAGTAGCATCTATGAAGAACATGACTACAATAATTCATAGATGAGAATCAGGGATGTGGAGAAGGTGGTGTGTGGAAACAAAGTAATACTTATCAAAAAACACATACTGTATATTCTAGATGTGCTAAGACACAAGAAAACATGTACCACAAGTTTGCTGGAATCTTGCCAATCTGTTTTCATAATTTAGGCTGACCAGCTTGGTACAGTCAAACCCATCAATGCTATCATGGTACAGTCATGCCCATCTACAGTCACCAGTCCTTATATGTATTGCTACAGTCAAACCCATCAATAGTTATCATGGTACAGTCATGCCCATCTACAGTCACCAGTCCTTATATGTATTGCTACAGTCAAACCCATCAATGCTATCATGGTACAGTCATGCCCATCTACAGTCACCAGTCCTTATATGTATTGCTACAGTCAAACCCATCAATAGTTATCATGGTACAGTCATGCCCATCTACAGTCACCAGTCCTTATATGTATTGTTACAGTCAAACCCATCAATGCTATCATGGTACAGTCATGCCCATCTACAGTCACCAGTCCTTATATGTATTGCTACAGTCAAACCCATCAATAGTCATCATGGTACAGTCATGCCTATCTACAGTCACAAGTCCATTTTATCTGTATTGGTACAGTCAGACCCATCAATAGTCATCATGGTACATTCAAACCCATCTATAGTCATCATGATACAATCTGACCTGTCCACACTCATCACAGTACAGACTCATCTAGAGTCATTATGGTACAGTCAAGTCCATCTACAGTCATCAAACTTTTTAAAACCATTGATCGCAAGCATAAAAGTCCTTGCTGATAAAATATATATCAATTTTTTAAAATATTAAAAATTATTTGCTGTATTTGTGATATATTAAGATATTCTATCCCATTCGTTGTTGTTTTTGTTGTTTCATATGAAAACATAGTTGGAATTAAGTTCATGACATCATGTTTTTGTCATCTCCAAGTCCATTATGTCATGAACCCAATTTGACCTTCATTGTTGAAAATAGCTCGTGCAGATTGCTATTTTGCAGAGGTGAATGCTTTGGCAGTCCTATATTGTCGTTACAGAAGTGAATGCTTTGGCAGTCCTATATTGTCGTTACAGAAGTGAATGCTTTGGCAGTCCTATATTGTCATTACAGAAGTGAATGCTTTGGCGGTCCTATTCTGTCATTCTACAAGTATGTTAACATGAAATACTTACAAATATCAGCAGAAAGACATTGGCAATCTTTTGGCAAAATCTGAAAGATGTTACTTAAAATATGTCCAATAAGGACACTGACCATTTGAGTCACCAAGATAGCCCTGTCATTTGCACAATGAGCTGAGTCGCTAAGAGAGTCACTAAGTATCCAACAAGAGGTGGAAACATAAGTGTATGAGAAAACCTGAAGTCAAATTTTCTATCACTGTTACCCTGATCTCACGGTCAAGAGGACAGCAACCAAGTTGCAGAATTGAATTATCATAGTTTTATAATGGTTCATCCCAAATATGAAGAAATTCAATCGGGCATTCAGGTAAACCAAAACCTTAAATCATTTTCTATAATTGTGATCTTAACACATGTTGCTTAAAAATTTTAAAATATGCAGAGTCTGTATAATGAAATGCCAATCAATTTAAAAACTTCTGCTGGATTATGCAATTGGTGTTATTTATCTTAAGAAACTTAATGGAGGGGATCATAAAAAAGATATATATTTCTTTTTTGTTTGAAAGTACAAACTGACCTCCCAACTTTAGCATATTTATATGGATAATGAGAAAAAAATGCCATGTTTTTTAAAAGGAAATTTTAAAGAGACAAAACAATATTTTGCAGGGGACAAAGTTTAAGCATCTAAAACACGTCAAACAAATGATGCTGGCATATTACTGGTACACACAGTCTGGATGAGATTTATCAGTTGTCACAGAATGCAGTTAATACATGGTGTTACTTCATCATACAAAGCATCGACTCTCGAATAAAATGTGTAGTCATATATTCAGGACATTTACCATGTATATGATACTTCATTTCCATGGGAATACTACATACAGTACATGTATTACATTTCCATGGGAATACTACATACAGTACATGTATTACATTTCCATGGGAATACTTGATACAGTACATGTATTACATTTCCATGGGAATACTACATATAGTACATGTATTACATTTCCATAGGAATACTATATACAGTACATGTATTACAATTCTGTGGGAATACTAAATACAGTACATGTATTACATTTCCATAGGAATACTACATGCAGTACATGTATTACATTTCCATGGGAATATTACATGCAGTACATGTATTAAGTTTTCAAATTTACTTACTAAGCCATACAAAATCTAATTAGACTTTATAAGCAACAATTTGTATGGCATAACACTAGTTGTTTGATAAGCAATTTATTTGTATGTAGCTGTGGTATAACACTGGCTTGATAAATCAGACCCCCAAATCTGTGTTGATACTGATGGATGATTTGTGGGTAAGATGTCACCTGTTCATTAAAATGTGCAACTATTTGCAGACAAGTCTGTCCACAACATATCAGTGTACATTTTAGACACTTAATGATACTTCTCACATTTCTTGAGTTACTGTCAGCTGAAGCGTTCTTTTAGTGATATGCACATGATACTTCCGGAACAGATCCTATGTGTGACAACTTGTAAGTCCAGGTAGAATAGCACAACCCTGTCTCCTGTGGCCATTTTGTGATTCGTGCTAGATATGGCTGTTACCAAATACCAGTAAGTGTCAGAATCAGAGGTCTCAAACATAAAGCAAATGGAGTTGTTTCCTGTGGCCTGCAATGACAGCAATCATTTGTAAATTAATTACTCATGCAATTTTTTTCTTTAGTAATGCCAATGTACTATTCCTCATGTGGTCCTTGTGGTGATTCAAGTTTGAGACCCCTGGTCTAAACTGTATGCAGGTGTTCCAGAGAGAGTTGCATGCAGCCAAATTGCACATTTTAATGAACAGGTGATGCCATACCTACAAATTGTCCATTGGTATCAACACAGATTTGGGGGCATGATTTATTAGACAGGTACAAGACATGTTGCTTGTTGATAAGTAATTAATGTGATGATAAACAAGGCTAACTGATGCATTATGACAGTTGGTCGATAGGCACACATTTTCCACCCTTCTCAGGAATGATATCAGGCACATATTCTCCACCCTGCTCAGGAATGATATCAGGAACACTAAGATCAACTATAACAATAATGGCCCCAAAGGTTATGATATAAATTGCTGAAACACTGGTACAATTGAAAACAAGCAAGTAAATCTGCTTTGTCTTTATCAGAACCATTGCTCAATAAAATTCCAGTTAAAAGCTAATCATGTTGAGTCACAACAGACAGTGGTAGCTAGCATAGAGTTCTGGACTTAATCTACAACTACATTCCTCTATCCTACCTACTTTGATAGTTTGCAGCCAAATGTGAAAAAATGTTACTATATTTACATAATTTTAATAAACCAAAACAAAATAAACTCAGGGATCACTCGTGGCTTCGCCAATGTTGCAAATTGCGATATGTTTCCTTATTGGCAATAAAATATAACATCTGGCATCTTTTTAGTGACAACATTTTTGGTTGTTAAAAATTTTATATACAGTCTTGGGTTTGGAGTTGAGAAACTGAAAGTCACCATGATAGGAAGCCCCAAACTTGGATATAAAATTGCACTGGAACCTATTGTTACATAAACAAATCCTTTGTTTATATTGACAAACCACCCTAACACGGCATTGTTATATTAATCCATTTATGCTGATGTCGGACCTTAGTACTTGTGTGCTGTAATATAACTCTAATAGCCATGCTACCTGACTAGCCACAATCGATCACCTCTGAAATCAGGAACAGGAATAACTACAATCTACCAGATGATGGCAGGTTTTTTCCTTTTTGAAACATTTAAAAGAAAAAAAGTTTTGCTGAAACTTAAACTGATTATCTTTGAACCATTGATCGTTCTCTAATATAATATACTAAGCAAATGAAAAAAAAATTCGGTCTGTCAATGTTGTACAATTATTTGATTTTGACACAGCAATGATAAACAGGCATTTGTCTGGTCCTTCAGAGAGGGCCTTTAGCAGCGCCTTCAATAACACATGAACCTTCATCAAAACAAGAATTTTGATCAAAGAAAGTCGGCAACAAACTGAATTAAAAGCACACTTTCATTTTTTGTAGTGATTGCAACATATTTATTGTGCCATGAACGTTTCCTATTTGCAACAAAAAAGTTCATGCTTACAATTTCTACCAATGGAGGTTTAAAACACCAATTAAAGTCCCAATATTTTGAAATAATAGATATCTGGCCATCGAGTTAAATGAAGGTGGTACATCTCGCATGAATGTTAAACATTTTAATTTGTTCATATGTTTTCATTTCTCTATAAATAGCTTCATCCCCTTGGTAGCCTCGGCATCATGGTAGTTGTTTCTGGCTGACCAAAATCTAGGTCAATTTAAGTACATGTAAATGTAGCATATAAACAACTATACAGCCATGTGCTACTAGGATAATATATATCAGAGTGAATTGTTTGTTGACAATGGGATATTGATCAAACGAGGACAACCATTTTTTATATAAATATGTTTTACTTGTGTTTTCTAATGGGATTAGACTGATACATGAATTTTCTAACATAGGATCTAATACTTGAATTCATGGATTTTTCATATGCATGTGTATTATTTAACATGTTGTGGAGTGTACTACACAAATGTATGCTGTCAATATACAAGTATTTCAGATTAGGCCTAGTTGTCTTCATTTAATCTAAATTTCCATTTTTTTCTCTCTGCATAAATCCTAGTCACTGACGACAGATCATCTCTTAAAAATTTCACTTGTATTCAAAATTTCAATTATTTTCAGCCCCCCCCCCCCTTATCTAAACATCTGCTTATGTCAACAATATTACCTTGGTCCCAATGACGTTCAGGTAAACGATAGTAATGTATTATGAAAATGGTGACATTTTTTTAAAATTGGCAACTAAAATAGTGAGGTTGGCAATTTTATGGCAACAACTTTTTAAAAGCCAGCCTGTCAACTCCATACCAAATGAAATCTGGGCAAAGAAGATGATATTGGAACTGGAAATGATGGAAAAAACAGATGATTTTAGCGTTTTCAATATGGTTTATATTTAGTCAAATTCTGTCAAAAGGTTGGATAAATCAATACTCCAATTACACTGTCACCAACATTTTTATTAGGTGCTCTTTCTTTTAAAACTGCAAGACTTGTATACATATGACAGAAAGGTTTTGTATGAACAACATATGATGAGCAAATGGTCAAAACTCTTAACAGTTCCTTTTTTTAATTTTTTACATTAAACATCTGATGAGCAAATGGTCAAAGTGATCATCAGGTTTTACATGAATGACATCTAATGCTGTTGTTGTTCTTTGGGGTTTAAGTCCATTTTACAGCACAAGAAAGGCTACACATGGCAGCCAGTATGACTAGTGGGGGAAGAACCTGGAAAATCCTGGTAAGAACCATTGACCCATGGAAAGCTATTGGCAAGCTTTCTCATAGACCTATATTTGCCGAGCCTGAAACTTGAATCCACATGGACACAGGTGAGATGGCAATGATCAGTAAAGGCAAGCATTTTAGACCACTTGCCCACCCGGAATCCCAATACATCTAATGAGCAAATGGCCAAAACTAGCATCAACATGAATAAAATCTAACTAGCAAATGGAAAAAGTGATCATCAGGTTTTATATGAATGGCATCTAGGAAGCAAATGGTGAATGCGATCAACAGTTTTACATGAACAACATCCAATGAGCAAACAGTCAAAATGCCATCAGATTTTACATGAACGACATCTGATGAGCAAAGTCAAACTGCCATCAGATTTTACATGAACGACATCTGATGAGCAAATGGTCAAAACAATCAACAGGTTTTACATGAAAGACAATTACAAGGACATGTGATTTAAAACAAATTATTCCAAAAAATCATCTGGTACATATTCCCATAACAACTGTGTAGAAATCAAAAGTAGCATTTTACAGCTTGTACTTACAAATGATAAGTATAATGCCATAAGCTTAAAGAGACCCGACAAGAGCACAATTAACTCAGAAAGCTAATAAACATCTTTTTCTGCAGTACATTAATCATCACTCATTTTGATGGCATTTCGTTTTAACATTTATTGTGCATTCATTTACTGGATACGTCTTAATCTTTACATGATAACTTTCTTTCTACTGCAGTACCATTTTAGTAAGCAAATCCATTTTACTACCTGTCAAAGAAAATAAGCCAAACAGCACTGTTGTTCATTATAAACTGAGAAATAATTGTGACGGTCTGAAATTCTAATTAGATCATCTACTTATAAATACCAATATGTCTGACAAGTGGTTTTGGATTCACTATACAAAACTGGAAGTAAAACATGGAAAAGGAGACCATATCCTATTTTCATTTAGGACCAGTCAGGTATCATAAAAAGTCTTTTGGCGAACACCCCATGCTGATATAGCCGACCATTTGAGTAAGTAAACAATATTTTCAAGATAGCCACCATGGTGACCATATTGAGGGTTAGTCATTTTCATTTAGGACCAACTAAACACAGTAAGAACCATTCTGATGAAAATGATGTGTCCACATGACTAAGAGGAGAACCAAAATTAAGATTATACAGATGGTTACATACCAGATGTCAGATCAATACCATTTAAATTTAGGATCAACAAAACATTATAAGAAGTTATTTAGTGAAAACCATATACTAGAGCAGCATTCATGTAGGAGTAGTCATGACAACAATTTCAAGCTGGCCACTGTGGCAGACATATTAGACATTAGACTAGATGCAGATTCATTTAGGACGAACAAGACACCATGGGAAGTCTTCCTGTGAAAACACCATATCAGTATGATTTTCCATCCAGAAGAAGTTGTAGTAACAAGATGGCCACTCTATGGCAGCGATACTGAATGTCACTATTTCCAATCAAAACTAACTAGCCATTATAAGAAATCTTTTGGTGAAAACCCCATGTAATTCTGACTTTCTGGAGTTGTTATAACAATAATTTCAAGATGACCACTACTGTGGCAACATTGGACAGCAGAGCAGTACATTTTTTTTCATTTAGGACAACCTAGACATCATAAGAAGCCTACTGGTGAAAATCCTGTGCTGATGTAACCATCCATTCAGGACAAGTAGCAATAACAAGATTTTCAAGCTGGCCACTGTTACAGTCATATTATTTGTCCTAGCAGCACCATTTTCATTTAGGATCAACTAGAACAGGAGATGAATGTGTGTGTAAAATGTCATGGCAATTCTCTAAGAAGTCTAGGCAAAGTAGTGATAAGATACTTTTGCTAATGGATATATGATTAGCAACAGATGAAAGACCAAGTTCTTCTGGTCTATGACTGGTAGAACTATGAAAGCATTAAGAAATCATGTAATGAATATGGGACTGATTTGTTTTTAAAATTGCACATGTACGGGACTAGGCTCATCAGGCATTTGTACAGCAAAAAATGGTAGTAGTCACCTGTATCAGGTTATCCAAATTGTACATTCCTGAGTAAGAAAACAGAGTTACACATTAACTGATGGATGCTAGATATAAGAACGATGTACCAGTCTCAGATCTGTGGCTATCCATGTGGTACAACCCTGAGTAAGAATACCAAGTTACATGTTAAATATGTGTTTTAAACGTGTTAAATACATTCTCAGAATACTCTAAAACCTTTTTGGTATTATGATACATTAATTAATAGATCATGTGATAAAACTGACTTGAATCCAGTTATAACCTTGAAATTCCAAAATGCATGAAAAGTCAATATGGCAATATGCCTACTGGCTCTTTGCATGTTATATCAGTGGCACTATAAAATATTTTTCTATCTATGGACAAACATAAACTTTCAAACATAAAAATGCCCTGAATTTTAGCATCAAATATTTGTTATCCATACATTACTCAACACCAACCTTCCAGTCCTCATGACTAAACATCATAGCAAAATACAGATTTTTTGAGGCTGTTTCTCCCTCTAACATTGCCAGGCCAGATAACAATCCCCGAGTTCCATCTGACTGTCCTATCCTCCAATCAAATGTCACGTCTTTCTCCTCCACCTGCACACTGACACGCACCTTGCCATTGGGCAGGGATTCTGTTTCAAATGTGAGCAACGAGTTTCTGCTAAGGGCTGGAAGTTTTGTCTTCATCTCCTGACCATCAACAAATACAGAGCCTGTATAAAGGAAATAAATTCTTTTTAGAATGAACTAGCAATTTTTCTAAAGAATTTAAAAACTTTTTAATGAACATAAGCAAAATTGACAATTTTCTCTGTGGGTGCCCAAGTCAATAATGATGTATTTAATAAGACCAAGGTTCCTGAAAAGAAAATCTCCAGAATCAAAGACAGAAGTATGATTTCAGTGGAAAACTTAATATCTATTAATTTATATGAGTAGGGAAGAATTTTCTCTGGATAACTTGGCACATTATTAGGCTACATTAAAAAAAGAGTACAAATTAGTGACTGTTTTGTTTTCACACTCATCCTGGTGCCAAGAGTATAATATGATGAAATCTGTGATATCTGATTCAAGGATGTATACTGTATGTATTTGCTTACAAATCAAATCCAACAGCAATCAACATAGGTCCTTATCTGCCATATCATAATGCACCCACAGATCAGGGTCTATGGTGTTTCTTCTACTGATTACTCCTAACAAACTGCACAAACCCAGATCTGTTTGCATATTATACAATGGCAGATCTAGGTTTGTGCAATTTGCAGTTGGACTTGTCTTATAAGCAAGTATATACAACAGTTACTAGGCATGCATGGAAAGTAATGAAGTTTCAATAACTTAACTCAAAAGGTGTTTGAAAATGCAGCAAAGAGAATACATTTCAGTGACCTTGGCCGTGAATATATGACCCTGACAATAGATGCCATTTGAAAACTCTAGGTCTTAAACTACATGTAACAGAAAGATGCAAAACCAACAAGTTACAAAGTGAAAATTTAAGAGACACTTACAGCATTGTGAATTAAATCCCAAATAATCCTAAATGTCCAATCACAAATCCAAAAGCAAAGAATGCTCTAAATGAATTCCAACAGACTTGAATGTCCTCATGTAACACAATGATACAATCCAGAATATTTTTGAAGTTCTCAGTAATCCGAAATCAAGTGTTTTGGTCCAAAAAAGTCTAAAAGCATTTGTAATTCCAATGAATAATTTAAAAAAATAAATCCTCTCAAATTATATCAGAACATAAGGGCAAACCCTGATCATAGATTCCCAAAGATTGATATGAAACATGACTGAATAATTGTTTATCAAACCTCTCTTTATACATATATCACTTGACCTGTGTCACAATACAATGTTCTGGAAAACAAATGGCTTAAAAAACTGATAAATGACTTTGACCTTGAAGACTGGAGACTAAGCAAGGTATGCAACACAACTTCTAGTGATATGTAAGGGTTCCAAGCTTTTATCACTTAATCTAAAATATCTTTAAACTTATACAGCCAAACAAAATTGTGTCGCAAAACTTCAAAACACATATATTAATGTATCACCATGATAATGACGATAAAATCCTGTAAGTTATACATGATTTACCTTGTAATGATGATGCAGGAGTATACCAAGTTTCATTTCCCAAGTCCTGCATGACTCTGATGTTAAAGAACAGAAAGGACGGTGTGATGGAAAACATAAGATATTTACCCAAGAGCTTGACCATAAAGCACCACAAATAAGAGAGGTGAAAAAATGTCATCCCCTCATTTAAATGAATCTAAAGTTATAGAGTGGAATGGAACATGGGAGGAAAAATACTGACCTGTGATATTGACCTTAAGACAACATCCCAGATACAGCTATGACAAACCTAAAAATGTTATCTCTTTTTTTCTCAAACTGCTCTAACGTTATAGACTGGAAGAGCAGGTGTGACCAAAAACTTAAAATATTAATCTAGGACTATGTCCTTGATGATAGCACCTGCAATAAGGTATGCAACATACCATCACCTGCAATAAGGTATGCAACATACCATCTCATGATAGGGCATGAAACACACTATCACCTGCAATAAGGTATGCAACACACCATCACCTGCAATAAGGTATGCTACATACCATCACCTGCAATAAGGTATGCAACATCCCATCTCATGATAGGGCATGAAACACACTATCACCTGCAATAAGGTATGCAACACACCATCACCTGCAATAAGGTATGCTACACACCATCACCTGCAATAAGGTATGCAACATCCCATCTCATGATAGGGCATGAAACACACTATCACCTGCAATAAGGTATGCAACACACCATCACCTGCAATAAGGTATGCTACATACCATCACCTGCAATAAGGTATGCAACATACCATCTCATGATAGGGCATGAAACACACCATCACCTGCAATAAGGTATGCAACACACCATCACCTGCAATAAGGTATGCTACATACCATCTCATGATAGGGCATGAAACACACCATCTCATGATATGGTTTGTAATATACCATCTCACGATGAAATGTAAATATACCAATTTCATCCCTTTATCTCAAGTTGTTCTAAAGCTATAGAGTGGAACGGAAAATGTGACAAAAATCCCAAATAATAATCTTTGACAACAGCACTGAAGAAAGGACTCTGTCATGATGGACAACACACGTTCTAACGATGTATGTGTATACCAAGTTTCATCTCTCCATCTCAAACAATTCTTTCTTAAGTTACGTGACAGAAAGTGTGATAGAGGATGACCCTAACTTTGAAAATAGCTCCACTCCTTATGACACACCAAATTTTATTCTTTACTCTCAAACAGTGTAAAAGTTAAAAAGCAGAAAAGAAAGCATGATGGTTGGACGGATGAATAGATAGCGAGTTTGTATTGTGTTTTGCTGTATATTAAAGGTTATACAGAACTGAGGCAAGCAGAGGCAAGTGTCTTTCCCATGAACACATCACTGTATACATTTCAGACTGATCTAATGGTAGGAATTAAACTAGCAACCTTCTGATTATGAGTGCAGTGCCTTAACCATGAACCACTGCATCTCCATACAGACGGATGGATGGAAATGCAAAAAATATGTTCTCCACTTTTTTCAAAAGTACAGGGGACAACTAAGACATTAGAGGTGCTTTGAGGGTTTACTAAATCTATCAAATAAATGTTAATTTTCAGCACTATCTATGACCCAGACAAGAGTTTGTCAAGGTAATGATCAGCAATATAAATAATGTAAACAACAAATACAGGTGATATTCTACTGTCACAGATGAAAGAAAAGTACAGATATTTAGAACATGGATAATCTTTTTACAAAAATGTTTCATTCTGCCCTGAAAGCATGGGCATTATTTAAATGTAGCAGTTTCATTCTGCTTTGGGGGCCCTGAGTGGCCGAGTGGTCTAAAGCGCTTTCCGTTACAGATCACTTCCATCTCACCTCTGTCTGCGTGGGTTTGAGTCTAGGATTTGACCAATGTGGGTATGTGAGAAAGCTTGCCAGTAGCTTCTCGTGGGTCGGTGGTTCTTCCCGGGGTTCTTCCTCCACCATTAATACTGGCCGCCATACATAGCCTATCGTGTACTGAAAAATGGCATTAAACCCCACAACAACAACAACAACAACATCATTCTGCCTTGAAAGCATGAGCACTTTTTAGATGTAACAGTTTCATTCTGCCCTGAAAGAATGGTGAATCATGGGAAAACTTAAAATGTAGCTGTTTATTCTGCCCTGAAAACATGAACAATCTTTTGGTATAATTATTTCATTCCTCCCTTAAAGCAGGAACAATCTTGCAATGTAACTTCCATTCTTCCCTTAAAGCATGCAAGCTGCAAGGAAACATTGTGAAAACTCAAGTTTGTTCTTTAAGTCAAAATCGGTGAGGTTTAAGAGCACTCTAGAATGAGATCACATTGTCATGGTGTCTATATTTGACATGCAATTCATTCCAGCTAACTGTGTCCTGGTACACAAATAATACTGTCTGCAGGACTTGTTTTTGACAGTGGCAATAATGAAAATACAAGTGTCAGAAGAAGAACATATGTATCTAAAATGGTGTACACATGGGTGAGGTCAGATAGATCAGAGAGGTGTTTTGGAATAGACTGGAATACAGATTTTGTGTTTTGAATCTGAAGTGAATCAAGAACCAGTGGTGGGTACAGAACAGGAGTGTGGTGGATGCTCAGTTTGTGGTACCCTATAGATGATCTAAGCAGCTGTGTTTTGAAGTTTCTGAAGTAGATATTGAAACTGAAGTGCACATACAAATACATAAATCTTTAATAATCCAGAAAGAATTTAGTTAAGCCTGTGTAGTATTTGACAAATACAACTTTTACAGACTGGTGACCTTTATACAAAGGTCATCTAACTTGAGACCTGATATATAACTGATAGAAAGAATGCAGGAATTAGATAAAGTAAATGCAGTATTTTAAAACATAAAGGAAAATAGTTTTATTTATTAGGGTTTCACAGGAAATTAGTACATTTTAAGCTGTTCAATAAACCAGGTTAGGCTCTCAATGTTTTACTTGGTTTAATGAACAAGTACTAAAGCCACAAGTTTCAAGTAAAATTTCAATACGTTTTGGGGACCACTTATAATGGTGACCACTGACAGCATTTGACTGCCTTACAAAGGGCATTTCTAGAGCACAAAGCGATAGGACTAAGTGATGCTGACATAACAAGCAGGTGACCATTAACACTTCCCTAGGTGTGCATGACCTATCATAGTTTTTAACCAGTACTGAACAGAGACATGGCTCCTGTACAAAGCCATTATTATTTGTGATTCTGTGAATTTTTTTTTATAAAGGATAGTGAGAGAAAGAAAGAAAGAAAGAAAGAAAGAAAGAAAGAATGAATAAAAAGCTCATATTAATTACCATCCATTGTTACACACACTGCCTCTGGTCTCTTTAGAGTATCTGTGACATTACTGGTTAGGGTAAGTCCAATACTGTCCATTGGTGATTTCTCCCCAGTATCCATCACTCGGAAGGCGATTGGCTGACCAGTAGAGTAAATGGGTCCATCTGAGTAAAGAACCTGACTGATTCCTTCTGATGTCCTGGTGGCTGTCTTGTTTTCATTACTACAACTATAGCCCTCTGTATTACTACTCCATTCTGTGTAAGGAAAAATGGCATCATATATTACCGTTGTTGGAATGAATTAGGTTGGGCACTAATGATATATTACCATTGGGTGCTAATGATATATTACCTTTGTTGGAATGAATTAGGTTGGGTACTAATGATATATTACCTTTGTTGGAATGAATTAGGTTGGGCACTAATGATATATTATCTTTGTTGGAATGAATTAGGTTGGGCACTAATGATATATTACCTTTGTTGGAATGAATTAGGTTGGGCACTAATGATATAATACCTTTGCTGGAATGAATTAGGTTGGGCACTAATGATATATTATCTTTGTTGGAATGAATTAGGTTGGGCACTAATGATATATTACCTTTGTTGGAATGAATTAGGTTGGGCACTAATGATATAATACCTTTGCTGGAATGAATTAGGTTGGGCACTAATGATATATTATCTTTGTTGGAATGAATTAGGTTGGGTGCTAATGATATATTACCTTTGTTGTAATGAATTAGGTTGGGCACTAATGATATATTACCTTTGTTGTAATGAATTAGGTTGGGTGCTAATGATATATTCCATTTCTCATAATGAAAAAGGTTGGCTGATACTAATATTTTATATTTGTTGAACAAATTTCTTATTATTCCAAAGTACCAAAAATATTGAGTAACAGAAAAAAATATCACTTTTAGGAAGTGATCATGTTTGAAAAAGAAAAACAGAACATGAGGATGACTTGAAAACATCTAAATGACAGTCACTAACATTCATTACATGTGGCATCCCAAAAAATGCGCTAAAAACATCATGCTCATGTATAATAATTTGTTTGATTTTCTTACATGTGGGTGTATTGCATTAAGTTTGAAAATGAATTACTGTGACTAGAATAAAGGTATGGTTTTGTTTTGTTTTGTTTTGTGGGGTTTAACACCATTTTCAGCACATGACAGGATATACATGGTAGCCAGTATTTTTGGTGGATGAAGAACCTGGGAAGAACCCAAGAAGAACAACTGACCTACCAGGAGCTATTGGAAAGCTTTTTCACTCAAACCCATGTGAACCAACCAGAAATCATAAGTCCTTTGGTGAAATTACTATCTTGAAATGACCATAAATTCTGTAAAATACGTGATAACAGGATTTTCATGTTGGCCAAATTGAAATTCAGATTGGCATCATTTATACCCTTTAAAACACTTATAAATCATATTTATACCAATACAAAAGAAAATGTTTTGGAAGTAATGGTTCCAAAGATTGGTATAAGTGACCATATTGCAATTTATCTAACACATAAAGTCAATGGCAAATCAACAAAAAATAATATCCATAAAGCCATTACTTATAGATCTTTCCAAAACTTTGATACTGTTAAATTCATAGAAGATCTGAAACAGATTCCATGGAATACAGTCCAAATCTTTGAAGATATTGATGATGTTTTAAATACTTGGGCAGATCTGTTCATCAGTATAGTGAACAAACATGCCCCATTAAAAACACACAGGATAAAGAAAGACCACCAGCCAGGCTAGATCTCCCCAGTAATTTTAGAAGCAATAAAGCAAAGAGACCAACTAAAATCAGTAGGAAATTAAACTGAATATAGAGTTTGGAGGAATAAAGTTAATAAAATGATACATCAAGCCAAACAAGCACACCACAAAGTGCTGGATGAAAACCAAAAACCCGAAAGCTATCTGGAAAGTGTTTACAGGGTTTGGTGCAGGCAAATGTAAGAGTAAAACTGAAATTTTGTCCCTCAATCATGAGGGCATTTATACTGATAATCCAACTGATAACTCAAATATTTTTAACAACTTTTTTGTTCAAATTTTTGTTTAAATTGCTGAATCGAGAACTTCATCTGATCATCTGGAACTCAAACATTTTTGTGCTTAAAAATCTACCAAACAATATATAGTATGAAATTCCTGAAATGAGTCCAGAATCTGTGTTGAAATATATTTTAAAAAATGGATGATTATAAACTACAGGACTTAATATGATTGGACCAAACCTACTAAAGGTAGATGCACCTGCAATTGTAGAGAGTATAGCTTTCATTTGCAATGAAAGTATTAGGTCTAATAAATTTCCACAAACATGCAAAATTGCTAAGGTTATACCATTGCATAAAGCAGGAACAAAAGATGATGTAAATAACTACAGACCCATCTCTATCCTTCCTTGTCTCTCCAAATTACTAGAAAAACATGTACATGATTCTTTTCTCAACTATTTGAACACTTATGATTTTATTGTGACCTGATAATCAGTCTGGTTTTCAAAAGAATCACTCCTGTGAAACTGCACTTGTATCTTTGATTGATAAATGGCTGAAAGCATTAGATCAAGGAGAAATGGTAGGCACTATTATGGTTGATTTTTATAAAGCTATTGATCTTGTAGACCATGAAATGTTTCTTGAAAAACTAAAAATCTATCAATGCAGTGAAACTAGTTTACTTCTTACTTAACCGATGGAGTGCAAAAAGCATCTTTAAATGATCAACTTTCTGAAAGTAAAATTTTTAATTGGGCTCTATCCTTGGACCTCTGTTATTCATTCTATTTATCAACGATTTACCTCTTAAGATTGGAACTTCAATTTCTTTCACTAACGTCTATGCAGATGATACTACACTGTCTGAGATGGGCAAAACCAAAATGGTACTTGAAAATAACTTACAAGATGTTCTCAACAGACTTCAAGTATGGTGCAAGGAAAACAGTATGATCATAAATACAGAAAAAAAATGAAAGCCCTTCTATTTTCAACACAACAAAAATGAGCAAAGCTAGATAGCGACAAACTCCAGGTACTATTCGACAATGTGAGACAAATATGACCTCTCAAGATAGAAATCTTGGTGTATTCGTTGATAACAATCTTACCTGGTCTATTCACATTAAATATGTTTCAAAAAAGGTTAATTCTTATCTTTGGCTACTGAGGAAAATCAAACATCATTCCTCTTCAGTATAGGGTCATCTTTTATAAAAGTTATATTCAGCCATATCTGGACTACTGTAACGTAATTTGGGGTAAAACCTCTAATTCAAACATAGCAACACTTTTAAGACTCCAAAAGAGGGCTTGCCATTTAAATCTAGATCAATGTATAGACATTTTTCAGGATGCAATGAATAATATAAAGGTTTTAACAATACATGAATGAATATTTCTTAGAATGGCCAATTGATGTATAAAGTATCCAGAGAAGCCATTCCTGTCTATCTAGGCAATGTCTTTCACCAAAAGAGATGCTGATGGCACTCCAAATTTAAGGTCTGTAAGAAGTAAAAATTACATTATACCAAGGCCAAAGAAGGAATTGTTTAAAATAAGTTTTCAATATACTGGTCCACTGGTATGGAACAATATTCTCAGTGACATAAGGCAGGCTCCTAGCATTTCTCCTTTTCATAATCAATGTCTTAAGTGAATGAAATCTTCAGAAAATTTAACAGTTCTAGTACAAAAATTACCACCTGATTTTCTGTCATTTTGCATCATTTTGATAGTTGAATTTTTCAATGCAAGATGATATTTTAATTTTTATATATGTTTATGTTTTCACAGATGCCTGTGAATGTGTTCCAGGCTTGTTAATTTGAATTTTAAAATTACTCAATTATTTAGTGTTAAGCCAGATTCTTCACATCATGTTGTATATACTGTATACATTGTACATAACAGATAGAAGACCTCATGGTAGATTAGTTCTGTAACTAACTGAGTTACCTTCCCTAAATAAAGTCTTTATTATTATTATTATTATTATTACTATTATTATATTCAGGACCAATCAGACACCTGTTACAACTCTATTGTCTTAAATTAAATCACAGAAAAAGCAGACCCAACACGTTTTTTTAAAATTCAACAAATAATTTATTTGCCTAGAATACAAAGTGAAAATTAAAAGGAACTTGCAGTATTGTGAATCAAATCCCAAAAATCATAAATGTTCCATCGCAAGTCCAAAAGTATAGAATATTTCAAATGAATTCCAAGTCCTGAATGTGCTGATGCAACAATAGTTTTGAATCACCCCCAGTTACCAATAGCCTTGATGTATCCCAATAATACAATCCAGAATGTCTTTACATGAATTCATAATAATCCCAAAGTACATGTAGTGTTTTCGTCCAAAAAGTCAAGGAGTAATCTGTAGGTCCAATGGATAATTTAAATAAAAGATTCCTCCAAAATTATAACTGAACACAACTAAAAACTCTGATCAAATATTTTTTCAAAGATATTATTTAAAGTATAATCTACAATTATGGACAAAGATTAGCCATGTAATATAGTAAGAATAGATACCTTTCTGAAGCAAACAAATTGATGACTCCTTAGCTTTCTACCTCAATCACAAGGCTTTCAACAAAGGTATGAAGTCTAGACTAAAGTCACATGATCACCAATATGTTCACCATGTGACATAATCCTTCTATACACTGGCATAAGTTCCAAAACAGAATCATGTTTCAACACTGGCTCTCCCCTCCATGATTTAAATAATTTCCTTATTTTCCTCCTCTGGATATCATTTTCTCTACTGAGTACTCTGATGTTATCCCAAGAAACAGTGTTCCCTGATTGTTTGCAATGTTTACCAAATGCCGTCAGGGATTTTTTGTTGGTGTATAAATGTTCTTTAACTCTCAAGGTTTCTAGTGGTTTCGCCAATGTAAATCTTTTTTTTCCGCAATTATTTCACTGGAGTTGATAGATGACTAAGAACTTCTTATTCAAAGGTATTTGATATTTTGGATGTACACCAATTGAACCGATGGCGTTAAAGGGTCTGTGGATCACATTAGCTATATGTTTTTGGAAGATTTTTTTTATTTCTCGCACAGTTGACTAATATATGGTAACAGGACAGTTACAACGTCTTTCCTTTCTCCTTTAGCTGCACATCCATTCACCATTTCTCTTCAGGAAACACCAAAATGTACTTTGGAACTTCCACCAGTGTTCAGAAGGATTCTGTCCAATGATCAACATACTGGCAGTCATGAGACTCCAGTCCAGACTTCATTCATCTGATGAAGGTCTTGTGAAAAGGCCTAAAGTCATGAATTTGTTTCCAACAGAAAGGTATCTATTTATGTTCATTAACCATAAATAGCTGGAGCAGGTAACAATATTCATTCTAGAAGCTATGTTATTTACAGTGACCTTTACAATCTACAATCATGGACAAAAGTTAAATACACAACAGAGATATACATAACACCTCCCCTCATAAAAAAAGATTTATACAATAAAGCTTTCTTTTACATATTAATCGAATACGCAAATAATTTACACAGGATGATGTCTTATGAATGATACATAATAAAGCAATATAATACTTCTATAATTATGAAAGTGCATCTGCAATCAGATTATCTCTTCCCTTGATATACCTGATGTAAATGTTGCATTACTGCAACATCAAACTATACCTCAACAATCTCAGATTTTTGTTTTAAATTTTCTGGATGAAAGTACCGTTCTGGTGGCCTAGTGGTTAGATAGTCTGCCTTGGAAGCGGGAGGTTGTGGGTTCGAACCCCAGCCAAGTCATACCAAAGACTTACAAAAATGGTACCAACAGCTGTCTCGCTAGGTGCTCAGCATTATGAGGTTAGTGTTAGGACTAGTCAGCCTGGTGTCAGGATAATGTGACTGGGTGGGACATCATGCTATATGTCTGCGGCATGATGCACCAGTGCTAGACATCACTATAAACTGCCACACTACAAATATCATAGCGACATGACTGAAAAATTGTTAAAGTTACATTAAAAATCCAAATCACACACACGAGATAGGCTATACAAGGTGGCCAGTATAACTGGTAAAGAAAGAACCTGGAAAACCCAGGGAAGAACCACTGACCCACGAGAAGCTACTGGCAGGCTTTCTCACTTACTCACATTAGCCGAGCCTGAGACTCAAACCCACGCAGACAGAGGTGAGATGGCAGTGATCCAGAATGGTGAGCGCTTTAGACCACTCGGGGCCCCAATGTTTCACCTGGTGGGTGATTAAATTGGTTGTTTAGGGAATAGGCTCTAATGTTTCACCTGGTGGGTCATTAAGTTTGTGGACTGCAGCGACCATGAAATGCATTAAAACTGGTGTAGTGAATTACAGTAGTTTTCTGTTGCTGTTCAAATCATTGTTCACAAAGTTTATTTTAAAAGCTTTTATCACTGTCCAATAGAAGCCAGATTTCACTGATAGAAATCACAAGCTTTCAGTAACCTTGGAGTGACAGGCATCATTAGCACTGTTACAAACATAGTGCATGCATCAATCATTACCGTCACTGGCCATTACATCTGAACATCACATGACATGCAAGCAGCCTACTCTTCTAATATTACTCATTAAAACACAAAATATACTCCTAGTAATACAGAAAGCTGGCATCTAAACAAACAGCTCATGGTTCCAAAATGCACTGGTCATTTTGGATCTATACAGCATGCAAAATTCACCAGAGAAACACAACAATCTTAGTAAATCATAAAATACAGGTCACACTGACCTTCTTTGGTTTCAAGGGTGAAGTCCAAAGAGAGATGCACCAAATCAAATAAACAAAGCATCCAATAAATGAACTTCAAACATTAAATTTCATGACACTGAAGCATGCAATACAGGTCAGAGAGCCCTCAATTTGTAATATGTATAGTCATAAGCTAAATGGACAAACTTAAATGAGCTAAGCCAGCTGAAAGTGAATGGAAGGTCACACGCAGAGACGCATATAATCATGTAGTTCAAGTAGCATCAACAGTACTTGAGAAATAACTTAAAACAAAATTTAAGCAATCTTTGTTAAGCAAAATTGGATAAATAACCATCTTTGGCAGAGTGTGAAGTAAAAAGCAAATATGCATTCCCGTGCCAAGTTTCATCATTCTTGATAGGATGCAGGACATTCAAAAAACTATGTGGTCATGAGATACACACTAAACTTAACCTAAGTTGGGTCACTCTGCTTGAAAAATAAAACACAAAACATAACTTAGGTCAGTGAAGTATGCAATATAGGTCATGGCTACCTACTTTTGTGATGTAAATTTAGTACTCATCAAGATGCATCCCCTTACAAATTTTTTTGATTCCAGGTATAAACGTACGTATACAAGATGTACACACCCTGTGTGGTCATGGACTAAATGCATAAGCTTAATCAAGAATGTACATATAATGCCCCCCCACACCCTTGCTATGGAGTAGGAACACTGAAACCCACCCAGAACGGTTGCCTCGGACCATGGAAGAAAGAATGGTTTAGATACAGCAAGTCTGTACATACTGACATGGTTTATATCAAAGGGTGGGTGCCGATAATGGGGGTAGAGCAATAGTTGTCCTGTACTTCAGTAGTTACATTTGACTATGCAGAAAGTGTGAGACAAAGCTAATGACCCAAATAAAAAAAATGTGCAGGTAGGATATTTTTTTCCCCATGACATACATTTTGGCAAGAAAACAAAATCAAGATAAACAGATTATTTTATCACAGTTTGTAAGATTAAAATTAACATTTTACACAAATCTGTGGTCCAAATAAAAATTTTAATTGAAATATTTTTGTTTGTTTTAAAATTACTTACTATAATGAGGAATGGTTGTCATAGCAACTCTTGGTACACTCCAAGGACTCCAGTCACTATCTGCATCACTGCGACCTCTCACCCTAAGTGTATAGGAAGTATTGGTTCGTAGATGTTTCACTAGGCATGAGTTATGTGGTCCGACATAAGCTGTGTGGAATGTGACACTGGCATCTGTCATATGCTTCACTGAGCCATAGCAGTACTGCAGACAGAACTGGGTTATTTCTGCTTCTTCAGTAACCTACAATTTAGAAGTAAATTGTTATATAAAAAGATTCCCTGAGAATACTTACCCAATAACATTAACATTAGAGTTATAAGCCAGCTACCTCTTGAATCCAGCCCCAATGAAAAGATGAAAAAATTTGTCTTTTCTATCTCAAATTGACAGAGGGCAATAACTCTTGCCATTTACCTAGCATTACCAAACCAAGTGTTGCTTTTTTTTTTTGAGCTGAACAATACAACATGGATGCTTGCATGGTGAGGTCATTCAGAGGGTTTTTGGGTAATACGATCAGATAGTATTCTCAGCGAAACATAATTTACTGTAAAAGTTGCATTCTTATTCAAATACGTTTCCCAGTCACATTAACATCAGGAGAATAAATAGAGTAGAGAATGCTGATCATCCTACTTACACCTCATGTATCCTTCAAGGGAAGATTGGATTCTCTACGTGAATGATAACCTGCTCTCCTATTGGCCCTTTTGTGGTTCCATCTTGTTTCAAGAGGTCGATCATTGGACACCCCCCAAAGTGCACAAATCTGATATATGAAGGGACCAGTCTATATAGAGAACCTGACCCTTTCACAACAGAATGTTGGCCAGGATACTGAATCTGCTATGAATGTGTTTGTATGTTGATCTCTTGTATTGGCAGCACTGATGCAGAAACTGTCAAACCAGCACGCATACGTTGGGTGATTTAACATTATCAGGACTGACTTGTCGCAGAAAGGCAGTTTCCCCAGTCCTCATTTACTGCTGACCATATCTTAAGTGGCTCCACATCCATATGTCCTGGCATGTGCACATACCATCACTTCTAGCTGGGGCTTTTTTACAAGAATTCTTGCCATGAGCCAACTGTGGATAAAACACTGGGATGGGTGAAGGTTGGATTTTTCAGGATTCATGAGAAAACCAAGAAGATTCAGATGGGACAAGAGATCGCTTTTGACTTTGACAAGAATAGAACTTAGCATATTTTTCGGAGGAGATCGTCAATATATGCCGTTGTTGCCATAGAGGCAGTTGACCAGAACTGGGTGAGAATGCAATGCATCATTTAGCAAAGATCTAGGAATTGATACTTAGACTCAATAGAAGGTCTCAAAATTGGTAAATGAGCAGTAAGCAAACAAATGAAACTTTCACGATGCCAGGTGAACAGAAAGAATCTGTCACATCGGGACTGATGGCATACTTGTCCCTTTTGATGGAGAGACATAGATTACTCACCGCTTCTATCTTGAACCTCGGCAGAAGAATTAACAGAGGCAACCAAAGTGTATGATAGGTGTCAACTTGCCGTCTACCTTTTTTGGTATGGAACAGCCATGAATAGAACCCAGTGTGTGGTTTTTGTACAATCTCTATGCCATTTTATCAATGAGCACCTGTACCTCCTGCTGAAGAATTTCATACTTCTCCAGATCTGATGGTACATCCATTATAAGGGGATATAAAGAAAGAGTAGGAGTTTGGATAAATAAAATCCAAGTCCATCTTTACAACTGTGGAGAGACTGAAGAGAGATGAAGCTGAACACCAGGTTAGATGGATGGATCTAACATAATGGTCCATGTAATTGTAATTGCATGTAGCCATAGAGATGTTAGAATACAAAATCTCGCTTTAAAATATCCATAAGTGTCTAAGATGAAACTGCAGGCCTGGTGACATGGATGGATGTTTAAGTAAGATCCCCTGAATGACATGGCTGGATGGCAAACTCAGCTGGCTGGATGACCATGGATGGCTTTGAATGTCAATATGGCAGTAAAGGACAGATCTGGTTCAATTCATTACAAACCCCATGTGCCCAGACTTACAGGTCAGAGGCCATGCTTAGGGTTGTGGGAGGACTTATGCCACCTGGGCCACTGAAAAATGAGTGTGTACTATCCCAATGTGTCATAATCACTTGTAGAAATTTTAAATTTGTGTCATCATAACTCTCCTTCCCTTGGTTGACTTTTGCCAAACCATATTCTTTGCACTCTCATAAAGAGCACACACTACATAGTACTGACAAAATACATTTTGCACACACAAGGGAAGACTCATGCACATCTTTTTTGCCATGAACGTGTTGCATTTATTACACTTTCCCAACATGTTCAATGAAACTGCAAGACAGTGAAGATTAGTCAGTGTGCATGAAGCTGAACAAAAGCACGCATCAATGACAGTGTGATGCACCATGCAGTCTAAAAAGTGGCAAGTCTGAGAAAGTGTAAAGATTTCAGAAAATACTGACAAAATTCAAAAAATAGTATTTACCACCTGTTTAGGAATGAATATTAATCCAAATAAATTCAAAATTCTGTATGGATGGTTTGAATTTAACACAAATTTGGCTTTGGATTAATAGGAAGGATTTCAAATGATGATGTTGTATTAAAGCAAAGCTTAAAAACTAGCAAAACTGTTGGTGGCAAGGTTAGATAATGGTCAAGAATTAATGCCCTTTGTTTAATTGAGCTAGACAAAACTGATTTGGAATGTAGCAGGCTTAAATCCCTAACATTAATGTGATCAAGAAAGGAGAACTAGTGAATAATATACTTAATGCAACAATTTTTATCTGGAAATCAACATCACTTGCTGTTGATAATGAAAGCAAAATAGAATATCACAGCTTACAACTGACCTTAATTTCAGATTTACACTTAGCTGCACAGCTGTTAAGATTTTATAAATGTTTCGTGTCAGTATTAACCATTTTTAATAACTGTTCAAAGTTATAAATGACTTAGAAAAGTGAGATCTATTTTGTATATAGTCAAATCTATTCCAGCTACCACCTGGATATTACAACCACCTTTCTCTAAAGGTATCATGCAGTAGATCCTATTTATACTATAAATAAATACATATGTACATGTCTGTAGAGACCATCTATCTGTATAAAAGCCAAATTTCCAAGGATAGTCTTTCTCAACAGATTTTATATATTTATTGGACAGTTAATGTAAAATACCATTAAATAATGGATTCAGCATGGTCATTAAAGCTCTAAATAAATTGAGGGTTTATTTATAACTTTTGACAAATTTTCCTCAGCTGTTTGTAAGCATATATGATACTATTCATATGCACATTATGCAATGTGCATCCACACTTTGATGATATCATATTAAGTGCATAGATTGTCCTCACATTTGTGATTCATATATAATGCTTAATTATATCCTCACTTTTGTGATGTCACATTTACTGTATTGATTGTCCTCACATTTGTGATTCATATCTAGTGCTTAATTATATCCTCACTTTTGTGATGTCACATTTACTGCATTGATTGTCCTCACATTTGCAATTCATATATAATGCTTAATTATATCCTCACTTTTTTGATGTCACATTTACTGCATTGATTGTCCTCACGTTTGCGATTCATATATAATGCTTAATTATATCCTCACTTTTTTGATGTCACATTTACTGCATTGATTGTCCTCACATTTGTGATTCATATATAATCCTTAATTATATCCTCTCTTTTGTGATATCATATTAGGTGCATAGATTGTCCTCACATTTGTGATTCACATATAATGCTTAATTATATCCTCACTTTTGTGATGTCACATTTACTGCATTGATTGTCCTCACATTTGTGATTCATATATAATGCTTAATTATACCCTCACTTTTGTGATGTCACATTTAGTGTTTAATTACATCCACACTTTTAGCTTAGTGTATCCACCCTGTTGTGGTCATATTTCATGTATAGTGGTATCCACACTTTTGTGTTTTCATATTTAGTATCTCTGCTTTTGTGATGTCATATTTAGTGCATAATTATATCCACACTGATGTCATATTTAGGCATAATTATGTCCACACTGATGTCATATTTAGTGCATAGTTATATCCAAAATGTCATATACACTGCGTAATTATGTCCACACTGTCATATTCAGTGCATAATTATATCCACACTGATGTCATATTCAGTGCATAATTATGTCAACACTGATGTCATATTTAGTGCATAATTATGTCCACACTGATATCATATTTAGTGCATAATTATATCCACAGTCAAATTCAGTGCATAATTATATCCACACTGATGTCATATTTAGTGCATAATTATGTCCACACTGATGTCATATTTAGTGCATAATTATGTCCACATTGATGTCATATTTAGTGCATAATTATATCCACAGTCAAATTCAGTGCATAATTATATCCATGCTGATGTCATATTTAGTGCATAATTATGTCCACACTGATGTCATATTCAGTGCATAATTATATCCACACTGATGTCATATTCAGTGCAAAATTATATCCACAATGATGTCATATTCAGTGCAAAATTGTATCCATATTTATGTCATATTCACTGCATAATTATATCCACACTGATGTCATATTCAGTGCATAATTACGTCCATACTGATGTCATATTCAGTGCATAATTATGTCCACACTGATGTCATGTTCAGTGCATAATTATGTCCACACTGATGCCAAATTTAGTGCATAATTATGTCCACACTGATGTCATATTCAGTGCATAATTATGTCCACACTGATGTCATATTCAGTGCATAATTATGTCCACACTAATGTCATATTCAGTGCATAATTATGTCAACACTGATGTCATATTTAGTGCATAATTATATCCAAACTGATGTCATATTTAGTGCATCAGGATGTCCACACTGATGTCATATTTAGTGCATAACTATATCCACACTGTCATATTCAGTGTATAATCATGTCCACACTGATGTCATATTTAGTGCATAACTATATCCACACTGTCATATTCAGTGTATAATCATGTCCACACTGATGTCATATTCAGTGCATAATGACGTCCACACTGATGTCATATTTTGTGCATAACTATATCCACACTGTCATATTCAGTGTATAATTATGTCCACACTGATGTCATATTTAGTGCATAATTATGTCCACATTAATGTCATATTCAGTGCATAATTATGTCCACACTTATGTCATATTTAGTGCATAATTATGTCCACACTAATGTCATATTCAGTGCATAATTATGTCTACACTGATGCCATATTCAGTGCATAATTATATCCACACTTTTGCATATATTATGGGATGTCTTTATGTCTGTCCATCCATCCATCTGTCCATGGGTTTATACATGCATGCATCAGCCACACCATTCTCCTTGTAACATGAACTCTAATATTGGAAATTCAAAAACATTTCATAAGCAATTAGTTTATTCAACCAAGTGTTGACTGATTAAGAATCTATTCATTTGTATATATTATATCAAAGCCTGGGCTATTTTTTAATAAGCCCAAAGTCTAAAACAGCAGAAAAGGTTTAGTACTAAGTTATAACCAAACTTAATATTGAAATTGAATCAGCTGATAGCTTGGTTGACTGAGAGTAACCAAAGCTTAACTAGATCAATTATTCAGAGTAGCAATTCTTAACTCCATCTAAATTGAGTGAATTAGGGTAACCATATGACAAATCAGGTTACATCAGAGTAGATGATATGATGATCAGATCTGGTATAATATTTCACAAGGATGAACTGATGACAAGATAAATTTGAAAATTCTAAAGAATGAAGTCTTGTTGGGCAGGGAGGGAAGCCTTGGTGGACTGGGAGGGAAGAATGGTGGATGAGTAAAAAATAACAACAGAGTGGACCATTGTGAAGACTTCCATCTCTAGCTTTACATTGTATGGATGATTAATATGATTCAAGTGAAAGATACAAAAGATTCACTTCTTTTCTTCAAGACAGACCTTTAATCACCATGCCACTATAATTAACTCAACAACAACAAAAGCTATGTCCCCATGTTTGTTGTGTGTCTCCTCACCTCTGCCCATCTGATTAAAAGACTGCCTGGCATGGGTTCTACATCACTGATCTGGACAGGTGCCCGTTCAATTATTCTACCCTCCTTTTGCAGAAGCAGACACAGCTGATCTGGTAGACCATTAGAAACCTTCACAGTCAGCTGAGCTACATCACATAGACAGGGTATCTCTGGTAAACTGAAATTTTAAAATACAAGGCTAAGTGGGCCTGATGAGGCTTATCTGCCTTATGTTATTAAAAGTAAATAAATCATTTGGCATTCTTTTACAGTATTAAAATAAATAAATAAATAAATAAATAAATAAATAAATATCTATATATATATATATATATATATATATATATATATATATATATATATATATATATATATATATATACACACATACATACATACATACATATACACAGGAAAAGTTCCATTAATCTACTGCACCTGATCAAAACCTTAATTCATAAATAGTGCCAATATGCCACTAATAATGCAAATACATCCTAGATCTTAATGATATGGTTCACATAACGAGTCATCCTAGATTTTAAAGATATGATGCACATAACAAGTCATCCTAGATTTTAAAGACATGATTCACAAAACAAGTCATCCAAGATTTTAAATATGATTCACATAACAAGTTATCATAGATTTTAACAATGATTTACATAATTCATCAAAGATCTTAATGATATGATTCACATACCAAGTCATCCTACATTTTAATGATATGATTCACATACCAAGTCATCCTACATTTTAATGATATGATTCACATAACAAGTCATCCTAGATTCTTAATGATATGATTCACATAACAAGTCATCCTAGATTTTAAAGACATGATCCACATAACAAGTCATCCAAGATTTTAATATCATTCACATAACAAGTTATCATAGATTTTAACAATATGGTTTACATAAGTCATTACAGATCTTAATGATATGAATCACATACCAAGTCATCCTACATTTTAATGATATGATTCACATACCAAGTCATCCTACATTTTAATGATATGATTCACATAACAAGTCATCCTAGATTTTTAATGACATGATTCACATAACAAGTCATCCTAGATCTTAATGATATAATTCACATAACAAGTTATCCTAGATCATAATGATATGATTCATGTAACAAGTCTCTTCAAAATGTGAGCAGAAATCAGGGCCTGAAAATTCTGGTGGTCCGAGGTCAAGGACCAATTCTTATAATCCACTTACCAGTTATATGTAAGCAGCACTAGCACACTGGACCTTTATTATTTCTTATTTGTTTCTATAAATTGAAGAAAGTGCATTTTTTTAAACCTTGAAAACATCTGCAAAGAGTTGTAAAATAGCACTGATGCAAGTGGAAGTCGATCGATAGTGTGAGATCAGTGGTGTACAATATTACTAAATATTTGTAAATTTTGCATGCAATGAATGATCACCAGTCTAAGCTTGATCTTCATCAATCCAATGTTTGTCTGTTCTCAACCATAGATAAAATTAAGCATCAATAGTATTGGTTTATTCTAATTTCTAGAGTAGTCAGAGTTTCCTCTGACAGTTCCCAACCCACTTTTCATAGTTGGACATTTATGTTGGGGAACAGGGTCAGAGTCTATTGCCTACCAAAATGTTTGAATTCATTGCCATTGTGAAGTTGTGGCATAGGGTAGACACCTACCAGTGGGCCTAGGAAACTTAAGGTTACATTAAGTCACACCTTCATCAAATCGATAGGAAAATGATTTATTTTTGGAGAAATTGTTAGTATTATAATTATTATGTCTTTAATCTGAAGACAGACAAGATGAAAGTACAGTGTTTAGGTGGCACTCTACAGTTTCGTATTTTGCATAGGGTTAGGATTTTAAAGAAAAAGAATTTCCCTGGCTTTCCTCACTGGTTATACTGGCTATTTAAAGACCTTGTATATCTTAGGTATAATGCAAAGAACCTTTAATTCCCTTTATTTTGGTGTATGATTGATGGGTGTACTATGAGTTATAGAGTATACAGCTTGGCCTTACTTCAGATGTGCACCTTTCAAAAAAGTGCTAGCTCTACTTAGTCATTTTCACTTCCTGAACTTCAGAGGAGGATTGTATAAAAAGAGAGCTGATAACTTTTTTTTTTACATCTTATATATTTGGTAATTCATTCATTGCACTTTCAGAAGCTGGTATTGTCTAGTCTGGCAAAATTCATTTTCCCTATTTTAATAGCTGCTATGTATAGTATACTTTAGACTAATTCAGGCTGATTTTTTAACACAAGGGAGCAGTCATTTTAGTTAGCAGTGTGCTTAAATTGTGTAAAATTTCCAAAAGTACAATATCAAAAGAAATATCATCCACATTACATTAATATAGCATAGAGGTATGCCAACATTCTCTTCATTGTGCATGTTTTCAATGCAAACTACTTCACCTTACATACGTCACTCTCTCAAAAGTACATATTAACTGGTGAGTGCCCCCTTATGAAATATGACCTGGTACTCGCTATTTGCAATGCAAGTCACATGAGTAAATAAATCTCACAACCTACAGGTCTATGACATCAGAGGTCATAGGCAGTCACGTAATATCAACAATAAACATTCTTGTGCAAAATTTGAAAATATTAAATGAAGGCCACATACTGTTCATAAAAGATATGAAAGACACAAAATTCTCAACTTATTTTTTCCTAGAACATTGAAAATCGATAAGAAACCTGTTGCTGCCACAGCAAGCTTGACAAGACAGATTCATCAAGCAGAGAGCAGTCAGAGTGGTAGTCACATGATACAACAAAACTATCATGGACCCCTGCTCTATTCATGATCAAACTGACTTTCCCCAAGTTGCTGCGACAGTAACAGGTATCTGATCACTGTTCTAGGAAAAGAATTATTGATTATTATGTGTCCTTTTGCTTTCTTACAAACAGTATATGACTCTCATTTAATATTTATACCTCGTTTACATTTTCTAGGCCCACTGGTAAGCAGCTACGCTATGAAGCCACCATATGTAGATGGAGAATTGCAACTTTTCAATAGGCAAATGACTCTGACCCTACACCCCAACATAAATGTCCAAATATAAAAAATAGGGTAGGAAGGGTCAGAAGAAACTTGGAATAGTTCTAGATATGCTACAAATTCATTTCAGTATGGATTTACTGGTGAAGGGCAAGCAACCACAGAGAATTTGTCTGCTACAAGATGTGTTACACTGATGGGATTAAAATGGTCCAAGTTAAAAAAGGAATGGTATCATGATACAAATAAAGGTATTAGGACTGGATCCATGGGCTGAGTATAATGAAAAGAGTTTGTTTATATTTTGTTCAACATGTATGGCATGCCCAGATCAGTCAACTTATCAAATGTCTTATTGAAAGTCACATCCAATATTATAATTGAACCTGACCCGTTACCAGCTTGTTAAATTAGATATCAGATAGATTATTGCTGGTAAATAAAACATACCCTTCTCAATCATCAAGAGCCTGACTGCCTAAGTATTTACAAAACTGAATGCACAACCAATTATTCACCATGTCAGAGGGACCAGAACAAGCTGATTTCTGTCCACTGCATAATGCCTTTCTTCTGAAAAAAAACAGCATCTGACACATAAAGACCCAAGACAAAGTTCATCTAACTAGCAGTCTGTATTTCCTCTGACCTTTCCTAACTCATTTTGGATATTTTGACCACAAAAATGTTAAAATATCTAAAATTATGTGGGAAAGATCAGAGAAAAGTTGAATTATCACCTAAGTGAATCGTTAATTTTGGAACCAATAACTATATAAACTGACTAATGGGTTGTTTTCCCATCGTTTCACTGAACAAGGTTTGAATGGCATTATTTGGGTATTTTTATCTGATGCTGAGAACTTTTTAGCCTTGAACTTTACTTAATTACAGCACTGAGATTCAAAGACGATCCACCAATAAAAGGCATGATCATGTGATTTGAAAATTTTAAAATGTCAAGGTTACTAAGATAATTATATGATGAAATAAGCCATAAAGTTTTGTCGGAATTTTGAGTTTGTATTTATTTTGTTATTTTCCTTTCTTTCATTTATGTTAATGCACTGTAGTAAATAGTCACCTATCGGACTCTGTTGGACCAGTACTAGACTGTGTGGACCTGGCAATCTAAAGTTGGACCAGTACTAGACTGTGTGGACCTGGGCAGTCTAAAAGTCCAATTGGTCCTGGACCAGTGATTCAGAAGAAAAAAAATTCAGGCCCTGGAAATGTAACCTTTCTGTAAGTAAACAGCTTTATCAATCTGATGGCATGTCACCTAATTAATATGCATAAAATAAAAACTGGTCTTCATCAGCCATAATCATGAAGTGAAAAGAATGGCCTCTTACAAGTGACAGGTTTCTTTCTGCAATAATGTGAGGGGTATTGAGTCCTGCAATGGCTAATGTTAGGTTAATCATTTATCATACAAGGGTTGTGAATGAATGCATGGCTGTCAGTGCCAAAGGAAACATCAAAGTTATTAAGGCACTTTTAAAATGCAAGAAATTAAGTAAATTACATATTTAAATATATTTTTTCTTCTTCTAAATCTGCTTGTCTGCTAGGACTCACCTACTGAGATTTCCCGCCTCTGGTTTGTCCTTAAATCTCTTCAATCTCTCTATATCTTTCCCTGGATTATTCGCTAAAATATGTTTTCCTGCCAAACAGACAAGGTATTACTCATATAAAATACCATTTAAAATATATTGCATCATTGCTAAAAATAAACATAAAAACCTAGAACTATAGATCTACAGTAGAACATGCAATTTTGTCAATTTTATTTAACTGTACTTTTCATAACTGAATATGAAAATTCTAAATGCTGATTCTAACTGTACTTTTCATAATTGAATATGAAACTTCTAAATGTTGATTCCAATTTCATTTATTTCCATTGCACTCATAATAAATTACATGTAAATAAAAGCAATATGTGTATTCCATGATCATTCATGAAAAATCATAATATTTAATTTGAACATACCTGACAATAAACTGTATAAAACCACTGACTGGAATGTTCAATATGATCAGAAATGATCAAAATTATCGAACCTAAGTAATATTACATAAAAATATACTGTTACTGTTTTGTGCTGGAAAGCTAATGGATCTCCAATTACTCATTCACAATGCCTAATGCCTGAGAGTTAACATGAATGGATATCCAATTACTCATTCACAATGCCTAATACCTGAGAGTTAACACTAATGGATATCCAATTACTCATTCACAATGTCTAATGCCTGAGAGTTAACACTAATGGATACCCAATTACTCATTCACAATGCCTAATGCCTGATAGTTAACACTAATGGATATCCAATTACTCATTCACAATGCCTAATACCTGAGAGTTAACACTAATGGATATCCAATTACTCATTCACAATGTCTAATGCCTGAGAGTTAACACTAATGGATATCCAATAACTCATTCACAATGTAAGGATGATTAAAGGACTGAGCGGAGAAAGAGAAAAAAGGACACAATGCTCCTGACCGGATATCATCATGAAAAGTTTTATAAGCCGATAACATGTGCAAATGTACACAATCAAGGTGCTATATTTTCTTCTCCCATGTCAGGTAGCAAATATTTAAAACAATACATGAACCAATGCATCTGCTGAAATAAAACAAACTGCAGCAAAAACAAGAAAACAAGAACTTAATGTCTTCAAACACCTATTAATAAATCCAGTTCATATGGCTGTGCGATCTGACTTTGGCATCATTAGGTTTCACTCAGTAAAATGAGCTATGCTGACAAAAAAGTGTCCTTCATACAGAATATCTGTTGTAGATGGAGATTAATGTAGTTTCAAGACTGTTTTCACTTCATGGCAATTACCCATTTCACTGACCAGGTCAGTGACAACAATTTCCATTATTCATAGATTATTCCCAGCAATGAGGAGTGTAACTCACTGTCACTACACTGTCTGTGTAATCTGCACGTGTATACTTCATTTCTTCCTCAAACTCTCTCACTTCTTTCTTTATTTTTTATCTTGAGGAAGACTCCCATTTTTTCAATTTTGTGTTCTGTAATACATTTTTTTAAATGATTCATGATGATCGAATGCTGTGTCAAATTATCTTAATAATATGGTAACTGATATTATGCAGTTCAATGGTTTAAATAGCTTGTATTAGTGAATTCTTTACTCAGGAGGAATGCAATTCAAGTACAGTGATTTCTCTCTAAAACTGAATGCCAAGGGATGGAAGATTATTGACCATCAGAGGCAGCATCTAAAAGGAGATATCAAATTGTTAAGTAAATAATACTTCTCTGAGAATACTTACATGATCACATTAATGTTTGGGACATGTTACCTCCCAAATCCTACCATTATGTCTATCTGAAACAGATAAAGAGCAATAACTCTTGCACATTATCTACCCTTGCCAACACCAGGTGTTGCTAGTTTTTTAGCCGAGCAATATGCTAATGAGGATGTTTGTATGGCAGGTTGGTTGGGAGGGTTTTTAAGTAATGTGAATATTCTCTCAGAAACCTAATTCTTAAAAATTTGCTTGTACTTCAAGTACGTTCAATGATCATATTAATGTTAACGGAAAAATGTAACAGGAAAAGGCAATGCTGAGCATCTGACATGTATCTTGAGTATCCTTCTAGGAAATAACAGCTGGATTTCCCTCCAAACATTAATCCATTCTTCTAATCTGATAAGTAACACAGCCTAGGGTCACCTGATCTGTGACACTCGTATCCGGTGAAGCACATAATTAGTGAAATCTTCACTGACGAATACAGCAAAGTTAATAGGTTGTGTTGACTTTTAAATGGGTCTGGTTGTTATTTGTGCCACCACAACTGAATCCACAAGATTCAAAGTTTGTTGCTGTGAAGCTAAATCTCTGAGAGAAAAAAGTGGAGAAAGCTGACTCTGCATGACTGCCAACAGCTTCTATTATGTCTCAGACTGAAATGTTACATTTGAATGTAAGGCTTTGAAATCGCTCTAATTTCATGAGCAAAAATCTTCATGACACTAGTATGATCTTTTGAGACCTCAGAGTAAGGTGAGTGCATAAGTCCACTTCAGCCATTAAGATATGGACTGAGGGATGATACCCTGCTTCCCTGCTTTTTACTGAGAGAAAAAGTAACTTTGCTTGTGCCAAGATGTGCCTCTGTGCACTTTATGTAGCGCCTATGCATGCAAACTGGGTCTTAAATGACTGCTGCCATCAAAGTGTCTATGTAAGAGAGGGATTCAAATATGACAATGATTGCCTGGCCGCATCAAGAGGACCACTAAACCATCCTATCTGAACTTAGTACAGTTTGGATCCATGGAAATCACATATAACTCGCTCACCTTTCATATCGATGCAATCAGGAATCATGTTCTGTAGGATAGTAGCTTCAGGCTTGGATTTATCTGATTTGAGCCAGGTTACAATCTAGCAGATTCCATTTTAGAAACAGGGTGAGTTTTGGTTGATTCTGATCAAAGTTGGCTAAAAGGTATGACAGATCTTTATCATAACTGATATTGCATCTGATGCCAGAATGCATCAGCTATCATGGAGTGGCAGCCATTGATGGCAATTGGGGCCAACTGTTACTCTTTATATCGCCAGAGAAAAAAGTCAGCCAGTTGAGGGACTGAAGCCTTCAAAGGGACTATTTTATCGATTCTGCACCAATATCTGAAAACCAGCCACTGTTCCTAATATGCCTTCAGAGTGGAGGGAATTCTTGCTTGTGAGATTCTCTCCATAATCAAAGGTTTAAATTCTTTCTCTCACAAGGCTGTCCTGGAAAGAGCCAAGTGTGAAGAAGATGGTTTGTGAAGGGTGGAACAGCTGTGACCACAGTTGTTTGAGAAGATTTGGCTTGGACAGCTCTTCCTGGCAGATCTATCGTTTGATTTAGTAGACTGGGGACCCAGGATTTATCCAATCTGAGAATCATCTTGCAGTTCAAACCCTGCAACTTCTGGATTATTTTGAGTACTAAGACAGTGGGAGCGTTGGCAAAGGCCCACAATCCCTCCTAAGTGATTGACAGTCCATTTATGACCCATGATAAGACAATGGTGGGCATCTTGTGATTCCACCTTGTTGTAAAAAGATCCATCACTGATGCATCAAAATGAAGGCAAAGTGTGATCAAGTCCACTGCTGCATTGGTTAATCTGAGAAACTGCAAGAACTCTTGGACATGATGAGTTTGACAATCCAGGCTATACTAATGTGAGGAAGCAATACCAGACTGATCTTGATGAGAAACTCCATATCCCAGGTGGATAAAATGCTGGGATTAATGAAGAATATTTCCTGTTCACTAGCATGTTTCTGCCCTTGAGAACAGAATTTTTATGTTTTAGAGGATGTTATCCGAGTACACCGCCGTCATTGTAGATTACGTCAACTGGAACAGGGTAACAATGCAGTCCATGATTTTGGTAAAAGCCCAGGGCTGATGCTTAGGTCAAAGGGTATGACTTAAAACAGATAAACCATGTCATGGTAAGCAAACTGGAGATATTCCCAAGATAGGGACATAATAGTATGCTTCAGTCAGACTGAGACTGATGGCATACCCATCATTTCTGATGGAGAGATGTATCCATCATTGGCGGTCAAATATATTGGTTGAGGAGACTAGGGGCAATATTCAGTCTCAACTTGCCGTTTGACATCTGGATAAAACATGGGAGACTGTGGTTTTGTACAATTTCCACCACTCATATGTCGACGAGAAACCATATCTCCTGTTGCAAAGAAGCATCCTTCTCCTCATCTGGCGAAACATCCATAAAAAAGAGAGGGGAAAGAAGCGGTTGGATAAATGAAATCTGAAGTCCATCAGAAATGATCTGCAACAGCCATTCATTCTAGCGAGACTGGAATTACAGGAGTCAGGCTGGTTGGTCAATGTCTAGAGTTAGGAGGCTTTGAGGCAGAGAAATTGGTTTGTTGTCTCCCTTTGAAGTTTGCCTCCTAAACTGGGGAGGTTGCTACCTCTGGCATAAGGCTGGGATCTAAACTGAACATTTGCCTGAAACATTCCTTGTCTCTAACCTGTCTATTGTCCCTCTACTGTGGCTGAGATGGATTGGTCTTAAAAGGCTGTGCAGGTTGTCAGTGAATTTTAGGGGCAGTTCCTTGACTGCCTGCCTCTGAACTTTTATTTTGTCCCTAAATAGCAATGATGAGCCAAGTAGGGTCGTTCATGTCAGGGTATGTCATTCATAATGTCAGGGTATGTCATTCATTATATCAGGGTATGATGTTGCCTGAGCAATGTGGAGTGCAGACCTGCATCATGTCATAACAGGTCAAGATTGGCAGAGGCAGTCGGTGCATTAGTCATGGCAAGGTAAGCTGCCCTGTTATTGTCCTGAGCCATCATCTTAGTGGCATGTTTGTTACCTGATTTTATGCATGTCAGGAAATCACCAACGAAATCAAATCAAGAAATGTGGCAATAACTTTCTCAACCAGCTTTAAGTAGCATGGAATACATTTTTGTCCATTTTAAAAAAACAGCAGGGGTGAGAAGCGGTCTGCTGCTAGATTTTCATTCAGAGCTAGGAGGTCAGTCTGGAAGGCATCAGATAGGGTTTTATACCACCAACATGAGAACATCAGTGGTACCTAGCAGAAAAAATTACCGTTGCAATCCATGGTGGCACAGATGATGTAATGCTGTCATCTATGTATAAGTCACAAGCCCTCCCCTGCAGATAAGCTGTGAACATATAGTAAGCCGCATCAGCTAAACAAATGTATCATACAGGAATAGCGCACTGCTTTGCTGGTAGTAAAGTCAGCAGTTACTGGCCATGTGGAAGGTGTTCCCAGCCATCACCGGTAAAGGTTGCGAAGAGGGCACTGCTAGATGGATGGATTTTTCAATAAAATATCTGGCATAATATGGGTATGTCACTGAAGGTGCAATGAGAAAGATGGATCTGTTACTAAGATCCCCCACTAGGCCTGCAAGAGATGCTGATTTGGGAAGTATGCTTAAGATATCAACATTATCTTTGTGAGATTGCTTTCTTTTGTCTTTCCCTTTGGCAGATTTCTGTAAAACAGCAGTCCAGATTTCTTCAAACCATATAGCGCACACGATGCAGGGAACAGATGCAGTACATTTGCTACACAAGACTTATGTGTATCTTGCCTTGCTTTAAAACTCTTGCATTTGTTTGACATATTTTACTGAAATAACACAAGCATAAATTAACCATTCAGCATGTTAAGAGGTCACTAATACAGCACCCATTACTAACAAACAGTGAATGACAACATGCATTCAACAATAGCATGTTGTACATATGGTCGAAATATACATATAGAATGTGACAAAATTCACCCAAAATTGAAAAAATATTTATACATCCTGTAGAGGAATGATTAATATATACAATAAATCCAAATTCATGGGTGGGTGGCCAATTTTGACTCATAATGGCATGGAATGTTGGAAGGTATCATGTATGAAGTTGATAGCACAGAAGGGAAGCACACATGCCATATTTCCAAACAATGCTGGGAATGGTGTTAATACTCAAAAAGTGTTTTGAGGATGCAGGTGTATGATTATGTAAGTGTTAACAAAAAAGCGATGTCATTCCTTTTGACAAAAAGCTATCTTTTTATATAAACGTAAAAACTAGCAACACATTGTTGTGGCGGGGGTGGTGGTGGTGGTAATCGGCACGAGTTATTGTTCTTTGTCTCAAAGTGATAATATGTCTGAATTCAGAAGGTAGCAGGATTATATCCACAATGTTAATGTGATCATAGAATTTTTTGAAGGAGAAACAATTTATAGATGAAGAGGTATCTGTTGAAGGGCAACAATGGTAAGCAACTGCTATACCATTTACAAACAAAAAAACCAAACCCAACCTTTCAACAGTTCGAGAATCAGTTGGATGCATGAAAAAAATAGTTTAGTTGTAATTTATCATTATAGCCATTTCACATTTTGTAATTGTATGAACACAAGCCAATGTCTTATGGGATAGTTATGTACATGTGGACAGGAAACATTCATTCTCTGACAGAACTGGACATTTTAGTATAATTTGAGATAATCAACATCTCACAAGCACAACCAGAGTACTGGGTTTGGGCTACTATATAGTGAAGTCAGATAATTCAGTGGGCTACCAGAATAATGAGTCTGAGCTACCACATGTTGAAGACGGGTTACATATACCCCTGTGGGTTATCAGAATAGTGAGTTTGGGCTACAATATGAATCAGAAAACCCAGTCACCTACCAGAATATTGGATCTGGGCTACCATATGTTGAAGTCAGGTGATTCATTGGGATACCAGAATATTGGGTGCAAGTTACCATAAATTATTCTTTAGGTTGGTGCTTGAATTTCCCAAATGGTAGCTATATTTTTCTCAAAAAAAAAGACACATTCAATCATTTAGTGCACCATAAAATGGCTTCAATAAGTAAATTTCCACATAGGCTCCAATTCAACCTAGCCATTATAAATTATTAACTATTGTTCTTTTGCAATTTAGTCCCTAAAATCAGCTATATATCCTTGAAAATATGTTACATTAACAAATGTCAGTGACTACAAAGTGGTGAAAGTTCCATAGACAACAGCACACTTCCCAATATTGCAAAATATATCATATTTATTGAAATGGATCACATTCTGAAAGTTTTTTTTATTGGTACAACTGCCTCTAGATGAGGTATGCATAGATCTGGATCATTCAGACAGTGGACGCATTTTCTGAGTCAATGTGGTGATGTATGGAAGTTAATCTAATATAGTATATATATGGCTAGGTGATATAAACATCTTATTTTATGTTTTTCTTTATTTTTTCTCGTTTTATTGCATTGATGACATTACTAAGGGATCATATTCATTTCTACCTGCATTTACCATTGAATCATAGACTATATTTTGACTTCTTGTATATGACGAATCACTGCCATCTCAGCTCTGTCTGCGTGGGTTCAAGTCTCAGATTCAGCCAATGTGGGTATGTGAGAAAGCTTGCCAGTAGCTTCTCGTGGATCAGTGGTTCTTTCCGGGGTTTTTCCCGGGTTCTTCCTCCACCATTAATACTGGTCGCCATGTATAGCCTATTGTGTGCTGAACAAATGGCGTTAAACCCTACAACAACAATTGTCTTCTTGTATGATGAAATCTCAGACAAGTTGGTTATGGACAGAACCAGTAGCATTTACAGGTTATTGGTCCTGTTGGATTCCAGGATTTCTTGGCAAGTTTGTACACTGCATGAGCTAAAGTTTCATATCTATGTGCTTTTTTCTGAAGGTCTATTTGGTTTGTTTTGGGCTAATTAACTGAAACTGAGAAGCTATATTATTCTCCTGTTAAGCTGTTGGGCTACCATCTGATTTTGAATTTGTCTTACCCCAACTGATGCCTGATAGATTTGTTTATTTATTATTGAGAATTCATACATAGCTGCCAACCTTCCAGGCTCACAATTAGTGAAAATAAGGATAAAAAGTCGTTACTTTGGACATGAATTAGTGAAAAATACCATGACAATAACTCCATCCACTCTGACCGTCAATACTACACTATATCAAGATCACAATATAAAACTAAAACACTACATATATGCAAAAATATTTATTTATCAAGACATGATACTGTGGCAGACTTGAACTTCCTCAACTGCTTGATCATAAATTTGTTTTCTAAACAGTTCAGACTTCTTGCCTGCTGGTTGATCTGGGTGACTAAAATTGCTGACAAATGTTCTGCAGCTAAGGAGGCCCTAAAGTCTGTCTTATTTTTCCACACTAGAGAAAATACTCTTTCACTGTCACTGTTGCTGTGAGGAATGCGCAGGAGCTGCAGCACTTCTGGTTCTTCCACAGGAAAATTTGGAAGCAATTTTCGAGTCTGGGAACATTTGTCGGAACAAATGTTTAGCATGGTCTCCAGCTGATAAAGGTAGATTGTGTTCGACAAGAAAACTCACAAATAATGCTTCAGTGTTGGTAGCTTGCAGGTCTTCCGCTGATGGCTTAAAATATTTCAGAGCTGAAATCTGCGAATTCTTAATTTTCCCAACTTTTACGTGTTTTTTGCAACGGATGTGCTTCCTCACATCATCTCTGTGATGGCACACTGAGTGCAAAAAGCATGATGAAGATCAATGTTTAATGGCAGAATGCACGGCCAATTTTTGATATATTCCAAATTAAACTTCACTTTTTGAGCAATACATTTCTTTTTCCTTGGTGGTGAAGACATTTTCAAGATCTTACATGCGATGCTGACCGGTAACTCAAATCAGTGATGGTGACGGATGCATGGAGAAAAATTCCAGTTAGGCCTCCGTTTCTCTCAAAAGCATTTGTAAAACTACTCTTATACATATAGATTAAAATAGGCTAAAATGCTTGCTACTGGGCCAACTGTACTAATCTGTAGATCTACTAATATTGCAACCAGCAGTACCCGACCATTTCGGCACCTGCGAATATCATGACTAGCGCTTAACAATAAATTGGTTATTTTATTAAAGATTTAAAATAATTGATAATTGGAAAATTCATGAATTTTTGGCTTGCGACGTGATCCCCTGAATCGCTGAAAAAGTTGTGAAATTCACACCAAATTCATGAGGGTTGGCAGCTATGTTCATAGTACACTGCTCCCTCGATAACTCGTGCCCAGATAACTCGCCATCCCGCTTATAACGCGGTGTCCATCTTGGCTCCCGATTTTTTCCAGAGAAAATGTATTTAAAATATCTTTAAAATATGCTGAACATGAAATAATTACGATAAGAATTGATAAATTAAACCTTGATATATTGCTCGTTTTATCATCGAAAATGGTGATTAATGCCCATAAAAATATAATCCATATTTTGAAATTTGCAAGTTCTAAAGAAGAATTAATTTCAGAGATCTCGAAAATGCTTAATTACGCGTATTTGGACGCCAATTTTTGATCTGGGACGCAGAAAATCACTGAGGCGGGAGTCCTCCGTACGCATGTAAAAGGTGTGCGGGAAAATTCAAAGATTTGTGGTCCTGTTTCAGTCACCTGCTTTGTGGGAAAATGTGTTGACCAGTTAACTGTGCTGATATTTACAATGACAGAATTCAGTGACTGAAAGACTTTTTGATGTACTGTTGCCATTTTATAAGAGTACATTAAAAAAAAAAAGAACATGATGCAACAGCTAGGCGGCTAGTTCAAAGGCTTTGACTAGCGGCCGAGTGAGAAAATGTACTGATATTTAGTGATTGACTTCAGAGGCAGAAAGACCCAGTTTTAAAATCCTAGCGAGTCCTCTGTTTAAAGATATCATATATTATGTAAGTTTTTATGATAAATAGTTGTCAGTATACTGTAAATAAACAGTCTGGTGAAATAGCGATCAATGAAAACTTCTGGTAAATGCTAACAGGTGGCAACAGAGAATGAAATAAACACCAATTAAACGTCTTCCTGTGTGAAAGTCACGTTCTAATCCTTTAATTCCGTTTCAGTGTAAACATTATAATCACAACATATTCTGTTCATTGAAAACATGAAAAGAGTCAATCGACCGTCACATCGAAACCTGTGAGTACTTCTGTGAGAACCTAATTACATGTACATGCCGGCTTTGTTTTGATCAACAACTTGGGGAAGTGTTTGTTGAATTAAAAAAAAATCGATTACAAGAGACCTCGGGTGCTGGATTAAGGGTCTTGGAGCTGCCTTTGACGTAAAGCAAAACAGTAACAGGGACAACGACGATGATAGTGACTTCGAATGTTTCAGTGAAACTGATGTCATTAATGCCGAGGCTGTTTGGGAGAAATTCGTACAGACTCATGGTCCTGTGACGGGCGTTTCTCTTGATGATATGGAAGAGTGGATTTGTACCGACAATGATTGTCCCACAGCCGAATACATGTCAGATGAAACTATAATTATTTCTATAGCGAAAAAATTTGCAGCAGAAGACGATTCTAACTGGAGTAACACAAGTGTTGAAAGTGATGCAGACGCAGATGTTGCACCCTCCACCCCTCTGCACAGGAAGCAATCAAATATTTTGATATTGCCATAAGGTGGCTGGAGACCCAAAATGTTGACTACGTAAAGCTCATGCAGTTGAGAAATCTGAGGGATTTTGCTCGGCGGCAGAGAAACCAAGGAGTAACACACACACAAAAAAAAATAACTGATTTTTTCAAACAGTGAATTGATATTTGTCAAGCATGGCACAAACGGCAAGTATTAACTTGTTCTAATTTACGTTGTTTTAAATTTGTAGACCAATTAAATACGTCTGTACTGATTAACCCTTGTTTTTTTGTTTTCCATTTTACTTCTATCACATTCAAAAATATTTATCTATCTATCGTTCGATCGACACTGTTTCTCGAAAAGAGTCGATCTTTTGTATATAAAAAAACGTCTAATTTGGATCAAACAATAAAACTAGAATGTATCCAATTCAACATAAAAATTAGTGACGTAGTACACAATGTGTGAAGTGGTACACATGTTAAGCGAACGGAAACCACGTGGAATAATGTTTTCGATGATCGCCTCAATATACTGTAATTTATCCTGAAATTAATGTTGTCCTATGAGGAAATAATAAAGTACACCATTATGAAGAGATATTTATTAACATTTAATCTCAGAACAATTATAAAGTGAGTATTCAACAGTATAATCTGCCTACCCCCCCCCCCTTATTTCTCAGTTATGTCGTCAATCACTTTATTGGTTCTGGGCTTATTTTATAGGTCCCTCGATAACTTGCGCCTCACTTATAGTGCGGTCGATGTTTCTGGACCCCGATGTGCTTACGTTTTCGAGGGAGTGGTGTAATAGCTGATCAGCTATGGATAAAATGTCAATTTTGTTATTTTCCCTAGTGATGTACCTACCTTCTTCCATGATGTGAGCTGCTGCATCAATGCCATGATTGATAACTTCACCACAGGCATCCAATGGTTGGAGTGCTCTCTGTTCTATTGCATCTATTTCCACCATAAGCTCCCCCAACCTCTTATTAAGTGCGTTTTCAAAGGATTCCCTCAGCTGAGTAAAATGTTCCTGCAACATCTTTCTTGACACAGCAGCACTTTCACACACCTGTGTAAATAATGACTTGTCAAGTAAGCAATTCATGAACATGTTACCATCAAACCATTAAAACATCTTTTCTTTTTAAATAAAAATGATTAGGGCATACAAGTATATCTAGCTTGACATCTCATTTACTGTATATATTGGAATACATGTCTGGTCCCATTGAAAACAAACACAGACACTGATCAATGCTCAATAATGCATATAATACCTGTGTTACTTATTTGTACTAAAATGATTAGGTCCAAGTTCTTTGCCATCAAATGTGACTTTATGTAAGTATATGCAGCAATATTTGCAAATTCCCATGTCTAGATAACTGGAAAACATTTTCACCTACATGCTGTGTTGTAAATATAGAATTACTCATTTTAATGGAGTTAAATATCTGGCAGATGCACGAACCACGAATTTAAAGACCATCAAAACATTAGTAATATATGATAAAGAGCCCACTTGCCCCCCCCCCCATTCCTGTTTCATTCTTAGAGTTCAATAAAGCCATTTGAAAAATCAATGTTATTTCTGTAATCTGGCTAAAAATATTACCTTTTACACGTGTCTGTTTTAGTTTCACCATTTAAGAAAACATTTTTTATTGTTTCACTGCACATGATTATTGTTGCTGTAGGGTTTAACGCCATTTTTCAGCACACGATGTGCTATACATGGCGGCCAGTATTAATGGTGGAGGAAGAACCCGGGAAAAACCCGGGAAGAACCACCAACCCACCAGAAGCTACTGGCAAGCTTTCTCACATACCCACATAGGCTGAATCCGAGACTCGAACCCACACAGACAGAGGTGAGATGGCAGTGATCCGCAACGGAGAGCACTTTAGACCACTCGGCCACTCAGGGCCCCTCACTGCACATGAAACTATGCAGTATCAAGTAGCCGTTATTTTCACACGCTGCCTTAAATCCATATGTTGTGAGATAAAAAGGGAGAGAGAGAACGAGAAAATTTCAAAGGTATTCAAAAACACTGGTATTACATAAAATGAAGGAAAGAATATGAAATGACACTACAGGGCAAGAAATTAGCGGTAGTTCGCTATCCCAAGGCTAGCAGATTTCCTGTCAGACTAGAAACGTTCATAATGTTAATAGTCCGATGGGCTAGTAAGTTTCGGTTATCAATAGTCAGCGTTTGTTTACACCATTCCCTAATAAAGACTTGACTTAGCAGATGTTCTGTAGAATCAAAGCAGTGGCCATTGTAAACAGTCATAAAATATTAGCATGAGAAGATGAAGTCAATTTCTGCCTCGGAAAGAATCCATCCGATTTTGTGCATTTCAGTTAACAGCGCAAATTATGGTCCAGTCGTTAACAACGGACGTTTGGTAATTGATCCTAATTAATCTGATAACGAATTAAATGAAAAAATGATGTGGGATCACACTTTATTCACTCGACCACAGTAACAAACTACAAAGCGGTATACCACACAAAAGAACATGGCAAAAACTATTCAATGAAATTAGCTTGCATGTTTTTTCATTTAAGTTTTTTTTTTGTTCGCTACCCAAACGCTCCATCAGTCACAAACAGGAAACTACATATTTTACATTTCCATCAAAATAATTATAAGAATTAGATCAATTCATTACCATTATGTTATTGACACATCCTTTCCATACAACTATTTTTTCTATGATGATAAGAATAGTTTTTCTATTTTTCCCTTACAAGAATGAAAAAATAATTGAATACACGTGGAGATATCCAAGCAGAATGCCATCCATTTGTTGGGAATTAAAATCTCTGAGCATGGGCATCTAAGATTTGAAAATTTTCTGCCTTATTATTAATTTCAAAAATACATTGAGGTTCGATTAATTAGGAACAATTACCAAACTTACAACTTATGATACTGTAATTGGAGCTGTTAAATACAACGCACAGAGTGTCAGATGGCTTCATTTGATGGGAACACACCTTTTCCAAGCTGAAACTAACACTATCTTCTGATGCTAATATTTTATAACAGTGTTTACAATAGCCACTGCTTTGATCATGCAGAACATCCGCTGAAGTTAAGTCTTTGTCAGGGAGAGGCCATTTAATTGTGGGAGGGGGCAAAGACACGTGTTTTGAAACGTGTTTCTTGCTCTGACTTTCTTATATAAAGGACACTGTGCCATTCCCTTTCTTGCTTTAAATAATTCGCATCAGCTATACTATATCTCGTGTTTCAAAACAAGGCACAATTCCCTCCTTATAAGACAGGCAAAATGTGGCATTTGACAGAAGGTGTTCAGCCACTGGAAAAAAAAGCAAAAGTTGAATAAGAATGATGAGGAATAATTCTTATGATAGGGAAAAGAGTAATGGAAAATTTCAGAAGAAATGGACAAAAGACAGGGAATGGCTGAATTATGACGAGGAAAGGAACGTTATGTGGTGTAACTGGTGTATGCAATTTGCAAAAACATACACACAGAAAATATCCAGTTTTGTTGCGGGTTTTTCAGACTTTAAAATTGAATCGGTAAACATACATGAAAGCTGTGTGACATTGTTTAGTGAACAGGACAAATAAAGATTTGGCAGGACTAGTAAATTTCTCAATATACTAGTACTTCTGGCTACAAAGAAATTTGTGTTAAATTCAAGCCCTGCACTATTCATGAAAATTAATTTAATCACTATTCAAATCAGCTTGTTCAAGAATCCAAAATTTTTAAGTCTTTGTGAATGCACATCTCATTTTAACCATCAATGCTTAATCAAACTGAACAGAAGGACTTTAAATTAATACAACTATCACACTGTGTATAGACAGAAGGACAGTAAAATAATACAACTACCACACTGCGTATAAACAGAAGGACTGTAAAATAATACAACTACCACACTGTGTATAAACAGAAGGACTGTAAAATAATACAACTACCACACTGTGTATAAACAGAAGGACTGTAAAATAATACAACTAACACATTGTGTATAAACAGAAGGACTGTAAAATAACACAACTACCACACTGTGTATAAACAGAAGGACTGTAAAATAATACATCTACCACACTGTGTATAAACAGAAGGACTGTAAAATAACACAACTACCACACTGTGTATAGACAGAAGGACTGTAAAATAATACAACTACCACACTGTGTATAAACAGAAGGACTGTAAAATAATACAACTACCACACTGTGTATAAACAGAAGGACTGTAAAATAATACAACTACCACACTGTATAAACAGAAGGACTGTAAAATAATACAATGACCACACTGTGTATAAACAGAAGGACTGCAAAATAATACAACTACCACACTGTGTATAAACAGAAGGACTGTAAAGTAATACAACTACATCACTGTGTATAAACAGAAGGACTGTAAAATAATACAACTACCACACTGTGTATAAACAGAAGGACTGTAAAATAATACAACTACCACACTGTGTATAAACAGAAGGACTGTAAAATAATACAACTACCACACTGTGTATAAATAGAAGGACTGTAAAATAATACAACTACCACACTGTGTATAAACAGAAGGACTGTAAAATAATACAACTAACACACTGTGTATAAACAGAAGGACTGTAAAATAATACATCTACCACACTGTGTATAAACAGAAGGACTGTAAAATAACACAACTACCACACTGTGTATAGACAGAAGGACTGTAAAATAATACAACTACCACACTGTGTATAAACAGAAGGACTGTAAAATAATACAACTACCACACTGTGTATAAACAGAAGGACTGTAAAATAATACAACTACCACACTGTATAAACAGAAGGACTGTAAAATAATACAATGACCACACTGTGTATAAACAGAAGGACTGCAAAATAATACAACTACCACACTGTGTATAAACAGAAGGACTGTAAAGTAATACAACTACATCACTGTGTATAAACAGAAGGACTGTAAAATAATACAACTACCACACTGTATATAAACAGAAGGACTGTAAAATAACACAACTACCACACTGTGTATAAACAGAAGGACTGTAAAATAATACAACTACCACACTGTGTATAAATAGAAGGACTGTAAAATAATACAACTACCACACTGTGTATAAACAGAAGGACTGTAAAATAATACAACTAACACACTGTGTATAAACAGAAGGACTGTAAAATAATACATCTACCACACTGTGTATAAACAGAAGGACTGTAAAATAACACAACTACCACACTGTGTATAGACAGAAGGACTGTAAAATAACACAACTACCACACTGTGTATAAACAGAAGGACTGTAAAATAATACAACTACCACACTGTATAAACAGAAGGACTGTAAAATAATACAATGACCACACTGTGTATAAACAGAAGGACTGCAAAATAATACAACTACCACACTGTGTATAAACAGAAGGACTGTAAAGTAATACAACTACCACACTGTGTATAAACAGAAGGACTGTAAAATAATACAACTACCACACTGTATATAAACAGAAGGACTGTAAAATAACACAACTACCACACTGTGTATAAACAGAAGGACTGTAAAATAATACAACTACCACACTGTGTATAAATAGAAGGACTGTAAAATAATACAACTACCACACTGTGTATAAACAGAAGGACTGTAAAACAATACAACTAACACACTGTGTATAAACAGAAGGACTGTAAAATAATACATCTACCACACTGTGTATAAACAGAAGGACTGTAAAATAACACAACTACCACACTGTGTATAAACAGAAGGACTGTAAAATAATACAACTACCACACTGTGTATAAATAGAAGGACTGTAAAATAATACAACTACCACACTGTGTATAAACAGAAGGACTGTAAAACAATACAACTAACACACTGTGTATAAACAGAAGGACTGTAAAATAATACATCTACCACACTGTGTATAAACAGAAGGACTGTAAAATAACACAACTACCACACTGTGTATAAACAGAAGGACTGTAAAATAATACAACTACCACACTGTGTATAAACAGAAGGACTGTAAAATAATACAACTACCACACTGTATAAACAGAAGGACTGTAAAATAATACAATGACCACACTGTGTATAAACAGAAGGACTGCAAAATAATACAACTACCACACTGTGTATAAACAGAAGGACTGCAAAGTAATACAACTACCACACTGTGTATAAACAGAAGGACTGTAAAATAATACAACTACCACACTGTATATAAACAGAAGGATTGTAAAATAACACAACTACCACACTGTGTATAAACAGAAGGACTGTAAAATAATACAACTACCACACTGTGTATAAACAGAAGGACTGTAAAATAATACAACTACCACACTGTGTATAAACAGAAGGACTGTAAAATAATACAACTACCACACTGTGTATAAACAGAAGGACTGTAAAATAATGCAACTAACACACTGTGTATAAACAGAAGGACTGTAAAATAACACAACTACCACACTGTGTATAAACAGAAGGACTGTAAAATAATACATCTACCACACTGTATAAACAGAAGGACTGTAAAATAATACAACAACCACACTGTGTATCAATATTAATTACGGTAGAAAACTAGAACTCAAACTTCACTGCTTTTCAGACAAAACCAATGGCGCAACATCATGACACTCAAGTCGGCTGGTATACACAAATGTTTGTCAGGTAAATTATCCTGAAATTGTTGAATAAACAAGTCCAATACTCTCAAAGTAGGTCAAATCTTTCACAAATTTTTGTGTCAGATGCAATTATCCATTCAGAACTGACTCTAATGATGACTTTTTAAAGTAAAGTCTAGTTGGTTGAAGTTGGTTTGTACATAAGGCTGACTCAAATAAAGGAATGATTCCATTGTTTTTCAGTTTAGTTGGAACTTCACACTTTGATACATTATTCAAACTGTTGGAGATCTAAGTTGACTTTTACCACCTTAAAATCACCTGTGCCAATGCCACAAAAAGTGAACCTTTATGGACAGTATTTCATGTAAGAGATCATGCACATGTACTTTGATAACCAAAAGTAGCTTAGTGTTGTTGGCTGCATCAACTCCCTTTGGTGTTGAGTGAAGTGATTTATTTTGACAGGTGATGGATTTGTGCTAAAAAAAAAAGGACTACAATTTTAACCACTGAAACAATGACCATCTGTTGTTTCCAGTGTAATTTTCTTTTGTATTGTTTTTTTTAGGTATCTGTTGAGGTTAATCAATTAAATTAATTACTAACAAATATGCAAACTTTAACAGGCAAAACCATAAATTTAAGTACCCATGAGAAATTTATTTCTTAAACACAAAAATAAATGATACTACGGTAATGCTTGTCAACCTCTGTAAGTGAGGTACAGTGTATTCCAAGTGATGAAAAGTTGAATTATTGACTCTGATGACTGGCTGCATCTAATCTTTGATGTGATTTCCGTTGTGTGAGCTGTTTGTGATGAAAAGTTGAATTATTAACTCTGATGACTGGCTGCATCCAATCTCCATTGTGTGAGCTGTTTATCACTTAATATATGACAAACACTTTAACAAAAAGATAAATATTGTTATAACACTTCAAGTAGTAGATTGGGAAAATCCTAAAATTATATACTTCTCCAAAGTGGAGTCTTTCATAAATTCTATCTACATCAGTAATTTTCATTCATAGATTGACATAAAAATTCAGTACATAAAAGTTTGCTTGCTCAGTAAATTTCAGAAGCTGCTTTGATGAAGATCTAGGCCTTTAAGCATGGCTCACAGAGAAAATTCAGCACTCAGCATTTAAGTACCCCTCACTGAGATAATTTAGAACTCGGCATTTATGTACAGCTCACTGAGATAATTTAGAACTCGGCATTTATGTATAGCACACTGAGATAATTTAGAACTCAGCACTGATGTACAACTCCTGAGATAATTTAGAACTCAGCATTAATGTACAGTTCACTGAGATAATTTAGATCTCAGCATTTATATACAGCTCACTGAGATAATTTAGAACTCAGCATTTATATACAGCTCACTGAGATAATTTAGAACTCAGCATTAATGTACAGCTCAATGAGATAATTCAGAACTCAGCATTAATGTACAGCTCACTGAGATAATTTAGAACTCAGCATTAATGTACAGCTCACTGAGATAATTTAGAACTCAACATTTATGTACAGCTCACTGAGATAATTTAGAACTCAGCATTAATGTACAGCTCACTGAGATAATTTAGAACTCAGCATTAATGTACAGCTCACTGAGATAATTTAGAACTCAGCATTAATGTACAGCTCACTGAGATAATTTAGAACTCAGCATTAATGTACATCTCACTGAGATAATTTAGAACTCAGCATTCATGTACAGCTCACTGAGATAATTTAGAACTCAGCATTCATGCACAGCTCACTGAGATAATTTAGAACTCAGCATTAATGCACATCTCACTGAGATAATTTAGAACTCAGCATTTATGTACATCTCACTGAGATAATTTAGAACTCAGCATTAATGTACAGCTCACTGAGATAATTTAGAACTCAGCATTAATGTACAGCTCACTGAGATAATTTAGAACTCAGCATTAATGTACAGCTCACTGAGATAATTTAGAACTCAGCATTAATGTACAGCTCACTGAGATAATTTGGAACTCAGCACTAATGTACAGCTCCCTGAGATTATTTAGAACTCAGCATTTAAGTATGGCTTATTGAAATAATTTATCACCATTTTTTAAGTACAGCTCACTGAGAGAATTTAGCAATCAGATTATAAGTATGACTCACAGACAGAATTCAACACTCGGACTTCAAGTATGGTTCACTGAGAGAATTTACCACTCAACATTTAAGTACATCTCACTGGGAGACTTTCGCACTCTGCCTTTAAGCAGGACATTCCTTATCAGCTGGGAGCTGGGTGATTTACCTAGTTACATTTATTTTACACCAGTCCTGACTACTTTTTAAAAAAATCCTATGTCCCAGCTGGGGGAAGTCTCCCAAACCCCCTGCCTACTTTGGCACCTCACCCTCCAACTATAAATCTAATGGAAAGCCCTATTTAAGTATGGTTCACTTAGTGAATTAAGCACTCGAAGAATTGAGAATACTGATGGTTTGGAATAATGAAGTGATATTAATTTACATACAGAGAAAAGAAAACAACTTCAAAAACACTAATACTGATGGCCCTTTTGCTATCAAAAACATGATGCACTAAATAATCTTTAGCATTTTTTAAAAATATTTCATGTGAGAATTTATAATAGAATTTGAAACGTTGCTGTGATTTCCATTTAAAAGCATTTTCTGCTACCAAGTGGCACCACATCTATGGGAAATAACCACTATCAGGTCTCATTATCTTGTTAATTTGGGTTGTGTCTCTTGACATACAAAATTAGCATGAAAGACAAGAGAATCAAAACTTTGCTACTAATTTTATTGTAGTTTGGGTTAATGCCATTTTTCAGCACTTGATGGCAGCCAGTATATATGGTGGAGGAAAAACCTTGAAAAATCCCAGGAGAAGCCACCAAACTACAGGAAAACTACTGGCAAGCTTTCTCATCTACCCATGCTGGCCGAACCTAAGACTCAAACCAACACGGAGAGGTGAGAGGTCTGTGATCTGTAAAGGTGAGTGCCTTAGTCCACTCAGCCAACCAGGGCCCCTGTTACTAATTATAGTAATATCATACAGTTTATTACTATTGTTAGTAAAACAAACTATATCTGATAAAACAGAATAGACACTGTACCACTGATATTGAAGGACTGAAATCCAGCAAAAAGTCATAAACTCTTTTAGTTAATATGCATGTTTTTTTGTTTTTTTTTTTAAATTTAAGCTGGCTTTTTCCTGGGTGATAAATATGACATGTGCTTGTTTTCCAAGGCTCTGAATCTGTCTTTTAATATACAGTGGTTTTATAGCAACTGAGCAAGTTAAAATAACACAGCAACAATTTTTAAAAACAACACTGATAACTGAGTGGTCCACCTGGTCTTTAGCCTCCTGCAAGGATGAGAGAAGTTCTGTCAGCTGCAACCTCTGACTGTGAGCATTGTCCAGTGTGTCAATTAGATTCTGTACTAGTTCCTCTTCTTCACTCATTTTGACATCCTATCCCCTTCCTTTTCACATTCTGAAAAAGAACAACTACTTTATCTCTGATCTTATGAAAAACCTGTCATCTCCTTTTCTTTTATTTAGCTTCAAGCATCTATTTTATTGCATTAAATCCTGTTTTGTTTAAATATTATGCTGGTTAAATGCTAGAGAATCAGTTAAATGCAAGACCAATATGATACCATTACAGCATGTTTAGTATATCCATATGTGTTAACTGTCTAAATGATAAACCGATAACATTTTGAACAATCTGTTAACTCCAACCAACAATTTAGTCACAGTATTTCAAACAGAACAATGGGAAACAAATTTTATGAATCTTTAGTAGCTTTGTTTTATCATTAAAATGAAAACAATTAAAGCTACTTCTGACCATAATCTGGGTATTGATTAGGACGAAGCATGTACGATTCAGTCACTGAATTTCAATGACATATGGACTTCAAATTTGAGAACAACAGTGTTGCTCCTGTAATCCAGTGAATGGGCAGGGAACAGTGTCCCCCATCCTTCAAATCTAGGTCAAACATTTTAAATGGACAAAATTAGTAATGGGCAGGGGACAGTGTCCCCCATCCTCCAAATCTAGATCAAACATTATAAAAGGACAATGTCCCCCATTTCCCAAATCTAGGTCAAACATTTTAAAGGGACAAAATTAGTACACTGTTCTTAAAGCACCAGTAGTGTTATTCAATTTTTTAAAAAACATATTATTTCCTTCAATAGTTCAATTATTTTTAATACACATTCTTATTTCCTTCAATAGTTCAATTATATATTCTTATTTCCTTCAATAGTTCAATTATATATTCTTATTTCCTTCAATAATTCTCCTCCCATAACACTGTAGACTACACGTATTATCTTTTCCCTGGACACTTACAACCTGAAATGAGCTTTACCATGAAATCTTCCATCTTCCATTCTGGATCTTGCACTCATTTAAATTTAATCAATAATTTTCTACCAAAATAATTCCCATTTTTTTCTGAATTATTTTTCTTTTCAAATTAAGAGTTCATTGATTAAATGACAATTTGTGTCAATGCATACATTTAGTCCTTTATGACATTAATTCAACCTTGAAAGTATGTTACACTGACTTTTTACATTGCAACTTGGCAGACTAACACAACAGCTTAATGTATGGCTTTGCCAAATATGTTGTTTTAATACAGATTACCTTTTTACAGTTTTCATCAACTTTGTTAACTGGCCATTGCTATAGCAACCAATGTAATTGAGGATGGATGTGTACTAAAGAAAAGTTGTAAGTGTAGTTTCCAATTACTTCTCAACAAAAAAGCATGCACATGGCCATCATATTAGGGGGCACTCACCAATTAATATGTACTTTAGAGAGAGTGATGTATGTAAGGTGAAGTAGTTCACATTTAAAACATGCACAATGGAGAGAATGTTGGCATACCTATGTGCTGCAGTAATGTAATGTGGATGATATTTCTTTGGATATTGTACTTTTGGAAATTTTACATCATTTAAGCACAATGCTAACTAAAATGACTGCTCCCTTGTGTTCAAAAATCAGCCTGAATTAGTCTAAAGTACACCATACATAGCAGCTATTAAAATAGGGAAAATGAATTTTGCCAGACTAGACAATACCAGCTTCTGAAAGTGCAATGAATGAATTACCAAATATATAAAATGTAAAAAAAGTTATCGGCTCTTTTTTATACAATTTACCTCTTAAGTTCAGGAAGTGAAAATGACCAAGTAGAGCTAGTACTTTTTTGAAAGGTGCACATTTGAAGTAAGGCCAAGCTGTATACTCTATAACACATAGTACACCCATCAATCATACACCAAAATAAAGGGAATTAAAGGTTCTTTTAATTATACCTAAAATATACAAGGTCTTTTTTAAATAGCCAGTATAACCAGTGAGGAAAGCTGGGGAAATTCTTTTTCTTTAAAATCCTAACCCTATGGAAAATACAAAACTGTAGAGCGCCACCTTATGCAAAAGGTTGCAGGAAACCCATGACGATTCACTCAGTGTGCAACACTGGACTGATAGTCCTGTACTTGTAGACTAAAAGACATAATGGGCACTGCTGAAAACTAAGTTTATAATGACATAATGGGCACTGTGGAAAAACTAAGTTTATAATGACATAATGGGCACTGTGGAAAACTAAATTTTATTATCAGCAAATCAAATCTTCTTACAATTTTATCGTCATCAAAGGTTATTGTGAGGCCATCAAAATCTTGGTAGCATTATGTCTTATATTATGTCATTATTCCAAACAATTTTATTTTTCAACAAAGTTTTAATTTTAGTATTGTGAAAGCCAAACTGTCTCTTTGTTATGTCTTTTGTGGTACTTTGCAATGAATCTAAAATTGCTGACTTAATTTTGTCATGAATAAATTGTTTATATCAATGACATCATTTTCATATCTACAGAATTCATCTTAACAATAAAACCTCAACTTTACAGTGCAATGTTTAGGATGCCAGTTCAAATGTCTACATTTCAATGTTTTGGACTTTTGATTTTTGGTACAGTTATAGGAACTAAAAATAAAAGGATTTTTTGTTTTAGTGGGAGTTTATTAAATACTTTTACAAATTTGTCATCAACTTAATGCACTCTAGGTAATACCTGCAGTGAGACTTATTACAATGTGCAGATTTTGCCCTGATCGTACATGGTGTAATGACCAAAGCTGCAAGATGAAATTTTATGGCATTAAGACACACCCACCCCGCCACCAATACAGTACACACATTGCGAATCCATGTTTCTACAGCTGGAATTATTCCATCTAATCTGTTGTCCATCACCGACAAGATACATTAGTCACTGTGGATATCTGCATTATGGCTCACAATGAACACAAAATAAGTTTTACTACCCTCAGTGACTGCAATGTAATTATTTAAGGGTAGACACAGACATTACTTGGATATACAGTTTTCTTTGGGGAGGGTTGTAAAACTAATTCTAATTATGCAGTATTTACATATTGCTATTGTATTACTATCTGTTTGATGTGAATGCATCCAAACATGGAGTGGTGAATTGTAAATAAGATGTGATCCACTCATGCACCTCACACGCTCATGGCAGAACAGTCATCTTTTCCATAAACGACAATTACACCATGACATCTGAGCAGGGCAGGAGGAGGGCATTCAGCAATAGTGATGGGTAGAGTTTGTATAATTAAAAGTAGTTTCCCCCTTTTACAAAAAATACTATTTAATAGCAGCAATATCTTACCTGTTGCTTTTGCATAGCTGAATTTGTCAGTTAGATGGGTAGGCTGATGCATTAAAACTAAAAAAACACCACAGAAATGGAAAGTACTCACCATTTGAGGGTGAGATCCACTATTTTTAATGTTCGTGTATCATTGGGCTATGAGTACTGGCAGATCACCGCCTTCATGATGTCCTCTAAAGAAGAATCATTTCAGTCATCCCATGAGGCATCAATCGCTCATGGGTTATAATTTCATAAAGAAGGCCTCTATCGGTAAGGAAAAATGTCAATGATATGCTAAGAAGCTCGCTGTCTTCTCATAGATGGTAAGATGAGCTAAATCACAGTCCTGAGTATAAGGTCCTGCAAGGAAGTCTCACTCAAAGGTGACAGTCGATACAGAAATATTCTTTGTTCTCAAAAAAGAAACAAAAGGAGTTCAGCGACAGGACTCATACACAGTCTCCACCTGCCTGAAAAATTGTTTTTGGTTGAGAGGTCACTTGAAATGAGACATATGGGAAGGTGGTGAATGTGAGGGTTGTTTGTAGGAGGAAGCCTCTTTGTTGCAACAGAAGATACCTCCTTTGGGATAAGGACCTGGGCTGGTCTATCAGATCATTGTTGGGGCCACAATGCAGCTATGAAGATGATTTAGGCAGTGGATGTTTTGATATGGTAGAACTCTGACAACACTTGCAATGGTAAGAACTGGTAGGTACATAAACAGATAATCCTACCAAAAGCTGAACAAATCCACTGACCATGCCCTCTGGTTTGAGACTGGAAAGATGTAAATGAAAGTCTGTTGTTAAGGGTGGGCACAAACACATCCACCAGAGTCTTTCCAAAAAGTGTAAAATGGGACTATTATGGAATGGTGCAGAGAAAATTCTGTGAAGACAAATTTGTGGTGACTTGGACAGACTGTCCGCTATGCCATTCTTCTTGCCAAGATTTAGGCAGACTAGAGGTGCAATGTCCTCCAAGGTTACCCAATGGAGAAGGTTCTAGACCTCAATTTAAAATGAAGGAGCCTTCATGATGGATATATAATGTGATGGATATATGGCTAGAAGGGACCATGATATATCAACCATTTCTCTGTTGATGCACTCTTGTAATGTACTAAATATGGGCTTGATTTCTAAATTGCTGGTGCAAACGGATGATCCATCCATGGTCCAGTGAAACTGGAGGATAAAACTGCCTTGTTCTAAATGGACATAGGTAAACTGATAGGAGTGGGGCAGTCAGGAGCACGTTGGAGGATACCAGTCAGAAACCTGTCCTAATTCATCCACTTTCTGCTTTCTTGGTTGTTACATTTAGGCTTTACAAAATGCATCAAAAAAATGAGTAAAGAAAACAAGCTTTGTAAAATTTAAAATTTAAGTTATTTCCCTAGAAAAACAAGGAAAAATGAGGAAAGTTCTTACGGTTTCAAATCCAAAAATAATCCAAGAATTAAAAAATAGAAGTCCCAGGAATAAAAAGTCCTAATGAAACTAAGTTCGAATCCCGATGAAATCCAAAATGGAAGGCAATGATGTATGCTGTGGTCAGGGCCATACTGATGTGTCAACAGTTCTTTGTTGAATCACAGAAAATAATATTCCAGTATTTTAATTCTTCATAAATTTTGATAACTGTTCTTGTCCAAGAATTACTTTAGAGCAAAAATATATCCAGGGGAAAATAATCTCTTGGAATCCAAATAATTTGAAGAAAAATAAAAAATTCAACTCAAACTGGTCACAACAAAACACCTTTGAGTGTCAATGGTTCAACGCCTTACTGGTTAAATTCTCTAAAGAAAAGACACTAATTTAAGATGCAAAAAAGATTTCCCTATGAGGGTCACATGATCATGTTTCTAGATCAACATAGAAGCTTTTACATGCCTAACATCACATACTCCAAGTATGGCCTCAATTTCATTTTATAAATCTAAGCTAAGAAAGAAAAAAGAAAAAAAGTTGTTTAATTCACTCTCCCTGATTCTGAATCAAGATCAGGAACTAGGTCAGCTTTAGATACAAAGTTTCTATTATTAGGTGTTTACGAAAAAAGTCGGGTCAAACTAATTTCTAGAAAATGTAAAATCCAGTAAATAAAGTTACATTTACAATAGCATGTATTGGAATTAAAAAAATTAAAAACTAACAAACAAATAATTAAATTAAATCAAATATAAATTAAATCAAATATACAAAACATGGTGACCTGGAAGATTAGGATGCAGGAGACTGACTATTATCCCAATAACATAGGAGCAAAATTGGCTTATGTTAACTTTTACCATAAACCTACTGTTTTTTATGCACTCTACTAGGCATACTCTGCTGTACTGTTTTTCCAAGAGCTATGAAAAACTTATGATTGCTGGTATCATCATTTAAGAAGTATAATGTTAAGATCAAAGTGATGAAAAAGTCTAATGACTTAAATGTTTTTGGAAGCATTAAACTTGCACGCTTATTGATTTTAGCATCTTTGTGCAACTCTTAATATATTATACAAAAGCTTAACATGATATGTATCAACACATCACTGGATATTGCTAAGCCATTTGTTTGTGACAATAGTATAAAATTTATCTCTAATTTCATCAGTTGTTATTAATATGTGGCTTCATATTTTTTAATGGTTTTAAAAACACATATCCCTGGTAGAACTTCTTTATAGATCTACTCTAGCCTGAAGGTGGAATAGGTTTTGAATTCATAGAATGTTAATTCAAATCATCTCATGTACACTGTGAACCTTATATATTAATTATAGTGTTGTCACTTGATTATTTCAGCTCATTCAACTCTTAGTCTATTGAATTTCTGCAATTATAAACAAGTTGTACTATATAACCTCACAAGAAATTATAGAAAAATAAGAAAAGCACAGATAATAGCAGAATAATAAAAACATAATTACATAAATTCTTTGTCTGCGTGGGTTCGAGTCTCAGATTTGACCAATGTGGGTATGTGAGAAAGCTTGCCAATAGCTTCTCATGGGTCAGTGGTTCTTTCCCAGGTTCTTCCTCAACCATTAATACTGACCGTCATGTATAGCCTATCATGTGCTGAAAAATGGCAATAAACCCCACAACAACAACAACATAAATTCTTGTTCAAATACAAAAGCAACAGGTTACTTACTTAGTTTACAATAAAATGCAGCATCAACATTTTGTTTCGAGTGTGAACACCTGTTTTCATGCCTAATTACACCAGCTGGCCTAACAAAAAGTCATTCCAGTGTTTCCCAATCATAGGTAAAGTTTGCATGCAAATTAAAGAATCTTCTAAAAATTGATCCAATTTTTGACACATGTGACATTGATATCGGACTCGGTGATGATGTAATGTACATGACTGATTAGAGTGAGGATAGAGTAATATTGTGTGGATTCTTAATTATATTTTGTTATTTTTGTTCTCGCTAAATAGCTAAACTAAATATGTGCATCCTGATAGCATACTACTATTGTTAATACTGCAAAATAATGATAATGATAACACTAATAATAATACTGCTGGTATTATTTGGTAGTACATGCATTTGTCATGAACCAATTTTGTGAGCTGAAATTGCCCTTAGGCGCCATCTGTCTACAAGGCCAATTTGGACTCTTCTCATGGGTGGCTACTGTGGACAGGTCTGACTGACTTCCCGACTTATGCTGTTGACAAAAAAAGGTGGGAAGCTAATGAATCTGTTTAATCTGTAGTACCAAATGATGCTAACGAGATTCACTGCATTAAAGAAACTTACCCCTACTTCAACCCAATTCAGCATTAACTGGCTGTCACTGCTAAAATTTGATTCCATTAGGGAAAAGGCATCAGAGTAAGTTTAATCTGGCTAAAGCAATTCCACTCTAAGCTGTACTGCAATGTCTATATGCACTGCCAAGTATGTGAGATATTCTTAAAATTTTGACCTTCAGTTGTGAAGACAAATGACCTTGCAACATGCTACGCAGCACTGCATGTGATGCTAGTAAGACAATGTCCATTCCCAACAAAAATATCTAGGTCAACATCTTACGCTGTGGGACTATGGTTAGGAAATATTCAAGAAATTTAAAATTTAAAATGTACATCTCATTCCGTCATTGATGTACACCACTGGCAATGTTACTTCTGTAGTTTGCACTGGTAAGGGTACAAAATTAACACCATTTGCAGGGTTTTCATTAAGAACCAGCCAGCAGCCAAAATGACTGTTTGAAACTGTTTCCTTGCTGATTCAACTTGCAAAATTTTTTAAAATAATGAACAATACACTAAACTGGGCAACAAAACACTGAAAGAAAAACAAACCAAACTGGGCTGGAAAAGAGTTAATTCATCTTGTATCTTATGTTTCTAAAAAATAAAGTGCTTGTATTCCAGCAATCTAATCAGCATCTCTCTGCAATCTTCATTCTCCATTTCAGTAAAATTGGAAATTATCAATCAATATATGTTTTTTTAATCCAGAAAAGCAACTGGCACCAATTCACTGAGAATAGAAAAACAGTACATAATGGAAATTATTAACTGATAAAGTATTCATTTATTTTTAGTTGCACATTCGTACACATTTATACATACACTTTCTGGTATAGTCTGCAGTCAGCATATTTGTCTGATTATTCCATCCAGTTTTGCCCTAATTTTCTAATAGATTAACATGTTGATAAAGTTTTATGTTGTCATTTTCCCTCTTAAATGTTTAAAATTTTCATGGCTAAAATTGTCCATTGTCAGATTAAGTCAAAGTATGTTTCTTTAATGAAAGGAATAAAAAAATATTAATATTGAAGAAAGTGTTTAGATAGCTTCATTTTATTTAAAATACTAATTATCCTTTTAACTGATTTTGGTATTCCCAGCTTCTTTGCATTCCAACCAATATCCTAATTTCCTCTGATCCTTGACACCCCATTTTTAAAATTTGGACGTCTATGTCGGTGTGTAGTGTCAGAGTCCATTGCCTATCAAAAAGTTGGAATTTGCTGACACAGTTTGGTATCGGCATTGGGTAGCCACTTATTAGCCGACCTAGCGAACTTGAACGACATCTCATTGAGATATACCTGCATGAAATCGAAAGGAATATGATTTATTTTCTCAAACTGCGAGCATAGCATTTGTTATATCTATAATCCGCTGACAGCGTTCCTGAAATTTGGCCTGGTTATCACCATTTGCATTCCTAGTCACATGACTAAAAAAATCTCGCAACCCGAAACATAAATATCAGGGGTATTGTCTTACATTGTAGAACTAGGTATGCAGTGAGAAATCCAATATTCGCAATGCTTATACTGTATCGTTGGCGGTTTTCTTACCTCTTAGATTGTAGGACAATTAAAAAAAAAGAAAATTTAAGGACAGGCCAAAAGTCATTCCAAAATAAGAAAGTAAATACTTAAGTAAAATACCCAGCAGGCAGATTTGTTATCGACAATTGGAAGCAATTAGCTTCCACATTTTCATCGAAAATATTTGTGACTAAAGCATGCAAAGTTTAATTAAAAATATTATAATTTGATGGAAAGTATGATTAAATGCATAGAACGAATAAATAACAAGTGCATACTAGAAAGATGCTGCATACAAAGTATCACTTCTCATCATCTGCGAGACTGCCTAAACTTTAAAGTGCTGTAATCATGGAGGCGGCCATTAACGATGAGTTCAGGGAGCATGCGTCAAAGTTCACAATTTCCGGTGAACCAAATCGCGCAACAAAGAGGTAGCGGTGCTTGTTATGTACATACTCGGCTATTTTCACCCACATTTCATAATATTTCGAGATCAAAATTTGAAGGTAAGACACTCGTCAGTCTAGAGGATCTGAATTGGAAACTTCACATTTAAGAAATAGGCAACAATGCAAATAGTAAGACATTACTATTATAATTTAGTCTGTATTGTCATTTTTGCCCAGAAAAATGTGGAAAAATGAGCTTTCTTAGGTTTAATCAGACGTATTTTTGTACACTTTAAGTTTGGGAACTGACTAGTATTACATGATGACCGAGCAGCCAGATTTGTACCAGCCAATTATGAGTATACACCATGCTTTCTGATCGTAAGTCACAAAACTGATGTTGATTAAAGAACGGGTTAAAGGGGACTCTATTTTTGTTCTTAACAAAAGTTTGAGAAAGCTGTTAAAATTTCCCAGCTGTTTCAAATTGAAATGAACTTGTGGAAGTAGCACGAGTATGTTTACTAAATACCTCATATTTGAACTTATCATTATAATTTTAGACTTTCTCCCTTCAAGAACGAATTAGACTTTTGTTTTACCAATGACAGTGTACTAAATAGTAGGAAAATGAAATTGATACCTTTTCAAATTGGTTAAGTTCATTTTTATGGACCTAAAGAGTTGACAGTGTGTGATGCATTAATGTTAATTAAGTAAGACGTTACTATTATAATTTAGTCTATATTGTCAGTGCATTAATGTCTCTTTGATGTAGCAAGAAAATAATCATGATCAGGAAAAATAAAATAATTTAAGGGGTTTACATGAAAATCAGGAATAGGTTTTGGAACCACAGGATCTGCAATGTTTTCTTACCTTACCTTCTTATACGCACTTAATTTATATAAATCTAGAAATAAATTTTATTTTCCATCTTCTATCAAGCTTACATAGGATACAGGAGCCAGATTGTATTTACACTGTATAATAGACATTTTTTTCCTCATTTTCCCAGATGAAAAGCCTTCAGTGCTTCATTGAATTTTACCTGGGTCACCAATCAGTACAACATTCAATAAAATGGATGTAATGTGGCTATGACTTAGATTGAAATTTGCAGTTTGTTGCCATGGCTTCCATTGGTGTTGTTGCAGGCAGCCAGAAAACCAGCAGACCAGTAGCAACCCAGAAAGTCACAATGCCACAGAACACAATCCCACATCCTGGTAGCTCACCTGGACCAGGAAACTTCCCAGATGTCGTGGATGAAAACATGCGTTACGTCAACTCAGCGAGTCAAGTGAACCTACTGGACAATGAGCAAAATGTTGATACTGGTTCCAGGGGAATAAGTCATCCTAATCCATCAGGTTCGCATGATTCACCACAATCCATAGAATCATATTATTCTACCTCCAGGAGCTCTGGATCAGTGACTTCCACCCACACCACACAACCAGTGCCTTCAAGTTTCAGAACTGTTCCTCAGATCTCCTGTATTTCTTCCTCAGATACCTCAGGAGAAACACATGGTCAGATGTTCCAGCAACCCGCTGATAGTAGACTCATTCGAACTCAGAATGTTGGGAGTGGGATTGTTTTATCTTACCTGAATTCAACAAGGACCAGTGCTCTTCCAGATTTATTGGCCCACTCCAGGATCATACAGCCCCATTCACAAACATCCCGCCATCCAGTTGCCCAGATCCCTCCTGTGGTCCCCTCCTCCCAAGTAACTCAACATCATAGGCCTTCAAATTGGGAACATGGTGTTCATTCTCGATCAGGGCAAAATGGCAGATCTCGGCGCCGCTCACGAAGACATTCTCAACATCGATCACATACTTGTAAAGACTCATGTTGTAAATGTGTGGCAGCATTAACTGCTTTTCGTTGGATTCTTGTGGTACTGTCCCTGTTAGGAGTGTGTTGTGTTGTTACTGGAATTGTGCTGGCAGCACTTCATGCTGCTGGAAATAGCTTCCTTTTCCTCGCAATTATGTTTATAGGTGAGTATTTTTACATTATCACTTGAATAGATCTGAAGTCATTTGCTGTTTATAATTGAATATTAATTTTTTAAAAATATTTATTTGTATGGTAAAAAAAAATGTAGTAATGAATTATATGACAGTGCAACAGTGGAAGCTCATTAGGTATCATGTCCTAATTACCTTTCCAAACATAATAGTATTTTCTGATTAGTTTTTGCAGTGTATTGCAGCAGAGTCGTATATAGAAAGTGTCAAGGCACTCTTGTTGTTAAACTTTCTTTTAAGTAACTTATCATGGCATTTTTGAGGAAGCTGATATCCAGTTTTTAAGTAAATTTACCATAAAATTTTGGTACTTGTTGGCCTCAGAAATTGTTGAAACATAATTACAGCTGTATCAATTGCACATCAGCATACTTTAATTCCATACAACCCCCACCCCCTTACTTAACTCCAGAATAGTGATCATAACCAAGAATAGCATGTCTGTGTGTGTATCTCTGTGATATGACAGCATATATACATTTTGGTAAAGAAACAAGACAGGAATAAAGAAATAAAAATAGCTGGATATAGATGGGTGTTATTTAAAGAAAATATAACAAACAACAAACCTAAATAATTCAGCCCTAGTAGTAGTACCATAACTATATACCAATTAGATCCTAACTAAATCTGACACTGCTTTGATTATTTCTGTGATGCATCAGCCATATTTAAACAATCAATGATCTGTTAGTGTAACCGATGATTGATCAAGAAATTTCAACAGATTTCCAACAGACGTGCCTGCTAGGACTGTCTCAATTTAAAGAATAAAATGGCAAATGACTAATAATTATTTGCAACTGCTGATGATTACATTATCTTGTATATGATAATGCTGTGTTGTGTAAATTTTTAACCTCTTTTACCAGTGTGGGTGTCAATATTGCAAAAAGTTCAATATATTAAATTTTTTACCCGTGTGTGTGTGTGTGTATATATATATATATATATATATATATATATATATATATATATATATATATATATATATATATGTATGTGTGTGTGTGTGTGAAATTACAGGACATGACCTACGATGGAACTTGAATGACAATTTGCAGACTGGACATTTTGGAAATAAGGTGCATATATTTATCCCCTCCATCTGTTTGGATATTACTCTTTGTCGGATTCGGCCAATGTGGGTATGTGAGAAAGCTTACCAGTAGCTTCTCGAGGGTCGGTGGTTCTTTCTAGAGATTTCCCGGGTTCTTCCTCCACCATTAATACTGGCTGCCATGTATAGCCTATTGTGTGTTAAAAAATGGCGTTAAACCCTACAACAAGAATTACTCTTTGTTTCAGCACTATACACATACAAGCACCAAAGCTCAAGACAGTAGAGGTGTGAAAATTTATATTTTGGACTGTCTCAGAACCCTATAATTTAATGATTTCTTCAGTATTTATTGAAATTAATCAGTCCCGGACACTATGTGCTTTTTAACTATATTATGTCAGTTTCTGATATCATGTGTTGTTTAACTATGTGTGATGGTGTGTTGGCAAGTATATGTACCTTAGAAATTATACCATACCCTGACACCATAAAACTACCATATATTATGTGCAGAAGTGTCAACAGGTATCTGTAACTGTACAATTATATATCAGTCCCTGACACCATGTTCTTTGTGTGGTGGTGTGTCAGCACTTATCTGACCTTTAGAACAATAGATGTGTAACCAAGGACCAAATTACAAAGAAAAAATGTACTTGCAACAGCAAACTTTTATTGTCATCCTCCATTATTTATTTGGGGACCTTCAGCACTGAGCCAAAATGCCTATCAGATAAGTGTTATACGTTGTTTAGTTAGTAACCCTGCTTGTTGTCAATTTTTCATTAATTTTTAAAAGCAGTATAATGGGATATGATACTGTTCTTGGCTGAAAATGAGAAGACAAAATTATTTTTATAAATAAATTGTCTGAGAGAAAGCTATTGAAACATGGAAGAATAATATTATGGCTGAAAGCAAGAACGAACCCAGAACCAGATATGACACTTTCCAGTACATTTAAGTAAATAATAATAATAATAATAATAATGACTTTATTTAGAGAAGGTAACTCAGTTAGTTACAAAACTACTCTACCTTGAGTCCTTCTAGCTTGCAACAACTTGTTTTAGCTCCTTATATTTCAGGAAAATGTCTGGTAAGAGCCATTGTAAGTTCATATATATATATATATATATATATATATATATAGAGAGAGAGAGAGAGAGAGAGAGAGAGAGAGAGAGAGAGAGAGAAACTCATGCAGGAGGGGGGAGGATTGTGTCCCTGCATCTCTCTCCACCACCACCTGATTTAACTAATGCATGAATCAAATATTGTCCCCCATCGTTTCATATTTATTTCAAGAGAAAACTTTTGTTAGTATGAATTCTGAATTGATGTCATTTTTTTATCTAGACTGCTTATGTATGGAATTTGGTAGTTGTGTTTGCATCATTTACTTTTTTGTGGGGGTACTTCACAGATATTTCCTACTTCTGACAGAGTGGCAGATGTAAGGTTATATTGCTTGTATCAGTAACATGGACATTTCTTTTATGTTGGCACACCTCTATACTACTTTTATATACTTTGGCTGAATTTTCTTTACATGTTATTGTTGTGGAAATCGTGCTTTATCTAAGTACACATCTGATAAAAATGACTGCTCCTATCCTTGAAAAATAAGTCTGAATTAGTCCAAAGTACACTAATATTAGCAGGTATTTAAACTGGGAAAACAAATTTTGCCAGAATAGGAAACTTGTACCATCTTCTGAAAGTTCATTTAATGAATAGCAAAATATTGTTATGTATATTTGATTTGATTTATATTTGATTTTAATTTAATTGTTTCATTGTTATTTTTTTTTTTTAAATTCTATTACATGCTACTGTAATGTAACTTGATTTTCTGGATTTGATATTGTCCAGAATAGAGTTCATTTTTTTAATTTTTCTCAGAGTAAGATTCATAAAGTGGAATCAAGGCCATACTCATACATGCCAACCATTACGCTTTTTTCACCAAATTACGCATTATGCATAACTGTATTCGGATTACGCGTTTTCGATATATCCCCCTCCAAAAAAAATTAATAATTTATTTTCTAATTTTTATTAACATCCCATTAATCCCACAGACCTTATTCTTGAAAAGATGGCTTCTATGTAACTACAACATAAAGAGTACGCTTATCCGAAGACTTGCATGCACTTTCCTAACAGTAGCATGTTCTATTTATAGCAGTTGCCCTATTTCAAGAAACATGCTGGTTTCAGCTTTTGACCTGGGTTTCTATTTATAGCAACTGTATGGCTTAGTTAGGAGAGAACAGGCTGGTTTTCTAACTTTAATCTTTGCTCGCAGATTCTTTGTTCTAATTCAGAACAGAACCAGTCTGTAGGTATTTGGCGCTAAAAGACAAGTCAGATTTATTTTAGTCGATGCATGTTAGAGCAAAAATATTTTTCAAATAATTTCAAAGATGGATTAGGAAAAGACAAAAAACCAATTCAGAGATGAATACATGAATTACACAATACAGCATTCTATTCTAGGGATCTTCATGCCCCTTGCAGTCTGCGTGGAAAGGATTTTAATATTGGTCATGGTGGTAAAACAAGAAATCTTGAATTAGCTCCTTTACTACTCAAGTACTGAGGTAACTTCTTTTTATACAGCAGAACTAAATTGTGGACATGAATTTTGTAAATGCAGATGCGTCATCTACCGAGTTCTTAATAAAACATGGACAACCTCTAGCAGTAGAAGACTACATTGGTCCTTTGTTCAGACAGGTGTTTCCTGATTCCAAAATTGCAGAGTCAAAGTCACAGTGCTCTTCTTTCCAAAATTAACAGTAGATTTCACTGAAGAAAACATTTTATTTATTTGCTTGATAATACTTTGAATAAACTTAAGTTGGCATAATTGTAGAGGGTTTTAAGCTGATATCACATCAATGATGACTGGAATTCATAAAGGAGTTGCATTATATATTTTGAAAAATGTCTCCATCATTGTTCATATCATGTTGTCTCTGTCATATGAAGCACCATGTTGCAGGAAAAGCTGCTAATAAATTAGAAGAACTCCTGAAGTATCAAGTTGACACTCCACTCTACCTGACAGTGTACTTCATACGAATAGAGTTGATTTTGTCATCTTATTTCCCAGCTAAAATACCCATTAACTGTAAAATATAAATTTCCTCTTCTTTATCAGGTTATGAAAAGAATATTGGTTCTTTACCATTCTAATGCTGACTGAGAGATTGTTCAGTATTGTTCACAAAAATAAAACTGAATTCAGATCCAGGCTCTCTAACCCAGCACTTAGTGCTTTGCTGGTGTGCAAAACATTCATAATCTCAGCAGGTAAAAGTGTTTTGAAATATACATGTAACATGAGAGTTGGTTGCTTTTTAGAGCTCAAAGTGTTCTGTATGAAAACTTGAAGCAGTAATTGATGTTAAAAGTCCAGAGGGATAAATTAATCATTTTGTACATATGCTCGTTGAATTTTTGTCCACTTTGATTACACTTTTTCCTTGCCAGGGGTTGGCATGTATGCATACCTGGAGTACATGACAAATAATGTGTTTATTGTTACAAACTATTGGTTTTCCCATTAGGATGAACTCTTGATCTCCATCCAGGAATCTGTTTTGCGTTGTAGTTTGACTTATTACTGTTGTTTTGAGAAAGAATAGGCAGTCGTGCCTTAACACTTGAGAAGTCAAGTTGTTTTGTGTTGTGACCAGTTTTGGGCTAATTGTGCCTATTTTATTTTATTCAAATTATTTGGATTTTGAGTAAATGTTTTCCCTGAAAATGCTAGTGCTCTAAATGATTTCTTGGACAAGACATTTATCAAAATTTTTATAGATTTCAAAAACTGGAATAATATTTTCTGTGATTCAACAATTGACTGTTGACACTGCAGCACTTCACAGGTTACAACATATGTCATTGTCTTCCATTTTTATCAGGATTCAAACTCAGTTTCATTTAGGTCTTTTTAATAATAGGACTTCTATTTTTTAATTGTTGTATTAATTTTGGATTTGATTCATAAAACCGTAAGTTCTTTTTCTCATTTTTACCTTCCTTTTCTTGGGAAATAAATTATTTGTTGAATTTTACAAAGCTTGTTGTCTTCACTCTTTTTTGTTACGTCTTCTTTTCTGTTACGTCTCGTAAGAGCCTAAACACGTAACAATATATAAAATTTATTAAATAAAGTTATCAGCTAATTTTTTTCTATAACAAGAAGAATTAGCAGTTTTTTCTTAATGGTGCACTCTGAAGGTAAAGCTGTATACTCTATAACCCAAGTTACACACATCAGTCATAACCAAAATAAAGGGAATTAAATGTTCTTTTAAAAGTAACCAAGATTTACAAGGTCTTTTTTAAATAGCCAGGATAACCAGCGAGGAAAACGTTGGAAGTTCTTTTTTTAACAATTAAACCCAATGCAAAGTATGAAACTGTTGAGTGTCATATTTAGTTAAATATTTCTCTTGCGCTCTGGGATTTGTGATATAAATTTTGCTCAGCAACAAAATATTGATACTGTAAAGTCTCATTTTGAATCTGTAGACATATTGGTAAGGTCCTGGCATGGCCTCTTCATTTCTGCTAGTAATATATGATGTTATTGTTTATTGAGTCCTTAAACATTCTTTGAAATTTATAATAATAATAATAATAATAATGGATCTATTTTAAGAGGGAGACTTGGTTATAAAGAACTAATCTACTATACCCTGAGACCATAATGTGTACACTTTTTACACAAATTATATGCATTACCAATGATACATTCACTTGTAAACAATGCCCATACAGAAATATACATCACATTTTTACCAGTGTCTACACACTTGAACTGATAATGAAACAATATACAGACATTTTGTAACTCTTGGTTCATGATTTTTTCTCCTTTGTATAATTTTTATTCATGGCTGTCAGATGTACAGAATATCTTTACTTAGTTTTGCCTGCATGACCTGAATAATAATAATAATAACAATAATGACTTTTTAAAGAAGAAGCTCATTTGGTCACTGACCAAACTTTCATGAGGCCTTCTACAATGACATTTGTGTGTGTGTGTTTTATGTCACTTGTTTAGGCTCGAATAAACAGTGACACAAAAAAGAGTGAAAACAACAAGCTTTTAAAAATACAATAATTTATTTCCCTGGAAAAATTCTGTAAAAATGTATTAAAAAAATGAACTTACAGTTTTATAGAATCAGATCCAAAACATAATTTGAGAATAAAATTTTAGTAGTCCTAATAACAAAATGTTCCACTGACTTTGAATCACGACGAAGAATCCAAGATGGAAGACGATGACATATGCTGCAATCTGTAGTGTTGAAGTCTACAGTTCCTTGTAGAAACAAGAATTATCTCTCCGGTTTCTGATAGCTGAATAAATTTTTATATAAAAAAACTGCTTGTTCCACAATATTACATGAGCACAAGTATTTTCCAGAGAAATAACGTAATTAATCCTTTTGAATCCAAGTAATTTGAAATAACTCCAAACCAAGTAATTTGAAATAACTCCAAACAGCACAACATACAACAGTTTAACGGCCCAACTTCTACTCCAATTAATTCTCAAAAACATGGGTTATGTGGGCTTTCTAAAATGTAAACAAGGGTCACATGATCATCTTCTGGAAGTTTATAGAAGGAAATACTTGTTACAGATCACGTTTACCCAGTGTGACCCTGATGAAAACCAATCATTTTTACTCTAAGAAATAAAAAATAAACCAATGGATACACAAGTAAGTAAAAACATGTAATGATTTTCAATTTTCATAGGCTGAAATCAATCATTTGGTTATCATTCAGATTAAAAAGCCAAATGTTAATATATAATTTGATATTTCTTAAAGCATTAAAGAAAACTCGGTCTTGACATTAGGCACCAAGTCATGTTTCATTTTAAGACACTGAAGATAAAACTTCTTTGAATGGTTCTCATTTTCATTCAGTATCATCCTATGTCCATCATCTCCACCACAAATACAATATTTGACTGTAGTAATTTTAATTTGGTTTGTCAGCTGTCTTGGCACAAACACTTCTTTTTGCAAAAAATATTTGTACATAAAAGTTCTGGTATAGTACACATTCTATGAAATTTTAATTCAGTAACTGATATTGTATCCTGAAGATCATTGTCTGGAAATACACTTTCAGGATGACAATCTTAGGGACATTGTACAAATATTTTTAATAATTATCAATATTGTCTGTCTGAGAAATAACTGCATTTCTATTTGATAGCAATATGCATGATTACAGTTCAACATCACTATTCTGTCTTTCAATATAAGCCAGGGAACTTCCACCTTTTTTTTTTACTTTTGTGATTTAGGGGCACTTCAAGTATAATATATGTATCATTTCAGTGAAGTAAATGTCCTTATCGACAATTAAACCAGATTTGTTTCTTGAACATATGTTTGTTAGGGACTCAAAATAGCAGTATAAGATGCATGCACATTGCATTGTGGGTATTTGCGTACACTATTGTGATGTCTGAAAACAACCCATTGCTAGAGCATGTCTGTCATCAGCATCAAGAAATAGTTTGGACAAAGTACTTCACACATCATTCATGCCTTCAAGATTGTTTAAAAGACTCATCATTAGAGTTTTTGAAAGATCTAGATGTTTTCTTATGGGAAAACTGGAAAGTGTTCACTTTTACTAAGTTTGGGGACATTCTCAGGTGAGTTTGTCATAGATAATGTACAGGTATGTTCAGTGAAAGTTTGTAAAGTAGACATCACTCTGTATTAACAAGTGAAAACCCAAGTGTTTCCATTAAAACAATCCATTGGTTTCTGATTTGACTATTGAGTAAATCTTTGTTGAAGTCACCTAAAATATGAAATCTCCAACCTTTCTTCTAAGACTTTATCAAGCTGAATATAAGAATCTTTATTCCAGCTGTCTCAGGATGGATGATTCCTGTTTACAGAGCAACTAGATACATGTATGGTTTTGTATTTGTAGGCTTTAATTGAAGCATATCAGGTCAACATCATTACATTCTAAATCCTGTCTTAATCTACTTACAGCCAAACCAATTTTGTCATAGACAATAAATCACCACTTCCTGTTTTGCCTTCTCTGTGAAAAGGCTTTGTAAAGCTGTAGACAGATACCCTTGTGGCTCTTTAAAAAACAAATATTGATGTTACCCTGGGGTATTTTTGTTAGAAGTCTATATGTTATTTGTTTAACCCTGTATATAAAGATCTCAGGTTTCTACTCAGTAACACTTTAGTTGGTGAATTAATTTGCACTGAGTATGCCTTGCATGTTAAAAATCAAAACACAGGCTGTAACCTTGACCGTCTAGTCAAATCAAAACACAGGCTGTAACCATGACTGTTTAGTCAAATCAAATCACAGGCTATAACATTGACTGTCTAGTCAAACTACAAATCAAAACACAGGCTATAACCTTGACCATCTAGTCAAACTACAAATCAAAACACAGGCTATAACCTTGACCATCTGGTCAAACTACAAATCAAAACACAGGTTATAACCTTGACCATCTGGTCAAACTACAAATCAAAATACAGGCTATAATCTTGACTGTCTAGTCAAACTACAAAATCAGAGCACAGGCTATAACCTTTACTGTCTAGTCAAACTACAAATCAAAACACAGGCTATAACCTTGACCATCTGGTCAAACTACAACTTGGAACACAGGCTATAACCTTGACCATCTGGTCAAACTACAAATCAAAACACAGGCTATAACCTTGATTGTCTAGTCAAACTACAAATCAAAACACAGGCTATAACCTTGACCATCTGGTCAAACTACAAATCAAAACACAGGCTATAACCTTGACCATCTGGTCAAACTACAAATCAAAACACAGGCTATAACCTTGACCATCTAGTCAAACTACAAATCAAAACACAGGCTATAACCTTGACCATCTAGTCAAACATCTGCTGCATTGTCTGACACTCAGCTGGGCAAGATTTGCCTGCTAAAGACCCCTTTTAAAACAAAAAAGATCATTTATGTAAATGATGTGCATTCATTGTCATAAAGTCGCTTATGTAACTGATGGGCCTTCATGGTCAAAAGATCATTGATGTAATTGATGGGTGTACACTGTACATGGTCATAAGATCATTTATGCAAACAATAGGCCTTCATGGTCATAAGTCATCTCTGTTGTGGCAAACTGATTTGACTCCAATTTGACTGCCAATGATATAATCACTCTATGGTGTGTCCTTGGGCAATGTATTTTACTCAAGTTGTATGGTATGTTTCTTGATTGAAGCTTGATTTTCTCCACAGTTCAAAGACTTCACAAAACACTATTATGATTTTCCAGCTGATTTTTGAAAATCATATTTTGTGTTATGCATATCAATATTTTTTTAACTCTTGGTACATGATTTTATCCAATTTTTAAATTTATTATTCACAGGCTGTAAATTTTAAGGATTATTTTTAGGTCATTTTTTTTCTACATGACTAGGGTCTGTTTTAGGAATATTAAGAGCATAAAAATTACATAGGATATATAAATATACGCTTAAATATGTGCTGACAGTTACTAATAATAATCTTAAGACAGGTTGACTTTGGTTCAATTTCTCATTGGCTAGTGGGGTTTGGATGGCTCTAGAAGAATTAAGTACTTTCCCACTGGATGGGCTAGGTTACATTAATAGGTAGTTCAAAATATTTTTTGAGTAGCTTGATATGTCACATGGTGGTATGTTGTGAAATATAGTCATAATTGAAGATGTATATAAGTAGAGAACTGAGCAATCAGATTCATTCCTATTTTCAAGTCATTCTTATTTCTTGTGTTCCAGTCATAACATTAAGTCTGCAGACATATTTTATGTTGTCCTTAGATATTTGAAAAGAAAAACATTTGTTTGAACTGTTTAGTGGAAATAGAAAGTGCTCAGTTGGACTATAATATTAGTTTGGAACTATTGAGAATTATTCAGAAGAGTTATTGACAGTGCCATTTTGACAACATCATGATTCTTGGGGGACCATTACATTTCTGGTTCTGAGGTTTATATGGAATTTTTCATTCTTTCTGATTTTAATATAACACTTTCAGGATTATTTTTGATTCACTTCATACTGTAAGTTCCTCTCACATTTTCATGTATAACTTTGATAATTAAATTATTTGTTAAGTTTTACAAAACCTTTTGGGTTTTGTTTCTCTCTGTTTAGTTTATGAATATAGAGTCATAACAGATATTGGGGGCTCATCTGGGATATGTACTCGGGGAAACATCACTGAACTCTGTTAAGACGTGTTCATGTTAAAGCACATGTGATGAACCTTGTCCTATTTGTTTGCCTTAACACATTGAATCTTTTTAATTTGTTTGCATTAACTTGTTGAACCCCACCCTATTTTGATATCATAACATATTGAGCCTTGTCCCATTTATTTGCCTTAACACATTGAGCCTTGTCCCATTTTGTTTGCCTTAAGACACTGAACCCTGTCCTGTTTTGTTTGCCTTAACACATTGAGCCTTGTCCCATTTTGTTTGCCTTAAGACACTGAACCCTGTCCTGTTTTGTTTGCCTTAATACACTGAACCCTGTCCCATTTTTTTGCTTTAACACATTGAATCTTGTCTATTTGTATCACATAACACATTGAACTTTGTTTATTTGTTTGCCATTAACACAGTGAATCTTTTTAATTTTTACCATAGGTGGAGGGAGTAGACTAGATTTTCTTGTTACTTCAGGTTTCATTTAGGTACATCTGATTCAGTGAGACTTTTGTAGTGTTAGATGCTTAGGTATGTTAAAAACATTGTTACAGATCAGCTTCGCCCATGCATGAGCAGTTGGGTGAAATTTGAACTTGTTTTTCTTTTTACGATCAACAGAGCTTATTGGATGGCCTGACATGGTTTTAACTGAAGAATTTCTGATGCTGTCTGCTTGGTCATAAATTTAAGATGGTACTAAAATATCAATTATCTAATCACTGATTATCCATATTATTTTCTTTTACCAGCTACTGTCATGTCTCACCATTTTTTTAATATATTAAAATGTACTTATATCAATAAATGAAACTAATTTGTTAACCTCAGTGCTGGCATTGAAAGGAGTGACAGAAATAAGAAACAAATACAATCAACGCTCATACAGTTAGAATTATAATGGTATTATAAATAACCAGATTATCTTTTTTAAAAATAAATCTAAATATGAGAGAATGGCGGCAGGATGGAGATTCTTTCTTCTTACACATGTTTGTCACTGAGTGTCACTAAAAACGTGTAATTTGTAATACAGAAATGCCAAGCTTATCATGTATCATTAAAGAGTCATACTGGTCTAAGTAAGGGCATCCAATTCTGCATAATCACCTGTCTGTGGTGATGCAATAGGTGATAAAAGTTAGTAACTAACTGGCATTGATGTGAAATGGATCCATATCAGCTGAGATTTATTGGTCAAAGCTTTCAAACATGTCTTCACAGGACCACACACAAAATGGTCATCCATCAAACCAACATCTTTCAGTGATGGAGAATCTAGGTAGTTCTCTTATAGGTTTAATGTACAAATGTTTAATTTTATCAAGAATTTTAATATTTATATCAAGTATGTTACTAATTTTTAAAACTTTTTTTCACTGAAATATGTCAGATGTCTACAAAATGTGAATGTTTTCATAGTCACTGATACAGTTAAACATAACAAATACTGGAACCATTTTGTCCAGATGTTTTCATTTAGGGTTCTTTTCACTAAAATTTTGATCATCCATACATCTGATTATTGGACAAAGCCTGTGTCCCATAGTGGTTCCAGATAAACAGTGTTTTGCTGATGTTAGATCGCTGATAATAATAATAATGATAATGATAATAATATTTAATGTTAAAGAGGAACAAAGCTATAGTGTACATAAAAATATCACTTGTACATAAAACATTGAGACATTGCACACTAGAAACAAACAATGGGTGGAGTTGAAAATGGTGAAACAATGTCTAAAATAGCTTGATTATATGTGGCCCACTTACCATTAGCAAATGCTTGTCTAGTGGCCCACTTACCATTAGCAAATGCTTATCTAGTGGCCCACTTACCATTAGCAAATGCCTATCTAGTGACCCACTTACCATTAGCAAAATGCTTATCTAGTGGCCCACTAACCATTAGCAAATGCCTATCTAGTGGCCCACTTACCATTAGCAAATGCTTATATAGTGGCCCACTTACCATTAGCAAATGCCTATCTAGTGACCCACTTACCATTAGAAAAATGCTTATCTAGTGGCCCACTAACCATTAGCAAATGCCTATCTAGTGGCCCACTTACCATTAGCAAAAGCTTATCTAGTGGCCCACTTACCATTAGCAAATGCTTATCTAGTGGCCCACTTACCATTAGGAAAATGCTTATCTAGTGGCCCACTTACCATTAGCAAAATGCTTATCCAGTATCAGAGGAGTTTAGTACTGAATAAGAGAGTAGTATGATTATAACAAATCTCTGCTAAGTAATGAATGTTGATTCTTTATTATTATTAAACTTTTGCTTGACAATAATTATATCAAGTCAAACGTCAGCAAACTTGTCTCATGTTACTAGATAGTGCAGATTCAAGGATTGTCTCATATTCTTATACAAAGCACGTATGGGAATAAAATGCATTTTATGTTTTGTACCGTGTCTTCCCCTAACTCTCATTCTTGGTATAGTGAAATTATGAATATCAATTAAAATACATGTATCATTATGATGCCGTTAAACAAGTATGGGAAAATGTATTTTCATCTGTAATTCAGTCTGTTTGTAATAAATGTAATGCTTATCAGCATTAGTGAAAAGATAGGGCTCAGTGTGAAACTTAATTTCTGTGTGGTGTAAGTTGATAATTAACTAAATGAAGACATCTCATTTTGACCAATAATTTGATTCTAATTTGGATTGATCAGATAGAATTAAGATGAAACATAAAATATACTTTTATTTTTCCGTGCTTATTAAAATCAAGATATTTTAATATGCATGTATTTTCAACAGCTTCACATGAGACAGCTCTGGTGGTCTAGTGGTTTGAGTATCAGCCTTGGCCTGGCCAAGTTATACCAAAAACTTATAACAATGGTACTTGCAGATGCCTTGCTTAGTGTTCAGCATTAAGAGATTAGTGATAGATCTGGTTCATCTGGTGTTAGGATAATGTGACTGGGTGGGACATGATGCTTCATGTCTGCAGCATGATGCCCCAGTGCTAGACATCACTATAAACTGCCATAATGCCGACATCGTAGTGATATGACTGGAAAATTGTTAAAGCTACATAAAAAAATCCAACACACACACACACAATTAGGAAAATTTTTATTAAAATTTTCTTCTATGCTAAAGAATCGTAAGGTACTTTTTCCATATTCATGTATAGGAAACTATGTTGCTTTTTAATTAGTTTGATATATTCCAAACTGTTCTTCACAACTTCATTTTCTTTTGTCACCCACCCATTTAGTGCTGTGATATCATCCATACTGAATGTGAAAACCGTAATCTTTTTTCAGTAGTCACCTCTGAGTGATAATTGTGCAAACCTGCTCAGAATCATTGTGGTGAGATGTTTTCATTATGCACTATAGGTGAATTGATAATTAATAAGTTAGGTATTTAGCAGAGGGTCACATCTGCAAGTTTGTTTTTCAGCAAGATCCCAGTTTGCATACTGGCAACTTTTTAGCCTGCATTTTCTTGTAGGCCCATAGTTATTGTGTGGCAGTGTCAGTGCATATCAAATCTGTTACCATTTAATAAACATAACCTATGCTATAATTAAAAACAAGAAAAGATAACCACAGCTAAACTGACCTTTACTATCACCTCTAACACTTTTTTAGAATCTAAGCAGATAAAATTTAACTGTTGGACTTGACTGATACAACTTAGGCTTTCTGCTTTTTCTAAATCCAAGGGAGTTATGGTATGGCCCTGCGTCCATCATCTATCATCTGTTGTTCATTGGTCCATCAAATATTGCTTGTTAGATGTACTGTGCTAGAGTTTGTATTTCTGATGCAATTAGACTAGGAACATGGGTTTATATCATCAGTCTTGTACATGTAGATAATGATCAAGATCCATGGATAGTACTGTAATCATTTGATCTTGCATTTGATTGTTAGCACTCCGGAGGCCATAATTCTGATTTGATTTTGATCAGACTTGGAATATATGCTTACATCATTAGGATCTCAGCTGAGTTCGATAATGAGTGAAATATTAGGTGATATTACATCTAAATAAAGAGTAAATGTAAAACAGATGACTCTTCTTTAATAAAGAAAACTGAAAGTGGTTTCCAAGAACTAAAATCTTGATATTCTTGCTTACAGTAATTTACTTTGATCTGATCATACAAGTCTTATTACAGAGAAAACAAACTCCAATCATTGGCTATTAAGAAAATAAAATATTCAATTTTAAAATAATGCTTTTTTTTGTCCTTCAAAAGCTATATTCAGCCTAATATTGACTATAGTAATATGATGTGGTGAAATACGTCTGATGTTATGGAAATATTTCTACTGCATAAACAAGCCTGTTTAATAAAACTATGTGGGCGCCAAGGAAACATCATCAAGACAATGGATATTTTAAACATCCTTCCTTTCCAAGAACTACTGCCACAGTTTACTTGAGACAAAATTTGAAATGCAGAGAAATCATGCAGCAGTACCCTTAGAACTTGAAATCATGCAGCAGTACCCTTAGAACTTCAGATCAGTGATAGCCAAAAACTTCCCAATTCCAAAACCAAAGAAAAGGCTAGTTAAAAGGTTTTCAATACTCTGGGTGCATTACATGGAAATAATATCCCAGAAGAAATTTTTTTACAAAATCATTTTTGTTTTTCACCATAGGTACATTAAATGGATGAGATTTAAATCTTAATTAATACGTCATGGCCTATCCACCTGCTCCAGCTACTTAATATTTGTAAGTATGTGTTAAGTAGTGAACACTGATGTAACTTCATCTGTTAGTGTGTTTACATTTTATATGTAAAATTCACTAGTCAGGGTCTGTACTTTCTATGTACATGACTAATGTATGTGAATGTACGTGTGAGATGGGTTGTAATTGATTGCACTTTGTGTATATCTGTTAATACATCTTCTGGGGCCTGAAGGTAGATTAGTTCTGTGTTGTAACTAACCGAGTTACCCTCCATACATAAAGTCATTATTATTATTATTATTATTATTATTATTATTGGACGAGTTTGTTATTGCTCTGGAGGCCACATTTCTAATCCTATTTTGATCAAACTTGTAAGATAGTCTTATATCATTGAAATCATGGAAGAGTTCAATAATGAGTGAGATCGATGTCTAGTATTATGTGATCTTGCATCTGGTTGGCAGAGTTTGTTACCTCTTTCGAATCTGTATGCCATCTCTGATATCTTTTTATAAAAGTTGCAATAAAGGATTGTATCACAAAGGTCTTGGATGAATTCAATGATGAGTGTTATCCATGCACATAAAGAGAGAATCAGCCAGTTGTTCGAGCTTGTTACCATTTTTGGAGACCATAATTTTTATCAGATTTTTATGAAAATTAAAATATAAGCTTATATTGTCAAGCTCTCAGATGGTTTTAGATCAACACTTACTTTTAATGAGATTTGTGATCAGATTTTGATTAAACTTGGTATAAAAGCTTGTCATCTAGATCTTGGATGGGTTTGATAACTAGCAAGATGCACAATGTTAACATGGTATCAGATTGGCTGGGCTTATTACCCATCTGAAGGCTTAACGAGGTATCTGATTGGCTGGGCTTATTACACATCTGAAGGCTTAACGAGGTATCTGATTGGCTGGGCTTATTACCCATCTGAAGGCTTAATGAGGTATCTGATTGGCTGGGCTTGTTACCCATCTGAAGGCTTAACGAGGTATCTGATTGGCTGGGCTTATTACCCATCTGAAGGCTTAATGAGGTATCTGATTTGCTGGGCTAATTACCCATCTGAAGGCTTAATGAGGTATCTGATTTGCTGGGCTAATTACCCATCTGAAGGCTTAATGAGGTATCTGATTGGCTGGTCTAATTACCCATCTGAAGGCTTAATGAGGTATCTGATTGGCTGGGCTTATTACCCATCTGAAGGCTATACTTAAGATCTAATTTTGAACACACTTGGAATATAAGCATATACATGTATGAAGATTTTGTAGAAATTCGCAAATAAATGAGATTTATGCATATTAATGAGTTTCATCTGATTGGCTGACCTTGTTACGATTTTGAAAACAATATTGCTGATCCAATTTTGATTGAATTTAAAAATAGGCTTATATCATCAGAATTTGTAATTTGTTTGATAATGAGTGAGGTCTTTGCATATACAGTTCTCCTTCATGATGTACAGTTGTAGTCGGAGTCCATAATCACGTTACATGTATGTACCAGTCTGCGTTTATATTGAGACCTGTGATATCTGCAAAACCATTTTTCTTGACATTATCATAATGTACTGAACCCTGGTATAGCAGTCACTATCAAAATGTTATAAATAATGGTGTTTTGCTAATTAAATGAAGATATCAGACAAAATGTTTTGCTTTCTATTACTTCATATTGCTACACAAAGGTAAGACTTTTATTGTAGGGTCCATTGTAATATATATAAAAAAGGCATAATGGAGGAGATCTATAGATGCTCAATACATCACAATTATGGCTTCCTGAGCAATAACAAGCTCATTACTCTGGAAGCCATAATTGTAATCTAAAAAAGGCGTAATGGAGGAGATCTATAGATGCTCAATACATCACAATTATGGCTTCCTGAGCAATAACAAGCTCATTACTCTGGAAGCCATAATTGTAATCTATTGGGTCAAACTGTTGGATACTCTGGAAGCCATAATTGTAATCTGTTGGGTCAAACTGTTGGATACTCTGGAAGCCATAATTGTAATCTGTTGGGTCAAACTGTTGGATACTCTGGAAGCCATAATTGTAATCTGTTGGGTCAAACTGTTGGATACTCTGGAAGCCATAACTGTAATCTGTTGGGTCAAACTGTTGGATACTCTGGAAGCCATAACTGTAATCTGTTGGGTCAAACTGTTGGATACTCTGGAAGCCATAACTGTAATCTGTTGGGTCAAACTGTTGGATACTCTGGAAGCCATAATTGTAATCTGTTGGGTCAAACTGTTGGATACTCTGGAAGCCATAACTGTAATCTGTTGGGTCAAACTGTTGGATACTCTGGAAGCCATAACTGTAATCTGTTGGGTCAAACTGTTGGATACTCTGGAAGCCATAACTGTAATCTGTTGGGTCAAACTGTTGGATAACTTTGATTATGAGCATAGTAATCATGCCTTCATCCTTAGAAAAAGTTTTATTAGGATTTAGTAAAATGGGTAAAATCAACCTGATATAAAGTTTGAGATAATTTACATATGATATGTTCTTAGGTTACTACTGATGCCTGCTTAGTGAAATGGTCAACTGTTATGTAAGCCAGATGAGCAACATCAAGCCTATTTGGGCCTAATCCTAATCATAATTTTCTTGCAGTATGCATGTGTGTGATTTTGATTTTTAATGTGGATTTAAAACTTTTTCAGTCATATCGCAATGATGTCTGCAGTGTGTGGCAGTTTTTAGTAATGTCTAGCACTGGCATCATGCCCCAGACATGTAGCATCATGTCCCACCTAGTCTCATCCTGCCAACAGGTGACCAATCCTAACACTGACCTCTTAATGCTGAGCACCAAACCAAGCAAGGCAACTGTTAGTACAGTACCATTTTTATAAGTCTTTGGTATGACTCAGCCAGAGTTCGAACCTGCTACCTCCCGCATCTCAAGCGAATGCTCTAATCACTAGGCTACCAGATTGGTTTGCAGTATGCTGTGAGACCTATATGTGATTGGCAAAGAAAGGTACACCTGTGTTCATTATACATATGTGTTCCTTATTAAAGTATAGAACTTGTATCCAGAAACTGGTTTCTGTTTGTACATGTGAATAATGACTAATATTACTTTCTTTTAGAAGCGCAAGGTAAAATGTACTCATAATCAAAATGTACCTTTACAGAGAAAATGAATAAAATGAATGAACTCCTTCACCCAGACCTTAAGCATACAATGAAATTATTGATTCATGAACAGGTAATTATTGGTACACACCAAATCAAAACCTGTGCATGGATGTTTAGTCTTCACTTTGCTAAAAGGTCCTTGTTACACTATTCTTTATGTGCAGTAAGAGACAGGTGCCTGGAAATGTCAGCGTTAAGGAGATTTCTTTATAACAAGGAAATAAGAAGTTTTGAGAGAAAAACCATGCTTTTTCATTATGCATTCTTTATATACAGTAGTTCTTGAAGGCAGGTTTTACATTGTATATTTATTTGTGTATAGTAAACCCTTAAAAGTTCTGTATGAGTATACAGATTGCATGTACATACATGGATCCAGTATGTTACAATGTACATAGATACAGAGTATATATACATACTTTCATTCAGTATGTTATAGATATATTACACAACTGAGAGTGCATATACATACATACATCCAGTTATAATGTTACATCGATACAGAGTGTATATACATACATGCATCAAGTATGTTATATAGATACAGATTACATATACTTGCATGCATCCAGTATATTACACTGTACCATTGATACAGAATGTATATGCAAACATTCATCCATCATGTTACATAGATACATTACATGGAGAGCATATACATACAAACATCAAGTATGTTACATATATATATTTTATAGAGTTATTGTTATGGAGATATATTTTTACGAGAATGCATATACATACAGCCAGGATGTTATATACATAGCTTTCACAGAGTGCATATACATACATGCATCCAGTAATTTATATACATACCTTTCACAGAGTGCATATACATAAATGCATCCAGTATGTTACATAGAGTGCATATACATACATGCATTCAGTATGTTACATCGATACAGAGTGCATATACATACAAGCATCCACTATGTTACATAGATACAGAATGCATATGCATTCAGTATGTTACATAGATACATAGTGCATATACATACATGCATCCAGTATGTTACATAGAGTGCATATACATAAATGCATCCAGTATGTTACATAGATACAGTGTATGCATTCAGTATGTTACATAGATACAGAATGCATATGCATTCAGTATGTTGCATAGACACAGAGAGTATATACATAAATGCATCCAGTATGTTACATAGATACAGTGTATGCATTCAGTATGTTACATAGAGACAGAGTGCATATGCATTTAGTATGTTACATTGTTACAAAGTGCATATACATTCAGTATGTTACATAGATACAAAGTGCATACATGCATCCATTATGTTACATAGATACAGAGTGCATACATGCATTCAGTATGTTACATCACTACAGAGTGCATATACATACATACACTTACATACATACATACATACATCCATACATACATACATACATCCATCCAGTATGTTACATAGATACAGATTGCATATATACATACATACATACATACATCCATCCAGTATGTTACATAGATACATACATTCAGTATGTTACATAGATACATAGTGCATATACAATACATACATACATCCAGTATGTTATGTAGATACATTTTACAGCATACTTAGAGCATGATAGATGTGGTATTTTTCAGGTTTGAGGAAAACTCTCAAGTTACTTTAGGGTATATCCATAGCAGATCATGGTGACCTTTATATCATTTTCCTCATTGCTATTACCATTTATACTGTTGGGCAAATACAGGAGACACTTGATTAATTACAGTGCTGCCAGCTAGAGCTGGCTGGTAATGAACATTTTTCATTAACATTTGTTACACCTGGATTGACATTTGCCAAGGGAATTGTACACTAGGTGTCATCACCGATCCTAGAATGTGAAGTTTTCCCAGAAACTGAAATGGCCCCAAGGGCCCAAGAGCTTAGTCTTACTTACTTCCTGTTTTATTATCATGACGAGGCCTAGCACATTTTTAATATTATAAATGATTCTGTTCAGGCATTTCAAATGATGGAATTACAAAATGTATTGTACATGTAGATTAAGCTGTAAGAAATTAAGTAACTGGTTTATAAAAAGAAGTCTTTGTACCAAAACAATTTTATTTATATACCAGAGGAGCTTTTGAGATGACCTATTGTCTTTCATCCATTATTTGAAATCCTTCTTACTATTAGCACAAGTTTTTCTGGTATACTACTTGGAGGATTGTCATGAAACTGTACACACACACACACATTCATCCCAAATCTAGTTGGTCCTAGCTGAAAATGGTGCTGCTAAGACATCCCAATATGGCCACCACAACAACCATCTTGAAAATTTGTCATCAGTTTTCCTGAATGGATGATCATATTAACATGGAGTTTTCACTGAAAGACTTCTTATGATCCTTTTAATATCAAGTTGGCCCTGAATGAGAATGGTACTGATCTGATTTCCAATATGGCCACCATATCTTGAAAATCTTGTCATTACTTTTTCTAGTGATAAGGCTATATGAACATTCTATTTTCACCAGAAGGCTTTTTGTGATGTCCGTTTGGTACTAAATGAAAATGTACTAAATGAAATTGGCGCTATTCTGACATCCAGTATGGCCAACATAGCAGCCATATTGAAAGTCTTGTAACGTTGTTATTGTTTTCCCCGTCTTAGTCAAAAGTCATATCAGTGATGCGTTACACCAGACAACTAATGAAGATGGTACCAATCTTAACGATCAGATATGGCAGCTACAGTAGCTAATTTGAGAATCTTATCTATCAAGAATATCAAAAATGGTTTTCAACATTCGTCATTTATAAAGGAGAAATGGTTTTGAGTTCTGGTAGTTTTTTTATCAGTTTGGTTTTTGTGGATTTAATGCCATTTTTCAGCACATGATAAGTAATGCATGGTTGAAGTATGTAAAATGCAAATAAAATTACCAGTAGTTATATTTTCATGAATTTTACCCATTTTAATATCAAGCTTGCTAGGGTACTTATGCAAAATTAAGTAGGCTTTTATTTTTCTTTGCGACTAGTTTCAGACTCAACACATGTAGAGCAAATTAGGCAAAAGTAAATATTATTGATGCACATTGGATATTAAGCAGTGCCTAACTCTGGTACTTATTAAGGCTGGAAAATACTCCCAGGTTTATTCTCAAGGTGTCAATCTGCAGCTGCTACTCAATTCAGTTGGAGTAAATACTAAAGTTTTACTCGAACGGGTCCATTTTTACCCAGTCAGCACAAGAGGATGAGTGGTTTTCCTGAACCCAGGACGTAGAATGTCTGAAATTAATTTTTTTAATTTACTGAATGTACTATATAACATTCTGTGTAGAGTGGGGAGATAAAAAAAATTACTTCTGTTTGTGTCTGTTAGTAATTTGTGTGCTTAGTTTGTGTATTCCAATTGAAACTGGCTTATTTTGCATGACTAGCAGATGCTATTAGTTTGCCTAAACAGATGTACATTTATGGCCATGGATTCCCATTGCGTATATAAGTAATCTTACTGTGAGGGGGTACATTTATGGCCATGGATTCCCATCTCGTATGTAAGTGATCATACTTTACCGGGGGGGGGGTACATTTATGGCCGTGGATTCCCATCTCATATGTAAGTGATCATACTGTAAGGGGGGGGGTACATTTATGGCCATGGATTCCCATTGCGTATATAAGTAATCTTACTGTGAGGGGGTACATTTATGACCATGGATTCCCATCTCATATGTAAGTGATCATACTGTAAGGGGGGGGGGTACATTTATGGCCATGGATTCCCATCTCATGTAAGTGATCTTAATGTAAGGGGGTACATTTATGACCATGGATTCCCATTGCATACATAAGTGATCCTACTGTAAGGGTGGTTTAGTCAGCAAATATTTTCTCAGCCCACTGTCAGAAAACTATTTTGACTTGAGGGTCAAGGTTATATTTTATATTCTGATTTATGAAACAATGGCCTCCTTAATTCGTGTGCCCATTTCCTGACCGACATCTCCCTAAACAAACATTGGCTTTGCACTTTAACGTTTTTGTTTTACTTACCATTCTTAAGACATAACTTTGCACCAGAACTTTCATATTCGGGTTAGGAAATTTGTATATTTTAGTGAGAATCAAAGTTTTCAGTAAAAGTTCCCAACAAAACCCACTAAAGTTTGTCAGATGAACTGCTTCATGAATACATATAAGCTTGTACATTTGGTAAATTATGTCTCTTGTTTGGCATTTTATTGTGACATCTAATCTTAGGTGTGAACCCCAATAAACAAGGAACTGATAAACATTGAGAATGCTTGTAAAAAATTATTTATGAAGACAGTTGTCAGGAAAACTGTATGTTGACCTCAGCAAGACCAATCAACATCTGTAATATACAGTGTGTAAATGACATTAATCATTCACTGGGGCTGTTTTCTTGAACTCCTGATGCTTTTTAAACATTACTATTCAAACAAATATTTTGATGTACCATTAACTTGTCATCTGATTTAGGTTATAGTCACACCAAATTGTCTGTAATGTCAAATAGAACATATCAAACTGAAAACATTTGTATTGTGACTACATTCATATGCAGAAAGGAAATAAAATTGATCAAAAACATCACTTTTCTCCACTCTCTTTGTCTCTGTGAATGTGTACATGTTCATGTACATGTATTTACATGACTATATATTTGCCATATTTTTCATTTATATATATATATATATATATATATATATATATATATATATTGAATACAGATTAACAGTGAAAATAAGATTTGCACATGATTAGGTGCATAATATAATTAAAAAAACATAATATAAAACCTTTGAGTCTGGGTTTTTCTTTAAGTGTAAAATTATCTTTACTTTTAACATAATCACATGTAAATAAAATATTTTTTTATTACAAAAAGTCTTATTCATAGTCACTGTCTCTTTGATATGTACACTGTACTGCTTCTTATTTCCCTCTATAGCACCTGTCGCTCTCCAGGCTGTGCCAAATCATTGAGTACAGTGTGTTATAAATAAAACATATTCACTAAAGGAATCTAAATTTGAATTGTTTTGCCCTTTTTATACATATTCATTATCTGGTGAAAGGTTAAAGAACCTGAGCCTATGCCTGACTAACTGAAGCTTTTATAGTCAGAATTTTATTTATCCAAACTTTCAAAAGTGCTGTGGCCTGTATTTTGAATTGGTGGAATTCCATCCCAGTTAACCCAAACCAAAATCACAAGTTTATTTTTTAAGTTGCAGCAAGCTTGTCATGTAAGCTTGCAGCAAGCTTGCTAATTACAAGCTTGTGCAAGCTTACTAATTACAAGCTTGTACAAGCTTGCAAATGAAGCTGACCTAGCTAGCTGCATCAGAAGAACTGATATGGCATTGATTAAATTATTCCATACATGGTCACATACCTACATTTTTCTAGCTCTTGATGTGCGAAAAGTATGTAGTATCAAATATTAATTAAATGAAAATGTTAATATATGGTGAACATTAATTAGCATGAGATCTTAACAATGAAAGAAAAGAATGAAGTCATCAGATCATTTAATATTTAATCAGATAAAAATATAAGAGCATATGAATCTGTGTGAGGAAACTCTTTATACTTTTGTTCTCTATTGCTTTAGAAATGTTCTACTCATTTACTTCCATGTAGAAATCCATTTGGGGGAGGCTGGTGTCAAATGGTTAGGTTCCCTCTCTCATCTGTCAAAATGATAAAACATTAGGTGAAAACAAGCAAATGCAACAATAAATAATAATGATCTCAATCATTGGGTGAAGCAACATTACAAAGTAATTTGTTGACATATTTAAATCATAAAAGTGAAACAGAATGCTACCGCCAATCTACAGTCCCGAAAACTGGCAAAATACAACACACTCTTGAGTTTACTCACCAACATGATAACTCCATGACTTCAAAGTATCTCTCGGGTTATAGGATCAGTTAATGCACATATATTGCTTCTGTGGGCAATTAAATTTACAGAATGAACAAGTTAAATTGTGATAGTTCAACTTTGAAAATTGCGCCTAATTTTTTAACACGAGGCTACAATGGTTGCTTTGTCTTCTTGAGACTCAAATATGTTGTGTGCATATTTAGGGTTCGTAAACCAGTCTGCTGACTGTAAATGGGGGAAATAACCACCTTTAAAGACTCGATGTCAAATTAAGTCTCTGTCGCATATGTGACATATGTAAAATATGTGATTAAAGTATGCTTTTATTTGATTTCTTTTTAAACAAGCAAAATTCACAAAGCTCAATTCTTTATAGAATGTTGACAGAATGGGCTGCATCTCTCTCTCTCAAAGAAAAACAAAAATTGTATATGTTTTTTAATTTTTATTAAGTAAATAACTGACAATTTTTTTTTCTTCTTCTGGCACCAGATTTTCATTGAAACAGATATATGACAATTCTTTCAAAAACTTAATGCCAGAAGTTAATATTACAAGAGTTACTTAGACTATATTTGATGGTGCATGCATATGGTGCATACATTGTTGGTAAATAGTGTTTACAAGTACTTGACATCAGATATCTTGCTGCATTAAGTCAGTCTGTAAATAACTTTGCAATCAGCAATTACTATCAATTTTATAGGATTTTACTAAATGGAATTCTTTATTCAGTCTTCCATTCCCAGATAAATGACTGCATAGCTAATTGAGTGTACAGTCACTTAAAGAATTTCTTTTATGCAAAAAAAAACTCAATTGTTTCTCTAACATGTATACTATTTGTACAAATTTGAAAATGAGAAAAAAGACATTTGTGGAAAATAAAATTTCATAACTTGTCTTGGTCAAGAAATATAATTCAGTTTATTTTGAAATATATTAATTATGTTCATAGTTAATTTAAACATAGTGAAATGTTGGAATAATATATTTTATTTATGTATCAGCTAAGTAATTCAAGTTCTTGGCATTTTGCAACATTGAAAATGTATATTATTTAACTCAAGTGCATTATCAGATTCTATAAATAAAAACAACATTACCGGTAACATCTTTTAATTTGATAGTGTAGTTTCTTATATTGAGCACAATCTAGTCACAACATATATTCTTCAACATTTCAGGAAGTACTGATCTCATGCAGAACTGCCAACTTTCAACTTTCACGACTGATTATTGCAAGCTTACATCAAGTATTTTAGATTTTGCAAGCTTGAACAAGCTTAAACATTAAATTCTGCAAGCTTGCAGACATCGAAAAATTCCTTTTACAAGCTTGTGCAAGCACCCTTGCTAGCTTGTACAACCTCCGCTAGCTTGTTGTAAGCTTGCTGCAAGCTTGTCGTAAGCACGCATTTTGATTTGGGAAGTGTTCTGACTTTATGTTAAATATCAACACCATGGTTATTTCCTTTGTGCCTAGTGTAGGGTGAATTTCCCAAAAGGTGGTGCTTTGAAAACCAGCTAATATTGGCCAGTGTTTACTGATGCCATTGAAATATGTATCCATGCAGATGGCATGTGGCATTCAGATGTGCTTGTATTCCAATAGGATTAAGGCATTGAAATGCACATCCATTGAAATGCACATCCATTGAAATGTGGTAGATGTACCAAAAACGATGAATGGTTTATCTTTAACCTGATTGATCTAGCACTCAGTAAGAGTGTTTAATCTGTAACCTAATTGATCTATCATGCAGTATGAGTGTTTAATCCATAACCTGATTGATCTAGCACTCTATATGAATGTTTTATCTTTACCCTGATTGATCTAGCACTCAGTAAGAATATTTTATATTTAACCTGATTGATCTAGCACTCAGTAAGAATGTTTTATCTTTAACCGATTGATCTATCACTCAGTATGAGTGTTTAATCTTTAACCTGATTGATCTAGCACTCAGTATGAATGTTTTATCTTTAACCTGATTGATCTAGCACTCAGTAAGAATGTTTTATATTTAACCTGATTGATCTAGCACTCAGTATGAATGTTTTATCTGTAACTTATTGATCTATCACTCAGTAAGAGTGTTTAATCTGTAACCTGATTGATCTAGCACTCAGTATGAATGTTTTATCTTTAACCTGATTGATCTAGCACTCAGTATGAATGTTAAATCTTTAACCTGATTGATCTAGCACTCAGTATGAGTGTTTTATCTGTAACCAATTGATCTAGCACTCACTATGAATGTTTAATCTGTGACCTGATTGATATATCACTCACTATGAATGTTTAATCTGTGACCTGATTGATCTAGCACTCAGTAAGAATGTTTTATCTTTAACCAGATTGATCTAGCACTCAGTATGTATGTTTAATCTGTAACCTAATTGATCTAGCACTCAGTGGGAATGTTTAATCTGTAGTTTTGTATCACGCATCCAGACTGCTGTTGGACTTATGAAGTTATGTCCACCTGTTATTATATTTTGTTGCACTTATTCAAACTTTCATGAATTATAATCAGCTTTGAGTTCCCTTTCACACTTATACACTGAAAAGTATCTGGCAAGTATGCAAGAAAAGGTATCTAAACCACATTCATTTTTTTATTGTTTTAATGGACATAGATCAGCAGGGCTTACTTATTAAATGGTACATTGTCCATCATCAGTCCATCCTTGGTACAAGCTTGTTACTACTACTTCTCCTGTCTTGAGACATTGCACACACTTTCATCCCATGGTCTAGTTGGTCCTCAATGAAAATGGTGCTCCTCTGACATTCATATAGCCACCATTAAGGCCATCTTTTAAATCTTATCACTACTTCTTCTGTTTGGATAGTCATATCAACATAGTGTTGTCACTAAAAGACTTCTTATGATGTCTAGCTGGTCCCTAATAAAAATGGTGCTGATGTAACATTCTGCATAGCCACCATGGCAGCCACCTTGACACTCTTCTTTTAGTAATTCAGCCTGAACCAAAAGCCATATTGATGTGGGGTTTTCACTAAAAGACTTCATATTACATCCAGCTGGTCTTAAATAAAAATGGTGTTGATCTGACTTCAGTATTGCTGACACACAGCAACGCTTTTGAGAATCTTATTGCTACTCCTGATTGGATGGTTATATCTAAAATCACTAAAAGACTTCTTATGGTATCTAGTAATTGGTCCTAAATGAAAATGGTACTATTGTAATGTTCAGTATAGTTTCCACAAGTCTTCTTGAAAATCTCATTATTGTTATTTATACTAAAATTGATGTTGTATCAACATGAGGTTTTTGCTGAAAGGTATTTTATGATGTCCAGCTGGTTCTATTTTATGATGTCTAGCTGGTTCTAAATGAAATGATGCTGATCTGATATCTAATATGGATGTCACTGTCACTGTCTTGAAAATCTTTGTTATCACCACTTTTTCTGAATAAATAGTCATATTCAGAATAATAATAATAATAATAATAATAATAATAATAATAATAATAATTTGTTTATAGAGGGTGAGTCAGGGACTATTCTCTCTTGAGGCCCTCTAAAGAAGAGTATAACAATGTGCATTTTTTAAAAGATGTTAGTAATTACTATTTATTTTAAAGTGTTTAATATTAAAATACTAAATTCCATTATAATTTATTAGAAACACATGATAGGTTTTTACTGAAAGTCTTCTTATGAATGTTATCTTGATCCTAAGTTAAAATGGTGCTGATCTGCCATTCATTATAGGTCTATCTTGAAAGGCAGCTTTTGATAAAACATATCCATTATTCACTTGTGGCAAGCAAATATATCTTCTCTCTCTGCTCCCAAGTGAATGGCAATACAGCATTGAGTTTTTACCACTAGATTTCTTATAATACTTACCATCTATACTCACTTATAGGATGAGTCCAAGAACAAACTGCACAAACCAAGATCTTTAATTACTTCATGTGCCTGCAGATCTGGATCTGTGCAGCTTGCTAGGAGTAATCAGTAGAACAAGCAACATATACCCTGATCTACAGATACATTATGCTATTGCAGATCTGGATCTTTGTTGTTTGCAGTTTGACTTGACTTATAAGTGATTATATATGGTAGTTGGTCCAAAATGAAATGTACAAGTCAGTTACAAATGCATTGACCCCAGTCTGCCATTGAATAATGTAATATAAAATTTGGGTCTGCAGTTAGAACCAATCAGCAGAGTGAACAACACTGACCCTGATCTTCCAGCCTATTATGCAACAGCAGATCAGGGTCTATGCTGCTTGTATATAACTTATACATGAGTATATACGGTACTTATAATTACACGAATGATGTGTACAGTTTTATTCTTTGTCCATTTACATTAGTAAAATTTCACAAAACCTATGATACTGAGAACTTAGGTAATTTGAAACTTTGTAAAATCATTTATGTTTCTGTTGGTGCAATATGGGTTACACCTGAATATCACATGTAAATAAAATGCTATTTGTGGGACTTGGAACTTTGTAGATGTATGTGGCTTAATGTGTCATATATTTAACGCTGAATACATGCATCTACTTAAGTTTGATATCTCTAAACACCACTGATCAGACTTTGTTGTAGTTTTTAACAACTTCAGTGTAATGAAGCTATTTCAGTTAACATTAATAGTTTCTGAATTGTGACTGACAGCAATTACATTCTGAACAGTTCAAATCTAATTTATTTTATATCATAAATGAAATGTATAAACTTGTACAGAAAAGGTTAGAATTTGATCAAATAACTTTATAATGTTTATGTATCATTAACATTTATACAGTATTAATAAAAACAACAACCACAATAATAATACTGTAATAATAATAACAATAACAAGAACAGCTTTCATTATTGAGGGTGATATGAAGGATAGGCACAAAATGAATTTCTGTAATTTTGTCAGGTATAAATCCCACATCTTTCAAATTATCAGTTAATGGGTAACCCCAAGGTTTGGATTGTCATGGCTAATATCATCTCATATTATCCTAAGGCACTTTGGGAAAAGTGAAAAAATGTTATCATTCAGGTTTACCAACAAATAAAAGTCATACATACTGGTTAGGAGCAGTTTGTGAGTGTGTCATTCAGTGTAAAGTTGTATTTTTATACCTCCATCTTAGCTGTAGGGTATGTGAACTGATCACACTACCCAACTTGGCTGATTATCACTAGATATATGTATGTTGAGTCAAGCTATGTCTTGTTAAGAACATTTCTGATATTTAAACACCTAAAATTTGGACACTTTAACTTCTGACTTCATAATGTACATGTAGAAGATATAACTGGGGTTTGCTTTAGAACTTTTGGTGATGCAGAAAATTATCATTCCTTAACTTGAAAATGAGTCAAATAAAATGGTTTCAAAACAAGTTCAAGTTGAAATGATGCAAACAATCCATACCTGCCAAAGTAATAATATCAAAGTGTAGACAAGCAGTAATGGTATACATTGATCAAGGGTTTAAATAATACAGTCTGTACCACACAGTACCATGACAGACTCCATACTAGTACAAGTGTTTAAATAATACAGTCTGTACCACACAGTACCATGACAGACTCCATACTAGTACAAGTGTTTAAATAATACAGTCTGTACCACACAGTACCATGACAGACTCCATACTAGTACAAGTGTTTAAATAATACAGTCTGTACCACACAGTACCATGACAGACTCCATACTAGTACAAGTGTTTAAATAATACAGTCTGTACCACACAGTACCATGACAGACTCCATACTAGTACAAGTGTTTAAATAATACAATCTGTACCACCCACACAGTACCATGACACTGACTCCATACTAGTACAAGTGTTTAAATAATACAGTCTGTACCACACAGTACCATGACAGACTCCATACTAGTACAAGTGTTTAAATAATACAATCTGTACCACCCACACAGTACCATGACACTGACTCCATACTAGTACAAGTGTTTAAATAATACAGTCTGTACCACACAGTACCATGACAGACTCCATACTAGTACAAGTGTTTAAATAATACAATCTGTACCACCCACACAGTACCATGACAGACTCCATACTAGTACAAGTGTTTAAATAATACAATCTGTACCACACAGTACCATGACAGACTCCATACTAGTACAAGTGTTTAAATAATACAATCTGTACCACACAGTACCATGACAGACTCCATACTAGTACAAGTGTTTAAATAATACAATCTGTACCACCCACACAGTACCATGACACTGACTCCATATTAGTACAGGTGTTTAAATAATACAGTCTGTACCACACAGTACCATGACAGACTCCATACTAGTACAAGTGTTTAAATAATACAATCTGTACCACACAGTACCATGACAGACTCCATACTAGTACAAGTGTTTAAATAATACAGTCTGTACCACACAGTACCATGACAGATTCCATACTAATACAAGTGTTTAAATACAAGTGTTTAAATAATACAATCTGTACCACACACACAGTACCATGACAGACTCTATATTAGTACAAGTGTTTAAATAATACAGTCTGTACCACCCACACAGTACCATGACAGACTATATTAGTACAAGTGTTTAAATAATACAATCTGTACCACACACACAGTACCATGACAGACTCTATATTAGTACAAGTGTTTAAATAATACAATCTGTACCACCCACACAGTACCATGACAGACTCCATACTAGTACAAGTGTTTAAATAATACAATCTGTACCACCCACACAGTACCATGACACTGACTCCATATTAGTACAGGTGTTTAAATAATACAATCTGTACCACCCACACAGTACCATGACACTGACTCCATATTAGTACAGGTGTTTAAATAATACAATCTGTACCACACAGTACCATGACAGACTCTATATTAGTACAAGCGTTTAAATAATACAATCTGTACCACTCAGTACCATGACAGACTCTATATTAGTACAAGTGTTTAAATAATACAATCTGTACCACACAGTACCATGACAGACTCTATATTAGTACAAGTGTTTAAATAATACAGTCTGTACCACCCACACAGTACCATGACAGACTCTATATTAGTACAAGTGTTTAAATAATACAATCTGTACCACCCACACAGTACCATGACAGACTCCATACTAGTACAAGTGTTTAAATAATACAATCTGTACCACACAGTACCATGACAGACTCTATATTAGTACAAGTGTTTAAATAATACAATCTGTACCACCCACACAGTACCATGACAGACTCCATACTAGTACAGGTGTTTAAATAATACAATCTGTACCACCCACACAGTACCATGACACTGACTCCATATTAGTACAGGTGTTTAAATAATACAATCTGTACCACACAGTACCATGACAGACTCTATATTAGTACAAGCGTTTAAATAATACAATCTGTACCACACAGTACCATGAGAGACTCCATACTAGTACAAGTGTTTAAATAATACAATCTGTACCACACAGTACCATGACAGACTCTATATTAGTACAAGTGTTTAAATAATACAGTCTGTACCACCCACACAGTACCATGACAGACTCTATATTAGTACAAGTGTTTAAATAATACAATCTGTACCACCCACACAGTACCATGACAGACTCCATACTAGTACAAGTGTTTAAATAATACAATCTGTACCACACAGTACCATGACAGACTCCATACTAGTACAAGTGTTTAAATAATACAGTCTGTACCACACAGTACCATGACAGACTCCATACTAGTACAAGTGTTTAAATAATACAATCTGTACCACACAGTACCATGACAGACTCTATATTAGTACAGGTGTTTAAATAATACAATCTGTACCACCCACACAGTACCATGACAGACTCTATATTAGTACAAGTGTTTAAATAATACAATCTGTACCACCCACACAGTACCATGACAGACTCCATACTAGTACAAGTGTTTAAATAATACAATCTGTACCACACAGTACCATGAGAGACTCCATACTAGTACAAGTGTTTAAATAATACAATCTGTACCACACAGTACCATGACAGACTCCATATTAGTACAAGTACAGCTGTCATGTCTAGATTTTTGTCTCCCATTTTGCAAAGAAATGGGGAGAGTGGCAGGACAATAAAATGAGCCTTTCCATCCATTCTTTCTTACCTGTATGCCCATCCTACTTTTATTATTTCTGCAGAAGAACTTCTTTATTTGATTTAAACTAAATATGATATACAGCCATATCATTGTCAGAATTCTACATCATTGATGAGGCCTTAGCGGAGTTCAGTTGTCAGAATTCTACATCATTGATAAGGCCTTAGCAGAGTTCAGTTGTAAGAATTCTACATCATTGATGAGGCCTTAGCGGAGTTCAGTTGTCAGAATTCTACATCATTGATAAGGCCTTAGCAGAGTTCAGTTGTAAGAATTCTTCATCATCATTTATTAGAGTTATATCCCATGATCATCAGACACCCACTTTTGTTTCAGCACAAGAACTCAATTATTATGACATTTTTTTTGTAAACCAAGCTTGCTGCTGAATATTGATAAAACCATGACTACGTTTGATTATCAGATCTGCTCTCTTTGGTTTGTGTACAAAATCTCCCTTAATTATATTTGGATTTAAACCATTTTGTATGCAGCTAGATATTGATGAGACCATGGCAGAGTTGAATTATTAATATTTTGTCATTGTTTAGTTGTATACTCTGATTGTTGGACCCATCCACTTTCATTTCCATACAGTAAAACCTTGACAATTATTTGATTTCAACTCAGTTTGGTGTATTGTATGATATTGATGGGACCTTGGTTGAGTTTGATTGTCCATGTTCTACATTAATGTTTAGCAGTGTTATAACCCTTGATTATCATATCTATCTACTTTTATTTCAGCACATTAACTCTTCTAATTTTAATTGCATTTCAACTATTTTTAGCTGTACTGGTCATAGACCAGAAGAATTAATGAGCTGGTCTGTTGTCCATTGTCTGTCATCTGATGTCCATCCATCAGTTAGCACAGGTTTGTTATTGTTACTCCTCCTAAACTGCTTGAAGGATTGCCATAAACTTGAGACAGGCATTAATCCCATTGTTATGACTCTTAAACTAAGTAACAGAAAAGAGCAAAAACCAACAAGTGTTTTAAAATTCAACAAATAATTTATGTCCCCAGAATACAAAGTGAAAATTTAAAAAGAACTGACAGTATTGTGAATTAAATGCCCCCAAAGTACTAATAGTTCTATCACAAGTCCAAATAATTGTAATTGCAATCAAACTCCTGTGGTATTCCAGTACATTTTGATATTGAATGTGTTGATATGCTTGTACTCTCAATTAATGTGCCTGGACTGTGGTGCTGTGCTAACAGTCTTTTGATATATCACAATAATATAATCCAGAAATGTCCTTGTCTGAATTCACTATAATTCCAAATTAATGTTCTGTCCAAGAATATTTGTGATTGCTTTGTAATTCCAGTTAATAGTAATTTGAATAAATAAATCCACCCAGATTTTAAACTGAACACAACAATACGACTGGTTGTGCTTCAAGATGTAATGGCAAGTATGTGTAATTTTTAGGTAAAAAATATTATATAACCCTCCAATTGACATAGGTCACAATTACCATTTTCTGAAAATATTCTGTCACCCAGTGGAAACTTCCTTTCTAGAAGTTTCAAAGGTCAAAATCAAGACTATAAACATGTTTACCATTAGTTATGATCTGAATATTTAATCCACAGTGACATATCTAGCTATGTATTCTGTTGTTTACAAAATAAATGTCACTGATCAGGAACACCATGAACTTTGTTTTGGACAAGGTCTTGTACAAAATACAGATTATACATCATTATCATTTAGAAAAGCCAACAAATAATACAAATTAAGCATATATAGCATGTTGGTCTACTGGTCCAAGATGAAAATTATGCTGCTCACACATCCATCTTGAAAATTTTGTTATCACTACTCCTCCAGAATGGATTGTCATATCAACATGGGTTTTTCACAGAAAGACTTCTTGTGATGTCTAGTTGGTCTAAAAAGAAAATGGTGCTGATCTGAAATCCATTATTGCCACCACAGCAGCCATTATGAAAATTTTGTTATCACTACTCCTACTGGGTTTTCATTTACGTGGAAATGTCAACATTTTTTGCACATTTTGTTCACTTTTACATTTATGAGGGACAATTTCTTCTAAATTTTAACCTAATTACCCTAAATTCTTACTTACTAGAATCATCCCTTGCTACATAATGCCTGGAGGGAATGAAGATTGACTTGAAAGACAACTATTTACAAGTACAGTCAACCTGTCTTGTGAGACCACTGCTATGGAAGACCACCTGTCTTGAGAGACCAGATTCTCCTTGCAGCTTTACTGGTTATTTAGTGTTTTGACCTGTCATGAGAGACCACCTGTCTTGGGAGACCATTATTTCTTATCAGAGGAGGTGATCTTTCAAGACAGGTTCCACTGTATAGTCCAAATCGTTTCTTTGTAAATGACGGAATTGTATATTTGTTTGTTGAATAAAATGATCACAGAATCTTAGTGTTAATAATTCAGTGATATGTTAATCAGTTAAAAATTGAACCAAAAGAAATTTTATGTAATTTTGTCCTGCTACAGCATTTTCCGTATATTTCAGGTTTAGGAGTTCTTCTAGTGGTTGTAGTTGGAGTTGGGTGGAAGTGTACACCCCGTGGACATGAGCCACTGCATGCTCTCTTTGGTATCGGGGAATTCAGAAGGCGTGGGCATAGCCGCCATCGAGGGCACAGAGGTAGAGATGGACAGTGGCATGGAGGTATCTTAAAATGTTGAATTTCAATTTTGAAAACTTTGTTTTGCACAATGTTTACATTACTTGCAAAGTGTTTTGCAACAGGTGAGAAATATCTGTCATGGTATCTATTCATCCATTTGTCTGCCTATTTGGTTAAAGTTTTTGAAAAGACTGTACTTCCTGTTTGCATAAGTAGCTTATCAGCAGAATTACCATAATCTGCAAAAAGGAGCCAGGAAACTTACCCTGAGTATTGAAGGTTACAAAAGGTCATGGTCACAGAGGCTACCTGTACTTGTCTAATTGGGGGAGGGTTAATGGTTAAAAGTATTTGGACTTGTCTCCAATTCAATGGATTATTGGTATCAGACATTATCAGAAGTTCTCCTTGGGACATGAAACATCTTTAAAAATTGTAAGGACAAAGTGGTCCAGTGTCAGGCCATAGCAGTTGATTAGTTAAAGGTTATGGAAATGACCTTGTCTTTTGTTTCAGTGGATAGGTTGTAATAGCTTTCTTTACAAATTTAGCAGGGGCCCTGAGTGGCTGAGTGGTCTAAAGCACTCTCCGTTACAGGTCACTGCCATCTCACCTCTGTCTGCGTGGGTTCGAGTCACGGATTTGGCTAATGTGGGTATGTAAGAAAGCTTGCCAGTAGCTTCTCATGGGTCGGTGGTTCTTTCTGGGGTTCTTCCTCTACCATTAGTACTGGCCGCCATGTATAGCCTATCATGGGCTGAAAAATTTTGTTAAACCCCACAACAACAACAACAAATTTAGCTGGGTAACATTGCTGGAAATGATTGAACAAGGTCCATGTCCTCTTTGCTCTACTCTTGGATTATGGAGATGGGATTATCTTCCATTTTAGGACAAGGAAATAAATGCAAATTGAGGACCTTATATAATGCACATGCTGATTGATCTCCTTCTAGTGCATTTATTTTACTGCCTAATGTGTGGATTCACTGTGGCAAGATTAAATGCAACATATCAAGTCTGGTGATAAATATATTGATTTAATCTCAGATTTTTACCAAATCATTCACAACTTTACTGGGGTTTTCAATTCAGATATGACCCCATTTTCTTACTATATTGCAAAAATATATGCAAACAAATATAAATGTGTTCCAAACAAAATTGTATAACCATTATTTTGAAAGACAGATTTCTTTGTTAATACTGAAATTCATGGAGTCCAATATTTTAAATGCCTATCACATATACAGTGTGATTTTATCCTTGATATTTAAGAACTCTTTGTCAACATTTTCTTCTATTCACAATATTTTTTTCATTGATAGGGCTTCAGGGTAGATTAATATACTAAAACTTAGTCACCCTTATGAAGTGAAGTACATGTGTACAATTAATTATTAGCTCAGTACCAGATGGCCTAACATGGGATTTATTCATTATTCAAGCAATATTTAGTTTGGCTGAAAACATGTGCTCACTCTATCAAGGCACAGACATTAGTTGAAAAGGAAATTAAGACCCTGAGCGATGTTGATGATCACAGCTTTATCAAAAGGATGATCTGAAAGCTGAGATCACAGTTTGCCTGAGGTATTGTCTGATTATGTATACAGAATTGATTCTGATGCATTGTTTTTGTTGTCTTAGAACATATACTGGCATCCTATCAGTTCTCATCAATTATTCAAAGATTATTTTACCTGAAAAGGTTTGCTTTCAGTATATATTGAATGCATCAACATTCAAATCAGTCGACTGTTGTCTCTATAAACTACATCATTCTATTGTGAATGTCTTGCTGTTTAGACTAGGCTATTTTTAAAAATCACTTGATTATGACAGAGGTCATTACCCTGCTGAGCCAACTTTCAGTGTCTAACTTTATGGCACTGTACTATATTTATTTGAGTGATTTGTTTTATTTAAGTCACTGCATTTACTTATGCATATTTATTCCTAATATAATGATTTCAAGATTCATTTGAAAGTGACATCTTGGGTTAAATCAATGGCCTTTCCAAATATCCCAAACAGGCGATTTTAAAAATAACCTAAAGTCAGAAACATAAGTCAGTCTTATCCATAGAAAAATGCAATAACTATACATATTTTGATCACTCATTTAATTTTGAAATGTGTCTTTTTGCATGTCCATGATGTGCTTATATAATAATATAATAGTCTGTGATTGATTATTTCCCCTTTAAGGTGATATATTGTAAAAGTCTTTTTACATCTGCTAGGCCAGGTAAACAAGATGGATTTATTGCAATTTCAGGTCTGCTTTTAAAATAATATATTTACATGCCATTTACTTTTATTGAAAGTCCAGCACAGCATGGTCCATTGTTAACATGTTGATTGTTGATCTTCAGACTTTGAAAAGGACTAAATTCTGAGCCACAGAATTAATGTAAATATCAAAATATACGCTTTTTGGGAACCATGAAAAGAACTCGTTGATGACAAGAAGTGGCAGAACAAAAAGTATAAAATTATTAGTTAGTAGTTCATGGATAAACAACAGCCAACAGCAACTACATTAATAATAATAATAATAATAATAATAATAATAATAATAATAAAAACAACAATGGACCAAACTCAAAGAAAGTAAGATGTGAAGACTTCCTGTTTATTAACTCTAAACATTTGCACTTTTTTAACATTTTATTTATGGAAATCATGTGAATTTGGTGCCTCCAAAATGAAATCTTAAATAATTTAATAATTTGTACTTTGCATTTAAAAAATTGGGGAATATATGGATTAGGTTTTAATGATTTTTGAGAAAGGATTATATTCAAAGATAGTTGATTATGTTACTGTTTATTTGCTTGGCAAGTTGATTATGTTGCTGTTTATTTGCTGGGTAAGTTGATTTATTGCTGTTTATTTGCTGGGTAAGTTGATTTATTGCTGGAGAAGTAAAACATATGTTCACTGCTGGAAAAGTGGGAAAGAATAACATTCTTCAAGCCTAATTGTTTGTAATGATGGCCTTTAATCTGTCTGTACATCCATTCTATTTGCCTGTCTGTTGAAAGTTAGGTTTTCAGAAGCTAACCCTACTGGGAATAATTGGATTTTAACCAAGTACCTATTCTTCTTACTTTACTTTCCAAACACTAGTTCATCTAAAATTGTAGTGAACAGGACTCTCAGTAAATGCACCAGTAGCTAATGGTCCTAGTTTTACTGGTACACACATACACTTTTGTTTGAATTGTAGATATAACTTTGAATGGAACTAGTCATATGTCTTTAATATTTTCAGGTGTTTTATACCCAGAGTTCCAGTATCGGCGCCCACCTCCGACATATAGTGCTTCAATGCAAGAGTACCAACATCAGCTAATGCTTGCCCAACAGCGGCATGAGTCAGGATCCTATGACCCTGACAACCTTCCCGTGGAGGATTACAGCCTACCCAGCTCACCCCCACCCTCTTACCGATCCCATTCCAGCACTCTCCGTACAGGAATACGAATCACCTTCCCACCAAACAATGAACATCCCAATTCCAGGCCCCCAACATATCGTTCTCACATCAGCACACTGGGACACTCTCATCCCCGACCCTCACTCCCACGGGAGGAGGTGGACAGTGTTGATCCCACAGCACCCAGTGATGTTGCATTCACAGGACCAGTTGATGTGGAGGCAGATAATGATGATGTTTTTGTAGATAATCAAACTTCAGTAGATAGTGCGGAAAGTCCAGCCACAACCTCTCACACTGTTGTCATCTCAATTGATCACAGCAGAAACACATCTCATCTTGCTGGATCTAATTTAGCTATATCTTCATTGACTGAGACATCTGGAGGCAACCAGCCTAATATTGATGGGGAAGACCATTGGAAAGAGCAGACAGCACTCTGAATTAAAAAATAATGCATTTCTATTTATTATGTCGAATAATAGATCAAAATTATAACTTTATATTGATATAATCTCAGATCTTAGTAATGTTGTTATTACTTGGATATTTGCAAATATTCACTGTTGTTAATCATCTTGCAAAATAAATGTGACAGGTACACATTTTGACATGCAGAAAATTAAATATGCACCTTCATTTGAATTATGCTATATATCATGTAGTTTTGATTGGTTGTGATTCAGGATTTTTTTAAAATAATGCAGTCTATTAATTGTTGTATCTGGCTTTGTGTGAATTATGATAATAATTACCAATGGTCCCATTCAAGTTAAATAGAAATAAAGTGATACAGTTCTCTTAACAAGATGATTTCATTGACACTGAAGTGACCTTCTACATTGAGTAGTGATTTTGATTATATTATAGGCATGAATCCATCCATCATTCATCTGTCAGTTGTTAGTTTTTGCTACTCATTTACTTGATGGAAAGTCATGAAACTAAACAAAACATTTCATTCTGAGGAATTGATGGTGCCATGGTGGTTATCTTAAAAGTCTGTCTTGTAACTCCAAAATGGATGGCCCTATCAACATGGAGTTCCACTAAAAGACTTTTATGACTTCTAAATGAAAATGGTACTGATTTGACATCAAGTCAAAGGTCACATCTTCCAGTTTTGTATGTATGGATCTTATTAGCACAGTGACTTTCACATACAAGTGTAATGGACTTACTAGTTGTTTTTCAATAAACAAGTATAGAGTCCGTACTCTGACACTGATTTCGAGGTCATAGGTCTTGACTTAATTGTTTATGCTTATGTGTTATGGCTGTTGAGCATGATAACACAAATAGTATGAATGGATTTTTGTCAAACCAAGTTTGAAGTTTGATGAAAACCAAGATTTACTTCTAATACATGGATGTAACAGGCACAATAAATGTGTATATTTTTGGGGTGTGGGGTGTGTGTTGTAATTAGAAATAGTAAGTTTAAAATGAAGTTTCTCACTTTCATAAATGTGAAAGCTCTAGTCTGATTGGTGATTGAAAGGTCAACAGAACATGACATTTTATCTGTCCATCATCCGGGGCCCCGAGTGGCTGACAACTGTCCATCATCCCTCTATTATGTTGAAGATCTTGATTTTATTGGGATTGGGCCAGTTTGTTGAAATATCTCAAAAAATCACGTGAAATTGGTAATTCAAACTTGACTGAATATGCTAATTTAAACATAACTGTGTGCTAATTCAAAAATAATTGAATATGTTGATTCAGACAAATTGAAAATATACTTGTTACCTAATTTAAAGTTTCTTAATAAGATCTGAGATGATTTCACTACGCATCAGTTAAAAACAAGATAATGGGAGGAAAGAAATAGACATATGATGAGTTCCTTAAATTCTGTTTGGTCATTAGAGCATCGACCCATGAAAGTACTTTCATTTAAAAATTTAAATATTGGCACACTTTGCAACTAACAAATAAGTATTTATGAAATTAAAAGTAAACCCATAGTGCTAGGTTTAACTGAGCCTTTCCGTGCACATTATTATATTAACTGAGACAAAACTAATTTGGTAAAGTTCTTCAGAAGACACAACATACCTAACTACGTTTTAGGTTTGTGATATATTTAGATCTGGTCTGTGCAGTTAGGAATAATCAGTAAATAAAAGATCATGAGCTTTGTAATTTGACTCAACTTATAATGTGTATATACAGTATTTAATTTCACAGTGACTTATAATGTGTATATACAATATTTAATTTCACAGCGACTTATAATGGAGTATATACAGTATATAATTTCACAGTGACTAACATCTTAATCCTAAATGCATTCACTTTGTCATTTCTGTCATGAGATAACGACCTGGTTGTGTATGTCATTTCTATCATAAGATACCAACCTGGTTGTGTATGTCATTTCTATCATGAGATAACGACCTGGTTGTGTATGTCATTTCTATCATGAGATAACAACCTGGTTGTGTATGTCATTTCTATTGTGAGATAACTGCCTGGTTGTGTAAGTCATTTCTATCGTGAGATAACTGCCTGGTTGTGTATGTCATTTCTATCGTGAGATAACTGCCTGGTTGTGTATGTCATTTCTATCGTGAGATAACTACCTGGTTGTGTATGTCATTCAGATCCCTTGTTCAAACATCAGGAAACAAAAATTATGTCATATTTAAATTCGAATAAGTAACTATACATGTTTTGTGATATTTTTGTGCTCTATATCATGTAATGCTTTATGGTTATGTTTGTATCTGATTTTTGTAAGTTACTTACCAGTGCAGGAATGAATGTATTTTTGCCATGTTCATTATTAATGGTAACTGCATTTATGCAGAGGAACAGTTAGCCATGCCACAGAATAACTGCAGTTGTAATATCAATCACGTGTAATAATAATAATAACAATAATGAGACATTTAAGACTATATGCTTTCTGTCGACTTTGTTATATTTTGTGTTGACATTTTTATTATATATTGTGATGACCTCTGTTGTGATACCAGCTCTCATGAGAAATCATTATTTCATTTGCTAGAGTTATTTTGAAGACAGGGTATACTGTAATGATGATGATAATTATTAAAGTACTGTAAAGGTTCTACAGTAATATACTTTATTTTCCCTTGATTCATTTTCTTTAAGGAAAATGTCAATCACTGTAAAGTAATTATTATTATTATTATTATTATTATTATTGATTGATTGATTGATTGATAATTAGGTGTTAAACATAATAAATTAATTGTTAGGAAACACTTATGGAAATGGAATGTTATATATAATAACTGAGTTGCATTCAACTTAAATTCGTTGTTTTCTCTCTTTAATATTAATATTAATTTTTTAATATAAAGGCATAAGTAGGGTTCTGGATCAAGATGTGGGAGTCTTGTAATAATCAACTTTTCCATTCATCTTTCTGTCTGTCTGAGAATCAATTCACCCTTTTTGTACCACCACAGCTTGTAGCCCTTTCGCATAAAAGAATGGCATTTTGATAGGTGAATTTCCTATTTCACATAGACGAGCTTTTTTTCTGTGTAACTTTAGCTTCCGTTTCAATGTAGTTATTGCACTTTTTCCATCAGTTAATAATCTCCATTATAGAAAATGTGTGTAACAGGTCAGGAACTATTCAGCATATTCAGATGTAATATGGGTATGTGTATTGTCTGACAGGCATGCCTTTTATGTGTATTGTCTGACAGGCATGCCTTTTATGTGTATTGTCTGACAGGCATGCCTTTTATGTATAATTGTCAGACATACTATGTGTTTGTCTGATTGGTCTGACTTTCTGCAGCATAACTTTACTGAGGTCTGTTGGATTTTGATAGATTTGGTATGGACCTTTATAGTTGGATTTTGATAGATTTGGTATGGACCTTTATAGTTGGATTTTGATTGACTTGGAATGGACCTTTGGACTTTGATAGATTTGGTATGGACCTCTATAGCAATAAGACTTTTAATGAGTATGACTTCCAGCATTCCAAGTTCGTTTACAGGAGTTATGTCCCCATTAATTGTCTATCTTCCTGACTTTGGTTACAGCAGCAAGAATGCATGGATTTCAACCCAGTTTGGCATTAAGCCTTTTAGTGATGAGACCTTGGATTGAATAAGTTGAATGTGAAACATTCTGTGGCATCCTTTTCAGGAGTTGTGGCTCCTGATGATATGACCTTATATGTTGGATTTCAAACAGATTTTCCTTACACCTTTATATTAATGAAACCTTGAATCATTTGAATTTCCAGCCATGACCATATTGATAAGCTTTATAAAATACTGTCATCCAAAATTGCCCTACTCAGCAGAATCAAGAAATATTTACCTATGGAAACTCGCAGTCTATACTACAAGTCAGATATTCTTCCAGCAATGGATTATTGTTCAAATGTATGGGGATACTGTGCTAAATCTGAGCTTGACAGGATTTCAAAACTTTAGAAATGAGCAGCACACATAATTTTAGATGCATCTATTATCATCTCTCAAAAGCATTATTTACAGAACTTGGATGGTTCACAATATGACAGGATAGATTTTCACAAGGCAGTTCTTTTATATAAATGTCTACATGGAACTGTACCAGAGTATCTTCAGGACTTATTCAGGCTTTTTTTCAACACAATACCAGTTGAGATCAATATCACATGGAAACCTTCTTCCACCAAAACCAAGAACAGAGCAGTTTAAAAAGAGCTTCCAGTACTCTAGTACAGCTCTGTGGAACAAGCTTCCACTACATGTAAAATCTGCTGAAAATATTAGAGTATTTAATAAGAGATATCTTGAGCATGTATGTGTTTTTAATAGAAAATGTAATTTACTATTTTAATACTAAACATGTTAAATAAACAAATTACTGCTATCTTCATATGATGTGCATTGTTATACCCTCCTTAAAAGGGCCTCAAGGGATAATAGTCCTTGACTAATAAGTCACCCTTGATAAATAAAGCATTATTTTTATTATTATTATTATTATTATTATTATCCATGCCCTCATGTGAAGCAGTTAGGACCTCTGAGTGCCCATTATCAAATTTGTGTTTCTGAACATCAGTACAATTTCCTTTATTGAAAGTCCAGCACAGCATGGTCCATGCTTCCATTGTTAACAGCCATGATTCTGTTTGTCACGGTCATTAAAGTTTTGCTTTTTATGTTTGGATTGTTGGTGCTTTTGTATTATTCAAGGTCTGTTATGGTCTTCACATATAAAAAGCCAGATCCAACTGCAGGTCTAATAGATCCACATCTGCCATCACATAATGCATTGTTAGATTTGGGTCTCTGAAGTTTTTAGGAGTAATCATTTTGAACAAACAGCAAAGACACTGATCTGCTGGTGCATTATGTGAAAGGTAGGTAAAAGTCTGTATTGTTTGCCATGGGACCCAACTTATAAGTGAGTATAGATGGTAATTTGCCTAACAGTTGATGCTTTATCTGTAAAGACTGGCTTAGACATCCATATATAACTTAGCAGTAATGAGGAATTGTTAATTATTGTTACAGTCACATCATATTTTGAAAGCATGTTTTTTTTTATATATGTTCTTAAAAATGCAAGACTTAATCTTTGAGTCTTGGATATCTGGGTATGTATGATGACCTAATCTTTGAGTCTAGGGTATCCAGGTACATATCAAGATTTAATTTTTAGTCTAGGATATCCCGGTACATACCAAGACTTAATCTTTGAGTCAAGGATATCCAGGTACATATCAAGACATAATCTTTGAGTCTGTGATATCCAGGTACATATCAAGACTTAATCTTTGAGTCTAGGATATCCAGGTACCTATCAAGACTTAATTTTTAGTCTAGGATATCGCGGTACATACCAAGACTTAATCTTTGAGTCTAGGGTATCCAGGTACATATAAAGATTTAATTTAGTCTAGGATATCCAGGTACATATCAAGACATAATCTTTGAGTCTAGGATATCCAGGTACATATCAAGACTTAATCTTTGAGTCTAGGATATCCAGGTACATATCGAGATATATAAAAACTTAATAACTATCTCTGTGAAGTTTCTCTAAAACTAGGCAGTAGTAACAACATTAAGTTGGAATGCTCTTCGGTTTGTTACACTCACATACAGGATATTTCAAGTGAATAATTGTACCAGGCTAGGTAGGCAAGAACTGGCAATATTAACTCTGTCCCTGTAATTATTCTACAATTAAGGACATACAGTGATATAACCTTTTTACAGACATCATGCTTTTCTTTTGGGCTTTTATTGGTGTATATGCTTATTGACTCGTACATTGAACTCCACATTTGGGATTTACATGATTTGTTTTGTGTGCCTGAGAAAAAGTTATTTATCTTTTTTAAATTCTAATATTTTGCTTTATTTGAACATTTACGAAATTTTCTTTGAATCAGTTACTTTGTTATTAAGATGACCACCTTTTAGCATGTTTACATTTAATGTTTACATTTACAAAAGCTAGTCTTGATTCTCAATGCAAAATTTTACATATTCATTTAGGTTGGTACTCTATTACTGATATATTTATTGTTTTATGTATGATATTTTCCATATGCAATCTTCTAATGTACACAGTAAAAGCTAAACAATTTGATTGGATTTTATGTGACCAATGTTTCATACTAATTTTCCTGTCATTGGTATATGAAAATCTCATTCTTGATAATTAACTATTTTCTCATGTACAGCTTTCCCTCATTGTCTTGAATTAGTGTGGGCCATATCTATTTACTGCATCATGTAGAGAGTAGCATTATAATGAGAACAGCATAATGTACTGAACTGTGGTATAAACATGAACAGCATAATGTACTGAACTGTGGTATAAACATGAACAGCATAATGTACTGAACTGTGGTATAATGAGAACAGCATAATGTTCTGAACTGTGGTGTAACAAGAACAGCATAATGTACTGAACTGTGGTATAATGAGAACAGCATAATGTACTGAACTGTGGTATAACAAGAACAGCATAATGTACTGAACTGTGGTATAACGAGAACAGCATAATGTACTGAACTGTGGTGCAACAAGAACAGCATAATGTACTGAACTGTGGTATAACAAGAACAGCATAATGTACTGAACTGTGGTATCACGAGAACAGCATAATGTACTGAACTGTGGTAAAATGAGACATAATGTATTGAACTGTCGTATAGTGAAGACTGTTATGTACCAATACTCAATATAGTGGAAATTATTGAAATTTGTCAAATAATAATGTTTTATAAACAAAATAAAGGTGTAACATTAAGCTTGATGCTTTCAAACCATATTGTTATGTACTGGTATAATTCTGTTGATAGAATCACATTTTAAAAAAGCATGTTACAGTGATGGAGGGCTGTACTTATAAATTCTCATGAATCAAATATCATAGTTATTTTAATAAATTTCATGATGTTCAGACATTTGGAGTAGATTTTCACAAAAGTTGAAGGCTGCATTTCATATTTTAAGCTATTTATCTTTTTTTTGTTAAGAACTTTTAATTTGATACATATGATGCCAATACTCTATCAAATGCCACTGTGATGAAAAAAAAACATTTGAAATTACTCTTTCTCAAAAACCACTGAACTGAGCAGGACTAAATTTGATTGCAGCTCTGCAGCATTAGGTTCTCTTAGATTTATACAGTTAATGCAGATCTGCCACCAGATATGGGTACCATTTAACATTTAAATAACTTTTTTCATGAAAAGGCAGAATTTTCCTAACTGTGGCAGAAAACATCCTGTCATATGAGTCTTTCAGTAACGGATAAACAATGTACCTTCAGTTTTCATGAAGATACCACAAAAAAACCCAGAAACCTTGAAACAGTTGTTAACTTATTCAAGCAACAGCATTTCAAGAAATGGTGACAACATCCTTCTGACAGGTTTTGTTGTTCATTACTGTTGAATGTTTTACTGTTTTCCCGATAGAAGTGGATTTTGCACAGCTTAGTTTATTGTAATTCACTTTTGTTTGGAAGTACCTGTTTTCACAGATTTTGAAGTTATTTTTCCCCTCCAACATGAATATACATACCAATATATATATATATACATACATACATACATACATATATATATATATATATATATATATATATATATATATATATATATATATATATATATATATTTTGAAGTTATTTTTCCCCTCCAACATGAATATTCATACCAATATATATATATATATATATATATATATATATATATATATATATATATATATATATATATGAATATAGATAACCAAAAAATTATGGTAAATAATATTATTCTGATCTGGAAACTTGTATCCATTGTATTTTAGTAGAGCTGACACTTTTCTTGTATTTCATATTTGATTTTTGTATTGTCCGAAACATTCAGCACAAGACTTTTTCTGATTTTTAAAAAATATGCATGTATTTATGGATAGAGAAATATGAAACTTTGCTGTAGATCTGAATTTTATTTATCAACCCTAGACCAGGCTGTTTTATGTAATGTTCATCTATTACCACACAATAACTTTAGTTGTCCACATTAGGGAGTTACCAAACTTTGTGTACGGCTTTTACTTGGGGTAAGTAAGAACCCTATAAGTAAAAGCTGCACAATATCTTGAGTTCTCCACCGAGGGACCCTGTGGCACAGAGAAAGTAAAGAAGTAAAGATTTGAATATATTGTTTTATATACATATTTATGCATGTGTGTATTTAATTAAGTTCCTTTGTATGATGGCCGCAAGGTAGATAAGTTTTTCAACTCATTGTGGTTCCCTCTTTAAATAAATATTATTGATATTATTATTATTATTATTATTAGTATTAGTATTAGTATTAGTATTATTGCCATCTACAGTAACCAAACTTGGTTAATAGATTGCACTTGAAGGAAGAATCTTATTGATTTTGGAGTCAAATGAAACCTAAGTAATTTGAATGTAGGTGTGTGATACTGAAATACAGATTGAATATCTATTGAATGCCATTATATGCATGTGAGATTGAGTGGGTATGTAATAAATTTGACTCTTTTCATCGATGGTTTTGAATGGAATTAGAAGGACAAATATATTGCTATGGAACTAAAGATGAGACTTTTAAAAAAGTAATTCCAGTTTGTTTTGTTCTTTATCAGTGTTGTTAAATAATCTGGTTGTTTTGTTGATACTTCAGTTTTATTTTGTAGTGATCATACAAGAAATGAACATTCCAGTGTTGTTATTATGTCTGAATTTTTAAAGCTTATGAAAGAATGTTAATGTGTAATGGTATAATACAATGTACAGGATACATACCAATAATTATTATAAAGATATTAGAAGGTAGAGTGTGAACCAAAGCCAAAAATCATGGCCAACTTTTTCATGAACATTTCTTAAAGTTTTAGTTGTACAGATTTTGAAATTTGATGTCATTTTATTTTTGAAAAAATGTATTTCACACCATTTCATCATGTTTTATCTGTTACCATGTTTTTTGATAAAAAGTTACTAAATATTGCATTTGATAATACAAATATATGTGACACGATTTCTGATTGAAAAGAAGTCAAAATTTGTGGCAGTAAATCCATGATAAACTTTCTAAAAGTTTGACACCAGGATGATGTCATGATTATCAATCTAATGTTGTGCCATGGAGAATTTTGGTATTTTTTGTTTATGAAATGTTACAAAATTTGTTAGAATGGGAATAAATGGTCTGGAAAGAATTTAAAAATGTAAGTGGTTGTTTCCATCTCAAATGTCCATTTTAGTGGCATCAGTGATGCATCGCAGGAAATTATTCACCAGAAAACCACCAAAACATCCTTAAATCTTTAAATGCAGGTATGTGTTTCCACAATAGCAGTTAGGCCATTATATGTGCTTTTTGCCAACAATATTTAGTGTGAATTCAGGTAATATTATTCCCATACAATTTTCATTAACTGCCATTATTTAAACATAGATCATGTACAAAAAGTGTGATTTTCTGGTCGTTATAGATGCATACACACATTTAGTCCATATGGATAAAACAACAACCACATCAAGCACTGATCCTAAATGACAAAAACTAAGTTTAATATTCTTTTCTCCAGTTTGAGAATTATAATTCTTTTCATACTGAGAATCAAACCTGGGTCCACAAGTTATGGTTCCCTGACAATAGACAATGTCCCTTTGGAAATATCTTTCCCAAATATATATTAGTTTATTTCATAAAATATCTCATGAAAAATATTTACAGTAATACAATACTTTGAGTACATAATGCTATGATTGTATGAAATTAGACATTCTTTCTAATAATGTAAGTGTTCTTTGATGTTATACTGTCAAGCAAGTGTTTCATTGAATTGCTCTTCATATACATGTATCATAGATATGTCAGTGGCAAATGGATTTGCTAAGCTGATTCAGAATAGTAGTAAATGACCCAAAATACTATTAGGCCAGTTTTGGCAGATTAAACATACATTTTGTGGTGTGAGTGATAGGACATGTGTAATGCATATTGGACTTATTTTCAAGGAGTTAACAAAACTCTTTTTTTGGTAGGATTTCCATAAATAATTTATTTTAGAAAGATAAGACTCAATAATGGTTTATTAAGTTAAATTTGTTATGAACACTTGACCATGGAAACTTCATGCCATAACTTTTTTTATACGTTGAAGCATACTTTGAGTCAGCCATATATCGGTCTTGTTGTCTGATGCCATGGGCATTTTATATACTTGAATTAAGTCTGGCTTTTCTGAATTAGCTATTTACCTCAACTCCTCAGCCAGTTATAAAAATTGGTGTTTGTGTGTGTGTGTGTGTGTGTGTGTGATTTGGATTTTTAACATAGCTTTAACAGACATGTAGCATGATGTTCCACCCAGTCATATTATTCCGACACTAGGCTGACCAGCCCTAACACTAACCTCTTAATGCTGAGCGCCAAGCGAGTTAGCTGTTTGTACCATTTTTTAAAGTCTTTGGTATGACCCGAGGGGGGGGTGAACCCACAACCTTCTGCATCCGAGGCGGACACTCTAACCACTAGGCCACTGGAGTGGTCTCAAAATTAGTGTAGTGATGGAAATAATCAGAGCTGCTCAGATGGTATATAGCTATTTCTTTAGTGTCTGCTGTTGCACTGTAATGTTTTTACAAAATATTACTTACAGCTAAATTAGAGGTAAACTGAATATAAGATTTTTTCAAGATAGTAGTGACGGATTTTGAAGCAAGTTAAGTTTTTGTCCATCCTTTTATTATAAGGAATATTGCATGAAAATGATATAGTGCTCCAAACACATGTACCAGCTATTTATCTTCACTGTTTTTCTTGTCTAAGTAGCTCGTAAATTTGATTAAAGATTTTTTTATACTAAATGTTGCAGTTGGCCATTACATAATGACAATCTAAAAATTAAAGATGCATGCAGTGTAAAATAATGAGATTGATGTGTTATGCCAAGTTTGTAAGATGATTATGTGTATTGAAGGTATGTCTTAACACTATGCAATATATATATATATATATATATATATATATATATATATATATATATATATATATATATATATCTATATATATATATATATATATATATATAGTACAGTCAATGATCAGCTGCACAAATCTGTAATGCTGGCATGTAAACATTATCAAGGTTATGGTGCTGTATATAAGTATTTGCCATATTATGTCTGCTTTATACAGTTTTAATGGAGAATATCACTAAATTCTTGTTATACACACTGTATTTTCTGTTTATAAAGCTGTAATTCTTAAAATAAATATACTTTAATGTTTGACAGGCTCTCTTTTGATTTTCATTTTTGTAGTTTGACCACAATTTTTTTTTCTTCAATATGCACGCTTTTCACATTAATGTGATTATAGTTGTTGTGTATAGATCAGCATGATGGTTACATGACAGTCACAATACCAATGTGATTATAGTTGTATAGATCAGCATGATGGTTACATGACAGTCACAAAACCAATGTGATTATAGTTGTTGTGTATAGATCAGCATGATGGTTACATGACAGTCACAAAACCAATGTGATTATAGTTGTTGTGTAAAGATCAGCATGATGGTTACATGCCAGTCACAAAACCATTGTGATTATAGTTGTTGTGTATAGATCAGCATGATGGTTACATGACAGTCACAAAACTAATGACACTGTAAATCTGAAGATCCTGAACAGTAGCTAATTTCCATGCTAAATACAAGGAACTGTGACCATATTTTTTACTTCAGTGATTTATGTGCTCATTTTGTGTCATAAAAACTTAAAAATCAGGCTTGAATGCCGATGCATCTCAGGTAAAATGTTACAATATGGCTTGATATATTTCTCAATGGCATCTACTTTTCGCTGTTTCCACACCCTAATTGCATCATAGTTTGTATTTACGTCAGAGTTTTGATCACTGGAAGATAAATGATACCTTCCTTTAGATGTAACTTTTCTGTATCTTCATGTCAATAATTGGTCTGAGACTTTCCACACGTACTGATGGTCCCTGTTTTGAGGAGCTAAAAAGTGTACCGTGATATATCAGGTTGCCTTATGCTGGCTGACACTATTTAGAAAATTTGAATGAAATGGTATAATAGGATCCATGACCAAATGTGCTATATCCAGGACCATGTTATAATCAGGCACTGTATAATGAGGGATGCGAAGTAGCCTACTGATGAAATGCAAATCATACAGTAGTGTTATAACAGCAGTTTTGTATTTTTGTAACTAAGTCAGAGCCTTTTACAGCCCCACTGACATTGTCCTCATATCAGAGACTTTTACAGCCCCATTGATATCGTCTTCATATCAGAGCCTTTTACAGCCCCATTGATATTGTCTTCATATCAGAGCCTTTTACAGCCCTAACGATAGGGTCTTCATATCAGAGCCTTTTACAGCCCTATTGATATTGTCTTCATATCAGAGCCTTTTACAGCCCAATTGACATTGTCCTCATATCAGAGCCTTTTACAGCCCCATTGATGTTGTCCTCATATCAGAGCCTTTTACAGCCCCATTGACATTGTCCTCATATCAGAGCCTTTTACAGCCCCATTGACATTGTCCTCATATCAGAGACTTTTACAGCCCCATTGATGTTGTCTTCATATCAGAGCCTTTTACAGCCCCATTGATATTGTCTTCATATCAGAGCCTTTTACAGCCCCATTGACATTGTCCTCATATCAGAGACTTTTACAGCCCCACTGACATTGTCCTCATATCAGAGACTTTTACAGCCCCATTGATATTGTCTTCATATCAGAGCCTTTTACAGCCCCAACGATAGGGTCTTCATATCAGAGCCTTTTACAGCCCTATTGATATTGTCTTCATATCAGAGCCTTTTACAGCCCAATTGACATTGTCCTCATATCAGAGCCTTTTACAGCCCCATTGATGTTGTCCTCATATCAGAGCCTTTTACAGCCCCATTGACATTGTCCTCATATCAGAGACTTTTACAGCCCCATTGATGTTGTCCTCATATCAGAGCCTTTTACAGCCCCATTGACATTGTCCTCATATTAGAGCCTTTTACAGCCCCATTGACATTGTCCTCATATCAGAGACTTTTACAGCCCCATTGATGTTGTCTTCATATCAGAGCCTTTTACAGCCCCATTGATATTGTCTTCATAACAGAGCCTTTTACAGCCCCATTGACATTGTCCTCATATCAGAGACTTTTACAGCCCAATTGACATTGTCCTCATATCAGCCTTTTACAGCCCAACTGACACTGTCCTCATATCAGAGCCTTTTACAGCCCCATTGACATTGTCCTCATATCAGAGACTTTTACAGTCCCATTGACATTGTCCTCATATCAGAGCCTTTTACAGCCCAAATGACATTGTCTTCATATCAGAGCCTTTTACAGCCACATTGACATTGTCCTCATATCAGGTGATATCACAGATTGTAATCTGTTAAAGTTACCAACAGGTGCCCATGCAAGAGGATAGTCATGTGGGGTATAAAGGGCTGTGACCTAGATCAATAACCAACAAAACTGACATTATAACACTACTTATGTGTACTTGTCAGTCAACATGACGATCTAAATGCAATGCATAAGCCTGTGAATGACAAATGCAATGATACAGTAACACACAGCTAACTAAACGATCTTATACTTTGAATTTTGTGAAGGACAATGCCAGTCTGATAGATGCTCATCAACAATACATTGGATTAGCTTGTGTTGTGGTTTTGCACAAAAGGTCTGAGTCAAATATGCAATGTGTTATGTACAATTAACAATACAACAACACAAACAACCATGCAAGCAGACAAATGCAAGGGTATCTAACTAAACAGGTATGACTCATACAATTGTCCATGTCTTGGTGATTACTGTCCTGGTCATGCATGGAAACAGTCTTGGTTGAGGTCATTGCAGATGCCATCCATGTGGAATTGGAAGACAAGCACATTGCACCAATGGAGACTTTTGCTTATTGTGTAGTCGACTGCTGCAATTTGAATGCACTTTGCCAATACCGCAGTTGGCTGTAGATCTTTTTGGTTGATACCAGGTTTTTTTACAGCCAAGGGAGGATTCCATATCTGATACAATCTGACTCCTTTCATTGCCTGAACTTCCTTTGTAGAAATGAAACCTTGCAGGCATTGTATTTCCACAATAGTTTGCAGTGCATCTTTTTAATATACAATTTACGTTTTAGAAGGAAATGATGTTACTCTTACTGCCTGTCCATATATATGCTTTGAGTTGTCAGTGGTTTTCCATTTCCATCAACAGTCTTGAACTCATCATGCCAATAATTTTATCCCCAGTAGTCAATGAGTACAATTTACTAATCATATTGAGACCACTTTGTTCCGCATGGATACATATTCATTGCTGTAATCATACTGATTGTTTGCTAGCACCACAAGAGACACCAGTAAATTCTGACCGGCATCCCAATAATAGTTGTGTTGGTCATGATTCCCACCATGCAAAGGCCAACAGTTGTTACTATGGCAAGCACACAAAAACATATGCAAGCATTGGTTTTTCTTGAGTAATCTTTTATTTTTCTGGTCAGCAACATTGAAGGTCCATTATAATTCTTGGTTCAATAATGTCATTGCATAGTATATTTTGCTTGACAACTTGCACATGTAACCAATTATTCATTTTTACTGATAGAACTGTCATATAATCATAGAAAATTTCTGCCTGAGGAATATTTAAGTCTCAAGCAATTGTGTATTCTTAAGAGGTGGCATTTTATTAATATAAAACAATAATGATTACTCCATTGAATCATCTGAAATGATCATTCTCGTCTTTCTCCAATAATTATTACAAGGACATGTGTTTCCTTGTTTAATAACAGTTCAGATTTTATTCTTCCTGGTTGATTCAATATTTGTGCAACATAATCAATAAGGAATGCAACCAGGGTTCAGCAGTGAATTCAACTTCCTTGTTGTAGAATCAATCCCGAGTGTTTTTATACCTGGCTGTGCAGTTAACTTAATTAAACGTTTTCATGTATGCAATGATTCCATGATCTCTTTGAGTTGTTAGTGGTACATCATGTATGCAATGATTCCATGATCTCTTTGAGTTGTTAGTGGTACATCAGGTTGGTTCCAAGGGTCAATTTCTATGTGGCCTTTAGCAAGATTATATTTGAGTGTATACAAGGGTCTGGTAACAAAATTTTGAAGCAGATATTGTTACAACTCTGGGTCTTAAAATAAAAAGAATGTTTAACCAACAAGTTAAGTAAAATCAACAAGCAATTCATTTATTTCCCTACAATACTAAATGAAATTTAATAGACACAAATTGTGAATTAAATTTCAAATAATCTTAAACATCATATCACAAGTCCAAAAATACTGAACATTCCAAATGAATTCCAGTAGTCTTGAATGTCCTAATATAACACAAATATGTAATCCAGAAATGACTTTGAATGAGTATAAGAAATCAAATTAATGAATTAATCCAAAAGTCAAAGAGTACTTTAGCAATTCCAATCAATATTTTAAATAAATAATTTGTCTTGAATCATATGATTTCAGTAATATAACTGTAAACTCTGATCAAAATGGATTTCCACAGACTGACCAAAAGCAGGAATGAATGATTTATAAATCCCTATTTATACACATTTTCACTTTGACGTATATTGTAACAGAATGTGAAGCACTCCCATGAAAAAAATGTCTAATTGAAAATAAGACTGATCTTGAACTTAAATGCTATGTAAACATTCTGTTTACAACTTACAATCATTGGCAAAAGTTAGCTATGTAAAAATCCTGTTTACAAATTACAATCATGAACAAAAGTTAAAGAGACATTATAAATAAAATATGCATAAGAGATGTTGATAATGCATGTACTTAAAATTTATCAACAACCTCTTCTGATCATTCATCAAGCTTCCAATTTGATGTCACTTAATTACAGTTAGGATTGATGCCACTTAATTACAGTTAGGATTGATGCCACTTAATTACAGTTAGGACTGATGCCACTTAATTACAGTTAGGATTGATGCCACTTAATTACAGTTAGGATTGATGCCACTTAATTAGTTAGGATTGATGCCACTTAATTACAGTTAGGACTGATGCCACTTAATTACAGTTAGGATTGATGCCACTTAATTACAGTTAGGATTGATGCCACTTAATTACAGTTAGGACTGATGCCACTTAATTACAGTTAGGATTGATGCCACTTAATTACATTTAGGACTGATGCCACTTAATTACAGTTAGGATAAACCAGTGCTGAATCATGCACCAAAACCATCTGCATCAGAACTGAAAACAAGTTGACCATTTGCTAAGGTTACCTCATCACTTTTTTCCTCTACTTCTGTAATTAATATTCCCTGAAGTCAGCTCCAGAACTTACTACACATAGAGGTGGAGGTGGAGACACATTTGCAATCTGTTCATTTGTGTATTGTTTTATCACTGCCGCATATTGTAGAGTAGCGTCTATAAATGTTATTAGACATTTTGTATAATGTTAAGCAACCTTTAATGTAAAATCAATAAGTGTTTGCAGGGGTTCATGAATGCTTGTGTCATGCATTGCTTTACAACAATATGACTACATATTGGCCCATCCAAATAGGATTGTAATGGCAGTGTCGAATGAAACAGTGGTTGGCATCTACCGCTTCAGGTTAAATAATCAGCAACTTCAAGTGATGGTGCAAGCCCATACACGTAAAAATGCAAAACTGCCACATATTTGACCCAAGTCCAAGGTCCTGTTGATTAATGCAGCTTAATGATGCCAGTTTTCCACTTGAGGGGAGAACCTTTGGCTCTGGGTTCATCCAACATAAAGACAACTCAAAGTTGCTTGACTGCCTTTACATGTCAAGTAGATCAAAATTAGTAAATGAACACAAGACCTTTTACAAGTTGCACAGGGCAGCCAAAGACCTCTGCCTGAGGGTATTCTGCAGTATGTCCCAAGTAATCGAAGACCTTTGACTGCCCCTAATTTAGCTGCTTTTGCAAGCATGGGAGCTGCATCCGATAACAGCAATGGAATGGCCGCAAGAAATGGAAATATTCTACCGTGGGTTTTTTTTTCTCCATTTGTGCCATCGCTGACTTTAAGAACTTTCAAGTCACCAAGCTGTTCTTTCATTGTTCATATTAAGCTGATTAAATTGCATTTGGGTCACAACATGGGGATAATTCCAGTTAACAACATGGGTATAATTCCAGTCAACAACATGGGTATAATTCCAGTTAACAACATGGGTATAATTCCAGTCAACAACATGGGGATAATTCCAGTTAACAACATGGGTATAATTCCAGTTAACAACATGGGGATAATTCCAGTCAACAACACAGGGATAATTCCAGTCAACAACACAGGGATAATTCCAGTTAATACCATGGGGATAATTCCAGTTAACAACACGGGGATTATTCCAGTCAACAACACAAGGATAATTCCAGTCAACAACACAGGGATAATTCCAGTTAACACCATGGGGATAATTCCAGTTAACAACATGGGTATAATTCCAGTTAACAACATGGGTATAATTCCAGTCAACAACATGGGGATAATTCCAGTTAACAACATGGGTATAATTCCAGTTAACAACATGGGGATAATTCCAGTCAACAACACAGGGATAATTCCAGTCAACAACACAGGGATAATTCCAGTTAATACCATGGGTATAATTCCAGTTAACAACATGGGTATAATTCCAGTTAACAACATGGGGATAATTCCAGTCAACAACACAGGGGTAATTCCAGTCAACAACACAGGGATAAGTCCAGTTAATACAATGGGGATAATTCCAGTTAACAACATGGGTATAATTCCAGTTAACAACATGGGTATAATTCCAGTCAACAGCACGGGGATAATTCCAGTTAACAACATGGGTATAATTCCAGTCAACAACACAGGGATAATTCCAGTCAACAACACGGGGATAATTCCAGTTAACAACATGGGGATAATTCCAGTCAACAACACAGGGATAATTCCAGTTAATACCATGGGGATAATTCCAGTTAACAACACGGGGATTATTCCAGTCAACAACACAAGGATAATTCCAGTCAACAACACAGGGATAATTCCAGTTAACACCATGGGGATAATTCCAGTTAACAACATGGGTATAATTCCAGTTAACAACATGGGTATAATTCCAGTTAACAACATGGGTATAATTCCAGTCAACAACATGGGGATAATTCCAGTTAACAACATGGGTATAATTCCAGTTAACAACATGGGGATAATTCCAGTCACCAACACAGGGATAATTCCAGTCAACAACACAGGGATAATTCCAGTTAATACCATGGGTATAATTCCAGTTAACAACATGGGTATAATTCCAGTTAACAGCATGGGTATAATTCCAGTCAACAGCACGGGGATAATTCCAGTTAACAACATGGGTATAATTCCAGTCAACAACACAGGGATAATTCCACTCAACAACACGGGGATAATTCAGTTAACAACATGGGGATAATTCCAGTCAACAACACAGGGATAATTCCAGTCAACAACACAGGGGTAATTCCAGTTAATACCATGGGTATAATTCCAGTTAACAACATGGGTATAATTCCAGTTAACAACATGGGGATAATTCCAGTCAACAACACAGGGGTAATTCCAGTCAACAACACAGGGATAATTCCAGTTAATACAATGGGGATAATTCCAGTTAACAACATGGGTATAATTCCAGTTAACAACATGGGTATAATTCCAGTCAACAGCACGGGGATAATTCCAGTTAACAACATGGGTATAATTCCAGTCAACAACACAGGGATAATTCCAGTCAACAACACGGGGATAATTCCAGTTAACAACATGGGGATAATTCCAGTCAACAACACAGGGATAATTCCAGTTAATACCATGGGGATAATTCCAGTTAACAACACGGGGATTATTCCAGTCAACAACACAAGGATAATTCCAGTCAACAACACAGGGATAATTCCAGTTAACACCATGGGGATAATTCCAGTTAACAACATGGGTATAATTCCAGTTAACAACATGGGTATAATTCCAGTTAACAACATGGGTATAATTCCAGTCAACAACATGGGGATAATTCCAGTTAACAACATGGGGATAATTCCAGTTAACAACATGGGGATAATTCCAGTCACCAACACAGGGATAATTCCAGTCAACAACACAGGGATAATTCCAGTTAATACCATGGGTATAATTCCAGTTAACAACATGGGTATAATTCCAGTTAACAGCATGGGTATAATTCCAGTCAACAGCACGGGGATAATTCCAGTTAACAACATGGGTATAATTCCAGTCAACAACACAGGGATAATTCCACTCAACAACACGGGGATAATTCAGTTAACAACATGGGGATAATTCCAGTCAACAACACAGGGATAATTCCAGTCAACAACACAGGGGTAATTCCAGTTAATACCATGGGTATAATTCCAGTTAACAACATGGGTATAATTCCAGTTAACAACATGGGGATAATTCCAGTCAACAACACAGGGGTAATTCCAGTCAACAACACAGGGATAATTCCAGTTAATACAATGGGGATAATTCCAGTTAACAACATGGGTATAATTCCAGTTAACAACATGGGTATAATTCCAGTCAACAGCACGGGGATAATTCCAGTTAACAACATGGGTATAATTCCAGTCAACAACACAGGGATAATTCCAGTCAACAACACGGGGATAATTCCAGTTAACAACATGGGGATAATTCCAGTCAACAACACAGGGATAATTCCAGTTAATACCATGGGGATAATTCCAGTTAACAACACGGGGATTATTCCAGTCAACAACACAAGGATAATTCCAGTCAACAACACAGGGATAATTCCAGTTAACACCATGGGGATAATTCCAGTTAACAACATGGGTATAATTCCAGTTAACAACATGGGTATAATTCCAGTTAACAACATGGGTATAATTCCAGTCAACAACATGGGGATAATTCCAGTTAACAACATGGGGATAATTCCAGTTAACAACATGGGGATAATTCCAGTCAACAACACAGGGGTAATTCCAGTCAACAACACAGGGATAATTCCAGTTAATACCATGGGTATAATTCCAGTTAACAACATGGGTATAATTCCAGTTAACAGCATGGGTATAATTCCAGTCAACAGCACGGGGATAATTCCAGTTAACAACATGGGTATAATTCCAGTCAACAACACAGGGATAATTCCAGTCAACAACACGGGGATAATTCAGTTAACAACATGGGGATAATTCCAGTCAACAACACAGGGATAATTCCAGTCAACAACACAGGGATAATTCCAGTTAATACCATGGGGATAATTCCAGTTAACAACACGGGGATTATTCCAGTCAACAACACAAGGATAATTCCAGTCAACAACACAGGGATAATTCCAGTTAACACCATGGGGATAATTCCAGTTAACAACATGGGGATACTTCCAGTCAACAACACAAGGATAATTCCAGTCAACAACACAGGGATAATTCCAGTAAACACCATGGGGATAATTCCAGTCAACAATGCTGGGATAATTCCAGTCAACAACACAGGGATAATTCCAGTTAACACCATGGGGATAATTCCAGTCAACAATGCTTGGATAATTTCAGTCAACAGCACAGGGACAATTCCAGTCAACAACACAGAGATAATTCCAGTTAATGTTGCCAAAGAAAGTTTCTTTGTGCCCCTGCAATCATTGTGTTCTTTATTTGGGCTAAGTCAAACCTTTAATAGCAGGATATTATTATTTGAAAACATTACAGATTTAATTACTACATGTCAATGGCCCTCATTTTACCACCCTCGCTCTCCAACAACATAAACTTATATGACAGAATTACAGTAACGTATATGTAATTGAGGAAGTGATCAGTAGCAACTCCTTGTGTTCCAATGAAAATAAAAAATTGGATACAACGCATGAAGGTCTGCACAACTGTGTCAATGTTTTGATGCTAACCCAACTGCAGCAACTTGATATACATGGTTAACTTGACTGTCTGCAAAGTCAAGTAAAACTTCTTTGGTTGGTTCCAGATGGTTGTTTAACTGCAGAGAAACTTCAGACATTTCAAGCCAGTTAAATATTGCACTACTGTTTTAGTAGTCATCTCGAGCTACATTTTGCAATTCCATAAACATTTTGGTGAGTGGAGGTGATGTTGGGTACTTATTTGCCATGAAAATTGTCCCTAAAGAGCACCTCGTATTGAGTTTCTTTTTTGAGATAGGGTTCCACAAAAATTTTTCCCAAGTCAGTTAACAGTGATAGTTATGTGATTTAGAAAAATTGACTCTTGAGTTTTGTCAGTAAAGACTTGAGGTAGTGGTATCTTGTGGTACTCTTCTGATGCTGTTTTAAGGTGAAGCTGCTGTTGAAATGTTAGCAGTTGCAGCAAAAGTCAACAATGGTATTGTTTGCGCATGATTGGCCAAACAAGTGCTGTGGCAATATTACCTATCTGCGGAAGAAACACATAATTAAATTTACGTGACTAATTTTTGGTTTCTTCCATGTGATCTAGCAAAAACAAAGTTATCTGTAAACATACGAGTACTGGTTAACTATCATAGATGTTGCCAGCAGATACAAGGAATGTCCAAAGATTGAGCAATTGTTGCAAAGATGTGCTTAAACGTATTTAAGCATGTGGACCATGGACATGTCCATGTCCATGGCAGTTACAAAGGGATACAGGTCAAGAATGTTTTGGATCTGTTGCTGCATAGATAAAATAAAAACTGGTATGGATCCATGTTGAACATGTTAATATACGTTGTGACCAAGTTATTGTGGAATGGTTTCACCACACACTCGGCCATCAGTACGCACAAGAGAATGAAGTCTTGGAGTGCTCAATTTCACAAGTGGTAACACGGCCTCTTCCAGGCATACAAGCATTATATAATGAAATCACGTGCTCAATAGGATTAAAACCATGCTTATTATGCAGAAAACTGTCGCTGTTACTTATAAAATGATTTCACAACCATTGCCATTAGAACCATTCTGAAACAAATTCGTTCAGTGACTGTATTCACCAGGGGAGTTAAAACTAAAAGGCGGGCAATGTTGTGCTTCTGACCCAGCATGGTCCATCAATGTATCTACATTTTCAGACCTAACTGATTTTTCAAAACAGCCAACATGTTGCCATCTAGTACCTGCAGTCCATCCATGGGAGGCAAAGCATCCACCTCACAGAGCATTTGAACAACAGGAATTGAAAACTGTTCCTGCGAATACTACCACCAAAGTCTATTTTAATGCATTAATACATCAGTTAGGCCACAGATAAGTAGTAATTCTGGCTGGGAGAATTCACTGTTTGATATCAAGCAGTGACAAACTCACTGCAGCGCACTGGTATGCACCTATGTGAAGTTTCTGATTCCAATTCGTATTTTCATAGTTCGATAATTGCCGTCCCCCCCCCCATCTGTGTTCATACAGATCGACAAATTCTAACTTAGAGAAATAAATTGTTTGCTAAACTTTACTCAAACTTGCTGGTTTTACCTCTTCTTTTGGGGCCCCGAGTGGCCGAGTGGTCTAAAGCGCTCTTCGTTACGGATCACTGCCATCTCACCTATGTCTGCGGCGGTTCGAGTCTAAGATTCAGCCAATGTGGGCATGTGAGAAAGCTTGCCAGTAGCTTCTCGTGGGTCGGTGGTTCTTTCCGGGGTTTTCCGGGTTCTTCCTCCACCATTAATACTGGCCGCCATGTATAGCCCTATCGCGCTGAAAAATGGCGTTAAACCCCACAACAACAACAACAACAACAACCTCTTCTTTTTGACAGAGTCATAACAATCCCAATCGCAGATACAACTACAAGTTTCCTATGTGCACTACATAATTGTGTTTGGTCCGAATATTCGGGCAAGCTTGGTGCATTCAGTGAACTTTTGTCTATATTCATCCACAATTCCACGTTGATAAGGGGACAGCCACTCTCTTCCAGTGCAAGCAGATAATCATTTTGAGTGTGGTGAACTTCTTCAGAGTATTCCAGATCAATTTCAAAATGGTATATGTAGTCATTATTGCTGTCATACTCGTGTATATTTATGAATATCCATGTGCAAGGGATCAATCCAGTCAAACCCACCAACAGGCAGGGGCTGCATCATTGCCCATCCAAGATTGTAGGTGTACAATTACATGATACAACTTTGGGACAGTGGGGTCATATCCAACTATGTTTAGGCTGTCTTCGAGAGCATATTGATGGCCTGTGATTGAAATCCATCACAAAGCTAATGCTCAATAGATGCATATTAATACCAGCGAATAGTTCCAACTCCACCTTTGCTTTTGACGGCAATGTATCCCAGCCATTCCCAATTATGTAAAGTAATGTACAGGGTCTAACTTATATACCTGCAGAGCAGTGTCATGAAACACCCCAAAGGCATCCACAAGCAGAAACACTTCTGGTTTCAAATACAGATGATGACAGCCACCTATGTTTTTGCATTTGAATGCAGACTAGATATTGTTTGCGCATGCATAGACGTTGGTGGATATACATTTGCAAGACAATGACTTACAAAATGCCTTCATAACGAGTTTCGGCAAACTTGCCACAGTTGCCCATATACTGGTAGGGACACACTCCTTTAAATTTCTAGTTATCAAGTCAGTGTTAGTGAAACAATTCTGGCTAGTGATTTTGAAGATTTCTGCAGCAAGACGGTTAACTAGCCTGCATTATTAAATGGCCATCTTACCCATGCAGGTTAGGAAGTGTCACAGGAATTATTGTTCTACTTGGTTTTTTTTGCATCTTTAAATTGTTTGTGCTGTTTGCAGCTCCTCCATAATGTGACAGTAATTGTGTACATTTTCATTGGTGGACTGGCCTCAAGCACCATCAAGCAATAAATGGCTGCAGAAAACTCACAAATGACATCGTTAGTCATAATCATGTTTATTTTTTCCCTCCATAATCTCAAGTGATTTAGGAAACACTTCAAACTAGTCCTTGCCACGATGTAACATTGGTGGCTCAGGTTGTCCATTGCATCAAACATTATTTTGTATTATTTTGGTTGTTGGAAGCATACTGTGTTCGAACATGCGAAATTCTCCATGTAAATGATAAAATGTACTTTCATCTTTTGTTGAATCACTATAAACTTTAGAATGATTTTACCAGGTTTTGGCATAATCATACCCTTCAGTTTTCTACTGATACCTCTGCAGTAAAAGTCATTATCATGGAGCAGTTGTTGGGTGCTAAATACATGTATGCAATGTCTGCATGAAAATGTTCTACCCTCATACTTACTATGACTGTATATCATTCATGGGAAATTTTTCATCCAGACATAATGGTACCTCAACTCTTAATCATGCAATAATAATAAATTAATTTAATATTAACCTGCATGAATCTTCTGAATTCGTTGCAGACTTTTGTTCCAAAACAAACAGCTCACCATGGAATACATGCTGGTGTTGGAATAGAACTCGACTTGCAGATAGGTTGAAATGGAAAACTATGTACTTCCACTAGTACGCATAAGTCAAGTGTATTTTTCCAATGTCCAGAGAATCTTTTCCATTTCTTTGTCGATTTCATCATTAATAGCCTAGGTGTCTTTGTGATCTAAGATTATAAATGGAACACAATGAAGTCAAGAGGTTGTGATTTTTGCCATGGTTAAGTGTTATTACTCATATGCTCGTAGAAAATTAAATCTGCTTTAACTCCAGACGTGTCTGTGCACTATAACGTCAATACGATTCCTGGATGCATCTTTGAAAAAGGTCTTACAGGTATGTACCTGGCACATATTCAGCTGGAATAATTGGCCGATAATTTTGTAATTTACCAATATGCTTTTGAAACTGAAATTCATGTACTTGTAACTGTTGTGCTTTCATGGCATACTCAGTAGCAATGGTATCTGTTATGCAGCAATGATGTTCATCACCAACTACCTGTATTATTTCAACACATCTGGCCTGCATAGGAATCTTGATATAATACTGCATTGTTATTTTGCAAAGTTGCTTACAGTTAACCACGGCCTTCTTGAGAAAGTCCTAACAATATGTCAGCTTTCCCACTTGGTATTTGTATTCCATGTTCTCGTGCAAGTTGCCTTAGCTGAATCACAGTTGATATGTTAATATATAAGGGAAATTATAATCTAATTGTTGACATGTTAATATATATGGGAAATCATTCTCAAATTGAGAAATATTTTATTATTGTCTTTACTTTATCATGGTCAGAAACGGCAGACTCTTCAATCCTGGCTATTATTTCATTTACTTATGTTTCCTCAACAGCACTGACATTATCAGCTGCTTCTACAATGATATGTTCCACAATATCAGTGCTAGCACGTCTTCGCCTGTTTGTGTGATAATGCTCGCAAACAGATCCATATGGTCAGCAATGCTTATTATGCTTTACTCATATATCACATTTTAAGACAGAGTTGAAAACCTACACCAACATGTAATGCTAGCAAATGGGATTTACAAGATTCATAATGGAATGTTCTGTTGTATAGTTCATATTTTCCAAGATATACACATCTATAGCATTATGTCTTAATGCTACTGGACTTTTATATGTAACAGTATATCTATTATTGGCTTCCAGTGGTATTTTACAGAGTGAAAAATCATCTGCTTTATATATTACACTTTTACAAAGTCCATCAAGCAACCAATCATATGTTGGCTTTATAGTAATACAAAGTTGTGAAAAAGCAGCCCTTTGCAAATAAGCAAGCTTGTTCTTTTCTGGATCATAAAATTCTCCTGCATTATAAAATAAAATATCTTTCAAAAAGCAATGAGCCAAAATCAGCAAATCCTATAAGCCTTTGTACATTTATATCCATTGATATCAAATGTCTTGGAGTGCCTATAAATTTCCTCAAGAGTACATGTATTCGCTTCATTGTTTTTGGTGATAACTTTTTAAGAATTTCTCCCACTGCTTGCACTGGTCCACTTCTGCAGTGTTGTATCTCATTTCAAAACAATTCTTCCAGTTTATAGGTGTTATATTAATACTAAAGTATCTAATTTGATTTGTTAATTGTTACACTGTCAGTGTCACTGTATATACTTTCTTCATCACTAAGTTGGATCACTGATGACTCGGTTAACATAAAATTTTCTTGCAGAATATCATATGATATATATTTTTTGTAATATTGTTTTCCAAGTCTGCATTGTTGTGATTTCAAGATAATTCCTAACTTAATTTATCAAATAGATCCAGATATCTGTTTAACAAATCTGTATGATGCATTCCAACAAAACAGTGATTTAATCTTTGATGAAACATTAGAAACACTCCACTGGTCTGACAGAATGATGCCACAATTGGATATATCCATAAATTCTTCCAAAATACTATATCAATCTGTACATTTTGCCATTATAACATAAGAGTTTAATATAAAATTCATCCATATTCAATATAAAATACTAAGTTAAAAATACCTGGACTCCATATAAACAGAAATCATATTCGTCCCTACTGATTGTAGAGTATGTAACTGGTGTATCCAAAAATGTTCTCTATCTTTCCAATAAATGGTGCTACTAGAGAGCTCTGGATCAGATTTAATCATTTGTATGTTGTGGTCTGATTGGTTAAAATGTTTAGACACTGGGAAATCTTTATGGTTATGGATATTCCTAAAATGTTCTTTTATTTTCACTTGGAATTCCCTTTTACTCTTACCTATTGTTTGCCACACTGACGGTAGGTAAGTAATTGATATTGCATACCTGTCTACCTCTCGAGATGAAAGCCTGTATTTCAGACCAATAAAAACCTCAAAAGACCAAAACAACCTTTACACAAAAAAATGTATTATACATTATATAAGATCAACGGTGTTAAAACAACAAATGCCATATATGAACTAATTTTGCACACATTTACATAATTATTTACATCTCTGAAATTTTATTTTATTTCATTTTTTTCATTTTGAGTGTGTTGGAACACACACACGTTATTATATGCAACACATGCACCTTTTCAAAATGTAATCAGGGGTCTTAAAGCCTATGCAGCAATGTTTATTTTACACTGTAAAAAAATGTTAGTGTGTTCAGAGACTTCCTACAATCTGTATTTTTTTCATCATAGAAAAATGCCTCACAGTCTGCACTGATGTGAATTTTTATAAGAAAAAAACTACAAAATGGTTGCACAGCTGTACACCAACAAAAAATAAGAAAACAATGTACAAATGACTGCTAACCCGTACAAGTTGATAGGTATGATATTGTGTGTTGCAAAATGTCCTCATTGTTTTGATTTATATTTGAGTTTTGTAAATGTGCTTCCAAAGATTTTAGATTTATCCATTTTCATGCCGAAACTGCAATTCATAGTCTTGCATTCCAGTATTTTGTTAGTAAATGTTTTACCCATCAAGTCTGGGTGTTTGCTAGAAAACTTAGCTTTTATTAATTGGTTACTTAATTTTGAACCAATTTGCATTGCAAATATCGATTGATATTGGAAAATATCTGGTACAGTCAATCGGACAATTGGCCTGAGAGTTCTAATTGCTAATAAAAATCAGATTCAAAGTCAATATAAAATATGAACTCTGCTACTGAGAAAATTAGATACAGCGTAGTAGCGATAAGACATCCTATTTCTGAAGTTGCATAGAAAAGTTTAGTTATAGTCTTAGTCTGACTGAAAACGTGACTTGTCTGCATAGGTTTAATGTGTAATAAATAGTGCTTACTTCGTTTATCATACAAGTATTGATGATCTTAATAAACACTCATGAGTAGTGTCATAATGGTGGTATTGGTGGATACTGATCTAGGTCACATACTTCTATATCCCACCTGATTATCCTTTTGCATGGGCACCTGTTGGTACCTTTTATGGATTACCATATAAAAGTCTCCATTTTCAATCATTTTCTCACAAATTTCAGTAATACATTTTAACCTGTATATAAAGGACAACTGCCTACAAAGGCCAAATTCAGTGATTCATTAAGTATCCTTTACCAAAAGGTCATACTGAAATTATATTAAGCAATTTTTAGGATGCTCCTTATAGTTGATACAGACTTTGTTAGGTTTTAGATGTTCCTGACAGCTGATGTAGGGACTATTGTAATCTTCTCTATTTGGATATACCAATATTTGATCGATCAAACCTTCTTGAGTCTCTTCATTACTCCAGGGTATAATATCTATATCTAAGTACCACAAGACAACAAATTCTAATCATTTTGAAACCCCTGAAAGTTTATTTAACAAACCTAAATAAAGTTGTAAATCAAACCAAACTCTAGACAGGATTGCATCACAATCAGAAAATTATTATAAAAAATACCAATATTTAAAAAGTATAAAAACACGTTTGTTTTGGAATACCTCTCTTCTTATGCAATATATGAGTAACTTCAAATAGCTCGCTTGGGAGCATGGAAGAATTTTGCTGATGCTGATCCAAGTAATCTCCCAGGGAGAATTTGTTTTAGTCAAAACAGAGTGGATTTTTTTATTCTTTATAAAAACTATTGACTGGTTTACTTCATATACATCCACTCTTTAAATTGTCAAGTATTTACGAAAGATTAATAGATCAAAGTGCACTGTATGTATCTGTCATTGGCAGATTTATTTCTATGTGTTTTCAACAAAAGCAACCTATTTCAAATGAGCAATATTCTTGAACAACCATGCAAGAAAGCCTCCAAGAACTGTTAATACAGTACTCCCTCATTATAAAGCTGTCTATGGGAGCCACTGAGTATATCACATTATAGTGAGATTGTCATATAATGAAATACATCATACAGTATTGTCTCATTATAATGATGTCCATGGGAGTCATGGACTCACTTATTTCGACTGCAAGAACAAACTTAAAGACCTAATAATGTTTCCTACCTGAAATATTCTCAGCATGTTTTTATTTTTTAATGTTTTTCTAATTTCATGGTGTTTGTTTTTGTAATAATATTATTATATGTTTTTTTTATCTTATAGGTGTTGTCTAATGTTGTAAAGCGCTTACAGCTTCTAAAGATTAGGCGCTATACATAGTCCTCATTATTATTATTATTATTATTGTTATTATTATTATTATATCACATGATAGTGAGATTGTCATGTAATGAAATGCATCATACAGTACTTCCTCATTATAATGCTGTCGATAGAAGCCAAGCAGTTTACCACTTTAGTGAGACTGCTGTATAATAAAATGCAGGATACAGTACTTCTTAATTATAATAATGTCCATGGATGCCATATAGTATATCACCTTGTAGTGAGAGAGCCATATAATAAAATACATAAAACAGCACTCCCTCATTACAATCATATCCAAAGAGGCCATACTGCATACCACCTTCTAGTGAGACTGCATTACACAAAAGTGCATGGTAAAAATGATTTTATTATGACTTCATGGTATCAGTGACCACACTCTTCTTATAAGAAGAAATTGTTAACATGAAGAACCTTAAAGCAAAGTGCTGTATTTTCATAATGTACAAGTAATTTCAATTTACATGATGGAATGTAAAAGAAAAAAGGAACTAGAGTTCCTCAATGAGACTAATGTTCTTTCGGCTGAAAAGAACTTGTAGATACATGTATTTCTTTTCTAATTTTTTTTAAAACTGGGAGTTCTGAAATCATCTTGGACATTCCTGAGAAAGTCTAACATACTAGATTCAGCATAAAATGTATTTTCTTATATGTCTGAGTTGACAAGTTCACAAGTACTGTACACAAATCATTGTCATGATCATGGACCTTGAACCTGATGTCATTCAATTTATTCAATAACTAAAACACTCCTATCAGCAATAAAGTACAAGTGATGTACTAAAGCACTCCTACCAGTGATAAAGTACACAATGGAGTACTAAAACACACCCACCAGTGAGAAAATACATGAGAGTACTAAAACACTCTTATCAGGGATACAGTACATGAGGGAGTACTAAAACACTCCTACCTTTGACAAAGTACAAGGGGGGGTACTAAAACAATCCTACCAATGATAAAGTACATGAGGGAGTACTAAAACACTCATACCTGTGACAAAGTTCATGAGGGAGTACTAAAACACTCCTACCTGTGACAAAGTTCATGAGGGAGTACTAAAACACTCATACCTGTTACAAAGAGGACGAGGGAGTACTAAAATACTCCTACCAGTGATAAAATATGTGAGGAACTACTAAAACACTCCTACCAATGATGAAAGAGGGAGTACTAAAACACTCCTACCTGTGACAAAGTACATTAGATAGTACTAAAATACTCTGACCAGTGAGAAAGTACATGAGGGAGTACTAAAAAACTCCTACCAATGAAAAAGTACATGAGGGAGTACTAAAACACTCCTACCTGTGACAAAGAGGATGAGGGAGTACTAAAACACTCCTACCAATGATAAAGTACATGAGGGAGTACTAAAACACTCCCAATGGTGATAAAGTACATGAGGAACTACTAAAACATTCCTATCTGTGAGAGTACTAAGATACTCCTACCATTACAACACTCCTACCTGCATTAAAGTACATGAGCAAGCACTAAAACACTCCTCCCTGTGACCTTTACGATGGAATGCTTATATAACGCTCATAAAAATAAAATTATTGAGAAAACAAAATTTATATATAAAAACCATGTTCATCATGAAACCAAGTTATATTATAGGTTGCCAATTTATGGATTTTGTCATTGTTAAAAACCACCAATTTAAGGACACATTGAGAATGGTCCTTTATTGGAAAATCTGGACCATTCAACACTCAACAAAATTTCAGTACCAACAAAAATGTATCTAGTCAAGAAACCCCCAAAACAAATACACAAAAAAGTAATTTATTTTAATCCTTAGTTTAAAAATGAGACAAACATCATAGATGGATATGTTTCTCAATTGGCAGCTTTTTGCTATTTCAGAATGTGACAAACATAAAATGTCAGGTATAAATGCAGATTAACAATTTTACAAGAAATAATCTAATAAAAACATGCCATTAAATAACTGTTTAAAACTGTCATTATTACAATTTCTTAAATTTTTACATGAACGACAAAAAAAGCTTTATTTTTTCCTGTTTTAAAGCATACCATAAAACTTTGGATGCATTAAAAAATCAATTAATCTTAGCGACAAATATACCATTGTAGCATATATTATCATCAATTCACATGTAATACTGTAGTTTTACCATGGAGTGATTTAAGACAGAAAATCGAGTATACCAAATTCTGTTAATGACTTGTTAGAGAGTACACAAAATGACTCAAACTCCATCAAATTAGATGTACTAATCCTTACAATGAATTTTTAGATTTGTTTGCTTTAAAATGAAAAAAAAGAGCTCATCTAATGTTTATACAATTCATTTTTATCTACTCTTAATAAAATACATGACAAAAATTGTACTTAAAATGTATCTAAGATACAGAGCAACCTTTGGTTTGGTTTGCTTTTGATTTCATTAAATACTGATGTAGCTTCAGCTTTTATCACCCATTTCAAGGTAAAGAATGAATATCTTTGCAATGTACTTCTATTTGGAGTGAACTTCTACTTTTTGGAATGAACTTCTACTTTTTGGAAAGTACTTCTACTATTTGGAATAAACTTCTACTATTTGGAATGAACTTCTACTATTTGGAGTGAACTTCTACTAATTGGAGTGAACTTCTATTATTTGGAGTGAACTTCTACTTTTTGGAATGAACTTCTACTTTTTGGAAAGTACTTCTACTATTTGGAATAAACTTCTACTATTTGGAATGAACTTCTACTATTTGGAGTGAACTTCTACTTTTTAGAATGTACTTCTACTATATGGAGTGAACTTCTACTTTTTGGAATGTACTTCTACTATATGGAGTGAACTTCTATTATTTGGAGTGAACTTCTACTTTTTGGAATGAACTTCTACTTTTTGGAAAGTACTTCTACTATTTGGAATAAACTTCTACTATTTGGAATGAACTTCTACTATTTGGAGTGAACTTCTACTTTTTAGAATGTACTTCTACTATATGGAGTGAATTTCTACTTTTTGGAATGAACTTCTATTTGGTATGAACTTTTACTATTTACAGTGAACTTCTATTTGGAATGAACTTCTATTTAGTATGAACTTTTACTATTTACAGTGAACTTCTATTTGGAATTTACTTCTATTTGCAATGAACTTCTATCTGCAATGAACTTTTACTATCTGCAATGAACTTCTATTTGGAGTAATGCACTTCTATTTTCAGTGAACTTCTATTTGGAATGAACTTCTATTTGCAATGAACTGCTATTTGCAATGAACTTTTCCTATCTACAATGAACTTCTACTATTTGCAATGAACTTCTATTTTAAATTAATTTCTACTATTTGCAATGAACTTCTGATTGGAATGGACTTCTGTCATTTAGAATGAACTTGTACTATTTGCAATGAACTTCTCTTATTTGCAATGAACTTCTCTTATTTGCAATGAACTTCGACAATCTGTCTGAAAACCAATCTCCACTATCCTACATAAAGAACTGAAAGCAACAATTTAAGGGTATTTCCTGGTGACCTTTGTATTAGCCAATGGAAATGCAGCTTTCAGAAATTTTAAAGTTAATCAAATTGTTTGGCACAACATTGATGCCCTTCAGCCATACTGCTCAATCTCCCAAATGCAACCATATAAAACTTGATCTGATTGGCTGATAAACTTGGCAATTATGGTAATAACATAAGTCACCTGAATCTGACCCCTAAAGGATCACTCTCCAGTGTTCATGTAGGACAGTGGAGATCTGATTTTAATCAAATTGTGAACTTCTACTATCTGCAATGAACTCCTCACATGAGTCATCAGATGAATTTACAAAAATTATGTAAACATCATGAGACAGATTTCTTGAATGATAAGTTGATTGCTTTAAATCTTCATTCCCATAGGAAAAACAAATGTGAACTGTTATACTGAATAACACATAAATTTTACCAAATAATTATGCAGGAGGTCAGAAAAACAATATAAAGGTATTACCACAAGATTCCAACTGTATCATTTATGTAGTAATTATGACTATCAGTTCTCCATGATTTTAAGTCCAAATGAATACTGATGTATACAAACTTAGTAATATACTGCAAGTCCATGATAAAAAGTCTAAATGCATACTGATGAACAAAAACTTAGTAATATACTGCTGGTCACTATAACAGCCGTATGTATTCTTTGGAATTTTACAGTTGCTGCTGAACTCTTCCTGTCTAAATTGGAATCAAAGAAAAAACACTTGTTGTTAACCATTGTGTCTACTTCATATGACCGACTCTTGCAGAAATCCCTTCCATTGGTATACAAATGACTGATGATTGAACCCTTTAAAACAGCTGACCCACAAGCCTCAAACCTGGAATAAATAAATGAAACTGACTGATGTAAAAGTGTGACACTAGGAAACACTGTCAAAATATTAAAAATAGTAATAAATTTTGAAAGACTTTACAAGAAATTAATTCACAAGTAAAATGTTAAATTGTTGATATTCATTGATCAGATTCTACAAGGCTGAATATTCTATTGATTTTGATCAATACATTAACTAATGATTTAATGATTTTGCTATGGAAATACATTTTAGTATTGTATTGTTAGGTTTATATGCGCAAGTATCTTTCTTTCAGCACTGATATTACCATCAACAGATTTGCATCTAAAAATATATTATATCAATCGGAAAATAACTGGTGAACAAGTATTTTGAAAATAAGCATCCTAGATGCAACCACTGCTGTTTTTCAATGGTAAAATTAAATATGGAAGTAAATTTAGAGTACATTTCAATAATGCAATGCTGAAAAATAAAGCATTATCCTTTTTGCAGGTGGGATGAAAAAACATTTTCTTCCACATGTACCTGCAAAATAATCTGATTTGTCGTACAGATGCCCATGCATTATATACTAATCTGTCTTACAGTAGCACCTTCATTATACACTCTTTCTCTTACATATGGCCCGCTCCGGTGGCCTAGTGGTTAGAGCATCCGCCTTGGATGCGGGAGGTCGTGGGTTTGATCCCTGTCTGAGTCATACCAAAAACTTACAAAAATGGCACTAACAGCTGCCTCGCTTGACGCTCAGCATTAAGAGGTTAGTGTTAGGACTGGTCAGTCTGGTGTCAGAATAATGTGACTGGGTGGGACATCATGCTACATGTCTGCAGCAGGATGCCCCAGTGCTAGACATCACTAAAAACTGTCACACTGCAGACATCGTAGCAATATGACTGAGAAATTGTTAAAGCTACGTTAAAAAAATCCAAATCCAAACCTTGTCTTACATAAGTGCCTGCATTACTCATTAATTTGTCTTACAATGTACCTTCGATATACACTAATTTGTCACAAGGTTGCATCTGGAATTTATTTTACACTTCAGTTGAATGCAAACAAAACTCCATTGCAAAATTGTTTCTCTAATGTGTTTTCTTCATTCTGGTGTCATGGAATTGTTTGTAGATAAATATGTAAATATGAACAAACTGTAATTAGGTTTTGTTGCAATGTACATCATTCACCTGAGGGTTATCTAATTTTAGCTGTGATTATCTCAAAATACTGTGTCCACTTTACCCATTGGTGCATGAGCAAAGTGCCTGTAAAGAGAAATCCTGATTACCTTGTGTTCTCTGGTTGTGGGCTTTCACCACAACCAGGTAGTATTAGAATAAATTCTCACTGCATTATCACAATACAATGTGTTTTGTCAGGAAGCTGTCCACTTTACAGGAACAATCTTCAGCTGTAGAGATATGCGAAACATAAAACTGTATTCTTTCTTGCTATATGTTTTATGGATAGAATTGTTTGATATATTGGATGTTTTGGAATTTAATTCTAAATTTTACAGAGTGTCAGAACTGTGTCACATAACACTATGCTATGAGATAGGGTACAGTGTTTTAAGTAAGCCATTTTTATGAATGAACAGACACTTTAAATTCAATTATACATTGCATGCATTGAATGATGAGTACTGTTCTGGTTCTTATAATTCAGTGTGATTGTTCTTGTCAGATATGGCTTCATATTATAATAATAATCTCATACAGTAGTTTCATTGAAATGATTTAATATGTAATGAAACCAACTCAGTTGTACACATGTGTAATGTATATTACTGCAATCATACTTAACCATATCTTATGTACGACATGGTCCAATATTATAATTTTAGGTGTTTTGTGACAAGGAGTCATAGAACACTGGGGGGAGGGGGGGGTCAATGCTGCTGTCAATGGTCATGCTCATTTGGAGGATGGTATTTGTTTACACGCAGTGAGAAACCAAAACTTTGGACAGAATCATACAGTGCTCAGATCTGTGCATAAATCCTATACTCTGATCATCCTTAGTGACAGAATCATACAGTACTCATATTTGTGCATAAATCCTATACTGTGATCACCCTTAGCGATAGAATCATACAACACTCATATCTGTGCATAAATCCTAGACTGTGATCACCCTTAGTGACAGAATCATACAGTGCTCATATTTGTGCATAAATCCTAGACTGTGATCACCCTTAGTGACAGAATCATACAGTACTCATATTTGTGCATAAATCCTAGACTGTGATCACCCTTAGTGACAGAATCATACAGTGCTCATATTTGTGCATAAATCCTAGACTGTGATCACCCTTAGTGACAGAATCATACAGTGCTCATATTTGTGCATAAATCCTATACTGTGATCACCCTTAGCGATAGAATCATACAACACTCATATTTGTGCATAAATCCTATAGTGTGATCACCCTTAGTGATATAATCATACAGTGCTCATATTTGTGCATAAAGCCTATACTGTGATAACCCTTAGTGATAGAATCATGTAGCACTCATATCTGAGCACAAAGCCTATACACTCATCACTCTTAGGGATAGAATAGTACATTTTTCATATCTGTGTATAAATTATATACATTTGTCTATTTATGATGACAAAGTAAGTGATGTTAAGGGACTTATTTTTAATCTGTATTGACACACATTGAGCTGCAATAAGAGAGCTTGATTTGTCTGTACAAGATGACACTGAGAACTGTGAGAACATTGGGGCTTCTGGTCTGCTCATTAGTGAGGGATAAACTAAATGTTTGACCATGAAGGCATCAAAATCTAAAATTCACCATTTGCAGTAGTTATAGTATCTATGGACAATTGGAAAGCGACATAAAAACAAGTTCATTACACTGTTCTGACAGTTGGAAATTGACATAGAAACAAGTTCATTACACTGTTCTGACAGTTGGAAATTGACATGCAAATAAGTTCATGACACTGTTCTAACAGTTGGAAATTGACATAGAAATAAGTTCATGACAATACTCTGACAGTTGGAAATTGACATAGAAATAAATTCATGACACTACTCTGACAGTTGGAAAATGACATAGAAATAAGTTCATGACACTACTCTGATAGTTGGAAATTGACATAGAAATAAGTTCATGACACTACTCTGACAGTTGGAAACTGACAGAAACAAGCTCATGACACTACTCTGACAGTTGGAAATGGACATACAAATAAGTTCATAACACTACTCTGACAGTTGGAAACTGAGATACAAATAAGTTCATGACACTACTCTGACAGTTGGAAATTGACAACAAATAAGTTCATGGCACTACTCTGACAGTTGGAAATTGACATACAAATAAGTTCATGACACTACCCCTGACAGTTGGAAATTGACATAAAACCAAGTTCATGACACTGACATCTTCATTACATTATAATAAAACAACATGATGATCTAGAACTGAATGAAACTGAAATCAACAAACTTCCAAGACTTGTTTTCGAATGTAGTCAATCAATATAGATCATTAAAAATGCAAAGAATAAAACATCATCATCAACCTGGCTAGATTACTCCAGAAATATTGAAAGCTTCAGGTGGGAAGAGTAAACAAAGTGGATAAATAAAGTAACAAAATGTTTAGGACACAAAAAATGACACATTATAAAAAAGTTATTCATTAAAATAAAATAAAAAACATAAACAATTTGGAGACAATTTGTTTTCGTTAATTGGGCTAAAATGATTACTCAATAGATTTTTCCACATCAACATTCATATTGGTACAAGAAAAAATATATTTATCCTATGCAAGTTAATTTAATCTTCATCAATCATGATTAGTTACTATTTGCTTGCCTTTAATTCTCTAAACTGAGAATTCATTTGAGACAGTTATAGCAAGCACATGCATTTATTTATGTCAGTAACATATTGACAACACCCACTAGCCTTCTACAAATTAGTAAACACATGCATTTATTTATGTCAGTAACATATTGACAACACCCACAAGCCTTCTACAAATTAGCAAACATATGCATTAATTTATGTCAGTAACATTTTGCTGTGCTTGTGTTACATTTTTTGGACAAACTGATGGACAAGGTAAAGTTTAACTTGTAAAAGTCAAGGTAAAGGCTATCTTTGAATTCCCAGTACCTATTAATCAAAAACATCTGATGCAATTTTGGGGTGGATATTATTGGAAATTTTCCTAAAGTTTATTAATAATTGTCAAGCTTCTGACAATTCTGTTGAGTAAGAAATCCAAGTTTCATTGATCAGACAAATGTCTGGAATCTTTTGACAAATTAAAGACCGTATATATAGGTACACCAGCTCTTCCAAATTTAAATCATTTAACATCTCTGTTGAAGCAAGTGATGTAGGGGTTGGTGGACTAATGATTCAAGAAGATATAAATGTTGTGGACCAACCAGCATGTTATTTTTCAAAAACAATAAACAACAGAGAAATTATTCCACAATCGAGAAGGAATGTTTGGGTTTGATATGAGCTTTCTGAATAGTATGTTAGTTTAGCTCATTCTCCAGTTAGTGATCACAACCACCTCAGTTTCATTACCAAAACAAAAATCAAATTTCAGAGATTGTTGAAATGGATCCTGATGCTGCAAGAATGCAATATTCCCATTAGGTACATTAAGGGATAATATAATCTGATTGCAGATGCACTGTCTAGAAATACTATATTGCTTTATTTTGTGTATATTTTGTGTAATTAAGCTGAAGACATCTTCATATGTAATTATAATTATAATTGTGTCATATGTATATTTGACTAGCATGTAAAAAAGGCTTTATTGTATAAATCTTTTTCTTTATGAGTGGAGGTGTTATGTATAATTAGTTTATATTAAGTACCTGACTCTTATCATGTCCATGACTGACAGTTGTGAAAATGGAGTTTTTGCCAAACTGATTGTTATGATGATTCTAAGAAGTAAACAAGATGTTTACTTGAATTTGAGTTCAAGCCCTAACTTTAGAAGGTTCTTGAAGTGAACATGTTTATAATATAGTGTAATTCTCCATTAGAACGATTAGTTTTCTGGAACATTCTGTTGTGTCATGGGTCAAATGACAGTTTTTATTTAATGATATTTGGTAAATAGTTATTCTTTCCTGTTTATGATCAGTCTGAGGACTCACTTATAGCTATTTTCAGATATAATCTGATAGGAATTATTAAATAATTCATTGAAATTACAAAGTGCTCATTGACTAAAACACTACTTTGGAATTACTGAGGACTCATTCAAAGACATTCTGGATTATATCATGGTGGCACATCACAGCATTCTAGACTACTGGTACACCAGGACATTCAAGATTATTGGAATTCAACTTGAACATTCTATACTTTTGTAGCTGTGAAAGAACCTTTAGGATTACATGTATTTGGGATTTAATGCACAATAATGAATTTTCATTTTGTTTTCAGGGGATATAAATTATTTGTTGATTTTACCAATATTTTTGGGTTTTTTCTTTTTGTTACATAGTTTAAGACCATAGAGTTATAACAATATGTTGGTATGTGTTATGCATGAGTTTTAATTTTGGCTAGTGAACATTGATAGTAATTTTATCTGTTAGTGTGGTAACAATTTCTAATTATTAAAACCAGAGCTGTAATTTCTGGGTACATGACTGAGTGTATGAATGTGTGTATATAATCATATAATTTAGCATTTCTGTGTGAAATGGGTTGACTGGCTGCACTATGTATATGTCTGTAAACACATCTTAGAGGACTTCAAGTTAGATTTGTTCTGTTATGCAATTAATTGAGTTACCCCCATTAATGTTATTATTATTATCGTTATTATTATTATTATTATTACTACACAAGTACAAAAGCTGACTTCCATTTCTGCTGCAATAACATCACAACTTTTCCCACCATCCAGCAAAGGAATAGTTTAGACCCTCTGCCCTAACTGCCACCCTTGAGTTACACTGACAATGTGACAGGAGTATGGTGATAAAAACAAGATAAGAAATGTTTTCACATAGATCCACATGATATTCCTTTATCTAAACAATGTCTTTCTCCTGAAGGAAGTAGTCACTGCAGTCATGCTCCAATGACTGCTTAAAGCAATTAGAAACCATTATTTGGTTAGAAAATACCTGGCCAAGGAAAGCTGTAATCATTATACACATCACATTTATGTAGGAATGTTTCTGAGTGGATATTAGACTGGCCATTGTGTCCCTGTAAACCACTATACAAAGGTGATTGTTCTGACATGTTATTATGTATCTAAGGAACTCAATTAGTATAGTGATGCCCTTTAAGACCTGTGTAGAAATATGAAGGAAATATTTAAGGTACTCAATTAGTATAGTGAAGCTCTATAAGACCTGTGTAGAAATATGAAGGAACTCAATTAGTATAATGATGCCTTTTAGATCTGTGTAGAAATACCAGGTATAAAGGAAATATATAATGAACCAATTAGTACAGTAATACTTTCATGAACTGTGTAGAAATATGTAGGAAATATATAAGGAATTCAGTTTGTTTTAGAGATGCCTTTTAGATCTGCTTAGAAATATGATGGAAATATATAAGGAATTCAGTTTGTTTTAGAGATGCCTTTTAGATCTGCTTAGAAATATGCAGGAAATATATAAGGAATTCAGTTTGTTTTAGAGATGCCTTTTAGATCTGCTTAGAAATATGATGGAAATATATAAGAAACTCAACTGGAATATTGACGCCTTTTATACCTGTGTGCATAAAGTATATATCAATTCAATCTTTCTCTACTTACAGTTTTAACTTCTTTATTTACACATCTACTTCAGATTTTTTTTACAATCATTGAGTTTGTAATTTTGTCCACTTGAAACACTAAGCACAATATGCTTGTCATTATTTCAATTTGTAACATATTCAGTTAATACTTACACCTTTAATAGTCATTATTTCCTGCCAAAAATTCAGTTTGCAAATATATTAACTGAACACTTATACTTTTAATTGTCATTATTTCCTGCCCGAAATTCGGTATGCAAATATATTCACTGAATATTTATACCTTTGTCATTATTTCTTTCCAGAAATTCAGTTTGTAAATATATTCACTGAATATTTATACCTTTGTCATTATTTCTTTCCAGAAATTCAGTTTGTAAATATATTCACTGAATACTTGTACCTTTAATTGTCATTATTTGCTCTCAAACATTCATTGTGTAACAAATTCAATTAAAACTCACACCTATGTCATTATTTGCTCCCATTTATTCATTTTGTAAAGATATTCAATTAATACTAAAACCTTTAAAAGTCATTATTTCCTTCAAAAGATTCAGTTTTTTAAACATATTCAATTAATAATTAGGCCTTTAATTGTTCTAACCACATGGTACAAAATATATCAATATGTGCCAAAATCTGCTACAGAAAACCTAATTTTCCAGTCTGTTAAAGGAAATTAAATTTATATTTCACTCAGGTTATCTATATACAATGATCCATCTCAAAAGAACCATCCATTTTAAAATGCTAGATTAGTAATGGATCCCATGAAACTGACTTTTATTTTATAACTCCCATTATAATTGTTTTGCTTTATTTTAATTCTTGTCTAATAAGAAATAACTAATGTGATTTTTATATAATATCTCTATTTTAATGCAAGATAGTCTTGTTGGTATATGACTCAGTAAATAGTTCTCTCACTTATAAGTCTTGTATACCTCCATGAACAGCAGTATGACTAGGAAGCACTGCATTGAAGGATAACAGTATTATAAACAGTATTATAAATAGGAAGCAATGTACTGATGGAGGAAGCACTGTACTGAAGGATAACAGTGTTATAAATAGGAAGCACTGTACTGAAGGATAACAGTTATAAACAGGAACCACTGCACTGAAGGATAACATCATTATAAAAGGAAGCACTGGATTTAAGAATAATACCATTATAAATAGAAAGCACTGTGCTAAAGGATAACATTATTATACAAAAAAGCACTGTACTGAAGGATAACAGTGTTATAACAAGGAAGCAATGTACTGAAGAATAACAGTGTTATAAATAGGAAGCACTGGATTTAAGAATAATACCATTATAAATAGAAAGTACTGTGCTAAAGGATAACAGCATTATAAAAAAAGCACTGTACTGAAGGATAACAACATTATAAATAAAAAGCACTGTACTGAAGGATAACAAAATGCATAATTGCTTTTGTTTACATTTAATATATAGAAAGGTCTGTATCAGAGACAGAAAAGGAGACTGCAGAATGAGAGAAAAAAAGAGAAAGCTTTATGTTTTGTGAGCTTAAATTAATGAAAAGCAAATGCAAGTTATCGATTAATAATATAATAACAAAAATTAGTATTATTCTTATTGTCCAGCTGACTCTGTATTAAGCAGCCATCTTGGAGATAATGGCCACTTAAGATTGGTACAAAAAGTTAATTTCTTCTCAATTCAAGTTACAGGAATCTGTGTAATATTGTTATATAAGATAAGTTAAAGCTTCAAATATGAGACTTTTAAGACCAGTTTGGCTGTACTACTACTACTACTAACAACAACAGTCATCACTTTATAATACAGGCCATCGATTAGTCTGAGTTTCCTCTGACCCTACACCCGACAACATACATGTCCAAATATTAAAAATGAAGTGGGATGGGTCAGAGGAAGCTGGGATTAGCCATCGACCTAAAAAAAAAAAAAAAACCAGCATGAAGTACCTCAAAATTGAGATGCAGTGTTCTTTTCATCACTGGATCAGCCAAAATAAATCAATTGAAGAAGCTGAGTTTTTGACACAGGTGCATTTCACTATACCTGTGTCTCTCCACAGCTATCATTAACAGTTTTCATCCCAGTCGTTTTACACATTAAAGACCCTTTCTCCTTCACGATTTATCTCACCTCGACATTGATTAGGAGGAACACTAGATCTATATTCTATACATAACTAAATTCATAAAGAGTGGCAAATGTAACATCAAATCTAATATAATAAGGTTTAATAAAAATAATAATAATAATAATAATAACCTCATCACTTAAATTTAAAATGCTATATCAAAATATCAACATTTTTATTCAAATCAAAATTTGTTTCAAATGTAACAATCCATGGTCTTATTAGGGTCAGTCTCAGGGCTTCAGATTTACATATAAATAATACATATACCATATATAGTACATGTATTACATATTATATACATGTATTACATATTATATACAGTACATGTACTTTTTACTGGTACATTTTAAACAACAATGTCTGCCCCTGTGGGCTTATTAATAATTAATCACTACTTACTTGGTCGTAAGTTGATTGCAATCACGACCAAATAAAAAAAACAGTTCGATCTCATTAGACTAATCAGTAGTTTGCCTACCAAACATTGCAGAATTCTTCACAAACAGCCAGTCTCTCCCTCCTGTAAAAGATACTTTGATATGGCGCGCAAATATAACACATGAGGTAATTTGTGTATCGTTGGCAGGACTGCGAGGCCCCTAACAACGGCTTCACCCCACCAAATGTCGCATCTATTTCTTCCTGCTGACAACAACTGTTCTCTTTGAACCATGTGCAGTTTTTTAGATTCGGCTGAGGAATAGGGGCTCTGTTTTGAAAAAACGAACAGTATTCTATATGATCCACGACCTCACAAAAGCAAAACATAAAATACAACGGAACAGCCTGAAATATTGTCCACTTCAACATCGTCCTTCTAGTACACATGCATGTATATATTATATGTGAATACCAGCATCTGCAACTTATTTAGGCCAAAATGTATGTTGAGTAAAGAAACGGAATAATTTAATCGTAGCTGTCCTTAATATTAAACTTTGGGGAAAAAGAAAACAATATCTACCAATTTTTATCAGATTTTGTATTAATATGAGTAGATTTACATGTAATTTCATAGAAAATATTGAAAAATATCGAAATAAGCAAGAAATGGATTTCAAATTGACTATTTCGTTCCGGACTTAAAATATACTTGATAAGTGCAATGCTTTAAGAACCCGGATGTTGAAAACAACATGCACGTGAGAAGTAGCAGGTGCCCGGAGGTCGTGTATCAATAATTTCCTGTTTCATCGGCGATCTAACATACCATCAGGTGAGCGAGTTAGCAACGCATATTGGTCATTGTACATGACATTGTGAATACTAATCGTTTTATAACAACTGCATGGTTCTAATTGCTACTGTAGTACTCGATATTTATTGATAACAGTTTTATATAGTACTAATATTAGTACCCTTACTCGTACCTCGTGGACAGGGTACTAACATGAGCATATACGTGTTAATGGAGCAAGCCGGGTGTGAATCACACCCGGCGTTCTTTTAGCCTTATAATAACACTTTAAACATATTCCTTGCATATAATCCAATAAATTGAGTAGTCCTCTTATTTAATACAGGAAGTGTTGAAAATTATTGTAGAAATAGTTGTAAAATCTCGTTTACCTTTTTTTAGCCGATATTTTCGTTTAGATCGTCCGCCATATTATTTCAAATAATGATTACTTCCGTTCTCAGCTTCGTTTGTTTATGAGCCGTATAAGGACATTGACGCCTTATTTGGAAATGTAAACAAATCGTAGTAAAAATTTGGCGCCGTTTGGGTCAGAAATTCTGCGCATTAAAAGTAAATACGGGTTATCGGCAACTTCGAAATTCACCAAGAAGCGATTATTCGCACTTGATTGAAAAAATATAGCGTAGAATATCCAAAATATGATCTGGCAAGCCTTACGTAGAAAAAGGGTCACGGCGAGAGTCTCGCGTTATCTGTCATGGCGGACAGTATGGAGTTACAGTAACCATACCAATTTATTTTATCGTGTAAGGGCTTAATAAATTCAAAATAAGCCAAACTTCTTTCACAACATGATTATACTTATGTAGTTGATTTTTACACTGTTTGTTTTTCTGACTTTAGTGATGATATTTTTTGCTCCATTACATGATATGGGATCAGTTCGTAGCCTTAACCACAACAACTCAAGTTGAGGCTACGACATCGTAGCTAAGTTTTATACGATTGTTATAGATGTGTTCACAGGAGTTCGTTATAAAGAAAATTAGGAGTATCACTATCCATGAATCAGGGGAGGGGGGTCTAACATGTAACAATATAACACAGGTTAGACCCCCCCCCCCCATCCCTTGATTCATGGACGGATACTACTAATTTTCTTTGTAACGAATCCTATGGGTGGGTTTATGATAGTCATACAACGTAAGACACGTCACCCAATATTTTTGTTCTGGAGGGTGATGGGTCTTACCGCCTAACTAACCGCGTTGTGTAGTGTGTTTTATGTCGACTAACAGCGTAACGAAATTCAGAATTTCAGGAATATCTCACACAAATGGCGACCAACAACGACGTTTTTCTACAAAGTAAACTCATAATGTTTTGTCAGACTTTACTTACCCTGATGTCTTTTCTCTAACAAATTCAAAGTCGCAAAAAAAGAAATGGACCTGGTTTCAAGTTTTGTTGGCCTACATTTCAATTGGCTGGAAAATGCCAAAATCGGGTTAAGTTGAAATATTCTTTAACAAAACGAATAAAAATGTATTATACCTATTGGAACTGTAAGAAACGTTTTGTTTCGTTCAAGGAACATATCCCCAACATGAACCTACTTGAACATAATTCGGCATACCTCGAAAACAAATTCAAATGTATGTCAGTGGAACATGAAAATGTGTCCATTAGCTAGTGTCATATTTTGATTCCACCAGGATAAAAACAGCACAGTAAGTATGTTAATTACGTATCAATTTGTGGAAGAGTATTGATATGGGCTGCCAAGTGTGTGAGATATTCCTGAAACTTTGGCTACTCATTCCGATGTCAACTAACATCGGAATACACTATACAAGGCTATTATTTGGGTAGTAAGATGTAGCACTAAAACATAAACAACAAATGATATATCTTACAAAGTAGGAGTAGGTTTATGATTGTTAGCCTATAGGTGGGTTTTTTGTCACGTCGAGAACTAGGTTCTGCTGGCTTACTTGGACGTAAGCAGATAAATCAGCCCTTCACTCCTGATGATGTTGATTTTCAGGTGATGGGCTGATATCACCTATTCATTAAAAGCTGCAATTATCTGTATCCAAATTTGGCTGCACACATTGGTGTACATTTTATACACTTACAGTATTTCTCATGGCTGTGCAGCTAGGTAGAGTTCTTTTGGTGACATGTACATTATATTTCCGGAGCATATCATATGTTTGGTGTCATGTAAATCCACATGGAATAGCACAACTATCTGTCCTGTGGCCGTTTTGAATTTTGTGCTTAATATGGCTGTTACCAGTATGTGTCTAAAGTGTATGCAGGTTTGTTCAGGAAAGATTTGCATGCAACAGAATTGCACATTTTAATGAACAGGTGACATCAGACCAACATATCCGTCAGTATCAACACAGATTTGTGGGGTTGATTTGTATTTGTGTGATTTGGACTTTTTGACATAGCTTTAAAAAAAAAAAAATCATATCGCTATGATGTCTGCAGTGTGACAGTTTATAGTGATGTCTATCACTGGGGCATCATGCTACATCCAGTCACATTATCCTGACACCAGGACGACCAATCTTAACACTAACCTCTTAATGCTGAGCGCCAAGCGAGGCAGCTGTTAGTACCATTTTTGTAAGTCTTTGGTATGTCTTGGCCGGAGATCGAACCCACGACCTTCCGCATCTGAGGCAGATGCTCTGACCACTTTGGGGGGAACTGAGTGAGAGCCTGTAACTGTCAGACCATTTGTAGTTACAGAAAGTTAATACCATATATTACCATAACTCCCCCTAAAAATGAGCTTTATGCTTTTCTTTTAAATTCACATATTCATTTCTCCTTTTCTTTTAATAAATTTGTAAACATATTCAAACTTGATAAAGTTCTGCTAATTGTAGTTAAAATTAGGTTCTAATCCTATTATATTCACAACCATTCTTAATCTCATGAAAACAAATACATGGTGATATATTGGTATTGCCACTAAAATCTACAGTCCTAATATTTTTTTTCTTCAATTCAGTTGTTACCACTGCATATAAACTGATGTGGTATAACAGATGTATTATTAAGCCCTAAAACCCTTCCAGTTTTTAATAATCACAAGACACACTTTTTTAATTGAGAAAATTTTTCAAGTTCACATAACAAAATCTCTATATCTTACAGGCATTTTTATTAGATGTCCACTCTTTTTTCGAACCTCTCCTGTCTGGTTTGGCTGATTGATGACTAATGTCATCTCATCATTCAGTTCAGTGACCTCCTTGTTAGTATCTAAATATGTATTATATATCTCTGGTAATGTCTCTTTTGTTTGTAACAGATGTCTTTGGTTTCTCCTGTATATCACACCATCCTGGGTTTTCACATCATACGACCTTGGGGTGGTACTTTTTCTGATGACTACAGCTGGTTCCCAAATATCTGGTCTTTTGATTTTTACTTTGTCTCCAGAAGTCAGATTTAGAAGCTCTTTAGCTGTTCTGTCATACTGTTTTTTTGCTGAATTTTCTTTTCACCCTGTTTCCACTTTTGGTTTCTTTCTTTTATAACTTGCAGATGTAGTTGTATGTTGGTAGTAGGTAAAGTTGATCGAAGTCTTTGACTCATCAGTATTTGTGCTGGAGATCCTATATCATTGGTGTATTTTGATACTCCAATATAGATAAATATGGATCTTTTCCATCTCTCTTTGCCTTATTGAGAATTCCTTTGATAGTTTGAATGGTTCTTTATGCTAAACCATTGGACTGGATACTTGGGACTTGATGTAGTGTGTTTGAATCCCCAGGTTTTTAGCAAACTGACCATATTCTTTTGAGAACTGTGGTCCATTATCACTCCTTACTACTTGTGTGTGTGTGATTACTGTGCTTGCTCATGTATTTTCTAACTTGGCAACATCAAAATATTTGGAGCAATAGTCTGCTATTAAGACATAGTTGTAATTATTCCACATAAATCTGTTCCAGCCATTTCCCATGGTGCAGTAGGTTGTGTAGACAACAATGATGCTTTTTGATTTGACTTTCTGTATTCCTGGCAAGTAGAACAATTCAATACTGTCTGCAATCTGTGCATTCGTGCCAGGCCAATACATAATGTCTCTTGTTCTTTGCTTTGTCTTCTCAGTGCCCATATGACTTTTGTGAAATTCTTTTGCATTTCTTTCTGAAGAGCATCTGGTATTAAATAGAACTAACCCATCCATTTCTGGAAGTTCATCTCTGTAGTTCCAGAAATTTCTGATTCCAAAAGGTATGAGATGTTTATCATTTGGCCATCCCAGCTCATTTCTCATAATTTGGTCATTTTATTATCACATTTAGTTCCATTCGTTATTGCTTGTATCTGCAATCTGTATATTTCACTATCCATGTTCATCTCAGATGTGTATGCTCTTGACAAAGTATCGGCTACAATTAACTATTTTCCTGGACAATACATTAAGTCAAAACTGTACTTCTGCAGTCTTAAAAGCATTCTCTGAAGTCTAGGTGGTGCTACAGATAGAGGTTTTTTGAGGATTGATTCCAGAGGTATATGATCTGATTCAACTTGTACTTGACAACCATAAGTATATTGATTAAATCTTTTAAGACCAAAAAACACAACAAGCAGTTCTTTTTCGATCTGTTCATACCTTGTTTCTGCAACTGTCAAGGACCTTGATGCAAATGCTATGGGTTTGCCTGGCTGCATTAACACTGCTCCAAGTCCTGATTTTGATGCATCACAACTAACAACGAGAGGCTTCTTAACATCAAAGTATTTCAACACAGGTTCTTTGCTTAGAATCTGTTTGATCTCTTCAAATGTATGTTTCTGTGCAGTTTCCCATAAAAATTCAGTGTGACTTTTCAAAAGTGCTCTGATTGGTTCTGTCTCTGTAGACATATTTAGATCAATTTTACTAGGAAGTTGACTGTACCCAGTAAACTTTCAATTTCTTTCTTTTCCATCAGAGCGGGCAATACTATAATTGCTTTTTGTCCTGGGCCAGGTTTAATACCTGATGATGTCAATATGTGTCCCATGTAGCACACTCCTATTAGTCCAGTTTGGCATTTGTCCATATTCAGTGTCAGATTTATTTCCTGGCATCTCTTTAAAACATTTTCCAGTTTTCCATCATGATTTCCTTTTCAAGTTCCCAAACATTTATGTCAGTCTCCACCCCAGGCAGGTCCCCCAAACACTGTGCCATGCATTTCTGAAACAATTCTTGGATTTAATACCAAAAGGCATTCTCAAGGCATTCTCAAGTAGCAGTATCTACCAAATGTTAAATGTTGTCAGTAACTGCTTTTCTCATCTAGGAGTATTTGCCAGTAACCATGATTGGCGTCTAGTTTGGAGGAAACCTTAGATCCAGCCATCCTTGTGGTTATATCTTCAATTTTAGGAAGTTGATAATGCTCTCACTTGATAGCTTGATTCAGATTTCTCAGATCTAGACAAATTTGGGTTTTTCAACAACTACTAATGAACTGACCCATTCTTTTGGTTCATCTACTTTGTGTATTACATTTTTTCTGTTCCGTCTCTTCCAAAGTTGATTTAAATTGTTCTCGTAAAGCAGCAGGAACCTTCCATGGTCGATTGATAATTATCAGGTTTAAATAACAGGTTTCACACTTTTGTCAATTGCTATATGGTATTTTTGTTTCAGGCATCCTAGACCTTTGAACACACTGGGAAATTCTTTCACGATATGATTGTCTTGATTCCTGTGAACTTTGCAAACAACTTGTATTAAGTGCAAATCTTGAGACACTATGAACCCAAGAATAGGCGGTTGGTTTGTTTTTGTGATATAAAAATCAAGTTCTTGATTCATGCAGTTTAATTTGCATTTGCCTATGACAATTAGCTTGTCACCAGAGTAGCTTGTGAGACAGGTCTTGGTTGGTTTTACTTCAGTGTTGTCAGTGTTCATTGTTTTAAAAAATGTGATTTGGAATGATGTTTACTTGCGAGCCAGTATCAGTTTTAAATTTGACATCAGTACCATGAAGAGTCAGAGTGACGTAGCATTCTTTGTCACTGATTTCAGTGTTTGCCTTTGTCACTGTTCCTACAAAAGATGTTTCTTCCACTTCACTTGAGTATTCTTGCATACAATGCAACCATTTTGTCATGCAACATTTTAGAAAATGATGCTGTTTTTGACACCTGTAGCAAGTTTTTCCATAGGCTGGACACCTACCTTTTGCATGTAATTTGCCACATTTACCACAGTTGAATAATCTGGAGTCTGATTTCATATATAACATTTCCAATTCCGTTTTCTTTTCTTTTTTCCTCTTTTTCACACAATGAACTTCTGATGCAGCTGCTTCATTTTGCATACTTTGAATCTGCTTTTTGGATTCTTTGTCTGGTCTGCAGATAGCAAGTGCTTTTTGTAGTGTCAGCTAATCTTCTCATAAAAGTTTCTCTTTTAGTTTATCAGAATTAGTCCCACAGACAATTCTGTCTCCAATCATTTCATATTTGTAGTTCTTTGCAACCATTTTCATAATGGTCAGTGCTTTCATTCTTTTGTTGGTGTCTTGTATTGAATCAGTGCCTTTCTTCTGTAATGTTCTACTTCTGACTGCAATAATCCACAAACTTTTTTATCAGTGGATCATTTTTTCAGCTTCATTGGCCTCAAATGTAAATGTGTTGTAAATGTCTCTACCATCCTGACCAATAGCATATTGAAATGCACTGAATTTTTCTTTGTCTTCTTTATCTGCAAGCACAACAACTAAGTAAAACTGCATAGTCTGCTTCCACCCCCTCCAAGTTTCTGCAAGATGGTGGGAATTAAAGTCCACTTCAGGTGGTTGATTGAGGTTTAACATGATGTCACAACATTAACTTTAAATTTTAGTTGTGGAGATATACTTCTCACACCTTGTTATGTTTTGCTAAATAACACAAAACATAGTTTGGTCGAACTACTTTAATGGCTTGATTAAAACTGAGTGAGAGCCTGGAGCTGACCTTGAGTGACCTGTAACTGTCAGACCATTTGTAGTTACAGAATGTTAATACCGTATATTACCACACTCTCTAATTGAATTGGTTGTTGTTGTTGTGGGGTTTAACGCCATTTCTCAGTACACGATAGGCTATGCATGGCGGCCAGTATTAATGGTGGAGGAAGAACCTGGGAAATCCCCGGAAAGAACCACTGACCCACGAGAAGCTACTGGCAAGCTTTCTCACATACCCACATTGGCCGAATCCTAGACTCGAACCCACGCCGACAGAGGTGAGATGTCAGTGATCCGTAACGGAGAGCTCTTTAGACCACTCGGCCACTTGGGGCCCCTCAATTGAATTGGAGACCTCTGCAAATGAATAAAGAGAGATTCAATTGCAGAGCTCCCTAATAGAATTAGAGACCTCTCTAATTTGGTATTCGTTCAGCAAATCCATAAATTAATTGTCGACATGTTTAAATAGATTATAGACCTCTCTTATTATTTTGAAGAGGTCTCAAAATAGTGTTTTCAGGCTTTCAAACTGAACATTCTTAGAAAGAAATGATAACTTCTTCCTTGCTAATTTTTGCAGAGAGCACACACATGCATAGTAGGTTTATGCTGTGAACCAAAATGACTACCACAAGAAACAAACCACATGACCAATACTGCAGAAACATGGCATGTACCTGACTAAATATATATATATACAGTGGAGCCTCATTAATCCGGTCACATTCGTTCCCAGCGAATATGTCCGGATAACGAGTTTTCCGGATAATTGAATCATGCACATTTTTTATTTTACGATATCATCACACCGTATATATGTACATGTATATGCTAGCTTTAAATGTAATGTACTGTATATTCAGTAATGGTTGAAATAAATTAATGAATACATCTATTAATTTGTGTTTATTTCACATTATTATAGCATGTGCTTGTACGTACATATACAGTAAATAGAAGTTTAGACAATTAACACATCGAACACATCACACTATGTTCATGTACATGTATGTACTGTACATACATTTATTATGTCAGTTTCCTGAAGAAGTGTTATCTCCCAGTTAAATGCATAATGGTAAACTAATAAAATGCAGTCATTTTTATATGTCATATTTTACAGTTGCTAATGATTGGCATCCCCATTTTATTCGAAAATGACGCCCTATACTGTCCACAGCTTAAAAATGTCAACTGTATTTGAACAGCAAACAATAAACTGTGATTGTTACATACAATTGGTAAACAACAAAGAAGCTTAATGACACTTTTAATTTATTTACCATATGTTATGTCAAAAAGCGTGGACGATAAGATCCCAGTGAGTTTATTTAATTATTAACACCCCTGTCAGTGACTAGCTAAAACAGACATTGTTTATACAATTGCTGGTTACAATATGGTCACGCTACTTAGTTATTGATAGTGACCATAGATTCTCAAGGGCTTCACTACTGTGTTTTATGTATTATTCTTCTGATTGTATTTTCACATATGATTTTCAAATTTTCTTATTTTTGGACAGATTATTTCCGGATTATCGAGACAAGTTTTAATGTAATTTTACACTTTGGTCCCCGATTTTGATTTCCGGATCCGGAACGCAGATTTCTTGATTAACGGAGCAAATTAATGTTTAGGAATTCCATTCCCGTTGAATTATGTCCGGATAGCGAGGTTTCCGGATAAACGGAGTCCAGATTAACGAGGCTCCACTGTATGTATATATATATATATATATATATATATATATATATACATACATACATACATACATATATATTGTAATTTTTCAAAGATTATTTCTACTAATATTAGCATTTACACACATATAGGTACAGAAAACAAGGGGGACAGGGATCGGTGGTTTCAGGAGAAGTAAAAGGCATTGATCCTGCAGGGCTTATATCATGTAGACTAGTCTGCTTAATCAACCCCCAAATCTGTGTTGATACTGATGGACAATATGTGGGTCTGATGTCACCTGTTCATTAAAATGTGCAATTTTGCTGCATGCAAGTCTTTCCGGAACAAACCTGCATACACTTTAGACATATACTGGTAATTGGTAACAGCCATATCAAGCACGAAATTCTAAATGGCCACAGGACAGATGGTTGGGCTATTCCATGTGAATTTACATGTCACCAAACATAGGATTTGCTTCGGAAATATAATGTACATGCCACCAAAAGAACCCTTCAGATGACCGTAGCTCCACAGCCACGAGAAATACCAGTAAGTGTATAAAATGTACATCGATATGTGCAGCCAAAATTGTATGCAGATTTTTTAATGTTTTAATGAATAGGTGATACCAGCTCCTAAACTGAAATCAATATCATAACAGGGGAGGGGCTGATGTTTCGGCCTAGAAGTAGACATGTCTGCGTGGGAGTCGATGAAAACCACAAAAACAGAATATGGACATACAGTACATAAACATCAGGGGAACATAATAACATTTTGTCTTTTTTTTTTTGCTAGGGAATACAAATTTTCCCTTTGTCAGTCTACTGTAATACATGCATCTCTAATGCATTTTAAATACTATCATCTTTTGCCTTTCCAATCTTTTCTTTTTTTAATTTTTAACAAAATTATTTGATTTTTTGGCCTATTTTTTAAAACTATTTTTCAGCTGAATCTTTATGCAGGAAGTAAAGAGATGCTATTATATCATAGATGAACTACATACCAAGCACATTAATTGCTTATTTTTATTGTGTTCAATTCATATTTGTTGTTTCTGTGGTAAAATACAAACCACTCTACATTTCTTCATGTTCTGTCCCAAGTATATTCAGCAGTGAGATGGTGATAAAAATACCGAAGCATAATGCTATATCCAACTGTTAGCTTAGATTCATTGCTTTGAGAAAGGGGTAGTGCAAATGAAAAATATAGAATTTTACATTTATCTAAATATACATATATATAAATTATACTGTACAAATTAAATTAATGAAACAAATGATCCTTGCTCTCTTTCCCAACATTAGTTTCTGCTACACTGTTATATCAGAGGCACCTGCAGAATTATTCTTTTTTTGGGTGAGACAAATGTGGTCAGCTATTAAGAATTTTCGGATGTAGGCTAAAATATGTTGAGAGGTGAAATCTGGAGGAGGGGCAAGTCCCCCGACCCATGTATTGGACTAGTGGGAATTTATTCATAGCTCAGGATAATGACATTTTGATACATCAGTGCTGTTGGCAAACCAAAATATTTGATGATCTGGAATACATTTGGAACATTCAGTTATTTTGTTTAAAATATTTTACTTCCTCTTAAATTTTCATTTTATAACTTTGATAATTAAATTATTTGTTAATTTTCATGCAAAGAGAAACGTTCCTAGATACCGGTAGTATTTTATTTTGCTATTTTCTTTCGTACACATAGTCATTGAAGTATTTGTTACACGTTGTATGTCTTTATTTGCATTGTTTGTTAGTTCATTTGTTCTTTTCTTAATTTTATTTAATTTCATTATATGCTATTGTAATGTAACACTGTATTCTAGACTTAACCTTGTCCAAAATCAAGTTTATTATCTACTTGACCTGAATTACTGTTTTTTTTTTTTGAAGTCATAAACAACTGATACATAGTACAAATATTTACTATGTATATGGGTTTAATATCAGGATCATTATTAATAGAAGTAAATATGTTTATTTGAGTCTGGGTTATTGGGACTCCTCTGCAGGTCCTACAGCTAATCATCTGTATTGCATGTGATAATAGGAGATTTGTTCCTCGATTTGAGCCACAAATTTGTTCTCATTCAGCATCCTGTCCAAATCAGTATTTCAACAGTCACATTTTTTGAGTTGGTTGTGGTTGTTTTGACTTTTCTCTTTTGCTGATTAAACACTTTTAATATTTTGAGTTCTCTGAATTGAAGATGGTTCAGTAAGATTTGTCATTCTGAAAATTTACATTTTCTTTAACTTGATCGAAAGCACTCTGATAGTGTGTTTTTACTGTTGGGTGTTTACTTTGGAGTTGCCGTGAGGTTGTGCAGTGTCATCATTCATCACATGTATCCTGCTATGGAAATCATTCATCATATGTATCCTGCTGTGAAAATTATTCATCACATGTATCCTGCAATGGAAATTATTCATCACATGTATCCTGCTATGGAAATTATTCATCACATGTATCCTGCTATGGAAATCATTCATCACATGTATCCTGCTATGGAAATCATTCATCACATGTATCCTGCTATGGAAATTATTCATCACATGTATCTTGCTATGGAAATCATTCATCACATGTATCCTGCTATGGAAATCATTCATCACATGTATCCTGCTATGGAAATCATTCATCACATGTATCCTGCTATGGAAATCATTCATCACATGTATTCTGCTATGGAAATTATTCATCACATGTATTCTGCAATATTCCTTGCTACCAAACTTGCCAGCAGTCCATCAAATCGGCTTACTCTATTACTATGCAGTCTTAACGTCTCGTTTGAGAGTGCAGGAATTTGTTCCAATATTCTCTAGCAGAAAATGCATCTTGACTGTGTTTTCTTATTCTCTCACACACTGCAGTCTAAATATTCATTTTTATTACTTGTTAATGTTCTTCTCTTTATTTAACACGATTAAAACATTTTCATTTTTTTTCTCCAGTATGAACTTTTTCTTCAGGAGGAATATCTCTAATGACAATATTTACAACAATGGTACACTCAAGCATATGCATTTGCCCCAACAGAAATGGTTTCATCTTCACTCATTTCCAGTTCTGAAATGATTGACACAATTGACTAAATGGAGATGGAACATTCATTGCTTGAAATGCCACACTCTGATTCACATAGTGGATATGTTTCTGTATTCATGTTTGAAACAAATGGAGTACTTGTGGTTTGCTGTAAACATTGTTCATGATTTTGAAAGGTTGGAATCTGTTTTTATGTTCTCAATGGCTCCAATTAATGGAACAAAATTATTTGGTATCCATGTTTTGATACAATGAATACCCCTCTTTGTCCACATGAGATTCAGTTTTGTTTTTATCTTTTTGTTGTTTTGTCTCATAAGGCATGTAAGAATGAGTCAGTGTAAGAATGAGACAATGTAAGAATGAGTCAATATCTGCACTACATGGTCACATTTTCCATTGATTTTTGCATGTACATTACAACTTTCCTGACTATGTCACATGCTGAATTATCCAAGTACAAGAATGTCCACAGAAGAACCTGTCTTCTTCAGAGCTAGGCAAACACAGTGAAAAGTCCTTTGAGTAGGTTTGTTTTATGTAGTGATCTGTATTCATTTAAAAACTATATCAAACTTATATTCAAAATTACATCAGAATAATATATAGTTGAGGTATCAAAAAAAAATATGAGCTTGAAACAATTTAAAGACGTAAATATTGCTTGTAGTTTGCTGTAAACATTGTTCATGATTTGTTGTCATTCATATTTTCATCCATGGTTATTTGTTCCATGGGTGAGTTTGTTCTGATTTTGAAAGGTTGGAATCTGTTTTCATGTTCTCAATGACTCCAATTAATGGAACAGATTGAGTTTGTATAACATGTATATGAAAGGTCAGTTGATATTGAGCACAGGGTAATGAATGATCGCAGTTATCAAAGAATTCTGATGTTGGTTGATGATTTGTATTTGATCATCTACTTTGCCAACATAATTAGCAAAGGATTATCAATATTTTAATGTTATTAGAAATTAATCAGTTGTTTATCCAGTGTAATTTGACAGCCACACCCAGGGTCACCTGCAGAATTTTTTTGTGGTGGGAGGGGGCACATATTCCAAAGTGTTGGTGTTCATGGTCTGACCCCATTAATAATTTTTTATTAAAGTATGGCTATCCCAAGGTGTAAATACATGTATGCAATTAATTGGATAAGTATCTCTTTCATGTATGAGAACTTTGAAACTGTAGAAATTGTGTTGCTTAGTATCTAAACCTTACATAAAAACACAATTGTGAATGCACTATCACTAAAGGGGGAGAATCCTAATCACAGAGTAAAAAAGTTTAAAATCTACATTTTTAGACAGTCTTTGTACTGCTGCTTAGTTAACTGAATTAAAGGTAGCTCATGTCTACTCTGCTTCTTGTGATTGTAATGCGTACTTTACCATACATTTTATATCAACAATAAATCTTTTCCAGCGTGTAAGTTTAAAAACATCTGTCCTTCTACTGCCACTATGTTAATTGAGTTCAATATACAAACACAGAGACAAAACAAACTTCTCTTTTTGTTATATATTTATTTATATAAATTCTGTATTAACAGTAAATATTTTCCAGTATTGTAAGTATATAGCGTTTCTGCAGTGTCTTTCTGTCTCATGGGTGATCACTCATAAGTGGGGGTGGGGGAGGTGCCAGATTTCACCTCAAAACACGTTTTGGTCTAAATCCATAAAACACAATAGCTGACTGCTACATGTTTGCCTCCACCCCCCAGATAATTTTGCAGGTGCCCTTGGTCTGCTTTTGCATGGCTTATTCCTTCTCTCAATACTTAATTTAATTAAATATTTGCAGAAAGTGCCAAGAGGTCATTTCTGGGTCAGTAAGAAAAATGGAAAGTAAAAGTAACTTCCATATATGAAAATATTTAATTATCTGAAGAAAAGAACCATCAGCATATAGACAAAGCAAACATTTCTAATTCTTATATATTTATTTATATACATTGTGTATCAATAGTAAATATTTTCCAGTAGTGTAAGTATATAATGTTTCTGCACTGTCTTTCTGCACTTGTTTTTTCTTTACTTACTTTATGTACATATTAGATATATATTAGATACATATTAGATATATATTCATCATTTATGCATCTGTTTTAAATGAGATCAAATATTTTACAAATAAAGAAATTCCATTGTTTTGACAAAATGCATTATTTTAAATCTTTAATATTATTCATTACAGTATTGAGTGCAAATAGATATTTAAAGAGTAATAACAACCAACAAAAAGCAAACAGTTCTAATTCTTACATATTTATTTTTTTATAAAGTTTGTGTCAGTAGTAAATATTTTCCACTATGATTGGTTTCAAATGTCTGTGTGCCATTTTTGTGTGTCTGTGCCATCTTTGCATGTCTTTGGGGTGTTTAGATGGACCAAATGCCTGGAAGGGAGAAATTATTATTCTTCCACATTGTCAAATTGAGCTATGTGCTGAAGTAGAGAGGTCTCTAATTTTGTTACAGACCTGTCTGTGTCAAACTGAATAAAATTATGTACGGCACACATGATTATGCAGTCGTGAGATGCATGAAAATATACTTTAAATTGTGGACACAAAAAAATTTGAGCAGCAGAGTCCTGGATTGACAGTTTTTGGGGGGTTAGGAAACCTCTTTTATTGAATCAATAAGTATAAATTGATTATCAGTAATGGAGCATGCTGACTATAGAGTTTGTGCGATTGACATGTTGACTATAGAGTTTGTGTGCTTGACATGTTGACTATAAAGTTTGTGTGATTGACATGTTGACTATAGAGTTCGTGTGATTGACATGTGGTCTATAGAGTTTGTGTGATTGACATGTTGACTGTAGAGTTTGTGTGATTGACATGTTGACTGTAGAGTTTGTGTGATTGACATGTTGATTATAGAGTTCGTGTGATTGACATGTTGACTATAGAGTTCATGTGATTGTAAAAGAATTATGTGAAGCCACAAATACCAGATCTTTGATAATGGATGTTAACTTACCTTGATTGTCAGTATCTATTGACCATTTTGATCAGAAGACTACTGTAATTTATATGTGCCTGTGCTTGGTCACCTTGTTTTGATAAGCATCAATTGGCAGACTTTTATTCCATAATATTTTAACTGTGTGCTGTTCGCATCATTTGCATTTTATGTATACCATTGCTAGAAAAATAGTGCCAAGATTTTGGGATTTTTTGTTTTTCAGAGGAATACAAGCTCCCATCTTAAATTATAATAAATCATTATAAAAATCAGCATTATTTTAGCTGTCATGTTCAGATATATTTTCATTTCAAGTGATTATTATGTGTACTTTTCCAGTGGTAGCTTTACGTAATTTCTTTGGTACCTGAAGTGCCAGGCTGCAGATGAGTACGTTTTAGCTGAAGTGATCCTGGTTTCACTTGTAACATAAGTGGATTGTGAGCAAGTTTCTTGTTGCATATTTTTTATTAAGACAAAGAGCTGTATGCATTTAAAACAAGAAACTAATGAATTTTAAGAGAGTTATGGAGGAAGGTCCCAAACTTGAGGATTTTGATCCTAAACCTGCAGTATAGAAATGTGTTTAATTTTAAGCAAGTGTAGTATGGTTGTTGCTTAAAGATGAAATGAATGAAGTTAATGAAATATGGTCATTTTCATTTTTCCACATGGAGAAAAGTTAATTAAATAAATTAAGATAGAAAATAAAGAATGGAAAAGCCAATTGAGAAATGTTATAATTGTAAGAAAACAACCAACTGCAATTATAACTGTTCTTAATTGTCTTTGGTTTTCATTCTTTTATTATAATACTCAGTATTTCACAATTGGATGACAGTTATTTGGACGGCACAATGATGCATGGATAATGTTTCAAATTATTGCAAGGAAACAAATTAGTATCATTATGGAAACATCTATTTTTAGGTTCAGAATTCCAACTTTTTTCAAGGAAGGAGTCTTATGGAGAACCCTAAAAACAGTTTTCCTTAGTTTCACCTGTCATTTATTTCCCTGTAATTTATTCCCAGCAGATCCACTGTGGTACTGACTGACATTGGAGTCCAGAAGATGCCTCCCAAGTATGATCCCCTGACCTCAGCCCCAGGGAGACCATCCAACTATCAAACTCAGTCCAAGGTCACCTTGGTGTGGAGAGTTGTCTGCCTACTGATGACACTTTTCTTCTTCATGGCAGCATTTTTCAATGTAAGAAATCGATGAAGAGACATGTAATGTAAAGCTTGAAATAACGAAGTACCTGAGAAAGTGTTTGTTATAAAATCCCACTTGGTCCACCAACTTCTGCATCTAAAAATAAATTGATGAACTACAATCAGTATATCTCAGCATGATATGAATATAATGATCTAATTATGTGCATTTGTATTAATGTTGGTTTCATGATAATGTCTCATAAAACACATTACAGCTTGCTCATATCATAACAGAGCCTTCTCATGTGTGCTGTAATAAAAGCTCAAAACAAAAATAGCAAATGAAGCTGCTTGAATCCTCAGTTCTGTTTAGTATTGAATGTTCTCTTGGCCCTAATTGAGTAAAATGGAAAATAAATCTTATTTACAATAAATAAGTCTGGCTTGTAGGTATTTGAGATCATTAGTATTACATTGCTGTTGATATTTTATGTCTGATTGGAGCTTTAAACAGTACGTATGGAATATTATTTAATTTTGGTCTTCACCACATTGAGCTGAGTCATATCAATACAGTATGTATGGAACATTATTTAATTTTGGTCTTCACCACATTGAGCTGAGTCATATCAATACAGTATGTATGGAACATTATTTAATTTTGGTCTTCACCACATTGAGCTGAGTCATATCAATACAGTATGTATGGAACATTATTTAATTTTGGTCTTCACCACATTGAGCCGAGTCATATCAATACAGTATAACATTGATCATTTAGATTAATTGGGAAAAACAGATTTTGTTGGAAGAATTGGTTGTCCAGATAACAGATAAATTTCTAAAGCTTACGTTGTTATCCACATGCAACTAATTTGGTCCGAATGATAAAAAAGTTAAGGATAAGTGGCATAATTTTAATGCATATTTTGCAGCATTAATTGATTCAGTACAGTTTCTTTAAAGACAATTTTAGTCACTTTCGTGTTATCGTTTTTCTTGCCTCCCTACTATGAAGTAGTGAAGAGCTATTGAAGTACCCCCACCATATACATAAATCATATGTACACCCTCAACTATTCTTTCTTCCTAGGTCCTACACAGCAACTTGGATTGGGTTTCACATCTCCCACCTCCACCCTACCCACCCCTGGTAGGGAATGGAGGGACCTCACTTTGTAAATATATGTATATTATACATGCATAGATAAGTTTTGTAATTTTTTTGAATGTGGAATCATGAAAGTATCAGAGCAGATGCATTGACACATTTTTTGTTCATTCTAATTTTTTCTTTTCTTTCTAGATTAATGATTCTGACTGGTATTTATGGGTGGTGAGTTGACACTTTATTATTATGAATTTAATATATGCTTGCAACTAACTGAATATATATTTTCAACTAGCTAGCAGTACAGATAGTTGATAGTTGAATCCTTACACTTTGTAGATATATTGTTACTTTCCATCTGCCTATTCATTCATCCATCCCTCTATCTATCTTTCTGTAACCAAATATTATAATCTGCTGGGTGGAAATTGACCAAACTTTATTACCCCAGTTGTTTCCGTCTGTGAGTGGGTTGATTTTTTTGGGCCTCACTGCTTGGGACCCTTTTATGACTGTCTGTGAGTGTGTATGATTTTTGGGCCTCACTGCTTATGGTCCTGTTGTGACCATCTGTGAGGGCCCCACTGCTTATGGTCCTGTTGTGACCATCTGTGAGGACCCCACTGCTTTGGACCCTGAGAAGGAGCTGAAGAAACATTTTTGAATATATTGGATATATTTAGACCAAACTTGTACAGGCATTTCTCTAACCAGCATGATAGTATTATTTGTATTAAATATTAATTCTGCCAAATATTCTCAAGCTTTCTCCTGTAGAACCCAGGGATAGCACTTTCTGTTTAGTATGTAAATGTATGTATGGATGGATGGATGGATGGATGGATGGATGTATGTATGTATGGTGTCAAAACTGGGGGTCAGACTGAGTAATAAAAAAAACTTTGGTATCAAAACTGAGGGACAAATACAAAAATTTGGATCTCTCTTATATATATATATATATATATATATATATATATATATATATTTCAGTGTATCCTCTATGGGTTCAAGTCTGAGAGTAAACAATCTCCTTGGTGTCAAAACTGGGGGTAAAAAATTTGCAGGCCTCTGAATCACAAATGGTGATAAAGGGAAACACTGTTTGTATGTGTGTGTGTGTATATATATATATATATATATATATATATATATATATATATATATATATATATATATATAATTTGGTGTTAAGACCCGTGTGTGTGTAGATAAACATTTAATAAGACCTTGGTGTTGTCATTGTGAACTATGGCAGATACTCTAGTTTGCTTTAGTGACATGTTGACAATTAGGGTATTTTTATTTATGGATACATATTTTATATATAATGATTTTATCTGTGTTTTATAACTATCATAATGATTTTATCTGTGTTTTACATATATCATTATGATTTTTAAAAACAATTTAACTGCAGGTGCATTTCATGATGGTTTATTTTTCCTTACCAAAATGCATTTTATGTGGTTTTAAATCATGCATGTCAAATTAATAACATTGATGGTATGATTAAAATGACAACATTAATTAAACTTTCTCCCCCTCCTCCCCACAAAAAAAAAAGAGAGAAGAGATAACCATAAGAGAATTGTAAAAGTTATCTTTACAATGAAGCATAACATGCAAAAAGAAGAATTTGCATACTCAAAAATGATCGGCATTTATTGACAGATTAAAATGAACTGTTTTTGAACTTTTAAATATTTTGTGTAGAATATTACAGATCTATAGTTTTGCATTATTTTTAATTTTATGTACACATGTATATTCAGCAAATGTAAAAACAAAAAAAAAATATTTTAGCAGGTGATCCTGACTGTCACAATGGTGGTTTGAGGTCAACTATTCAGTGTCATGGAAACTGGAGTTCTCAAAATCAAACCCAATTTTTCCATTTAAAACCACCAAACTTTGAATGCACTAGCTAGCAGGGGTTGTAATTTTTAAAAATAATCTTTAATATTGCAGCCAATTTATGCACTGCCAGGATTGATGAGTCTGCCTCTAGTGTTCAAGCCTGAATTACTAGGTAAGGTTCTAGCTTCTGATTGGGAATATTACCAGCCAGACAAAATGTTTAGATGATGCCATACCATTAATTTTGTACTGGCATTGTCCCTTATTACCTGTTTGCTAGAATAAGAGATATTATAATATGCTTTTCTATCTGTTCATCTATCCATATGTCCATTACCACATTTTCTAACTTGCTGGAAATCCACTAAACTCGCATATTTTCTTGTCCATATGGTGCTGTGTGTGAGACGAGTATAATTTTTGGCACCTGCTGTTGGGGTTCTTTGAATGGGTTTCTTATCTCATCTGTATGGTGCTATGTGTGAGATGAATATAAGTTTTGTCTCTCTCTACAGGGGTCCCTTGATTACATTTAATTTTAACTTGTCCTTATGGTGTATGTGCAAAAAGATTGTTATCTTTGGCTCCCTCTGCCGGGGTCAATTGAAGTATTTTTAATTTTGTAATTTTATTCATATAGTATTATTTGCCAGAACAGTATTGTTATTGGCCTCCTCTCTGGGGATCTATTGGAGTGGTATTCTTGGCTCCCTCTCTGGGGATCTATTGGAGTGGTATTCTTGGCTCCCTCTCTGGGGATCTATTGGAGTGGTATTCTTGGTTTCCTCTCTGGGGATCTATTGGAGTGGTATTCTTGGCTTCCTCTCTGGGGATCTATTGGAGTGGTATTCTTGGTTTCCTCTCTGGGGATCTATTGGAGTGGTATTCTTGGCTTCCTCTCTGGGGATCTATTGGAGTGGTATTCTTGGCTCCCTCTCTGGGGATCTATTGGAGTGGTATTCTTGGCTCCCTCTCTGGGGATCTATTGGAGTGGTATTCTTGGTTTCCTCTCTGGGGATCTATTGGAGTGGTATTCTTGGCTTCCTCTCTGGGGATCTATTGGAGTGGTATTCTTGGCTCCCTCTCTGGGGTTCTATTGGAGTGGTATTCTTGGCTCCCTCTCTGGGGATCTATTGGAGTGGTATTCTTGGCTCCCTCTCTGGGGATCTATTGGAGTGGTATTCTTGGTTTCCTCTCTGGGGATCTATTGGAGTGGTATTCTTGGCTCCCTCTCTGGGGATCTATTGGAGTGGTATTCTTGGCTCCCTCTCTGGGGATCTATTGGAGTGGTATTCTTGGCTCCCTCTCTGGGGTTCTATTGGAGTGGTATTCTTGGCTCCCTCTCTGGGGATCTATTGGAGTGGTATTCTTGGCTCCCTCTCTGGGGTTCTATTGGAGTGGTATTCTTGGCTCCCTCTCTGGGGATCTATTGGAGTGGTATTCTTGGCTCCCTCTCTGGGGTTCTATTGGAGTGGTATTCTTGGCTCCCTCTCTGGGGATCTATTGGAGTGGTATTCTTGGCTCCCTCTCTGGGGTTCATTGGAGTATTATTCATGGTTTCCTCTCTGGGGATCTATTGGAGTGTTATTCTTGGCTCCCTCTCTGGGGTTCAGTGGAGTATTATTCATGGTTTCCTCTCTGGGGATCTATTGGATTGGTATTCTTGGCTCCCTCTCTGGGGTTCATTGGAGTATTATTCATGGTTTCCTCTCTGGGGATCTATTGGAGTGGTATTCTTGGTTCCCTCTCTGGGGTTCATTGGAGTATTATTCATGGTTTCCTCTCTGGGGATCTATTGGAGTGGTATTCTTGGCTCCCTCTCTGGGGTTCATTGGAGTATTATTCATGGTTTCCTCTCTGGGGATCTATTGGAGTGGTATTCTTGGCTCCCTCTCTGGGGTTCATTGGAGTATTATTCATGGTTTCCTCTCTGGGGATCTATTGGAGTGTTATTCTTGGCTCCCTCTCTGGGGTTCAGTGGAGTATTATTCATGGTTTCCTCTCTGGGGATCTATTGGAGTGGTATTCTTGGCTCCCTCTCTGGGGTTCAGTGGAGTATTATTCATGGTTTCCTCTCTGGGGATCTATTGGAGTGTTATTCTTGGCTCCCTTTCTGGGGTTCAGTGGAGTATTATTCTTGGTTTCCTCTCTGGGGTTCATTGGAGTATTATTCTTGGCTCCCTCTCTGGGAGTCCATAGGAGTATTATTCTTGGCTCCCTCTCTGGGAGTCCATTGGAGTATTGTTCTTGGCTCCCTCTCTGGGAGTCCATTGGAGTATTATTCTTGGCTTTCTCAGGGGGTCCATTATAGTTTTGTTCTTGGCTCTTTCTCTCTCTGGGGGTCCATTGGAGTATTATTCTTGGCTCCCTCTCTGGGAGTCCATTGGAGTATTCTTGGCTTTCTCTGGGGTCCATTATAGTTTTGTTCTTGGCTCTCTCTCTCTCTCTCTCTCTTTGGGGGTCCTTTGAAGTATTATTCATGGCTTCCTCTTTAAGGGTCCAATGGAATCTTATTCTTGGCTCCCTCTATGGGGTTCATTGGAGTATTATTTTTGGCTCCCTCTCTGGGAGTCCATTGGAGTATTATTCTTGGCTCCTTCTCTGGGAGTCCATTGGAGTATTATTCTTGGCTCCTTCTCTGGGAGTCCATTGGAGTATTATTCTTGGCTTTCTCTGGGGGTCCATTATAGTATTATTCTTGGCTTTCTCTGGGGGTCCATTATAGTTTTATTCTTGGCTCTCTCCCTCGGGGGTTCATTGGAGTATTATTCTTGGGTTCCTGTCCTGGGAGCCAAAGGAGTATTATTCTTGGCTTCCTCTTTGGGGGTCCACTCTAGTATTATTCTTGGCTTCCTCTTTGGGGGTCCACTCTAGTATTATTCTTGGCTTCCTCTTAAGGGGTCCATTGGAGGTGTCAAATGTACATTTTCAGTTACAGTAACATTGTCAAATATTTTCTTACCAAACTCATAGCAGTTATAGCTTGAAAGATACACTATACATGAAACAGACTTTGTGTTCTGACCTAAGTATCACTGCCTCGTGATGGGGATGAGTGTGTAGGCGATAATCAGATGTACATAGTATTAGAATGATAATAGCATGTACATTGTTCAGAAAATTTGAACCCGAGTTCAAGATTTTTTGCCTTCATCTGTCACCAAGACATTGGTTTCTTCTTCAGGCTAAATATATTACCTCTCTCCACTTTTATAAAGTAAAATCTATCTTGTGAGATCAATTCTTCTGCCAACCAAAAGGGATCTCTCAAGAGAGGTGATCTCGTAACTGGTTTGAGCATGATTACTATTTTTCCCAGGATAAAATCCAGCAGGTTTAGGAAGGGAAAGTATCCACAATTGCTATGTGTGCATTTTATTCATTTTTCATAATATTTGTTTATCCTGTCCATAAGTTAATATGTTATTATCCTTTCCATAAGTTAATTTGGCTTGTGTATAAATTTCAGACTAACTTCAAATGTAGCATAAGAACTGCACAGTTAGCTATGATAAAATTGTTCATTTATTCATCCTGTATATGGACTAGTGGATTTTATCAGGCTCTGTTAGGTATGGAATGAATATTTACCAATGAATTAAATCAAAAGGCAGAATTGACCTATCTAGATAGAAAATAAATTTATTAACGTCAAAACAAAAATGCTTATTTCAGAGTCAATGTAAAGAGATTAACTGGATAAAAAAGGTTTTGTATGATCTTCACCACAGGGAACAGATGACAACATGGTGTGGGTTTTAATAATGGTAACATAAAATATCAACAAACAAAATAAACCTTTTGTAATGATGGTCGAGTCTGGAAAAGGATAATTACTTCTTAACAAAATGGACAAAAAACATACTTGACCAATACAATGAGACCGTTGGAGTTCTCAGTGGGAATGTTGTCTGGCTTTTGCAGTTTTTCACAAAAGATGAACAATATAAACTTTTGAATCAACAGTGTATATTGGTGACAGCCCTTTTTAAATAAGCAAATGGTTAATCATAATAGAGATTTACAGGACTTTGCCACTACAGTGGTGGTTGTTAACATGTACTTTTGTCTGCTTTATGGGCTGTAGTATATGATGGTAACCTGCGTTACATGTACATTTTAGTTGTCAGACTTGACTATTGGGGTTCTTTTTAATAGTGCAGATACATAAACAGTCTTGGTTTTGATGGATTATATAAAGGAAATTGGTATTCATCTCTGTTTTGCGATGCTTTTAGTTGTAGCAATGTTTGGAACAATCTGTACTTTTCAGACACTCTTAAGTGGTCGTGGGAGACAATAGACAATGGTTACAACGGATTAAATAAATGTCAGCTCTGTTCATTATTTTGTGTGAAATGGTCATACATAACAGTGTTGAAATGCATTTTTTGCTATTAAAAAAATCATGGTTGTTGGTCGTGTTCTGCACGTGGTTGCTGACAGTAGTGCATTTTATAAAATAAACACGATCTGCACATGATGATTATCATCTTAAATGACAGGTGATAGCAGAGGTTGCTCAAGACAGGTATTACTCAGATCAAAATAAATAAATTAAGAAGATTAGTACATGTATAGTATGCAGCTGATTCCCGTTTGCAATCATTCCTTTAAACACTCAGGTTACCAGATTTCTATAATTTTCAATGCCAGAGAGAGGGAGCCTACAGTCATAACTAGTGGGAAAGCAATGCTGATGGAAGGTACAGAAAATAACTTACACAGAAGCTTAAATGTGTAACACATGATATTTTGTCCTCTGTAATTGTAACTTCTTCCCAACACGATACAGTGGGATCCCTCTGACATTAGTTTATTCTCTCAACAATAATTTAAGGGATTTTGTATGCAGGTTGAAATATTAGTACATTAGTTTCAACCATTTATGTGATAACAAGTATGATTTCTTGGTTAGTGACTCAATCAGTTTTGGGGATCCACAGGTAATTGTTTATTTTAATAATTTGTTAGATATACCTGGGAGGGATAGTCATACATTCACCCTATTTGATTTGTTGCATCGACTTAGATATTTTCATTTACTGCTCATTTTTGTTCTGGATTTCTTATTTTCAGAGACAAAGGTGTGGACCTATATATCTGTAATACATCTTACCTTGTGTTGTGCTTACTGTCTTTACACTGTTGTACTTGTTTTTGAGGCTATCAATGGACAACTTACCAATCCACTAAAGCATGAAGAGGGGAGGTAACTCAATTAATCTGTTTTCTTTATCGTATTTTGCAGCAATAATTGGCCTTTTTGCTCTTTATAAATAACACTAAAGTTTTAGCTTTAACCTTGATGTACATTTTGTTTGGAACTCACATAGTCATAAAGATTCCTTTGATTTTAAATACACTTTTATATTTAAGTTTATGCAGTAGTCCCCCTCATGAACGGCCCCCTCTGATAAGTGACCACTCGCTTCTTATGGCCAGAATCCATTGGCACCGATGAGTTTGTGTTCAAAAGTACCCCTCAAGAATGGCCACCCCTCTAATGTGGCCAACCGCCAGCATATTAGTACAAAAATATGTAAAATTTCCCCTCATAAGCAGCCACTTTTTATTTGAAATGTGTCCAGAACCAGTAATTAATTCATATCATGATGTAGGGTAAGTAATCAGATTATGTCTACCGTCGATACATGTCTCCCGTTGTCAGGTTTCCGTTACTGAAAGAAGTGTTAACTAAAGTACATGTAACACTAAGATTAATATTATATTATTGTCTATAAAAGCCGATGTTTACAGGAAACGGGCTCATCAATGTTATCATAGAGTTTTGGGCTTCACACATCTGGCAAGTTCTTCTCTTTGATGATTACAACTGGACGTAAAAGATCATAATATGATCAGCATAGGCTAAAATAGATTTTGTGGATCAACACAGAGAGAAATTAACCTTGAACAAAACAGGGTACCAGACAAAAACCAAAAAATCAGGTGACAATACATTTATCGAAGAAGGCATTTTGTCCACTCAACAAAAGTTTCATCTGCATAATTAAATCACATAGTGACATCTGAACAAATCATTACCAAATATTTTCATGTCATCACATAAATGGAGACATATTATTTTAGAAGAAAGTTGGGTTGGTGGGGAGGGGGGACTTGTTGAACAATTTTTTGTTGAAAAGACTCGAATAAACATCGTAACCGATAAGGAGATTATTCAGCAGTAGTGGGAAAATGGAGCAAATGGAAAGAGAATTATGTATGTACCAAGATTTAAATGACATTTTTGAATGGTTTTACTAAGTGCATGACAACAGTACGAGCTCACATATCATGCTTATATCAAGAATAAGAACTATTAATGTATATTCAGTTGAAATAAGTCTATTCTTAAGACAAGAAGAACATTTTAATAATTAATGTTACTTTTAAATGAAGATATTAAATGCTTTGAAGTACATGTATTTAGCTTTCTTACTATGTACATTGCATATACTTCTCACAAAAAATATAGTCCCCCCTTTCAAAAGGCCATCCATCTTATTATTCCACTTTCCTTGTGCAGAAGGGGTGGCCATATAAGAGGAGGACCACTGTATAGTAATCATTTGTTTATCCTTTTATCTATCCATCCATTCACCCAGTGCTCGTTAGTGCAACTAGTCCCACATTGTGTTGGGGACCCTGGGTGGCTTAGTGGTTTAAGTTGTTTGCCTTTACAGGTTGACATCTGACCTTGGTCCATGTGGGTTCAAGTCTTGGGTCAGCTAATGTGGGTGTGTGAGAAAGCCAGTAGCTTCCCATGGGTCAGTGGTAATTCCCAGGGTTTTTCTGGGGTCTTTCTCCACCAGATATATTGGCTGTCATGTACAGCCTATCATGTGTTGAAAATGGCATTAAACTCATAACAACCTCCAGATTTTGACAGATTGTCATGAAACTTGGTAAATATTAGTTTCATCACCTGAAGATATGCATATTAACAAATCACTTTCATTCTGGTTTTTTTGTATAGAGTTATTGCCAAGTATGTCTTCTAACAGTGTGTGGCATAATCGCATTAGTACAGCTAGTCACATCATTTAACACATTAACCCCTAGCGACGGCTTTACGGGGCAGGAGGTAGTAGCCTACTGCTGAGCTCTGTAGCGTCATGGTCATGCATGATACACTAAAGTGGGTGGCATTATAGAAAGGTAGACAGATGTAGCTCTACAATGATACCAGATAATCTGAATATCTAGTTGCACTACAAAATACAGATAGAAAAACCTCATTTTTTGGACCCAACTTTTTTTAACGCAAAATTCGCCTGTGGGTGAATCCCATTTTGTGTCTGGATTTTAGACTTTTTGGTCTCAGATCTAAGGCAAACTGGTTTGAACTGCAAGCAGACAGATGAGCCTTTGCAAAAAGTAGGATAAGATGGGCATTTGGAATAAAGAGTGGTCTCCATACAAAAATAATGGCTCCGTTTAGCAAAAAAAAAAAAGAAAGAAGTCCAACTTTTACCCTTCTGCTCATGCGTGAGTCAAATCGCCAAAGAAAAATTATGTTTCTAACACAACTAGGCAGTATGTTATTGAAAGATGACCAGGGATTAGGTGTTTTTGAGTCTATTCAGAAATAGCTTTCAAAATGTGTCTCCTACTCGATTTTCAGGCAAAAATGGCAGAAAGCTCCAGGGGTTAATGTGTTAATGGATTGCCATGGAACTTGATAATTATTAGACATTCCCTGAAGATGTACATATACAAACTACCTTTGTCTTCAACTTTTTAGAGTTGTTGCTCTTTTGTGCTGTAGCTTCATGCAATGTATAATAACTGCCATAATTATAAAATGTTTCCTACACAAAAGAATAATTCATCCAAAGTTTGAATTGTCAGATGTAACAGAACATTATTTTGGAGTACTGATCATGCATGAAAAATAAAGGGTTCAGACCCAGAAAAGATCTATGTAAACTATGATACCTTGCCAACCTAATGGTACTGATATAAAAAATAAACTGGTACATTTGTTGTCACATTTTGCTTATACATGCCTGCTCTTTCTCAAATGAACAAGTCAGTGGTCAGGTAGTCAGTGGTCATCCCACTACCAAGATCCTTCTTTTATTCTTTAACATTTCTGGAAACTCCTATTTTCATCCAGATAGAGTACTCTGTGTATGATGGTACTTAACAGCTGTGGGTCTCATTCCATATACATTATTGTCTCATTCAATACACAGTATTGTCTCAGTCAATACACAGTATTCTCATTCCATACACAGTATTGTCTCATTCCATACATAGTTCTGTATCATTCCATACAGTATTGTCTCATTCCATACACAGTATTGTCTCATTCAATACACACTATTCTCATTCCATACACAGCATTGTCTTATTCCATACACAGTATTGTCTCATTCCTAACATAGTTCTGTATCATTCAATACACAGTATTGTCTCATTCCATACACAGTATTGCCTCATTCCTAACATAGGTATATATCATTCAATACACAGTATTGTCTCATTCCATATACAGTATTGTATCATTCCATACATAGTTCTGTATCATTCAATACACAGTATTGTCTCATTCAATACACAGTATTCTCATTCTATACACAGCATTGTCTCATTCCTTACACAGTATTGTCTCATTCCTAACATAGGTCTGTATCATTCAATACACAGTATTGTATCATTTCATACATAGTTCTGTATCATTCAGTACACAGTATCATTCCATACACACTGCTCTGGTGGCCTAGTGGTTAGAGCGTCTGCCTCATTTGCAGGTTGGAACCAAAGACTTATAAAAATGGTACTAACAGCTGCCTCGCATAGTGCTCAGCATTAAGAGGCTAGTGTTAGGATTGATTGGCCTGGTGTCAGGATAATGTGACTGGGTGGGACATCATGCTACAATATCTGTGGCATGATGCCCCAGTGCTAGACATCACTATAAACTGTATAAACTGTCTTGTATTTTCCATTGCTTTGTGACTAAGTAGTATCAGGAAGCAGTCGTGTCTCAAATCCTTACTTTAGTCTACCTTATCTGCTGCAGGCTCAGAAACGGTCTCAGAATGAATGGGCGCCATTTCACTTGGAGGCATTTGTACATCAGCACTATCTACTTCACTGATAGACGATTTGTGCAGTTTCACATCATTGGCATTGTTGTCTTTTTTGTATCAGAAATTCAATATTTAACTTAGAGGCTTTACCATGGCCTTTTCCAGGTCATCCCTGTCCTCTTTTACATTTTTCTTAGTGGCTCAGGGCATATATTGGTAAATGGTGATGAAAAAACCTTTGCAAGCAGTTTAAAGAAGAAAAAAACTCAATAATGAAGACATCTCCAAGAAATAATAATACAAGCTCTTGAAAGATATCTGATATAGATGTTTAATTTGTATTTCTTGTTAGTTTTTTCCCCATGATTATAGGTTTTGTATAATTGTTTTATGGACTTGACCTTGTCCAAAATCACGTTCAGTGTACCTAACTAGAGTCACTTATGTTATTTTTATTTTGTAGACAAATAATACATTGTTAATATTTCTCTATGAGTGGGGGTTAAATACATTAGGATCATTATCCATAAAGCTAAATGTTTATTTGGGTCAGGGTCTAGGATATTGGTATTTACCATGGATGAACTTGTTGTACCTGATGTTTACTATGTTATTTATTATAATTTTAGTAACATGTTTTATCTGTTTATAACTTCACATTTTCTAGAAATGAACTTTGGACCTACATTCAGGCTCAAATTTTGTGTAATATTTTTATATAAACTTGTTTACTTGAAAAATTGTTCATTCTTGCAGTAACATCAGAAACAGAAACATTTTTATTGTTGTGTTCAGGTTTTGATTTGGGTGGAATAATTATTCAAATTATTACAAATTACAAAGTGCTCAGTATTATTTTTGGAAAGAAAGTTGGAATCATGGTGAATTCAGACAAGGGCATCTTGGATTATATTATTGTGATTAATTGGTAGACTGTTAGCACATTATAACACTTCAGACCAATGGTACATTAGTGCATTCAAGACTAGGCACATCAACACCTTCAGTGCTGGGTCTTAATTCAAGCACCACTGGAATTTAATTAGAACTTTATACATTAGGACTGGTGAGAGAACTTTTGGGACCATTTGGGATTTAATACCACAATAATATAAGCCCTTATTAAATTTTCACTTTTTATTCTAGGGAAATAAATTATTTGTCGAGTTTTACAAACTTGTTGGGTTTTGCACTTGCCTGTTACTTAGTTTAAGTCCATAGAGTCAAACTAATATATAAGAATTTGATTCACTGAGTTACTGACATTCACAATTATAATAGAAAAATAAAAATTTGGTTAATGAAACTGTAAGACTACTTGACCAGTGGTGTATGGTTTTTATTTTAGGCTTTACTGAGGAATTGTTTTATTGGATAAGAAAACAGCAGATGGCTTCCAAAGACATTTTTTTTGAAAATGTATGTTGCGCTTTGTGATAGTGACCAAACATCAATCAATATTATTAAACAATTAGTATGAGAAATTCCATAAATTACAATATTTCCCCCAGTCTTTGGTCAGTTGCGATGAAACTTAGTGAACATTGTGGTCATCAGCTGAAGATGTGCATGCCAACAAACCACTTTGCTCCCTCCATTTTTATTAGAGTTTGCTCTTTTTTGTTGTTATTGTTTTGGTTTTTACACCATTTCTCAGCACAAGAGAGGCTGTACATGGTAGCCAGTATAACTTGTGGAGGAAGAACCTGGGAAAACCCCTGTAAGAATTAGTGACCCATGGGAAACTACTGGCACGTTTTCTCACATACCCACACTGACCAAGCCTAAGTCTTGAACTCGCATAGGTGAAATGGCAGTGATCAGTAAAATTGAGTGCTTTAGACCACTTGGCTAATGAGGACCCCGGCTATTTTGTCCTTATGCTGTATGCAATCTATGACATGATCATCTTAGTGCAACTAATCCAAGTTTTTAAAAATAAAATTTCTTGCTTTAAGATGTGCTTATTGACAAATCACTTTGCTCCACAACTTTTGTTATTATCTTTTCTTTTTCTGGCATAAGGCACTGTGAGACACAGTGTTGGTAGCACAACTAATCCTTCACACTTTGACGGATTGCCATGAAATTTAGTGAATATTAAAGTCATCACCTCAAGAGTTGCATGTCAACAAATCACTTTTCTCCTGAAAAGAGTTATTGCCTTTTTTTCTTGTAGCTGAATGCAGTGTATAACAAATCTTGATTGTACAACTAACCATGCTGTTTGCGTTTACATTTTGTTTCTGGATTGCTATGAAACTTGGAACTTATGGTCATCATCCAAAGATGTACAAGTCTGTGTATTGGCTATTGGCTATGTATTGGATATTTTTAGGAATTCTTGTCCTTTTTGTCTTTCACCTGAATAAAACATAAAATTTTGCAAATGCAACTACATTGCAATTTTCATTGAATTGCTGTGGAACTTAGTACATGTTATGTTAATTAGCAAAAGATATGCTTGATGACAAATCTTTGAAGTCACTATTTTCATCTTGACAAATCATTGAAGTCACTCTATTTTCATACTGACAAATCATCAAAGTCACACTATTTTCAGACCACTTCAGTGGCCTAGTGGTTAGAGCATCTGCCTCAGATGCTGGAGGTCGTGGATTTGATCCCCGGCTGAGTCATACCAAAGACTTACAAAAATGATACTAATTGCTGCCTTGCTTGACACTCAACATTAAGAGGTTAGTGTTAGGACTGGTTGGCCTGGTGTCAGGATAATGTGACTGGGTGGGACATCATGCTGCATATCACAAACACATACACACTGTTTTCATACTGAAAAATCATTGAAGTCACACTATTTTCATACTGAAAAATCATTGAAGTCACACTATTTTCATACTGAAAAATCATTGAAGTCACACTGTTTTCATACTGAAAAATCATTGAAGTCACACTGTTTTCATACTGAAAAATCATTGAAGTCACACTGTTTTCGTACTGAAAAATCATTGAAGTCACACTGTTTTCATACTGAAAAATCATTGAAGTCACACTGTTTTCATGTTGACATCTCATTGAAGTCAGGCAATTTTTATACTCACAAATCATTGAAGTCACACTATTTTCATACTTAGAAATCATTGAAGTCAGAATGTTTTCATGTTGACAAATCATTGAAGTTGGACTTTTTTCATACTCAGAAATCATTAAATCACTATTTTCAGATGAGGTATGAGCTTTTTGTGTTATAGATTCTTTCCATAACAGGGAGGGGTGGAATATATTAGAGGTGGGAGTAAATTACATAGTTCACTGTTCCTCTTTTTCTTTATGCATTTCATCATGACAGCCTTAGTTTGTTGCTATTAAATAAATAAAAGCCTAACTAGGATGTATATGCTTGTGGAAGGCCAGTTGAGTATTGATTGTACATTGGTGTCTATGTAGCAATATATTAAGGTCAGTTTGCATCACGAGCAGAAACCAGTTATTGAAATGCACACAAAGTAAAGGCAACAAACAGTCTGAGGTAGCGATTATAACAGTATGGCAAACCAATATGGACAAAAATAAGCATTTATTTCTCAGATACCAATTTTGAGCATTTAAATATAATTTTCTGATATTAAAAATGACCATTAAAAATCCTGTTTTCACAATAGCTTGCATTGTTAACACAGCGTGTGTAAAATACAATAACACTAAACCATTTGAATGCCGGCAGTCATGGTATTTTGGATCATGGAATGCAAATATTATTGATTTTCTGTATTCCTATTTGCTTTTTGCTAGTGTACATACAGTGTAACTAGGCTTCTAATTATACATGGAAAGGTCATTGTAAATTATATGTATGTTCATGAAAATTGTCTCATTTCCAGTCTGGTTTAGGGTATTATTGACTGTATGTGTAACTTTTCTATCATTCTTTCCCCAGGGAAATGGCTGGCCTGCTGATAGTGATTGCCTGGTTAGCCATTTGCAGATTCACCAGCATGGGAAGGTAGGACAATTTCTAGACAAATTCAGTTCATTAAATATCCTGCTATTTAAAAAATATTGGTATTCTGAGGTGAAAATAGCAGTTAGTATGTATTTTAATTAATCTTTATACAGGTATGGCTTCAGTAGACCACATTCTCCTTTATATATGCAAGTGTTGTACTCAGGAGTTTAGGGTTAGCAAAATGTTGGTACCATCTACTAGTCAATATTACATCAGCTTTAAGTGTTTTCCCATCAATGTTGACAGCACTGGAAACATTATATTCTTGCAGATATTTGATTTTACATTTGCCTGATTAACATGTTGGTAGACTGCAGTGAAACCTTTATACAAAAGACACTGCAGTGAAACCTTTATACAAAGGACACTTCAGTGAAACCTTTATACAAAGGATGCTAAGTGACAAAATTGGTTTGCTCATTGTGGATATATATCCTTTTTTTTAATGGTAACTTTGTGACGGAAATAGTTCATATGCATTTTGTCCTACATGAGCAGGAGTCCATTATATGAGAGTGTCTCCTATGTCAAGTTTAGGTTTATATTCTATTAGTTATTAACATATTCTACTGTGTTGATTCATGGAACTCGGATATTGATCCATTGGACTTGAAATGTGGGGTAGGGGTGGGGTGGGATGAACTGTATTTTGTTGCACACCATTTTGAACATTTTATGTTTTAGTCCACCAAAATATGACAAATTGAATGTGTAGTGCTTGACAGTTATTATGTAAATGTGTGGTATTTAAAACACTTAACCTTTAGTTTGTTCACCTCACCCAGCTAGTGTTCCCTTCCTTGTTATACTCCACTGTGTTTACAGATGTGGGCTACAATCTGTAAGTGATGCATTGTTAAATGAAATATATAAATGTATGTACACAGCTCAACCCACATCACTAGCAGTCAATTTGGTTTTGTTAATTTGTGTGTATTTTTCCATTACAGACCTGGGGTCATTGTATCCAGTAAGTCCATGATGTCTGCCCTCCTGGTGATGACCATTACTCTGGCTGTACTGCCTCTATTCATTTGGTCACTCTGTCTGGTCAGTGACTGGCACACACGACTGGGTCATTGCAAGGACATGTTTGTCGTTGGTGTTGTCTCATAGTGTCACTTTGTATCGCTGCTATTTATTCCATGATCTGTTTGTAATGCTGTAAGGGCCAACTGTTTCATGTGGACCATTTCTGATTGTGGATAATTTTCAAATCATGAATACCAAACTTAATTTAAAAAATTAAAACAAATAGTACTTATTACTTGTGCAGAGTTATATGTTGTTTTTAATGAAGATTGTATGCTCTGTAATACTGATATTACTGACATTGTCATACCTAATTCACTCCATACATATTGCACAATACATCAATTAATGACCATAAAAATATCTCTTGGTTGTATTCAGCAAGTCTAGTGCTTTTAGCATTTGTTAACAGTCCTACTTTACAAGCTGTTAGTGAGTGATGCTGTACTGTATGAGCTGTTAATGAGTGATGCTGTACTGTATGAGCTGTTAATGAGTGATGCTGTACTGTACAAGCTGTTTGTGAGTGGTGCTGTACTGTACAAGCTGTTAGTTATTGATGCTGCACTGTAGCTTTTTGTGAGTTGTTAGGTGTGAAAAGCTAACAGTCAAGAGAGGTGTCTTACCATTTGTGATACACTAAATTTTGTTTGACTCACAGAAGAGCTTGACAGCTGAGACCTATAAACAGAGACCATGGATTGAAATCTAGATAAATTACTCATTTACCTTGACTTTGTTATGTCTGATAGACCTATTAACTGGATGATATTGCTTAAATACATATTTTCTAACAGCAACTAATCATAATCTTTGAATAGCAGAGTTTAAAATCCAGAATATTTCAATGCTATGTCAACTTGATGCAAGCATTTGTCAACTATATTGAAGTCCCACAAGAGGGTTGGTCATTCAGGAGAAGCTGTCTCCATGCTACTTTTGCTAAAAGCAGTCCTGTATAGTAGAGGGCACCTGCTTGTTCATTTAGTGGCAACCTGTGCATCAAGGAGAAATTTCTTAGGTGAACTGTTTTTGCCTAATTATGATTAATTTATGTGTTCAGAAATAATGTATTATAGAAATAAATTATTTTGTGTTGTCTTTTTTCTGTGCATGAAGTCGGATGTCTTGATGATGTTATTTGTAACACACCCAATAATACTTGCTTTTACATGCTTAATTTTGTATATCATGTGTCTGTCCTTATCTTCTTCAAGTATCAGGAATCATTTTTGTTAAGATTAATTAAATAAAATACTTTTGCTTTTCAGCTATAATATATGATATTAATTCAAGAATAATAAACCATTCATAGAAATCAGTCTACTTTTACTTTGTTTCTGTATTCTGTTGGAAGAAATAAAATCTGCATTTTTTAAATTTGTGAAACTTAATGTGTTTATTTGCTCTTTTGCTTACCACAACACTAATGCAGAAGAGATTATACTACACCAAGACACAGAAATTGGTATAATTAGTGACACACATTAGATATGGGAACCATGTAGTAATGACATTTTCAGTCCCATCTCTTCAGTCCATATGTCCATCTGTTTAGATTTCTTTTAGCCAGCCTAATTAATCAGCTCATTAAAATAAATAATTCCTGATGCTGTATACATTAAATATTTGCAATATAATGGTTTCATCTTTCCAACCACATTTATATACACCTGTCATTATGTTGGTGCTGTTTGTTATCAATTTCGTTTCTGAAAACCAGTAACACAAGTTTTCCACCATTTAAAATTACCAGACATGAGTAATCCACAATCTACAGTTACCCTACTTTGCAGATGGGTTGTATTTTGGACAGGGAAGAAGCCTGTATATTTGAGGGTCCAACGGTCAAGGTTATTGAGGGATATGCAAGAACCCTGTTTATTTTGGGATCAAAGTTCAGTCATTGTGGTGCAAAGGAGAATATGTGTAGCAGACTACCTTTCCTCTTATAGTCAGTTCTTTGTGGATACTTAGGGTCATAAATATATCTACCTGTAGGATATGAAGGTCATGGTATAAGAAAATAATGATTTCTGCACATTAAGTTTAGAGTGTTAAGTAGTGCCATAGAAGACTTAAATACAGAGTGGGTGCATAATGTGCAGTTTTTGGCACTCTTTCCTGACCTCTTTACAAAACATTTTCAATAAATTTTGGATCTTTACAACAGCAGTTTTAAGCTATAGCTGGCCATAGACAAGAAGAACTCATAATATGGCCTTTTGTCCATTTTTCCATCCATTGGCACAAATTTGTTATCATTACTCCGTATAAATTATTTGTGGGATTGCCACAAAACTTTGCACACACATTTATCCCAAAGTCTAGTATTCCTAAATGAAAATGGTGCTGCTTGGACATCCTGTTTGGCCACCACAGTTGCCATCTTTATTGTTTTGTTAGTACTATTGAATGGATCATCGTTGGGTCTTCACTGAAAGACTTCTTATGGTGGCTAGTTGCTTCAAAATGAAAATGGTTTCCATCTTCAGTCCAATCTAGCTGCCATGCAGCCAACTTTAAAATTTTATTACTACTTATCTGGAATATTTAGTTGAAGCTCATTGAAAATTGTGCAGATGTTTCATCAGTGTGGACCTTGACCAACATGGCAGCCATTTCGAACATCATATTATAGAGTCTGTTCCTAAACACAAAGTCCTTTTGGCATGGGATTGTCACAAGATTTCTTATGGTGTCAAGTTGGTCCCAAATGAAATGAAGCAGGTCTTGTTTTCACCAAGCCACTTCTTGTTATGTCTAGTTGGTCTTGTTTTCACCAAACCACTTCTTCTTGTGTCGAGTTGATCTTGTTTTCACCAAACAACTTCTTGTTATGTCCAGTTGGTCTTGTTTTCACCAAACCACTTATTGTTGTGTCTAGTTGATCTTGTTTTCACCAAACAACTTCTTGTCTAGTTGGTCTTATTTTCACAAAACCATTTCTAGCTATGTCTAGTTGAGTCTTGTTTTCTCCAAACCACTTCTTGTGTCTAATTGAGACTTGTTTTCACCAAACCGCTTCTTGTTATGTCTAGTTGGTCTTGTTTTCACCAAACCACTTTTTGTGTCTAGTTGAGTCTTGTTTTCACCAAACCACTTCTTGTTATGTCTAGTTGAGTCTTGTTTTTGCCAAACTACTCATGTCTAGTTGAGTCTTGTTTTCACCAAACCACTTATATTATGTCTAGTTGGTCTTGTTTTCACCAAACCACTTCTTGTTATGTCTAGTTGAGTCTTGTTTTTGCCAAACTACTCATATGTCTAGTTTTGTCATGTTTTCACCAAACCACTTCTTGTTATGTCTAGTTGGTCTTATTTTCACCAAACCACTTGTTGGCTCAAGTTGAGTCTTGTTTTCACAAAAAAAACTTCTTATGGCTAGTTGAGTCTTTTCACCAAACCACTTCTTGCTATGTCTAGTTGAGTCTTGTTTTCACTGAACCACTTCCTGCTGTGTCTAGTTGGCCTTGTTTTCACAAAACCACTTCTTGTGTCTAGCTGAGTCAGAATGAAAAGAATGCTTGTCTGATAGCCATTATGAATATAATAGTATTGCTATTCATCTGGAATGGAAAGTTACATCAACAGATGTTGTTTCACCTGAAGACTTCTTATGATGACAGGTTGGTTCTAAATGAAAATTGTGACAATTTTATATCCAATATGGCCTCTATAATGGCCACCATAGCAGCCACCTTGAAAATTTATCACTATGCCCTATAAATGCATTGAGAAGGAGCTGAACTAATATACACTTCAAAGTGTTGCAATACAACATTAAAGCCAAAAATTCCTTCTCCATTGGAATAATTTTGCAGGTGCCTATTTTATTTCTTAGTAACCTATACCATTTTTGTCTTCTTCAGTGAATACTGTACCTACTCCAACATCACTTGCATTAAAAGACATTTTAAATGATTGAAATTTTGAGCTGAAAGAACTGATGCATTCTTAAGTATGGCCTTTAACTTATCAAAAGAATCCCGACATTTTGCAGACCAATGAAAATTGGTTTTCTTTCTCAACAAATTTGTCAGGGGTTAAGCAATTATGGAAAAATTGGAACAAGATTTCTGATAGAATCCAACCATACTCCAAAATTACATTAGTTTTTTACTAATAGGCACAGAGAATTCAGAGATAGCCTTGACCTTAGCATCTATAGATTTAACTTGTCCATGTCCCACGATATGTCCTAGAAATACAACACAGGCATAACAAAACTCACTTTTGGATAAATTTTTCTCTCTGATATTTTTCGTGTCGTAGACAGTGACATCAATGTAAGCATCACAATTATCTAGAAAAGATGTAATCGTGTTCTTTAAACATTTAAAAGTACTTTCAGACCCTTTCATCCCATCACATCATATTCATCTATCTGGAGTCATGAATGGAGAAATTTCCTTTGCCCTTTCCGTCTGTGGAATTGCCAAAATCCTTTTAGCAGGCCAAATTTGGTGACATATTTTGCATTTCAAATTTCATCAATGCAGTCATCAATTCTTGGCAATGGAAATTAATCTGTTTAGTCACACTGTTCACCTTTCTTTAGACTGCACATTGTCTGATTTCGATACACATATACATGGTGAACTACAGTCACTTTTACTTGCTTGTATGAAATCATTCTCCAGTAAATATTGAATTTCTTTTATCAATTACTCCAGTTTGAGAGGATTCATCCTGTATGGATACTATTTCACGTGTGGAATTTACAATTTCAACAACATTATAGATTGTTGTAGCGGGGTTTAATGCCATTTTTCAGTACATGATAGGCTGTATATACATGGTGGCCAGTATAAATGGTGGAGGAAGAACCTGGAAAAAACCCTGAAGGTACCACTGACCCACAAGAAGTTACTGGCAAGCTTTAATTACATACCCACAATGGCCGAGCCTGAGACTTGAACCCATGCAGAGAGATGTGAAACAGCTTTGATCCGTAATGGTGAACACTTTAGACCACTCAGCCACTCAGGACCCCATAGTTGATTTTATTTGTGTAGGAACATCTGGAAATAAGTGCTCATATTCAAGCAACAGCTGTTTTAATTCATTCTTTAGTTGTTCCTGCAGATGTCAAAGTTTCTGGACCAGATTATTCATAATTTCTAAATTCCAGAGACTGTGTACTTCAAAATCACTAGTCTGATTGCATTCCATCACTTAAATCCTCACTGTGGGACAGGTACAACTAAATTTATTGAATGATTAAATTGGCTATCTCTTTCAATATGTTTACATCCCAGGAACACTAATATTGTAATTTTACTTATTTTTTTCTAACTTTGTAAGGACCATAATACCGAAACTGAATAAAATATTGAAGAATGACAATGAGTGCCAGCACCCTATCACCTAACTAAAAGTTATCTTCTTTGCAATTCTGGCATACCTTAATTTCAACTTTGATTTTAAATGCTGAATGCCTATTTCATGCATAACTTGCTGAAAATTTCAGACAAAAAAATTTGACCCTTGAACGGATTTGGGCAGGACATATTGGGCAAACAAAAAAGACCTTACCTAAGCTTTTACAATTGTTTTAGTTTTAATATACCTCAAAGGAGTTGCCTCTGAGAATCTTGTAGATGCACACAAGTATTGGTTGCCTGACTTGGTCTTAGGTAAGGGACCAACACAGTCTACCATGACAAACCTTATGGGAATAGGTTGTAGATGAGTCTTATGTATCTTCCTTCCATCTGACAAGCTCTAGAGTATTAAAAACTTCTTTTAATTTTTGTTAAGTCTTATTGATCCCTAAATGCCAGCAAAAGGAGTGTCATGGGCCAAACTATGAGTTTCCTGTCTGTACAATTTTGGAACTACAATTTGATAGTTTAATGACCATTTATCACCAGCATGAACCTCAGGTGGTCTCCATTTTCTCATAAGAACCCCATTTTTAACAAAATAACAAACAAGTACTTCCGTGGCTTCAGTTTCACTAATAGCTCTCTGAAATAAACATTTAATCATGATCTTTTTCCTGTTTGACGACAAGTGATTGCTGTTTTGTCACCCTGATTAGAATACAGAGAATGAGTAGTTAAAAGATGATCACTGTACTTTTTGATTGATCACATTGAGGACCAAAAGTAACCTCATAAAATGCCTGGCTATTTAAAGTGTCAGCTAAAATAATACTTTTACAAGTAACTTCATTCTCAACAGCTTTCTTTGCAATAGCTCTAGTAACTGCACAAGCTAGGTATAAATCAGGGATTTCCTTTTTAATATGATCGACTTATGATCCAAACAAGGCTTGTCAGTTACAAGTTGATTAACCATAACCTTATATCCAGCTAGGTCATTGCCTAGTAATAAATGCGTACACTCAATGGATAAAGACGACACTGTTCAGACTGTCACGGGTCCTAAACTAATTCTGATGACAAATTTACACAAGGGAGAGGAACATTAACAAAACTGCACTCTACTCCATGAATAAGAACACTCTCAAGAAGAATTCTCAGAAAAAGGCAAAGTACCTGATAGTAAAAAACTCCGAGAAGCTCATTTGTCCCGAAACATTTTTTTAATGATAGGATTGGCCGAACCACCTATGAGTGGTATAGAACCATTCAGCATGAATGGTTCATAATTCTCCATAATATAAGACATGTTTGTTTGACCCAGAAAATATATTGCTTCAATACATGATTGTGACCTTGACCTCTTAGAAATAAGAACATTTGGAATTGGCCCGCCTTAATTCTGTTGCTTATTTATCAATTTGTAGCAATCAGAAATAACGTACCCTTTCTTGCAATAGGTACACATAGGAAGAGATAAGGATTTCCGATCAATCTTAGTTGTGCCAGATTAAAATTTGGAAGGGTTCGTATTAGGCTGAAATAGTTTTTCTTTACCAGATGACTGCTGAGTGGAAGACTTATTGACAAAAGAAACTTTATGAGTTAAGGAATACTCGCCAGGTGTACGAGCACCATTTTATAAAGTTTCGACCTTATGCTCATCAAGGTCGTCACTATGGACGCAATTCTTGAGCTCTTCAACTGATATAAGTTGTCTGAGATTTTTGTAATCTTCAACAACTTTTTCTCTACAAGTTCAGCATGGGTTTGTCCAGTCTCTTTTTTATAGTTCCTAAACTTTTGTTGATAAGCCTCAGGTACCAACTCATAACCCTTGAAGATTCATTCCTTAACCATATAATAGTCGGCACTTTACTGTACTGAGAGGTATGTGTAGATGTCACGAGTTTTACACAAAAAAAACTTTCTTAATTCTAATTCCATCTTGTATTTTAATTTTAATTTTCGACTCCCTTCTATGTTATAATCTGATACAGACGTAATAATCAAACCCAGAGCACTTTTAACCAAAAATTCCTGTCAAACAAATGTTGGACCAAAATATTTTTCTATTTCTTCCTTCATTAAAGAAGCCTTTGCCTCAAAAAGATTATATTTTCAGGCAAGCTAAAGCATTTCATCCTTAGTAGTGAATGGGGTCACCCTAGCCTCAATGGGAATTAGCATTACAGAGACCCCTGGGTCACTCTAGCCTCAATGGAAATTTAACATGGAGAAAAATCGTGGGTCACTCTAGGCTCAAGGGGAATTTAACATGGGAAAAAGTCTTGGGTCACTCTAGCCTTAAGGGGAATTGAACATGGGAAAAAGTCTTGGGTCACTCTAGCCTCAAGGGGAATTGAACATGGGATTTTTTTTGTTTTTTTTAAAAAAAAAATTTAAATTTAAATTTAAATTTAAATTTAAAAAAGGGGTAGGCAATTGAAAAGTCATTCTCTTTTCGAGAAATATGGGTGGCCCTGAAAAGGGACTTTGGGTTTATGTTAATGTATCCATTAACATAAAGGGCATCTGCGGCATCTTCTTGTCCTCAAGCTGCGTCTTACTCGAGGGCCATAAATCAGTGTCCTCTTGAGGCAACCTTGTCTTTCTACGTATACTCTTCGTATCCACAGACTGGTGTCTGACTTGTCGACAACGGTCCACTTGGACCGGACATACATGAGCATGTCCGTCCTAAACATCATGGAAGACACAAGGGTGGATGATTCGACTATGGTCCACATCTTGAAGCGACGAGAACAGGTGAATCAATGCAGTGAACTGCGCTTATTTATAGGTAGAGGAAGGATTGAAACGGATTGAGTTCATTCACCAATCCGAACACGCGTTACAAAATTCAGTCAGCCCGCATCCAATCCGAAGAGAGCAATCTGTGACGTCACGTGGTCTATATAGATTCGCTAGCGCTTGTGTGCAGTCAATCTATGCGACAGTGATTCAACATGACGGAAACTCAGAAAACGATCCATTGGGGTGCACCAACAGGGGAGACTGCCCAAGGGAACCCGGACTTACTTTCAGAAGAGGTGAATTGGGATTTTGTGGATTTTCTCTCCTCGCAAGAATTTGTTCCCGAACCTTCGTTACCTTCTTCATTACCGCAAGTGGAGAATTTTAGACAGAGACAGAAAGAAGAATTGGAGAAATTTATACAACGACAAAAGGAAGCGGAACAAGCTTTTCTCCTACAGCAACAGCAGCAAGAAGAAGAGGTAAGAAAAAAACAACAGCAACAACAGCAAGAAGAAGTAGCAGCAGCAGCAAAGAAACAAGAGGGTGAAAATCAAACGGTCACGGTACTGTTGGACATTTTAGCGGAGTTAAGAAGTCTGAAACAAATGTATCAGACGTCTTTATTACGACCGAAGAGAATACGACCTTCCCGTGCTAAACACGTCAACCCTGTGACTAAGCCTACCGTACCACCCTTAGTGATTTCAACCCAATTATCATCATCATCAACATTACGCAGTCCAGAAGTAGGCCTTGGCCGTGGCAAAGGCTTAAGGCAGTTAAAGTTGATTGCTTAAACTCACCCCTACACCAAAATAAAAAGGCCCTTTTCAGGGCCACCCACATTTCTCGAAAAGAAATACAATTTCAATTTGCCAATAACTCAAAAGAAAAAAAAATAACCCATTTTACCCCTATAGTACGTGTCTGTGTATGAGTGCGTGAGTGTACGTTCTTATTTTAAAATCAAAACTCAAAGACACTTACCTTATATCATTAATTTATTCTTTTATCCATTGTTACAATCCAATTCACAATTCACAACAGAACACTTTAATTAAAAGTTCATTGACTTCTTCTTTCTCCTTGTTTAGTCTCTCTGTTTTATAAAATTTCTTCACCGTCACACTCTTTTCCTCTTCTTCCTCCTCACTTTCTTCCCTTCTTCTTTTCTTCTCCTGTTTCTTTTTCTTCACCTGTCTGCTTTCTTCCTCTGAAAAATCCCTCTCTTCTTCCGAAGAATCCCTCTCTTCTTCTGAGGAATTCCTCTCTTCTTCTGAAGAATTCCTCTTTTCTTCTGACTCCTCTTGTTTCTTTTTTGGGCAATCTGGAGACCAATGTCCTTTTTCTTTACAATAATAACAGGTATCTTGACTTTTGTCTTTTTTAGCCCCTGTTTTTGTTCTTTTTTGACGGTCTGGACACTCTGAAGACCAATACCCTTTCTTCTGACAGATATAGCAAGTATCTTGACTTTTATCTCGAAAGGAAGGAAAGTAGTCCGTCGGCTGGTCTGAAGAGAATTTTCTAATGACCCCTCGCAAAGCTCTGACGAAACGTTCGATTTGGTTAGTCTCTTCCATCGTTGTGCTCGGCTTGAGAGTGAAATGAATAGTGAAAGGACAAGACACACACCCTTTTATATACGCTGGTCTGCCATGACTATAAATTAGTCTATGGTGTTTGAACTTGAGTCATTTGACGTTTTTCACTCAAGATGAAACGATCCTATTCATTTGAGAAGAAAGAAGAAGAAAGTAAGAGGCAGAAACGTGATCTATCGCCTCGTACCAGGGCTGAAATCTTGGCACAAATTCATGCCAGTGCTTTTGAAGAGGACATGAGTGAACCAGAATTTGAAACCTCTAAACCAAGTTCACCACCCTTAGTCAACCCTGAAAAGTACTATTCCATTCGAGAGACGAAAAAGCGCTCCTCTAGAAAATTTAGAACCACGGCTTACACCTACACAGTGAAGTTTAAAGATTTCAAGGCTGACGTACCACTGGAGAAAGCAGAAGGGTTTATCACCGAGATGTGGGATTCTTTGCTCACCGCACCCAAGCGACAATGTAAACCCAAAGAAGACGATCGCTATCTATCCATAAATGTCTATCCATAGATCACGACAGCTTGAAATCCCCTGTTTGGATCGAGTTTAGCAGACCCGCAGAACTAACCCCTTCCAAAGTCATGGACAAGATTCAACACGTACAACAATCTAATGACCAGTTTGACATCACCGATGGTAAAGCCACACTGAAAATGGCCCACGTCTCTCCTCCTCAAGGGACTGGACGCAAAAAGATGTTATTGGTGGACGACCTTCGCAACACCAAAACAAGTCTCGTCCGAATTAACAACCCTCAAGACCAGATGTGTTTAGCTTAAGCCATCGTGGTGGGACGAACCTATGCCAACAAGAACGACACGGCAGAATGGAAAAGAGCCTGGAAAACTATTCAACAATCGGACTGAGCCAAACAACGAAACGAAGCAGAACTCCTGTTGCAACAAGCTGGCCTGTCCAAAGACACACCCTGTGGTATTCCTGAGATGCAGAAATTGCAAGATGCCCTAGCTCCACGCTACACCTTGAAAGTGCACCCTCAAGAAATGCGCGGACCTCTGTTGTTTCGAGGCCAAGACTTTAAGGACGGAAAATACATTCATGTTTATCATCACGATGACCATTTCGATACCATTACCACTATCACCGGATTCCTGGGATATGTTTATTATTGTGAGAAATGTGATTATGGTTATAACAATCGAGAGCAACACAAGCATTGTGGATGGAAATGCCCAGGATGTTTGGCCTCTCCACCCTGTCTGAGCGAAGAACCAGTGCCTTGTTCAACTTGTCTGCGCACGTTTGTCAGCCCTACCTGTTACCAACAACATCTGAAGACGCGAGGTTCACAGAAGAAATGTACTTGTCAACTCCTGAGATTGTGCCCTACCTGTGGACAAGGCATACGTGCCAATAGTACCAAGGCACACGTATGTCGAGGAAAGAAAAAATGTCACATTTGTCACCACATCGTGGACTTGGAACACCAATGCTACGTGCAAAAATACCAACCCCCACCAGAGAAAGAGGACGGTCACAAGAAGAAAGGCAATTTCATCTTTTTCGATTTCGAATTCATGCAAGAGACCGGCATTCACATTCCTAATTTCTGCGTGGCTCATCGAGCGTGCGAGAAGTGCATTCAAGAACCTATCTTCAGTCATTGCCCTCACTGCAGCAAGATTCCCGGAGGGCGTGAGAAAATCTTTCGAGGACCGAACACGTTAGCCGATTTTGCCCAATGGGTTTTAGACCCCGTCGACAAGACGTGGAGCCAAGAGGACATCGAACGTTACGGAGACTGTCATCGCCATGCCACGGTGATGGCTCACAATTTCTCCGGATACGATGGACAGTTTCTTCTCAGATACTATACGGAACATGGCACCGAACGTCCTAAAGTGACTTTGAACGGAGCCAAAATCATTTTCATGCAAGTGGAACAAGTACAGTTTAAAGATTCAATGAGCTATTTGGCCATGCCTTTGAGTCGAATGCCTAAAACGTTTGGAATGACAGAAATGGCTAAAGGGTACTTTCCACACTTTTTCAATACGGAAGCCAATCAACACGCCGTTCTACCCCATTTACCTGAGGCTCACTATTACGACCCCGACAACATGCGTACCGAACAACGAGAAGCTTTCTACGCTTGGTACCAGGCTCACGCCTCGGACCCTTTCGACTTTCAGGAAGAAATGCTAAAGTATTGTCGTTCCGACGTGGACATTTTACGGCGTTGCTGTGGAAAATTTCGAGAACTGTTCATGGAACACGGAGGGGTCGATCCTTTGAAAGAAGCTTGCACCATTGCCAAAGCGTGTTCCTTAGTGTATCGACAACGATTCATGCCTGAAAACACCGTGGCTGTCATCAGCCCTCAAACGACCCACTTTGTCAAACGTCAATACTCGGTCAAAGACCTACGTTGGTTACATTACTTGTGCGACAAGGAAGACAAATGGATTCAGCATGCTCGCAACGGAGGGGGTGAAAAGACCATCGGAACGTATTCGGTCGATGGCTGGGACTTAGAAAACCCCAAGATCGTGTACGAGTTTAACGGTTGGAAAGTTTAAAGTGACCACCTATCAACCGAACAAGATTGTACGTTTACCCACTCACCACATCGTCAGTCGACCCTTGGAAAAAATCTATCAAATCGTGTACCAGAAGCGAGTGAGACTTCCCAACCATTTCACCTTACCGTATGGACACGTCGGTATTGGTCTGTATATAAAAAGGAACCCTAGGCAAGACCGATAGTTCATTGTGACTACCAAGACCAAGCGAACAAGATGAATACTTTCAGAGAAACACAAAACAAGTTGTTTAGAAAGGCACAATTCAAGTGTGAGGCTTCAGAAGTGGAATGCGATTGTGAGCCTTGCGATGGGTACGATGCTGTACGTTGTGACTTGAGCGATGCCGTAAAGCATCATGGGAACTTTGTTCTTACGACCCCTATCATGGAAAGTGATGCTGTGCGTGTCAAACCTGAGGGATGCGAAAGTGATGCCGCTCGTCCTCTTGGACATTTTACTGGGTTTCGTTTTAAAGGGGAATGTTCACCTTCACGTCTACCCCCCTACGGATGTCATCCAGCCCTGAGCAAACTCCTGCCCATGTCACTCAACCCTCATCGAAACGAACCTGTGAAAGACGAATATTCGTTTCCTGTGCGTTTGTCGGAATACTGCGACTTTGAAAATCGTCTTCAATCGTTCAAAGGAAAATGGCCTAAGTATCTGGGAGGACCGACCCCCGAAGAATTAGCCAGAGCCGGATTTTTCTACTTGGGCGAAGGAGATAAAGTCAAGTGCTTCAGTTGCGGTGTGTCACTTCACCACTGGGAACCGCAAGATTCGGCCTACGTAGAACATGCTCGATGGTCACCGAATTGTCATTACTTACCCTTAGTGGGACCGAGACATTGAAGTAACTTACCATAATCTGTTCATGGATACTTTACAAGAGAACATTCGTGCTTTGCCTGTGGAGTTGAGAGAACGCATTTACCGAGAGCTGGTCAAAATACAAGTGAAACGTAAAGAACAATTGCATCTGTTACGTCACCGGTGTTTGAACCACTGGTACCTCCAGGCTATACAAGGACTGATTGAGTTGAAAGTGTTCCATTGGACAGACATTGATCAACGAGCCCCTGGTTTTAAAAAGGAATGGTTTGGTATTGACGATTCTATCTACTACATTGTAAACGTACTGCATCGAATTCCAGAGGAAGAGTTAACGAATTACCAACATCTTGTACGCAATGTCAACTTGGTGAAAGAGGAAACTTCTGAACGAATTGTAACGTGTAAATTAGTAACTAAACGATTTAGATTCGACAATGAATTGAAACCATGTCTGTGCAAACAGTACATTTCTTGTGTCAGACCAAAGAGGATTTAGTATGACATATTCATGGATACTTTACAAGAGAACATTCGTGCTTTGCCTGTGGAGTTGAGAGAACGCATTTACCGAGAACTGATCAAAATACAAGTGAAACGTAAAGAACAATTGCATCCGTTACGTCACCAGATCTTTAAGCACTGGTACCTGAATGGTATAAGAGAACTGATTCGTCAGAAATTGTTTCAGTTGTCAGACCTTGTTCAATACTTCCAGACCCCCGATGATCCACGTGTTGATCATTTTGGTTACTTCGAGATTCACCTAGTACAACACATTGAGGAAGACAAGGTAAAGGATTACAGACATATTTTACGTGGAATCTACTTAGCGGAAGAGGAAACTTCTAAACGAAGTCTGACGTTTCGGTTACAGTATGCAACATTTAGATTCCCTACTGGAGAACGAAGATCTCTGGCTAGAAAGTACGTGTATTGTTTCCGAAACAAAGAGACTATAAAAACAGGCTGCCATGCCACGACTTTTATCGCATGTAATCCAACAGATTCCGTGGAAGGAACTCAATGACCATATTCAAACCGTGGATCATTACCATCGATTATTACAAGAACTGTATCCATTCAATTTGGGTCGACAAGTGGTGTGTGTCTTAGTGACTTGTTTTCTGGGATTTCGTTTACCAGCCGATTCTTTGTGGACTCTTTACGATCAGTACTTACCACCTCAATGGCCTTAAATGGTCACGAAAAACTCCTTTTGCTCAAAGCCTTGCGTTTTCATCTGGATACTTCTCGACCTCAACAGGAAAAAAAAGATTCGTCAACTTTTAGCTACCCAAGACGTGTATGACGATGTGTGTGTAGCTTGTGACTTACATCCCCATTGGACAGATGTCCGTGCCTGGAAAGAATGGGATTTTGAGGCTTGGACCCAAGAAGTGGCCCAGTATGCACGAGAGTTGTTCAAGGAAAAAAGTTACTTTTCAACCCGTGTTAGTGACGGTGCCAGAAGAACCCGTCACCCAGGACGGGACTGTCGTGGACATGCTTGAAAGACCCTTTCGGGAGGACACTTGTGTGACCTTACCCCCTACTATAGAACTGGTTAGAACATTACCCAAAACATGTTGTTGTACAGACACTTGTGTTTATTCCACGTTAATGGTTATCATGTGCCTTTTATTCTTGTACTTAAGCCTTTGGCTTTTATGTATTTTTGTCTTTCGTATTCATGTTTGAAAAAACATTCAATAAACGTGTTCTGAAAAAGTATATAAAGTCTTGTCTTGTTTGTTTTCGTGTCACAAGTGACATTTCTCACACAATGGCTACCTCTGTTGTCTCTGCTCCCTCTTCCTCTACTGTCAAAGTCATCGACGAACACTTAGATCGTGCCAGTTGGGAGACTTTGTATCTTCGCCATCCCTTTAACATGCTCATTGCTGGACCTAGCGGTTCTGGCAAAACCGAATTCGTCAAACGTTTGATCGAACATAAACATCATTTGATCGATCGTCCCCCTCAGCGGATCGTGTGGTGTTACAAAGAGTGGCAATCGGCGTACAGCCTCTTGCGAGAAAGTCAAGACGATTCCATCGTGTTTGTGGAAGGCATTCCTAAAGAAGACGACGGCATCGTCTCTGACTCCCGTCAAACCCATTTGGTCATTTTCGACGACATGTTAGGAGAAGACGAAGAAGAAATTAAACTGTGGTTCACGCGCAAAGGGCATCACCGTAATGCCAGTGTCGTTTACATCACCCAAGATTTGTTTCAACAAAGTAAAGCCCATCGCACCATCAGTCTCAATGCGCATTACGTGGTCTTGTTTAAAAGCCCTCGAGATAAATCGCAAGTGCAAGTCTTAGCCAAACAGTTAGGAACGCCTTGGCTGACTCAGGCGTACGACGATGCCACTCAAACACCAGACGCCTATTTACTCGTCGATTTGAAACCTACGACCCCCGAGGATTTGCGATTTCGTACCCACTTGTTTCACCACTGGTGCCAAGACGGAGGGCCTGTCCTGTACACGTCTCCGTCCTCGACTTAATTTCACTCCACATAAAAAAATCTATAAAAACCTCAGACCCTTTTTCGTCTGTCTCACACAACGTCAACATGACGTCCCTTCAGTCGCATCTTCCCGTCAAATTGATTCGTGCCTTGTATGGCATCAGTCGAGAAAAAAATCCACAAACACGAGCTCGTGTCTTAGAAGCTAGTCTCAAAGAAGTCTTACGATGGTTCACGGTGACGGCACGTCAAATACTCCAAGGAATCATTCAGATTCCTCATCAAACCAAACGCTTTTTCGATCGAAACAAAGTCGCTTTGGTCCAACTGGCCGATCCCCGCATCGACACTCAAACCAAAAAACAAATCATTTTGAAACCTGGAGGGAGCGGTACTCTAGGAGGGGTCATCATTTGCTCTCTCTTAAGATGGGATCCTAATGCCCCCAAAGTTATACCCAAGAAAAAAGTCCAACGAAGCCCCAAGAAGAAAAAGACCAGGTCCCCAAGAAGAAGAACTTCTCCAGTGGCGGGACCCTCCTCTGATCAGACACCACCACCCCGGAAAAAGGAAAAGAAGCCCCCAGAAAAAGAAACATAGAAAAAGTCCCCAGAAAAAGAAAAGTCCACAGAAGAAAACTAGTCGCAAGAGAGGCACTTCAGCCAGGGCGCAACTTTACACTCGCAAGCCACGACCTGCCACGGCAGTGACTGCGTCTCCGGCAGCCTCACGTTCATCCACTTCTCCGTTAATGACACCCAGAACTGAAGAGTACTTGGAGACGTTGATCACACCAAGAACTTCTCCGTTGATGACCCCCAAAAGAACTTCCCCAGTGGCAGGACCCTCCAATTTAGTGGCAGTGGCTGCTGCTCACAAAGTACCTTCTCCCAAACTCAAAGTCCAAGAAAGATCGGGCATGTTACAAAGTTTACTGGATTTGTCCAAGCAAGAACTGGCTCGATTTAGTCCGTTACGTACCCCTGCACGACGTGTCATGCCTGTCCTCAAACTAATACGACGTAAAGACAATCAGTGGCGACGCGTTCCAGTATAAAAAAGGCGTGTGACCAAGTAGGGTATCAGTGTTTTTTGGTACTCCTGAAGACTCAAAGATGTCACCCTCCAGAAAACCCCAAGGAAAGAAAAGGAAAGGACTACCACCACGTTTAGTCAAACATGGGGACATGTTATCTATCCTGTCCAAAGCTTCTCCACCTCTACGAAAAAAACTCATTCAATCGGCCTCCAAAGTGGTCATCGATACCGTGTGAGAATGTTGTTTGAACGTCTCGAAAGGCACGATCCCTTTGTCCAAACACCAGAAACAATGCTTAGGCAAACATCGTCACGTTCTTCGCCAAATGGTTCAAAAGAAAATTCCCATTCGTTAAAAGAAGAAGATGTTGGTCCAACGTGGGGGCATTTTGCCCCTCTTGTTAGGTCCCATACTGAAAGGAGTCTTGGGAACCATGTTGGGAGGACTGGTGGGAGGAAGATAAAAAGGCCCTCGGAAGTCCCAAGATCTCAGAATCGACCCCTGACAACCCCATGGAAAGACGAAAACTGGCTTTAGTGCCTTACAAACGATGGATGGAATACCATCGGTGGCAAGAACAACGCACCCCGCATTTACCTCCCAATCCCAATTTGAGCGAGATGTCCCAGTTACAACACGAATTGCAGTCCTTGATGGATCGCCAAGATTTGTCCGAAACAGAAAAAACGCAAAAGTACGGTCAACTTTTGCAACGACTGTAACTCTTTCACAGAAAGCTTTAGACGAAACAGCTCTACCCACTCTGAAAGATTTTAAGAGCTTGATGAAAAGTCCAGCACCATCACCAGTACCAGTACCAGTCCCAGTACCACCACTACCAGTGACCAAGACAGAAAAAGAAGAAGAAGAAGGGTTTCAAACTCCACCAGAAAAAGTACGCAAGTTAACAACACCACCTACCTCCAGAATTGGATGGATTAAAAAGAGGATGGCCACCCCTTCTTCATCACAAGAGAAAAAGAAAGTGAAGACAGAAGTGAAGACAGAAGTGAAACAAGAACCGATATCCCCCGCTCAGACATCCTCCTCTTCAACACCTATTGCCGGTCGCACACGCAAAGCATTGCAATCCAAGAAAATACCCCAAGAGAAAAAGAGTAGCATCCTCCAAGAGTGGGTGTCTTATTAACACACCAATCAACACACCAAAAATGGAAAAAGTCTTAGCCAGCATTTACTACGATCCCTCCCAACCTGCAGGTTACGTAGGAGTTCAAAAATTGTATCGTGCTGCCAAAACTCGACTGAAAAGTCTCCGTTTACCTCAAGTCCAACGATGGTTACAAGAACAAGCTACCTACACTTTACACAAACCCATTCGACGCAAGTTTGCCAGAAGTCGCACCCGAGTGGAAGGCATCGATCATCAATGGCAAGCCGATTTAGCCGATGTCTCTCATTTGGCCAGCTACAATCGTGGCTACAAATATTTGTTTTGTGTCATCGACGTCTTTTCCAAATTTGCCTGGGTCGTGCCCTTGACTTCCAAATCGAGCAGCGAGTTAGTGCGAGCCCTGCAACGGGTGTTGAAACAAAGCGGTCGTCACTCTCTTCGATGGCAAACGGACAAAGGCACCGAATGTCTGAACCAAGCTTTCCAAAAAGAATTAAAGAAACGTGACATTCATTTTTTTTACCACCGAGAATCCAGAAACCAAAGCCAGCATCGTGGAACGTTTTCAACGCACTTTGAAAGAACGCATGTGGAAATATTTTACGCATCACCACAATCTGAAGTACATCGACATCTTACCGCACCTGGTGCAAGTGTACAACCAATCTTACCATCGAAGCATCGGACGTGCCCCGCAAGAAGTGACTCCCGAGAAGGAAGTGTTGGTGTTTGAGCGCCTGTTTGGTACGTCCCCGACGAGGGCTGTCCCCAAGAAAAGTGGAGAGTTGGCCGTAGGAGATTGGGTGCGCATTGGCAAAACCAAACGCACTTTCGACAAAGGTTACTTACCTAACTGGACGACCGAATTGTTTCGCGTCACTGGACGAGTGCATGGCCGTCATCCTGCCGTCTATAAATTGGAAGACATGAACGGAGAAGTGCTCAAAGGAACGTTTTATTTGCCCGAGTTACAACGTGTCACCAAAAAAGAAGACGACGTGTACGACATCGAAAGCATTCTCGAACGCAGAACCCGTAAAGTGGGCAAACGACGTGTCAAAGAAGTCAAAGTACGTTGGAAAGGATATCCACCCAGTTTTGATTCTTGGATCGACGCTTCGCAAGTCATCGACTATAAAAAGAAGTGACCATCATGCCTTTTCACACAGCAGACGCAGCTACGTCGACCACTCCTCCTTCGCCCAGTTCTTCTGTGCAAGATTTACAAAAACAACCTTTGTGGGTGTGGTGCGGAGAACGTGTGCCTAAAACGCAAATCGTCTTTTTCTGCCAAATCTTCGTGGTGTATTGTGTCATCGGTGCAGCCATTGCCAATTTGAGTTTGCAACAAGGAGACAAATAATTGTGGACCATTTTATTGAGCAGTTGCATCGGTTACCTGCTTCCCAATCCCTCCCTGAAATTCTCCTCGAACGGGAACCTTGTGTCCAGTGCCAGTGTCAGTCACCACTCCAACAACAACAACAACCCCATTTTGGGCGGAGACACGCCTCTGACGTCCAGTAACCCCTCGGACAGCCACAGAACTCTGGAATTATGAGTCACCAAAACCAATTTTACTTAACCTTACCGAGTGACAGTTCCATGGAGGTGTTTCCCCACAGCACGTTGTGCTGTTACACGGCCAAATTACCTCAAGCCATCCACTTAGATCACGAAGCCCATTGGGAAGTGGCTTTGGTAGAAATGATTCACACAACACAAATCAAAAACATCACTGAAACTCAAAACACTTTTGACGTCGAAATTTTGGACCCAGCACTGCAGCAACAGATGACGGGCAGTCCTCAACATAAATCACATCTTGCGAAGGACCCAATACCCCGCAGCAGCAGTGACCCTTCTCCTCCTCTTTACGTTTATCACTTTAAAATTAATTCAGGCCATTATTTTAGTGGTCAACATCTGGTGGAGGCCATCGCTGACAAATTCTATGCAACCTTTGATAAAGTTCTGACCAAAGTAGGTAAACGTGTCACCATCGAGTATCACAAACAGTCTCACCGTCTACTCATCAGATTTGATAGTGAGGATAGAATTATACGTATTAAATTTTGCCCTGGATTGTATGACATTTTGGGTGGAGACCTCAATTTGGCCACGAATAAGCAGACCAAAACGATTGACATCGCAGAGATTGACAACAACATGCATTTTGCGAGGTATTTTCGTTACCCGGTAGAACTGAACCAAGGACTGAATTTGATCTTCGTGTACTCCGATGTGGTGGAGTACAACGTGGTGGGACACACCTCCGTGGGGTTACTGCGTGTCATTCCTTTCAAAGTAAATTCTGCCACGACCACTGACGAGGAAGGTGGGAACACTTACCACGTCCACCGCGAATTTGTCCATCCTCACTATTTGCCTGTCAGCAAGTCGTATTTGGACACGGTCAACATTGCTATAAAAGGAGATTTGGGACAAAATATTCCATTCATCAAAGGAAAAGTCACGGTGAAACTCCATTTTCGAAAACGGTTCTCTCACGACTCGTAAGTAAGTCATATATCCAGTGTACCGAGGGGTTGCTCGACAGCGAGGACACGGTTTAGGAGACATATTAAAATCTGCCTTTCGTTCGGTGGCCCCGGTGTTGAAACCGATGGTGACACGCGGATTGCACGCTTTGAAAGATGCGGCACTGACACAAGGCAAAGAATTTCTCCAAAATGTCATCATCGACAAACAAAACCCTAAAGAAGCCTTCATGAGGGCTGGCAAAAATGTCTTGTTGCAAACAGGTAAAGACCTTTTGGGCCGACGAGACACACCTATAAATGCCCTGCACGCTACCGAGTCAGGCATTCAGCAAAGACAAGGCAGAAAGAGACGACGAAGAAAACACCCTTTCACCAGACTTCAAGCTAGAAAGGCCAAGAAAAGAAGAACCGTTCGAGACTTAGACGTTTTCGATTATTGAGAAAGAACAGAACAAAATGATGCACCGAGAGTCTTGCGCTTGTTCCAAGACGGAACTGGATCTGTTTGCCATGCCCCCTACCATGATGACCATGCAAGAATCCCAGTGGGTGGAATTTCACCCCGTCTCCTCATTGACCGATTCCGCTCCCATCGAGTTTGAAATCAAAGGACAGCCCGAAGATTACATCGATCTGAATAGCAGTTACTTGTACCTGAAAGTCAAAGTTCTAGATAAGGAAAATAAAACAGTAGAAGACAGTGAGAATATAGCTCCCGTCAACAATTTCATGCATTCCTTGTTCAGCTCAGTGGACTTGTACTTGAACAACAAACTGGTCAGCAGCAGCATGGATACTTACCCTTACGGTACCTACCTGGAAAATCTCTTGACGTACCGAATAGATGCCAAGAATACTCATCTCAATGCTTGTGTGCTATGGGAACCTGACGAAGCGGGCAAGTTTGACGCAACTGACAATGACGGCTTTGAGGAAAGACGAAAGAAAATCACAAATGGAAAGAGTTTAGAACTGATGGATCGTTTGCATTTGGACATGTGGTTGCAAGAGAAATATTTGCTGAACGGTGTCAATGTTCGCCTGAGACTGAATCGTAGCAGTGCCGCTTTCCATTTGTTGGCTGATACTGCTGCTGGCAATCCTAAAAGCAAAATCGAGGAGGCCAAACTCTACGTACGACGCGTGGAAGTGTTACCTAAAGTGGGAAACGACATCAGTCAGACGTTGAGCCAAGTATTCCATACGACGCGTGGAAGCGAAAACGTTCACCATTCCTGCTGGACAGCATTCCATGATCGAAGATCATCTGTTTCAAGGACAGTTCCCCAAGCGTTTAATCCATGGTATGGTCTCGAATTCAGCCTTCAACGGAGCCTTCGCTCAAAATCCTTTTAACTTTCAACACTTTTATGTGAAGAAAATCGAAGTCAGTCGCGATGGCAAGACCTTGTGTACCCGACCTTTCGAACCTGTCTTTAGTGACGACGAGAATAAGATGAATTACTTGAGATCGTACTTGTCCCTGTACGAAGCCACCGGCCAGTTAGGAACCAACACCAGTCACGGCATTACGTACGAAGATTACGCAGGAGGCTATGCTTTCTGGGCTTTCGATTTCACTCCAGACCAAGGCAGCGACGAGGGACATTTCCACCCTATAAAATCTGGCCAGATTCGTGTGGAACTTCAGTTTGCAAAAGAACTGTCAACAACAGTGAACGTCATCCTGTATGCAGAATTCGATAATACCATAGAAATCAACAGTTTGAGAGAAGTCATTCTAGATTATTAGAAGCCATGGAAGACTGTTATCCCTCTTTACCTAGTGGAGAAACGTTGGAGATGGAATGTGAGGAGACCGTGGAAGGAGAAGAATCTCAAGACAAAGACGAAGAAGTTGTCATGATGAAGTCGAGATGGCCAGAACAAGAAGCCTATTTAGTCTCCTGTTTTGCCAAACACTTGGTGGAAAAAATGACGGAATTGATCAAGAAAGGAATTGTTATGGATGTCAAAACGCTCATCCCAGTCAAATTCAACACGATAAATGCCTGATGTTGAGTCAAGAAGAAAAATTGGACGAGTATCTGGACGAAGCTTAGAGTCTCATCTCGGACGAAGACGTGTTGCATCAGTGGTATAAAGACTTGCGTGAACATTCTTGTCCACCATTAACCACTCAAGAGATCCATCGTATCGAAGCTCTCCTGAATCAGAGTGAGGAGACGAAACGAAGAAACGGTTATTTGTCAGAGATTTTCAAGCAAAAAGTCAGGATCGAAATGACGACTTATTATTATCTGTGAAGAAGAAAACAACACACAAATGGATACCTGGGAACTTTATTACCTTTTGAACCACAGTTCGTATACGGCTTCTTGGAATCCTGTTGTCTGTGCTAAAGAGGAACTTCCTCATCGCAAACCTAAAGACCATCTAGCTTATGTCATCAAGACGGACGACAGTCATCTCCCAGGAACCCACTGGGTAGCCGTCTACTTTCCTCAAGAAGGATGTGTGGAATATTTCGATTCGTACGGATTGCCCCCTTTGGAAGACGATATCATCGACTTTATGAGAAGAAATGCTCAAACCACCCGATTCAATAATGTGAAATTACAAGGCACAGATTCCTTGGTGTGTGGACAGTACTGTGTGTATTTTCTGCATCATCGCAGCCTGGGCTATTCCTTAGAACATTTAGTGACTCATTTTGATCCTCGTTCTTCTTCTAGAAACGATGTGAAAGTAAATCGATGGTTTTGTGACCATTATGCTTATCTTTTGTCTCAAGCTAGGAAACGTAGTTTTCCATCAATGGCCTAATGACTTCCAACAGTGGAAATCACAATTTCATTCACAACGTTGTCAGCCCTGTTTAAAGTACACTGTGAATTGAGAAAAAATGTTTGTCATTTTTGAAAAAATTGTTTGATGTTATAATGTTGGATTATTGTTTAAAATGTTAGAGTTGTTGTTTAGTGTTAAGTGGTTTTTGAATAAAAAAATGTTGTGTTTTGAAAAAAAAATGCCTTTGTCTTTTGTTTAGCTATAAGAATGTTTGATTGATGCTCTTTGATTTCTCTCTATCCCTCTTATGACACTCATTGAACGTTGCGACTCGAAAACCGTGTGGGGGATGTTTTCCTTCACGTCCGCGCTTTGACTTTAAGAACCAGGGGTTGTTTCCAGTCTAACCATCCATTGTCGACTCATCCTCCTACGAAGATGTACTCCAAACTAGCTAAGCTCAACGAAGCCTACGTGAATTTGCATAGGGTCAGACACAGTCTGATACCGAAACCAGAAGAGATAGAAAATGTGAGAATGCTAAAAGTTACTGAAGACCTGATAGAAGAGCTCTTCAAAGAAGAAGTGAACAGGGAGAAAGAAGAATGGACAGAGAAGTACAGACTTCAGAGACAGCAGCAACAGCAACAACAACAACAACAACATCAGCAGCAGCAACCTGAAGCTGACAGAGGCTTTGTCGATTGTCGTATCGACACCAAAGAGTTCTTCTTCTCTTTCCGAAGAAGCAGACCTATCGCCAGAAAGTCTATCCTCAGAGGACATCGCATTCTTAGAAACTAAAAAAAGATTGCCATAGCAAACAAAAAAAAAAACAGCCCTTTTCAGGGCTACCCCAATACTCTAGAAAAGAAATAACGATCCATTTGCCAATGTGTGTAGGTAGACTAGTGTGAATATAAACACTAACTCTTTTTTTAAAAAATGTGAGGGTATGTGTTTGTGTATAAGATTGTGTGTTTGTAAGTGCTCACGTAGGTTGGTATGGATAGTAGATTAAAATGATATCTTTTTTTGGCTGTTTGAGGTGTGGGGAGAGTAGATTTGGGGGTTTGATTTTATTGCTTTGCGTATGTGAATAGTCTATTGAAGTGATTAATGAAAATTTTTTAGAATGGTGATGAGCAGTATAAAAAGTGAGTGTTTCTTTTAGGTCCGAGTGTTGTTTGGTCATGATCTAGGTAAGATCAATTTTATGTTTTTTAGGGGGATGTTTTCCTTCACGTCCGCGCTTTTAGTATAAATTGAAACTCGCTGGACAGTCTAGCTACCCTGTTCATTCATTGACAAAACAATGAATACCAGAATTGTGAAACTGCTAGAACTCCAGATGCACCTGGAATATGCCAGGCGCATACTAAATGAACTGGCTGCGGAGGCTATTGTAGAAGAAGCAAGAATGAAAGACGAGGAGGAGGAAAGAAGACGAAGAAAAGAAGAGGAGGAGGAGAGAAGAAACAAAGAAGAGGAGAGAGGAAATTTCAGAATCCCAGAGACAGAAAATTGGGATTCTGAAGCCACATATCCCGCCTCTGCACTCCCAAGAAGAAAGCTGAAAGGAGACTGGGGAAGACGATGCGTGTGTGGTGCCAGGCCAGGAAGGTGCCATCGTTAGATAGGTGTATCTGGAGTTCAAAAAAAAAAACCAACAGCCCTTTTCAGGGCTACCCAATACTCTAGAAAGGAAATAAATATCCATTTGCCAATGTGTGTAGGTAGAGTAGTGTGAATATAAACACTAACTCTTTTTTCATAGTGTGTGTGTATGTGTTTGTGTGTTTGTGTTTGTAAAAGCTCAGGTATGTTTGTGTGAATAGTAGATTATGGGTTTCTTTATTGTATCTTAGCGTATGTGGAGAGTATAGTTTGGGTTTTATTATATGAAATGAGAAAAGTAGGGGGTTGTTTTCCTTCACGTCCGCGCGATGTTTGGTCATGATCTAGGTAAGATCAATTTTATGTTTTAGAGGGGATGTTTTCCATCACGTCCGCGCTTTCACTATAAGAACCCACAAGGTTTGATGTTCGAACCATTCTACGGAATAATAAAAACGAAGATGGTGGTTGCAAGTGACTTGTTCAACAATTTGGTACATATATACAACTGGATAATGGATGGTATCTATGTAGTGGAGAGACTAGAAAAAGAATGGAAGATAGCAGAGTACCTGGACTACGCTAAATGTCTAAACATAGCAAAAGAAGTGATAGCAGGAATGATAGAAGAGGAGGAAAAGAGATTGAGAGGTATGATAAATCCCACCTATGTTAGAGTGGGAAGCCTAAAGGAAGCACTTGACAATGCAAGCAAAGTCAGGTGCTTTCTTGAAAAAATGTCACATGGAACAGAGTGCTCTTATGTGGAGAGAGGTCAGGAAAGACTGAGGAAAGGAGAGGAGTTGATGAGAAAAGTGATGGAGGTAGAGGTAAAGAAGATTAAAGAGAGATGGTATAAAGAAAGAAAAGATCAGGAAAACAAAAAGAAACAGGCTGATTTTGAAAGGCTAAATCAGAATTGGATCAAAGTCCAGGAAAAGTTTAGGGCCTTGGGCCATCCAGACTGGATGCCAGAGGAGAAAAAGAAGAAGAAAGGAATAATGGAAAAAGTGAGGACTTGGTGGAAGAAGTTAAGGAGTTAGAAGAAGAAGAAGAAGAAACCCAAAGGCCCTTTTCAGGGCCACCCATATTTCTCGAAAAGAGAATGACTTTTCAATTGCCTACCCCTTTTTAAATTTAAATTTAAATTTAAATTTAAATTTAAAAATTTTTTTTTAAAAAAAACAAAAAAAATCCCATGTTCAATTCCCCTTGAGGCTAGAGTGACCCAAGACTTTTTCCAATGTTCAATTCCCCTTGAGGCTAGAGTGACCCAAGACTTTTTCCCATGTTAAATTCCCCTTGAGCCTAGAGTGACCCACGATTTTTCTCCATGTTAAATTTCCATTGAGGCTAGAGTGACCCAGGGGTCTCTGTAATGCTAATTCCCATTGAGGCTAGGGTGACCCCATTCACTACTATCCTTTCTCGAGGAGTCTAACGTTTCCTAGGTAGAATATGAAATAAAGTTCTCCACTTTAGATGACATTGTAAAATGTGTTGGTTTCACTGTAGATTTCTAAATTGTGAATTAATATGTAGAAGTTAGAAAATTCCATAACAAGGTGAATTTAAATTTCCAATATAAAGGCCCTCAAGGTAGCTCAGTTTCTCATTTGTAACTAGGGGCCCCAAGTGGTCTAAAGCGCTCTCCGTTACGGATCACTGCCATCTCACCTCTGCGTAGGTTCGAGTCTCGGATTCGGCCAATGTGGGTATGTGAGAAAGCTTGCCAGTAGCTTCTCGAGGGTCTGTGGTTCTTTCCGGGGATTTCCCGGGTTCTTCCTCCACCACTAATACTGGCCGCCATGTATAGCCTATCGTGTGCTAAAAAATGGCGTTAAACCCTACAACAACAACAACAACAACATTTGTAACTAATTGAGTTACCCTCATTAATTAAAATCTTTATTATTATTATTATTATTATTATTATTATTATTAATTCCCTGTTTTTCTTTCAATTGGCTTTTGCAAACAACGGATAATGAGTGAGAGATAACCACTGACATATATTACCCATGTACTACGGAATATCAGATCAAACTGAAATCTTAATACCAAATGCAGTACTGTTTCCTGTGCACAAAATTTAATAAGGGGGTGGGGTTTGTCTTTCTAAAAGGATCTTAGATCCTAATCAAGTGAAGATACAGAAATAATAGCAACTTTTTTAACCTTAGCAAAGTTGTGGGGCTTATCCACCAACCAACCTCCATCCATCTTTTGACCTTTTGGCCCCCAAATCATTTGATTGCTCTCTTCCCAAATGCTGTCCATATATGAGCAACCAAAACAGTGTCAGAAACAAATTTTTTTAATCTATTCTTCTGGAAGACGTTTATGTTTGCTCCTCGAATCGTATACTATGCCGTGGAAAATCCAACAATTTGTATGCTAGATGGAATGTCCCGGTGAACAAAAAATGCTTGGAAACAATGTAGCAAATTTCAGCAAATGTCCAGATTGGGAACAACACTTGCCAACCCAGAAACATTGTTACACTGCAACATGGTACTGCTATCAAAGGCAACCAAAACATTATATGCAATATAAAGGTGGAATTATTAAACAAGCAGACATTATGGAGTTTCGAAACAATATACAGAACAAGACCTTCCAACACTGGAACAGAAAATACTTTTACTGTGGATATTGTCGTTTACTTTTGTAGATTTGCCAATCCACACTGCTGTACTTGAACAAAACCACAAATGTGTAAATGCAAATATGTGCACATTTTGAAAAACCAGCGAGTATGGCAAAACATATTTGGCTCAAAGTAAAAGACTACACTCTAGACATACCAAAACTGATTTGGAACCCAACAATATATTGATACCAAGTTATCTATCGGATACAAACTTTTGTGATGGCATTGGAATCGCAAAGCATGGAATGCAACTGACGCCATCTGCCATTTCCAACAGCAAAAACAACAACTGCATAGAATATTTCCCTTGTATCAACGCAAAATCGCTAAAGTATGCTGGATGAAGATCCGTTGCTACGAGATAGAAATCGGCAGGACGAAGTAGCCCAATGAAGAAAACAAAAGCCGATCGAGAGAGAACCGAATATATACAACAAATGGCACAACAATGAGCAGAAGAGGAAAGTATTCTTTTCTTGTAGCAAAACAAACAAGCGACACTGCTAGAACGTCTGAAACATATAAGAAAACCACTAGAACAAGCCAGTAGAGAATTTCGGGCAACCAGACATGAAATATCTAGTGTTGTGGCCAGACCTGAAAACACCTTTTGTGCCTGTGTTATGTATATTTAATTTGCATTGTTTGTTTGCTAGTTGTTCTTGTTTTTTGTAATATTCATTACATGTTGTGGGTAACCATTATCTATCTGGTTGCTGTCCAAACTCAGTGGCAATTTTGTAATCAAACTTTTTCTCTGAGTGAGGATCATTATCTTAAGCGGAATCAAGGACATTGTATATTTGTATATACAGTTATACTTGACTACGTGATTTCCTTCACTAGCTTAATGGTAACAAACTTTTTAATACCTTCTAGAACAATGAACGTTTTACTCTCATACGGTGTTTTGCTTTGCTTGTTAGTTTGTCATATAACTGATGTTTTTTATTCTTCTTCTGAAAGTCTGTTATTTTTGCTTTTAGATCTAGCAGAATCAGTTGCATTATTGTTGCGTCTAGTTGTTAATTTGGGCTGGAATTTATGTCTTCAAGTTATTCATTTCAAGTGATTTTTCTCTGGAAATACAGAGTGCTAAAAATAAGATTCTTTGACAGAGATATTCACTGGGATTTATATTGAATTCAAACCTGAAATTATATTACTGTGTTTCAACAAAAGACTTTTGGCACAACACTACAATACAAGCAGCTGCAGACATATCAACACTTTCAGGGCTGGTTGTAATTTGGATCTCGGCTAAAGTTTATTAAGAACTTTTATTATTAGACCTTGTGACTATAATTCTGTGATTTTTTGTGATGTTTATTTTGCAATACCATACGTTCTTTTTTTTTCTATTTCATTTTCACTTTGTATTATAGGGAAATAACTTATTTGTTGAATTTTACAAAGGTTGTTGCTTTTCACTCTTTTCCGTTACTTTTTTAAAGAGCATAGACTCATAACAGAAAATTGGGGGCTCATCCTTGGAATACGAGTTTTTCTGAAATAGAAAACTTTAAAGTGCTATATACATATAAAATACAAGCTAATAATATGTTCACACACACACACACACACACACACACACACACACACACACGCACGCACGCATGCACACACACGAGGAAATACATTACTTAAACAACTATTCATATAAATACTACATTGCTGCAGATAACATACGTCGTGCATTAAACTTATCTAGAGCGAATGCCCGAAAACAACAGTTTGGTAAAGTGAAAGAGTTCTACAATAGTAAAGTCAAGAATCTTCTTCCAGAAAATGAAAACTACAAATACTGGAAATGTTTAGCAAGACCATCAAGACCAGAATATGTTTCACTGAAAATTAAATCAGAAATGGGATGGCATTTAAACACAGGTAGTTGCGAGATTAAAACCACTCATTAAAGACTAATTCACAAGAGTCTGGGTAAAACAAGCTGGACAAAAAAAAAAAAAAGGATGGATAAATCCATTTCGTTATCTGCCAACTTATACAGCTGGAACACTTAAATTTAAAATAAAAGCATCACTGTAGACAGCTGCTAAATAAGATTATTTTTAAAAACTTACTTGTACGTAAGCTATTCCTAATGTAGGTTCAGATTATAGTACAGCATATGTATTACAAATTTAAAACACATCGAGATTGTTGACATTTTATGTAACAGGTACACTTTTGTCATTGAAAAGGGCAAACAATTGGTGTGGACTCAAGCTCCTTCCCCCCATTTAAATATATCAGCATCCTCATGCCCCTATCTATTCGCCTACCCTCCCATTTGTTTGTAAACCCCACTGATTTTAAAGACGAGAAGCATCAAGGATATAAACAAAAATACATACTCTGAGACATTTAATTTATTTATTTATTTATTCTATATTGATTGACACCAAGAGGTCTCTAACACTGTCATCTGTGCGCTTCAAACACAATGGGAGTTTCTTAACATGATGCCATATTTGCATGGGCGATTCTGTGTGTTCTTTTTGTTTGTTTGTTTTTGTCAGTCAGCAGATGTGATGTATTCGTCATCTTCAATCACCCATGGATAATACCTTACACTTCAGTAACTTATATCCCCTGGAACACATGTAAGAATAAAACATTATTAGTCTTATTTTAAATTAATTTTTGTTCTAGAAATATTAAAACTATAAAGATATAAAACTATAGGGGTGTAACCTGTATGATATTGTTACAGGTTAGACACGTAATCCGTTGATTCATTGACGGATGCTCCTAATTTTCTTTGTAACGAACCCCTGTGATGCAGACGATAGTTTTTCTTCAGAATGGACTAATCTAACCGGAAGAGGACAGCGATTAGTCTGTGCTTGCTTACAAAGACAGCCTTAGTGTGGATCGAAACACGACTAAATGTTAGGGGCCTCCTGCTTGCAACCAGATTATAAGTTATAATTTCATGAATAAAATGACAGTTTTTCTACATTTTTAAAAAATGATGTCTTTGATGCATTGCTTATTTAAAACCAGTTTGGCAAGGCATACAAATTATTCCTGTACAATGAAGTAAATCTCGAAAGGTGCTTGATGATCAAGTTTCATTTACAACCAAGACTAATCCTCAATATGCAATTTCTTGAGAAAGAGCACAGCAATTTTCTCAAGAAGAGTCTTATTCCAAATTGTCTCCCCATACGTGCACTGACCGGAAGTTTACACGTCGTCTACATTGGTCAAGTATTGTAAGCACACTTTATGCGGAATCGTTAAGAATACCTCTTTACTTTGGTCGTTTTGTGACTTAAGTTTGGTTTAATCGGGGATAGACATTCAAAATGTGGATTTCTTCTTATTGGTCTGTTTTTGGAAAGTAATTTTAACACGAAATGGATTAGTGCGCACCATGCAATTTCATTTGTACCTGACCCCGGTCAGGAGTCTGACGTTTTAAGATACGACGAACATTTGTGACTTATATCTGTATCTCCATGTCGGCCAGTTCTGTTCGTCGGGTAATTCTGCACAACGATACGTAATTTGTTTCAACATTAGATCACATGTTATTTTGTGTCAAGAAAGAACAATCGTACTTTAATTAAGAAAAGTGATATTCATAAACTGAAGAAAAAAATATCCCACATTTCGACTCGAAATGCGTAGAAAACGTGATTTCTAAATGTCAACATGAAGACCCACTTCATGATCTTCTTGAATCTGTAACCCAGAAAATCCTATTTGCTATGTATCTTTTGGAATCGTACAAATAAATACATTATATAAAAGATTGAAATGTATACCTTAAAAGAATTTTGCATTTTAATCCAAGTTTCCAATTTTGCAAGAAGTTGTACCACACGTACAAAATCGTCTGATACCCAATGTGTCAACATGCCGTTAGAATGGGATTCTCAAGAAATTCCTTGGCTTACAGTCTGTTTCTATATTCTTTTATAATTTTCCCCATAAACAAGTTGTCAACACATTACACCTTATTCATTGTTGTTTCTCTTCCACATAATAGCTTAATTTTTTTTATAAAATGTTGACCTTTACTAATTTTTTTACAAGACCAGTTTAGTTGGCTTAATATCGCTTGGCATTTATTGGCATTGTAATGTTGAATTTCGTAAAACTAACTAAAAACCTGACCTAATTATTTGACTGAACTGCTGACAGAAACAGTCCAAAGTAATGTATTTCATTTCTCTAGCCTGATGGATAAATATTACATCTTTTCAAAGCTGTGCGCAGAATAGGCCAACATATCATGAGTCATGAAAACACAGGGGTGGTATCTAGTGTGTCAAAAATTAATATTATTTTGAACATAATACTCTGGTGACAGTTGTCTCTTTTCAAATGGTATACATTGCAGTATTTTAATTTTGTCAATCGGTCATATTCAGTATGCCATTTGCTTCAATATTGGTGAAAGAAACCTTAGGTGCACAGAAATGCCCAACAGCTTTGTATACGTAGCTGAAACCAGTATATAACTATATATATAGTACAGATAAGATTTCCGGTATTTCCAGTATATTTTGCCACAAAATGTCATAGTATTTATTGATAAAATGTCATAATTGTGCTACTGTGTTGCTTACATTTGAACTATCAATCATACATACAGTATAAATTAATATGAGGGAGAACATGTCTCTCCTTTGTCGTCCGACCTATTTAAGAATCAATGCTGATAGTTCAAGCTACATTTCGCACAGTGTAATAAATTTGGTACCGATATTTAGTTCAGGCATTCCACATTGTATGCCTTTCCAACGTTTGGCTTTAAGTTACTATCTTATCATTAAGGAATACCAGATCATCTTCCCACACTACTGCTCAACATGATTTTGCCTGCTTAATATGCAAGTATCATTGGTTGTGTATAACTTTGATAAGACCAAAACAGAAAATATGTTTCTTGTTGGCCAACCATCCCTGTTTCTCATTGTTCATCCTAGCACTTTATCCCTGTGGTAAAAAGAAATATCACATTAAATGTATATTATGTTTCTAAAAAGAGACTTGCCTATCCAAATTTTAAAACCAGTGCAACCAGGAAGACATTTGCTTTAGTTTGGCCTAATTTAATATTATATAACAATGTAACAAGTACTAGTGCTAGTGATAGTTTAATTTAAAAAAAAAAATTAAGCATAATTGCTTACACAATTTTTTATAGGGAAAATGGGTCTAACAATATTTAATTAATCCATTATTAATTGATCCTCTTTGTCCCTACATCAAAAACCAAAAAGTTAATTAAAGTATATTAAAACAAATCAGGTGCTTTGATTTTTAAATCATCACTATACAAAGTGACAATTAAAATTTTACAAAAATGTGTTTACTTACCTTTTTTGATAAGTCATTAAAGGTCAGTACCTTATGAAGTTTCATTAACGTTTTCAGTGCCACTTTTAATTGCCTTTACCTCACAATCTCGTTTGATGCATCTTTACAAATCAGTTGATCTATCTTTTTATAGAAATGCTTAAAATTAATCAAATCTTTGTTGAGTTGCCTATGTTCTTTAGTGAATTGTTTTAGATGGCTGATTTTCCTTAAATCAGAATGTCAAAATAATACCAATCAGTGCTCAGTTTGTTGTAAATGGTATTTTAGGAAGTGTAGCGATATGTTTCAACAAGAACTTAAATCTTTGTCTTTGAAATCATCAAACTTTCACAAATCCAATGCATTTGAACAGGACAAGCATGATGCAGGTGTGACTTGATCCAAGTAAAAGGTTAACTGATTAAAATTATTTTATATTTTATTATTATTCCTCTTAAAAAAATGTTTTTTAATGAAGCTAAATTTCCAACCATTTTGAAATGTTGTTTGTATTAAAATATTGTCCTCATCCTCACAAGATAATAATATATAATAAGCTGCTTCTTTATTTGAAGTAATAAAAATAATGAAATTTCGTGTGGGCATAAATACATTGTTTATTCCAAGAATTAAGTAGATTCTTGTTATTTGTTTTGAAACAAAATATATCTATCTTTCCTTTCTTATTTTTTTATAATTTTCAAGTTTCATGTTATCAGTTCAGTTTATATAAGTTGTTTCTTGTTTTATTTGTATAATAATTTTTTAAATGTGTTGTATATATTTTAAAACAATGAAACAAATAAATTCTTTAAAATGTTACAAAAATTGTCTTTATGTAGAAACCCATTTCTGCAACTATCTAGTATCCCATACTCTTTCTCTCTAATAGCAGAATAGTCACTGATTTTCACTGCACACAAGGCATACAAATGGTTAACAAAAGATCGTTGACATGCTTGACAGCCATCATGCATAAGCCATCCAGTGGTGTTCTTTTAGGTGGTACATTTGAAGCATATACCAGTTACGGAAATTGATTTGGAAAATGTAACTACTGTACTCTGAAGCAGGTGCAAACAGTTTTTGTTGTGATGTAAATACTAAAATAAATTTACAATTAATTTGACACCACATTCTCTCATGTATCATTGTATTTAGACCATTGAAGTAATTGTCCACACCTGATAGTTACATTTACACTGTACAGCTGTTTTACTTGCTGGTTTTTGCAAATGTCACACATCCTGGAACCTAAAATAATAAGAAAAAAATTATTGTCATAATATAATAATCAACTTAATAAATCATTATCTTTATTTATTATTAATTGCTTAAACATTAAATTAATGTATATATTGTAATACATGTTGTTAATAATATAATTATTTGCCTTTAAAACTGTAATCAAAGTGCAGGTTCCAGGTTTTTATTAATTTGCTTTGCAATTCTTGCCTGTAACATTTACTGTTGCATCAAGTTTTAGCACTAATGAAAGTAGATGTTACTCTATTAAATAACTAATATTAAATTATCAAAGTTATTAATTATACATACATAACCAATGATACACTATGGTATTTCTATTATAATTGAAGTGTGTTGCACTGTTCTCAGTGTATTTGGTGTTTCGGTGCTTCTGTCTCCTGCACCTCATACCAAAAGTCTGATCTTGCCTCACTTGACTGAATGAAGTCATAGTTAATTATGATTTCCAATTGTTACATGTTTAGGCTCTCATAAATAGTAACAAGAAAAGAGTGAAGACAACAAGCTTTTTAAAATTTAACAAATAATTTCACTAATAAATCACACATTAAGAATGAATAAAAAAAAGTTGTTTACTCCAACTGTTACTAATTCTGTATCAAGGTCAGTATCTAGGTCAGCATACAGATACAAAGTTCTGTTATTAGGTGTCAAATTCCAGTAAACAAAATTACACTACTATAACATGAAATGGATTTTTTAAATTTTTTAAACTAACACACAAATAGTTGAATTAAATCAAATATAAATTAAATCAAATATACATAACACAGTTATGGAACCATAGTTTTATTAGCATGTTTGTTTAATTGATATTGTAGACATAAAGGGTCATCGAATTGAAACCAGATGTCACAATTATTAATGATTCCTTTTATTGATATAATTAATGATATGCCAAACTACATAAATGAATTGTACTGATAGTTCATAATACACTACAAGATAAAGCCGTAAACATCAGTTTAATGTAATACCTAACAAAAACAAAATTAGTATAAGAAAATAGAAAAGTGATATGACTAAAATACAAGTTGTACAATTCATTGATGTATTCGGAACCAACTATTTCAGTAATAAGCATCATTATTGATAATTAGAGTACAAAAATACAAGTTGTACAATTCATTGATGCATTCAGAACCAACTATTTCAGTAATAGGCATCATTATTGATAATTAGAGTACAAAAATACAAGTTGTACAATTCATTGATGCATTCGGAACCAACTATTTCAGTAATAGGCATCATTATTGATAATTAGAGTACAAAAATACAAGTTGTACAATTCATTGATGCATTCGGAACCAACTATTTCAGTAATAGGCATCATTATTGATAATTAGAGTACATATACCTTTAAATGCCAATTAGCTTGATTTCACTCCATGTTCATCATTATTCCTTTGAAGATCATCAAATAAATGTGCTGATAAATACATTGTTAACAAAGTCATTGTTAAAGCATGATCAGTTTTAGATGAGGCCAATCAAGAGGTGTGATCCAGTAAAAATTGGATTGAATATTGCACTATGATGTCACAATGAAAGCATCAGGTTTTGGAAAATATGTGAACTACACCCCTACATGTTTAATGATTAGACCAAAAGTCTGCTTGTTTTAATCCTAGTTGGTGTCAGTATACCTTTGTAAAATGTCATGGCAGTCAGGTATTTCAATCCGTAAGTTTTTTGACTACAGCAAGTTAAGGTGTATATTAATCAACAATCATGAATGAACACACCTTGGTAAAACTAATTTAGTATTAAATTTTGGAATAGCAGGATGATGGGGCCTCTATGACATTTACTTTATCATAGCTGTATATCAACATTAATCCCTTTAAAAACATGGCCATAAGAGGTGTGGCAAGTAAGATGGAGGGCACTGTGGCATCATACAGTTACAGAAGTGAAGTGCAAGTAGCATGAAGGAGACTACATCATCAGCCATATACAATTGTAGATTCCAAGCATTTTGTTACTTGGCAATAGCTGACTGCTGTAAAGTTGGACAAATGTGATGACTGATTTCACTGCATTAACAGCTCATGAAGCAGACTACATCATCAGCCATATACAGTTGTAGATTCCAAGCATTTTGTTACTTGGCAATAGCTGACTGCTGTAAAGTTAGACAAATGTGATGATTGATTTCACTGGATTAACAGCTCATACTGCTTATCAGTTTGAGTACTGAGGAGAGGAGAGATGAGCATGTTTTCAGGTGCCCTTATTACCTCTCCATACCCAGTACTAGGTCAGTCTGAATACACTAGTGATCTGTGGGCAGGCACCAAAAGACATGTTGCCCTAGCTTTCACAGAAACTCCAAAATTTGCAGTTGAACAGTAGTCTAATATTACAGGTAACTGTATCAAGGGTACCAGGTTGGGAGCCTCAACCTTTGTGCCTGGCAGTGGATTGGTGGGATAGGATAGGGGCAGGAGTAAGATATCATTTTCTTAATTAACATCAGTTTCAACAACTTGGGGCATTCAGTGTACTCTTCTTTGTAATTTTGTAATTCTGCACTATACATGTATAGTAGAGGGACACTTCTGGTTGTGTCATGTTTATAGTTAAACCATCTCCTTTATTAGTGAATTCATGCCATATTTATAAAAGTGCTGTTGTACTCCAGGCAGTTTTGTCTACAATAATTCCTACATTAAAGCCAAGACAAATTGAAGAAACAGATGATGTTGGCTGTAAAACAGTTCATACATCAAAGTCAAGTCAAATCTGTAAAGCAGTTGATGCAGGCTGTATAGCAGTTCATACATTAAAGTCAAGTCAGATCTATAAAGCAGCTGATGCAGGCTGTATAACAGTTCATACATCAAAGTCAAGTCAAATCTGTAAAGCAGCTGATGCAGGCTGTATAACAGTTTATACATTAAATTCAAGTCAAATCTGCAAAGCATCTGATGCAGACTGTACAACAATTTATATATTAAAGTCAAGTAAAATCTGCAAAGCAGCTGATGCAGGCTGTATAACAGTTCATACATCAAATTCAAGTAAAATCTGCAAAGCAGCTGATGCAGGCTGTATAACAGTTCATACACCAAAGTCAAGTCAAATCTATACAGCAGCTGATGCAGGCTGTATAACAGTTCATACACCAAAGTCGAGTCAAATCTATAGAGCAGCTGATGCAGGCTGTATAACAGTCCATACATCAAATTCAAGTCAAATCTACAAAGCAGCTGATGCGGGCTGTATAACAGTTCATACATCAAATTCAAGTTAAATCTGCAAAGCAGCTGATGCAGGCTGTATAACAGTGCATATATCAAGAGTCCAGTTAAATCTATAAAACAGCTGATGCAGGCTGTACAACACAGTTCATATATCAGAGTCAAGTCAATCTATAAAGCAGTTGATGCAGGCTGCACAACAGTTCATATATCAGAGTCAAGTTAAATCCATAAAGCAGCTGATGCAGGCTGTATGACAGTTCATACATCAAAGTCAAGTCAATCTATAAAGCAGCTGAAATAAACTGTACAGATACATATACAGGTTGACTTTTCTGTTTCTTTTATGTTATCTTCATTTTACTGTCAAATTAATTTTTTTATGTTATCTTCATTTTACTGTCAAATTAATTTTTTTATGTTATCTTCATTTTACTGTAAAATTAATTTTTTATGTTATCTTCATTTTACTGTCAAATTAATTTTTTATGTTATCTTCATTTTACTGTCAAATTAGTCTTTGCTTTTTCAGAGTACCTAGTATCTTTACCAGAGATGACAGTTTCAACCAACTGGCCATACATCATTAGCGTGGCAAATGGCATCATTGGTGTTACACTCCTGGCCATGCCATTCTGCTTTCAGCAGGTCAGTTTACCTTCATATACCATTATGTATGAAAATACCTTTTTCTTCAAAATTACAGTATAGACTCATTTATAAGTTGATTCAAACTACGAGCAATATAAATCCTGATCTGACAAAGTGTAATGTGCCAGCAGATCAGGGTCCATGTTGTTTGTTCTACTGATTACTCCTAACAAACTGAATAGGGCCAGATCTGACAGCGCATTATGCAGTGGCATATTTGGGTCTAAATTGGGGCTGCTTAGAACCTGACCATGTTACGTACTGAACCATTTTATAAATAACTAAGTCAGTTAGCTGAAGAAAATTATGCATGTACACCAAAAAATGGCCATGGTTGCGGTGTTGGTGGTGCGGTAATAAAAGTGGGAGCAAAACTATGTGCTTCATTGGCACAATTACCATCTTAAATCACAGCATTTAAGGAGAAATACATATCTAGTGAAAACAGAAATTGCATATACATGTATAATATTTTACTTTATTCAGAGAACCTCGCATTGGTACATACACATGTAAACTGTATAGATACGTGTCTAATGTATAGCATGAATAGAGTATAAACATCATTTGCTGACCCACTGAACTTGTCACATGCATTGAATCCATAATATAAATTATAATTCCATTGAAGATATGCACATAGATTTAAAATATTCAGTACTTTTGTCACAGATTATTTATGCATGAATTCAGTGGAAAAAATTGCAAAATTACGTAATGAAAGATGAAGCACATTTACAGCAAAGCATGTCCCAGGTCAATAAACAGTGTCTGTATAAATTTCATACTGCTAAAATTTTCTCATCTGCGAATCATAATACCTTGGTTAAAAAATAAATAAATGATTGATTTTCAGTCAATTAGCAGTGGGGGCAATTTTATGGGAATGGACAATATTATTCACTGCTCAACTGATTGCATCTAACAACACCACCATGCCACAATTCATTTGTTTTGTTTTGTTTTATAAATTGTGGCCTCATAATTTAAACAAGATTTAGCTCAGCAATTGATGATTATCGTACAAGTCACATGGGTCATGTATGCACATTTACTCATTTTAAATTAAATATAACTGATTATTGAATGCTCTGCACCTTAACTGTCACCAAGAAACTTCCAGATGAAAATTATCTATTGCAGTGGACTTTTACAGTGGTGGCCATGTACTAAACTTGGGACAAAATAAGAGCACATCAAATGGAATCATCACAGTCGAGGGTAGTACGAAATCAGTTATCAATATGCATAGCTTTCATTGTGACATCACAGCATGTGACATTGAATCGGATTGTACTGGATCACACCTTTAGGTTCATTTAATCCCATATTTTAACATTGATTTTGCCGTATGTACCTCTTAGGGCATCTAAATAACAACTTTCCAAGGGAATATGGATGTATACAAATCCATATGAAGTGAATATTTGCCATTTAAAGGTATGTAGAATTAAATTCTAAAAAAATGACACCCATTACTGAAATAGTTGGTGTTGAATGCCTACATGACCCGTGTGACTTGTTCTATAGCAGTGTACTTAAATTAATTGATTTATAAATTCCTTGAGAATCTTTTTTCAACTACCACACTGTATGGTGTTTGCTTGTGTATGCATCTTAAATAACAAACATATATTGGATATTGTTTTAGCAGTGTGTATACAGAATGCATTGAAGACAAAGAGGACTTAATGGTTTTATTGTCCATGTGTCAGTAATAATGACATCTTCCAACAATAAACTAAGATCAAGTTTTCAAAAGGCCCAGCTTTTGTTTCAGATACTCATATTTCAAATGGTACAAAACTTCAAGAAATTGGTGAAATTTTTAAATTTCAGGAGAAATGCCACGATTATTTTTTATCCAGTTTTATGCATGAAAAAATGATGATAAACTTTTTACATGTTATTTTTTGTACTTTTAATAAATATAAATATTTTCTGATGCACGAGATAATACACTTCGATCACTTTATATTTGAATTCACACATGATCTCTTCTCCAAAATGATAATAAACTTTTGACACATTATTTTTCAATCTTTTAAGAGGAATTTTTTTTTATGAATGAGAAAAATACATGTATTTGAAATGTTGGGAGCCATGTTATATCTGAATTCATGTTATAACAGAGCATGGTATAGCAGGGTCATACTGTATGTTATCAATTACTGATCATGCTGAAGGGATAAAATAATCAGCATGGTAATTGGTGTTTGGGGGTGCAGATTTCAAACCGTGTGAGTTATTCATCTTGTGTTTGCTAATTTATAGAAGGTGAGTGAGTATTGTCAATAGTTTTTCTTCGTTACTGACGTAAATGCATGTGTCTGCTATAGCTAACTCAGATGAATTCTTAATTTATAGTATAAAAGGACAAATGACAAATAGTTTTTCATGACTGTTGAAGATTAAAGTTTATTATATGCTCATTTTTTTCTCCGTTAACTTTACATTGTCAGAATCGTGCAGTATTTTACAATATTGCACTCACATGCACTTCATATTGCACTCACCTATGCCCAATAGTGTATTAGGAACTACTTTGTAAACAAATCATGTACACTCATGTAGTAGATGCTTTACGTTTTGGTTGATTAAATTTGTTTCTGAATGGACTAAAGCAGATGTTTCGTGGACTGCCACATACCAGCATTTTTAACACATTCTGCCTTAACTTTTTTGATACAGCATTTTGGATTTAGGTTACAGAGAGACACCAGAAAGGTCTGGGTCCCTACAAATAGCATGCAGGTGACAAGGCATAAACATATCTTCTTTAACTGGTAATAAGAATGGCCCAAAAAGCACTTGCAGTTTTACATCCTGAATTTTCAGAGAATGTACTTTTTTAGTTCTTCAAATCTGAATTACATGAGCCATGTCATGGGTTCTAAAGCCTGATTACACATTCAAAATTGTACTGTAATTTTGACTACATTCCAAGTGCAATGGCATCCTCCTTACTGCACTCAAATTGAAATAAACATTATATTCCATAGCATCTTTTTGATAATTACAATTGAAAGACTTCATATTTTTCCCACATTATGATTCCAAACATTCAATGACAGAACAGAAACACACTTGCAGGCATCAACATCTTGCTCCCTCACTTCTGAAATCAGATGTTCTTCATGTAGAATTGACACAGATAAATCCAGTCATTATCACAAAATTTAGTAGAATCTACAAAAAATATGAAAATCTGTACATTCCAGACTAAATAGAAATGTTGTTGCAATGCACATTCATTCACAATATGATTCAAAATTTCAATTTTAAGTAGACCAAAATGCCATTTTTTTCCAAAAGTGATGTCTACCACACAACTAAGTTCAAATTTATCTGGGCGGAGTTATGTGCACATTAATAAGGCTGTTGTTGAGTACTGATGAATCTGCGCTTGTGTATTTAGTTTGGAATATGGCATACATTCAGTTACATTGTTACTTGTAGTGTATTTTTGTTTATATAATTAAGCCTTAGGTGGAATAAGAAAATGAGCATATAATAAAAAGGTTGCTGCATTTGTATGGGAAAATATGGACTCGTTTTGTCGGATAGATGTACTGCACTCCCAGGGTTGTGCAGTATATCTACCCCAAAAACTGGTTCATATTTTCCTATATGAATGCAGCAACCTATAAAACTTAATCAGGTAAGCATAGTTTTGTATCAATTCTTCACCTCTTGTAAGGTTATTAATATTGATATGGAAATAAATATCATTGATTAATCATTTCATCCCAATTAAAGACTGAATATATTTTGATATTGCATTTTTTAAATGGTTGAGATCCCAAGTTAATAGCTGTCATACACTTATCGGGGATAAAACTTTATTTGTATACATGCAGCTGTCATTAACACTTGGATCCATGCCTACACCCAAAAAGACTTCCATTTAAGTTATCACTAGGTAAACACGGAAATCCCCAGCAATAACATGTAAATATTTACAGGGCATGATAAGAAAGATTTATACCTGAAACTAAAATTGGCCCCAGCATCCAACCTTATTTCAAATTATTTAGTCTCTGGGTCACAGATTGAAAATTATGAAGATTTACACCCTGTAACTGGTACATTCATGCTGGTTATCTGCATGCAAATGCACATATGAATCCTGTGTTTGCCTCTTTGGCAGAGCTTGTTCACTGTGATGTTCTTGGGTTTGGGTGAAAATGATGCAGAACAGAAGCTCATGTTTTGGAAGTACAGAGTTCTAGTTGCATCAGTCTGTTTTAATTGTATCTTGACCAAGAAGTGGCTTAGCACAGAGTTCTAGTTACATCTGTGTGTTATAATTTTATCTGACCAAAGAGGGGCTTATGCAGAGTTCTAGTTATATCAGTGTGTTATAATTTTATCCTGACCAAGAAGGGGATCAGCACAAGTTATTTTACATTTTTTACAAATACATAGTAAAAGTCATATAATATATGGAATGAAAACTTATTATTTGTTCTGAGTTTTTTAGGCAAAATTTTATTTGTGGGTTGTTATAATTTTTGTTGGTTTTTCTTTGGGTTTTCAAGATTTGTTTAGTAGTTTTGGAATAAGAAATTTTGATGTCTAAGGAGCCTACTGATCACAGGAAAAAATGAGAAGCCACTCACTATCACCTCTCCACTCCTTCTCTTCCAGTCACCAAGGTGTAAAATCCTGAAAATGAACACACATCTTGTTTGACTGACTCTCATTTCTCAATTTACAGGTTTCATTTACAGTCATAAGTATCAAAATATTTACATTGCGATTCTCACCTTGGTCCTGTGCAAGTTGAAGTCAAATTTTGTACGTGTAGCATATAATTGGCCTAGAGTCCCTGTTTCAAGATCCCAGGTTTCCAGCAAGTCCTGGCCTTTCAGTCCATGAATTTGGTCTGCAGTATTGTCTATGCTTGCTTATAAGACAAGTCCAACTGCAAACTGCACAGACTCAGATCAGCCATCACATAATGCGCTGGCAGATCTGGGTCTGTACAGTGTACAGGAGCTATAAATAGAACAATCATTGACTCTAATCTGCAGACACATTGTGCTATGGCAGATAATTATCTTTGTTGTTTGCAGTTGGGCTCCACTTGTAAGTGAGTATATATGGTTAGAGGATTCTGTATACAGGAAACTACTAATTATCTGTATGCTGATGATCTAGATTATTTGCTCATAGGACTATTATGGCAACACCCCCACCCCCAATTTGTGCTTACTAAAATATGTATGTCACATGCAACCTCTTCCAGGATGCAGGCCAGATAAGCACTATTTAAAGCTATACTCTATGATGTAAATAATTTGATGAAACCCAGAGTCCATAGTTTGCACATGGCTGATATGTATTTTGTAAATGATATTAAGTGGCTCATCACTATACCAACAAGTGTAGCAGAAAAAAAAAATAACAACCTTATTCAGTTATAATTACAATATAATTCTACATTACTGAATTGTCTTTTTAGAGAAATGTAATTATGAGAGAGGGAGAGAGAGAATGAGAAAAATCAAAAGTTTATTCTTGCACCTGATTGTTGTTAACTTAATGTAAAATTAATACCATTAAGTAATTAGTGATTTTCAAATTCCAAGCTGCTCAAGCCTAATAAAAGATTAATAATGGTCAGATGAATAGCATTCTGCTGTCCAAACATGTATACCTAATGGTCTATCAATGTCCAAACATGTATACCTAATGGTCTATCAATGTCCAAACATGTATGCCTAATGGTCTATCAATGTCCAAACATGTATACCTAATGGTCTATCAATGTCCAAACATGTATACCTAATGGTCTATCAATGTCCAAACATGTATACCTAATGGTCTATCAATGTCCAAACGTGTATGCCTAATGGTCTATCAATGTCCAAACATGTATACCTAATGGTCTATCAATGTCCAAACATGTATACCTAATGGTCTATCAATGTCCAAACATGTATACCTAATGGTCTATCAATGTCCAAACATGTATCCCTAATGGTCTATCAATGTCCAAACATGTATACCTAATGGTCTATCAATGTCCAAACATGTATACCTAATGGTCTATCAATGTCCAAACATGTATGCCTAATGGTCTATCAATGTCCAGACATGTATACCTAATGGTCTATCAATGTCCAAACATGTATACCTAATGGTCTATCAATGTCCAAACATGTATACCTAATGGTTTATCAATGTCCAAACATGTATACCTAACTGTCCAAACATGTATACCTAACTGTCCAAACATGTATACCTAACTGTCTATCAAAGATAATCAGGGATAAAGGTTAATCACTATGTGCAAGCATGAACAGCATTCTGCTGTCCAAACATGAATACCTAATGGTGGGGCCCTGAGTGGTACAAAGCGCTCTCCATTACGGATCACTGCCATCTCACCTCTGTCTGCATGGGTTCGAGTCTTGGATTCAGCCAATGTGGGTATGTGAGAATGCTTGCCAGTGGCTTCTCATGGGTCGGTGGTTCTTAATGGGGTTTTTCCGGGTTCTTCCTCCACCATTAATACTGGCCGCCATGTATAGCCTTTCATGTGCTGAAAAATGGCTTTAAACCCAACAACAACAACAATACCTAATGGGTCTGTCAATGTCCAAACATGTATACCTAATGGTCTATCAATGTCCAAACAAGTAGACCTAATGGTCTATCAAAGTCCGAACATGTATACCTAACTGTCCAAACATGTATACCTAACTGTCTTTCAAAAATCATCAGGGATAAAGGTTAATCACTATGCACAAGCATGAACAGCATTCTGTTGTCCAAGCATGTATACTTAATGGTCTATCAATGTCTAGACATGTATACCTATTGGTCTATCAATGTCCAAACATGTATACCTAATGGTCTATCAATGTCCAAACATGTATACCTAACTGTCCAAACATGTATACCTAACTGTCCAAACATGTATATCTAACTATCAAAGATCATCAGGGATAAAGGTTAATCACTATGCACAAGCGTGAATAGAATCAATCTTGGCCAAGTTTACTTCAAGTCACGGACTTTACCGGAACGTAAAATCTGAATGGCTGATAATCTGGACAAAATCTGTGTCCTCCAGTGGTTCCAGATATCATATTTTGAACTGCATTGGTATCTCTGCTTTGATAGAATTTGGCCTTGGCCTTGTTTTGAAAACTTTCTATGGAACTCGGTTCTATGGAATGACAGTAACAGTGAAATGAATGAAATGTGACATGTCAGAATTTCATTAAAAAGTCAACTACATGTATTTTCAGTTAATGCTGTACATTTTTGCCACTGTTCAGAGTTGCTCTTTCTGCTGTGAAAAGGTGGCCTAGTAAATAAGGAGGAAGGAGTACGTCTAATGAGGGGGGGGGACACATTGGTAAATGTTTTCTATTTTAGTGTTGAGCATGGTGGTTGCTGATCAAGTGGTCATCTCTTTTGAGAGGGATTTCTTAAGAGTGGGACCACAATACTTGCATATTTGACATGGATTTTATCTATGCTTCAGTGTGGGATTCTGCTAGGGATTGTCCTGCTTGGGTTTTCCACATGGCTCACTCTGGCCTCGTGTCAGCTGCTTGTCAAGGCTGGGGTCACGTCAAGGAGGCGTTCTTATGAATTTCTGGGTGAGAATTAAAGCCACTTACATGACAATCAGCTTTCATGATTTATTAAATAATCATACTATATTTATTATATGACATATTCTTTTTATTGTTTCTTAATTAAAAATAGATCCTTTTTTTCTTCTTTATATTCACTATGTGTAGTTTCATTTAGTGACATTATATATAATGCTATGACTTTGTATGTAGTGTTACAGCTCTATGGTCTTTAAGTAACAGAAAAAAACGAAGTTTTGTCAAATCCCATAATAATTTATTTTACTAGAATACAAAGTGAAAATATAAAAAGAAATTACAGTATTGTGAATTAAATCCCAGATAGTCCTAAAAGTTATATCACAGATCCAAATTTATGAAGTTCCACTGAATTCCAGTTACTGTAGTATTCCAAATAAATTCCAATATTGAATGTATTGACATTAGTTTTGAATGTGCTTATGTCCCTAAAGCCTGGAATATGGTGATGTGCTAAGTCTTTTGCTGTATCTCGTATAATATAATAGAAACTGTTCTTGTCTGAGTTAACTATAATTCCAAATTAATGTTCAAGTCCAAGAATAAAATTGAGCACATTGTAATTTCAGTGAAAAATAATTTGAATTTCAGTGAGAAATAATAGGAATAAATAAATCCACCCAAAAGAAAAACTGAACACAACAGTAAGACTGGTTCTGCATTAGATGTTAAGGCAAGAATGAGTAATTCTTTTGGTAAACAAGATTATACACCCCTATACTTGACCTAGGTTATAGGTACCAATTTCTGAAAATACTCTGTCGCTAATAGAACTTTTCCATTCCGGAAGTTTCTAAGGTCAGAATCAAGTCTGTATCTTTAACTCAAATTGAAGTAAACTTGCTTACTGTGAATGATGATCTTATTTTATTTATTCCACAACGATAGAGAAATATTTAGCTATGTATGATGTTGCTTACAAAATAAATGTTACTGGTCACGTATACCATGAACTTGATTTTGAATAAGGTCAGGTACAAAATACAGATGTACGTAACATATGGTCATTAAGCAAAGCCAACCAATAATGCAAATTAAATATACATAACAGTAGTTACATTTGGTGGCATTGTATATGATATTATGACATTGTGTGTAGTTTTATTTGGTGATATTATATATGATGTTATGACATTGTGTTTTGTTTCATTTGATGACATATATGATATCATGACATTGTGTGTAATAACATTTGGTGACTATGTTATGATATTGTACAGGCAGAATTCTGAGGTAATTAAATTTTTTCCTACTTAAAATCTAAGTACATATTTTGTATACCCTGACCAACAGAGTTGGGATTGAATATTACATTCTGCTCAGTTGTTTTTTCTTACATTCATTCTTTTGTATGTATGGGTGTTGTTTATTTGTTAGTTTCTTAAGCATTAATTACACCCTGAAAAATTATATTGGACCCTATTTCAACAACACTTATAAAAATTGGTACACTAATGTACCACAAGGAGAGTAACTCAGCTACACCAGATTTAGGTCAATGTGACCGATATTTCTTGATTATACTTTGTATTTTTGGCTCATTTTATTAGACATTATCTTTGAACCTATTTCTTCTGCTCATGAAAATTGGTGAAGATTGGTATGTAGATGCATCTCAAGGAGGGTAACTCAACCATACCAAATTGAGGTCACTGTGATCTAGTTATTGCTTACACAAGAATAACTTTTGTATTTTCAAGTTGTTTTTGTTGTACCCTCAATATCTTGAAACCTATTATACCTATATGCATGATATTTTTTTATGTGGATATATGTCAAGAAGAGAAAATTATCAACACCAGAAAAAGGTCACTGTGACCCATTTTCATATTGATGACATGTAGTTTCAGCCATTTTTTCCATTCAATTTCAATATCTTGGAGTTAATTACATATAGACTCATAAAACTTGGTTGAAATGCATTTCCATAATAGTAGCAGAATTATATCAAAGGTAGGTCACTGTTCTCTAATAATCACTTGAGTGTTGTTTTGAATTTTCAGTAATTAATTAATTATACCCTTAACAGTCTGGACATTATTTCACCTACACATGAAAAATGGTATTTGGATGCATCTTAAGGAGAATTAATTCAGCCATACCAAAACTTGGTTGTCAGTATTTTGTATATTATGCTGTCTGTATGTTCTGAGGAAAGTTAATAGTTTGGATGCATCTAAATCAGAGACACTCAACTATCCAGAAACCAGGCCACTGTGACCTAATTTCAGGCCTTGCATGTTCTTTGTATTTGAAGAAATTTTATGGCGACATACTCAGAAACTTTAACAGTGTCAAATCTAGAATAATCAGATTTTGTTTCAATCCAATTCTGATAAACTTTCTTTGTTAATGCATTTTAACTGTTATAAATATGAGCAGTATTGAGGTAGAATATTTTGATAGGTATGGTCTGGAAAGTAACTCATCACTGTCCACATAAACCATGTGTCTTATGCATTAAATTGACCAGTTCAGCACATAGCATACACAGAAACATACCACGTGGTCAGTATAACAGTATATTGGCTAGCTGAGGTACATGGAGTAACAAAGAAGGACTAACACATGCAATATTATTAGTTATCTTATATGGGCTGTTTACCACATACAGCTAGATGGTTTTGGAACTATAAACTGATAAACTGTTGCCATAAGATATGACAACTCTTCAGTGTGCAGGCATCCCATGCTTAATTTGCTGTACATATTCATGCATATATATTTACTGCAATCAGTACAAAAGTCACTTAAAAGTTATCTTACTGTGATCATTCCATTTGAAAGTTTCAGTTAATGTTTTCTTTACAGCATACTATACACATGGACGGGCAGGAAAATTTCTAGTTGAAGTTGGGTGAGTATAGATCGCCATCATTCTTAGAAAGTACATTTTAATCACACTTCCAATTCATATTAATGTGTTTTTTATATACAGAAAATGTAGTTTTACAGTCATGATAAAATACTTTTAAGTCTCCCTAGGATAGTCATTCTGGATCTCAGATAAACCACCCAAAATGAAAATCTCAGATAAACCACCCAAAATGAAAAAATGATACAGAATGTATCAGGATGATTAAAGCCATCACATTGGCAGTCAGTTTTGTTTCATTATAAGAAACCTGTTAATTATGAGCAGTGTTCTAGTGAATATTCCTATAATAGTTCTTGATATTTAAGTGTTACTGGATGTACGAAAATGGCTGTCATGGCATCCATACCGAATGTTACCAAGTGTGATTCCTTTTTCGCTCACCAGTTCATAAGGCAGAATTTTCCTATGGTATGGTCTTGTCTCTGGCATGCATCATCCAGCATGATTTACTTTTTCTAACTTCTTCTCAAAACCACCAAAATGACAGAAAGTTCTCTAGCATGAAGGCTTTTGAAGTTTTGTAAATGCTGTCAAGCTGCCTTCCTATTTGGCTGCCATGCCTAAAAAATAGAAATGACTTCTCAAGAACTATTAAATTGAATGTGATCATATTTGACAGTTTTACAAATAATGCTTATCCGCATTCATTTAATATATTCACTATTACTGAACATCAAAAAAACTGAATGACTTTAAAAAAAACAAACAGAATTTAGTAAAATTTACGAGATAGTCCTGGCATAAAAAACTTTAAAGTTTTACAAATGACGCTAAACCCTTATTAAATATGGTATCATTGCTAAAAGTAGAAGAACCTCAAAATGACTTCTTGAAAGCCACAAAGAAGAATTTGACCAAGGTAGAAGGAAAGATCCTGGTATGATGTCCTAACTTGTACAAATGATATCCATTATGGCTGCCATTACTTGATAAAACTTTTAACGTCTCAAAAACTGCACAACAAATTTTCATCAGATTTGACAGAAAGAAATCTTTTTTACAGTTTTTTTATTATTTTTTACAAATAATCCAGATTTGCAGTCCTAAATGTTAACACCTCATATACTGTTCAAGAAAATGTGATTAAAGTCATCCGAGTGTAAAGACGATTTAAATATATACAAATGGTTCTGTTTTGCAATTAAATATGGCTAAGGATAGTAAGAGCAGAGAGATCATTACACATGCTGCTGCTCCAGATTTCTTGGACAACTGCTGTTATCTTTTACATCTTTAATGTCAATTCAGCCAGGTAAGACCTACTTGGGCCTCTTGCTTTTATTTATATCATATTTTGCAAACAACTATTTTGATTGAAAATCTTGTATCACAAGCACTCATAAAAAAAGTCCTGATGACTGCCACATCTGCAATTTAGAATTTTGAGACCAACATTTTTGGTCGAGGGGTTGAGTCAAGACTGGTATATATTCAGAGAAGTTGTGAGGGATTGTATATTAGAGAGCATTCAGTGAAGATTATTTAGCAGTTGTAGTGAGTATGTGCTCTTAAAATAAGTAATAGAAAAGAGTGAAAATCAACATGCTTTATAAAATTCAGCAAATAATTTACTTCCCTAGAATACAAAGTGAAAATGATGAAAAAGAACTTATGGTATTGAGAACTAAATCCCAAAATAATCCAAGAGTTACAGACACAAGTCCTAATAATTTAAAGTCCTGAATAAAATTCAGTAGAAGTCCAAATTAAATCTAAAACTTAAGGTGATGATGTGTATGTGGTAGCTCCTAAAGTGTTGATGTGCCAAGTCTTTTGTTGAATCACAGTAATATAATTCCAGGTTTGAATTCACTATAAGTTTCAGTGAATGTCTGTATTTAAGCATTTGATCAGAGCACTTTTGTATTTCCAGAGGAAATAATCACTTGAATTCAATAATTTTAAGAAATAAATCCCAGCCCAACAGGACACTACATATAATACAACTTGAAAGTGTTAGATCTTAAAGCATGACTGAGAAATTCTCTCAATTACAAGGTTATATAATTCTCCACCTGACCTCAGGTCACAATTAACATTTTTTTAAAAAACTATTACCTAATGGAAAATAACCTTCTAGAATGATCCTGATGTTTACAGAATAAAAATTCTAGTTATTATTAGAAACCAGAACCTGGATTATGTCAAATACACTAAGGAAATTCAAAACCTAGACCTTGACCCAAATTAACAGATTTACTTCTATTAATGATTATATCTGATTTTAAACCCATACACATAGAGAATAATTTAGCTGTGTATTAGCTGTTTACAAAAAAAATAAGTTCAGGTCAAGCAGAAATGAACTCAGTTTTAGACAAGGTCAAATCCAACATACAGTGTTACATTACAGTAACGTGTAATGAAATATAAAAAAAAAAAAACCACGGCTAACTAACAAACAGTGTAAATTAAATATACATAACACAGTGCTGACCTGTTTTTTATAAATACAGATGAATGTTGTCTTTTCAGCATGATTGGCCTTCAGATTGGGACCCTGGTTGCCCTGATTGTCATCATTGGGGACATTGGGCCAGACATCTTTGCCAATTTCATTGGGTTGGAGGTCAGTTTTTGTCAGCAACTAATTCCAGATTTCATCCTTTATTAGAATACTTGCATGGCATATTATAGACTTCAGCTCTATGTACACATATGCAGGAGAGCTTATGTTTTACCCTATGCATTGTAGCTATTGTTATTATAATTGTAAACACCATAAATATTTAGCACAGTCCATATGCACCATTAATATTATTGATTGTCATTCGGTTATTGAAATCCATTTTCAAGTCATTGGTTATGCTTGAATATTGCCCAAATGTTGACTGTCCTTGAAGTTGAATACTTGAATTTTATGACAATGTTGACTGTCCTTGAATGCTTGAATTTTATGGAAATGTTGACTGTCCTTGAATACTTGAATTTTGCCCAAATGTTGACTGTCCTTGAATACTTGAATTTTATGGAAATGTTGACTGTCCTTAAATACTTGAATTTTGCCCAAATGTTGACTGTCCTTGAATACTTGAATTTTATGGAAATGTTGACTGTCCTTAAATACTTGAATTTTGCCCAAATGTTGACTGTCCTTGAATACTTGAATTTTATGGAAATTTTGACTGTCCTTAAATACTTGAATTTTGCCCAAATGTTGACTGTCCTTGAATACTTGAATTTTGCCCAAATGTTGACTGTCCTTGAATACTTGAATTTTGGCCAAATGTTAACTGTCCTTGAATACTCAGATTTTGGCCAAATGTTGACTGCCCTTAAATACTTGAATTTTGCCCAAATGTTGACTGTCCTTGAATACTTGAATTTTGCCCAAATGTTGACTGTCCTTAAATACTTGAATTTTGCCCAAATGTTGACTGTCCTTGAATACTTGAATTTTATGGAAATGTTGACTGTCCTTGAATACTTGAATTTTGCCCAAATGTTGACTGTCCTTGAATACTTGAATTTTATGGAAATGTTGACTGTCCTTAAATACTTGAATTTTGCCCAAATGTTGACTGTCCTTGAATACTTGAATTTTATGGAAATGTTGACTGTCCTTAAATACTTGAATTTTGCCCAAATGTTGACTGTCCTTGAATACTTGAATTTTATGGAAATTTTGACTGTCCTTAAATACTTGAATTTTGCCCAAATGTTGACTGTCCTTGAATACTTGAATTTTGCCCAAATGTTGACTGTCCTTGAATACTTGAATTTTGGCCAAATGTTAACTGTCCTTGAATACTCAGATTTTGGCCAAATGTTGACTGCCCTTAAATACTTGAATTTTGCCCAAATGTTGACTGTCCTTGAATACTTGAATTTTGCCCAAATGTTGACTGTCCTTAAATACTTGAATTTTGCCCAAATGTTGACTGTCCTTGAATACTTGAATTTTATGGAAATGTTGACTGTCCTTAAATACTTGAATTTTGCCCAAATGTTGACTGTCCTTGAATACTTGAATTTTATGGAAATTTTGACTGTCCTTAAATACTTGAATTTTGCCCAAATGTTGACTGTCCTTAAATACTTGAATTTTGCCCAAATGTTGACTGTCCTTGAATACTTGAATTTTGGCCAAATGTTAACTGTCCTTGAATACTCAGATTTTGGCCAAATGTTGACTGCCCTTAAATACTTGAATTTTGGCCAAATGTTGACTGTCCTTGAATACTTGAATTTTGCCCAAATGTTGACTGTCCTTGAATACTTGAATTTTGGCCAAATGTTAACTGTCCTTGAATACTCAGATTTTGGCCAAATGTTGACTGCCCTTAAATACTTGAATTTTGGCCAAATGTTGACTGTACTATTTTTTTAACAATATGTTTTTGCATTTGTTTTGCTTTGTTGTTGATATTTTGAAAGAAAAAATCTGCATCTAAAGATTTTAGTGGACAGCAAGTGAGTGTGCTGTCCTGTTAGCTCTTATTGGCTGTTGATATACAGTCTGTTGATATACAGTCTGTTGATATACAGTCTGTTGATATACAGTGCACCCTCCCAGCCTCCCTGCAGTTACATTAAAACTAGTGCTCCAGTAGTAACTGATGTATGGGTGGGATTCGGTACCAATCCCTCAAGTCAAGGGGAAATAACTCTTTTCTGACTGCAGCTTGAGAGGACAGATCATTTGTAGCGAAAAACATGCCTGGGAAGACTAGGTTTTCTGTAGCAGTGGTTGTCCTCCAAATGTGTTGTGATTGAGTAAGTATTATAGAAAAAAAAAAATTTACTTCAAATGGTTTTACATATTTGTAAATTTTGTGTTAGGTTAGTTTTCATATGCTATTTATTGTAGATATGTGCATGCATTCTACACCAAAAAACTCTCAACTATTTTTTCATGCTTCATTTATAGTGTGAACCTTTTACTTAAAGCCATTTTGTCTGAACCATTGCATGAACTATGTTGTTTTGAACTAAATTTATGTCTGCTGAATAAAAGTTTGAGATCCTGTTTATCACATACTGATAATTTCTTTGTGACAATGTGATCTCATTAACATAGCTATCTGACATTACTGTATTTTAAGCCCTGTCATACATTATTTTTATCTGACCAAATGACAATGGTAAATGTAACCATTTTTTGTAATGCTGTCATTGTAAACTATTGTGGCACTTCTCACAGGGCTTAAGAATCTCGTATATATTTATTCAGAATAGCGGCAGGCTGCGGAATGGTGTCATATTACTCCTGTGTTTGTTTGTGGGGCTTCCTCTGGCGCTGCTGAAGAATCTCCGGGCTCTTAGTAATACCAGTTCACTCTGTGTCATCTTCTACATGATCTTTGTCCTTTATGTGAGTTATCATCTCGTATTTTACTTTCCAAGTTGTTTAAAAGAAAAAAGAAAGAAAAAAACATTGTTGACTCTCATGTATTATCTTTAAATTTACAAAGGCTTTCAAAAGGCTCTTCCACATGACTTCCATGTGACTTGAAGTTACTCAGTTCATGATCACTTTTGATACAGTATATTAAATTTGTCTGTTTCAAAAGCATGGGCATATACGAGTATGGTGAATGTCAGGCAGCATTTTAGAAAATAAAATTTTTGGCATAATATTCATCTTCATACAAACATTCTCTTTATTATCACATAACAGGAAAGAAATTGATATATTTTAAATGCTTCACTAAAAAAACAGCAGTTGAAATTACCAAATAATAATAACAGTATCTTTTTTGAAAACATTGTCAATTTTATTATTATTTCCCAATGCAGATATATATTGCAAAATTTCCTGTACAAAGTAGACCTGTATATTGAGATCCAAAATGGTTATATACTTTGTCTGAACAGTATTACAGACAGTTGAATAGTTACCAATATGGCTAATTTGGCATATACATTGCTGAAAGCTGATTAGTATTCTGGAATTTCAGATCAAGAGGAAATTAACTTTCTATTTGTTTAATAATAAAGAAAATTCACTTTGGCATGTGTCTTTATACATCAAAGCACTAGTACATCCCCCAGAGGTAATATTAAAGGATTTTGTTGTTAGCACCTGTGAAAATAGCCATTTTCATTTGACAGTTACATTGTTAAAAATCATATGCAATTGAAGTCTAGTAATTTGTTTGTATTTTGTTTTTGCTAATGGTTTCACATTGGTTTTTGAGTTCAGCAGTTTTATTTGATAATCGTCAGGTGTCGTGATGGTTTTAAAATATATTTTTATGTCAAGATCCTTGCCTTGTCAAAAGAGCGACTATTATCTGGAGATTGGCTTGGCAAAATCAACATATGGAGGATGGATGGACTCTTTAGATGCCTTCCAATCTATGCTTATGCCTTCGGCTGTCAAACGTGAGTTTTATAAAAACCTTTAGGTGTACATTTCTTGATACATAAAATTTTGACATGTCTGAGTAGAATTTTAAATTCTGTAATTAGAGAATATGATGTGATGTTTTGCATGTTGACTTGAATTTTTATGACATTATCAGATTAGAATTGTAAATTCAGTAACATGTCCTTATTAAGACAGATGAGTTAAGTTAGAGAATGAGATTTTCTTGAAATTCACTGTGCTAAGAAATGTTAAATTATTTCTTTCCATGAAAATACTTAACAACACTGTAAAACTTTACTAAACTGGCCATTTTAACCATCATCAACAGAGAATCGGACTGGAAATCCCTTTGCACAGTAACACAATGTAGCAAAGGACAAGAATGACTGATGAGTTTCATTAGAAGCTTTCAGAATTGTACATTTCTCATATATTCATTAAAAGTAGACAATCTATTTTAACCAGAACATAACGGCTTCTGTAATCTGCATAATTATATTTGTTTGTGTCGCTTCCCTTGTTTTGCAGGCAGATCTTCCTTGTGTATGATGAGATGCCAGAACCTTCCTTGAAAAAGATAAACAGTATTGTTCACACTGCAGTTAATATGTGTTCAGTGGCATATCTATTAGTAGGTGTCTTACCAGTCAATACAAATTATATGAAAATTTCTTAGGTCAAATAATCACATACTATTAGTGTCAAGTCTTTGTACCAACAGTTTTTGTTTCTCCTTTGAATACGTTCCCCAATCACATTATGCTAGGAATATTAACCTGCAACATCGCGAATCCAGCCCTGTTAAAAGACAAAAATCATCTTCTTTAGATAGACAATGGTCAGTAACTGTTGCCCATTACCTCCTCTTGATACCTCCAGATGTAGCTAGTTTTTAGCTTTGCTGTATCCTGAAACACATGCAGTGCAAAACCTCCGACAATCCAGCTGTTTTTTGTGTTCCTATGGACCCCTCTAAAGATCATTTTGCATTAAAAATGTAGATTTATCGATCTACTGCAATTTGTATGCTTTATTTTACAATTTCTGCCAATATTTTGAGAGATTTTTGACTGGTTGGGACTTGGTCTTGTATCATCGCCTTCCCACCATGCAGTCATTGACCTTACACAAGGTCAGTATGGGTTAGTTTACATTTGACTTGATTCGCTTACTCTGTCCATTACGGAACCTTTAATATCCATTACGGAGCCGTTAATAGTGAATTCTGAAGTGCTGCATGATAATTATGCTTAGGTTTTAAACAGGTCCATAGGTTTCTGATATGACACTTAACAGATCTGTTAGTTATGACGGTGTCTTTAGTAATTTCACATATTACTAGTTTCTGCTTTAGTTTATGTCTTGTATCATTTTAGCATATATATATTAAATGTTCCATAGGCCACTTTAGAGCATGGAAGTTTACCATGACTCCTATTTTTTTTAATGTTATGTATACATGGTTTCTATTGCGCAGCATCTATAACATGTGGTAAGGACAGTCTTGTGTTTCAGCGACCTAGTAATTTCAAAATATTACTAGTTTATACTTAAGTTTGTTTCTTGTATCAGAACATGGCAGTCTACCATGACTCTGGTTCAGTTTATAGTTTGTACACATTGTCCCTTTTCTATTAACTATGCATTGTGCTTAAACTTAATATAGGACATACGTTTATGATATGACACATTTACAGGCCTGTTCATTACAGCAGTGTTTTACCAACCTAGTAATTTCAACTCTTTACTTGATTCTGCTATAGTTTGTGTCTTTTGTGTAGTTTCCGCAGAATATTTATTTAATCGATCTATATGTGGTTTCAGAGCATGGAAGTCCTCCATGACTCCTGCTTGTTATGTATACATCACTCCCTTGATAACTTTGGGGCCATGATTGGCCGAGTGGTCTAAAGCACTCTCTGTTACGGATCACTGCCATCTCACCTCTGTCTGCATGGGTTTGAGTTTAGGATTTGGCCAATGTGGGTATATGAGAAAGCTTGCCAGTAGCTTCTTGCAGGTTGATGGTTCTTCCTGAGGTTTTTCCAGGTTTTTCCTCCACCATTAATACTGGCCACCATGCATAGTCTGTTGTGTGCTGAAAAATGGCATTTAACCCCACAACAATAACAACAACATTGATAACTCGCGCCCAGATAACTTGTGAACCCGCTTACAATGTGGGGTCAGGCATGGATCCCATTTTTTAAACCAGAAAATACCCCAAATATGTATCCCTATTTGTTGTTCTTGAAGATAATTGCGATCAAAATTGGTATAGCGGAAACTTTGATATATCGCTTGTTTTATCGTCAAAAACGGTAGATGGAACCTGGAAATTTTAATCAACATTATGAAATATCAACTTTTAATAGGAAGTTGTATAATTTGTTACATTTTCTTTCCAAATGACATTCTTACTACACCATAATTAACGATATTCAAGGAAATTTCGAGCAATGAAAATATTATTTACGCCTAGTGGAGGCAGTACTTTAATAAATAAATACCAATTAAAATATTTTTTTTTATCAATTGAAATTTGTGTCCTAGTTCTATCTTTTAGTTCCTTTTAAGTGTAATCATCAAACATGCAATGTGTCCTCTTGTAATTAAACGTAAAATGTGTCAATCTACCATAACAGCTATGTCCACGTGCATTTCTCTGAGAACCTAACTAAGTGCTAACCATGTTTTGATATCAGTCTAGCAGAAGCATTTGTTGTATTGTTGCACTAAATAAAAAATTGGCCTCCTTTTCTATTATCTTGTTAATTACTTTTTTTTAATCAAATAAAGGAGGTGGAATAAAAAAAAAAAACATTAAAAGGCATACAAATCCTACATGCTTAAGAACCAGCAGCCCCAATTCTAATTTGGTTACCTTATTTCAGTTGATCAATCGAACACTGTTATAAATGTTATTTTGTACGCAGTCTAACGGTGTTGGAAAGGCCAGTAGTATGGCGATGTCAACAATACGGGAAAGGCTTGAGATACCTGCAGCGCTGGAAAGGTCAACACTGCAGAAAAGGACAGTGATGTTGGCAGTGCTGTATTTACGGGGATGCCAGATATTAGAGTACTCGTGATTTATATTCAAGGGAGAGCTCGTGTCTTGCACAGATACGACTGAGCTGATTTGTCAAGGCCACCTGGTATGACTTATACTGAGCTTGAAGCCGAGCCAGATGAGAACCCAGTACACAGTGATGGTGATGAGTCATTGATAGTCGCATTGATATACATCCACATTGACCCTAATCATGCAGTAGTGCAGTGGCTGTATGAAACTGATTTGAGTTCACTGGATCTCCCTGTTTCCTCAGAATGGGGGGGAGCTAATCCAGGTCAGTTAGAGGGTCTTCGGGTTTTGTTCATCAGCAATCCTTTGCCCTTCCACACAATACACTGTCAGATATGGATGCCTTTCAATAACAGGATACAGTTGCTCATAAAAGGTACGGGAGCTTGTGTTAAGTACACATTCCTCAATGAGTTACTCAAGACTGTTGTGAAGGTCCTTCATCAACTGGAGTCTCCTTACCCTATTCAAGCCGAGGAAGGTGATGTCATTCCGCCTCTCCTTCAGACATGGTGACAGCAGTGTACCTGGGCAGCTTCTTAAAGAAACACGTGGTAAGTTCTATCCTACTCCAGGATGGAAAGATCTCCATTCTTTGCTAGACCATCCAGGCCTTTTCACAAACGGGGAAATTCAGACCTCCGTATATCCCAGAATTTCGGGTCAGAATGGCAAGATGACTGAGATAGCACCTCTTTGAGGGCACAAGCCCTGTATCACTGTTTTGTTTTCCCAACGATAATACACCCAGGAAGATTCCAGCCAACCTGAATCAACTTCCCTCTTCTTCTACATGCTCAGCTTTTACCAGTACAGCCTTGCATGTCAGACAATTCAAGCTTTCATCTGTGGAGAGACTCTCAAGAGTAACCATGTATATTGCCCATCTGCATGCCTCAATCCCTCAACTGGCTGACTTTCTCTGGCTCTGTTCTTGGAGGAGAAACAGTTGGACCACAATCATTACCAAAGGCTACCTCCCTATGTTGTTGGACAAATTCTGGCATAATGGCAACATGTTTGTGTGGGATAGAGACGTATCAGGTCTTGACAATTAAAACTTTCATTTGTGGAGAGAATCTTGAGAGTAACCGTCTATATTGCCCATCTGCATGCCTCCATTCCACAACTGGTTGACTTTCTCTGGCTCTGTTCTTGGAGGAGAAACAGTTGGACCCCAATTGTTACCAAAGGCTACCTCCCTATGATGTTGGACAAATTCTGGCATCATGGCAACATGTTTGTGTGGGATAGATACCTATCGGATCTTTTAGACAATATTGGTCTCCTTGACCAATATCTCTTATTTGTCTACAAAGGGATCCTATCAGGGTTTTTTAACATGGCTAGATTTGAACCCTTTGAATTTCTAGCCTACACATCACTAAAGTCACTATCATACAGGCCATGTTTACTGATAGCTTTAGCTTCAGCATACAGGTTAAGAGGGCTGCATCCCCCTTTATGTTCTCTGGAATTCTTTTCAGTTCAGATTAGAGGGGTTTTTGGTTCTCAAGATACCATCAGGATTAGTAGCCCAGAACAGAATACCAACTGTTGGTAGACAACCAGTGTCCCTACTCGCTTTCTTCCATATCCAGGTCAAGAACAGCAGCCATGCAAGATTCTGTTCGTGCCCTCAGGGATCAATGATCTTGGACACATTCCGACATCATGGCAGATGTGACATTGGGCATGATAAGCTAAGATCTCTCACATGTGTTAGACAATTTGATCTCCAGCAACTAAAATCCATAACATTGTTTCCAAAATGGAATTAGTCTTGGGTTCTAACTTGGCTCAACTCAAGCAAGTTTGAATCTCTTGCTCATGATTTGCTATAGTTCCTATCATACAAGACATTCTTCCTGATAGCTTTGGCTTTCACATGCAGGTTCAGTGAGCTACTTGCTCTTTCAGTCGGCCCAAACTATCTTCTGTTCAGTTCAGATCCATGTTAATGTCTCACTCAGCAAAAAACTGGCGACACCTGGTGGTATCAAGGGGAGGTATTGTGCAAGAGTTAGTGCCCTTTGTATATCAAAAATAGACAATAAGGTGATTTTCATCTTTCAATAGGGCTGGGTTCGCGAGGTAGCAGGCTAATATTCCTAACATCATGTGAGTGAGTACTTATTCCCAGAGAAACATAATTTACTTTAAAAATTTGCTTTTTCCAAGAAGAAACACAGATATGGCCAAATAAAAAAATATGCGTGGTTCTGGTTACTTGACTGACACTATATTTTCCTGCCAACCCTACATTTTTTGTGAGAAAAAGAAAATAATTATGGAGAGATAGAAATATTAATAGTGGGAAGTAACTATGGTCAAAATTAAATTTAGGACATAAATGATGAATATTTTCTAGTTTATGCTTCATTTAAATCTGTCTGGACCAGTGAATGGAAAACAAAAACATAGACATTTGTACCAACCAACTGACCATTTTTTTCTGGTCAGTGTAACCAGAACACACATTTTCATTTGGCATTACATAATAATTTAGACAGTGATTATCTCATGTAAATGATATTTTATACAATGGAGCAAATCAGTCTCATTTGTGGTTTGAAAATATACAGCAAACCAGTCTCATTTGTGGTTTGAAAATATACAGCAAATGCATGATGATATCAGTTGCAACAATTGGAAAACATGCAGTAAACTTTAAAAAAAATTCTTTGCTTAGAAATTTGTCATTAAATTGAGGTTCTTTAACTTAACTGGGTTGCATGCATCAGACCGAAATCATTCAAACAGTATTGAGTATTTGAGGAATTGATGTTATATTTGTCAAAGGTTTTACTGTATTTTGTTATTAACAGAAATTAAATAGCAAATAGTAATTATATCAGTAATGTAGAGATTCATTATTATAATTTTCAGTTCAATTTCTTTATGCTTTTGATGTAGAATTTAACAGGTACACTCCTTTATTTCTCAAATCTCCATTTTGTTCACACTGTTAGTCTTAATATTTTGTTATGAGAATCATTCAAATCAAATGGCATTGCCTTAGATGGAATTTAAAAAAAATTATGCACACTTGCGGCAAACATGACAGCTCTTGCTATTCGCTGCACTGACTCATCATCACAACACAAATGCAACCTCATGATCTATTTAAGAAATGTTTGATTTTAAATCTGCATATTGATTTGCATTTTCAGTAGCATACAGGTGATATTTTCTGTTGTATACAAGTGGGATTTTCTGTTGTATGTTTACTAAGTGGGATTTTCTGTTGTATGTAAGTGGGATTTTCTGTTGTATGCAAGTGGGATTTTCTGTTTTATACAGGTGGCATTTTTTGTTTTATACAGGTGGGAATGTTTGGATACATTGCCTTTAGCAACATTGATGAGATCAATGGTGATATTTTCACACACATTGAGAAAAATTTGCTGACAGATGTCTTCAAGCTGTTTTTTGTGATCTCACTTGCTGTGACAATTCCCCTGATTGTGTTCCCTTGCAGGGCTGCATTGTACACATTGCTTTTCCCACAGGTTAGTATCATTCTGCCTGGGCAATTTTTTAGTGTAATTAAGACCCCCAAATGTTGGTATATACCACAGAAAAGATTGTGCCAAGTGTTCACTGACTGAAATTATCTTACCTTCAAAAATTTGCTTGCCAATATAGATGTGGTCGCATGTGATAAGAGGGCTTCAACTCAAATTATGTTACAAAGGGTTGAACATATCAAGTTGTTACTGTAGCAACAGTACCAACAGCAAAGAGGCATATTTTTTTAGTGATTTTGATTGATTATTACATATAAATAGGGTACATTCTTAGCATATTGTGTAGTTAACTATTTATAAGGTACATTCACAACACATCTTGTAGTTAACACATAAATAGGGTACATGCACAGCATGTTGCATAGTTAACACATACATAGGGTCATTCACTGCAAATTGAATAATTATCTCATAAATAGGGTACATTCACAGCATATTGAGTAATTATCTCATAAATAGGGTACATTCACAGCATATTGTGTAGTTAACACATAAATAAGGTACATTCACAGCATGGTGCATAGTTAATGCATACACAAGGTACATTCACAGCATATTGTGTAGTTAACACATAAATAAGGTACATTCACAGCATAGTTAAGGCATACACAGGGTACATTCACAGCATACTGAGTACTTATCACATATAAATAGGGTACATTCACAGCATATTGTGTAGTTGACACATAAATAGGGTACATTCACAGCATATTGTGGTCAACACATAAATCAGGTACATTCACAGCATAGTTAATGCATACACAGGGTACATTCACAGCATATTGAGTACTTATCACATATAAATAGGGTACATTCACAGGATATTGTGTAGTTGACATATGAATGTGATTTGCAAGTATGTCATTTTAACTTTCGTAAGGTGAATCAGTTGCATCAGGATGTTGAAGAAAAGAAAACTTTTTGTTTTTTAATCTCCCCATGTTTTTTCTTTAAATATGTTACCCAATCATTATACCTTAGGAGAACTACTACTACCTCGAACATCCTGCCCTCACAGAAAACCTTTTTAACTAAAAGAATCTGAAAGTTATTTGCCCACCTAGGTGGGCGGTCAGGCAGAGATCTCCCTTTGGTAGAGGAATTGGCACCAGATCCCATGAATATCTCATACTAAGAAGCACACTCTCACCACGAGAGACCTTGCAAAAGCCAGATTCAACTTTTGGAAGATGTATCATTCCAAGTTGAATGAGTTCTTTCACTTCTATGGAAAGTATACTCCATCAATATTTCCAACTTTTCTCTCTTGCTACGCCAACAAAGTTCTGACTTTAAAATTTTCTAATATTGTATCATCTTCTCACATTTAATTGCACTTAGGTATATGCATGGTTAGTCTATGCGATCACACCATAAGCTCAGGCTATAATTATTTATTATATGCATGCAAGTCTCTAGTCCTGTAGAAAAGTCTTGATGCTTGTAGAAAACTCTTTATATATGTATGATTCCATTATGATGGGGTACATACATGTAAGTTTTCTATACCAAGGTATTCTTTGTGCCCAGGTGCCAAGCTTCAATGATTTTACCTGTATTGACCTGGAAAATGATGTTTCTAATACAACTAGACATTAGTCTCATGGAAAATCTGTTGAAAGCTGATGCATTACGATGTATTCAGAAATAGCTGCACAAATGTCTTTCCTACACACATTTCAGGCAAAAACGACAAAAACCTCTGGGGCTGAATGAGTTAAAGACGTAATAATGCTTCCTTACCTTAAATATTTTCGGCATGTTTATTGTTTTCTAATTTCATGGTGTTTGTTTTTTGAAATCATATCATTATATAGGTGTTGTCCAAAATTGTAAAGTGCTTAGAGCGTCTAAAGATAGGTGCTATACAAAGTCCTCGTTATTATTATTATTATTATTATAGACCATCCTTGAGCCTTCCTACAGGTAGTACTGTAAATTATATTATACCTGGATGCTCTTTGCTGTATTAGATTGCTATCACTAATTTCTTGGTAAAATGTCATATGGTAATAGCTCTGCATCCACCTTGTGTTTAAAAGAAATAGATGCACTGAATTTGCCTTTACAGGCCATCATTGAGCCTTCCTATGGATAGTATTGTGAGTATATATTGATGCTTCATTGCCTTCCTTACATTGTCTGCTAATTGAAAGTCGTATATGTGACACTTTATTGATTTTTCCCATATAAAACATTGAGCCATTTAATACATGTAAAATTGTCTCATAATGGATATTTTCGCAATTAGTTTGTAAGTATCAATAACATTGCTTCATTACCTCTTTTATGTGCAGGTTTTTGTGTGTAAATATAGAAACTTATTTATATTACTGTATAGCTTTCACTCTGGTCAGATAAGTAAAGGTAAATTTTCTATACGTAGTTTACTCAGTATCTTCCAGATCTGCAAGTTATTATAAACGATGCTTGATTGTTGTTTTTCTGTATTGGCATTCAGTGGGCCTTCCTATGGGTAAGCTGTGACTAGAATTGATTATTTGACTTCCATTTCGTACATATAAGAACTATAAGTTATGCTGAAGTGATTATGCCTGTACAGGCAGTCAAATGCACATGCCTACAGGTTATTGTGACTAAAATTGATTATTTTGTGTCCACTTTCTAAATATTCATAACTATTCTCTAATTCTACTTGTACAGGTCACATGTGCCCCTTTACAGATATTGAGGGTAAAGCTGCATGGATACTCACACATTCATGAAGAAGGACACTCACTACACTACAAGTATATAGGGTCTGCTCTATTTTATGTTACAGATTTAGTCCATGGATGAGACCAGTCTGAAAAGACACTCTGCATATGTAGTTTTCTCTGGTTGTCACTCCATGTTGGACTTACGGACAAAGGTCATGATAGGTTAGGGGATGAAAACATCTGATTGCACGCAAGGGCAGTGAGATGGCATGCAGTAACAAGCATCAGGTATCATATCTCCTCAGAACAGAAGCATGACCTACTGTAGCCATAATAGCAAGCATAAGCTTACAGCAGGTGAACTGTACTCTCTACCTTCACTGTACAGACAAATCATGGCCAAAGATATGCTCACAACCTTCATCTGCTCTCCTCTTTACTGGTCTGGTTGATGGAATTTGCAACATTTCACCATCTATCTCAGTCTTGGCTACAGCAGAGGGATTTGCAGGGCAACCAGCAAGGTTGCAGGTATGCCCCTAGAGCACATACCACTGAGAAAGAATCCTACAAATAACTGGAAGCCTGAAAGGGAGATCACCAGTTTTTCACAAGCCCATCCCTATCTTAATGAGATGCATACAGACTCCCAATCTCACCCTATCACAGATTCTTATAGGGAGAAGACTCCAATCTTTCGTGGCTGAATGGGGAAGATTTTTCCTAACATAATGGGGATCCAGGTTTCCTGGGGACTCAGTATCATGTTTAGTGCCTCTGCTAAGCCTTGGGATAGAGTTCTTCAGCTACAATGCAGCACTCATATGTTGGTTCTCAACCTAAGTGCATTCAGTCAAACTCTGTTAAGCTTTTCAGTTTGCAATGGAATGCAACAACAGTGGGTCCTAAAGCTGTCCATTGTGGAGACTACACAATCAGTGTGGACTTGCAAGAGGTATGATTTCATGCTCCCTCTCAAGATACTTCCTAACCCTGTGATTTGCTACATCAGGCTACAAGATGAGTTATATTTTTGAGCATGACACAGTTTCACATGTTACACTCCTTTCTTCTAAATCTCTTTGTCATCAAGAACATCTATGACCTTTTACCCTTTTAAGATATGTCAACTAGGTCTGGAATCAATTTTCAGTTAAAAAAAGAATGTGTCCCCGAGGCATGAATTCGTACAATGGTAGGTTTTATGCCTTTTAGGTGCAATCCATTTGCTATAGTATTCCTTTGCTAGCAGAGCTTTGCCCAATGCATTACCTGACATCTTTGTCCTTGGTCACTTTATTGGCTCCCATAGCAAAGATTACCTCATCAAGTGGAGGCTGAACCTGGGACCATTGGGCCAACTCTCACAATCTACAACAATATGAGGTTGCATCTACTCACGTTGGTGATACCTTTGCAAGCACAACCTATGGCAATCATGATCATTATGGTTGCAAACAAAAAGGGTTGGGGAACCAAGTCTCCTACCATTTTGGACTACCATAGGAGTGTGCCCCCACAAAATCATTATTTAAATATCAAAATCACTGAGTTGGAAACTATTAGTGGTGGCTGGAGAATCTATGCAGAAATGTAGTTTCTCTTTCTGTCTGATAAGTTCACTATGGTGACTCATCCCAAACAGCAAAGAGGAACAAGTATACATTTAAGTATACATTTACTAAGCTGGCTGATGTATGGGCAGACTCGTGCTTCTGCAAGAAGGATATAATATAAATGGAATGGCTTCTTCATCCCTCAGTTTTCAATCAATAAACACTCAGTGGGATCGACCTATGATGGACCTGTTTGTGACACGGTGGAATGCCAGAACCTCAGTGTTTATCTCATCAGTCCTGGGCACCCAGGGCCTGAATAATCGAAGTGCTATCTATGGACTGGAATGGCCAAATTTATACACTTCTCCAACACCTGATCTGGAATGGGATATAAGAATCAACATATCTGAGTTTCTGATCATCATGATTACTACACTCAAATGGGAAATATTGAAGCAACCTCATCAATTGCAACTGATAGTCAGACATTCCCTCATCTAAATTAAGAAACCACATTGACAGGTGTTTGACCCCCAACCCAGAGTTATTGAACCTGCACGTCTGGATGTTATGAAATATGCCTCTAAGAACTTTAAAGGTGTGTGAAGGCAATGGAACATAATCTCAATGGAGTGTGCAAAGTACTTTATACCAATGTAGGCACCCATACCTCTATAGCTAACTTCCTTTGACTCACTGATGTGAAACACTTAGCACTAATCACAATTAAACCTACCTTTCCATAATCACTAGCACACTATGCTATCATGGAAGAGAGGATATTGGACAGACCAATGACCTACCTAATCTTCTATTTGTTTGCCTCATTTTAAAGTCAGAGAGGGGAAGGATGATGTATCAACATACTGAATAAAGTGGGCTATCTGTCCTGCATATCGGACTAAACCCACTCTGATGAATTTGATCCACATATTGGCTCATGAAGTTAGGACAGTCAGCACCATCATTGCATTTCAGTGAAACTGTTCGCTAACTATCTATCTTTATCAATGCCATGGGATGGAGATCCGAGTACACTTGTCCAATTCTTATCCGAGATCTCTCATCCTAAAAGGCTTAAGTCAGTCTGGAGGAACCATTACCCTTTGGCATGAACATTACCCTTCTAGACCTTTCAAAAGTATCATACAGACAAACATCTGCTAGATTTGCAGGTGGGAAATTTTTTTGAAGCCACTCCAAGACAGATGGAGTCTTTTCCATTTGGGTTATCTAGAAGCAGTCTCAGATACCTTAGGAGACTGGAAATGATCTCTCCTGGGTAAGGGGATGCATCTCCCTCCACCTTTTACCTATTCTCGTAAGGTATTAGGATTAGGTAATGTATTTAAAGAAGAAAAAATTCATTTTTTTCATTGCAAAATACATTTCTTCAAGAATATTTACCCAATCATGACACATACGCTCTTCCAGTCAACTCACAGTGTCATTTACATATAGAGCATGCCTTATGCTACAAAAGTAACTGAGATATTCATCAGATTTGGTACCGATCCATATATCAAAGGGAGATCACTGTGCCTATGTGGGCAGATAACCTTTAGCTTCTTTTAGTAAAAAGTATTATCTGGGAGGGTTGGATTTGCGAGGCATTAGTGGTTCTTCTAAGGTATTATGACTGGGTAAGTATTCTCTTAGAAACATATTTTCCTGGAAAATTTGTGTTTTTTCTTGTAATTATTGTTTGCATGTTTACCCTTATTTTGGTTTGCATTTGTGCATGACCCTTTTTTGTTTCTTTGTTTTCTAGAATGATATGTTAGAGGTAAGACTTGCATGATGAGAGGTGAAATATGACAACAATCTTCACTTTTTCATATATATAGTCTGGACTGTTTATTTACTTTTTTATACATGCAGTATGCGCTGATTAATCGGAGCATTGCATGCCTCTTATCAAGCCACCCTTTATGCAGTTAAAAAGTGTTCATACAAGACAAAGTCACAGCGACCAATCTCTCAAATTCAGTGCATTGTGCTGTATTGAGGAATTGTGAGTGGGACCTTTGTGTATGAATAGTAGCTAGAATGAAGACAAAACAGTTCTCCAAGTAAAACAGACATGTCTTCTTATATGTTATCAAGTTTTAAAAGACTCATACATCACTTTTCTTTTGTTGTTTCCCAACAAATTTCCTAAATGTGCTTTCTTTCTTTGGAAATCAGCATCAATGCTAATTCTCTTGGATTAAAAAAATGCAGAGTCCCATTTACTTGTTTGTATTAAGGACTCTCAGTATGGAGTCAAAGAGAAATGCTGTAAATGTGAAGATTTGGTTTGGGTATTTATTGTGAAGTAGAGTGATATCTGATTGAATATGACTAGGTGAATATAAGTGATGCAAGATTGACCAAAAACACATGTATATATAATACCTCAACACTTTTACTTTCTCATTTAGATTAAAAGCTTTTTCACCAAAGAATTTCAGCATCAAATATTCACATTTGCAAATTTTTCAAGAGCTTTCAAGAAGAAAAGTGATGAAATATTTTAATCGATTTTTAACTAAAATATCTGTGTTCTAGATCCCACTCACATGATTGAGATGTCCTGCTCACAGTTTTCTACTTATAGCACTGTGTAATGTGAGAAATTGGTGGCCATGCAATGCTTCAGGTGTATTGTTTAGAGAAATAACTATATTGGATAAAAGTAATTGAGATAAAATGGGCATGGAAATTGAGCTACCAGAAATAAACTATCCCATTTGTGGGGAGAAACCGATGTGAGATTAATTAGTCCAGGCGATATCATTATTTTAGGCAGGTATTATCTTTATGTTGATTGACTTGTATTCTGGTATTTGCTTTTAATAGGAAATGTCTTCAAAGTTAAATGTGTACTGCATGCTTTACAGTTTGTTTTGAATTCTCTTAAAGGCACCTCACTTGAGTGAATCCAAACATTTCAGTTTCTTTATCTGTACATTTCAGTCAATTAATAACAGTAATAATAATAATGAGGACTTTGTATAGCGCCTAATCTTTAGAAGCTCTAAGCACTTTGCAACATTAGACAAGACCAATAACATAAAAAACATAACATGATTATAAAAAACAAACACCATGAAATTAGAAAACATTTTTAAAAAATGCTGAAAATATTTAAGGTAGGAAACATTATTATGTCTTTAAGTTTGTTCTTGCAGTCAAAATAAGTGAGTTTTAAGAGCACTCTTGAATGGGATCACTGTGTCTTTGTGTCTAAATTCAGTGGGCAATTCATTCCATGTTGCTGGGCCATTGTATGCAAAAGAACAATGACCATGCAGCGAAATCAGCCCACTAGAGTACTAATAACATGGAAAGTTCCAGCTGCAAAGAGCTCTTCGAGATTACTAACAAGCTAATGTCAAGAAACAAATGTACACCACTTCCAACTACCTCCTCTCCAGACGACCTTCTGAACCTGTTTGCAAATTTCTTCCGTGACAAAGTACAAACCATTAGAGATAAGCTTGACAACACAATTTCAACTGACTCGTCGTCACCATATGGTTGGGATACAGAATTTCAGTGGCAACCATTAGCAGTATTTGAACCTGTCTCTATGGATTTAGTACATACAATTGTGATGAAGAGTGCACCAAAGTCATGTGTACTTGATCCAATTCCAACATCACTGCTGCTTGAGTGCTTAGATCCAGTATTGCCTTTACTAACTGATGTTATTAATACCTCTCTCTCATTCGGGGAATTCCCATCATTTTTCAAAACTGCCATTGTAAAGCCTTTGCTGAAGAAATTAACACTCAGCCATAACGATTTAAAGAACTACCACCCAGTTTCTAATCTCCCATTCATATACAAAATCTTAGAAAAGGTTGTTCAATCCCAGCTTGTATCTCATCTGAAGTCAAACAGACTTTTTAGCAATGTACAATTTGCATATCGCCCTTGCCACAGTACTGATACTACTCTTCTAAAAGTAGCTAATGACGTTCTCTCTGCTTTAGATAATGGAAAGATTACAGTCCTCACACTCCTTGATTTGTCTGCAGCATTTGACACAAAAGACCAAGATACATTACTTCACCGTCTCCAGCAAGTCCTACTTGGTCAACAGGAGACAAATTGTGTCTGCAAATGGAATACACTCCAGCCCAGTTGATCTATGTTGTGCTGTTCCACAGGGGTCTGTTCTTCGACCTGTCCTCTTCGTTCTATACACTCAGCTGATCTAAAGTGTCATAGATCATCATCCAGTATCTCACCAATTGTACGCTGATGACACCCAAATATACAAATCTAGCCACCCAACTGAAGTTGATGCTACCTTCCAAGGTGGAGAGAGGTGCATTTCTGATGTGAAATCATAGATGACATGTAACAAGCTGCAGATGAATGATGATAAAACTGAGGCTATTCTGATCACAACACAGACTTTCTCATTCACATCCTTTACCTAAAACAATAAATATCAGCAACACCAACATTAAATTCACACAGTCACTACGAAACCTAGGTGTTACTCTGGACAGTAGATTCACATTGCACCAACATGTCATGAACATATGCAAGGCTGCATATCTTGAGCTGAGACACATCAGCTCCATTCGCAAGTATCTTTCAGTTGATGCCACTTCAACACTTGTGTGTTCATTAGTACTTTCAAGACTGGACTATTGTAACTCAATTCTGTCTGGTTCATCTCAGCATCTACTCCAGAAACTTTAAAAAGTTCAAAACACAGCTGCTTGGATCATGCTTAGAGTAGCACGATCAGAGCACACCTCCCCACTGCTCTGTACCCTATACTGGCTATCCATTCGATCCAGAATCAAACACAAAATTTGTTCTCTGTGCTACGTTTCACTGTTGGACTCCAGTCCAACATACCTATCTGACCTCACCCATGTGTACGCACCAGCAAGATACTTACACTCCTCTTCTGACAATCGTATACTCATTATTCCCACTATGAAATTGAAGTCTTATGGACAACATTCTTTTGCATACCAGTCAATATAATTGAGACTAACAATGTTTATTAGATATACAGTATACTCTGCTAGGTGCATCTGTTACTATATCAGAGCAACCAGAAAAGTTGTGCTGGTGTATCCTTGTATCAGAATGACTTGAAAGGACTATGCATTGGTCTGTATATGTCTATGAATAACTTGAAACTTCTGCGCATTGGTCTATACATGTCTATGAATGACTAGAAGGGACTATGCATTGATGTATCCTTGTATCTGAACAATTTGAATGGATTATGCATTGGTGTATCCTTGTATATGAATGACTAGAGGGGACTATGCATTGTGTATCCTTGTATCTGAACAATTTGAATGGATTATGCATTGGTGTATCCTTGTATCAGAATGACTTGAAAGGACTATGCATTGGTCTATACATGTCTATGAATGGCTTGAAGGGACTATGCATTGATGTATCCTTGTATCTGAACAATTTGAATGGATTATGCATTGGTGTATCCTTGTATCTGAATGACTAGAAGGGACTATGCATTGGAGTATCCTTGTATCAGAATGATTTGAAAGGACCTTGCATTGGTCTATGCATGTCTATGAATGGCTTGAAGGGGCTATGCATTGATGTATCCTTGTATCTGAACAATTTGAATGGATTATGCATTGGGGTATCCTTGTATCTGAATGACTAGAAGGGACTATGCATTGGAGTATCCTTGTACCTAAATGACTTGAAGGGACTATGCATTGGTGTATCCTTGTATCTGAATGACTTGAAATGAATGTGATTGATGTATCTTTGTATATGAATGGCTTGAAGGGACTATGCATTGGTGTATTCTTGTATATGAATGACTCGAAGGGACTATGCATTAATGTATCCTTGTATCTGAATGACTTGAAATGAATATGCATTGATGTATCTTTGTATATGAATGGTTTGAAGGGACAATGCATTGTTGTATCCTTGTGCCTGAACGACTTGAAAGGACTATGCATTGATGTATCCTTGTATCTGAATGACTTGAAACGAATATGCATTGATGTATCTTTGTATATGAATGGCTTGAAGGGACAATGCATTGTTGTATCCTTGTGCCTGAATGACTTGAAGGGACTATGCACTGATGTATCCTTGTATCTGAATGACTAGAAGGGACTGTTGTTATGTATTTTTAATTTGCTTTGTTTGTTGGTTAGGTTTTTTTTTTTTCTTTGTTCAGTATATGCTGTGGGTAATGAAACATTATACCTAGTGACTGTCCTTGTCCAAAATCAGGGACAGTTTTGTTAACAACTGTTTTTTTTCTTTTACATTTTTTAAAAGTGAGGATCATTATCTTAAGCTGAGTCAAAGACATTTTATTTTTTTTATAGCTGCTACATGATGATTGTCATGTTTTATTGTGATTTTGTTGAGGGACTTTCTAATTATAACTAAGATTATTTCTAGAACAATTATCTTTTTGATCCTTATCCTGGGTTTTGTTTGGCATCTTAGTTTGTTATATAACTGATATTTTTCTGAAAGTCTGTTATTCGTGCTTTAAGATCTAGCAGAATTAATTTGTATTTTCTTCGTGTCCAGTAGTTCATGCTGACTGGAATTTATTTCTTTAAATTATTCACATGATTTTTCTCTGGAAATACAGAATGTTCATAAAAAAGGATTCTTGGACAGAGACATTCACAGGGATTTAAAGTGAATTCAGAGCTGGAATTTCTGAGTTTCAACAAAAGACTGTCAGTACAATTCCACAATACAGGGCACCACAGACATATCAACACTTTATGAGACATCACAGGCACATCAACACAAGTGGTTTCCGAAAATTCACTTGCCCTACCTTACTTTTTACATGTCCCAAATGTGTAATCACTTTTCAAGATTTGATGAGATATATGCAGTTAAAGCCATATGAACATAAATCTGTCGAAATAATAAACAAAATAACTTACAGCATAATTTATTTATTAAAAGAATGAACATTTGTCAAAACATTGGGTGATACTGCACATTTGACTACTTCATATATAATGTTTTAGCTGCTGGATTTGAAAAAAATGTATGTGTCATGGCTGCCACCCAGACCATTACTAAGGCAAGAGTTAATAGCTGTGTCCGGTTTTGAAGTCTTCAAGTTCTAGTCCATTTGTTGAAATGTTCTTTAGAACTTGGACAGTCTTCTTCTTTCTTGATTTCCGTAATGAAGTCTTTATTAAGTTCCTTGAACTAAATCCTCATTCACACTCAACAGTGGATGGGCTTATAACAAACATGATTTGTAGCTGTTTGCATAACAGACTCAGAGAAGGTGGACTTTTCATCAAGAATCTTTCAAGAATTTATGCATCTGGATCCTTTGATTACTTGTATGCCCTCATCTTTGCTTTTAACTCTAAATACTGCTGTTGAATGGCAGGATGGTCATCCTTTTGGCAAAACTTAAGGGTTTTGGGGAAAAACCTGCAAGTCTTTCCTCCCATAATACACAAAGCTTTGCCTTTCATGGGGAAAACATAGTGACTGACTAATACACTGGTTGAATTTCCAGCCTGTGCCAGTTTGGGATATTGTTTACAATAACTACAAAATGTATTCCTTATAAGAGAATAACTAAGAACCATGGATAGCAATCAACCCAATGTGGCTGAAAATTTCAGTAATAGTCTAACATTTTATCCCTCCACTTTCATGTGAATTTTCCTTTTACGAATCTTCTTATTACCGTCCTTGCAACAATAATTTAGGAAACTGATTTTGTCCACAGTTAATATCAGTTTGCATTGCAATTCTGAAGTGATCGCAACATACATTTTGTCATTAAAATACGAATAGAGACAGCTCATTAATTAGCATAATTGTTTTGCTTTAAATGCATTATCACACATGAATGTTAATCCTCTGTATAAAACATAAAGAAACATTACTGTCATTTAATCAGGAAACCAGCACTAAAATCAGTGAAGTTCCTTTCATTAATTTAATTACACTTGTTGGATTAAAATCTGAGTGAGACATTTGTGAGGATCTTGTTTGAGTAAATGCAGTTCAACAAAGCTGCTTGAAACACGGCTAATTAATCATACAGGCTTTGTTTGTTTGATATGTTTTGAGTTGTTCTCTTAGCTCCAAATGCAGTAATAGAATGTACATACAGCTATCAATGACCACTATTAGTATGATGCAGGATGTAAATATACTCATGGTAGGGGTGATATCAAGTGTTTAGTATGCCCCAAGGGCATTAATGGCTTGGTAAAAGTAGATATGCCCCAGGGGCATTAATGGCTAGGTAAAGGTAGATATGCCCCAAGGGCATTAATGGCAAGGTAAAGGTAGATTAAGTGATTAAAGTATCAAAATATGAACATGCCTGACTTTTTGAAAAACGAAAAAAACAACACTTGTCTTGGACTAGTTACTTTAAAAGTTTACTTGTCCGGCTTTGAAAAGGAGTAATGTGGGAGATTGGGCTATGGGATTTAATAAGCCCCACCTTGTATATTGATGACTTGAAAGGATAATGCATTGGTGTATTCTTGTATAGGAAGTACTTGAAATGACTGTGCATTGGTTTATCTTGTAAATGAACAATTTGAAAGGATTATAGACTGGTGTACTGCATATGAATTACTTAAAAGGAGTGTTGAACCTAAACTTAAATGTCTGTGATAATTTTTTAGGGAGTCAACTGTAATACCAAATGCCATTTACTGTCTGTTTGACTTGACTTTATGCCCAGTATGAAACATGTTTTGCCTGAATCTTCTATGACTGCAATCCCAATATAAAACAGAAAATGTTTGGATATTCTATGACTGTGTGCCCAATATAAACCAGCTTTTGCCTGGATCTTGTGTGACTGTGTGCCCTATGTAAAACAGCTTTGCCTGGATCTTGTGTGACTGTGTGCCCAATATAAAACAGCTTTGCCTGGATTTTGTGTGACTGTGCCCAATATAAAATAGCTTTGCCTGGATCTTGTGTGACTGTGTGCCCAATATAAAACAGCTTTTGCCTGGATCATGTGTGACTGTGTGCCCAATACAAAACAGCTTTTGCCTGGATCTTGTGTGACTGTGTGCCCAATATAAAACAGCTTTGCTGGATCTTGTGTGACTGTGTGCCTAATATAAAACAGCTTTGCATGGATCTTGTGTGACTGTGTGCCCAATATAAAACAGCTTTGCCTGGATCTTGTGTGACTGTGTGCCCAATATAAAACAGCTTTTGCCTGGATTTTCTGCAGCACTTGATATCTCATTATGAATACAGTATGCATCAGCTGGTCATGTACTTGTTTCATATGTGAGCATATTCATTTAGCTATTTCTTTAGGTCTCAAAATCAGTAAAACATATTACAGCTACCACTCTCTGCTTCCAGCCCAGGACAGATTGAGTCACCCAAATATAAATCATTTTGTATTAAATCCATGTTCATTTGTGTTGGTGACTATTCACAAGAGATCTGAAGGTATTGGCTATTTCAGACTGACAGTTTCTATTCAGTTTTTGTTAATTTTATTATTTTGATCAATGCACTCGTACAAACATCAAGAGTAGGTTTCATACCTTTCACAAGAATTGTGATAGGACATTTCTGCATCAATAATTGTTTGTAATGAGCAGTTCATCAGTCTTTGTCTTTTCAAAGTTCCCAAAACTATTTGGGTAAAAGAATGTAACATTGACCAAGTTCTATCATGATGGAGTATCACTGGGCACAATTTAATGAGATACAAATCATAATTACTCAATGAATGAATTGTCAAAGGAACTGAGCTTACTTATGAACATAAAGATATGCATATTAAACATGAAAACATCATCATAGTGACCTTGTTTTTGTAATGATGGCATAGTATCAATCTTGATGCATCTGCATTCAAAATTTGATAACATCAAAGATTACTACATTTAAGACAGTGACCAAATTTATTTATCGTTATCACAAATAAATGTGTTAACATGATTATACATAGAGAGCAGTCTTTGACCGCCACAGGAGCATCCTTTATGTATCATATTATATGAACAACTACACCACAGTGGCATCCTCTATGTGTCATATTGCATGAACAACTATACCACATTGGCATCCTCTATGTGTCATATTGCATGAACAACTATACCACATTGGCATCCTCTATGTATTATATTGCATGAACAACTATACCACATTGGCATCCTCTATGTATTATATTGAATGAACAACTACACCACAGGAGCATCCTCAATGTCATATTGCATGAACAACTACACCACATTGGCATCCTCTATGTGTCATGTTCTATGAACAACTATACCACACTGGTATCCTCTATGTATCATATTGCATGAACACTACACCACATTGGCATCCTCTCTGTATTGTATTGAATGAACAACTACACCACAGGAGCATCCTCAATGTGTCATATTGCATGAACAACTACACCACATTGGCGTCCTCTATGTATTATATTGCATGAATAACTATACCACATTGGCATCCTCTATGTGTCATATTGCATGAATAACTATACCACATTGGCATCCTCTATGTGTCATATTGCATGAACAACTATACCACATTGGCATCCTCTATGTGTCATATTGCATGAACAACTATACCACATTGGCATCCTCTATGTGTCATATTGTATGAACAACTACACCACATTGGCATCCTCTATGTATCATATTGCATGAACAACTACACCACATTGGCATCCTCTATGTATTATATTGAATGAACAACTACACCACAGGAGCATCCTCTATGTATTATATTGCATGAACAACTACACCACATTGGCATCCTCTATGTATCATATTGTATGAACAACTGTACCACATTGGCATCCTCTATGTATTATATTGCATGAACAACTATACCACATTGGCATCCTCTATGTATCATATTGCATGAACAACTACACCACATTGGCATCCTCTATGTATTATATTGAATGAACAACTACACCACAGGAGCATCCTCAATGTCATATTGCATGAACAACTACACCACATTGGCATCCTCTATGTGTCATGTTCTATGAACAACTATACCACACTGGTATCCTCTATGTATCATATTGCATGAACACTACACCACATTTGCATCCTCTGTGTATTGTATTGAATGAACAACTACACCACAGGAGCATCCTCAATGTGTCATATTGCATGAACAACTACACCACATTGGCGTCCTCTATGTATTATATTGAATGAACAACTACACCACAGGAGCATCCTCAATGTGTCATATTGCATGAATAACTACACCACATTGGCATCCTCTATGTGTCATATTGCATGAACAACTACACCACATTGGCATCCTCTATGTATTATATTGAATGAACAACTACACCACAGGAGCATCCTCTATGTGTCATATTGCATGAATAACTACACCACATTGGCATCCTCTATGTGTCATATTGCATGAATAACTACACCACATTGGCATCCTCTATGTGTCATATTGCATGAATAACTATACCACATTGGCATCCTCTATGTGTCATATTGCATGAATAACTACACCACATTGGCATCCTCTATGTGTCATATTGCATGAACAACTACACCACATTGGCATCCTCTATGTGTCATATTGCATGAATAACTATACCACATTGGCATCCTCTATGTGTCATATTGCATGAACAACTATACCACATTGGCATCCTCTATGTGTCATATTGCATGAACAACTATACCACATTGGCATCCTCTATGTATTATATTGCATGAACAACTACACCACAGGAGCATCCTCAATGTGTCATATTGCATGAAGAACTACACGATATTGGCATCCTCTGTGTATCATATTGCATGAACAACTGCAGCACAAGAAAATTTCACCTTATTTACCTTTAAAAAGTATGAATTTTGGCAAAATTATTCACATAACAAGTGCTGCTTCCAATCTTATAGCTGCTTGACCTGTGTGATATTGCAGTGCTTGCTAGAGATGATGGGTCAACCTTTTTACTTCTACTTTTTTGTATTTTAAATTTAAATTATGTCACATTTTCACATGTATAATCTTTTCATCATATTTGGCATCTCATATTTGCCTGTTGGTTCTTTCTTTTCTGGTCACATTAATATCAAGTGTTATTTCTGGCAAGATATAGCTGTAACATTCATGTATGGTCTGTGTCTTGCCAGCCAAATTAGTTTTTTTTTTTAATAAAATAAAAAAATAATAAAATATAGGCCTATTTGCTGAAAGAATTTCATACTGGCCATAAGCCACAGTGGTATTGAAAATATGTTATGATTCTCACTGTGATGCTGATAAAGTTAAATAATGGCCATAAGTCATGGTAGTGTTAAAATGATTAAATGTAATGGTGACAGGTCACTGTGGTACTGAAAGGAACACAAAATGATCATATACAACAATGGTGTACCTACATTGATGACATAAAGACCAAAGGAGACTGGTGCTGATTGATGGGATATACTGTAACAATCATAGGCCATGATAATGAGGGTTTAAATTATGACCTTATGTCACATTGATGCTGAAGTGATTAAATAATGGCATTATAACACTGTGGTGCCAGAGCAATTAAATAATGGCTTTAGAACACTGTGGTGCCTAAGTGATTAAATAATGGCTTCAGAACACTGTGGTACCAAAGCAATTAAATAATGGCATTAGAACACTGTGGTGCCAAAGCAATTAAATAATGGCATTAGAACACTGGTGCCAAAGCAATTAAATAATGGCATTAGAACACTGTGGTACCAAAGCAATTAAATAATGGCATTAGAACACTGTGGTACCAAAGTGATTAAATAATGGCATTCGAACACTATGGTACCAAAGTGATTAAATAATGACATTAGAAGACTGTGGTACCAAAGCAATTAAAAAATGGCATTAGAACACTGTGGTGCCAAAACAATTAAATAATGGCATTAGAACACTTTGGTACCAAAGTGATTAAATAATGGCATTAGAACACTATGGTACCAAAGTTATTAAATAATGGTATTAGAACACTATGGTACCAAAGTGATTAAATAATGACATTAGAACACTATGGTACCAAAGTGATTAAATAATGGCTTTAGAACACATGTTACCAAAGTGATTAAATAATGGCATTAGAACACTGTGGTACCAAAGTGATTAAATAATGGCTTTAGAACACTATGGTACCAAAACAATTCAATAATGGCATTAGAACACTGTGGTGCCTAAGCAATTAAATAATGGCTTTAGAACACTATGGTTCTGAAGTTATTTAATAATGGCATTAGAACATGGTGGTGCCAGAGTGATTAAATAATGGCATTAGACCACTTTGGTGCCAAATCAATTAAATAATAGCTTTAGAACACTGGTTCTGAAGTGATTAAATAACAGCATTAGAACACTATGGTGCCAGAGTGATTAAATAAAGACATTAGAACACTATGGTGCCAAAGTGATTAAATAATGGCATTAGATAATTATGGTGTTGAGGTGATTAAATAGTGATATTAGAGTACTGTGGTGTTGAAGTGATTAAATAATGGTATTAGAACATTATGGTGTTAAAGTGATTAAATAATGGCATTAGAAAAGTATGTGCTTAAGTGATTAAATAATTATATTAAAACACTGTGGTGCCAAAGTATTTAAATAAGGGCATTCAAACACTATGGCACTGAAGTGATTAAATAATGGCATTAGAACATTGATGCTGAAAAAAATTAGTTAAATTTTGCTTGAAAGTTCCCTTAAAAAATCAAGTCAACTTGTACCAATGAAATAGCAGACTTCCACTAATTTAGGTATACAGTGGTTATAAAAATGTGCTGGTTTGTATGGGTTCTTAATACCAAGTGTTTTGAAGATGTTGGAATTGTCCTAGTTTGTATTGGGTTGTTAATATCAAGTGTTTTGAAGATGACGAAAATATGCAGGTCTTCATTGGGTTGTTAATATCGGGTTTTGAAGATGTAAAAAATATCTTGGTTTTCATTGGGTTGTTAATTTTAGGTTTTGAAGATGACAAAACTTGCTGGTTTTCATTGGGTTGTTAATATCAAGGGTTTTGAAGATGACAAAAATGTGCTGGTTTTCATTGGTTCCTTAATATCAGGGGTTTTGAAGATGACGCAAATGTGCTGGTTTGTATTGGGTTGTTAATATCAAGTGTTTTGAAGATGATGGAAATGTACTGGTTTTCATTGGGTTGTTAATATCAAGTGTTTTGAAGATGACAACAGTATTCTGGTTTTCAGTAGAATCTTAATACATGTATCAGGGATTTTGAAGATGAAAAAATATGCTGGTTTGTAATGGGTTCTTAATATCAAGGGTTTTGAAGATAGAAATGTACTGGTTTTCATTGGGTGGTTAATATCAAGTGTTCTGAAGATAGTGGAAATGTGTCGGTTTGTATTGGGTTGTTAATATCAAGTGTTTTGAAGATAATGGAAATGTGTCGGTTTGTATTGGGTTGTTAATATCAAGGGTTTTGAAGATAATGGAAATGTGTCGGTTTGTATTGGGTTGTTAATATCAAGTGTTTTGAAGATGATGGAAATGTACTGGTTTTCATTGGATTGTTAATATCAAGTGTTTTGAAGATAATGGAAATGTGTCGGTTTGTATTGGGTTGTTAATATCAAGTGTTTTGAAGATAATGGAAATGTGTCGGTTTGTATTGTTTGTATTGGGTTGTTAATATCATGGGTTTTGAAGATAATGGAAATGTGTCGGTTTGTATTGGGTTGTTAATATCAAGTGTTTTGAAGATAATGGAAATGTGTCAGTTTGTATTGGGTTGTTAATATCAAGTGTTTTGAAGATAATGGAAATGTGTCGGTTTGTATTGGGTTGTTAATATCAAGTGTTTTGAAGATAATGGAAATGTGTCGGTTTGTATTGGGTTGTTAATATCCAGTGTTTTGAAGATAATGGAAATGTGTCAGTTTGTATTGGGTTGTTAATATCAAGTGTTTTGAAGATAATGGAAATGTGTCGGTTTGTATTGGGTTGTTAATATCAAGTGTTTCGAAGATAATGGAAATGTGTCGGTTTGTATTGGGTTGTTAATATCAAGTGTTTTGAAGATGATGGAAATGTGTCGGTTTGTATTGGGTTGTTGATTTCAAATGTTTCGAAGATAATGGAAATGTGTCGGTTTGTATTGGGTTGTTAATATCAAGGGTTTTGAAGATAATGGAAATGTGTCGGTTTGTATTGGGTTGTTAATATCAAGTGTTTTGAAGATAATGGAAATGTGTTGGTTTGTATTGGGTTGTTAATATCAAGTGTTTTGAAGATAATGGAAATGTGTCGGTTTGTATTGGGTTGTTAATATCAAGTGTTTTGAAGATATTGGAAATGTGTCGGTTTGTATTGGGTTGTTAATATCAAGGGTTTTGAAGATAATGGAAATGTGTTGGTTTGTATTGGGTTGTTAATATCAAGTGTTTTGAAGATAATGGAAATGTGTCGGTTTGTATTGGGTTGTTAATATCAGGTGTTTTGAAGATGATGGAAATGTGTTGGTTTGTATTGGGTTGTTAATATCATGTGTTTTGAAGATAATGGAAATGTGTCAGTTTGTATTGGGTTGTTAATATCAAGTGTTTTGAAGATAATGGAAATGTGTCGGTTTGTATTGGTTTGTTAATATCAAGTGTTTTGAAGATGACATAACTTTACCAAGCTCAATATGATCACGAGTCTTTTTATAATGTTATAATGGAATTAATGTTTTTGTGAATATGAATTTGTGTACCTATAAACACTTCATCTGAGGTTTCAGCTATATACAATGGTGACTCACTAAAAGTCTAACATTGACCCTAATATAACATGAATATGGTTATGTATCCTATTATCTTAGTCGACTTCTCTTTTGACATGGAATTTAGTCAGTGTCCTATGGCATGGTGTCCATTCTCTGTTATGAATATAGTTCACTTTATGGTGTTTCTAAAATTAATAAAATATCAATCCTGGTCTTTCAGGTAAATATTTTGCATGTCAAGGAGGTAACTCAAATGTAGGTAAATGATAGGTCTAAATGTAATTGTCCCACTAATACTTGAAAATAGTAGCAAGGACTTAAAAGAAAAGAATCACAAAATTCCTCCAGTAAACTTTCAGTTGTTGACATAAATAATTTTCTAAGGACATATTGTGGAAAAATACTATAGAAGTTATTCTGGGCAGTGTGTTTACAATACATGCAGCAAAAATGTCCATGAAGAACAATTTTTCTGGAGTGTGTTCTTTCATCAGATCTTAAGTAAATTCGTATTACCTAAACACTCCAATCCATCAATATTCTCAATATTTGTACCACAGCATAAAGCAAGATCACTTTGAACACACTTTTATGACTTCCAGCACAGTGTTATAGCCATCTCTATCTAATACAATTGCAGCTAAAGTCTGTTTACATGAAACTCATGGTTTACAATTCTAGATTAAAGTCTAATGACACAAGATTCTTACAGTTTACTATTGAAACTCAAGTCTGATGACTCAGAACTCGTATGGTTTGCAGGACTCTTTTTGTTGACAGTTATAGCTAAAGTCTGATGACACAGGACTTCTTTTTGTTTACAGTTGTAGCTAAAGTCAGATGACACAGGACTCTTTGTTTACAGTTGTAGCTAAAGTCTGATGACACAGGACTCTTTGTTTACAGTTGTAGCTAAAGTCAGATGACACTGGACTCTTTTTGTTTACAGTTGTAGCTAAAGTCTGATGACACAGGACTCTTTGTTTACAGTTGTAGCTAAAGTCTGATGGCACAGGACTCTGTTTACAGTTGTAGCTAAAGTCAGATGACACTGGACTCTTTTTGTTTACAGTTGTAGCTAAAGTCTGATGACACAGGACTCTGTTTACAGTTGTAGCTAAAGTCAGATGACACTGGACTCTTTTTGTTTACAGTTGTAGCTAAAGTCAGATGACACTGGACTCTTTTTGTTTACAGTTATAGCTAAAGTCTGATGACACAGGACTTCTTTTTGTTTACAGTTGTAGCTCAAGTCTGATGACACAGGACTCTTTGTTTACAGTTGTAGCTAAAGTCTGATGACAAAGGACTCTGTTTATTTACAGTTGTAGCTAAAGTCTGATCACATAGGACTCTTATGGTTTGCAATAGTAGCTCAAGTCTGATGACACAGGACTATTTGTTTACAGTTGTAGCTAAAGTCTGATGACACAGGACTCCTATGGTTTGCAATAGTAGCTCAAGTCTGATGACACATTACTCTTTTTATTTACAGTTGTAGCTAAAGTCTGATGACACAGGACTCTTTGTTTACAGTTGTAGCTAAAGTCTGATGACACCGGATTCTGTTTACAGTTGTATCTAAGGTCTGATAACATATGACTCTTTGTTTACAGTTGTATCTAGGGTCTGATGACACATGACTCTTTTTGTTTACAGTTGTAGCTAAAGTCAGATGACACAGGTATCTGTTTACAGTTGTATCTAAGGTCTGATGACACAGGACTCTTTGTTTACAGTTGTAGCTAAGGTCTGATGACACAGGACTGTTTACAGTTGTATCTAAGGTCTGATGACACAGGACTCTTTGTTTACAGTTGTAGCTAAGGTCTGATGACACAGGACTCTTTGTTTACAGTTGTAGCTAAAGTCTGATGACACAGGACTCTTTGTTTACAGTTGTAGCTAAAGCCTGATGACACATGACTCTTTTTGTTTACAGTTGTATCTAAGGTCTGATGACACAGGACTCTTTGTTTACAGTTGTAGCTAAAGTCTGATGACACAGGACTCTTTGTTTACAGTTGTAGCTAAAGTCTGATGACACAGGACTCTTTGTTTACGGTTGTAGCTAAAGTCTGATGACACAGAACTCTTTTTGTTTACAGTTGTATCTAAGGTCTGATGACACAGGACTCTTTGTTTACAGTTGTAGCTAAAGTCTGATGACACAGGACTCTTTGTTTACAGTTGTAGCTAAATTCTGATGACACAGGACTCTTTGTTTGCAGTTGTAGCTAAGGTCTGATGACACACAAGTCTTGTTTTACAATTCTAGCTAAGGTCTGATGACACAGAACTCTTTTTGTTTACAGTTGTATCTAAGGTCTGATGACACAGGACTCTTTGTTTACAGTTGTAGCTAAAGTCTGATGACACAGGACTCTTTGTTTACAGTTGTAGCTAAAGTCTGATGACACAGGACTCTTTGTTTACAGTTGTAGCTAAAGTCTGATGACACAGGACTCTTTGTTTACAGTTGTAGCTAAGGTCTGATGACACACAAGTCTTGTTTTACAATTCTAGCTAAGGTCTGATGACACAGAACTCTTATGGTTTACAGTAGTAGCTAAAGACAAGTGAAAGAGGTTTTGTATTTTACAATAGTATCTAAGACTGATGACACAGAACTGTTAGGGTTTACAATAATATCTAAGACTGGTGACATGGAACTCTTAGGGTTTACAATAGTATCTAAGACTGATAACATGGAACTCTTAGGGTTTACAGTAGTATCTAAGACTGATGACATGGAACTCTTAGGGTTTACAATAGTATCTAAGACTGATGACATGGAACTTAGGGTTTACAATAGTATCTAAGACTGATGACATGGAACTCTTAGGGTTTACAATAGTATCTAAGACTGATGACAGGGTTTACAATAGTATCTAAGACTGATGACATGGAACTCTTAGGGTTTACAGTAGTAGCTAATGTCTAATGACTCAGAACTTGGCCTTGAATTTTTTATTTTGAGTGATTTACTTCATAATAAGATGGCTACTGAATAAGTCCTGTGAATATAGCATTCTGACTTGTCTGATATCATTATGACATTTCATATTAATATTTAACATCTTATGTGATGATACATAACAAGTATAAAGAATTATGTCTTTATGTCATGATACATAACAAGTATAAAGAATTATGTATTTGTGTCATGATACATAACATGTATAAAGAATTATGTCTTTATGTCATGATACCTAAGAAGTATAAAGAATTATGTATTTGTGTCATGATACATAACACGTATAAAGAATTATGTCTTTGTGTAATGATACATAACAAGTATAAAGAATTATGTATTTGTGTCATGATACATAACACGTATAGAGAATTATGTCTTTATGTCATGATACATAACAAGTATAAAGAATTATGTATTTGTGTCATGATACATAACACGTATAGAGAATTATGTCTTTATGTCATGATACATAACAAGTATAAAGAATTATGTCTTTGTGTCATGATACATAACAAGTATAAAGAATTATATCTTTGTGTCATGATACATAACAAGTATAAAGAATTATGTCTTTGTGACATGATACATAACAAGTATAAAGAATTATATCTTTGTGACATGATACATAACAAGTATAAAGAATTATGTCTTTGTGTCATGATACATAACAAGTATAAAGAATTGTCTTTGAAGTCCAGATTTATTACAGTAAAAAAGGAGTTGGCTTTTTATGGATGCTTTTATAAAATAAATCACTCTGAGCATGCTTAGTGCTCATTTTATACAAAATTTATTAAATAATCATCATATACAATTCTGTATTTTGCAGAAACCAAAGGCTAGTGAAGATATGCCAGGGGATGGCCAGATGCCTGAACTTCACTTCCAGATTATCTCAGTTTCCATCGTTCTTGTATCCATGCTTTTAGCTATTCTGTTTCCAAATGGTAATGTACTTAAAACCATGGTACTGAATGTCATTCCCAATTCTAGAATGTGCAGGGGAGTGTACTCACCCATGTCAGTATATTCTAATTCATTGTGCGAGGGTGGGTCAGTAAGACCATGTGTAGAGGGGGTGGAGGTTCGGCAACCTATCTGTAATTCAATATGCAAGGCTGTCAACAAGACCGTATATCTACTGGAGAGTAGGTGGGTGGGTGTGGGGTCACCCACAGGCATGGTAGCCTATCACTAATTCATTGTGAGACGTAATGTCAGTAAGACCATGGGAGGAATTTCTGGTTAAAGAGAAATAATAAAGACAGTAGTGAATTGTATCTTGGCTGATATTCTTTTTATAAAAATGTAATTTCAAAATCTTAGCAATTGATTTAACCAATTCATTCATTCAGTTCTGTTGTCTCTGAATAAATTTACCATGAAATTGGTGTCAGAGAATGGATATGTAACATACTCGTAGCATTAGAAAGTGCATGAGATTGATGTCAGGAAATCCAGAAGTATATAGTAGTCAAACAACTCAAACAATCTAATAAGTCTACATTAAGAATGCTTAATACAGGTCGTGGGAATTTGTTGTAAAATCAGTGTACAAGATTTGAAGTTTAAATTTGTAAACTTTTGCACAGTTTTTAAGTACAGCATATTGGAATTAACCAGTATTGTCTTTTAGTATTTATTGAAACACATAGCATACAGCTATGTTGCTGTTTGATGTGGATAATATTTTCTGTAATGCTTTTCTTTTTTAATTTATGAAAATCATGTGTACTTGAAAAATTGTCTTATAAAGTATGGAATCCAGTCTATACAAGTATTCTCAAGTATGGATTCTAGTCAGTACAAGTATTCTCAAGTATGGATTCTAGTCAGTACAAGTATTCTCAAGTATGGATTCTAGTCTATACAAGTATTCTAAAGTATGGATTCTAGTCAGTACAAGTATTCTCAAGTATGGAATCCAGTCTATACAAGTATTTTCAAGTATGGAATCCAGTCTATACAAGTATTCTAAAGTATGGATTCTAGTCTATACAATTATTCTAAAGTATGGATTCTAGTCAGTACATGTATTCTCAAGTATGGAATCCAGTATATACAAGTATTCTTAAGTATGGAATCCAGTCTTTACAAGTATTCTCAAGTATGGATTCTAGTCAGTACAAGTATTCTCAAGTATGGATTCTAGTCTATACAAGTATTCTCAAGTATGGAATCCAGTCTATACAAGTATTCTTAAGTATGGAATCCAGTCTATACAAGTATTCTCAAGTATGGATTCTAGTCAGTACAAGTATTCTCAATTATGGATTCTAGTCAGTACAAGTATTCTCAAGTATGGATTCTAGTCAGTACAAGTATTCTCAAGTATGGATTCTAGTCAGTACAAGTATTCTCAATTATGGATTCTAGTGAGTACAAGTATTCTCAAGTATGGATTCTAGGCTATACAAGTATTCTCAAGTATGGATTCTGGTCAGTACAAGTATTCTCAAGTATGGAATCCAGTATATACAAGTATTCTTAAGTATGGAATCCAGTCTATACAAGTATTCTCAAGTATGGATTCTAGTCAGTACAAGTATTCTCAAGTATGGATTCTAGTCAGTACAAGTATTCTCAAGTATGGATTCTAGTCTATACAGGTATTCTAAAGTATGGATTCTAGTCAGTACAAGTATTCTCAAGTATGGAATCCAGTCTATACAAGTATTCTCAAGTATGGAATCCAGTCTATACAAGTATTCTAAAGTATGGATTCTAGTATATACAGGTATTCTCAAGTATGGAATCCAGTCTTTACAAGTATTCTCAAGTATGGAATCCAGTCTATACAAGTATTCTAAAGTATGGATTCTAGTCAGTACAAGTATTCTCAAGTATGGAATCCAGTCTATACAAGTATTCTCAAGTATGGAATCCAGTCTATACAAGTATTCTAAAGTATGGATTCTAGTCTATACAAGTATTCTAAGGTATGGATTCTAGTCTATACAAGTATTCTCAAGTATGGAATCCAGTCTATACAAGTATTCTAAAGTATGGATTCTAGTCAGTACAAGTATTCTCAAGTATGGATTCTAGTCTATACAAGTATTCTCAAGTATGGAATCCAGTCTATACAAGTATTCTCAAGTATGGAATCCAGTCTATACAGGTATTCTCAAGTATGGATTCTAGTCTATACAAGTATTCTCAAGTATGGATTCTAGTCTATTCAAGTATTCTCAAGTATGGATTCTAGTCTATACAAGTATTCACAAGTATGGATTCTAGTCAGTACATGTATTCTCAAGTAAGGAATCCAGTATATACAAGTATTCTTAAGTATGGAATCCAGTCTTTACAAGTATTCTCAAGTATGGATTCTAGTCAGTACAAGTATTCTCAAGTATGGATTCTAGTCAGTACAAGTATTCTCAAGTATGGATTCTAGTCAGTACAAGTATTCTAAAGTATGGATTCTAGTCTTTACAAGTATTCACAAGTATGGATCCTAGTCTTTACAGGTATTCTCAAGTATGGATTCTAGTCAGTACAAGTATTCTCTTATCAGACCATTTTCTGCCCATAACTGTCCATAGAATTCTGCTGTATAGCGTTATCGTCACATCTCATAAAATGTTATCAGTTCTAAATAGTTATTTTACAACATGCTATGATTTCAATTGCACATCAGATGACATATTATACATTTTAGAAGGAGATACTTTAGTTGTATTAAGCTGAATAAATGACAGTTGTTTATCATTTATGTTATCCAGTAACTTAACCATTTATTGATCATTTATATTATCCAGTAACTTAACATTTATTGATCATTTATGTTATCCAGTAACTTAACCATTTATTGATCAGTTATGTTATCCAGTAACTTAACATTTATTGATCATTTATATTATCCAGTAACTTAACATTTATTGATCATTTATATTATCCAGTAACTTAACATTTATTGATCATTTATGTTATCCAGTAACTTAACATTTATTGATCATTTATGTTATCCAGTAACTTGACATTTATTGATCATTTATATTATCCAGTAACTTAACATTTATTGATCATTTATATTATCCAGTAACTTAACATTTATTGATCATTTATGTTATCCAGTAACTTAACATTTATTGATCATTTATGTTATCCAATAACTTGACATTTATTGATCATTTATATTATCCAGTAACTTAACATTTATTGATCATTTATATTATCCAGTAACTTAACATTTATTGATCATTTATGTTATCCAGTAACTTGACATTTATTGATCATTTATGTTATCCAGTAACTTGACATTTATTGATCATTTATATTATCCAGTAACTTAACATTTATTGATCATTTATGTTATCCAGTAACTTAACATTTATTGATCATTTATATTATCCAGTAACTTAACATTTATTGATCATTTATTGCTTGTTTTGATACAGATTATCTTGCTGTATACAAATTATCATTTGTAACTAATTCTTAATGTTTCTTTTCTACTTGTTAATTACTTTTTCATCAAAGAGTGTCTATAGAAGTAGTACTAATAATAATAATAATAATAATAATAATAATAACAATAATTATGTAATTTGTTTCACAACAATCATTCTTTAAAATTTTAAATTTTATTCACCAATAGGTAGATAACATTTAATAAATAGTAATATGTATTCTTAGTTGTTAAGCTAATATCTACCTTGACAAGGGTTGAAAGCAAGTGTTTTTGTTAGCTCTACTCATTAAAGACTAGAGAGCTTATGGGACGATATGTCACCCATTGTGCAGCCATCTGTTAGCACAAGTTTGTTATTGCTACTCCTCCCAAACTGCTTGGAGGATTGACATGATACTTTATAAACTAATTGGTCTCTTTGGTCCTAAATGTAAATAATGCTACTCAGACATACAAAATGGCCACCACAATGACCAGCTTGAAAATCTTTTTATTGCATGTTCTGTTGTAACAACATGGGTTTATTTACTAAAAGATTTCCTTGTATGTCTTGCTCGTCATAAATGAAGCCTTAGCCTGTTCAGTGCAACGATTTGTTACTCTTTGGCCACATTTACATTTACAAATGGTCTTCTGGCCCAATGGTGACCTTTGACAGGTGATCTAGATCAGAATATTGTTATGATCTTGACCAGCATGAAAAACTTCCTTCTCTCTTTCTGGCAAGACAAGAAGTGGCTCACACCAGAAATACTCCTTTCCTTCTCTCTTTCTGGCAAGACAAGAAGTGGCTCACACCAGAAATACTCCTTGACAACCTGGAAATAACGATTTGTACTGATGCAAGTCTGTCAGGCTTGGGAGTACACTGGACTTAACAACGGTCATGGGCAAGTGGATGTGTCAAGAGATGGCTTTTCACATCACCCTCCTAGGGTGCCATACTCAATGCATACGACAATTAGGTAGAATGCTTGCATGGACATATGGTCCTGATACTGTTGGATAATTCAGTAGATGTCATATACCTCCTCAAACAGGGAGGGACAAGCTCAAAGGACCTTTGTGTTTTGGTAAGGAATTACCTTTTGTGGTATGCCCAATACCAGATAAATAGTCAGGTCTGCCATGTATCAAGAAGGCTTAATGTTAACTCCTTGTCAAGGAGTGGACAACTGCTTCCAACTGATTGGCCTTTCCATTCTTCCATATTCAGTCAAGTCTATACAATATGGGGCTGCTTGATGCCCATCTTTTCTCCCCTTTTCCTTTTCTCCTTACCTATTCTTCTAATGTAATATGATCAGGTAATGTATTTGCCAGAGAAAGCAATTTGTATAGTAAATTATGTTTTTCCTATTAATATTATGCTTACCTAATCACATAACAAATAATCCCTCCCGCCCTTCCCCAATTGTAAGCATATTTTTAAGTGTTGTTCAAGCAAAAAACTGGTTTGAACCTGGTAAAATGTTAGCCACCTAGCAGGTAGAGAGAGAAGTTAACCTGTTAGAGTTGCTTCCTTTTGTATAATATATAGAAAGATGATTTTCCATCTTTCTGGGAGGGCTGGATTTTGATGTAGCAAAGTTATCCCTAATGTAATGTGACCAGGTAATTATTGAAGGAGAAACATAATTTGTTAAAAAAATTTGCTTTCTCAGATACACTTCTTATCATGTCTAGTTGGCCATCAGTGAAAAGTACCAATCTGAGATCAAATATGGCTACCACAATGACTGTCTGGTAATCTTATTGACACTATTTCTCCTAGATGGCTGATCATATCTACGTAGTATTTGGACCAGAAGACTTCTTATGATGTCTTGTTGGTTCTAATTGGAAATGGTGCAAGTTTGATGTATAGTCTGGCCACCATGGCAGCCATCTTAAAAATATTGCTAGTGTTAATTCTCCAGAACAGAAAGTCATATCATGATGGACTTTTCACCTGAAGACTTCTTATAATATCTTTTTGGTCTTAAGATGGTAACCATGGTGATATTCTTGAAAATTGATACTCCTCCTAAATGGAAAGTTATTTTGACATGAGGATTTCATCAAAAGAGTTCTTATGGTGTCTAATTAGTCTTATATGCAAATGATGCAAACTGACCCTTAATATGAGCAGCATGGTGGTCATCTTGAAAATATTTGTATCTGTACTTCTCGAAAATGGGGTTTTCACCGATGGACTTCTTATGACACCTTGTTGGTCCTAAATGAAATTGGTAAGAATTGGACATCTGATATGGCTATCATGACATTTGCCTTGAAATCTTGTATTTCCAACTCCCTCTTGAATGGATTATCATATTTACATGTGGTTTTCACCAAAAACTTTGAATAATGTCTACTTAATTCGTATGATAAACAGCTGCATACTTAATGTCTGCGGCATGATGCCCCAGTGCTAGACGTTACTATAAACTGCCACACTGCAGACATCGTAGCAAGATGACTGAAAAATTGTTAAAGCTACGTTAAAAATCCTAATCACACACACACAGTATGATAAACAGCTGCATACTTAATTAGTATGATAAACAGCTGCATACTTAATTAGTATGATAAACAGCTGCATACTTAATTAGTATGATAAACAGTTGCATACTTAATTAGTATGATAAACAGCTGCATACTTAATTAGTATGATAAACAGTTGCATACTTAATTAGTATGATAAACAGTTGCATACTTAATTAGTATGATAAACAGCTGCATACTTAATTAGTATGATAAACAGCTGCATACTTTATTAGTATGATAAAACTTATTGATGGAAAGAATCAGCTGATCAATATGTCTACACTTTGATATATCTAGTTTCATCTACTATTCACATAGGAAGGAGCTTACATATACTGATACATTTCCTCTGAAAATCACTCACACTCTGATGCAAAACCTAAAAAAAACCTAAATGCTTTATATAAATGAAAATAGTCATCACACGTCAAACACCTTTGACAAAACATTTGCTGGACCGAGTCTTACTGTACTTGATCACCAGGTATGCATGTGCTGATTCAGAATCGAAGAAAATTCATTCATTTTTATAAAATGTCACTAAAACATTTCTCTGTTTATACTCAATTAATTGTAATGTCACCTTGATTTGACATCTTTTGTTATTTCAAGGAAAAACAGTTATGTTATTTTTACATCTTTTAGTCATTTAATATTATTAAAAAAGAACCCAACTAATTGAATGATTATACTGCCTGCCTGTAATTTGTTTTTCCAATTTGTTTTACCCATAATGCTTTTGAACTTCTGATAAGGTTCATTGCAGTAAAACTGGACAGAAATTTGATTGAGTTGACTATTTTATTTCATGCTTCAGTGGAGCTGGTTTTGGCTCTCAATGGTGCCACAGTGGGAAATCTCATCTGTTACATATTTCCTGCCATCTTCTTCCTCAAGGTCATGTCAGGAGCAGCAGAAGGGAAAGGGACAGCAAAGGTTGGTACAGTAGAAAATATCAATTTGTACTGATTCCAATAAATCCTTTTGCAGTTTGATTATTTAGTATTTTTTGGATTTTAGTGTTCCAGAAGAATAACAAATAACCTGCAAGATGAATTTGATTCTCATTTATTCATAATAGATTATGACAAATATTTTTGTACTAATTGATTTTGATTCTTGCATAAAGCTCGTTACAAAATTTAATTAGGTATCGGTCCTCTGTAACATAATTTGATTGCATGCAAGACATTCAAAGATATAGGGTCCCAGATGGTCAAGTGGTCTAAAGCACTCATCTTTTCTGATCACTAGCATCTCACCTTTTACAAGTGGATTCGAGTTTCAGACTTAGCCAATGTCAGTATGTGAGAAAGTGTGCCAGTAGCTTCCCGAGAGTTGATGGTTATTACTGCTGGTTTCCTGGTTCTGGCCACAATGTATAGCCTGTCATGTGCTAAAAATGGTCTTAAATCCAGCACATCATTTTTGCATGAGGTCATAATATAGATTATAGCTTTGATAACTCAAATATTATCATTAAAAAATTTGCTCATTCCATTGTTGAGTACTCTTGTCTGTAATCTCAGAAACTACAGTACTTAGTAAACTTGAAACAACAGTTTAGTCATGTGGTGTTGTGAGTTTTGAAAGTTTTACTGTATATTGGACATTAGGAATTGATATGGTCAAATGTTGTCAGTAAAAGTAGTCTTTAGTATGAAAAATGGGTTGGTCATCTGATGTTGATTACACAATTTTAATAAAATGTAGGAGAAAAGATTTGTTGTTTTGCAAGTTCCTGTTTTCATATTGTAATATTACCTGAAATGCTGATAATTAAATTGTGAAGAAAAATTCCAGCAAATGTTTGATTCACCAGCACCAAAAGTCTCCACCAGATAAATTTCAAATTCTTTGTGCACCAGACATTGAGAATGTTTGGACATGGTCAAAAGGTGTGATCTTTTTTTATATATGGAGGCAATTAGAAAAAAGATAGATGAACAATTCAGATCATTTTCTTTTGTTTCAGTAAACATGAACTAGAAATTTGAAGAGAAAGTTGAAATTATTCAAATAAGTTGAATTTATCGCTAGGCTGTGTTGCTTCTGGGACTGATTATCCTACTGGTAAGCACCTACACAACCCTGACTACTAAGGAGACGGGTCATCATGGAGACAAAGGTCCAGTGGAGATGGGAGTGCCACTTGGAGTTGTGGACCAGGTTGATGTTGATGGCCACATTAAACTAAAGCCACTTGATAACCTGAAGCAGCCAAAGCCCCCAGGTCAGTAAACAGTATGGAGACATAAAGGTTGACATTTATTAAAGAAGATTCTTAGGGCAAGAGGGAAACTTCCTGCCATAATTGGTTTTAATGTGGTTAGGGGAGGAGTTATTTGCCAACGATTTTTTGATGCTTAAGTAAACACCAGGAATGTATGCTTAGAAATGGTACTGTTGTACATGAGAAAATGTGTAATATATATTCCCAAAGATTTCTAATGCTGGTACAGGAGTATGAAAGCATTTGCTAAAGTCTGGAGATTGTACACTAAATTCAAAACACAGGCATCCCAGCAGATGGCAGTGTACTGGAGTAGACATCGTATTTGTGTCTTCCGCTATCAGCGCATTGTCAACATACATTTTCTGAACCATAAGGAAAATAATGCTTGCAGGTCATGCAATGTACAGCATTTGTAGGAGATAATGGTCACATGACATTTTCTTTTTGCTCACCTTTTGGTGGCATTTTATACTAGGACCTTGTCTGTTTGTCTCTTCATTACTTTTTTCCCTTGAATACATTCTCCTATTGCAATAACATTTGAAAAAATAAGCTCCCTTCCTCCTGAATTCAGCCCTCATGAAAGGCCAAAAATTAATTTTTCTGTCTAAATAACATCTAGACAATGGGAAGAAATTCTTACAAATTCAGGTCCCCTTTACCACTTGATGGTGCCAGTTTTAAGCTTTTTCTTAGTATTATCAAGATAGTTTTACATGACCTGCCAGAAATCCTTGGAAAATCAAATTCAAAGCAAATATATACAGAAATTCTGTATTTTTTTGTTTAGAAAGATTGTTACTACATGTCGTAAACTTTAATTTTGAATTTTGATCAATATTTATGTGAATTTTAATGCAGCTTTGACTTCATTTCTTTTGACCTTGTATTCCAACACAGAATTGTTTATACAGGTTGTTGGCTTTTACTTGTATTTTGGATATTTGGGTACACTTGGATTGTTTATTTCCTAATTTTTTTTCAGTCATTGTCCTTGTTTTTTCAGTTGAACATGATGATGTAATGCAGCAAGTTCAAAGCGAGCGAGGACATGTGTAAAATGTTCCTTGCATGTACTAGATATTCTTTGTGCTCTGCCTGCACCATGTGCGGTCTTTCATCAGAAAATATCTGGTCTGTGGTGTTATGAAAGAGTATTGAAAACAAAGAAAAAGCGTGATACCTTGTCCAGGAGAATGTGACAGTTTTAGGCATCATCCAGCTTCCAACATTAAGCATATATGCTGACAATGACAATTACACTGTAGATTGGAGGAACAAAGTAGCAGTGGAGATGCTATCTTCATCTTTGTCCCAGATGCTACTAGAACAACAGTTGTGTTGACATGTGCAAGGCAGTAGTGCAGCTACCAAATTTTTTGATGGTTTCAGCCCATATGCCCATATGCCCATTACAGTCCACAGATAATTTTGACCTTTTGTTAGAGTTTTCATACGTTTCTGAACAGCTCATTTGGCATAAGTCCTTCAACCTGTCTGAGCATGACCTTCTGGCCTGTAAGCCTGGTAACATGGGAGTTTTATGACATGTTGATGATCCATCATACCACACAATGTCAGCCAGCCAGACTTCCCATCTGTCTTGTTGATCCTTTTCTCTAGTGATTGTAGGTCCTTCGCTTTGTTGAGCTGTGCCACACACTGGCTGGTAGTGCGATTGTACTTGACACAATATGGGGATCAGACTGACCAAACTCTTTTTCACTGCACTTTATGCACATGTGGTTCTGATACCAGGCAACAAGTCATCAGCTGAACCTACCATCCAGCTGGTCATCCATCATGTTTTCCAGCTGTCCATACTGGTCAGCCATTTCAGCCTGCAAGTCATTAATTTATGACTTATCAATTGCAATGATACTGTGATACATTTAAGGGTGATGACATGTGAACTGCCAAACTCCTTTTTGCAAAGGTCATTCCTGACAAGAGCTAGGCATAAAGGATGAGTTTCTCAGACCATGTCTGGAATAATGACAACCTTTGCTGCTTGAATAATATGGGGATCGCTATAATTCTACATTGCCAAATCAAGCAGAACTATTTTTCAAGCCATAGTAGACATGTTCAGAGAGATGAAAGCTATAAAATCCAGAGAATGTCCTCGGCAGCCTTCAAAGGTTTGTCCTACGGGTTAATTCAGGAAAACAATTCTGGTTTCTTGATCATCATACTCTGACTTTACACAGGATCAGGTATGACTCAGTAAGATTTTGGCTTATAAAGTATGGGTGATTTCCATGAGCCTGGCCTTTAAACGTGATGTTTCTATTTGGTACATAGTGGAGTCAGTAGGCAGGTATGCCCAGTCTACTTTCTTCAACTTCTCTTTGCATGATCTGGCCCAGCATAGGAGAGAGCTTAATCTTCTTAGGATACTGACAGCTGTCAAGACATTTATTATACTTTTTTCATTACAAAGGTGAAGGTCAGCTAAAAGAAAGAGAAAAGGTTTCTGCATACTTTTTATTTAGTCCTCATAGCTTGATTAAAGTTTATGGAAGGCTTTCTCTTAAAAAATGGAAAAGACCTTTTAATTTGGGGGTTAAAAGTCAAGGTCATTTTAACTCTAAGACAAACTCGGTTTTGCAAAATAAATTTTGTTCTTGAGTCAAGTTCCTGACCAAACTTTGTGAATTGCTTGTATTTAGGGCAATAAAGAAACCTATTGGATCTAGAGTCAAAACTTCAGATATCATGGTCATCACAAGTCTGATAAGAAAACAATAGTTCATACACAGTAAGTTTTGTTCAAGACTGACTCTCTGACCCATTGTCAAGGTCATTATTGTTGTTGTTGTGGAGTTTAACGCTTTTTTTCAGCACACAATAGGCTATGCATGGCGGCCAGTATTAATGGTGGAGGAAGAACCCGAGAAAACCATGGGAAGAACCACCGACCCATGAGAAGTTACTGGCAAGCTTTCTCACGTACCCACATTGGCCGAATCCTAGACTCGAACCCACGCAGAAAGAGATGAGATAATTGTAATTAGAAGTCTATTACGAAAAGTTATAAAAGTTTTAGTAAACATCAGGTAGACTGGGTAATTCATGGGGAATTTTCATTGTTCATGATTTGGATTTGTGTGTGTGTGTTTTTTAAACATAGATTTAACAATTTTTCTTTCATATCACTACATTGTCTGCAGTGTGGTAGTTTATAGTATGTCTAGCACTGGGGCATCATGCTGCAGACATGTAGCATCAAATCCCACCCAGTCAGATTATCCTGTCACCAGGCTTACCAGTCCTAACACTAACCTCTTAATTCTGATCACCTAGCAAGGCAGCTGTTAGAAGCATTTTTATAAATGCTCGGTATGACTTGGCCAGGGTTCAAACCGACAACCTCCTGCATTCAAGGCAGGATGCTCTAACCACTTAGGCCACCATAGTGGTTGACTCAGATTGAGATAAACCTGTTTACTACAAAACCAATGTCAAGTAGAAAATTAACTTGATTTTGGACAAGGTCAGGTCCAATGTATGATGTCACATTATCAATAACATATAATGAAATAAGAAAAAGTAAATGAAAAAACAAACTAACAAACAATGTAAATTAAATATACATAACAAATAGAACATGTTGAAGTTTTCGTTTGCAAACACTGTCCATTTATTTATTGCCTGTGGTATAGCAGGTGTCTCTGTTGTTCTTAAGGCAGTTGGCAGTTAGCTAAGCATTTCTGTTTTTTTCTTTTCTTACTTTGTTCTTTCAGAATTAACTATGACAACTAAGTATGTTAAATGCAAGAATTCAAAGCCAGCACAAAATCTCGTGTCTTGTGTCTCGCATGTACAAAGTATACATTGTCTGCTATGTGTAGCATGGTCAACAGTTGTTTGGAGAAAAACATTGGTCAACAGTTGGTTAGAGAATAACATTGGTCAGCAGTTGGTTGGAGAATAACAATGGTCAGCAGTTGGTTGGAGAAAAAGAATGTCATGGAAAATCCTCATGGGGGGTGCCATTTCATTGGGGGAATGGAGGAAGCTAAATCGTCATGGGGGATGCCATTACATTAGGGGAATGGAGGAAGCTAAATCGTCATGGGGGATGCCATTACATTGGGGGAATGGAGGAAGCTAAATCGTCATGGGGGATGCCATTACATTGGGGGAATATAGGAAGCTAAATCGTCATGGGGGATGCCATTTCTTTGGGGGAATGGAGGAAGCTAAATCGTCATTGGGGATGCCATTACATTGGGGGAATGGAGGAAGCTAAATTGTCATGGGGGATGCCATTTCATTGGGGGAATGGAAGAAGCTAGATGCCATTTCATTGGGGGAATAGAGGAAGCTAAATCGTCATGGGGGATGCCATTTCATTGGGGCAATGGAGGAAGCTAAATCGTCTTGGGGGATGCCATTACATTGGGGGAATGGAGGAAGCTAAATCGTCATGGGGGTTGCCATTACATTGGGGGAATGGAGGAAGCTAAATCGTCATGGGGGATGCCATTACATTGGGGGAATGGAGGAAGCTAGATGCCATTTCATTGGGGGAATAGAGGAAGCTAAATCATCATGGGGGACGCCATTTCATTGGGGGAATGGAGGAAGCTAAATCGTCATGGGGGATGTCATTTCATTGGGGGAATGGAGGAAGCTAAATCATCATGGGGGACGCCATTACATTGGGGGAATGGAGGAAGCCAAATCGTCATGGGGGACGCCATTACATTGGGGGAATGGAGGAAGCTAAATCGTCATGGGGGATGCCATTACATTGGGGGAATGGAGGAAGCTAAATCGTCATGGGGGATGCCATTACATTGGGGGAATGGAGGAAGCTAAATCGTCATGGGGGATGCCATTACATTGGGGAATGGAGGAAGCTAAATCGTCATGGGGGATGCCATTACATTGGGGGAATGGAGGAAGCTGCAACTTCTCCTCACCTCTTTACAGGTGCATCATTTATACAACAAGCAGTTGCACAGTTGATTAGTTCTGGCTAATCTTTCCCTGTCATAAGCCTTCCTTACTTTTTCTTAAGAATTTTGACACTTTGGGTGAGTTTACACCCAATTCTAGGCAGCCGGTTGGAATAAGTCCCACCACAAGCCTGAGCATGGCCTTTGGACCTGCAAATCTGGGTGCATGAGGTTTATAAATGACTTGAATGCCATCTCGGCTGCTGGTCATACCATTCAGCCATCCGGCGCTTGATCCATACCATCTAGCCACATATCAGTTTTGATGCTGTATCACTGTCTACTGTACCATCCAGCCATCCAGCTTTCAATCCATACAATTCATTAACCGTTAAACTTGGTGACCATTCAGTGACTCACTGTGCTGTCTGTGGCTGATAAAGTCTCCTAAGGTACAGTTAAACATAGACCTTAACTACAAGATGTCTCTGTGAGTCTCTGATGAAGTGGGCAAGAATTGGACTAGGGCTGAAATGCAGACTTGAATTTGATTTTCGTCTGATTTTTTAAGAGTCAAAAAAGTATATGGCAGTAAAAATTTAAGATTCGGATATCACTTCTGAATAATAAGTCATTGATTTTATATCACATTAGTAGTGTGCATTTGGACAATAAATTGAAAAGTCTATTATGATACAAGTTGACATAAACATTTACAGTTATCAAAGTTTTCTTATTCTGATTTTATAGTAAAACTATTGTTTGGTGATAGACTTTGAAACACTGGCTAACATTTAGCTAAATTCAGTAGGGTTAACTTTCAAATAGAGAGTTGAGAAACTCTCATTATTATATACTCTTTTTTTTGCAATTAACTACAAAATCATGCAGTATTTTACAATACTGAACACTCATACACACATGTGCACAACATGTGTGCCTAAAGGAGCTACTTTGTAAACAAACCATGTACACTCGTGTAGTAGACTTTAGATTTTAGTTTATTAGATTTGTTTGTAGATGAGCTGAAAGAGCTGTTTCATGTATTTCAAAGTAAAGATGATAAATTGATGTGGACAAGTTTACTGAGTCACAGATGAAATTTTAAAACAAGCAAACGAATTCACAATGTCCACAACAAATGTGAGAGACACAGTATTGAAAATACCATTTTGATCATTTAAACAGTTATTTAGGAGAAATGTTCGTAACATTTTGTTAATGGAAATGTTCAGACTATGACCATTGATTTCTGGGGTATATAAAAATATCATAGAAAAGCATGCTGAGGGCAAGGGCTATTGCACATCTGTTAGATATGTACCATTTTCTACCTGAAAGTACTAAATTCATGGGGAAAAAGGAAATGAAGGTCTTGTTAGAAAAGTAATAGCCTCAGCGCCAATAAGCCAAGACAACGAAGAATTCTTATTTCAACTGGGTAAATGTATTGTGATACTCCAGACGCTTTGCAATTTTCTGCGTTGATACAATGTTTCAGATTTAGGCTAGCGATAGATGCCATGATACTGAGTACAGGTCATAACATAACCCTGGGGAAGCATGCAAGTGACCATGTGCAAACATATCTTTTGTTGGTAATAAGAATGGCAAAAATATACTTACATTTTTTCATCTTGAATTTCCTAAAAATGTACTTTCTTCGTTCTGCAAATCTGAATTACATGAGCTAAGTCATGGGTTCTAAAGCTTGCTTGCACATTTATCGAAATTGTACTGTAATTTTGACAGTGTTCAACGTGTATTCTACTTACTGTATTCAGAATGAAATCTTCTCAGACAGCATTGGTCCCATATGTTCCATTCCTGCCCAAACTGTCTTCTCCTTCACACCTGACTTTAGTCTGGAAAGCCTTGCAACAGAAACAATTCAACCCTTAAGTCTTTGAATGAATTGCATGAGCTAGAAGGCCTTCCTGTTAAAAGCCAATAAAGAAAGGGGTGAGTTTTCAGGGAATGGTGCAAAGTAAAAAAAAACAACAACACAAAACATCCAGTCTTCTTCCCTCCAAGTTATCCAAAGTGTAGATAGGATGCTTAACATTCCCTACACCTATTAACCTATTCTGCTAACTTCTAACATTATTGTGATTGGAGAACATATTGGAAGGAGAAAGCAAATTTTTCAGTAAATTATGTTTCTCTTAGAATACTTTCCCAATCAGATTACTTTAATTCACTCCCATCCTCCCTGCAAGTCAAGCATCCCATTGCACGATGTTCCTCTCAGCTTAAAACTAGTGTCACCTGTAGCTGGCAAAGGAAGGTAATAGACAAGAGTTATTACCCTTTGTCTATATAATATAGACAGAAAAGAAATTTTCATCTTTGGGAGGGCTGGATTCAGGTCGTACTGCCTATATTCCTAACATTAATTTAACAGGTAAGTATTCTAGGACAAACATAATTTACTGAAAAGTTTGCTCTCAGCTTGAATAAATATACAACAATCCACTGAGAGATTCTACCCTGTTAGTGTTGATGTAATTTTGCAAGATGGTATGTATACAGAGGTTTTAGCTTGTATTTACTAAAACTCCTTGGTAGATTCTCATCTGGTATTAACTCATTCAACCCCAGCACTGTTATCAGTATGACTGCTGCTATGCCCTAGCAGCACTAAGCTGCATCTAGCTGCTTGTGCCCCAGAGAGATTTTACTTGTTTGGAAAATGTTGTAAACATCATGCACATGCATTCAGACTTAAGTTAATTTCTTTTCTTATATCCAATAAAAATCCATGAAATTTTCACCAATTATTCCAAATGAATTTGTCTACACAATCATTTATTTTTTTCCCTATTTGTCCAAGTCTTTCACAACTTATTTATACACTATTGACAAAATTAGGTGCAACATTTTTAGAAATATGTCATCAGCCCTATCATCATCACTATCATCCTCCTCTTCTGATGATGATTAAATCTTCGAAACTTCTATGTCTGAATCTAAATCTTGCAAAATATCCAACTGCTGAATATATCTTTCTTCTGCTGGCTTAATATTTTGAGATCTGACCCAAGAAACTCCTCATTTTCACTCGCATCATCATCAAAAATCACTTTTGTCTGCCATCATTTATGATTTTTCATGAACAGAACACATGTAGTGAAACTGCTCTCAATTAGTAACCCTTAACTTCTCAACAATTCAGGTTTGCACACACGAAAGTAAAATCATTTGTGATTGGTTTAATATTGGTCTGATTCTTGGGAAAAAACCATTTGTAACCAATCAGAGATGTTGTATCTAACACACATTCACCACAACTAGAGACAGGATTGGCCACTGAATGCAGTAAACAAACCATGACTACAGGCTGGATCAGCCATTGAATGCAGACACCAGATCACGTGTACAGATGGGATCGGGGCTGAATGAGTTAATGACCATGAAGCTAAGACAGCTGAATGCAATACACTTTGGATCAAGGTCACATTTATAGAAAGTTGTGTTAAGATTTTGTTTAAATTTGTTTCACTTGCTCATATTGCCTAAATCTTTCGATAGATATGATCTTAAATGGCAGAATTATAGTGTAGCTGAGACGATTCATTCTGATTCATATTGTTTGCCATTTGTCTTACTCTAATGATCAAGGTCACCGTGATAGAGCATGTGTGTTATGGTTTTGATTACCTTTGATTCATTGGCTTATATTTCCTTAACCTCTTGATTGATTTTGTTTATACTTTAGATGAATAATTTATAAAGCTAAGGCAGATCATTATATGACATGCTCACTGTACCTTTTGGCCTTGAGGTCAAGGTCACATGTTTTACAGCAATTGCTGGCACATCCTGACGGCCCAGGCCTTCTTGATTTCTGGTATTTATTGTTTGCACTATGCATACAATACAAGAGTAAATAGTAACAACATTTTCTGACAGATGGCGGCCTTGATCCACTTAAAGTTGGTCAAAGACAAGAACCTCCCAACCCCCAGTCTCCTGATGGAATTAAGGTAAGTGTCTTTAACTTGCAGTCAAGATTTGTCAAGTATATTACTCAACAGCTATATTGCATATATAATTTTGTTGTTAGCATAAGCATTTTTTGTTTATTTTTGCATTTAATTTAGTTTTTTGATAATATATGCATGTACTGTCATGAAAGTTGATGAGTGTTTTGATTGTGAGGGTTCATTGTTTGCTTGACACAGTTTAAAGGAGGTCATGATAATCCTTTATGTTCAGTGACTTTGCTGGGTATTTGGAATATGCCTTGATGAGCATGTTAGACATATCCTTCTGCTGGGTATTTGGAATATGCCTTGATGAGCATGTTAGACATATCCTTCTGCTGGGTATTTGGAATATGCCTTGATGAAGCATGTTAGACATATCATTCTGCTATGTATTGGAATATGCCTTGATGGAGCATGTTAGACATATTTTGCTGGGTATTTGGAATATGCCTTGATGGAGCATGTTAGACATATCATTCTGTAAGGTATTTTGGAATATGCCTTGATGGAGCATGTTAGACATATCATTCTGCAAGGTATTTTGGAATATGCCTTGATGGAGCATGTTAGACATATCATTTTGCTGGGTATTTGGAATATGCCTTGATGGAGCATGTTAGACATATCATTTTGCTGGGTATTTGGAATATGCCTTGATGGAGCTTGTTAGACATATCATTTTGCTGGGTATTTGGAATATGCCTTCATGGAGCTTGTTAGACATATCATTCTGCTATGTATTGGAGTATGCCTTGATGGAGCATGTTAGACATATCATTTTGCTGGGTATTGGAATATGTCTTGATGGAGCATGTTAGACATGTCATTTTGCTGGGTATTTGGAATATACCTTGATGGAGCATCTTAGACATCATTTTTCTGGGTATTAGAATATGTCTTGATGGAGCATGTTAGACATATCATTCTGCTGGGAATTTGGAATATGCCTTGATGGAGCATGTTAGACGTATCATTCTGCTGGGTATTTGTAATATGCCTTGATGGAGCATGTTAGACATATCATTCTGCTGGGTATTTGGAATATACCTTGATGGAGTGTGTTAGACATATTCTGCTCTCTTGATGGAGCATGTTAGACATATCATTCTGCTGGGTATTTGTAATATGCCTTGATGGAGCATGTTAGATGTATCATTTTGCTATGTATTGGAATATGCCTTGATGGAGCATGCTAGACATATCTTTCTGCTGGGTATTTGTAATATGCCTTGATGGAGCATGTTAGACATATCATTCTGCTATGTATTGGAATATGCCTTGATGGAGCATGCTAGACATATCCTTCTGCTGGGTATTTGTAATATGCCTTGATGGAGCATGTTAGACGTATCATTCTGCTATGGATTGGAATATGCCTTGATGGAGCATCTTAGACATATCATTCCCCAGAGTTCTTGTCACCTAAACTGTCAAGCAATTCAGTTCCATTCACACAGGATTTATCTCACCTTGATGTAACACAAAGTGAGGTTAATAATAATAATAATAATAATAATGATAATAATAATAATAATGCTTTATTTATAGAGGTTGACTCATTAGTCAAGGACTATTCTCCCTTGAGGCCCTCTTAAGGAGAGTATAACAACGCACATTATATGAAGATAGGAATAATTACTGTTTATTTTAACATGTTTGGTATTAAAAATACTAAATTCCATTTTCTGTTAGAAACACATACATGTTCATGATATTTATTCTTAAATACTCTAATATTTTCAGCAGATATTACAAGTAGTGGAAGCTGTTTCACAGAACTGTACCAGAGTATTGGATGCTCTTTTTAAATTGCTCTGTTCTTGGTTTTGGTGCTAGAAGGTTTCCATGTGATATTGATCTCAACTGGTATTGTGTTGAAAAAGGCCTGAATAAGTCCTGAAGATACTCTGGTGCAGTTCCATGTAGACATTTATATAAAAGAACTGTCTTGTGAAAATCTATTTTGTCATATATTGTGAACCATTGAGTTCTGTAAACATTGCTTTGAGGGATGATCAATAGATGCATCTAAAATTATGTGTGCTGCTCATTTCTGAAGTTTATAAATCCTGTCAAGCTCAGATTTAGCACAGTTTCCCCATACATTTGAACAATAATTCATTGTTGGAAGAATATATGACTTGTAGTATAGATTGTGAGTTTCCATAGGTATATATTTCTTGGTTCTGCTGAGTCGGACAATTTTGAATGACATTGTTTTACAAAGTTTATCAATATGGTCATCCCATCATAAATTATTATCTACGGACACATCTACAAGCTTTTCATGTTTGACATTTTCTAATGGATGATTATTTATTGCAAGAGATAGTTCTGGGTTCCCTGACTTGTAACTTTTATGATGTCCCCAAAATCATACATTTTGTTTTACCTTCATTAATTACCATCCTATTTTGTTGTGCCCAGTTTTGGATTCTAATAGGGTCTGAGTTTAATCTCATTTGGATAACTTCACTATCAGAACTGGATGTATACAAGGTTGCATCATCTGCAAACAAATCTGTATTTGTGGATTCGTTATTCAATGGTAGATCATTGATTCAGATAAGAAAGAGGAGAGGGCCTAAAACTGAGCCTTGAGGGACCCCTGAATGAATAGTGTGAGTTTGAGAGCTAGTATTGCCAATGCTTACTTGTTGAGAGCTTTGGTGTAGGTATGGTCTAAACCAGTTTAAAGAAGGATTGTCGATCCTGTAACAGTTCAACTTTTGCAGCATTATTTCATGATCAGCAAGATCAAAAGCTTTATGGTCTGTCCCTGCATCCATTGTCAGTCATGCGTCCATGTGGCATGTTTAGGGAAGCAGTTAAGGAGAAACAATTTACTAAAACATTTGCTATAATCTTGAAAATGGTGTTATCTCTACTCCTCTCCAAGTGGATGGCTGTATCAACATGGGGTTTTCCCCATAGATTTCTTGTGATACCTAGTTGGTCTTGAATGAAAATAGTGTGGGCTGTACATCCAAAATGGTTGCACAAATGACTGTCTTAAAAATCTTGTCACTACTCCCCTGAATGGATGATCATTATGACATGGGGTTGTCACTTCTCCCCATGAATGGATGATCATTATGACATGGGTTGTCACTACTTCCCCTGAATGGATGATCATTATGACTTGGAGTTGTCACTACTCCCCTGAATGGATGATCATTATGACATGGGATTGTCACTACTCCCCATGAATGGATGATCATTATGACATGGGGTTGTCACTACTCCCCATGAATGGATGATCATTATGACATGGGTTGTCACTACTTCCCTGAATGGATGATCATTATGACATGGAGTTGTCACTACATCCCTGAATGGATGATCATTATGACATGGGATTGTCACTACTCACCTGAATGGATGATCATTATGACATGGAGTTGTCACTACTCACCTGAATGGATGATCATTATGACATGGGGTTGTCACTACTTCCCTGAATGGATGATCATTATGACATGGGTTGTCACTACATCCCTGAATGGATGATCATTATGACATGGAGTTGTCACTACACCCCTGAATGGATGATCATTATGACATGGGATTGTCACTACTCACCTGAATGGATGATCATTATGACATGGGGTTGTCACTACTCACCTGAATGGATGATCATTATGACATGGAGTTGTCACTACTCACCTGAATGGATGATCATTATGACATGGGGTTGTCACTACTTCCCTGAATGGATGATCATTATGACATGGGGTTGTCACTACTCACTATGACAAAGGGTTTTCACTACTCCCCCTGAATGGATGATCATTATGACATGGGGTTGTCACTACTCCCCTTGAATGGATGATCATTATGACATGGGGTTGTCACCCAAAGGTTTCTAGTGATGTCTGCTTTGTTTCTTAAATGAAAGCTGACATACAATATGTGTACCACAGTAACTAATTTGAAAATCTTGCTATCGCTGAGGAATATCAGTTATTGTTTCAACACTTGACCATTAAAAGGAAGAAATGGTCTTATCATGAGTTTCTGGAAATTCATTTTGCCATTAGAACATCGGTCTCTTTGAGTGACTCTTGTTTAAATCTATTCATATTTTAGACAGAAACTTGCTTTTTTTTACAGTTTATCATAATACATCATTTGTAACTATTATTTGTATAAATGTCTTTTAAAAATCAATAATGCATCTTAATAAATGATATTTGCAGGAGTCTTACACATACACTACAATAACTATAGCCAGTAATTTAAAGTTTTTGTTCACAGTTGGATAGAAGTTATGTGAAAAAGAAGGATAACTTGAAGATGCAGGATAGTAATTCTTTCAGAACAAACAAGTGGACACAGGTCAGGATAAAAGGGAACTGGACAAGACATCAGATGAGAAGAAAAATAAAGAGGGACTTGATGAGGGACAGTGGGAGTTAGGGATGGGTAAACAGGCTGTGCTGGACAAAGATGATCCTGGGAGAAGGGCAGAGGAGTTGCTACATCAGCTGGAAAAACAGCAGAAGGAACAAAGAGATATTCTGCAACAAGAAAAAGAGATTTTGCAGGAACTAAAACAGCATAATCAGGAAGCTCACAAGGTAAATAGAGAGTTCTTGGAAGTGAATAATGGAACAGCTTTTATATCTCAGTTTGATTTGATTGAGCAAGAGCTCTTGTTTGTACTCTAAAGTACTTTGGCAGTCCTATTCACTGACTTGCGTCAAATTAAATACTGAAGAAAGAATTATTACAGTTTTAATCATGGATGGTTTAAACTCCTATCTAACTTTGTATACTATTTAGTCTTTAAGAAGGCTATGAAATTATTTAAAAGACAGACACTACACAATTTGGCACATATGCCTGACTTCTTAGAAGCAGTGGTACAGTAAGGCATAACAATTTTAACAATTTTGAAACAGCTAACTGACACTTTGTTTTGTGTCTGATAAAATTAAAAAGATGTTACTACATCAGTGACATGTTTTGAAATTGGAGAATAGCATGAAATCAGAGTATTAATCAGCTGTGACAAAATCAGGGAGCTGTTGCTCAGTCTGTTAAAGATGATAAAATTGGGGAGTTTTTCTCAGTCTGTGACAGATCATGAAATCAAAATCAGGAACTGTTACTCAATATGTAACACAACCATGACATAATGATCAGGAAGCTGTGACTCAGTTTAACATAACATCAGAAAGTTGTGGCTCAGTTTGAGAAATACCATAACATAAGTAAGTTCTAGCTCAGAACTGAGGTTACAAAAGAAATATTAACTGCTGAATGACAATGTATTCTTTTTATGTTTGTAGAAAATAAAATTTTGGACTTGTAAATTTGACTGAGAAACACATTGTGGTTAAGTTGAGATATTTTCACATAAAATTGGTTTCTAGCATTATATAAAACAAAGCCATATAAAAATTGTATTTGTCCCATTAATCCTTTAATGTAGCACATACAGTATATGTATATCCCAGCAGCACAAAGCTATGACATGTTTATGAAATCTGTATTATACAACAGGTTTTAACAAAAATTAAAATATGCATCTTTCTTTGTAATAAATTGTATTTGATCATGTGAGCACTGTACAGCGAGAGATTATGCACCATATTTTTCTATCAATGTCACTGGTAGATTTTATCGCTTTTATCGAAACAGTCATTGATAATTTGAGAGTATGCATTTTTTAAATGTGCTACATTTATTGTCCTTTTGGGATTTTACTACTGACAAAATTTATAAATACAATTTTGATTCCACTCTTTTTATGAATTAAGTAAATAGATAAATTGCTGTTTATCACTTCATTTTGTATTTAACAAGAATTTATATAATTAATTGGTTATTAGCCTGTTGTTAGTGTCCTTTTCTATAATTATCTGTTGTTGAATTTGGTCATAATTAACATGTACAAACTTAATGCTTCAGAAATTTAAAAGACTGAAAGTCGAATGAGTGATCATTACTGCAATAGTCAGTGTGAACACAGTGACAATATTCATGATGACCTTTAGAACTAATATGGACATGAAATAATAGAAACTAGACCAGAGTTCTATCAGTCTGTTTAAAGCCATGAAAAATAAGCTTTGACAACCATGTGGCCATTTTGGGCAATCGACAAGGCTTTTTTTGTTGTTGTTATTGTTGTAGGGTTTAATGCCATTTTTCAGCACAGGATAGTCTATACATGGCAGCCAGTATAAATAGTGGAGGAAGAATCCAAGAAAACCTTGGAAAGAACCACCAACCCACGAGAAGCTACTGGCAAGCTTTCTTACATACCCACATTGGCCAAATCTGAGACTCGAACTCACGCAGATAAAGGTGAGATGGTAATGATTCATAATGGTGAGCGCTTTAGACCACTCTGCTAGTCATGGCTTTTGACAAGGCATTATTGATAGATATGATGTGTTAGCTTATGCATAATACAGTACAAGTACAACAAGTCGGAGAAAGAAGTATGAACAAGAAGAAATTCCACAAAATTCTACATTGATAAAGCTAAAACTGTCCAGCATTCAAAACTGAAGGCTGTTTTTATGGTACAGTAAATACAGTCGTATCTACCACATATACCTATTTCACGACTAAGTTTGCTTGATAGTAGGCATTTCAATTCAATTGCAAAAGAGGATATTCATATGATGGATGTACAGGAGAAGCTAACTGCTACTGCAATATGGGGGGGGTCCTGCCCACCCTATTTTCTATGCTGTGTACATGTATATCTTTAGAAAGTTAACCTTTGATTATTATTGCTTTTAGTTATACTACTAGTCCAAAATTTATTCATGTGACTTTAAGCTTAGTTTCGGTTCCCAACGATTCAGTGTCGTTTGGATGATTATACGCACATTTTCAATACTTTGACATTGTTTGCATTCACATCAACTTTTTATAAAGGGTAATTTGATCAAAATGTAACAGATTAGTAACTAAACTGATAAACAATATTGGCTTGACATTTTGATACAGTTTCAGGTACAGTGTGACCCCACTATAGCAGTCTTCATTATAACATGAATTCGGATATTACATGATTGTGGTTTGGCTCCCAAAATTTCATATAAATGTATTTTTCTCATACACAAAAAATTTTTTCTTAAATGAGGAAGTAAATGATTTGTCAAAAAAGCTGTCTGACATAAATCCTTCTTTGAAACAATGAAGATGTTAGGTTAAATGACGTTTATATTCATTTATGAATTCAGAGGTGTCACACTTTTAATTCAGTCAGTGGAAGTTAATCATTGACTGAGCTTTTTCCAGAGTGCTCCAAAAAATGGTATGCAATTCATTCAACAAATTCTGTTAGTGACTGATCTAATAGCAGCAACTATCGCATGTGGCACACACAATGAAATTAGAGCAAATAAAGGGAGGCATGCCAGCTTTTTTTAAGTGGATCTGAGAAGAAAAAGGTGCATTAGATAAAATAACACTCGTGAATATTGGTGATTAGCTCGGGCTCTGGAATATACACTGAAACACAAACTTGGGTTCATGGCAGTCCGACATAGTGTGGTTTTATGTTTACAATGGTTAAATCATCAAACCTTGTACTGCATCTTTTGACTGAAATCGGTCAACATTGGATTAATTTGTACACGTGAAAAATGGCAGGGTTTTTGAGTTTGATGAAGAAATTATATGGCTCATAATGTGATGAAACATCAATATTATCTGCTTTTAATGGAATCCAATGGTCTTTAGGACCAGTATCTTCAAGATTCAGTATTATTCAGATGATTCGGCATATAGGACTTTTTGTATGTAATGGTGGCATTGGGACTTTAACTGAAAATAAGGCATACAAGTTTATCTCCTACTGAAAATATTTATGTGATTACACTTTTTCACGAATTTCACCTGTCCATTTGGTAAACTCATCAGATGACCAAACCAGCTATCCAAATTATATTTGTTAAGCTGTTGGTTATGGAATGCAGATTCACTTGCTGCATAGAGTCTCCATAAAAAACGTAGCTCTATGGTAAAGTAAACGCATCTAGTTCCTGAGAAAATGTGTTGCATAGTCATGTATATTTGGGTCACAAGTACTAAACAGGCTGGACTAGCAGAGGTTGTATATTGGACTTCAAATAAAAATAAAATAAACTTTATTTAATGTCATATTTGAAAATGCTAACTCTGAGTTACTATAGAAACAGAATATTCTATTTTAATGATGCAGACTTTTATGCTAATCTTGCCATGTTTGAATGTTTTATTGTCTTGTAATTATAAATCCTTGTTTTTGAAACTAATCTATATTAAAACCTTGCAGACTGGACCCATGTCTCTCTGATATTATAATCTATATTAAAACCTTCCAGACTGGACCCATGTCTCTAATATTATAATTCATACATGCCAGCCATTACACTTTTGACATAATCATTATGCCTTTTTTCACTAAATTATGCCTTATGTGTAAACATATTCGGTTGAATCATTTTCGGAATGTCCCCATCCCACAAAAATTAATAATTTGTTTTCTTATTTTTATTAACATCCTATTAATCTTTCAGACTGTATTATAGAAAAGACGGCTTCTACGTAACTATGACATAAGAGTACGCATGTCTGTACCGTTGCGTGCACTTTCCTAACAGTGCTATGTTCTGTTTATAGCAGCTGCCCTGTTTCCAAGAAACATGCTGGTTTTACTTTCAAACTTTTGACCTCAGTTTCTTTTTATATCAGCTGTTTGGCTTAGTTAGGAGAGAACAGACTGGTTTTCTAATTTTTGATCTGTGCTTGCAAGATTCTTTGTTCTAATTCATATCTGATACAGAACCAGTTTGTAGGTATTTGGTGCTACAAGTCAAGTAAGATTTATTCTAGTAGATGCGCATGTTAGAGCAAAAATATTTTTCAGATAATTTCACAGATGGATTAGAAAAAGATGAAAAACTGATTCAAAGATGAATACATGAAATACAGCATTCCATTCTAGGGTAGCTCAAAGACCACTGCAGGCTGTGTGGAAAGGATTTTAATATTGGTCATGATGGTGAAACAAAGAAACCTTGAATTAGCTTGTTTTGCAAACTCCAGTACTTAGATAACTTGTAACTTCTTTTTTAAAGCAGAACTAATAAATGCAGAAATGTTATTTACAGAGTTCTTAGTAGAACACAGACTCCCCCTAGCAGTAGAAGACTATCTTGGCCCATTGTTCAAACCGATGTTTCCAGATTCCAAAATTGCAGAAAATATGCATCTAAGAACAAAATTATCTAATATTGTAAAGGTGTTTAGCAGAAAGTAATTAACTTAAAATTGCAGAAGCCATGAAAATTGGGCTGTTTGGTATTGCAACAGACAGAAAAAGTGATTATGATGACAAAAAGTTGTACCCATTCTGTGTAAGAGACTTTGACAACGAAAAGGACAAAGTCAGAGTGCTCTTCTTTCATCACTAGAATTAACAGTAGATTCCTATGGAGAAAACATTTTTTGTTTGCTTGATAATGCTTTGAATAGACATAAGTTAGCAGAACTGTATGGTTTTTCAGCTGATCAGTGATGACTGGAATTCATTTTGAAAAATATCTCCATTAGTGTACATATTAGGTTGTCCCTGTCATATGATGCACCTTGCTGCAGGAAAGGCTGCTGATAAATTAGAAGGAGAGCCCCTGAAGTATCAAGCTGGTATTCTACCTGACAATGTACTTCATGCGGACAGAGTTGATGTGCAATGGCACCTTATTTCCCAGCTAAAAGATCCAATAACTGGAAGATATACATTTCCTCTTCTTTGTCAGGTTATGAAAGGATTATTGGTTCTTTACCATTCTAAAGCTGACTGTGAGAGAATGTTCAGTATTGTTAACAAAAATAAAATTGAATTCAAATCCAGGCTCTGTAAACCAGCACTTGGTTCTCTACTGTCCTTGACTAATGTGTCACCTTCTATAAATAAAGCATTATTATCATTATCATTATCATTATTATTATTATTACTGCTGGTGTGCAATCATTCATAATCTCAGCTGGTACAAAGTATTTTGAAATGCAATGAGAGACTGTTGGTTTTTAAAGCTTAAAGTGTGATATATGAAAATTTGAAGCAGTAATTGATGTTAAAAGACCAGAAGGGGTATATAAATCATTTTGTACATATGCTCATTGAATTTTATTATGTTATATGTTGATTACTCTTTTTGTCCACTTGGATTACACTTTTTCCTCGCTAAGGGTTGGCATGTATGATAATCTATATTAAAGCCTTGCAGACTGGACCCATGTCTCTATGATATTGTAATCTATATTAAAACCTTGCAGACTGGACCCATGTCTCTATGATATTGTAATCTATATTAAAACCTTGCAGACTGGACCCATGTCTCTATGATATTATAATCTGTATTAAGACCTTGCAGACTGGACCCATGTCTCTATGATATTATAATCTATATTAAAAACTTTGCAGACTGGACCCATGTCTCTATGATATTGTAATCTATATTAAAACCTTGCAGACTGGACCCATGTCTCTATGATATTATAATCTATATTAAAACCTTACAGACTGAAACCATGTCTCCATAATAATATTCATATAAACAACTCAGAATTATGCAGGTTGATATATTAAATTGAATGGGGATAATATAAGCTTCTGTGAGGCACTGAATCATGATGTATTAAATTGAATGGGGATAATATAAGCTTCTGTGAGGCACTGAATCATGATGATATATGAAATTGAATGGGGATAATATAAGCTTTTGTGAGGCACTGATTCATGATGATATATTAAATTGAATGGGGATAATATAAGCTTCTGTGAGGCACTGAATCGTGATATATTAAATTGAATGGGGATAATATAAGCTTCTGTGAGGCACTGAATCATAGTGATATATTAAATTGAATGGGGATAATATAAGCTTCTGTGAGGCACTGAATCATGATATATTAAATTGAATGGGGATAATATAAGCTTCTGTAAGGCAATGAATCATGATGATATATTAAATTGAATGGTGGCGCTCACCAGATAATATGTACTTTTGAGAGAGTGACGTATGTAAGGTGAAGTAGTTCGCGTTTAAAACATGCATAATGGAGAGAATGTTGGCATACCTCTATGCTACATTAATGTAATGTGGATGATATTTCTTTTGGATATTGTACTTTTGGAAATTTTACATGATTTAAGCACACTGCTAACTAAAATGACTGCTCCCTTGTGTTAAAAAATCAGCCTGAATTAGCCTAAAGTACTCTATACATAGCAGCTATTAAAATAGGGAAAATGAATTTTGCCAGACTAGACAATACCAGCTTCTGAAAGTGCAATGAATGAATTACCAAATATATAAAATGTGAAAAAAAAGTTATCGGCTCCTTTTTATACAATTTATCTCTGAAGTTCAGGAAGTGATAATGACCAAGTAGAGCTAGCACTTTTTTGAAAGGTGCACATCTGAAGTAAGGCCAAGCTGTATACTCTATAACCCATAGTACACCCATCAATGATACACCAAAATAAAGGGAATTAAAGGTTCTTTGCATCATGCCTAAGATATGCAAGGTCTTTTTTAAATAGCCAGTATAACCAGTGAGCAAAGCCAGGGAAATTCTTTTTCTTTAAAATCCTAACCCCTATGCAAAATACGAAACTGTAGAGTGCCACCAATGGGGATAACAGAAGCTTCTGTGAGGCACTGAATCATGATGATATATTAAATTGAATGGGGATAATATAAGCTTCTGTAAGGCACTGGATTGTGATATATTAAATTGAATGGGGATAATACAAGCTTCTGTGAGGCACTGAATCATGATATATTAAATTGAATGGGAATAATATAAGCTTCTGTGAAGCACTGAATCATGATATATTAAATTGAATAGGGATAATATAAGCTTCTGTGGGGCACTGAATCGTGATATATTAAATTGAATGGGGATATTATAAGCTTCTGTGAGGCACTGAATCGTGATATATTAAATTGAATGGGGATAATACAAGCTTCTGTGAGGCACTGAATCATGATATATTAAATTGAATGGGTATAATATAAGCTTCTGTGAGGTACTGAATCATGATATATTAAATTCAATAGGGATAATATAAGCTTCTGTGAGGCACTGAATCGTGATATATTAAATTGAATGGGGATAATATAAGCTTCTGTGAGGCACTGAATCGTGATATATTAAATTGAATGGGGATAATATATGTTTCTGTGAGGCATTGAATCATGATGATACATTAAATTGAATGGGAATAATATATGCTTCTGTGAGGCACTGAATCATGATATATTAAATTGAATGGGTATAATATAAGCTTCTGTGAGGCACTGAATCATGATATATTAAATTGAATAGGGATAATATAAGCTTCCGTGAGGCACTGAATCACGATATATTAAATTGAATGGGGATAATACAAGCTTCTGTGAGGCACTGAATCATGATATATTAAATTGAATGGGTATAATATAAGCTTCTGTGAGGCACTGAATCATGATATATTAAATTGAATGGGTATAATATAAGCTTCTGTGAGGCACTGAATCATGATATATTAAATTGAATAGGGATAATATAAGCTTCTGTGAGGCACTGAATCACGATATATTAAATTGAATGGGTATAATATAAGCTTCTGTGAGGCACTGAATCATGATATATTAAATTGAATGGGAATAATATAAACTTCTGTGAGGCACTGAATCGTGATATATTAAATTGAATGGGGATAATATAAGCTTCTGTGAGGCACAGAACCGTGATATATTAAATTGAATGGGGATAATACAAGCTTCTGTGAGGCACTGAATTGTGATATATTAAATTGAATGGGGATAATATAAGCTTCTGTGAGGCACTGAATCATGATATATTAAATTGAATGGGAATAATATAAACTTCTGTGAGGCACTGAATCATGATATATTAAATTGAATAGGGATAATATAAGCTTCTGTGAGGCACTGAATCGTGATATATTAAATTGAATGGGGATAATACAAGCTTCTGTGAGGCACAGAATCGTGATATATTAAATTGAATGGGAATAATATAAGCTTCTGTGAGGCACTGAATCACGATATATTAAATTGAATGGGGATAATACAAGCTTCTGTGAGGCACAGAATCGTGATATATTAAATTGAATAGGGATAATATAAGCTTCTGTGAGGCACTGAATCGTGATATATTAAATTGAATGGGGATAATATATGCTTCTGTGAGGCACAGAATCGTGATATATTAAATTGAATGGGGATAATATATGCTTCTGTGAGGCATTGAATCATGATGATACATTAAATTGAATGGGAATAATATATGCTTCTGTGGGGCACTGAATCATGATATATTAAATTGAATGGGGATAATATAAACTTCTGTGAGGCACAGAATCGTGATATATTAAATTGAATGGGGATAATATAAGCTTCTGTGAGGCACAGAATCGTGATATATTAAATTGAATGGGGATAATATAAGCTTCTGTGAGGCACTGAATCGTGATATATTAAATTGAATGGGGATAATATAAGCTTCTGTGAGGCACAGAATCGTGATATATTAAATTGAATGGGTATAATATAAGCTTCTGTGAGGCACTGAATCGTGATATATTAAATTGAATGGGTATAATATAAGCTTCTGTGAGGCACTGAATCGTGATATATTAAATTGAATGGGGATAATATAAGCTTCTGTGAGGCACTGAATTGTGATATATTAAATTGAATGGGTATAATATAAACTTCTGTGAGGCACTGAATCGTGATATATTAAATTGAATGGGGATAATATAAACTTCTGTGAGGCACTGAATCGTGATATATTAAATTGAACGGGAATAATATATGCTTCTGTGAGGCACTGAATCATGATATATTAAATTGAACGGGGATAATATAAACTTCTGTGAGGCACAGAATCGTGATATATTAAATTGAACGGGGATAATATAAGCTTCTGTGAGGCACAGAATCGTGATATATTAAATTGAATGGGGATAATATAAGCTTCTGTGAGGCACTGAATCGTGATATATTAAATTGAATGGGGATAATATAAGCTTCTGTGAGGCACAGAATCATGATATATTAAATTGAATGGGTATAATATAAGCTTCTGTGAGGCACTGAATCGTGATATATTAAATTGAATGGGTATAATATAAGCTTCTGTGAGGCACTGAATCGTGATATATTAAATTGAATGGGGATAATATAAGCTTCTGTGAGGCACTGAATCGTGATATATTAAATTGAATGGGTATAATATAAGCTTCTGTGAGGCACTGAATCGTGATATATTAAATTGAATGGGGATAATATAAGCTTCTGTGAAGCACTGAATCGTGATATATTAAATTGAATGGGTATAATATAAGCTTCTGTGAGGCACTGAATCGTGATATATTAAATTGAATGGGGATAATATAAGCTTCTGTGAGGCACAGAATCATGATATATTAAATTGAATGGGGATAATATATGCTTCTGTGAGGCATTGAATCATGATGATACGTTAAATTGAATGGGAATAATATATGCTTCTGTGAGGCACTGAATCATGATATATTAAATTGAATGGGAATAATATAAACTTCTGTGAGGCACTGAATCGTGATATATTAAATTGAATGGGAATAATACATGCTTCTGTGAGGCACTGAATCGTGATACATTAAATTGAATGGGTATAATATGTGCTTCTGTGAGGCACTGAATTGTGATATATTAAATTGAATGGGAATAATATAAACTTCTGTGAGGCACTGAATCGTGATATATTAAATTGAATGGGGATAATATAAACTTCTGTGAGGCACTGAATCGTGATATATTAAATTGAATGGGAATAATATATGCTTCTGTGAGGCACTGAATCATGATATATTAAATTGAATGGGAATAATATAAGCTTCTGTGAGGCACTGAATTGTGATATATTAAATTGAATGGGAATAATATAAACTTCTGTGAGGCATTGAATCATGATGATACATTAAATTGAATGGGTATAATATATGCTTCTGTGAGGCACTGAATTGTGATATATTAAATTGAATGGGAATAATATAAACTTCTGTGAGGCACTGAATCGTGATATATTAAATTGAATGGGTATAATATATGCTTCTGTGAGGCACAGAATCGTGATATATTAAATTGAATTGGGAATAATATATGCTTCTGTGAGGCATTGAATCATGATGATACATTAAATTGAATGGGTATAATATATGCTTCTGTGAGGCACTGAATTGTGATATATTAAATTGAATGGGGATAATATAAACTTCTGTGAGGCACTGAATCGTGATATATTAAATTGAATGGGTATAATATATGCTTCTGTGAGGCACAGAATCGTGATATATTAAATTGAATGGGGATAATATATGCTTCTGTGAGGCATTGAATCATGATGATACATTAAATTGAATGGGAATAATATATGCTTCTGTGAGGCACTGAATCATGATGATACATTAAATTGAATGGGTATAATACAAGCTTCTGTGAGGCACTGAATCATGATATATTAAATTGAATGGGAATAATATAAACTTCTGTGAGGCACTGAATCATGATATATTAAATTGAATGGGAATAATATAAACTTCTGTGAGGCACTGAATCGTGATATATTAAATTGAATGGGGATAATATATGCTTCTGTGAGGCACTGAATCATGATATATTAAATTGAATGGGTTTAATACAAGCTTCTGTGAGGCACTGAATCATGATATATTAAATTGAATGGGAATAATATAAACTTCTGTGAGGCACTGAATCATGATATATTAAATTGAATGGGAATAATATAAACTTCTGTGAGGCACTGAATCATGATATATTAAATTGAATGGGAATAATATATGCTTCTGTGAGGCACTGAATCATGACATATTAAATTGAATGGGAATAATATAAACTTCTGTGAGGCACTGAATCATGATATATTAAATTGAATGGGTATAATACAAGCTTCTGTGAGGCACTGAATCGTGATATATTAAATTGAATGGGTATAATATAAGCTTCTGTGAGGCACTGAATCGTGATATATTAAATTGAATGGGAATAATATAAACTTCTGTGAGGCACTGAATCGTGATGATATATTAAATTGAATGGGGATAATATAAGCTTCTGTGAGGCACTGAATCGTGATGATATATTAAATTGAATGGGGATAATATAAGCTTCTGTGAGGCACTGAATCATAATGATATATTAAACTGTTTAAAGAGAAAATAGAGTGCCTAACATCTGAGTTTGCATTTTGATATTGTTCCACAATTTTAGACATTTAGGGTTCAGGAAAAAACTTACCTTCTAGGTATGATCAGGTAAAGGTTGGTTGTGCTGAGGAAAGTTATACTGCGTATTCATCCATGTACCTGGATGATGAAGATTTGCACACTGAGAACAAATATCATTGCATTTATTCTGGTAACATGTGCTGCAGTTAAGAATTGCTTAATAGCAAATGTGCATCAAATATTGATTATTTTTGCCTACTTGTTGTCAGTCCAGATCATGTTGCAGCTGAACAAGCCAACATTGCCTGTTACAAAGGTACAGGTCACAAACTTGATAAGATACAGGTCACAGACTTGATAAGGTACAGGTCACAGACTTGATAAGGTACAGGTCACAGACTTGATACTAAATGGGTCCAAATCTGAAAATATTGTTACAAGTGTAGACAATGGGTTTAAAATTCTTCTCATGCATGATTTTTTGGGTTTATATATTAAATTGAGAAATTGCAGTTTTACACCAAGCCCTGATTTTGTAATGATATTTGTGTTTGCAATGACATTTTTAGGTAATTAATCAGACATCTTGATGGGTTAGACTGGAGAGATGTTAAGACCCAGAGGATGTCAAAATTGTGTGATATTTCGTCTCATCAGACAGTGTTATGCTCACCCCAGATAACCAGAATTTTCAAGACTGCAGCTTTGTTGATAAATTGTCACAGCAAAGTAAAGACACTAGCAAATATTTCTACAAATATGTAATTAATTTTCAGAATAAAAAAATGGTGCAAAAACTATATTAGAAAGAATCATTTTAAGGGTCACTGCCAATTCCTCATTGCATGTTATTGTAACCTATCTAGAAAGCACATAATGTTGAGACACTTAATTTAGGTGGGGCCGTGATGTAATAATCTTCAAATATTTTGATCAGTCAGTATTCTTCAGCTTGATAGGCATCCATGAGAAGTTCTTTCAAAATGGAGGTTTGACTGAAGAAGATTAATGAGTATAAACGTTTTTGAAAATTGCAGAGATTCTTGGAATTTTTCTAAGTAGTGCCTCTGTTCATGGGAAAAATAATTAAATTCTTATAGAAGTATCTGCTGGCATCTTCGATTTAGCATGACATTGAATCAAATTTATCTGTGATCTGGGCAGAATATAACACCATTTGACCAGATGAAAAATCACAGTTATTGGTGGACGGGGCAGGATATGACACCATTTAAGTTACAAATTCACACTGTTATCAGTGGTTTGGGCAGGATATAAAAATATTTGACAAGATGAAAAATCCTCATTTCTGACATGTTTTGGCTTGTATTTTACTACATGTGTACCTTCCTATTATATCCATATATTATAAGATGTATGACAGCTCATTGACAAGCAAAACTTCTCCACATTAAAATTACACTTAAATTACTGAAAAGTGTCCAAAACATTCAGAAATCTTAGGTTAGGTATAAAACTTCAATTTCTCAAATTGGAATCCTTTTCTCTTATTATGTTTTTATTTAAGCAATCAGAGAAGTTTTTTACTCACCATTTTTAGTCAGAACAACTTTTTTTGATGTTTTGGGCCCATTTTAGTATCAAGCTTGCATTGGGTGCCTGTGGGTTTGTAGTAAGTTTACTGGGTTCCGTCAAGTGATGACAGCTACAAGTACCATATGCACTCACTTATAAGTTGTCAAACTGCAAATTTCAGAGATCTTGATCTGCCATAGTATAATGTTCTGGCAGATCTTGGTTTGTGCAGTTTGCAGTTGGATTCATCTTACAAGCAAGTATATACGGTATCTGCTGCATTGAACTCCTTCCAGGGAGCTTGGAATCATTTTCCCTGAGCCTTGATCTTATTTCTGATACAGAATATTGGTATCATGTTCCTGCCAAAATAAAATTGTTGCTGTTGTTGTTGTGGTGATGTTTAATGCCAATTTTCAGCACACGATAGGCTATACATGGTGGCCAGTATTAATGGTAGAGGAAGAACCCGGGAAATCCCCGGAAAGAACCACCAACCCTCGAGAAACTACTGGCAAGCTTTCTCACATACCCACATTGGCCGAATCCGAGACTCGAACCCACGCAGACAGAGGTGAGATGGCAGTGATCCATAACGAAGAGCGCTTTAGACCACTTGGCCACTCGGGGCCCCATTTTGGCTCGTATCTTACTACATGTGTACCTTCCTATTATATCCACATATTATAAGATGTATGAGGGCTCGTTGACTTCTCCACATTAAAATGACACCTAGATTACTGAAAAGTGTCCAAAACATTCAGAAATCTTAGGTTAGGTATAAAACTTCAGTTTCTCAAGTCTCTTATTTTATTTTTATTTAAGCAACCAGAGAAATTTTTATTCATCATTTTCGCTCAAAACAACTTTATTTGATGCTTTGGGCACATTTTCGTATCAAGCTTGCATTGGGTGCCTGTTGGTTTGTAGTAAGTGTACGGGGTTCTGTCAAGTGATGACAGCTTCAGACTACAAATAACAGAGATCCTGATCAGCCATAGTATAATGCGCTGGCAGATCTTGGTCTGTGTCATTTGCAGTTGGATTCGTCTTACAAGTGAGTATATACGGTATCTGCTGCATTGGATTCCTTCCAGGGACTTGGACTTGGAATCATTTTCCCTGAGCCTTGACCTTATTTCTGATACAAAATATTGGTATCATGTTCCTGTCAAAATAAAATTGTAAAAATGGTATTTAGCTGTTGACTTGGTGTTAACTGTATAAACAGTCATACATTTTCTGGACTGAGACTTATCAAGAATGTAAATTTGTCTTTTATTTCATTAGTTGTACAAACCTAGTGAAATTCTACCCTAGTGACATTTGTTTTTAATAGATAGATTGTAATATTGTTTAAATTTATACTTAGTAGAAGTGAAATGCATATCCACTGAACAGTTTATAACTGGATTTGATTTGATTTTGTAGTGGTTCATTGATATAACTATATTCAGTATCAGGAATCACTAATATTAACATGTTCATTTTTAGCATGAGGATGAATATAACAGTGTATTTTGATCCATCAACACAGTCAGGCAACTCTCATGAACTATTACTACAGTTTGCTTATTATGCTTATTACCCACCCCACTATTATAAGTACATGAGGGATAGCATTATGGTTTATAAATCAGCCTTGAAAAATTCAATTTCATCTGAGGGAAACAAAAACACGAAAAAGAACTGACTTTTTTTTTAAATGTAGGAAGCCTGAATAACTTTTTTCTCTTTTTTTCTCTTTTTCTTTAAGGGAGAAATGGCTCCAATACAGGGAGGAGTAAACCAAGTACTCAATATTCCAAACAAAAATCAACCAATTAATCTTCAAGAAGGATTAGGACAGCAGACTCTTCAACCAATCAATCCTGACTTTAATCGACAAGCAGAAAATCAGCAGCAAGGAGTAGTTCAGCAACCAAATATGAACATGCAACAGCCATTAGACCAGCAACAAGGGTTTGTACAACAAAATCAGCTGCCAGAGAATAACAACTTCAAACAAATACAAGTGAACTTTGATATACCGGATCAAAGAGTCAAAAGGGATGCTAGTCAAGATAGAGCAAACCAGGAAGAAAATATTAGAAATCACAAAGATGATATTAAAGGTGACATTGATGGAATGGAACATCGTCGGAGGGACATAAAATCAAAGGAAATTTGGACAGATCATAGCACTGAGAAATGGACTGAAGTTAAAACCGAGGGATCAAATATACAGAGGTCAGATAATCAGGGGTCAAATATACAGCGGTCAAATAATCAGGAAAAATATAGTGACCATAACAAAGGCAAAGATTTCCAGACCACAACCTCTGATCAGAATATTCAGCATCTGAGTCCTTTAGAGGACAAAATTATTAAAGATAATTTAATGAAATCAGACATACTGTCACAAATAGACCATGGCAAAAAAAGATGATGGGAAAGAAATGCCTGAGGTATTTAGGTGCATGGGAATGTATATAGTGTGTCTGTAAAACATACCTGGGACTGTATATACCAGTAGTGTATGTGTAAAAGTATACCTGGAACTGTATATAATAGGTAAAAATATATTTCAACTGCATTTCCATACAGCAAACCTTAAATTTGTCCAGACAAGCACATGTACAGAAGTTGAGCTTCTGGTTAATTACAAGCTTCATTCCAGGCTCTAAAAGGGGGAGTGTCAACAGAATCCCTCTCCATCTGTTTATAATAAATGATAGATACATTTTTCTTAGTCATTGAACATCCCCTGTATACATGTTTGTACCATTGTAAGTGTACTTTATGTTGTTCATGCAGGGTAGAACACAATGACAGAGTGTTCAGTATACATTGGATTTTTATGTGAAATTACATAAAGTTCTTATCAGGCATTATTGCAGATCATGCTGAATTTTACAAAATAAAATAATGTGTGGAGAATGCAGTAGAACAGTTTTGGAAAATGTATCAATTTCATTTATATATTTCCAGTGTATTTGCGTTAACTACTCTTATGGATTATTTACTGACATTGTTAGAAACTAACTATAAAATAAAATAGAATTTATGTTCTACGTACATGAAGATAATATGGTACTATGTTCCATCTTTTAATAACTGTTTTGGACATATCTTACATTGACTTAAATAAAATAACTAATTTGGCCATATCTTGTATTGACTTCAGTGAAATAACTATTTGGTCATATCCTGTATTGACTCTGATGAAATTGCTATTTGTGTCAGTATTTTGACATGATATCCAATTGGCCATGTCCTGTATTGACTGCAATAAAATAACTATTTTGGCCATATCCTGTATTGACTCCAGTGAAATAACTATTTTGGCCATATCCTGTATTGACTGCAATGAAATAACTATTTTGGCCATATCCTGTATTGACTCTAATGATATAACTATTTTAGCCATATCCTGTATTGACTCTAATGATATAACTATTTTGGCCATATCCTGTATTGACTCCAATGATATAACTATTTTGGCCATATCCTGTATTGACTCCAATGATATAACTATTTTGGCCATATCCTGTATTGACTCTAATGATATAACTATTTTAGCCATATCCTGTATTGACTCTAATGATATAACTATTTTGGCCATATCCTGTATTGACTCCAATGATATAACTATTTTGGCCATATCCTGTATTGACTGCAATGAAATAACTATTTTGGCCATATCCTGTATTGACTCTAATGATATAACTATTTTAGCCATATCCTGTATTGACTCTAATGATATAACTATTTTGGCCATATCCTGTATTGACTCCAATGATATAACTATTTTGGCCATATCCTGTATTGACTCCAATGATATAACTATTTTGGCCATATCCTGCATTGACTCTAATGATATAACTATTTTGGCCATATCCTGTATTGACTCCAATGAAATAACTATTTTGGCCATATCCTATATTGACTATGATGAAATTGCTATTTGTGTCAATATTTTGACATGATACCTAATTGGCTATATCCTGTATTGACTCCAGTGAAATAACTATTTTGGCCATACCCTGTACTGACTGCAATGAAATAACTATTTTGGCCATATCCTATATTGACTCTCATGAAAATGCTAGTTGTGTCAATATTTTGACATGATACCCAATTGGCCATATCCTGTATTGACTCCAATCAAATTGCTATTCATGTCAGTATTTTATGACATAACACCCAAACTTAACACACACACACAGTGTAACTTCACACACATTGCAACATCACATGTTGTAACTTAACACACATTGTAACTTCACACACATGTTGTAATTTTGAAAACATAGAGGGTTTAATATGTACTGGTTTACAAGTGGAACATTTTGCCCATCACCTCATTACAGGGCAGAGCAAATATATTATGATCCACTTATTGCCTGATTTACCAACATAAGGTAGAGTCCACAGAATGCATAACAAAAGGGTGGGTCAGTAAGAGTGAGTAACAAAGAGGCAACAATAATTATATGGGTTTATTAGCAGGGAAATACACTTATATCAAAGTATAGTTAAAGTTTAATTTTAGGTAAATAAAATTTGAGAATATGACTTAAAGCTTGCAGATATCAAAAGTTCAAAACTAAAGTTGAAACTTGGAAGTTCAGGTTATGCGCTAATCCACATAAATAGTCCAGAATTGGCTGATTTCCAAAATCCACATAAATAGTCCAAAATTTGATTTCCAAAATCTTTCATGATGTTATTGATCCTGGATGCCATATCCTTGTAGATTCATTTTCCATTTAGAGGTTGTTGACCAGCAGTATAATTCTCCAGTTTTGATGTCATTTGAAGTTTGTTCCTTTTTAAGGCCTTGAATAAACTTCTATAGTGATGGGTGATTCCAAGCAGCTTGATGAGTCAACAATGCCAGCCCTCCACCGAATTATCAGTTTTAGTCAAATTGCAAACAGATGCATCATAATGTTTCACAAATTTGCACGAAAATAGGTTGTTGTCCAGCAACCCGTGAACAGCATCCACTGAACAGCATCCCAGTTTTTCAATCCAATTATCATTGAAATAACCTTGAAGATTTTTAACATCATCAGCATTTTCTTGAAAGTATGAAGATTTGATCAGTTTTCAAAAGACTTGATGACATTCTCAAGGCAGCTAGTTGGTGAACTATTTAGGCAGATTCAGGGTCATTCATGTATCATTACTGCAATCCACGATATGTTTGCTGTAAGTATCTCCAGATGTACTAAAATTGAAAACACATCCTTGTTGTGCCTGTGGGTATGTTGTCGAAATTGACAGAAGAGCACCATTTTCTGAATTGGTCTTAACTGTTGCCGTAGTGAGTGTTTATTTTAGTTTGTTAGTCCAGTGAAGACTCATTTGTATGTGTTTGTGTTGGTCATTAGTACCAATTTTTTTGGGATAACTGTATTGTACTTTATGACCTGTTAGATAATGTAAATCTACCCAAAGAGTGGTGGAACAGATTTGAATGTTTCATCTGCATTGTACTTTATGACCTAATAGATGATGTAAATCTATCCAAAGAGTGGTGGAACAGATTTGAATGTTTCATCTGCATTGTACTTTATGACCTGATAGATGATGTAAATCTACCCAAAGAGCAGTGGAACAGATTTGAATGTTTTATCTGCATTGTACTTTATCTACCCAAAGAGTGGTGGAACAGATTTGAATGTTTCATCTGCATAGCATTGAGGGGATTCTGCAAACAGATCCCGATAATGTTGTGTTGGAAAAAAAAATCAGTGTTTGCTGTAGACCTTTTCCACTGTTGTATATCAAGAAAGTATCACGTCTCAAAGTCTTCTTATATTCTTCCAGAATCACTAATTCCTTCAGATTGGCAATGGATCATGATGTTCTCATTTTGTTTCTTGTATAGTTCTTTTCATATGACTTACTGGCTTTTCTCCGTTGATTGAACCATCAACAGTTGCTGTTGCTTCTATGATCAGATGAGTTGATTCCTTTAATGTTGTGGCTCTTTCCTTTGCATCTTTGTTAACTTCTTTAACTTCAACCCTGGTGATGATGGACACATGGTTATGTGGCAACTTCATTTTCACCATTCCATCTTCCATGGGACGAGTTGTACATATTGCCTTTCTGTATTCTGTACATATCCATATTGCCTTATTTTTAATTTGTTTTTCCTTCCGAAAAGTTCATCTATCCAAAACCAATAAATCCTTTCCTTTCTGACTCTTGATACATTCCAGTGCCATGACTACAAATTCAACTGAATTTTTGCATGAGATGTGGTGTACTTTTATAGTAGTTTACTGGAATGGTTTGCAAATAAAATTTAGTTTAAACTGATACTTTTTCTTCTCTTTTCAAGCTGCTTGCCTATAAACGTTCTTGTCTACTCATGATTAGCTGAGTGCAATTTTTAATTAATATATTTTATTCTTTGTTTGTTGCTTGCCTTTTTTGTCCACTAGCCCTTTTGTTGCACATTCTAATTGATTTGCCCTTTTGTCATGGGCTATTGTTTACTTGCCTGTTTGTTGTAATACCATCCCCAACAAGTGACTTTTGACACTTGTCCTGTAATTTCTGCAGAATTTATCACTTGTGTACAAAAGATTAACTTAAAATACAATGTTGCTATAATGAGTTAGTTTGTTCAGACACCAAAATTTCAGAGCAAACAAAATATATATTTACATAATTATTCTACCACTTTTTCTCTATAAGGCGATGTCAATGGAATTTGCCTAGCCCAAATTTGGCATTCTGTCACAGACAAGCCATCAATCCATCTAAAATAGAAAGAGCAATGTTTTTCAGTGTTTTCATGTATTCTGTCACAGACAAGACATCAATCCATCTAATAGAATGAGTCATGTTTTCAGTGTTTTCATGTATTCTGTCACATACAAGTTATCAATCCAAGACAGAATGAGTAATGTTTTCAGTGTTTTCATGTAGTCTGTGACATACAAGTCATCAATCCATCTAAGACAGAATGAGTAATGTTTTCAGTGTTTTCATGTATTCTGTCATAGACAAGTCATCAATCCATCTAAGAGAATGAGCACTGTTGTCACTGTTTTCATGTTTTCTGTCATAGATAAGTCATCAATCCATCTAAGACGGAATGAGTAATGTTGTCAGTGTTTTCATGTATTCTGTCATAGACAAGTCATCAATCCATCTAAGACGGAATGAGTAATGTTGTCAGTGTTTTCATGTATTCTGTCATAGACAAGTCATTAATCCATCTAAGACAGAGTAATGTTGTCAGTGTTTTCATGTAGTCTGTTACATACAAGTCATCAATCCATCTAAGACAGAATGAGTAATGTCAGTGTTTTCATGTATTCTGTCATAGACAAGTCATCAATCCATCTAAGACAGAATGAGTAATGTTGTCAGTGTTTTCATGTAGTCTGTGACATACAAGTCATCAATCTATCTAAGACAGAATGAGTAATGTTGTCAGTGTTTTCATGTATTCTGTCATAGATAAGTCATCAATCCATCTAAGAGAATGAGCACTGTTGTCACTGTTTTCATGTTTTGTGTCATAGATAAGTCATCAATCCATCTAAGAGAATGAGCACTGTTGTCAGTGTTTTCATGTATTCTGTCATAGACAAGTCATCAATCCATCTAAGACGGAATGAGTAATGTTGTCAGTGTTTTCATGTATTCTGTCATAGACAAGTCATCAATCCATCTAAGACAGAATGAGTAATGTTGTCAGTGTTTTCATGTAGTCTGTGACATACAAGTCATCAATCCATCTAAGAGAATGAGCACTGTTGTCAGTGTTTCATGCATAACTATTCAATTGTCTGTGATTTACAAGAAGATATTTTGTATTCAAAGGATTTGTAAATTATGTAATATAAAATTTTACAAGGTTTTTATGGTGGGCTATTGTTACAATGCTTTGAACTTTGAGATTAGAATTACACAAAGAGAAAGTTGGTGTTAAATATTTTTAAAATAATGAAAGTTGTTTCGGTATATATGTATGTACAATTAGTTATTTACAAGTCACCTTAAATTATATTTTTGTTAACATCAAATCTGTGTATCACATTATATTTAAGTACACATACCTGTGTTATCACATTGTAAGAGTAAATGATACATGTATATTTAAGTACTCATACCTGTGCTATCTCATTGTAAGACTAAATGATACATGTATATTTATGTACACATACCTGTGCTATCTCATTGTAAGACTAAATGATACATGTATACTTAAGTACAAATACCTGTGCTATCTCATTTAAGAGTAAATGATACATGTATATTTAAGTACTCATACCTGTGTTATCTCATTGTAAGAGTGAATGATTCATCAAGTAAACCAAGTTCACTAAAAATATTTCATATTTATTTATATTTATTTATTATAGGACTTAGTAAAAGTTTGGTTGGGGCATGGGATTAGCTTTTTGTGATCTTAGTATTTTTTATAAAGTTTGGTTGGAGCCTAAGCATATTGACTCATTGTCTTGCCTGTGAATTGATCTACATCACTTTCTGCCAGCATGGCAGCATCGGGATTCAGATTGTGTGTTAAAGTTGGTGAAAGTAAGATATCTTTCGCATCAGCTAAAGTTTGGGAGTAATATTACCATGTCTCTTGTTGGTACCCAGGTATACCTGGATCTCCTGTCTTACCTAATTTAAGAGAGCAGTGCTATCATGAATATTAACAGGTAAAATATAGCAGCATTATCTCAGATATTTATAGGTAAGACATAGCAGTGCTATTTCATATGTTTACAGGTAAGACATGGTAGTGCTATTTCATATATTAATAGGTAAGACAGGTAAGACATAGCAGTGCTATTTCATATATTTACAGGTAAGACATAGCAGTGCTATTTCATATATTTACAGGTAAGACATAGCAATGCCATTTCATATAGTAACAGGTAAGACATAGCAGTGCAATTTCATATATTTACAGGTAAGACAGCATTGCTGTTTCATATATTTGCAGATAAGATATAGTAGTGCTATCTCATATATTTACAGATATGACATAGCAGTGCTATTTCATATATTTACAGGTAAAACAAAGCATTGTTGTCATGAATATTTACAGTTATGATATAAAAGTGCTATCTCAGATATTTACAGGTAATATATAAGAGTGCTATCATAACAAAATTTACGGGTACAATTTGCATGCTATGTACTATGCAGTAATGTTGTTGTTGTTGTTATAGGGTTTAACGCCATTTTTCAGCACAAGATAGGCTATACATGGTGGCCAGTATTAATGGTGGAGGAAGAACCCAGGAAAACCCTGGAAAGAACCACCAACCCACAAGAAGCTACCGGCAAGCTTTCTCACATATCCACATTGGCTGAGCCCGAGACTCGAACCTACGCAGACAGAGGTGAGATGGCAGTGATCCATGATGGAGAGCGCTTTAGACCACTCGGCCACTCAGGGCCCCTATGAAGTAATGATGTTGTTGTTGTTGTTGTTGTTGGGTTTAACGCCATTTTTCAGCACGCGATTGGCTATACATGGCGGCCAGTATTAATGGTGGAGGAAGAACCCGGGAAAACCTGGGAAAGAACCACCGACCCACGAGAAGCTACTGGCAAGCTTTCTCACATACCCACATTAGCCGAATCCGAGACTCGAACCCACGCAGACAGCGGTGAGATGGCAGTGATCCGTAACGAAGAACGCTTTAGACCACTCGGCCACTTGGGGCCCCATGAAGTAATGAAACAAGTGTTCTGTGAAACACAATGTATAACATACAACAGCAAACAATAGAACAATACTAGAAACAATTTTTATCTGAGTAATAATGCAAACATTGTTTTGGTATGACACCTTTGAAACATAATCACTGCACCATCTACAAAGTAATTCCTGTGCCTTTCCTGGGGTGTGCCAATGACCTATGACATTTGAGTGTATATGCTTTTCTAGGGGTTCATTTATGATTGATGCTGTTTGGGTGTAGTTGAAATTTCATGGAACATTTGTGTTATTTTACAACTCTGTTTGTCTTTAACTAAAGGGAGGTCTTACCACGTACAGAAAATACCAAGTCTCTGTTTTTGTGGATTATTCCCTCCTGTTCCCTGGAAAAGAAGAGCAACTTTCCAGGTTTATAGAAATGATTTTATTTTGTGTGAGAAATGAACATTAAAAGCTCTTTGAAAGCTATTCACGATAACTATTGCTTAATAAGAAAGTCTTAGGATATGTGAATCATTGGAATATATTTAGAATATGTTGAGTTGGATTTTAAGTCAGTTAGATTTTCTCATGTTCAGTGTTCCAGTCTTATAATGCCATCAGTTGTAGGTAGGCCCTACTGTAATATCAGAAGGTCTTGCTGCTGTCCTGCAGTATATCTGTGTGACTGTCTTAAATCCATATTGACATGACTAGAAAATGTTTTTGTTTTTTTTGCGGTTGACTGAAATTTGCTAAACATGTTTATTATACATTATAGATGACCTGGCCAGATTTTAAGACTATTTTGGCAAAATGTTTTATTACTTTTTATTTTTTGTTTCGGTAAAAACTTTAAGAACCATTAAGCAGAAGCTACTTTGACTAGGCTGTTAAAATTTTGGTAAGATCAGTCAAACCTACCCAATATGTCACCTTATGTTGTGGTCACCTGGTCTCAATGGCCATTCCCTTTTCCCTTCACATTATGATGGAATTTTTCTGTAAAAGTCACATGCTAATAGTCACCTACTTTTCAACAGCTAGGTATTTGGTAACCAAACAATGTTTTCTTATTGCTTGAAATGGTCACTCCAGTATATAAGCATTGCAAATGATGTTGTTGTTGTTGTAGGGTTTAACGCCATTTTTCAGCACATGATAGGCTATACATGGCAGTCAGTATTAATGGTGGAGGAAGAACCCAGGAAAACCCTGGAAAGAACCACCAACCCATGAGAAGCTACTGGCAAGCTTTCTCACATACAACTCGGCCACTCAGGGCCCCCATTGCAAATGAAGTATGTTTTCCCAAGAAAGCGTTGTTGAGGTGTCTGCAGCATGATGCCTGAGTGCCAGACATCACTGCCACACTGCAGACATGATAGTGATATGACTGAAAAATTGTTAAAGCTATGCTAAAAATCCAAATCACACACACACACACTTTCAATAAATACTTTGCCAGATTCTGCAAGAACACAGAACTGAGGAACTTGAGCACATCTGATAGTAAATACATGGTGGGAACAGTGTTACAATTTAAAAGGCATCACCAGAGTTTGAACTAAGGTCACTTGTCAATGATTTTTTTGGGTTGATATTTACAGGAGTTTGAACTAAGGTGACCTATTGATGAGTGGACTGATACACCATTTACAAGAGTTTGAACTAAGGTGACCTGTACATGATTGGGCTGATACACCATTTAGAGGAGTTTGAACTAAGGCAACATGTCAATGATTGGGCTGATACAACCATTTAGAGGAGTTTGAACTAAGGCAACATGTCAATGATTGGGCTGATACACCATTTAGAGGAGTTTGAACTAAAGCAACATGTCAATGATTGGGCTGATACACCATTTAAAGGAGTTTGAACTAAGGTGACCTCTCGATGAGTGAACTGATACACCATTTATAAGAGTTTAAACTAAGGTGACCTGTACATGATTGGGCTGATACACCATTTAGAGAAGTTTGAACTAAGGCAACATGTCAGTGATTGGTCTGATACACCAACTGGTTGATTGATACAATATTTACAGGCATATGAACTTAGGTGACATGCCAATGATTGGGTTGATACACCATTTACATGAGTTTAATTTGTATTATTTGTTGACTTTTCTTAATGATTTTATGTTATGTATATATATAATTTATAATTGACTATACTACAAAATCAAGTTCACTGCATACCTGATTAGGGACATTGATTTTGTAAACAACATAATAAATAGCTAATATTTCTCAGTATAGATTAAATATTTGGAACATTATTAATGATGTTAAACATGTTTATCTTAATCTGGGTCTTGGACATTGGAATTCCCCCATGGAAAAATCTGGTTTGCCTGATGTTTGCTTTATTCTTTATTACAATTTTAGTAATAGACCTTATCTTGTTGAGAACTTAGAATGTTTAGTAATGAACTTTTGACCCTCATCCTGTTTATATTTTTGTGTCTTAGCTTTTTATATAATGTTGTTTACTTGAGAAATTACTCATTCTTGCCTTAATATTTTGTTGTGTTCAGTTTTTCATTTGGGTGGATTTGTTTATTCAGATTATTATTCACTGGACATACAAAGTGCTCATCAATATTATTCTTGGACTGGAACATTACTCTGGAATTACGCTGTATAGTGAATTCAGACAAGAACACTTTTGGATAATATTATTGGATACATAAAAAAGATTCTTAGCACATCACCACAATCCAGGCTACTGGCACATTAGCATATTCGAGACAACAGGCATATTAACACATTGGAATATATTTGGGATACCACTGAAATTCCATTGGAACTTATACATATGGACTTGTGATAGTACTTTTAGGACTATTTGGGATTTAATTCACAATGCTGTTAGTTCTTTTTAAATATTCACTTTGTATTATAGGGAAATAAATTATTTGTTGAATTTGACAAAATTTGATGGTTTTTGCTCTTTTCTGTTACATAGTTTAAGACCTCAAAGTTGTAACAACCTGTCAGTGATTCACTTGATACACCATTTCCAGGAGTTTCAACTAAACTGGCCTCTACATGCTTTAATTTATACACCATTTGCAGAAGTTTGAACTAAACTGGCCTCATCATGGTTGAGTTTATACACCAGAAGAGAGCACGCGAATGCTACAAGTTTTCAGGCAAAAAGGAGTGCGAAGTAAACCCTTTAAAAAACTGCGAGGACGCTTCATTGTCACCGTTGTTGCTGCGTTTTGTTGTCGTTGCCCTTCCTGTGTCCTTTTTCGAAAATTAAGGTACAAAAATATTTGCGCGTCTGTTGTCATAAATTAAAAATTATTGGAAAATCACATTCCACTTGTGGTCAGGAGCATCGAACTTCTCGATAAAAATCTCTCTTAATTTATCTAGTATCATAAAACGTGTATCAAATTCACACTCTCTTAATTTATCGAGTATCAAATTCACACTCTCTTAATTTATTGAGTATCTTATATAACGGTTCAATCTCGTGAATTTGATTATATCTAACAACTATGATTTCACACTGTGTTGTAAGCATTTTAAGGATTTCCCATTCTGAGATTTTTATTTCTTGGTTAGTATCATGTATATGTTGATCTATCATTTCTAATTTATAAAGTTCATTTTCAAGTTTATGAAAATCTTGCACGTTCGCCACAACAAATCCCTCTTTCCAATCATAATATTCTGTCTCTTTCTCGTAGTAGACGCGCGTTTCTTCTGCAAGATTGTCACGCAACTCTTTTATGCGTTTGTACATGATAGTTTTTCCGGGTCCATCAAATTGAGACAGTATTTACTGTGTAAATTTTCAAGTTGTGTTTTGATTGATATTATAATTTTGTCGTTCATATATGTATATGATTTTGTCGAAATGTTTGTTATATTCAGACAAAAAAAAATATTTGCTCATCTGTTGTCATAAATTAAAAATTTAAGTTAACAATAATGGCCAACATTGGAGAAGCACATTCTGCTAAATTAGCTCGAGAGCGACTAGAAGCAATAAAAAAATTTCTCCCCATGAGAGATTCTGTTAAACAAAAATTACAAGAACATCAACAGGAACAAGTTGAATTTGCGACAAGTGCAGAACAATTATTTAGACCCATCACTGCAGCTACTGAACAGGCTGCGGCATTAACTGAAAGAGCTTTATTCGGAGATCCTAAGGACAGAACAAAGAAAAGTATTCTTCCAGTGCTAAAACAAACCGCTGCACAGGCTGAAAAAATTGCGAGGCGAACCAAACAAACACAAAAGATTTTACGAGATCTTTCAATTGATATAGCTGTGGCAATACTGCCCGAAGAAGAAGTTTTCGCAGATGCGTCAGAAACGGCACCAGAAGCCGAAGCTCCGCCCGAATACAAACCTGGTAAAGCAGAAATCAAAGAGAGTGTGGCAAACAATATTAAGATGAAAAATTACGAGAACGCGGTTAATCTTGTAGGTGAATATAATGATCATAAAAACTACTTGGAGACGGGTTCACCATCGTTAAGGTATGACCAGTGGGAACGGTTGGTGTTTACTACACACAAAGATATTAGGTCACGCAAAAATACAAAGCTGAATTTGAACAATTTAACAAAGATGTTAACGCAAGGAGAGTTGTAAGTCCCGTTGTGACTGCAGATCTGTCAACACCATTAAAAATATAACCGACTAGCACAAAAAATCAACTGGTAAAGGTTATGGGGGTAATTTTACTTGTCCTGATAATGTCATCAATGATGTATCACGGTTAGAAGTTCTCATCGCTGGAAATAACTCGCCAGAAATAATTAATGAAGTGGCTGATATCTGTCAGCGATTATATCAAAGTGGTATCATGGATACTAGCATCTACCGAGAACTTATTGATGAACTTGTTGACAGCAATTAGATAAATAACAATTAGATAAGATGATCATACATGACTCTCATCATATGTCTCAACGAGTCAGTGGTAAATTCGCGATATCCTGTTTACAGTGCATATTATGGAGATGGACTTGGAAATGTTATTCAAGGATTGTTTACAAGAATAGCTCCAAAGGCGGGGCCAATTGCAAAACAATTATCATCGAAAGCTATTGATATTATTAAAGATAAAGCACCTGGTGTAATCAGTGATGCTGCCGGCAAAGCGTTCTTGGCAAAGATAGACTAGCACGATTAATACGTAGAAAACCTCAGACGATAAAATTACCAAGCACCGCAGACATGCCTGCAGATGTTAGCAAAATAATAAATGAAACTGCAAATCGAAAACTGGCGTCGCTAAATGTACCTTCCAAAGAAATAGAAAAAAATATAGCTTCAAGTTTAATAGCGGGAAGTGGTCATCGTTTTAGACAATAATACGTTACAATAAGATGTTTCAACGCATATCCAACGTAGCATTTGATATGGATAAACCAGTTAGAAAAGATGAATCCTTGCGCGATTATCAATATTATTCCTATGACACAAAAACACCTAACGCGTAGGGGAGAATTGAATTTCAAATTCATGATACGAGTAGATATTTTCTACCTTGTGAAGCTTATATTGAAATTGTAGGTAAAATCGTAAAAGCAGATGATACTGGATATGGGATAGGCGATCGTGTTGGTTTTGTTAATAATGGTGTGATGGCGTTATTTAACAAAGCCACATATTCGATTGATGGAAAAGATATTGAGTCGTGTTTGGACAATGTCGATGTTGCCATGACGATACTTGGTTTTGCAAGATATTCTGATGATTACACAAGATCAGCTGGTCCAACAATGATGTTTGTAAAGGACACATCTGATCATCCGGAAAACAGAAATGTAAACATTATTAATGTGAGAAACGTGGCTGGAACTGGAGAAATAGCTACAGTTGCATCCATGAACGAAAATTTCAACTTGGGTTTTGCCGCGCGTCGAACAATGCTAAACGGCAATGAAGAGTTTTCCTGTGCTATTCCACTATCTCATATTTTTGGATTTGTAGAAATGTCCGAAAGGTTATATTTGGTGCCAAGCATACAGTAGTGCTTGTCAGAAAAAGATCTGATAATGATGCAATATGGCGAGCTGATGGAGTTGATCCTGGTAAAGTAGTGTTAACAAAACTATCTCTGTGGATGCCAACAATGACTCCATCAATCACTGAAGAACAACGGTTACTTTCTTTTATGAATCAAGGTGGAAAATCATTGCTATCATGGTTAGCAATGACAACATATAGCACTTCTATTAACGCTGCTGGATTGTTTACGTGGCAGTTAGGATCACAACAGGGAGTGTCAGCAGCACGACATATATTTATCGCGTTTCAGGCAAATTCTAGAATAAATAACCAAGAAGCAAGTCCAATGATATTTGACACATTTGGAGTTTCTGAAGTTTCATTAAGAATAAACGGACATCAAGAACCTGCTGAGGACATTAATCTAAATTTTGAACAAAATGATGTTGTACGGGCATATTATCGATTGATGTCTTATGATGGGCGTGATCAAAACGTTGACACTGGGTTGCAGATATCCCAGCGTGATTTTACAACGTTGTATCCGATCTATTACTTTTCGTTGGAACATTTGGATTTATTCAGAAAATCTGTCGTTGATATAACCGTTCGGGCTCGCTTAGCTCGAGTACCAGCAAGAGTAATGGTCCACCGGAAATTCCTGGAGGTGCTAGAGCAATCGCGGTCATCCTAAGTGACAAAGCAATGTTACTTGAAGGTGTTGGTGGGCGAATGAAAGTCATTGATGCACCAGTGGAAAACATGTAGACAATTAGATCAATATCATATTAAATGAAATGTCATACAGTCACGTTAATGTCACTGTGACTCCTGGTCAGGCGAAAAAATTACAATCGAAAAACACGAGCGCATGTGGGGCAATGATAACACTAAAAATGATCAAATCGCTAATGGTGGTCCAAACAAGTTATCACTGACTAAAACCCAACTAAAACATTTCAATAAAGTGAAGCAAGCGAAAACTGGAACTCATCTTGATTTCGCTCCAAAAGCCATCAAAGATATGGTTAAAACTGGTGGTATATTTCCTCTTCTCTCTGCGATACCAGCACTGATAGCTGCTGCTGCTCGTGCAGTCGCTAAGGCTGCCGCGTTAGGAGCTGTTGGAACAGCTGCTGGAATGGCATTAAAAAAGGTGACTGGAAAAGGATACAAAAAAAAGGACGCGGGTTAAGACTTCCAGGAACTCCGCCCTCATGGTACCCAAAACGGTTCTAGACATCACACAAGGTGTTTTGAAAACCAATGGTTTTACCCAGAGTGTTTTCACTCCAATGTCAAATTTTGATTTGCTCGATGCTGTTAAACAATTAAATATATAAAATTTCAGAGGTGTCTTTATGCGAGATCAGCTACCAGCACAACCGAATAATCCAGAAACCGGAATTATTAATCTCGATAACAGTAACGGTCCAGGAACTCATTGGGTTGCTTACGCGATCGATCCACGCGGAATTATCTATTTCGATTCGTATGGGTTAACACCACCAGTTGAATTCTTCAAATATACAAAAGACGTCCCCGCGTCAAAGACAAAAGTTTGGTACTCAACGCTACCAACACAAACACTAACTGATCCTCCGATATGTGGTCGTGAAGTATTAAATGTTCTCGATGCGATATCAGTGTCAACCAAACCACCTCACAAAGTCGTGTATGAGTATACCACGGATTGATTTAAACAGTTTCCTATGAAATAATGGTTGATATTTACGGAAGATCTCTTCTCAACATAAAAGTGAAGCGCACCGATATAGATTTATCAAAATGTGCGACCAAAGATGAAATCGATAATCTTGTAAGTCTGACTGGAATAGACCCAGATGAGGTTGTTATTTTTCAAGACTGACATGGAAATCTAAAAGCCAGCGATATCAAATGGGATGAAATAATTCGTATTGTTATTGGAGCTACTCCGGGTAACATCCCTGTGTTCACTGACAGCGGAAAAATCAGATTCGCTGATATCAATCGCGGCATTAAGAGATGATACGCAAAAAGTTGCAGGGGAACGCGTAAAATAGACCGGTGACACAATGACAGGTGAACTCAACATGAACGGTAACAAAATAACTGTGTTAAGAGATCCAACATCCCCAGAAGATGCCGCTACAAAAAAGTATGTTGACACCGTTGACGGCAAATTGTCCACATTGCGGGCCGAGTATGATGTTCACGTAAACGCGTTTACAAATCTCCGTAGAAACGTTAGAAAAACTAATGAAACCACAGAGGAATTCTTTGGTACTCTGCACACCGTTGACATGAAACTTTCTGACATCAAGACAAACATTGACACGATTAAACAAACACAGCAAGATATCATAAGTGGGATTCCTGAGATCGTTAACAAAACCAGTTTGATTAAAATCCCATCTGGAGTTACTCCCGGGCATATTACCAACATAGTATACACGGTATCATCTGGATTTGCAACATGGTCTAAACAAAATAATACTATCAAATATACCGCAACAGTCACTGGAGTGTATAGACTGTCTGTGTTCAGTGCCGCAAAATTTGAAATCTTCACAACATATCCCTGGCGACATTCCACTGACAAGTATTCCGGGGTTGTAACTATGATATTAAACAAGGGAACCAAAGAAACATTTATACTGGAATCCGCCGACAAGAAATTAACCGCAACATCTTAATGGTGGTGTTTGGAATTTGTAGCTGAAATGCCTCAATTGGTTACTGCGTAAAATAATAAAATGGCGTTAAAAAATAAGTCAGCATCAATGACAACACTGGATGCTTAGCAATATAGAAATGATCAAGTATGCGAATGGCAAAAAATACCATGAACGAATGCACAATAAAAGTAAAAAATTAAAAGCGGCGTGTAATCATCCTAGACACAATAGTGTATTCAGTATCCGTGATAGTTGCATCTACGGGAGTATTATTATCAGCGCTAACACCAGTGACAACTGCAATCGCTGTCACAATTACAGTTTCAACATCAACGACAATTGCAGGCGTTGCTAATATTATCGCGAAAAAAATATCTTCATGCGCGCTAAAAAATTGCACGAGTATAAAAAATTAATGCGGCCACGAGCGCCTACTCGAAATTGTCATCATTGATATCATCAAGTCTCGACGATACACCAATATCAGATTCCGAATTCACGCTAATGGCAAAGATGTATGAAGACTACACCGGTCATTTGAAGCAACAAAAGATAAATAATGTCGGAATTACTTCATCAAATTCTGCTTGATATAGTCGCAAATACAAGCCCAAAACGAACTTCTTCAATAGCAGTAATCTCGACTAAACCAGAATTCAGTATTAATTTTCCAACTGCGATTTCAGTAAACGAGATCGCGTTAGCACAATTACGAGTATATCACAGTTGGCCCAATATCAGATCAGAGTTGTTTGGTGGATTACCAGCAAATAATTCGTTTGTGTTTGCACATAAAAATAAACCCGATGGTACACCAGACTGGAACGTCATTGGGATACCAACCAGGGCTTATCAAATCGAAGAAATCAATGAGGAATTACAACGCTGAATAAAAAATATCACAACAAAGGAATCTAAGATAACAATAACTGTTCATGAGCCAACACTGTCTTCTGCCATCGAAATAAGCACCCCAGACTACACCGTGGATATATATCAGAGTTCGATCAGAACAGTGTTAGGATGGCCTCAAAATCCACCACCGACGCCATCAATACTACCAGAACCTAAAAAGTCTGACTATGTCACTGACAATAAGTCATATCAGGAAATTGACCCGTCGTATAAACAGCGTCTACACGATATAAAAAATGCAACGTTGGGTAGTGAGTTTAGCTTCTACAATAAGGACTATATTCGGTGGTTTTTTATTTATGAACGAATTCCTACTCAATCTATTACTTTTGACCTATTTCAAATTATTGAATATTTTAAAATCATTAATCAAGAACATAAAACACAACTAGAGCGACTACGGCAGCGCTTCCAAGAACATCTTTTTGATATAACAAGTTCACGTGAAGAAATTATTAAACACGTTGAAAAGTTAAATCAGCTTGTATCTGAAATGGAATATCTCAATCAGCGATTAATTCGGGTAATAATTGATTACACTGATAACATAATAAATCCCTATAAATAAAAATTTCTAACTGCATACTCGCTAACAGAAGCCACTCTGCCAAATTTTAAATTTCCTGGGTATATTGCAACCGAGTTTAGAAAATCAGTCAACGACATCATCAATGAGTTCTTTGATGACATACTCGCACAATACAGAAGATCACTACCAGAGCCAACTATTCTTAGATACAACAATAGTCTTTCGGGTGACGGCAGATATGTATCTCTGGGCATCGTAAATATAACCGAAGTGGTCGCGGTCAATCTTGTGTTTGATGTCATTGATGGCAGTTACAGCATAGACACGACAGTATCAAATCAAGCCCAGCAAGGATTTGTTCTTTATTCATTTACTCCGAAAGATGTACCACCTGGATTTCTGATTGTGCAAGAGCAGATCAATCCAGTCTATCTACGACGTCATAATCCGTGGCTGACCAGAATAAATTTCAAACTAACAGACCAGAGTGGTCACCTTCTTGATTTACGGAATGAAACACTACATATTAATTTACTTGTGAAATCGTGAAACTATTTTCGGTCTTCGCTGAACAGTAAAAATATTTTATTTTATATATATTTTATTCATATCGACCAATTTCTCAATTTTGATAGGGTAATTACTAGTAAAAATCACAGAAATCAACCAATTTCTCAATTTTGATAGGGTAATTACTAGTAAAAATCACAGAAATCGTCTGATTTCTCAATTTTGATAGGGTATTTACTAGTAAAAATCATAGAAATCGTCCGATTTGCTAATTTTGATAGGGTATTTACTAGTAAAAATCATGCGAATTTAGTAATCTGCAGAAAAAATATATATATATATATTTTTTTTTACTGAAAAATCATTTACAATTTCACAATTAATCAAGCGAGTATTATATAATGTACCACCGGGTAAAATGTTTCATACATAACAAATAACTTCTTGATGAAGCTGTCAGTACCGGAAATATTACCCCGGAAAAATAATTGTTGATGAATACGGCACTGACGATTTTATACTGACTGATACGCAACTACAAAGACTAAAAGAAGATCATATTGTGATCGCACACTGCAGTATACCTCAAATTTTAGAGTATATACGCGTATTTAGATCTTAGATTTATGAATATGTACCACCATATAAATGTTTTCGTGTATGACACACAAGCGCTCGAGGAAGCAGTTAAGGCCGCATTTACCCAAGAAGAAATTAACGTTAAATTTATTATTGACGAATACGGAGACGAAGATTTCTTACTAACACAGCAACAGTTAGATAGTCTCAGACGCGAGCATATTATTTCAATTGTATGTGACTGAGATCAAATTCTCAATTATGCTCACTCTTGTATTAAATCCAGCCGACTAAGGAAAATATCGGACTAATACAAGTCTCCTTGATGAGGAAGTAAAAAAAAGTGATATATACTTTTTTATACTTTCAATTTCATTTCCAAGTACTTGACTTCATTTCTAGGTATTTACTTCCTCGTCAACGGGCATACAATTTTTTAGCTTTCTTACACGAGTATTTATTATCTTCCTTGTTTCATATTCCTGAGTTAATTCCAACCTAATTTTTTCAATTGCACGAGACAACGAAACAAATTCATTTATTTGTGTTTCTTCTACTGTAGCCAGCGATTTATATAAACTCGTCTGGATTCTTTTTATAAATCGGTACTGAGCAGGCAGAATATAACGCCCTGCGCATTTAGCTTCATGTAGTGATTCAAAATCAGACATGATTGTTTCAGGATTCAGTTCATTGGATATATTAAATCCGCGCTCTTCTAATTTTTTAATATCAACAATCACATCATTGATATTTTTGTAATTCATATATATATAAATATTATATATTTAAAAGAAAAAAAATTACACACCACATCTCCTTGAGTCTCTATGGTGTCTTATGACATCCTACCAAACTCAGGAGAGGAAACACAACCCCCATGTGAACCCCTAACCTGTCAAATAACAGTCTAGAAAGCCCAGAGGGCGTGTTTGCGAAAGACGAAACATTCCCCATGTTGAACCTCTAGCTTACCCAAATGATATGCTAGCGGGTTCAGAGGAATACAGATATATACATACATTTGTAAGCTTCTAAGGTGTCATCGCATCTTAGCAAGTTTACAGTAGGACAGTACAACATATAGTATTTACATGTATTTACATTTGTAAGCTTCTAAGGTGCCATCGCATCTTAGCAAGTTTACAGGGACAGCACAACATGTATTTTTTAACTAAGGACAGTACAACATGTATTTTTTAACTAAGGACAGCACAGACAGATACGGGGTTATATTCTACGCTCAACAAAAGTTGCACACCCTCCCCCAAAATCAATCCCGCGAGGTGTAAAATGTCACCCCGTCAGGGTGATAACGCGGAAAGTTGTGCAACTTTGTTGGGTTTCGATACCCCGTACATAATTCGGACGCTACAGTATATAATCTGACTAATACTTGGAAGTTCAAAAATAGCTCACTCGGGTTTTCGAACTTGTTTTCTTAAATATAATCGCAGAAAAAATACAGATGAACCAGAAAACCAAACGAATTCAGTAAAACAAGGATTTTATCTGTGAAAAAAATATTATTAATTGTACACCCGCCCGTGTGACAGTTTTTGATAAAATCAACGGGAAGTAATTGGAGATGTTTTACTTCCGTGTTACCTGTACACGGAAAATTGTTTACCCGTTTGTAGTATATATCGTTACAGTTAACAAATTCTAAATTTTAACACAGCTTATGAAAAATAATACTTACCTGTACTGACAAACGCGGAAGTGTTATAGACTGTGACGCAATTGGCTGTAAAAAAAATAATTATTGTATACGCTCTGCCGCGCTGGATAAATTGACATCTCAAGGAGTGTTGCGCAATCACCTTGACAAGGGGGAGATAGTTGTATCATTGACTTTTACACAGTCGCTGTAGAGTTATCTCCATCTACATAAGAAAATATGATCCAATTTTTGCACTTGTATGAAAAAGCTGATTTGGTCACTCTATCTGCCACACGTCGTACCCCCGCGGAGTTAATACTGAAATACTTGGCAGGTGAGTTCATTGATTGAAATATTTTCTCTTCACATGTACTTATATTGAAAGATTGAACTGCTTTAGGTTTCTTGTTTCCACCCCCAGTATTCCCCCGTGCAGACTTTTCACTAGGTGTGATAGCCTGTACATTTTGAAGAGAGTTATTAAGTTTGTCGTTGTTGATGTGATCAATCACAAGACCGTCTTTGATCTTTCCAAAGAAACACTCGAACACAAATCGATCACAGTGATACTTCCTTTTTCCCAACAGTAAATCTAAGATAACCAGCATTACTAACAACACCAACTGGTTTATTCAGCCTACAATGCCTAACTATTCCCTCGCGATTCGCTTCGTAATTCTTAATGATAGGATGTGGGACAAATTCTTGATTCATTTTATATATATAATATATTTGTCTAATTTATAATTTGTCTGAAAACTTAGTTAAATAATCGCGCTCAAATTTTAGCGCAACGTCGTTATTTTTTGTTATAATATCTTTTAAGTTCACGATATCTCTTTCCCTCGCAACTTGCACATAACTGTGTTTTACTCCTGACCCCAACACCACATCGCAGACACGGTATTGGTCCTAAACTCCCCTTTCGGACGCTTTGGGAATGTTCCCCGCAGAATTCTTTTTTGCAGGATTTATTACAAGGAGTTACAGATCCAACTTTAAGCCACTTGCACTGATTCATTATCTATAATATTTCTTATTTAAATGTTTGTCTTAAATATAATATGGAGGAGCTCGAAAGATTATCTGCAATCAAGCCCTGGAAAGCTTCTAGATTCGATCTTGACAGATTAACCCCTGATTCGCGGAGACGAGCCCTGACTGATCAGTTTGATATTATCAGGAATGCCAAAAAAGAATTTCGTAATGATGGAGCATCTCACGTATGGTCCACATTTAAAATTATACTCGGCACCGAAGGTGTCGTTGACGAAGTCAATGTTGACTCTGTCATTGATGCTACAATGAATGATGCACGAGCGAAAACAATTATCGATTATCTCTTTGATAATCAGAAATATTTTTTCAGAATAAAATTTATTGTGCAAGATGATTCCGATACGTGGATTATCCGTGACAAAAATGACCCTGTCCTTGTTAATATAAAAACCGTTCTGTTAAATAAAGATTCCAAACCAGGAATGTTGACTGGAATTGATATACCATATTACACTCGAGCTTATCCTGTGACCGCGGTCATTTATGGAATCTATCCGATAAAAACACAAAATTTTTTTTTATTGAACAGATAAGCAAAAACGACCCTGTGTCGGTGTGGTTGTTTAAAAGTTCCGAAGATGGCGAGTATGATCAATTTGTAAGATCTAACGGTGAATTATACCGGACAGAATTTCTGCAACAACAAATGAAAAAACTCGCAGAGAAATATTCAGAAAACACTGAACAGTTATTAACTAATTGTTTTACAGTTCCGATTGTTGCCGCTCACACCGCCAGAGAAAGAAATTCATGGAAGCCAACCCGAAGTGAGTTTCTTGAAGATATACAATTGAGTTGTGTCGAGTATGGACATGGCGGTTTGTGGAATACCAAGTATGACCACAGCGAGATGATATCCGTAGACATGACTGCGTGTTATCCGGGAAGCTTTCTTGGGATGGGCGAGTGTAGTGGATATTTTAAAAGATTTGGACATCCCACGAACTCGATGACGCGAGTTGCTATAAATGGTCCTTTACCCGATTTTGTCCTGACAGGATTTGCTCGTGTAACATCGTTTGCGCTAGCTGAAAAACTTCATCCGATTTGTTATGTTTGGTTTGGCAGACATTTGTCAGAGAAACGCTGGGCACCAATAGTGTTGTTGCGATATATGCTTGACAGCCGAATACTGGTATTGTTGACTGTCAGTAAAGCAATTATATCATATCGACCGCAGACTTCGGCTTGGTTACCAACACCGGAGCGTATCAGTCTCGATGAAGTCATTGAGGAATATGCACGAGAGTGTCCCCATCAGACCATGGGCGTCATTAACAATAACGCTTCTAATATTCTTAAAATTAAACTCAGCAATAGTGAAAAAACAGCAAAAGATCTTGGTAGAAGAATAATCGGTAAATTTACTCAAGGTGGTGCATATGATCATAAACGACATCACTCACGATTGATTATTGATGATACTGAATTAGATTTTATAATTGCTGATGCCGCTGCGAGAAATATATTTTGTAATCGGGAGTACGCTTTCTTGTCCGACGGAACACGGTTGGGCACAATTGTAAGTTATATTAATGGAGAATCACCTCAGAACACACATTTAAGATCTTCGATGCTGGCTTATGTTTCTATAAACTTGCTATCGATGATAAATTGATTTCCCGACACTGCAGTTAGAGTTGCAACGGATTCATTTTATATCGATAAAAGATATTCAGAATCACTGGCTGTAAGCAACGATGAATCATGGAGTTCGTGGAGAATAAAAAAGGAAATGCTACATTGTTATTGTGAATCCGCTGATGTTGCGATTAAAGATAATTATTGTAAATCAGAATTATCAGAAATGTCGTCGGCGCCGTCTGTGAATGATCCGATCACTAGACACAAAACCATTTATTTGAACGGACCGGGAGGTTCTGGTAAGACAACTCGAGCGATTGAATTATTTCGTGGAAAATCTTCAGATATGATTGTGCTAACACCAACACACAGACTTGCCAGGAAGACGATCACGGTCAGCCACCACCTTTTGTTGGTCCATCTCCGCATTTGTGGATAAAAGGTTTTGTAGATTATTATGAAGAAGTGTCTGATGATTATATATCTCTTGATGCAACGTTGAAGGAATTTAAAACATTAATCAGACTACAACCGAATAAAATTCAGTGTGAAATTATGCGTGAAATAATTTCAGAGACTTCAATGAGCGACTTTTGGAAAACGTGGAAAACAAACGATTTGATAGTGGCAAGTAGAAAGATAGTCAGAGACACACTTCAGATGAAATTGTTTTCACTGCAACGAGAAAAGTTTCCAATGTTGCCAGTGCCATTGTGTTATAGACCAGCTGATACACGACTACAAAATAATGATGTTGATATTCCTGTGAAAACAGAGAAACAAAATTTAGTATTAAATGATATTGTCACAGTTGATGTCAATGTTGTTGAAGATGCATTAAAAATTAACAAATCCCCGTGGGCGCTAGGATACGCAATGACGATACATTCATCTCAAGGACTAACTATTTCTGATACAGTTGTTTGGATTGTTGATGATCGAATCGAGTGGTCAAACTTAGTTTACTTCTCGGTGTCTCGAGTCAGAAGAATATCTCAATTGCAAAGAATTGTCTTGGAAGAGTCAATGGCTGATGAAGTTAAAAATGAAAACAACAGTGATATAATAAGAAAAAAATTAGCCGGTTACAAACAGAGTGACAAAAAAAATAATCGCGATTTCGACCTCGATGTTGAATTTATCATGACACTGAAACAACAGCAGAATAATCACTGTGCGAGCTGTAATTGTATAATGTTGTGGTGTTACACTAATAAAAATCCAAAACAATTTACCGTAGACAGAAAAGTTAACAATCTTGGTCATACACGACAAAATGTTATGCTGACATGTCTTGAGTGTAATCGACGTAGGGGTGCTAGCTAGTTAAGTGATCTGGGCGGTAATTGTGTGTCTTCGGGAATTACTTGTAATTGTTCACGTGTGAATCCACGTTGAGGGGCAGTTGAATCCATCCTATAGATTGCTGGCCTACCAGTAGATCTAGTTATGTTAGATATCTTGTGTCGTGATGCTCCAGATAGGATCAGTAGCTCTTTTTTTACCACCTTCAAGTTCACCTGGTTCATATAAATATCTCACAGTGACATTGCCCAGTATTGGTTGTGCTGAAAAATCACGTCGTTGTACGGGTATATGTTTTTTGGTAATTGCGTTAATAGGTTTCATGTTGGTTGTTCGAGTTATTTCATTATTTAATGCAGTTATCACGCTTGGTAATCTTGCAACCCATTCACGAGATCTCTTGTCCTGAATGAATTCCTTCACGTACTGATATCCAAATAACCGCTCAGCAAGTGTTCGATTAAATCGCTCAACAATTTCCTGATCACGATGAATCTCAGTATGTCCTCGTCTGATGGTGACATTATGTTGCTTCATCGTTGATGATACTGAGCCTTGAAATTCTTTGCCAGGATCAACCTGTAATAGATTTTTCCATCGTAGACCACCTTGTGGTCCAGGTCCTCGTTGATAAATTCGTTCAAAAGCAGAAGCAACCTCAGATGCTGTTTTAGTCGTTAACGTTTCTGCATCTTTGTATCTACTTGCAACATCAACTACAATTAGCGCGTACTTGTATGTTCGACGACGAACGGTATCATGCGGCAGAAATAATATATCAGCTTGGTGAACTTCATTTGGCACACTAACATTAAAATGTGCAAAATTAATTTTTCTAGGACGTTGTAGATAAATTTGCCATATTGCCTGTTTGGATAACCAATCTGCTGCAGTATCACGTGTGACTTTTGCTGCACTGGCAAGTTTACTAATTGCTGCGCTACCCCTCCAGTATCCTCTTGGGGAATAATAAATCGACTCCATTATAATTAATTACCAGCGCCTAATAGAAGCTTAGATTTCATCGCGGACTTTATTAACCAACTAGCTAACCTTTCTTTGAGAGATTTATAAGTGATGGAATTTAGCGCGTGAATTAATTTCACTTCCGCGAGATGCCTATCTTGTAGATTTTTACTTTTATAAGCTACATCATGGACATGGCATGCTTTATCGATAGCATTTATTGGTTCTTCTCCGGGTTTTGGTCGATCTTGGTCATCAAGTCTGATATCAAGTCAGGTTCTAGGACCACAGTAATTATATCCTGGGAGATGTTTTTCTCCGGGATATTTCGCCCACGGAGCCCCTGGTAATTTTCCTAACTTGGAGGCAATATCACCTCCTTTTTTTAATACTTGGCGCTGGTTTTGACTTTGGTTTTGGCGCCGACTTTGGTTTTGCCGCTGACTTTGGTTTTGGCGCTGACTTACCACCTGACTGAGTCAGGGAGATAAATTTAAACTTATTTGTACCGCATCGCTCACACTTGCCCGAAACTGCAGATCTGTTATTTTTTGTTGTAATGGTTGTTAGATCACTTGTTGGGGTACGTGCTCTACATTTCACACAATATAAATCCATATTTATATTATATTATTCTAATGGAGATCACTGACTTTTCTGCTACAAGGAAACGAGAACCAGTTAAGCATCACGCAGCGCTACCAAATTCTGTTCGTATGATTATAATTGGACCATCTGGGAATGGTAAAACACAGTTGTTGTTAAACTTAATAATGAAATGGATGAAGTGGGATAAGTTGTATTTGGTAGCACCAAGTGTAGACGATCAACGATACTACGAAGTGTTAAAAGATTTTAACGAAAGTGCAAAATCATTAAATGAAAACGGTGATGATGTTGAATTTATAACTGACATTAATGAAGCGCCATCTGTAGAAGATATTGATGGATTTATTGATAATTTAGTTGTGTACGATGATGTGATGATGGATAAACAATCAAATCCTGCCAGGATATTTTCCAGGGGCAGATAACAAAAACACTGATGTGATTTATGTAACCCAACGATATACCCAAATTCCTAAAGTGATCAAGGATAACTGTAATATTCTTGCTGTGTTTAACGGAGTTGATACACACACGTTACGAAATATTCATCAGACTTGGTGCAGCGGTGATATGGACATAATTAAGTTTAGAAATTTATTTAGTCAGGCTCAGTCAACCCCGTACGGATTTATAACAATAAATTTACATGATCCTCGAACACGGTATCGAGTCGGGTTAGATACGATTTTTGGATAAATTGGTTTTCAAAAAAGGACACAGGAAGGGCAACGACAACAAAACGCAGCAACGACGGCGACAACGAAGCGTCCTCGCGGTTTTTTAAAGGGTTTATTTCGCCCTCCTTTTTGCCTGAAAACTTGTAGGATTCGCCTGCCCTCTTCTACACCATTTACAAGAGTTTGAACTAAACTGGCCTCTACATGCTTGAGTTTATACACCATTTCCAGGAGTTTGAACTAAATTGGCCTCATCATGGTTGAGTTTATACACCATTTCCAGGAGTTTCAACTAGACTGGCCTCTACATGCTTGAGTTTATACACCATTTCCAGGAGTTTGAACTAAACTGGCCTCATCATAGTTGAGTTTATACACCATTTCCAGGAGTTTGAACTAAACTGGCATCTACCTGGTTGAGTTTATATACCATTTGCAGGAGTTTAAAATAAGAATATATGTCAATGATTGGTTTATACAATAATTTTGACCTGTCAATGATTGGATTGATAAACCATTTGCAGGATTTTAACTAAGTTGACCTCCACATGATTGGGTTGATAATGCTATCTACAGGAGTTTGAACTAAATTGACCAGGGTGATTGGGTTGATACACCATTTATAGGAGTTTGAATACAGTCTTATAAAAAGTGTTAATCTAAATATTGGCTGATTTTTTTGGCTTTTGTCATGCCAGTAATTGTTGAGAAATAGAATTCTTTTTTTGTGTTGTTTAGACTAAATAGGTCCCGATCCTGAACTTTACCATTGCTAATTCAGTATATCAGTTCCATGAAAAATGAGGGAAAGAACCAGATAGTATGGTCACAAATGTTTTCATTATCTGGATTTTCTTTTCTTGTTTTGAGTCATGATGATGGAGTATCACATACTATAGATATCGCCATGACCTTTCATACAGTAATGGACAGGTGTAAAACCCAACCAAAAAATATCACAGAAACACAAACATTGTATTTTTAATAAATGGAAAGGATCATACACTTAATGAATACTGTAAGACTTTTCACTTTCCACTGCATTGTAATCTCAGTATATAGCTTGTTGTTATTATTATTATTATTACAATTTTACCATATTTATTTGTAAAGCAACTGAATAATTCTTAACACTTAGTTAACAGGAATTTTATTTTACCTGATTGGTCAGAGACTAACACATAGTCTACATGAATTTTATTTTACCTGATTGTCAGAGACTAACACATAGTCAACCGGAATGTTATTTTACCCGATTGGTCAGAGACTAACACATAGTCTACATGAATTTTATTTTACCTGATTGTCAGAGACTAACACAGTCTACAGGAATTTTATTTTAAATGAATGTTCAAAGATAAACAAGCACAAAGGTAAACTGAGTATTTCTTGGGGATGGGGGGGGGAGTTAAGTACACATGTTGTTGTTGTTGTTATAGGGTTTTGACGCTATTTTTCAGCACAAGATAGGCTATACATGGCGGCCAGTATTAATGGTGGAGGAAGAACCTTGGAAATCCCCGGAAAGAACCACCAACCCACAAGAAGCTACCGGCAAGCTTTCTCACATATCCACATTGGCCGAGCCTGAGACTCATACCTACGCAGACAGAAGTGCACATGTAATCAATCTTAATGATAAGAGTTATATTGTGCTTGGAAAGGGTTAGGCATAGAAATGCTGATATCGGATATTTCTCCCAGTAAGTTTATGATGGATATGCTAATGGCTCTTGTCACATTAAATCTTTGTAAAGCTTTCAAAACCTCTATAAAAGCAGACAGATAATTAAAATATTACAATGTTGATAATAACATTTTTAAGGAATAAAAATAAGAGCTCATGAAAAATAATGTAAAACACATGCCTTTCAGATGTCTAGTGACAATGGGCAAACAAACATTGCTACAAACGTAAAATATGGGCATAAAGTCCATGGTATGATTTCAAGCAGATAGCACTGATCCTTATTTACTGACACATGATGTATAACAGATCAGGGTCTACAAAGATCTAGAAATGATTTCAAGCAGATAGCATTGTTCCTTATTTACTGACACATGACAGATTAGGGTCTACACAGATCTAAAGTGATTTCAAGCAGATAGCTTTGATCCAGCTCTACCGACACATGCTGTAATGGCAGATCATGTTCTACACTATTGGTTCCATATATGAGTTCAAGCAGATATCATTCATTCTGATCTGCTGGTATATGATATGATGGCAAATCAGGATTAACTCTGTTATGTGTAGGAATTGCAGACTGGTAGCATTTATCCTGATCTAGTGACACATGATGTAAAGACAGATCAAGGTCCGATTTGTTTTTCCTACTTTGAATTCAAGCAAATATCATTGATCCACATCTACTGGTATATGGTGTAATGTCAGTCAAGGCCAACACTGTTCCACACATAATGCAGACATCATTGATCCAGATCTACCAGTACATGATGTCATGCCAGATCAAGTTCAACACTGTTCACACATAAAATAAAGCAGACAACACTGATCCCTATGTACTGGTACATGATGTAATGCCAGATCAAGGTCAGTATTTCCACACATGAAGCAGACAGTATTGATATCTACTAGTACATTAATGTCAGTCAAGGTCAACACTTTCACACATGAAGCAGACAGCATTGATCCTGATCTACTGGTACATTGATGTCAGTCAAGGTCAACACTTTCACAGATGAATCAGACAGCATTGATCCTGATCTACTGGTACATTGATGTCAGTCAAGGTCAATACTTTCACAGATGAATCAGACAGCATTGATCCTGATCTACTGGTACATTGATGTCAGTCAAGGTCAACACTTTCACAGATGAATCAGACAGCATTGATCCTGATCTACTGGTACATTGATATCAGTCAAGGTCAACACTTTCACAAATATCAGCTGCTTCATTAATAATTTCTGGAGAATTATTTCCAGCACGTTTCCCTCCTATGAGGATTTATAGTCGTTCTACGTCAGAATGTTGTTAGGACAAGCAATAGCACCACTTCCTTGAGTAGAAAAAAACAACACTTTGGTTGCTCCTTCTTCCTCACTTTTTGTTTGATCCGCTTTTTTCTTAAATAGTATTAAGAGTGATCTCTTTCTATTTTTGCGTTTTTAAGTTGCTTTCTGGACTTTTCAAGTTCCAACATCATCTCTTGCTGCTTGAAAAAGATTGTTGTCTTTCTATTTGTTGCTGAGGTGGAGGAAGTTGATAGGAAGACTCTTGCAGGGGAGGTTGTAGTTTTTGTTGTTGAAGTTGTTCTGAGTAAAATCTATATATGTCGTTAATATATTGATTGTATACTTCATCATCATTTCTAGCCTGAGGATTGTTATAATACACACGATATAGCCATTTAAAAAAAAACTAGCAGTATTTATGTTAACATACTCGGGTTTTAACATTTCAGACTTTTGAGGAAAAACAACTAATATATGCAAAACGAGAAAAATCCTTCATTTTAACTTTTTCTTTAAGTTCCTCAATAACACCTTCTCTAAATTTACTAATCAGTTCAACCTTTTCTTTTCTTACTTTAGGTTTAGGTGCAAGTTCTTTTTTCACATCGGCTATTTCAATACGAACTTTGCCAATACCTTCAAACATTTTTTCACTACAGGAGGAGGCTGTGCGGCAGCTATCTCAGTTGGAAGATCTGGTACAATCTTTTTTGTTTGTTAATTCTTTTTGCTATTTTTTCACTTTGCTCAGCAGTTTGTCTTACTGATGGAAGGAGACCTTCAGTAACCTCTGCAATTCTTTCAGTAACTTTTGTAACAGGCTTAAATAATTGTTCTGTATTCTCTGCAAATTCAAATTGTGATTCCTGACGCTGTTGTAGTTTTCCCGCACAGAATCCCTCACGGGAAGATATTTTTTAATTGTCTCTAGTCGCTCTCGAGCTAATCTAGCTGTATAAGACTCCATAGCTGGTTCCATTATTGATATAACAATGTTTTAATTACAGCAGCAGAGGGAGTGCGTCCTCAATGAAGCGTCACAGTGGGTAAACGCGATCGCATACTTGCTAAAATACGACGACGACCAAAAAAAAAAGTAACAAACAAAACTAACCCAATTAGAGAAACTCTCGGTTGGTTAGAGACATCGGTTTCACGTTGTTGACCTTTTTTTCTCGTTTTTGTAGGAAGTCTTATTTGTCAAAAATGGACCTTCCAGCAAGTGGTCTGTTCACTCCCTCTGCTGCTTGTGTTTTGTAAAAATACCGGTTTTAGCAGAAACATGATAACTTTACTATAAAATAAATTCATTTTGCCAGCGTTTTTGATTATTTGGGTTTTCTAAAAATACCGGTTCTAGCACAAACATGATAAACTTACGATAAAATAAATTCATTTTGCCAGGAGTTTTGTCCTTTTGGGTTTTGTAAAAATACCGGTTCTAGCACAAACATGATAACTTTACGTTAAAATAAATTTATTTAGCCAGGGGTTTTATCCTTTTCTGTTTTGTAAAATTGTAAAAACACCGCTTCTAGAACAAACATGATAACTTTACGATAAAATAAGTTCATTTTGCCAGGGGTTTTGTCCTTTGGGGTTTTGCAAAAAATACCGGTTCTAGCACAAACGTGAGAACATTACAATAAAATAAATTCATTTTCCAAGGGGTTTTGTCCTTTTGGCTTTAGTAAAAATGCCGGTTCTAGCACAGACATGATAACTTTACAACAAAATAAATTCATTTTGCCAGGGGTTTTGTCCTTTTGGGTTTTGTAAAAATACCGGTTCTAGCACAAACATGATAACTTTACGACAAAATACTTTACAATAAAATAAATTCATTTTGCCAGGGGTTTTGTCCTTTTGTGTTTTGTAAAAATACCGGTTCTAGCACAAACATGATAACTTTACAATAAAATAAATTCATTTTGCCAGCGTTTTTGACTATTTGTGTTTTGTAAAAATACCGAATATAGCACAAACATGATAACTTTACGAGAAAATAAGTACATTTTGCCAGGGGTTTTGTCATTTTGGGTTTAGTAAAAGAAATACCGGTTCTAGCACAAATATGACATATACATTTTTCATTATGTTTTACACTGGTGCTATGGAGTGTAAAGGAACCTGTTATCGTATTTTCTTGTAGAATCGGTGACCCAAGATCTGACTACCGCTTTTGTCCCCTAATTTTGTTTACATCAATCCACGATCAACCAGTAAATGAGCTTTATCATCTCTAATATCTCTATGGCTTTATGCCAAAGTTGCAATACCATTTTGAAGAACATTTCTTTTGTGATCATAACAGGACTTACACACTTTGTTAAGAGAGTATGTAAATAGATCATGACATATCTATCTGATCTTATTTATCTTAATCCCTTATAACGCCGTCAAATAATGATCGTGCATCGGCGATTTTTTTACAAATCCTCTAGCGCGCTTTTTAACATCACCTGCTAATTTTACTGAATCCATTTTGATTATCAAGCCAACAAATTCTGCTATGGACAACCGAATTCGTCTCGCCCTTCCGATGACCTCGTGTTAGAATCTTTGTAAAATGGACCTGTTTTAGGATAATCGGAAAAATCGAAGAAATGTTTATGTAAAAACAAGTCCTTGTACAGATTTGTTTTGATTTCATAACATAAGCTATTCGTGTCAGTAGGCCTATAAAACAACTTGGTGTTGCTGCCGTAACGGGATTTTTTATTTTGATGTACCCATAATTAAAATCATAGATGAACATTTAGGATGAATCTGACATGGTTAAACTATAATAGATGGGTTTGCTCATGACTATGTCGTTTTTTCCCCCAGTGGATCGCCATTAAATTTTCGTCTATGATTTTCATGTTGACATACGTGGGATTGGCTACTTATTTATTTCTTCCCACTATATCACTGACCAGTTTGACATGTACTTGCTTTCAAATATTTTCCATAGTTTGCCAAACACTCAATTGTTTATCTTAAAGAAATCATTTTCGAAATCACTTTTGGCTAATGTCCTTTTTAAAGTGCTAAAACTGATATAAGTTTCTAACAATCTTCATTGTTCAAATCTAGCACACGATGAATTCTATCCAACTTCATTCCTAATGCTAAACACTGAAATTTTTGTAATGAAGATTAGGTATTAATTTGGATGTTTTCCTCTGCATTCTAATGCTTCGTTTTAGCTGCAGCGTATGAGGGCTCATCATGTCCTCGGTCACCACTAAACTTTCTGGCGTGAGTGGGTAATCGTTAGTCTGCTTGTGGAGTCTCTGAGGATAAAATAGATCAACCTCGAGAAAGTAGCCGGTACGATCATCACTGTTGAGCATATACTCTGAATTTTTGAGGATTCATCCACGACTTTCTGACTGGCATAGGTTGCTACATTGCCGAATATTGTTAGCATTCAAATCAATGATTTATTTGGATTTAAATAAACAAAACTGGATCTTAACAAAATTTGTATATGGGTAGTATTGATACATTTCAATGATGTGATGTTTTTGATTACCACCATGACCAATACCACCGTTATCAATGTCTTTGAATGAATTCACAAAAATCCAAACATAATGTATTAATTCAGTCAATGAACACTTAGTAATTCCACTGAAATTTTTTAAATAAATAAATCTTTCCTAATTATATCTTAATACAGCTGTAAATGATTCCATAGACCGGTTTTTAAACAGGAATGAATATTTTGTTTAGCAAGTCCCCTTTATATACATATTTCACTCGACCTTCAACGTAATATTACTTTCTGGAAAACTAATTAAAAATTCAACTAACTCGTAAACAAGTTTATGCCATGAATTCAAATTTTAGTAAACGTCTTGTTTGCCATTTACACTCATTAAAAAGTAGGGTATGCACAAACTCTACCTACAACCCAAATCATGGAAAAAAGTCAAGCACACAGTTAAATGAAATATACACATGTATTTGTTTGCATATGTCATGAATATCTCTGACAAATTTGATACATAGTCTAACCAGATCTATGGGTTAAGGTCAATGGCCACAATTTATATTTTGACAATTAATAAGCGTGTAGATATAGTAGTGTCAATAAATACGATTGGATTTTAAACGTCACGTGAGTGTATTTCAGACTGTTCGTGTGAGTTTGATGACCCGCATTATGTGATCTAACTGGGTTCAAAGCCAATGGTCGTGACTTAGATTGTTACACTGTAACAATTTGTCAAGACCATTAATTGTTTAAGTTATCTATATTATTTGAAGATGAAGCCTAGATATTTCCCCGTAATCTTTTACAAGAGCTGTTAATGTTCATAATGCATAACTTACTTAAATTCCATATTACCTTAAAAAATTAATTTTAGCAAACTAAGCATTGACATATCTAACGTATGGGTTTGGGGGTTAGGATTCGTGATTACTTAGACCGTGTTTGGTACTTCATTTGGCTTCAACACAAAATAACCTTTATAGATGCAAATGCAACTTGACCACCTTTTCTATTTCGGTATAAGACAAGTTCAATAATCGGCACCCGGGTACATTATTTCAAGCTCAAATGGGTGTGGGAAGTGGATTGTGGGTATTAAGCTGAGTAGTTTTTGAACACTATAATACAAAACATGTGCTAAGTATTGTTGGGTCTATCTGAAGAACTCATTCAAAGAGTGCAGTCAACTATATTGTGATAAATGAGTCAATGTCTGTGGTCATTACTTTTGTATGTTTTAATTGCGGATCCAAAAGTACCGTAAGTTTTTGAGGTTGACCCATCTCACCGCTTTTGCTCAGTGCTAAGGCTGCAACAGACCAATTCTGAATACCACAATGGATACAGTAATCAAATCCAAATTTAATCAGGCATATTATGTATAAAGTTATTGCATTGTATTCGGAACAATGTTTACCACGGTTTTCTTGATTGATGTAGTGTTTTGCGCGTGACTAGAATCCTTTATCTGCAGCATCTGGATCTGTTCGATGATAAATTGTTGACAGTGGAATTGATCATCTTAGGAGGAATTCCAGGCCGAGAATTCCATTCCGTGCTGTCCGTAGCATGCTATGGATGTAAGAATTATGTGTACGGCCGACAAAAACTCCAACTGGAATTTACATGTGTCGAAGCTAGGTTAAATATTGATACTAAGGTGAGTTTTTTGCCTGTATATTTTCCTAACTTTTATTTTTTTATGAGATTTGTACTTTAGGGGTACTAGAATTGATAACCAATATGGTCTCAAATTATTTCTTCTATAATATCATCAAGCATAGCAGTACATGTTTTTGTTAGATATCTTTGCAAACTTCTATTCAGGACACACGGTACTAATGGTATGGAAAAATGGGAACCAGCCTGGAAATGGGTGAACATAAAATAGAGTATATATGGGTTAGGCTGACCAGGATTGGTTAATAATGTAAGTTATGTTGTATGAAAAAGAATCGTCTGAGAGCTTATCCTACTTGTAAGTGATTTTTTTTTTAGAGACATTGTTTTATTGATGAAATTTCAGTCCTGAGACATTGTTCTATTGATGGAATTTCAGTCCTTTTACAGTATTAAGTTTGGAACACTCATTACTAAAATTAGCACCCAACTCTTTGGTGCGGAATTGAAAGCACGTGTTTCAAACACATGCAGGTCCAGAAAATGTGCGGCTCATATCCTTTCCTCTATAAAGAAGCTGACATCCAGGTTTCATCTGTACTGATAAATATAGGTTTGATCATGAGCACTCAAAAAGTTTAAGTTATTAAACTTTAAATATCATGGTGTTTGCATAGGTTTACTGTGGGAACTGAATTAGTACCGAGAGAACTTCACTGCCAACAGTTCTTATTGTGAATGGTACCTCCTTGTAGTATATGCTATTGTTCAGAGCCTGTTTCGAATCAGAATTGATGGAAAACGATTATAGCAGCAAATTTTCCGTTGTGGTCAATACATTTCTTTTTTTAAAGGTTTTGGTGAAAGTTTTTTGTTTGCGTATATTTCCTGAACCCTTGCTATGTTCTCGGCATACTTGTCCACAATCATTCTGGTGCAACTAAATTCAGTATTTGACAAGCTTCTTTGTTCTTTTAGCCGCACAACGAATGTCGCAGTCATAGAATATTTGCATTTAGGTTAAAGTTTAATATTTGTTCATTTGCTTAGATTTCCTAAAGACCTTAATGGATTGTCGTTCTTAGTGGGAATCAGCATGAAACTTGCACAATTTAATCTGTGACACAGTCATTAGGACATTTTGAACTTAACATCGATGGATTACATAAAGAAAAACCATTTAGAAGAAACAGGATTTCCTTATTGGTATTAATAATCTACCAAATGACCACTATCAAAGACACCTCTAAAGGGTTGCAAAATTAGCGTATTGCGTGCCCATTTTGTGACCCCATACATTTACCAATTGTCTGCAAACAGTTCTTATTTTGAGAAGCCTCTATCACAAGATTCAGTAATTAGTTCACTGGCTTATTTGCAAACAATTTATATTAAATATCATCCAACATTATGCAGCTACAGGTCTAGCACTAGTGTAGACCACGTTTATTAGCACAGGTAAGTTCCCTTTTATTAAGGGAATGCTTGTTTGTTCTTCAGAACATCGAACGGTTCATTGGGTTTAATTTAACATGTTAACAACAGATCAAGTCGCATGCATTACCATGGTAATCATTTCAGGCTGTTTGTTTACTACGCTATTAAAAAAAAATGTTATTTCAGGTGTGCAGTATGTGGACCATTAGCTCCTAATTTTAAGTGGACAAGCCGAAATTAAGTTCTCAGATGCGCGGAAATATCATTGTGTCTTTATATCGATCGTTATATATATATATATATATATATATATATATATATATATATATATATATATATATATATATTCAATTTGTTTTATGTCTTTATGAAACTTGTGAGTACCTGTAATAGTTTGGACTTAAAAATCAAATTGCTGTGCTTTACTTTTTAAGTGTAAATACTGTTTCATTTCGTCGCCGCTAGATATATATTTCGTGCAGATTGAATATTCAAATTCGTCCTGTAAGAAAAGATGCGAGAATGTTAAATGTTGTTAAGCTACACATGAAGAAAAGAAACTTAAGTAAAAGATCTCCAAACATTGTCTGATGCATTTTGTAGCACAAATGAATGTTCTTGTTTTTACCGAATCTTGTTTAGTCATCATGTTACAAAATTCATTCAAAGGAATCAACAAGTGACTGTAAGAGTCTTCATATAGATCATTTTAATTTTATTATCAGCACATTGAGAAATTATCAATTTTGCCATTCGTTATATTTAAATTTCATTTCGTGAATATCGTTACATGACACTAAAATCTTCCAGCAGTTTTCCTCTATGCATTATATATATATATATACACGACACTAGGTGCTTAAACAACGTACAAGTAAGAGCGATAACCCACAAGTTTTGCATAATTTAAGAGATTAATTTATTGTCTTAAAATACAAAGTCGAACAATTAAAAAAACTTTCACTATCGCACATTAATATCCAAGTAGTCTTTAAAGGAGTGTTATATCACTGCAATTGTAATGAATGACTATTAAATTAAACAAATGAATCATTCCTCCAAATAGCTCTTCCAAAACCAGCAATACTAACCGCTCCGGTGGCCTAGTGGTTAGAGCGTCAGCCTCGGATGCGGGAGGTCTTGAGTTGGATCCTCGGCCGAGTCATACCAAAGACTTACAAAATTGGTACTAACAGCTGTCTCGCTTGGCGCTCGGCATTAATAAGCATTAAAAGGTTAGTGTTAGGACTGGTCGGCCTAGTGTCAGGATAATGTGAATGGGTGGGACATCATGTTACATGTCTGCGGCATGATGCCCCAGTGCTAGACATCACTATAACTGCCGCACTGCAGACATCATAGCGATATGACTGAAAAATTGTTAAAGCTACGTTTAAAATCCAAATCACACACACACACACACACACACGTACCAGTAATACTATAAAAATGTCTATTTCCGCGTAATAATTCACTTAGATAGAAAGTAACATGGAATTGCGAGAACGGTATTAAAGGTTATTCAATGAGTCATATGGTATTTTGAAATCACTCTGCAGTAAACAAGGGGCACATGTTTTACTCTGGCTAATCAGGAAGTAGGTCACTTGATTGATTAGTAAGCCCTTGACCTCCATTCCAAGAACTGAATCATCACGTGATATTTACTTTCACTTATTAGTTCAACTTGACCTTGAAACTTAAGAATGAAAGATCGTGAAACATCGTACGCACTAAACATGATTCATCTTTAAAGTACAGACTACGATAATAATAAATACGATAATATAATACAATCAATAAAAATATTAACTAAATGATCGTTACAAATAATATTATTATGAAAATAATATATATATATATATATATATATATATATATATATATATATATATATATATATATATATATATATATATATATATATATATATATATATATATATATATATATCTGTGTGTAATATTACTATATAATTAGTAATATGCCATTGAAAACGTAAACTGCTATTTAACATATTAAAGTACAGAGTGTATTGAAAGTAATACAACAAGAATGTAATTAAAACAGCCTTCAGCAGTAAAATTAATGAAATTTATTTTTAAGGGATCTATTAAATAAATTCGCCACATAGTGCCCGTGTCAAGTGGAGACAGTGGTAACGCAGTTCTGAAAGCTTCGACAGACTCACTTTGTCGTATTTATGACAAGGAAAAGCTTTACAATTATATGAAAGAAGACACCAAATGCTCAGAAACCTGTTCCCTTCATTCAAGTAACGTCATCTCTTCACAATTTTCATTTTGTCAACGACTTATGTATTGTAACTTTATTGCTTCTCAGAAGGCAGCAAAGTAGCACACTCTGTGTGTATGTATACGATTACAAAAGTTCTTACAGTACGTAAGTACCATACCCTGCTCAATGTGTAAGTGTCAACGATTACCAAAGTTCTTACAGTACGTAAGTACCATACATACATACATACATACAGGTTATTGTTTTATGTATATAATGCATGTTTTGATTGACTAACACGTAGCCTGAATTTCTCAAAAATGTTTCAACAAATCGAAGCACTTCGCTCCACATTTTGGTAATTTATGAGAAAATGTGTTGGAATTTTAAACTTTTAATTTATTTTGCGATAATGTTATGCTTATATACTATCGTAATTTCTGCACTCAGTCCCTCTTTAGCATACTTAAGTGCCTACTAAAAGATGTAAGGTGTTTTGTCTAACTTATCTGGAGTTGGTGGAGAAAAGCTAAATAGTACTTATGCTCCACAGTTGTTATTCCAGGTTCATTCTACTAATCTATGTGCAAACAGTATGCGTAGCTAACTTCTATGATAATCAATAATCATCAAATGTTCCCTTTCATATACAACTTAATTGCAGATTTATTTAAACATGCTGACTGTAACTTTATCAATGATAGTTTTGAATGCTGCAGAAAGACAAACACTCTCAATATTGTCCCAACATTGAAAATTTTCGTTTAAACTTGTTTTTGTTTGTTTGTCTGTATGTTGAGTAGCATGAAACGTTTTGTGTCTCTCTTGTGATATATTATTGATGCGAACTGAAAATCATTTTTGATCAATGAAGTATTTTGCAATGCAATAGTACAACATTTGTCATGTCAGGAAAATATTGGTATATCGTTATTTGAATAATAACACATCTTTCAAAGAGGAAATTGAGTCAGACGTTCCGCCACAGCAAGATCTTTCCATAAAGATTTCAAAGTTATTATCTTCCGTGGCATGAAGAATCGATGATTATAATTTATTTGTCTGTCCCCTTCCAATACTTCAATTAGTTCATCTTTGGACAATGTTTTTGGATGTTTCTCACATTTTGCTGCCAAAATGAATCGTTTTACTGATACCATGAAAGAAGTAAGAACCAATTTATTTCAAGTCAATTAAAAGCAAGTTACTAAACGTTTGTTTTGTGTCTGAGGATTATTATGCACGTGCTAATGATTATAATGTATCCAATTATGATTATCAGGTATATGAGTATAAGCATGATGTATATCAGCGTAAGCATTATTTAAATGATTATAATTATAATATATGAGTATAATTATCACTTGTGTGAGTACAATTATGATGTATTTGATTATATTGAGAACAGACATAGATTTACACACTTGGATTGTGGTATAGATTTACACACTTGGATTGTGGTATAGATTTACACACTTGGATTGTGATATGGATTTACACACTTGGATTGTGGTATAGATTTACACACTTGGATTGTGGTATAGATTTACACACTTGGATTGTGATATGGATTTACACACTTGGATTGTGGTATAGATTTACACACTTGGATTGTGGTATAGATTTACACACTTGGATTGTGGTATAGATTTACACACTTGGATTGTGGTATAGATTTACACACTTGGATTGTGATATGGATTTACACACTTGGATTGTGGTATAGATTTACACACTTGGATAGTGGTATTTTATAAAGCTTCAAATTCCTCTGATTCCTCAAAATCAAATAATGTTTGACATTTAAATTAGCGTATCCTCACTGAACAGGTTAAATTATGTAGGATCACATCTTTAAAGACACCGACCTCAACGGAAAGCAAACTTTGTTTTTTTATATATGTGCCTTGAATTAATATACTAATTAATGGAAAAGTATGTGCCTTGAATTAATATACTAAGTGAATGGAAATATATGCGAAGAATAATTTCAGTTCAATCAGCAGTTTTAAAGATATCGCAGATTAATTTGTACAAACTCGTGATAAAAGTATGGGCGACAAAATTCGCAATGATAAAGTTATGATGTCTCCACGTCATATCCGGGCTATTGCAAATACATTGATCTGCTGAATCGCTACATGCTGAAACTGTTTGAGACATCACACAGAACAACAATATTGGGGTACACAATAAATAATCCCAATGAATTCATATAAAAGTATAAATTTATAATGGATGTACAGAATTTATCATTGTATAATGGGCATAAACAAAGTAACAGTTTAAAATGGATATAAACAAAGTATAAATGTATAAATTATTCAATATTATTAGAGATAAACGTCCATCAAATTTCTCGCCATGAACATCGATATTTAAAAATGGAGAATGAAAACTATCTCGTCTTCTTCGCGGGTCTCTCCACTCACACACGTTTCTTTTGTATGGTTAGGGAAATTAGGTGAACTATTCCGTTCTAGTCTTAAATATTTAAGATTTGAAACTTCTGTGTATAAATAAAAATATTCGTCACATCATCAAATACGAAACGTTAATAATTTCGTTGCTACAATAACAAAAATAATTAATTCATTATATGGATGTTGTATTAGCAGTTTAAGCCTGTAGTTGGCTTTAAATACAGTGGCGCACTTTATTTCCTCAAGTGGATAGCCAATTATACATTCTTTAGAGAGCGATACGTTCCCAAAGTTATTTTATTAAGGAAAACAATTATCTGACAGATTAGTTGTTCAGTATTGATATTATGGCCTGGGAAACTCAGTTCGGTCATCATTATATCCTGAATAAAAATGGCATATATCAGCATTTAACTAAATAACATATTTCATACAGAGATATATATGTATCCGGTAATTTATCCGTACTTCTTTCAACTTAGTCCTGTTGAAATATATTTAATTTTAAAATGATAGAAGATTCAGGACTTTACAGTTTCTAAGAAAATGGTGCGTAACGGATATTTATTCACACACAATAAGGCGCATAAAAAATATGATAGATGGGTCTGGTTTGGTGTTTTTTCCCACATCAACACAAGCAGGTTATTTAATGCTAAGTTAAATGGAGTAACGTGCCTGGCCCAAGGACAAATCATGTTAGTTGACATGGGTTGTTCCAATAGTAAGATTCGAATTAGAAACCTTTCGGTTGCGAGTCCAGAACGCTGACCAATGAGCCACTTCAGCTCATTAATAGATGGCTAATTAGCGCTTACGTTTATTGACAAATAATTAATGACAACAATCAAAATTTCTATATAAACAATTATTCAAGATAATAAAAAGATTAACATCCATAAAGTTCCTTGCCAATACCTTCTAAGGATTAAAAATAGATGCTTTAAAGGTATTACTGGTGACATCGTGATTTTGTTTTCTTAAAACTTAAAAAAATCTTTAGTTTCCACAGCGAAAAAATACCGCTCTATATGACTTGTCACTTATCAAATAATAGTGTGAGAATCCGTGTATGATTAAACAATATTCTAAGCATCCATTCATTAACTAAGCGTATGACAACAAATAAATAACCCTACTGATGACTCAGAGTTTCGTGGGGATCTTATTTATTCAAGTCGATAATCATTAGAATATTATCATTCCGAGTCGGTCAATTTAACAGTCGCATGCAGTGAAAACAATTATTGGAATTATTGGGTGCTCGGTATTGATTTCTTGCCTTGTCGACTCAGTTCTTCCACATTGCATCCATATGTATTTTACAAATTGATCGAGTGGGAAATATACCATCAACATGCCTCCTTTCCTCGGCCGGACATGTTCATGAATTAAAAAGTGCGACATTCGAAAATAAAAGCTGGACTGTAGTGGTTCCATTCCTACAGTCCCGATCAATTGAAAATCATCTCGACCTTCCAGACTTAAACAGTCGCGAAAGCACTAGTTGCGTAGGCGACTTAAATCCTTTAATTAATTGATTGATCAAAATTGTTCATAAAATGTGCAACATTTCCGCTTTAGAACAAAAGAAGCCGAAGACAAGAAAACAGAGAAGAGCTCTAATCATCTAGCATGTCGGCTACAGTTAGCTTTCTTTTTGTATTTTAGGGAGATAAAGACTAAAATAATGGTCTTATAGTTTGAATTTTGACCCATGCCCTTCACCGATAAACATTTTGACAAATAACAAAAATAAGTTAAATGAATCATTTCTTCGGTCCGGACTGCCAGTAACTGACAAAATTTTAATTCGTGTAAATAAAAATGATTATGAATTAACGAAATAACCTGCTCCTTGCCAATATCTGTGAGAACAAAGATTCACGTCCGTGTGTGTTCTCTTATTTTGTCCATGTGCATAAAATACCCAGTTTCATTTAATACATTTTTTCACCCAGCCTTAACATCCCAGAGAAGCCGAAATGTGTAAATGAATGTAACTCGCTGTTTGTTAACTTACGGAATCAATTGAGTGTATACAGTTTGCTGTACGTTCTAGGCATACGGTGTATTTAAGTTTCCTTGAAAGGAATCAATTAGGTGTATACGTTCTACTTTACGTTCTGTACGTATGGTATATTTAGGTTTCCTTGAAAGGAATCAATTAGGTGTATGCATTCTACTTTACGTTCTGTACGTATGGTGTATTTAGGTTTCCGTGAAAGGAATCAATTAGGTGTCTGCTGTCTACTTTACGTTATGTACATATGGTGTATTTAGGTTTCTGTGAAAGGAATCAATTCGGTGTCTACAGTCTACGTTGTGTTCTAGATGTAGGGTGTATTTAGGTTTCCTGGATTCTAAGTCTTCAAAGCCTTTATGCATTACAATGCAAAGCTTATTTCTCCCTTGAAGTACACAAACTCTTCTTCAAATTTACACGGCCAGGAGCGAGATACGGCTTTGACCAGTACGTAATCTGTCTTTAGTGCATTTTTGGAAATTGAGGACCATTATTTCTATTTTCTGCTGTTTCTGTCATCGTATTTTCTAACCAAAAGATGGACCCTACATAAGCGCATAAACATCACATCATACGAAATTATGTCGTACTCCAGATAGAACACAAGATGTTGTCAAGGTTTCTATAACTGGAATTTCGGAAGGTTCCCAGTCCCAGGTCACAAATAATTAATTATGTCCTCTTCCTTTTACACACTTTCAATGCAGGCCTGACTGATATGTCTGACAAAAAATAAATATAGGTGTGGCTTAAACGACTCATTTGTGACGGACACAATTACGCTCTAAAGGTTCAATTATGTGTCCATACGTATACGCAATAGCAGCTACTACTCTGCAAGCATTGGGTTCTTTATAATTATTACGCGTCATTTCTGCAGGAAAACATCCAGTTAACTATACACATCGGATGAAAGTTGAAGATATATGAGATGATGAATATCCACCATGAAATTTGTACCACACGGAATCTTGACATCAATTCTTTGTGAAAGTAGCGTTTGCTGCTTCTGTTTGGGTATAGTCTCTCA